>CM062804.1:810489986-811892486 GCA_031772625.1 Pinus tabuliformis | reverse complement strand
GCTATGCCATCCTAAGGTGCTACCAAATGGAAAAATATTATCAACGTCCATGAATGAGAAATCATAAATAAAATTACCGGATCTGAATCATATCGTGGTATCATATACCATTTACCATTTAGGATCATGGGCTGGAGATAAGCGGACTCGAACCACTGACATACGCCATAGGGTAAACCACCATCTCTCAGGCCTCCCCGACTGGATTCTACCATAGAGGCGAACGATAGACAATAACTGCCCCCCGAACACAGCTCACAACTTTCATCGTACTGTGCTCTCCAAAGAGCAACTCTTCCAAACAGGTGCTGAGTTGAAATCCCATTTTAGGGATTCTTGTAGTTCTGGGCTATCCAGCTACAAGAGAACTAGGAATGGAGAGCTCTCCCCTTTTTCCACCAGAATCTTTGGTCCTAAGAATGATTGCGCTTCTCCGACCCTTCCTGTCCAACTGGAGCAGACAGCTAATGCGTTCTCCATTGTGGGTATATAGTCAGTTTGTGACCCCTAGATGTCTTTGGCACCCTTGGGGTGATCTCGTAGTTCCTACGGGCTGGAGACGATGGGGTCGGTCCATGGCATGGCTTTTTTTTCCTTTTACCACATTTTGCTCAAAGGGTTGAAGGGAGGTAGTACATCAAGCTGTTCGCAAGGGCCAACTTGATCCTCTTCCCTAGGGATCCCAGATGAAGTAACCCTAGGAGAGTCGTCGACTCCAACTATCGCCCATGTACGTTCTATATTAGATCTAACCAACTACCCACTCTACCTTCTCTATGTTCTTGACAACCCATCTTTCTTTGTCTCTGTAGAGTTTTTCAGTGGCATTTTTTGGTTCTATTCCTCATTATTGAGAAAAAGTAAGCCACCGATTCGAGTAAAAGATACTATCATTACCACCTAGAAGATTAGACATCCAACCCGTAATCGCAACGACCCAATTGCAAGAGTGGAGCTCTACCAATTGACCTATATCCCCCGTACTTGGACCAAGTGGTCCATACATGAAAAAAAAAAATTAATAATAAGATGCTTTTTATTTTTCTTCCTACGATTTTCCCTGGCGCAGTTGGGCTATCTTGGACTTGAACCAGAGACCTCTCCCATGATGTAAATCCTCGCACCTGCGATACTATCCAATCAACTAATTGGAATAGAATCAATAGATTCTTTTTCAGGAGCGATTCATCCTTCCCGAAAGCAGCATACAACTTCCTCTCTGTTGTACTGCGTTCTCCAAGTGTGCTCGTTCCCCTTTTCTTTTTATTTGCTCACTGAGCCAACGGTGAGCAAATGGAAATCACTTTGATGAGAAAAGGAGGCATTGAAAGACCATCCTGGCCCAACCCTGGGACACTCAAATATCCTTTTTCGAACCTGCTCTGCTCCCATGTGAGGAGATGGATAAAGACATCCCATCCGTTGCACTGATCCAAGGGCTGTTCGTAGTGGGGGGTCAAAGACCAAGGAGTTATTTTTATTTACACCAAGCATTCTTCTATTCTTATGACTAGATCCAATCTACTGGGCCCTACGGAAAATGAATTGATAGAATTTGATTTTACGTTATTCCTTTAGGGAATAATGAGGAGATCCTATCAATTGCTGTTTCCTATGGACCTCCAAAGCATGAAAAGGCTCGAATGGTATGGTCCCTCCATCACCCTACCTAGAATGAAAAGGGTGATCCCATAGTTCTTGGTCTGTGAAGATGCATTGTTAGGTGCTCTATTTTCCACATCTAGGCTGAACTTCAACCTGTGCTCGAGAGATAGCCATCCATACACTGATAAGGGATGTATGGATTCTCGAGAAGAGAGGATCCGAGGTGGATAACCACCGGCACTCCCAGACTGCCCAGATCCACAAATGAATAGAAAGTTGGATCTGTATTCGATCTCACCTGAATCGCCCCATCTATCCTCCTGAGGATAAGTTCAGTTCTAAACCCTGGTTCAAACAAACAGGAGGAGTACGCCATGCTAATGTGCCTTGGATGATCCTCATCTCCAGGTCAGGCACTGATGAGCACATTGAACTATCCATGTGACTGAGAGCCTTCACAACCCAGGCACAACGACGCGATTATCAGGGGCACACTCTACCGCTGAGCTAATAGCCCATTGTGCAGGCCTCTGGGTATGGAGACCTGCCCCTACACCAACACCAATATATTAGAAGAACCAATATAGCAAATAAGCTAATAGCCCATTGTGCAGGCCTCCCGTGGACGGAGGCCTCAATATATCCAAAATTGCAGAAGAGAAACCCTAACTCTTTTTTTGCTACCCCATGTCCCTGCCTGGGTGGCAACATGGGGAGGCAAATGGGATATGGGATTCTATCAACTTGTTCCGACCTGGGATGATAAGCTTATGGTTTCACTTCACTGTTGAGACCTGAAAGAATACTTCCATCTACGAGATTTACTCAGATGTGAGTCCTTCCGGAAGCAATGTCAAATGAAGAAGCCCAAAAAGCATTAGCTCTCCCTGAAAAAGAGCTGATCCAGCCGCACCTTCCAGTATGGCTACCTTGTTACGACTTCACTCCAGTCACTAGCCCAGCCTTCGGCATCCCCCTCCTTGCGGTTAAGGTAATGACTTGGGGCATGGCCAGCTCCCATAGTGTGATGGACGGCTATCGCACGAGGAAGATTCTCGTCGGTTAACGAGCAGGGAATCGACGGTTTCGTGGGTGGGCAGTTTCCTCGCACTGCTTATCGAGCAGCAGTGGTTTACGTACAGAGCGGAGTGACGAAATCAAACAGCGACACGTGGCTGTAGTGAACACCGTTGGATGATGAGGCGGGCGCGATCGGACGGTCAAGGTAATAAACTTGTGCTCCGGGGTTGATGTGACAGGTAAAGGTCTCGGCGGTAGCACTTTTGCGGAGGCGCGTAGTTATATGCGTTAAAACATTAGCGCCTGGGGCTTAAACAAAAATGGATTAATACGGGGTTTACATTTATTTAAACAAATAAAATGCACGGGAGTGTTTGAATAAGAGGGCTTATCCGGGGTTTTAGGAGAAAGACAAGGATAAAGGGGTTTAACGGAGAATAAGGAGGATTTACGGGGAAGGTGGAAACGAGATTAGCGGGAGTTATAAGGAGAATGAAATAGAAAAGGAAGCCAACCTTTGCGAACCTTCATAAAACATGAAACAATGCTGCCACCTCTGCTCTCCATCCATCAAATGTCACAAAATGTAGTAGAGCTAACAAAGAATATATATATATCTATATATATATATATATATATATATATATATATATATATATATATATATATATATATATATAACATAGTTTTTAACACTTTAAAATTTTTTATGTACATTATTTTTTAGAATGTTAATGATTTGCACGCTAATTTTAAAAAGTGTTGATTTTGCATGAGGTCCTTTTTTTAGAAGGCTTATTTTTTGACTTTAAATTTTCGAATGTATTAAATGTGAATAATTATTTTCTAAATTTAACAAATTTTGAAGTAGTCTTCTTCTTCATATATATATTTATTCTTTTTATTTTGTTTTTATAGTGAGATCTTTATTTTTTTGCATAGTTAAAGAAACAGGTCAATATTTAAAAGATTTTATATTCGACATATTTATATATCGTTAATTATTTTTTCAATGCACATCAAATAATTGTCTCTAAAAAACCAATAATTTTTAACAGTTGACATCAAAATAAACATTTTGAACATAAATATAACCAAAAAAGTACACATTTTGATAATTTTTTGCTAGAAATGACATGTCAAAATGACCATTTTTATAGGAAAAACTTAGCAAAAATGGGTTAAATAATAGTTTTTTTATGAATATCATGTCAAAAAATAATAATAATCACAGTATTTTCAAAAAATATTGATTCACATAAAAATTAAAGTGAAAATCACATAATACAAATATTGAACATATAACAACATTAACTGAATACTTATTCCTCTCATAAAATGTCAAAGTCAAAACATTACAAGTATAACTAATAAATAGTTACAAAAAATGAGGTTGATTTACAAGCATAACTTAAATTTAATCAATAATATTACATAACCCAAACTCTTCATCTTCTAGAGTTTCATCATTATCTTCTTCCACAATATTTTCTACTTCAGATTGCTCATTTTCCTCTTCTAATTGATCTTTGATGTCTGGGAATCTTCCAATGTATGCCTTTCCAATCATTCCATATAATGGTGGTTGAGGTTCCTTTTCCTTTTTCGCCACACGTGATTCATTAAAACCCCTCTTCCTCAACCCAATTTCTTGCATTGCATCTAGATGAAATTGAAGAGCATTAATTCTTTGCTGAATAAATTTGCATTGTACTGGGTCGTTTTCAATGACAATGCAATTTCTTCCTTTTTGTAGGCAACATGATAGTGTTGTACCTAATTGTCAAGAACAAAAGAAATAATGAAGTAAATTAGTATAATTGCATACAAATTAAGAAAGAATATATTGAGATTCAATTTTATATTATAAAACTTACCCGAGCCTGAGAATAAATCCAGAACCCAATCTCCTTCATTTGAACATAAGTCTATAAGACAGTGAATCAATGACTGTGGTTTTTGATAAATGTTAACTATCTCTCATTTTGCTTGTTTATCTTCATATGTTAGTTTTTTTACAACAACATCAGAAACCAATACTTGGATATGACTCTTTCCATCTACCCAACTAAGAAGCATAGACTTATAGCTATCATATTTTGTCCAACTTTCAACATGGATGAACGCACAATCACTTATAATTGGTTGATCTTCACGGTTAATAAAATTTGAATTTTGTTTGTAACATGAAATAGTAAAAGTTCAATTAACTTGTACATAAATTATTTTTTTAACATTAATCAAACACAAAATTTCAATGTCTTACCATGTAAGCTACATCCTTGAGTTTTCTTTCCCCTTGAAGTTTGTTAATAACATTGCCAATTGTGTATCTGAATGAAAATTAACAAATCTCCATAATGGTGATGATGTGACTTCTACAAATCCTGCAACCACTTTACTAGGATCTGGATAAGTATAAGGGTCACTATCATAGTCAATGTTTGGGATATTGAAACCATGGGGAATATCTGCAATAACTAGGGATTAATCCCTTTTAGGTATGAGCTTAACAATGTCTTCAAAATCACCTTGTATTATTTGATATTGAATAGTGTCAAGGCCATTCCAAATGAAATGAGTAAGAGTTGGACCAATTTCAACATGACTAAGATGTTGCTTTCGCAGTCTCTTGATCTTAATTTTTCAATAAATCTTATGAAACTATTTGGTGCTCCATTTGCACCCTTCTTCATCTTTAATTAAATAAAAAAATATATGCATAAGTTATAAAATACAAATAGTATACATATGAATAAAAATGAATGTATAAGTTAACATACATTTTTAAATGCAAGATAAAAATCTTTTAATGTTGATGTAGAACTTGAATCTGGGTAGTTGCGTATAACATCATCCCAACTATCTTCATTCAACAATTTAACCATTTGTTCTTGTATTTTCATGTAAACCTTGTGACTGAATAGATAAAGTAAAAAAGATTAATATAATGATATGTATAACAAATACTACCAACAACAATATGTTATATTTAAAAGAAAATTATAATCTAGAAATAAGTAAAAATAATTCAACAAACTTACTTTCGAAATTCCTCACAGATTTCATCCAATGATAATTCCCCTGAATTCACACAAGATAATATTGTTTTGACAAGTTTTTCATCCTTCACTCCTTGCAATGCTCTCCAAGTTGTGATAGTCATATCTTCTGGAAGTTGCTTCATTTCAAGACTTGATTTAGTGTTGCTACATGTCAATGGTTTAGACTTTTTGACCTTCTGGTTTTTAATGCCAATGTTCGCCCACATGCTAAAACTATCATTAATAAATTCCCATATCTCTCGAGTTCTAAATTCCAATTGGAAATTGTTATCAATACCTTTGGATATATTACAATGTACTTTGATGCATTTTGAACTGATTTTGATCTCAATTTGATAACCTATTTCCATACAACATTCTTCCGAAATTCTAGGCTAACCTTTGTGTTATCCCCACCACATGTTTCTTCAAATTCATTATGAATAAATCTAACCCTTTGGATGAATGTCATAGACATCCTATACTCATTATCTATATTATGATCCCATGCTAATAAATTTTCTTCTATATAGGATAAGCCAACATAAATGATACATTTCATTGTTTCAAAACATGGGTTATTGGGATATTCCTCCATCAATTTCCTTTGAGATTCTACAGAATGGTTCCCCCCAAGCACATAATAATTGTATTCAAAACATTTTAACTTATAAAATGCTTCTTTGTTGGGAACTTGAACTAGATCAACAAGAATCACATAATCAACCACATGAGCATATGGATTTTACCTCATCAATGTCTTCAAGTTGTGAACATGAAGGTGGTGTGGCTTTATAATTTGATATTTAAATTGTCCTTCACTTGGCTTATAGATTTGTCTAACATTAAGCTGAAATGTATGACCACCCTTAATTAAGTTTGTCTTTTTCAAGTGATGTCGAATGGTATTTTGTTTTGTTTTAATAATGACATCCTCTAAATCAGCTCCTGGTGTAATGATTTCCCTGCTTTCTTTTGAATTTTCACTAGGATCTTCACTGTTGGCCTTGACTTTTTTAGAATGATCAACTTTTATTTTCTTCCTCCTCTTTTCTTCTAGATAAGTAACATCCTCATCATCAACTAGAACAAAGACATTCTTGGGAATTTTTACTTTTGGTATTTTATGGCTCTTCTCCTTTCTAACATCAGTTCTAATCTCATCCTCAGTAATGGCAACATATTCTTCAGCTTTAGTTTCAACTTCCTCCTCTTCAAAAGTAACATGTCTAGCTTTGCTAGATTTATCCACTATAGGCATTCTTTGTTGATCCCTTGGATGTAGTTTTGTAGCATCATGAATTAATTTTTTTTTCTTGTTTGCCATATCTTCTTCTGACCCTGAGTAGAAACTGCTGACAACATTCATAATATCTTTCTCTATAAAATAAATGCCTCCCAACATAATTGAAAGATTTTCAATAAAAATCTGTCAAACAAAATATCATATGTCAATAAAAAGTAAGTTATAAAAGATATAATGATACAGTTACAATAACCCAAAAAACATAAATTTAAATAACAATACATATGATATCTTGTGAAATCTCATTTATGATTTGTTTACAAATCCTTGTAGATTCATGTGTCGTGTCATAAATTGACAATGAAAACTGATATCTAATCTTGTCATGTGACTTGGGCGGTTTTGTAAGTATGATCTGTAAGCATCCATGGATATTCCATTGGAAAATTCATCACAATAGATATGATAATATTATATTAAAAATATGAGATTCTACATTATTACAGTTTTATTTAAATTCTAGATGTGTAAAATTAATTGTAATTAGTGCATGCATGTAAAAGTAAATCAAGCAGAAAAGTAGAGAACGACAAAATAATCTCATACACACATAATACATAAGATATGCTCTCTGGGAAACCCTTTTGGGAGGAAACCCATATGGAAGGTGAGGCCACTTCGCTCTGTTTCTCTATCTGGAAATATGGCTGTAGATACAAAGAAGTAATATTTGTGGCCTGTGGGCTGCTATAGTACTGCATAGATCCTCCCTATGTGATATACCTCCTATCTCTCCTGGCTATCATTTTTCAGCTATGTAACAAAATTCTCTTAAAAGACGGGAATGCCTCTTCCTCCTTGTGGTTCAGTTATAACAAAGCCCGATAGCCTAGTAGTGGTTAAGTTTGACTACATCAACTCTTAACTAGAGTTACAAAATATAATCTTCTAGAATCATTTACATCACAAACACGTGGCTATCCCCTTTTCCATGAATAATGGTGGATGACTCGACATCCTCTCGAACTATAGGTCTAAAAACAAGAAGGTCAACTTCTGAGTGGCATAATTTTTGCATATGGACTCCGATTGATGCGATTCATGCTCCGTTGGAAATATCTCTATGTGTAGAATAAAATAAAGAGGTGATGCACTTAAGAGGAAAAAGTTTACCCCCAAAAACATCATTTGATGCCTCAAAGCACTCCTGCAAGGTTTCAGACCCTGTTTCACCAAACTGGGTCCCTCCGTAAAAACAGTCTCATGAGCTAATTCCTCCCCTTTTTCCTCTCCAAATGCATCAAGATGGATGAGAAAAAATATAATGATCCAATTCGGATCACACCTCCACATTTTGAGAGGTTTTTGGTCCCCAAAAGTAGGGAAAATTTTAGGGGCGAAGATTTGTAGGTGGGTTGATATTGTATGTTTTTTTTACAAAAAAATGATTCACTAATTTCCATTTTTCTAAACATGAATTCAACCCAAATTTTATAGTATAAAATTATTTGACTTTAAAAATCGGTAATATTATATATTGTCTAATATAAAATAACTATAAATCTTAACATTTTTGCAAAATTTTCATTAAACATTTTAAAATTTGGATATTAGGGATTAGTAAGATTCGCCAAGGTTTCTAAACTTTAAGATAAACTTTCATCCTTAATATTTTTCTTGCCCAAAATCTTTTACTAAATGAGGTGAGGAAAATTTTCCTCCACCTTCTCTCTCATGTACCATTTAGCTTTTCCTAGAAGTTTTCCTTCAAACCAATCTACCAAAGGTCTTGTTGCCCTTGTCTTGTAATTCTGGACTTTTTCTACAGAACTATATCTTTTGTCAACTCTACCTGAGTGTCTGGTGCCAAATCCTCCACATAAGGTAGGACCCATTCCTCTTCCTAATCTAGCATGGAAGGCTCATACAGTTTCAAATTATCTACATTTACAACTGAGTAAATGTGCATATATGGTGGTAAACTGAGTCGATAGGCATTATCACCCACCTTTTCCAGTATCTCAAAGGGACCATACCTTAGAGCCTTGATTTTGTTACTAGGCCATTGTAGCCTCTCCTTGTTCAGTTGTAGCCATACTTTGTCTCCCACCTAAATGATTTCATTGTTCTGTGTTGATCAAGCCTAGCCTTGTTAGGGGAATTTTGAGGTCTAAAATGGGCCTCCTAAGGAAACTATAAAATAATAGTGGAAATAATAAAATAAGATTAGATTACATCTTCAAATTTTAGAGGGAAAAAAGGAAAAAACTATTTTTTCAACTCATATTTTCAACTTATGTCCCTATGGGTTTACTCAAATTTTGAGAGAAAACACTCATTCGATGCATATTTTTATTCCTCATGCAAGGATTACCCATGTTGCATACGTTTTATGGACCCTGCTACACAAAAATGAGAAATACATTAAAAACATGATTGCAATCATGTTTTTTCATGTATTTCTCATTTTTCATGTAGCAGGGTCCATCGAAAGTATGCAGCATGGGTAATCCTTGGATGAAGAATTAAATTTTTCATCTAAAGAGTACTCCTACTCAAAATGTGAGTAAAAAATTAGGGAGATAAGTTAAAAATACGAGTTGAAAAAGTGGTTTTATTGTTTTATTATTTTTTAATATTTTTACTTTTTTACTACGAAAATGGTGAGTCATCCCCCATGGTTGACATAATCATCTTGAATCCTATTGGTTCTTATAAATTTTATTTTGGTTGTAAGATTTTCTTAGGAGGCCCATTTTAGACCTCAAAATTTCTCTAATGTATTCTTCACCTACAACTTCTGTAGAGTTTCATGTACCTATAGATGGATCTACCTGATCTTTTCTATAAAATTTTCATCCCTCAAAGCATCTCCGGTAATGTATTCGTTCACTCCTCCATACTACCCATATGCAATATCCAAAGGTGAAGGTGGAAAATATCCAAAACAAGTTTCAAATGGGGACTTTCCTGTAAAAGTGTGGACTGATTTGTTATAAGAAACTTGTATATATACCAGATTTTCATTTCAGGTCTTTATTATCTCAGGTGCACCAAAGTCCTATTTACGACTTTTGTCTTCCCATATGTTTATGGATGGAATGTTGTAGATATCTTCAACTTTGTGTCCATATTCTCCCACAATGTAGTCCAGAATGCATTGAGAAATCTTCTATCCCTGTCTGAAATGATGCTCCTTAGTATCCCAATGTGTATCCAGACCTATCCAAAGAGAAAGTTTTCTACTTCTTGTCCATTGATGGTCTTTTTATATGGAATCTGAACACACATATTTTTGAACCTATCAACTACCACGAACAAGTAGTCATGTCCCTTCCTGATTGTCAGTAAACATGCCACAAAGTCCATGGAAATGCTTTTTGAAGGATCAGTAGGTACAGGTAAGGGACGAAACAGACCTTGTTTGCTATTGCTGGATTTTTGGTACAACAAAGCATGCATCCTCTTATGAACCTAGTTACTTTTTCTTGCATCTTGGGCCAATACACATACCTCTGCAAGTTAGCCACAGTCTTTCCTACACCAAATTTCCCTGCAACCTTAGAGGTGTGAGCCTCTCTAATCATCTGTAAACAATCACCTTTAGGAACACATAGCTTATCCAACATGTAGGGTAACCCATCCTGGAGATGGTACTCAACAATGTTGTCACCATCATGCACATGAATCTGACTCTGCAACTACTGATACACCTTCTTGAAGTCCTCATCTCTTGAATATGCCTCTCTGTATGCATCATGGGCGAATGGATCCATGTGCATAAGAGTCCCCAAAGTTGTAATATTTGATGTGTGTGGCCTGGAAAGCATATCAGACAACTTGTTTGTGCTTCCTTTCTTACACTTGATCGCTAAATGAAACTCTTGTAAAATACCCATCCAATTGTAATTCTTAGTTTGTTGTAGCTTATTCTAGACCTCTAGGTACTGTAATGGCTGGTGATTTGTGTGGATTATTGTCTCCTTTCCCATCAGATAGTGCTTCCACTTCTTCAAAACTTGCACCATGGCATAGAGGTCCTTATCATAGGTACGGTAGTTAAGAACTACCCCATGAAATACTTCAGAATGGTAGCAAACGAGCCTTCCTCCTTGCATCAAGACAACTCCCATAGCATACCCACTTGCATATATCTCCACTTCAAAAGGTCGTTGCAAGTTTGGTAATGCTAGAATTGGTGCTTCACTAATATTCATATTAAACTCATCAAAATACTTCTACTGCCATTTTCCCCACTGGAAACTCTTGCCACTTGCTATTATGGTGTGGAGCGGTGCCGCTACCACTAAAAACGAGGCTATGAATTTCCTCAGGTACTGTGTTGCTCCAATAAAACTCCTAACCTTAGTAACATTAGTAGGCACCGACCATTTCATGATGGCCTCCATCTTGGAAGGATCTATCTTCAATTATCCTCCACCAATCACATATCCCAAATACACCAAGGACTGCTATGCAAACTCATACTTCTTGAGATTTGCTAGCAGCTGGTGCTTCATCGATGTTTCCAACACCTGCGTCAAATCTAAAATATTATCCTCCTAGGTAGCAATGTATAACATTATATGATCCAAATAGACAATAAAAAATGAATCTATAAAAGAGAACAATAAATCATTCATTAATCCCATAAATGTAGCTGGTGCATTACATAGGCTAAATCGCATAACTAACCACTCATACCTTGACTGGTTTTGATTTTCTTACCAGACCCTTGCAGCCTCTCCTTGTTCAACTCTAGCCATACTCTATCTCCCACCTTGAATGATTTCTCTGTTTTGTGTTTATCATGCTTGGCATTATACTTCTCCTACGATTTCTATAGTGTTTCATGTACCTATAGATGGATCTGCCTGATCTTCTCTATAATTTTTTCATCCCTAAAAGCATATCATGTAATATCTTCCTTCACTCTTCCTTGCTCCCCATATGCAATATCCAAAGGTGAAGGTGGAAAATATCCAAAACAAGTTTCAAATGGGGACTTTCCTGTAGAAGTGTGGATTGCTCTGTTATAAGAATGTTGTATATATACTAGACATTCATCCCATGTCTTCAGATGCTTCCAGTTGTAACCCCTCAGAAGATGCACCAAAGTATTATTGACTACTTCTATCTTTCCATCTATCTGTGGATGGAACGTTGTGTATCCCTTCAAGTTTGTGTCCATCTTCTCCCACAATGTAGTCCATAATGCACTGAGAAATCTTGTATCCCTGTTTGAAATGATGCTCCTTGGTATCCCAAAGTGTATACGGATCTATCCAAAGAAAACATTTTCTACTTCTTGTCTATTTATGGTATTTTTATAGGGCATCAAAACACACATCTTGATAAACCTATCAATTACCATGAACATGTAGTCATGTTCCTTCCTGCTTGTCGGTAAACATCCCACAAAGTCCATGGAAAGTCCGTCCCAAGGATGCATAGGTACATGTAAGGGATGATACAAACCCTGTTTCTTGTTGCTAGGCTTGCTGGTACAACAAAGCATGCATTCTCTTATGAACCTAGCTACTTGTTCGTTCATCTTGGGCCAATACACATACCTCTGTAAGTTAGCCATGTTCTTTCCTACACCAAAGTTTCCTACAACCTTTGAGGTGTGAGCCTCTATAATAAGTTACAAATGCTCACTTTTAGGAACACATAGCTTATCCAACCTATAGAGTAACCCATCCTGGAGATGGTAGTCAATGGTGTTGTCGCCATCATGCACATGACTCAGACTCTGCAACTACTGATATAGCTCCTTGAAGTCCTCATCTTCTGAATATGCCTCTCTATATACATCATGGGTGAATGGATCCATGTGCATAAGAGTCCCCAAAGCTATAATATTTGATATTGGTGGCCTTGAAATCATATCGGCCAAATTGTTTGTGTTTCTTTTCTTATACTTGATCATCAAATGAAACTGATGTAAAAACCCCATCCACTTGTAATGCTTGGTCTATTGTAGCTTATTTTGGGTTTGTAGGTATTGTAATGGCTCATGATCCATGTGGATTATTCTCTCCTTTCCCATCAGATGATGCTTCCACTTCTTCACAGCTTGCACCATGGCATAGAGCTCCTTATCATAGGTAGGGTAGTTAAGAAATGTCCCATGAAATACTTCAGAATGGTAGGAAATGAGCCTTTCTCCTTGCATAAATACAACTCTCATAGCATACCCACTCGCATCTATCTCAACCTCAAAGGGCCGTTACAAATTTCGTAATTGCAAAACTGGTGCTTCACTCATCTTCTTCTTTAACTCATCGAAAGCCTTCTGCTGCCCTTTTCCCTATTGGAAACTTTTTCCACTTGTTGTTATGTCGTGGAGTGATGTTGCTACCACTGAAAATGAGGCTATAAATTTCCTCAAGTATTGTGCTGCTCGAATAAAACTCCTAGCCTCAGTACATTAGTAAGCACCAGCGATTTTAGGATGGCCTCCATATTGGAAGGATCTATCTTCAATTCTCCTCCACGAATCACATATCCCAAATACACCAAGGGTTGTTGTGCAAACTCGAACTTCTTGAGATTTGATAGCAGTTGATGCTTCTTCAATGTTTCCAACACCTACGTCAAATGTGAAATATGATCCTCCCAGATAGCACTATATATTGTTATATCATCCAAATTGACAATAAGAAATGAATCTATAAAAGGGTGTAGTACATCATTCATTAATATCTTCTTCTTTGACTCGAACTTGATGATATCCAGACTTCAAGTCCAGCTTGGTGAAATACTTTGCTTGCTACAACTGATCTAGAAAATTGTCTATCCCGGATAGGGGGTATCTGTTCTTGAGCATGATTTCATTCAATGCCATGTATTATATACACATCCACCAAGTCCCATCCTTCTTTGGCACAATGATGACGGGTGACCCACATGGTGGTGTACTCAGCCGAATGACACCCTATTCTAGTAGTTGTTGCAATTGTTTCTTGACCTCACTTGCTTCTATAATAGTTTGCTTGTACAACCCAGTATTCGGTAATTGGGATTTTGTCAATCGCTGAATCTCTTGCTCTACTTCTCTATTAGGGGGTAGCACATTAGGCTCTTGGAACACGTCCTCATATGCATGTAACAAATCCTGAAATTGCTATTTTTGTTTCATAGTACACCCCTCTAGGGATACCTTGCCTCTTATTGACTCATTTATAGACTCATTTTATCATAAAAACAATAAAACATACTTCTTGCTGGAACTGATCAATTTCTTGGCTTGGTTAGCACTTACCAGTGAAATTTTCAACTTTTCTTTGTGTGCATTGATGATGAATGATTTTCTATCCTTGATGAGCCAATACTAGTTAGCTTTCCTCATGAATATTGCATCATGCATGTGCATGTATGGATTCCCAAACACCACTCTTCATACATCAAGGGGAGCCACATCTAGATCTACTTCATTAATAAAATCAGTACTGATAGGAAATCTAATTTTACACTGTTTTGTTACCTTTGGCTCTGCATCCTTGTGTACCCATCCCAGTGGGATATGGTTTTGGATGATAAAAAACTTCCAGCCCCAACTACTTGACTAGATCTGCTACAATAAGACTTGTCTGTGATTGTGAGTCAAACAAAGCATCAACCTTTGTTTTCTTGACCTGTATATTTACATGGAAGAGTTTGGTCATTTCTTTCTCTTCTTGTTTGAAGGCTACTCAGATTCACCTCCTTATGTACTAATGTACAAACGATATTCTCATCCTCGTACGAGCTGCTTTCAACTTTGTTGCTCAAATTAGTGGCCATGATATTCTTCTTCTTATTATCTTTCTTCTTGTTCTTCGGGTTTAGCTCTGGATGTAACTTCCACCACTTCTCCTCTGTATGGCCATCAATGTTGTAGTAGTTGCAGTGTTTTCTAGGATCTTTGCACTCGTGTTTTTTGGCTGCTGTCTTTTTATCTTTTCCCCATTTTTTCTTCTTTTTCCCCTCCTTAGAAGTGTCTTGTTGCTCCTTTTTCTTTGATCCACTTGATTGCACTCTTTTCAGCCCTATGCTCTCTAGGTATTGTGCCTATACACAAGTTGTGTCCACCATTTTGGGCTTGAAAATTATCACTTGATCACATAGATGGTGGTGCAAACCTCCCAAATACTTGAGGAGTACATATGGGTTCTTTGGTGAGATACCCAACATTATAGGCATCTTTATGAATTTTTTGGTGTACTCCTACACACATTGGCCCAGCTTTTGCCTGAAATAATGTCACCGCACTCATTGGTATTCCATGTATCCAATGGGATAAAATTATGACTTAATGAGGGTTTTGAAATCCTTCCACTTAGACAATAGAGTATCTCCCTCCAACCTCAAGATTTCCGTGTGGCTCTCCCACCAAGTCAGTGCACGACCCTCCAATTTTATCCGTGCAAATGAGATCTTCTACCCTTCCTCCATATGATGGACAATTAAATAAACTTCCAGTTGTTGCAACTAGTTGTTCAGCTTTAGAGCATAATTCTCACCATGGTATGGGTTGATATCAAATTTTTCTTCGACTTTAAACATGGATTGGTTCACAACTCTCAAACTGGGTTAATATTTTCTGGGTTCTTTCTTCGGCTCATTAACTGCATCTTCTTGATATCCTGATCCCCCTTCTGATTTGTCCTCTACATTTGAAACCCATTCTTCTCCAAATATCCCCAAATTATTTCTTAGGGACCCCATGAGGAGGTTTACATTGCGGTTTATATCCGCGACTTGTTCTTCAAGACGTGAAAACCTCACCTGTGCAGGATCACGAGGTTCTTTATAGATTAGTCACTCATGATTAGTGTTTTGCGATTTTTGGCCTCTCTAATCTAGATCCCTACAATCTCAAAAAAATAACCAAAGAAACCTACTCTAGTACCAAGTTGATCCATAAAATTCCTTTGATATTCCACTGGATAGTTCATCACAATAAATCTGATAATATTATATTAAAAATCTGAGATGCTACACTATTATAGTTTTATTTAATTTCTAGATCTGTAAAATTAACTGTAATTAGTGCACTCATATAAAAGTAAGTCAAGCGGAAAAGTAGAGAATGAAAAAATAAGCTCACACACATAATACATAAAATATTCTCTTTAGGAAACCCTTTCAAGAGAAAATCTAGCTGGAAGGTGAGGTCACTTCACTCTCTTTCTCTATCTGGAAATATGGCTTCAAATACAAAGAAGTAATGTATGTGGCCCGTGGGTGGCTACAATGCACATATCCTCTCTGTCTGCTCTACCTCCTATCTCTCATGGCTATCTTTTCTTAGATATAGAACAAAATTCTCTCGAAAAAATGAAATGCTTCTTCCTCCTAGTGGCTCGGTTATAATGCAACCCGATAGCCTACTAGTGGTTAAGTTTGACTACATCAACTCTTAACTAGAGTTACAAAATATACTCTTCTAGAGTCGTTTACATCACAAACACATGTCTATCCTCTTTTCCATGAATAAAGGGGGTTGACATGACATCCTCCCTAACTATAGGTGTGAAAACATGAAGGTCAACTTCTTAGTGGAATAACTTTTGCAAACAGACTTTGATTGACGTGATTCTTGTGTCGTTGGAAATCTCTCTCTGTGTAGAATAGCATGAAGAGGTGTTGCACTTACGTGGAAAATTTTTACCCCCAAAAAACATCATTTGATGCCTCAAAACTCTCCTAGAAGGATTTAGACCCCATTTCACCAAACTCGGTCACGCCAGTAAAAATGGTTCGGTGAGCTGATTCCTCCACTTTTTCCACTCCAAATGCATTGAGATGGATGAAAAACATTATAATGATCCAACTTGGATCAAAGTACATAAGAAAATTCAGTATCGGGTATCAAACACATGTTTAGTACTTTTCTCAGCACCTCATAATGTCCACTATATTTAAGGCTATCAACATATAGATATATCGACAGATGTTGTTTGACTTCTCTATATTTCACAAACCATATATGTTCTGTATGCTTCACTTCTTGTGATTTCTTCAAGTAAGAAATCAAATTCTTATCTTTTGATGCACTTGATAGCTTTGTAGTTATTAGCTTAGTTTTGATTCATTCAATAATATTTTTTGAGGATCCACCTCTAGTTTTAGAAATATTTGGTCCAGAAAGATTCACAGAAATATTCCTTGATGTCATTTTCCTACAAAAAATATACACATGTATATAAATTAATAAATTACAAAAAAACCAATAGCTTAAGTAAACAAACAAAATGAAAGAAAATCTAAAAATGAAAGAAGAACAGAAACATGCACAACGACCCCCATGACAAGTTGGATGTTAGGTTCATACAAGGAACAAAAAAAAAATCCATTCCTTAGAAAACAAATTTATTTTTTCATTTGTCCTCGATCCCTTGGTAGGCCAGGGACAGATTCTGAGAATCAAACCCCTGCCTGCCAAGGGGTCGATTGTCAGATTCTCAGAATCAACTCCCTACCTTCTAGGGGGCTGTTGTGACCTAGTGTCGTGTCGTGTCTATGCCTATGGGTGGGCGTTCTTGGCTGTTAGTGTGCCCACCCTAGGAAAAAATGCCCTCTAGCCTACCGGGGGGTCAATTCCCATAATTGGCCCCCTCGAAGCAAGGGGGTTGATTCTGGGAATCCCCCTGGCCTGCTAGGGACGATTATGGGAATCAACCCCTTGGCCTGTCGGGGGCGATTCTGGGAATCTACCTGCTGGCTTGTGAGGGGGTCGATTCCCAAAATTGCCCACCTAGCCTACCAGGGGCTAATTTTAGGAATCGACCCCATGGCCTGTCGAGGGATGATTCTGGAATCGACGACCTTCCCTGTTGGGGGTGATTCTCAGAATCATCCCCTTAGCCTATCGATCCCCTGGTAGGCGAGGGGGCCATTTTGTGTTTTTTCTAGGGCGGGCACAACAACATACATGCCTATGGGTGGGTGAACCTGCCCATGGCATGGTAGTTTGTTTCACGTCGCCATTCTAAGGTAATCACGCCCATAGTCGAGCGCACCCATCATTGACACCCTCCCCAGCGATGCAACCCTCCCAGGGGTGAGGCTGATTCTAAGAATCGATATCACGTCTAGGCAGGCTAGGCCACGAAGGTGGGTATCACCAGTTGGTTGGGCCGTAGGGGTGGGTGTCGCTGGCGGGAAAGCCCATGCCTAGGTATGATCATCAGTGGCACCCACCCCCATGGCTCAGCCCTCTCAAGGGTGAGGCTGATTATGAGAATTGACTTCAGCCTTAGATAGGCTAGGTTGTGGGGGTGGGTATCATTGACGGGCATGCCCACCGGCGAAACCCACCCTTGCGACCTAGCCCACCTAGGGGTGAGGTCGATTCTAAGAATGAGCCTCATCCCTGGGCGGGCTAGTCCATGAGAGTGGGTGTCATTGGCGAGCAAGCTCAGCAGAACCCCATCATGCTGTTGGTGGGAGTGCTCGCCCTCAAGCTTATGCTTGTGGGTGGTCACGCCTAGACGTGGGCATGCCTGCCCACGGCACGACAACTTGTTGCATGACGCTGTGTCGTGGACAGGCATGCCCATGATCGGGTGCCCCCGCCCACAGGCACTTCCTGTTCGTGGGTGCGCCCGGCTGTGGGCATGCCCAGCCATGGTAGAGCGGCCCCCTGGTAGGCCAGGGGGTTGATTTCGAGATTCGCTCCCTAGCCTGCTAGGTGGCCACTCTGCCCCGGTCAGGCATGCCCACAAATGGGAAGCCCACGACTAGGTCCACCATGGACACTACTGACATAGTGGTTTCCTACCTGCCAGGGGCCTGTTGGGTAAGCATATCTCATGTCAATTTTTAATTTCTAAAAGGAATCTAAATTTCGTTAATAAAAAGTTAATTTTTTTTTTACTGGAATGTGCTTTTTGTTTGTTACTTTTCGCGAACATAACAACCCAACTGGCACATAAATACTAGTAAACCTATGGGAGTTTAAGACCTTCACTCAGAAAAAGGGAAACTAACCTATCAAATGCGATAATCTTCCATTGAATGTGTTGTTGATAACAATGTAGCTGCTCCACAAAATCGCTCCAATTGTTTTAACAAACCTCGAAAGGCCTTGATGTGATGTGAGGAATAGTGATAATGAAATTTATGATATAGCGGAAATTATGGAATTGTTTTACCGCATGGTGAATGTGGTATTGATTTTTTTATATAAAAACTTAAGATATAAATCGTGTTATGGAGATATAGTAATTTATGATATAGCGGAAATTATGAAATTGTTTTACCGCATGGTGAATGTAGTATTAATTTACTTTTTTATAAAAAATTGACATATAAATCGTGTTATGGCGATATAGTAATTTATTTTAAATGTGTGATAGAAGATATAATAAAAATTAAAAAAATTATATTCAATTGTCTAGTAAATGCTATATAGTTTAAGTAAAATATTAATTTAGGTAAAAGATTTAGTTTAAAATTTTAATTTAAAGATTTAGTTTAAAAGATTAACTTCATGAAAAAAATTTATTTAACAATTTTCCATAAATTGTAGAAGGACAATTTGGTGGGAAATACATGAAACAAAATTTTGGAGGGAAAATATTCGGTGAAAAAATTTAGAGGGAAACTTTGGAGGGAAGTTTTCATTCTTTAAGCTATATATTATCATTAGGAGAGAGTGCATTTGTATCATTCAACCTCTTCTGTTTGAAAGCCATGGATTCTTCTGATAGTGAAGTTTCGCTTTGTGAAGCATCAACATCTTCGTTGCGTAACAACTCTATTCATATTGATGAATATAATGGAAATTCTTTCACTATGAATAGAGAGTCAAATATTCCACTTAGTCCCAATCCTAAATACTATGAGAGTAGCACTGATGAAGGGTAGGATGAGGAATTTAAAATAAATAAGGAGTCACAGTTTCCACTTAGTCCTAATGCTATGGAATATCAAAGCAACAATGATGACGAGCATGATGAAGAATTTCAAATAAATAAAGAGTCACAGTTTCCACTTAGTCCTAATCCTATGGACTATGAGAGCAGCAGTGATGAAGAGCATAACGAAGAATTCAAAATAAATGGAGAGTCACGGTTTCTACTTAGTCCTAATCCTATGGACTATGAGAGAAGCACTGATGAAGTCCAGGATGAAGAATTTCCAATAAATTGAGAGTCACAATTTCCACTTAGTCCTAATCCTATGGACTATGAGAGCAATAGTGATGAAGGATAGGATGAATAATTTCCAATAAACTGAGAGTCACAGTTTCCACATAGCCCTAATCCTATGGACTATGAGAGTAGAAACGATGAAGGCTGGGATGAAGAATTTCCAATAAATCGAGAGTCACAGTTTCCACTTAGTCCTAATCCTATAGAGTTTGAGAGAAACAATGATGAAGGCCACGATGAATAATTTTCAATAAATCAAGAGTCACATTTTCCACTTAGTCCTAATCCTAAGGAATATGAGAGCTGTAGTGAAGAAGGGCAGAATGATAATTTCTAGTAAATAGAGGGTGATATTTTGCAACTAGTCTTAATCCTAAGGGCTATGAAAGAAGTAGTGATGAAGGGTAGGATGAAGCACTTAGTCCTAATTCTAAGGACTATGAGAGAAGTAGTGATGAAGGGCAGGATGAAGCACTTAGTCCTAATCCTAAGGACTATGAGAGCAACAGTGATGAAGGGCAGGATGAAGAATTTCTAGTAAGTAAAGTGTCACATTTTCCACGTAGTCCTAAACCTATAGATTATGAGAGTAGCACTAGAAATGCACATGATGGAGAATATCCAATAAACATCGAGTCAATTTTTCCACTTAGTCATAATTCTAAGGACTATGAGGGTAGCACTAATGAAGGGAAAGATGAAGAATATCCTTCAAATCAATATTTCAAAAGCATAGATGATCATAGTGAAGATATTATTCATCCTAATGATGATGAAAATGCTTATACAGTTGATGATTCAATGATGGAGACGTTGCCAACAAATACTGTATCGAGGATTAGGAGTAGACCTTTTCATATCAATCCAAGGTGTTCTAGTTATACAAGGGGTAGAGCAGAATATCTCATGAGAAGAAGTTCTATGGGTGCTCTAATTTCAAGTGAATGTTGTCAAAATGATTGCTTGAAATATATGGATTTCAAGTTTTCATTGGAGAACAGGAAGACATATATGTCAATGAATAAAAGCATGAAAAATTCATATTATTGGGGTGGATGCAATATATATTGTCAACTTATGATTATCATATTGGGTCTTTATTTATCTATAGAAAAGATTTCAAAATTTTTCATTCCATGGGTAATTTTCAATTGTCAAGAATCCAAGAAAATTTGGAAAAGGACCCCACATTTTATTCAGAAGTACATCATAAGTGAAAGTTTGGGCCATTATCAAATACTACAATATCATGGATGAAAGAATTATTTTCAAAGCATGGAGAGTGTATGCCAAATAGAGACACAATAAACATTCCAAATAATTTCTCAAGACGAGAAATCTACAACTTATACAAAGAATATGCAAAAGGTGTTGAAGGAAATGGTTGATTTATTACATATAAATATTTTGTGAAGACATGGAAGAAATAATTCAACAATTTTCATATTCCTAAGAAGACAAGGATGGGGTTTTGCAATACATGTGCTTCTCTTAAATAAAAAAGGGATAAATATGAAGGGGAAAAAAGAGGTAAGCCTTCATAACATTAAGTTTAAAAATTGTATAGTCATCAACTATGAAAACATATTTATTAATGACTTTCTTTTATGTTGTGTAGATTCCATTGTCAATGCGCCTCAAGAGCATCACGAACAACAAACAAGTGAAAGGAAAAATTTGTACAAGCATAGAAAGAAGTGTTATGATAATCCAAATAATTATTTGATAATTTATGGTATGGACCAGAAGAAAACACTTCTACCACATTTTCTTCGCACACTAAAATATTTACAGGAGTAAAATTTTATTCAATATCACTTGGTCGGTTGTATGGTATTCAATGGGAAAATGTTTCCAAGGCTATACTTCAAAACTATAAATATTCATAATGATGAAAATCTGACAATAACCATAGTTCATGATGTGCTTTGTCATTGGTATGGTAATCTTCTTTAAGTTTTATATCTACAATTGGACAACATTTGTCGTGAAAACAAAAATCAGATTGTTTTTGGATATCTAAACATTCTTGTTAAATTGAGAATTTTTCAGAAGGTAAAGGTTGGTTTCCTTCTTGTTGGTAACACTCATGACCATATTGATCAGGTGTTTAGTCATTTTTCAGTCACATTGAGGAGGAAGGATGTTGGGAGCTTGCCATCATTAATTGAATGTATTAATAAATCGTACACATGAGAGCCTATTTTTGATGTGTTGGAAGAAACTGTTGACATGTGAAGGTTTATTCTAGGATTGCATGGTGAGGAGAAACACATTGAACACCTTAATGACATTAGGTTCCAACATCAATTTCGTATAATAAAATTTGATGGGAAAACAATATGGGGAAAGAAGTATTCAACTACCACAAAATGGGCACTGTCATCAGGTTTGGAATTTTTGAAGTTCATTCGAGATCATCCAATATTTGTGTCAAATATATTGTTATTAAAATCAATTGCTGAAGTTCCTAATGCACGCAGACAAAATAGAGATATAAATTATTCTGATTGTCTGGAAAAAATAAAAAAATGTATTAGATATACATATGAGTACTTTGATATTTCTGATTTAGTTTGGTGGGAGTCTTTTCTCAATAATCAAAGTGATATCATTTCAAGAACAACAAATGAAGATATACCTTTGAAATATTGGCGAACAACAACAATCTCAAGGTATCATTAATTTTTCACAGGTAGAGGAAAGAGAAATTCATATTGTTTCCAAAAGCTCTTGTGCACAACGTGAAGCCATGGAAGACCTTTACAGGGGTTCAGTATACGATATTAAGGAGGGTTGCATGATCGTAGTGCTAGTAGATGGAGATTCCAATGACTATCCATTCTAGGTTGCTAAGGTTATAAAGTTCATTATAGAAAATGAAGATGTTGCAGGTGCTGAAGTACATTTGCATGCCACAAATACACACCCATTCAATGGTGTGTACAAGACATAGATGGTAGTTCATAAAAAATTTGGCGGAAAGAGAAAAAGAAAGGGTACAAATATAAATCATCACCACATAGACCTCTTAAAATTGAAGGATGTTGACATACTTGTTTATGACTTCAATTTAACAAAGAGAGGAACTCTTCACTTCAAGATGATAGAGATTCTGAAGACGTTGTTACCAGAAGAAATAATGTTGATATGGGAGTCTGTTGAACCCAGTCATAGATCTAGAAGAATTTTGAAACCTGAAATAGTTGGCATGCATGTGGACTCATATTGGGCACTAGTTGATGAAAGAGAAGAATATGGACCATCTTCATCTACATCCAATCATTCATCTAAAGATGTTAATACTAATGGTGTGCAAGAAGATATAGGTGATTTTGAATAATTGTCTAAGACAATTTATATAATGGATGTTCACATTGTATCTTGAAATAAAAAATTTCATTTCCATACGACGTTAAATGAGGTTATGAGTCATTTTTATGTTTTTTGGATCATATGTTTTAATTATGATGAGTTTTATTGTTTAGAATATCCACAATGCAACAATAACTTAGAGATATAATTTATGTTTCATTCAATCTACAAGTATTGACATTTTGATTAATTTAGTGATATAATTTGTTCATAATGCCATGGTTTAAATGTGTTGAAAAGAAGAGAGTTTTTTAATTCTTTGGTTGAAAATTTTCCCTTTTTTTTTTAATGTTATGGTTCAAAACAATTAGAATTTTAGCGATTTATAGTGTCATGTTATTATATGTTTAACAACATGGATGAAAACTGATGGAATTTTAATGTGTTTCTGATCCCATTATTTTATCTTTATTGTCATTACTAAAAAGTGTTGAAATTATACTCGGGAAAGAAAAATGTTATTCTACCAAAAACATTAGTGTGGTTTTTCATTTATTTTGAGAAAAAAAAATTGGTTTTACTCCCATTTTTTAAATATGTTGGAAATTAACCCTAAAAAAAACATTGTTCTAGAATACACACTTTTCCTTTTTAGGATTGTTTTTCATGGTTTTTTGGGGTTTTTTGGCTAGAGTTCCCATTTTGAGTTTATAGTTCATGTTTCAAAGCTTAGATTGTTTTGATTGCTTGTAATGACCGTCGCATCTTTGTGGACTATTTCACTGGATGTGAGACATATCCTTCTTGGTTGTGTGTGTCTATAATACGGTGGTACTATTATGTCTCTTTTAGAGGCTCAATTTCTTTTCTCCCTCTGTAGTAGACGAACCTTGAAACACTTACAACTGAACACTCACCAGGCACACTCACTTTATTTTCCAAGGCACATTTTCATTCCTCTCTCTTTCTGATAGTTAGATCCAAGGAAAATATATAAGAATACATGGAAACCAGGTTGGTAAACTAGATGGGGTTCCTATTCCAAACGGTGTCAAGTATAACTGGGACTTCACATCGGGGAGACCCCCCTGGTTGATGGGTTTTTAGCACCGTCAACAAAATGGCTCCAGAAGAGGAGCCAGATGAGAAGTTGTGTCCGTTGAGTCTATTTTGAATCTCTTATCATAAAGCGCTCATCCTCGAATCATACTCCCGAGGTGTTTTTCCAACCTATCCTCTGGTAAACTGTTAATCCTTTATGATCCTTTTTATCACTTGTCTCAATTGAAGTTTAATGATGAGGATGGAATACCCATAACTGAGCACATTTCTAATTTTCTTAAATTTTGTTAAAATTACAAAATCAATGATGAATATTTTTCTTGTGTGGCTTAATTCTTCACTCTTAAAGGTCATGTTAATTGATGGTGTCATACCTTACCATCTGCTTCCATCCATTCTTTTCATCATTTCCTTAAGGATATTTATCAAGCCTTCGATATGTATGATTACCAATATGTTCTTAAAAGGATCAATCATCTAAGAATGAAGCCTAACAACTCGGTTGAGGATTTATTTGATTGATTGATTCATCTTTGCTATGAATTTCCCAAAGAAGACACGAATTGGGATTTATTTAAGCAAAAGTTTGAGCATTTGGTTCAAATATCTCTACATGGTGAATATAAACCTCCTAATGTTTCTACTTCCACAACTCTTATAAATCATAAGACACCTCTAATTTTAGAGGAGGAATCTACAATTCCTTTTGTTCCTTATCCTGCCCCCTTTTTAGTTCCAATGTGGGTGCCTCTCACAATGATAATAAAGTTTGGAAAGTTTATAATCAAATTCCTAATACATATTCTCATTCTTCTTATGATTTTCGTGACTTACATTAATGGAGGAAATCCTAGAATGGGTCATGAAGCCCGTGGTGAAGACTAACACCTCCATTCCAGAAGATGATGTTACTATTCATAACTCTAGTCTCGAATCAGATCTAGATTCCCATTATCCTCCATCATCTACATGCCATGATGCTTTATACCATGATGAGCCCGATCAATCGACTCCACTAGTTAGTTTTTCACATTCTCTTGATGTTGGAGTTGCTGGTTCACATTGCGATTAGATACAATGCAGTCACATTACACAACTAGATGAGTAGGAAGGTAAAGATGCTTTCAATATTTCTTCTCTTTTCTAAAATCCTCCATGTGAAGATGACACACTTCCATTATTAGCTGAATTTCAATCTAATAATCTCGATAGTCCATCAAATGCAATCAATTCTTTCAATCAATCTGTAGCATTGGGCAACAATCATTCTGACAATGATGACTCTGTTGATGTATGCGATCATGAATTGCCATGTATGATACAGGGGGATCTTGTCAGTCCACTGTATCCAAAGAGTTCAGGTCATCTTCAGCTTCACCAGTGTTCTTCAGTTAATCATGGTGGTTAAAATTTTCGTGGAGTTTTTATGGTCCAGGTTAATGTACAATATTGTTGTAATAGTTTTTAAATCATGGTATGGAGCTAAGTTAAAACCTAAGTGTTAATTCCTAAGATAATGACACATCCTAAGTTCTAAGTCCTAGCACTAAACCTATGTAATAAACCTATACACATAAACCTCAGCTAAAAACCCATATTCGGACCATACATTAAAAAATTAATAAACAAAATAGGAGCTAACCGCATTGAAGACCGCAGTGGAGGTTAACCATCATGTGAGATGGGATAAAATGTGGTTTGGAAGCTGATAGTTAGTATACCAAAACTACCGTAGTGATGTGCATTCTAGATAAACACGTTAGAGAAGCTGTTACATACAGTTTAGTTGACTGCAATTGCCGAGCTTAACCTACAAGGTGGTGGCTTATGACTAGACCGCAGTAGAATCACCTGTTCACATGTTGTTAGTCACCAATTCCATGCCGTTACCTGACCACAAGCATATTTGTTATAATAAAAGTTCTATTTTGGGTTTTTGTTTTGGTTTTGCATAAATATTAATCGTATCACCATGTAAATTTCACAATGTCACAAGTCCGAGGTCAATAAACCTTTAATGCATTACATACCTACCTAAGTTTGGCATCAGGAGTTTGAATGAATCTAAGGAGCTATAAATTCAACCTTTTGATCATGTAGAAGAAAAATTAGAGTGATTTTGAGACTTGTATGCAGATGCTGAGCTAGAGAGGCAGTTCTTGGTTTTAGTGTATCTTGGCCGTATGAAGGCAGAATTGGGAACTGAGATAGGCATTGAAAAGCTAAGAGAGAGAGGTTTTTGTTGACAGAGACCAGAATTTCCTATGTTCACATTCAGTCTATTGTTTTTGCTATGTAAAATACCTCTTCTTGTCAATCCTCATAAATCATACACCCATCTTGAAAGCGGACCCAGAGATGTAGTCCACCAGGGACGAACTCCATAATCAATGTTTACTATCTTCTATCTTTGTTCTTGCTGTAAATTCATGTTTAATTATGTTTCTTAATTTCTCGATTAAGTATTAAATCAACTGATTTCCTTCAGTATTCTACATTTAGCACTTAAAGTTAATGATCAATTCACTGCTGGCAAATAATCAATTCTACTTCAGTTTTAGTTTATGATCAATATCAGATCATATAATTTGGTATCAAAGAAGGCTTCATTTTGTAGAATTTTTTCTAGTGAGTGTTAACCAGGTCAAGGTCGCGACATGGAGAAGGAACACTTAAGGAGTTCAATCTAGAAAAATGAAAGTGAAAATTTGCTCATAAATCGACAATGACAGGATCTGATGCAGGTGAAACTCCTGAAGTGAAGATGAGTGAGGAACAATTTCAAAAAGTGTTTTTGAGCATGCAATAGATGTTGGGAGAACTCTACGAAGATAAGAAGGCGAGAGATGCAACTTCTTCTTCAAAGACATCGAAGAAGGACAAGGGAAAATGAAAGGCTGATAAACCTCCTTCTCCTCCATCATCTCCATCATCATATTCTTCTTCTTCTTCTTCCAGTTTAGATTCTGAAACAGAAAAGAAACCTAAGAAATCATCTCTTTTGAAACTTGATGTAAAATTTGAGCTACCTATTTATGATGGTGAAATGAATCCTGAAAAGTTAGATAACTAGATTAAGCAGTTAGAAGTGTATTGTTGTATTCAGAACATTTCTGATGAAAAGACAAAAATTCAGTTAGCTACACTTAGAATGGGGGGAACAACTTTAATTTGGTGGGAAAGTAAAACTTAAATAGATGTAAATAAGAAAGGTAAAGTCATCTCTTCATGGTCTAAGTTTTTAAAATCTTTCAGAAAGCAATTCTATCCTTTGGGATACATGCAGCAAGTTGCTATTGATTGGCAACATTTGAGGCAAGGTAAAGGGCAGAATGTTCAGGAGTTTACTCGGGAGTTTAGGAAGAAAGCTTTGGTACTCTGTGTTCCATTAGATACACATGAAACTTTATTAAAGTACATTGGTAGTTTACATTCATATTTACAACATACATTATTGGTTTTTAATCCTGATGACTTTGATGAAGTGTGTGTTCAAGCCATACATATTGAATTAGGTGGCAGACTATTCAATTTTTCACCAAAAACATCGAGACAGTTAGAAATCAAGGATTCCGAAGACAATAAGAGGAAGAGAAATTTAAAGGTAAAGAGATCAACGACATCTCGAAAGGAACTTGAAAGACCTACTTGTTGGCTTAGTGGGTCCTAACCCAGGTTCAGAGTTAGTTTTGCCAAACAAGTCCCTACACTACTGGTCCTTTCAACATCAACCCGCGAAGCGTGGATTGAAGTCTCACCCGAAGTAGTATGGGGGGATGCTAGAACCAAGTTTCTGCACCTAGAGATGAGTGTGATGTCATTTTATTCCCCAAATCTGCCTTCACGCAGATCAATAAGCCTTTAGGGCTTATCAATATAACTCCCCTTAATCAGCTTCTATACCTCTGTGAATGCTTATGACTATCTTTCGCAGACCTTGAATAGGTGAATCCACTACTTACACGCATCAAGGATTACATATAACCTACTACCTATTCAGATTAGCTTAAGTGTTTGATAACTTCAACATACAACAATATTATCTTTGTGTAAACAGTTAACAATAATGGCATTCATATAGAAATATTATTCGTGTAAAGTCACACATCAATACATCATTATTTCACAAAACCATTATAACATAAGGCACACTCATATAAATAGAAGTAAAGAGATAACACATGTATTTCTACACAATCTTCTTTATTGATAACTAGTTCAATCTTACAGACTCAAAACTTACATGCACACTTAGCTGCAAGGGTATGCACACTCAGCTGCGGACTCTACGCTAGGCCTTTGTGCACACAACTACAGAGCATTCCTTGTAGTCTAATACTTCTTTGCTCTTACTCTTACTCACCCATTATATTCATCTTCATAATTAGTACTATGCCTTAGACTCTCTAAGACACACCTACTTATACAATCACATGGTCCGTGGAGTAGATCATCAAAACATGACTTAACTTACATAAAATAAAGGTAAAACCCTTTATGACACTTTAACTATCTACATGCTCTGCGACCACAACTTGTGGAGACTTTACATTTTATACAACAAAATTTGGGCTTTTGCCCCAAAATTGACCCTAGGGGACCCCATCCCAATAGGCCCCCAACACAAAGATCGTGACTCACCCTCGAGTCACTTTACTGGCACGGAGATCTTACTGCAAAGACCTCCCAACTCTACTTGTGCCAGTGCCACTTCAGTTGCGCTCTGCGTAGCTGCTTGTTTGATTTGCTCCACTAGTTGCTCTGTTGGTGATGCTGCACTATCCTCCTTGATTTTATGTTGTGTGTTCTGTAGGCTTTCCAACTTATCCTAAATGTTGGCGGAGATAATGTAGGCCTCATCCAGCCAAGGTCCCAATTTGGCCTTGAGGACTACCTCTTTCTTCTGTGCTACTTCCACTTGTAAATGCAACTACCTAGCATCCTCCAACTCAGCAAGCCGTTGTGTGACAGCAACAATGTGCGACGTTGCTCTGAATTCATCATACTATTGCTAGAGTTCGCGAGCTTTTGCATTCAATTCCTGTAGGGTGGCATCTTCCTACAGGGCCGTGACTACCTCCATTGCTTGCTCAAAAAGTGTGGTGCAATATACCACCGTGACATCCACTATCACAACTCCATCCTTCACAATGGCTTCATGTTGTTCTCTTAGCTCTGGTGGAGTTGAAGGCCGTGACTTCAACTCTAATTCTGTGATCTTCAAGTTTAGCTCAAACTATACTCGAGCCATTTCTGTCTTGGCATCACGCATGCCTATAGCCAACTTTCAGATTTTTGCTTCCAACGACACTTCCTTAGGGATATGTAGTTCAGGGGCTATTCTGTAGGCTTTTGCCATTGCGGCAGCAAGCTGGTCAGTCTGTGCCTAGAATTTCTTCTAGGCCTATAACACCACTTATTTCTCAATGAACATCTGTTCATTTTTTACTCAATACTCTCTTATAAGGCTCAGTGCACGTTGCTCTCGAGATTTAACCTCTACTATCACACCTTCATGTAGCGTATGAAGAAACTCATTAGGAAGCGGGGCCAAGTTGAGTTCGACGTTCTTTAGAGAGATGAAAATAGCCTTGTGAGTGGCCACCTCCATGCTCAAAGATCAATTTAGGAGTGTGACTGCCCCGAGATTCAGTGACCAGACCATTTCGATTGCTTGAGTGGTTCCTGGTGCTAAACTGGTTGATGCATCGCTGCTCTACCTTGTGCCCACCTAGATCCTAGTAGTCTAAATCTGCAGCTCGCGTAGATCCTTCTGAATGGTGCTTAGTGCCTGCTTTTGGTGCGGCTCAAACTGCTGCAATAGTTCCATGGTGGTATCCCATACCTTATCACCTATTTCATCTAGGTCACCATCAGTCAAAGTAATTGGGTCCAATGACGACTTGGTGGCTTTTATTTTCTTTCGTACCCATTCCTTTTCCTGCTCCCTGTACCCCTTTACTTAGAAGGGAGTGCTTTGCTCGTCCTGACCACCGTTGCCCTGCTCTAACTATTCTTCCTCCTCTATTCGGGGCGAAGGATACTTATCACTCTTCTTGGAGCCATGCTCTTCCTATTATGCTTGCTTCTTCATGGCATGCTCTACTTCCACCTGGGCCTTCTCCTCAGCCTCTTCCCTCCATTTTTCATCCAATTGCCGAACCTTATTTTTGGGTGCATCCTTCTTTTTATTTTCCATGGACTTGTTGGTGCCTGCGGCCAGATCAAAAGGAGAATGCCAATCGGTTTGCCAACGCTCGATGACCTCCTCAATTGCATCATTTGTAGCGAGGTATGGTAGATCAAACCATTCTTGCCCCGGATCCTTCCGCGCTCGGATATATACACAATGGAAGTTAACTTTGAAATCCACGTATCCTGAAAGATGTTCAAACATGATTACTGATAATTGCGGATTCTGGTTTATGGCCATGTGGATGCTCGCCTCCATCAACACCCAAAATAATTTGGTCTCTATGACCCGAGAAACATCTTTTGTGGCCCATAGAGATGCAAATTTTGCAGCTTTCGGCAAATAGTTCTCTACGGGAGGAAATTGGTTGTTCTTCGGGAAATCCCAGGCGACTAGCACAATCAGGAGTAACAACCACAAATAGTGGAATGTTTTACTCTTGTCCTATGCCTCTTTGTAGTTCTCAAGGAACTCAATAGACATGTAGCATGCCTAGTTGAACTGCATGCCCTCCATGCACTTTGAAGCCAAAGAAACCATTGGTGCCGAAACCTCGTCCGTGCGACATTATCTCATAACCTTTCCAGCCAAAATTTGCATGGAAACCTTTACCACAGGGTCAGTGATTAAGGTAATAGAGTACCTGTGCAGCTTATTCACAAGTTTGAAATTGTCCTTCATCTTCTCAGTGAGGTCACACTCGCTTGTCTTTCTGCCAAACTCCTTGGACGGATGTAACCCAGAGTGTGGAAATAGCGTGATCCGATGGATCAACATATCGGTGATGGGGATTGGTGTGCTCAACCACAAGCACCCGTCATGCACCAAGCACATCAACTGCTTAATGATGATCAAATTTATGTTGGAGCAGTGGTAGTGGGGCACCCACAACAGGTTCAACAAACCCGACTGGTTCACTCCGCGAATCCACTCCACAGGCTCTAGCGCAGTGACACCAGACTTTTTGTAGAAGACCCTCTTCATGTAGGTGTTTGCAGTAAGATGGGGGAACCGCTTGTGGTTTTCCAAATTCCAATCTTCCAACTTCAAATGTAGGATCTTCTCCAAGCGTGGACCTTCAAAGGTTAGGTTCTCTAGTAACAAGGGTGTGTTGAGGAGGAATTGTCTTGCATTTGGGTCCTTAGGGACCTTCACTTTCCCCTTGCACAGAGGGATATACTCTGACAGCTTAGAGATATGATCTACCCTCTTGGTGTTTATATCTTCGGTGCCCTCCTTGGCCTCCAGATCCACCACTTTCCCCTTTTCTTTCCTCTAGGCCTGTGTAGCAACATGCTTCCTCGGTGACTCACACACCGGCACCAACTTCTTTTTCATATCTTTCTTTGGTTTGGAGACCTCTCTCACCAACGTAGGCTTTGGCCTAGGCAACCTTAGCACCGTAGGTACTGCAGCTGGAACCTCCATACTCATCACCTATGGAGCGGCTCCCTCAGAAGTGATAGTGCCTCAAGTGATAGCAGTATCTCCTCGTTTGGACATCTTGCTGAGAATGAAGCGCTGGGTATGCTCGAGTAACTTCTCAAATACAGAACTAGCAACCAAATCAGCATAAACCTGAGGATTCATATACAATTAGCAACTCAAGAAAAAAAGTCTAAGGTTACAAATTGTTTTTCGCTAGACAGCCACGCGTAATTTATAGGTGATTTCAAATTCAAATCCGACCGTTCCCCCAAAATCCATCCATAAATGTTGAATTGGCGGCATATTGTCCAAGATTGCACTCTTAAACTCAACCTTAAATTCCTTAAATGCCACCGCCCACTCCTCTTAACTGTCTTGTGGTAGTCAAATCATGAATAGTGATTGTAAAGGTTATTTTCTATCTACGCTGCGTGGTATCTCCCCTAATAGCGCAACTCCCTGCATGCTTCTTATGGTATTGTGACAACATTCATTTTTGCGCAGACCACTTGTCACATAGTTCTATCAACCAGGCAGTGTAGTTTAGAGTCTCGTGCCTCCTTGCAGCTACCTGGAGCACTAAGACTATGCTACCATCATCTAGTCATTGGGTTGGATCCATAGTGTATGGCTTCAATCAGCTTCCATTTACCTTTCCGAGAAATGGATCCCCGTTTAACTTCATGAGCTGAACGGCTCCACGATCTCTAATCTATTTGATAACATATGGCCCCAGCTAGTGCATCTGAATTTTTCCTGGAAACTTATCAAACTTACTGTCGTATAATAAAAATAAATCATTTACCTTGAAGGTGCACAATTTGATGTGTTGATCGTGCCAAGCTTTTTCACATCCCTTCTGAACCTGCTAATGGAATCTTGCCAAAAACCTATCTTCCTCGAGCTCTGTTAGTTGTGTGAGCCTTTCTTCTAGAGCTCTACGGTCTGCCATTCTTGTGAAGGCTACTATGCATAGACTAGGCACAATATACTCCATATGCATTACAGCTTCTACACCATAGACTAACCTGAAAGGTGTCTGACTAGTAAGCTTCTTACAAGTGGTTCTATAAAACCATAACGCAGTTGGTACGCGAACGTCCCAGTCATTCCACTTTGTGTTGCAAAACCTCATCAGTGCATTCTCTAATATCTTATTAAAAGCCTCAACCATTCCATTGGCCTAAGGATGGTATGGCGTACTCTTCTGATAGTAAACCTGGAACTCCTATGTTAGCGCTGATCGTTTCTTTGAGAAAATGTGTTATGCGATTGATCATCAATACCTGCGGGAAACCAAACATCATCAACACATATTCAAATAGGAATTTCACTATTGTTACCCCTGTACAGTCTTTCACAGGTTGTGCCTATGCCCATCTGGTCAAATCTTCAGTCACGGTGATGATATATCGCGCACCCATCTTCTTCCCTGGAGGCGGAATCGGTCCAGCGAAATCAATTGACCATTTCTCAAATGGCTGCATTAACACCTATGGATTCAAAGGAAACTCATCCCTCCATGATGGCCTACCTGTCCTCTGACATGCATCACATGCCCTACAATATGCTTTGGAATCCTTATGTAGTGTCGACCACCACAACATAGCACGCAAAATCTTTTGCGTTGTTTCTTTTCTTGCATAACTCCCGCCCGCAACTCCTCCATGAGCTTCAGCGAGGATACTATTTCGTTCAAAATCAAGCACATAACATCGTAGTATTTTGTCCGATCCCATCTTGTACAAATGCCCTGGAATAACTGAAAAGTATGTCGCGCGTACTACCAATTATTTCTTTTGTTGACTCGTGTATCCCTCCGGAGCTGTCCCATTAGTCAGAAAGTGGATAATGTCTACAAAGTGATAATCTACTACACACACCGTGAAGAGTTGCGTGTCAGGCAACTGCTCCAAATTAGTGGGCTCCTCTCCTGTTTCAATGCGTGATAGATGATCTGACCCTGCATTCAACCTTCCTGGCTTCACAATCAACTCGAAAATATACTGTTGAAACAACAACATCCATTTTCATATTCCCCCCCCAACACAGGCTTATTAACTAGGTATTTCAATGCAGAATGGGCTATGTATGTCTTAACATGTTTTCCTAGTAGGTAATGTTTGAAATTTTGGAGCATGTACACCATATCCAAACCTTTGTGATCTGTCGTTGAGTAGTTCTTTTCAGCCTTAGACAACTTCCTGCTTGCAAATGCTATAGGGTGATCCAATTCTCCTTCACGGGCTCGCGTCATCACTACTCCTAGTGTAATACATGAAGCATCCACATGGACATGAAATTCCTTCTTCCAATCTGAGAAGGCAAGGATCGACACGGTGACCATTTTCTCCTTCAGTACATCCAGGCTGTGCTGACATTCTTCATCCCAACAGAATGTAGCATCCTTCTTTAGAGACTTTTCCATAGGCGTGGTAATCTGAGCATAACTTTTAACGAACTTCAGTATGACCCAGTGTGGCGCGCAACTGTTTAACATTTCTTGGTGGTTCGAAATCGATGATTACTACGATCTTAATAGGGTCCACCATGAGTCCTTGCCTGCATACCACATGACCTAGAAAGATTCCAAAAGGGACAGAGAACAAGTATTTCTTCAAGTTTAGCGTGATCTGATACCTTCGGCATGTATCCAACATCAAGCGCAAACTATCTATGTGGCGCTTAGCTAGTCCAAACACTGTCCAGTCATCGAAATAGACTTCCAAAAACTTGTGAATGAACTCCTTAAATGCCGCAATGACCACTCGTGAGAAGATCATCGGTGCATTCTTAAGTCCGAAAGGCATCACTGTATACTGGAAACATCCCCATTCTATCGCGAAGCTAGTCTTACTCCTATCTTCTGGCGCGATATTTATCTGATGGTATCCAAAGAACCCATTAGTGAATGTATAGGATTCTTGCTCGCCAACATTATCCAGTACTTCATCGATGAACGAAGTTGGAAAAGGATCATGAACACAAGCATCATTCAACTTCTTGAGATCTATGCAAACCCTTATTTCATCCTTCTGCTTCTTTTCCTGAACGACCATTGGAGTTACCTAATTAGATTCCTCCACTGGTTCGATGACGCCCACTGCAAGCATCTTGTCCAACTCCATGTGGACCTTTTCCTTGTATTTGGGATTAAAGCGATATGGCCTCTACTTAACAGGCTTCACGTCGAGTTTCAAATTTATTTTCATCACTCCCAAATCGCCTATGATGCCTTTCAAGTATGAAATTTGTGTGGGAAACAAATCTTGATATTCGCGGAGCCACTCAGTGACCTTCTCCACTGTAGCATCATCCCAGTAGTCCACTATCTTCACAAATTTCGATTCCTCCTCTGTGCCAATGTTTACCTGCGTAGTTTTCAGTGGCGCGGTGATTTCAGGGTTATCTATCTGTGGCCTCTCTACTTTGCAATGGAATTCTACTTCTTGGATGTTAATATTCCTTAGACCCTTATCTTCTCCTTCAACAGTCATATTATAGCATTCCAGCAGATGGCGCAGCTCGGTGCTCCAATCCAGTTGAATCAGTTCCAAGGGATCCTGCAGAATTCTGAAGATTGTTGTGTTAACCTCCTACATTGCTTCATCAATACTTTCAAATCCATCTTCAAATTTGAACGTCCTCACAAACCCTTCTCTTAAAATATCCCATTTCGTAGTGCCATGGCAGAGCTTTGTTTCCAAATATCAGTTCATAGTGATGATGTCAAAAGTGTGATAGAAAATATGCACCCACTTTGTCTACGGCTCCGTTCCATAAAGATTAGTCCACTTTGCGAAATGATCACGCAGATCATCTCTCACATCATACTTCTCAGTAAATCGTACCTTGGGACTACCAAATCGCATTTGCATCATCCTCCTATAGTCATTACATTCTTCAAAATTGCCTTTATGCATACCCCACCACCGTGTAGGCGTAACACACAATGCCAAATCCAGTGCTTGGAAGTGATGCTTCTCAGGAACTTCCCTTTCAAATGCATCCAAAAATTTATCCACATCAGTTAGACCATCATAATAAGGCAAAATTCTTACCTCGGATGATACACAGTGCAACGATCTAGTCATCATATTACATCGCAGCGTAGATACTTCATGTAACCTATTCTGTCAGTGGTCCAATTCTTCATCTGAATATGATGTAAAGGATATTTCTTGGTTCCATGCAATTCATCCATCAACGATTGGATTAGCCCAATCTTGGTATCACACTGTTATTTTATAGATCTAGTCCAAATAATTGTCGTTGTCTTCATAGTCGCGGACCAGTTCGGTATAGCGCAGTCCTTCTGCAGGGTCCAATGGTACTACCACACAGAGCATTTTCATTTTGAACGACCTTTTCCACTTATTCAAATTCATGAACCCATTCATGTAAATGGCCAAATCAATTCCAAGGAGCACGGGGTAGGGATTGCTGTCATAAGAAATATCTATCACTTCAAAGTCATCCAACGCGCTCACACCTTCTATATTTACAGTTACCCCATGCAATCTCCCCATAGGGATAATCTTCTGTTGATTTTTCATTCTTAATTGAATCAGAGACCACTGCAGCGTAGGCCTCCCCATATTTTCTCAAGTCTATTTGGGAAAAACATTTGCGTTTGAACCTAGATCCAAAATAACTTGGTCCATTTAGTATTCACCTATTTGCATGGTGAGCCTCATCTTGTGTACTATTATTGTCTTATGTCTACCAATATTTCTTATCGTGCGATGCCCATTAAAAGTATTATCCCTACCAACACATTTATTTTTCAACTCCTATAATCATTTCACATCCTTGTTGTCACGCAACAGTTTCATGCAAATCTCTAAGAAAGTAGTAAGCATTGAGGGGTTAACTTCTTTAGATAGCCTTTCTGGATTTCCTGAGGTAGAGGCTTCAACAAAGCTTTTCTTGGCTTCCATGAATATCTCCTTTGCACACTCCAGATCAAACCCAACTTCTTTTTCTGGAGCCTTGCAGACCCATGCACCTTCTTCAGGTTGTTTTCCCTTATTGTAACCAGTCATCACACCACTTCGCAGCACAATATTGACATTGGGATACTCTTCGTGAAGCTCTTCCCTCATCATCTGCAAGTTCTGGGAAGGCTGTTGAGGTTGCACCTTCTTCTCCTGTATTTTAGCTATCAATATAGGGCATTCTTCTATCGCGTGGTCAAATTGAGTACAATACCGGCATGACGAGCTTGTCTGCTTCATACACTCTCGCGCGTAGTGTCCTAGCACTCCACAATTATAGCAAATAACTTGCCCCTGACCTCTACCAGGTCCTCCTCCTCCTCAGCCTCACCCACATCCCTGATATCCTCTGCGTGTTGCCCCGACGCCTTGATCCAGAGGCCAAGTTTATGTTTGCATCCAATACGTGAGTGTTCTTTCCATCATTAATTCATAGATATGGCAATTATGCTCATCATGACCTATCGATTTACAGAAGTTTTAGAATAACTTTTGCAGTGTCTTTACAAATTTTTGCAGTAAATGGAAATTGTCTGTTGCATGTTTTCCTGCTACTTGGTAGATAACGCACCACAGCACGAGCCCTGCACTTGGTCCTGCTGGGGCTTCCGGCATCAGAGGCATGGGCCCTCCTCCTGCTATATAATTCATGAAAACAGGGAAATGGTCCTTATCATGCCCCTGGTTCTTACACTTGAGGCACCAAACTTCTGCGCGCACTTTCGGCTGAGCTACTTTCTCCTTCTTCAATCTCTGAAACTCCAAGCTAAGGTTCTGCAATTTCGCATGAATCTATTGAACTCCCAATGTTACATCCTGGATAGGAATGTCATGTAATCTCATTGCGATCTCTAGTGCTTCCGCCTGCATTCCTATGTTTTGTTGTGACAGAGCAATCCTTAAGTGAGGCAAGAGCGCGGCTATATACCAATCATGGTGCTGACTCTAAGTGAGATTCATATTGGCTTTGCCAATTCCACACTTCAGTCTCTGATCTAGCTCCCAGGGTGTTTCATCGATCCTCATCACAATTTCCTTGAATCCCACTACCGACTATGTTTCACACTTAGGCCTACTGAATTCCTTATTCAGAGCAGTCTGAGTGTCCGCTAATGATGCCATCAGGTTATCAGTGCAGTACTTAATGTACCACGTCAATGCGTGATCTTGTAGAGTAGTAACCAACTGCGCTTTCTTCATATGATTTTCTATAATATTTTTTGCTGTCCACACAGCCTCCCATTGAACCAAAAATGTTCCGAGTCCTAATTTCCCAAGCCCTTGAAAATGGCCAATTTCATTGTATTAGACATATTGAACGGTGGTGGACATGGTAGTGGTGTCGCTGAAGGTGTATGTTGTGGAGGTGAAGGTGGAGGTGGTGTGGATGGAAGAGGTATTCAAGGAAACCTTTGCCTTATTAACTCGACAACACTCTGCAGTGAAGCCTGTGCTGCTCCCTCGTCGGCACTCAGAGAAGGCACAATCAACGGGCTATATTCAAGACCTGTTCTTCCTCTATTCTTAAATAACTTCCCACTTCACGTAGCTCCAGACATCAAGGTAATGGCATAACCTACTTTTCACACAAGAGCAACTTAATCCAAGTATTCAAAGATCTCAAATACTTACCTTGCGGTCCTTTGGAAAAGCATCGCTCTGCTTTGCTGTCGATAACTGAAGTATCGACAACGAATTACGTCAAAAATCCTCCTATTACGCGATCAAGCCAATGATCCACAGCGCACGCGAGATTGTCTTCAGAAGCTTCCAATCTTCGTACTAGCTCCAGGGTCCACACTATTGGACCGTCAAGTCTCCACCTTCCTTGGTGGTCTACCAATTTAGCGATCCATTCATATAGCTCGATTAGGAAGGTGCTAAAGAAGATCTCATGTATTTCTATGTACATATATCTGTCCAACCACTGTTCCTTCGTCAGGCGCGGGTTTCTGTTTTTTTGAGCCGTGAATTCGTGGATCTTTCTATCCAACCACTCCTTAATTTCTTTCTTGGTTGGATTCCAACGATGCGACATCACACATCTCTTTATGCAGATCACTTTCCCAACAACAAAACCATTTGTTGGCATAGTGGGTCCTAACCTGGGTTCAGAGTTAGTTTCGCCAAACAAATCCCTACACTACTGGCCCTTTAGGCATCAACCCGCAAAGTGCACACTGAAGTCTCACCCAAAGCAATATGGGGGGATGCTGAAACCAAGTTTCCACACCCAGAGATGACTGTGATGTCATTTTATGCCCTAAATCTTCCTTTGCATAGATCGATAAGCCTTTAGGGCTTATCAATATAACTCCACTTAATCAGCTTCTATACCTCCATGAACGCTTATGACTATCTTTCGCAAACCCTGAATAGGTGAATCCACTACTTACACACATCAAAGATTACGTATAACCCAATAACTCTTCAGATTGGCTTAAGTGTTTGATAAGTTCAACATACAACAATATTATCTTCGCGTAAACAGTTAACAGTAATGTAGTTCATATAAAAATATTAGTCATGTAAAGTTGCGCATCAATACATCATTATTTCACAAACCCATTATAACATAAGGCACATTCATATAAACATAAATAAAGAGATAACACATGTATTTCTGCACAACCTTATTTATTGATAACTAGTTCAATCTTACAGACTCAAAACTTCCCTGCACACTTAGCTGTAGGAGTCCACGCACTCAGTTGTAGACTTTACTCTAGGCCTCTGCGCACACAACTGTAGAGCCTTCCATCTACTCTAATACTTCTTTGCTCTTACTCTTACTAACCCATTACATTCATCTTCATCATTAGTATTATGCCTTAGACTCTCTAATACACACCTACTTATACAATCCCATGGTCTGTGGGCCACGGGTATATCTTCAAAAGCCAACTCAACTTACATACAAGAAGGGTAAAACCCTTTATGACACTTTAACTATCTATGCGCTCCGCGACCACAACGTGTAGAGAATTTACTTTTTATATAACAAAACTTGGGATTTTACACCAAAATTGACCCTAGAGGACCCCATCCCAACATTACTTGTACTCATTTCCAGAGGATCGGACATGATGAATCCAAATGTTGGAAACTTCACCCGGATCTCATACCAAATAAGTTCCAGAAGAAGAAAGGTGAAAAGAAGGCTAATGCAGCAATCCAACAAGATCTAGGCTTCGACTCAGGTGATGAAGGTAAGATAACCGCAATGGTTTCGACAGGTAAAACTTCTGACACTGGTTCAAGTTCTAGTACTTTTGCACCTTCTTCAAACATAAATCATTTGAATGAGGATAAAAGGGTTGAATTATTTCATATAAGGATAAATTCTAAGCACAAGAAAATTGATACATGATTTGACAGTGGATCACAGGAAAATTTAATATCTGAAGATTTAGTTAAGGAATTGGCCTTGGAGACACAAAATCATCCAAGACCATACCCATTCGGGTGGCTAAATAAAGATACTCAGATTAATGTCACAAAGCAGTGTCAGTTAAAATTTTCCATTACAACTAATTACATTGATGAAGTGGATTTAGATGTGATTCCAACAAACATGTGTGGAGTAGTGCTAGGAAGCCATTATCTCTATCATCCTGATGCAGTGTTTCATAGGAAAGAGCATAAATATCACCTTAAGAAAGATGAGATTGAATATATTGTCAGGGCACATAAACTTAGATCACACTTGGATTTAGTTTCAGTTAATCAGATGAAGTGATTAATAAGTTCAAGTAATAAATATGTACTCATGGTTGTAAAAGAACAACATAAGGATCTACATGATGCTTTTTCAAGTTGTGAGTCTCAATTTAAAGATAGTTTGGTTAAAGTGGTAGAATCTTTTCCAAGTCTATTTAAAGAACCAAAACATCTTCCTCCTAAGTGAGAAATACAACATGAGATACAATTGATGTTTGATGCCCCTCTTCCTAATATCAGAATATATCGCATGTCAGTTATAGAGAACAAAGAAATAAAGAAACAAATCCAAGAATTGATTGAAAAAGGTTTCATCCAACCCAATTTATCTCCATGTGGCTCACCTATAATTTTGGTTCCTAAGAAAGATGGGACATGGAGAATGTGTGTCGACTTTAGGGCCTTAAACAAAATCACAATAAAAAATAGGTATCCTCTTCCTAGGATAGATGATTTACTTGATCAACTGAAAAATGTTGTTTATTTCACTAAGTTAGATTTGAGAAGTGGGTATCATCAAATTCGCATTGTAGAAAATGACATCTAGAAAATTGCATTCAAAACTAGGTAGGGACTATTTGAATGGTTAGTAATGCCTTTTGGTTTGTGTAATGCGCCAACAAATTTCATGCAGGTTATGAATGATGTATTATGCCCATACATTGATAAATTTGTCATAATCTACCTAGATTTTATTCTGATTTTCAGTTCCAATATGGAAGAGCATTTTAGGCACGTTAAACAGGTTTTTGAATTGTTGCCAGGGAAAAATTGTACCTTAAACTTTCCAAATGTGAGTTTGGGAAAACTTCATTGAATTATCTTGGTTACATAGTTGGAGGTGGAAGTTTGAAAATAGATCCAGCTAAAATCGATGTGATTGTTAAGTGGCCAAGACCACAAAATGTGACTGAAGTTAGAAGTTTCATAGGTGCAATTCAATATTGGAGGAAATTTATTGCTCAGTTTTCTTTAATTGCATCACCGTTACATGCTTTAACAGGTTCTAAAGTTCCCTTTCAGTGGGGAGGAAAACAACAAAAATATTTTGATACACTTAAGCAGAAAATTGTCACAACACCAATCTTAGCTTTACCATATCTTCAACAACCATTCAAAATTGAAACAGATGTTAGTGGTTATGCAATGGTTGTATCTTACTTCAAAAAGGGAAACCAATTTGTTTTCATTCTGAAACTTTTTCTAAGGAAGTAATGAATTATCTGACATATGATAAAGAATTGTTTTCTTTAGTTGAAAGTGTTAAGAAATCGAAACATCATTTAATGGGTAAGGAAACAATGATTTACCCAGATCATCATCCGCTTCAGTACCTTCAGTCTCAAACTAAGTTGTAACAATCTCGTTGTTACATATGGATGGGATTCTTCAACAATTTCACGTAGCAATTAAGTACAAGAAAGGTGTCACAAACAAAGTAGCTGAAATGTTGTCTAGACCATGTTTGAATGCTTCAATAGTGCTGCAGAATAGTTATTTAAAACATGAAAGTTATATAGAACAATATAGTACAGATGCTAATTTCAAAGATATTTATGAATCACTAACTCATGGTGCTTAGGTGGAAGAAGTCAATTATCATATTCATGACAGGTTGTTATATCATCTGGGTAAGTTGTGCATACCACAAACAGAAAGGGAGCATGTCATTTGGGAAGCACATTCTTCTCGCATTTCAGGACATTTTGGAGTAAGAAAAACAATAGCACAAATTCAAAGGTATTATTATTGGCCTCACATGTATGAAACAATTGTTAAGTACATTAAAGGATGTGTGATTTGTTCGACCAGCAAGCCAAGCAATCAAAATATTGGTTTGTACATGCCACTTCTAGTTCCTTTACGACCATGAGACAACATTTCCATGGATTTTGTTGTAGGACTTCCTATGTCCAGGAGAGGGCATGATTACGTGCATGTTGTGGTTGACATATTCAACAAGATGTGCATTCTTGTTCCATGCAAAAAACAAATGACTGCTAAAGAAAATGCAAAGATGTTCTTCGAATAGGTATGGGTTCATTTTGGGTTACCTACTTCTATTATTTCTGATCGAGACACTCGTTTTGTAGGAGGATTTTGGTCCACTTTGTGGGGACTCATGGACACAAAGATGAAGAAGAGAACAAATTTTCATCCACAGACCGAAAAACAAACAAAAGTGGTGAACAGGAAAGTCATACATATTCTCCGAGTTTACTACTGTAAACATCCTAAGTTGTGGGATGAATCTTTACCTTATGTGCATCATGCTTACAATTGAGCCTTACATTCTTCGACTAATCGATCGCCATTTGAAACCTGCTTTGGGTATCTACCAAAGTCATTGATGGATTTCATGTTTGGTGAAGAGGATAAAGTGGGTGAACATGATGATGCAAACAAAGCAGTTAAGTTCATTCAATGGATACAACAGATATATGAAGTAGTGCAAGATCAGTTAGAGAAGATTCAGGCCAAGTACAAAATGCAGCATGAAAAGCATCGAGTAGATCATGATTTTTAAGTCAGCGACCAGGTATGATTTTACATCAGTAAAGAATGGTTGAAAGGTGAAGGTAAGAAACTAAAACCCATCAGTTATGGTCCTTTCAAGATTGTTGAGAAGATTGGAAATAATGCATTTCATTAAATTTACCTCCTTACATGCATATTTACTCAGTTGTAAATGTAGAAAATTTGAAGTTGTATGAACCTTTGATGATCATGGATCCTTTGGAAGATGCACAGATTCTGGCTGTTGATGATTTGGCACCTGAGTATATGAATCAGTTACAGGAAGATACCATCTTGGAAAAAAAGGTTTGTTCTTCAAGGTGTGGAGATGTTGAATATCTTCAAGTGGGACTCAAGGGCATGAATCTGAGCAAGGCAAGGTGGATGGAGATCAGAAGAGTGAGGGAGTTGCACCCTCACCTGATATCTGCTTAAATCAAACTTTTGTGGTCCAAAAGCTTTAAAGTGGAGAATATTGATCCAAGAGGATCTTTTCAGTCCAGTATATCCAAAGAGTTTAGGTCATCTTCAGCTTCGTCAGCTTAGCTAGTTTTCTTCATTTAATCATGGTGGTTAAAGTTTTCATGGTGTTTTTATGGTCCAGGTTGATGTGACAATATTGTTGTAATAGTTTTTAAAACATGTTATGGAGTTAAGTTAAAACCTAAGTGTTAATTCCTAAGCTAAGGACATATCCTAAGTTCTGTTTCCCAACAATAAACCTAAGCTAAAAACCCACATTCAAACCATACATTAAACACTTAATAAAAAAAATAGGACCTAACTGCATTGAAGACCGCAGCGGAAATTAACCGTCATGTGAGCAGGGATAAACTATGGTTTGGAAGCTAAGAGTCAGCAGACCGGAACTGCCGTAGTGATGTACAGTCTAGATAACCACGTCGGGGAAGCTGTCACATACAGTTCAGTTGACCGCAACCGCTGGGCTTAACCTGCAAGGTGGTGGCTTATGTCTAGACTGCAGCCAAACCACCTATTCACATGCTGTCAGTTAGCCAATTCTCTGTCGTTAACTGGCCACAAGAGGATTTTCTATAACTAAAGTTCTATTTTGGTTTTTGTGTTGGTTTTGCATAAATACTAATCCTATCACCATGTAAATGTCACAATGTGACAAGTCCGATTCCAACAAACCTTTAATGCAGTACATACATGACTAATTTTGGCATCAAGAGTTCGAATGAATCTAAGGAGCTATAAATTCAACCTTTTGATCACGTAGAAAAAAAATTAGACTGATTTTGAGACTTGTATGCAGATCCTAAGCCAGAGAGGCAGTTCTTGTTTTCAATGTATCTTGGTTGTCTGGAGGCGGAATTAGGAACCAAGATAGGCATTGGAAAGCTAGGAGAGAAAGGTTTCTGTTGATAGAGACCAGAAGTGTCTGTTTTCACATTCAGTCTGGTGTTTTTTCTGTTTAAAATACCTCTTTCGATCAATCCTAATAAAGAGGATGCCCATATTGAAAGTGGACTCGGAGACGTAGTCCATCAAGGACGAACTCCATAATCAATGTTTGTTGTATTCTATCTATGTTCTTGCTGCAAATTCATGTTTAATTATGTTTCTTAAGTTCTTGATTAAGTCTTAAATCAACTGCTTTCCTTCAGTCTTCCACATTCAGCACTTAAATTTAACGATCAATTCATTGTTGGCAAATAATCAATTCTACTTTAGTTTTAGTTTATGATCAATATCAGATCAATGTCCATCAGCTGATCTTTCAGATTCTCATAAATACTTTAATTTAGATCTACAATATGATCTTTTCAAAGAATATGTTCTTATCAAAACTTCCTCTTCATCTCACTATCCCTTGTGCTCTAACATTCGCAATTTATCTACTTACGACAAAGATACTCCATGCTCTTCAAGTTCTTCATTCCATGAGTTAACTTCTCAATTGACACAAGATGGTGAGATTATACACGATGATAATGAAAAAATAAAATCATTGAGTACTCTTTCCATCCCTCATCATCTCTTCTCTTGCATGAAGATAGCTCTCCAAACTAGCTTGCTCGTGAAATTTCTCCAATTCATGCATCTTTAGGTTTGCAATCAGATGAATCTTTCAACTTGAGTAATCTAGTTGTTGAAGTTGAAAAATCTATTCAAGTCAATGATATAAATGGCCGCCATTTGGTGAGTAGTTGTCTTATTGAAGCGAGTGGTAGAAATTATCCTCACACCATCCATGATCTGGTTCAATCTTCAAGATGCTATTTTATAGTCCTTGAAAGTTTAAGGACATGTCGAGAAGTCGAGGCACTTCAACTTCCATTGATGGTTATGTCAAGATCTCGTGACTCTAGTAATCCACCCGAACTAAGTTAGATCTTGTTTCTCTCACAAAATCTTTCTCTTTGCATGGCTTCACTTGATGTATTTTTTTATTTTTTTTGAAAGATGTTTGTTATTTTGGATGTAATTTTTCAAATTTTCAAATTTTCACTTCTGATCGGATTCAAGAATATTATTTAGTTGACTCATATTCATGCAAATCCCTTGCATCAAACTCATGTTTGGAATGCTCATCTCTCTTAAATTCATGGAAATGTGAAGTTAATCACCTCAAAGATCATCTTTGGCCAGAGGAATCATATCAATCAAATTTATTTCATGATAAATGGATCTTGGTTTTCCTTGTGAATATCATATTGCGAATCTTGTTCTTCATAGCACCTGAAATCCTCTTGTGTGTGAATTCTTGCATGATTTATTGTGTGGATCAAATCCTTCTCCCTTCACTATTTCCTGACTGGTATGATGTGTTTGTTGTGTTTTCATCCCTCTTAAATTCTTTCGATTATTATGATTCCTATACAGTTTGTCACCCGTTACAGGAAAATGGTTTGTCACATTCGAGTTGCGAGGAAGTTGGTTCGAGTGCTCAGAGAATTTGTAGAGTTGTTCAAATATATTTGTTCAACCCATCTGTTCATAATATTAAATGTCATTTTTTAATCATTTTTCCACTAGTGTATTTGATGAAAGTTGTTTCACATTGATTAATATTTATGGTTTATCTCACCATTTAGACACTTGTCAACCAGGTGAGGCACTTCAACTTTTGTTGATGGTTATCTAAGGTCCTCACTATCTTGACAAGCCTTCTGAATATGACCATATCTATTTTCCCTCACAAGATTCTCATCCTGATCTCGTGCTTTTAATTGAAGATTCATTATTTCAACTTTTTCATGATTTTCAAGAGGATTGTTTCAAATTTCATGATCTAATCATCGAACGGTTGGAGAAATCTTACATGGTAAGCTCCATCGCAAAGAAAATGTTTTAGCCTTTTCTCATGCTCACTAAGAATGCTGACAAAGAATAAAGTGCATTCGCAAGAATTCCTTGAGGTTTGTATGATTATGGTTTCTGTAAAAAAGGTAAGAATGTGAACTAGATAAAAGTAGTGGTTGTGACACATGTTTCTGCCCATAGGAAATACCTTCCTTTTGTTGTGCAAGTTCTTCGAGCTCTCACATTTTCTCTTGCACATTACTTTATATATGTTTTAATTGATTCTATCTTTCTCATTGTAGGTCGGGAACAACTACGACGACTTCATTGGAAATTTCATTATACGTGACCTCAACCTTCTAGCTGTTAGGTTAGGAGTAGGATTAACTGCATTCTAGTTCCCCCCTCTCTTGCACTCATTTTGCACTTGTTCTCTTTAGTCTTTCTTGTCTTTTCTTACTTTTGTCTTTCATAATTTTTGGTTTCTCCTTCTTTGTTTCTGATTTGGTTTCACTTCCTTATTGTGTCATTTCTTTTTCTTTTCTTTTTTTATGTTGATAAGAATTTTCATGAAGGGTGTACTATCTGGCCTTGAAAGAAAAATGTGTCAAAATAGAGAGGGACTTTGTGACACAACAACATTTGGCTAACTCTCCATCCTTCTTCCTTGTATTGGTTACACTTTTTTTCAATGATGTTCCAACAGAAAATATGATCCTTGAGTCAGGAAAGGCTTGTGTCAAACTATGATCTCCATGTATATTCATGAAAACCTGATGCCTACACTCGCCCTTTATGTTTCGATGTTTCCATTCTGATCCTGTCAAGTAGAGAAGGGCAAGGGGAAAAATAAATGAGAAAACCAATATGACAGGTCTTAGATATGCTTCTCTGAAGGTACAACCTCTCCAACCTTCAATAAGTCGGGATCCATCTTCCGCCCATGAAACAAATAAGTGTCGATGCACGATCCTATATAAATAAATAAATAAAGGTGAAAGAAGAGAAATTATTCTTACACATAGAGGTTAAGCAAGAAACTCTACTGGGGTACTATCCAGGCTCGCTAGAAGCAGAGAAATATTTTTGTTCCTGAAGTGATTCCACCAGGGCACTGTCTAAGTGTGCTACTAGTTGAGCAACACCGGAGATGAAAAACTACACTCTAAAAATCTAAATCTCACAAAATTCTTTACCCTTTCTTGATTCAAAACATTGTGTTATCACTGACCTTAGGTTTGTGTTTAAACGAGTAAAGGAATGAATGGGACTATGTTAATGCATGGGGTAAATTGGGAAGCCATCGTAATTTCAATGATGAATCAATACTCCTTAAAGAAACAGACCTTGTTGGAAAGAATTAACCAACGCATAGAAGTTGTAGTTTTATGAGCGTGTCGCCAAGTGTTGTCGTTGTGACAAACACCCTCCAAATTTTTGCCTACACTCGAATTTTGGAGCCTACTCTAGATCTCATGATTGGTCATTTCATATTCACTTCTCCATTAGCTGATGATTTTGATCTCCCTTCTTGGATTGGAAGTGTTGAAGTCACTTACTCACACATTCTTAGTTTGTAACAAATTTCATGATCGCATTATTTTACATACGCTTAAACAAGCATGGCATAGTCCATCGAGATTGTGCCTATTTGATGTCCAATCCATGTTGTTAGTCAGTGCTCATTGACATCAATAGTTTATCACTTGTAGCTGCGTTTGTACTTCTATTTTGGTGAGTTTTACAAATTGTCACTTCACACACCTTTGTTTTCGCAAGTGTCATTTTGATGTTTTGGTTGTCTCTTTCACTTCCTTTCCCTTTAATTAGTTTCTTTCTCATGTCATATTCACCTCAGAATGTGTTTTTTTCACCTTCTTTTGCATAACAAGTGTTGTCTTTTGGCCTAGGAATTGTTGTTGATCATGTAAAGTGGAGTTTTGGTTTGTTTCAAGGGGAACTCTTTGTGATAATGAGTTTCTCTTATCATTTATACATGTTCCTCACACATTTCCAAATTTTCACGCACATTCGCATAAGTGTCGTTATTATCATTGCAAAGTGTATCTTTAGTGTCGCACTTGGAATGCCCTATTGCAATGTTGTTGCATTTAGGAAAGTATGTCTTTCATGTGTTCTGAGTGTCCCACTTTGTGTCGTCAAGTGAAATAATTGTGTGATCATGTTCAAGTCTTTCTTTTATTCAAATTCCTCTCATTGATCTAACACTTAGTTAAAATTTGAAATACTTTCGACCGGGCCACTCAACCTCATCCATCCCCCCTGAACTGTTCACTGCAGAGTCTCAGTCCTCAAGAATCAACATTGTCTCTTGGAACTTTGGAATGTATAGTACCTACCTCCTAGAACTATGCATTTAACAACCGTAGCAGTCAAGCCTAGCCCCTGGGTCCCAGAGCTATGCAATCTTTCCCTCTAGCAAAGACAACAATGCACATTGCACAGTTTCAGTCCTCAAGCCTTAGTCTTGAGCTTCTGAACTAAGCAAATACGCAATCACATGACCTCTTGTCCTTCCAATGCTACATATTTCACAATTTTATTGTTCAAGCCTAGGTCTTGGCCTCCAAAACTACGCAGTCATGTCCTCCAGCCAGGCTTGAACTATGGATTGCATAATCTTAGACCTCAAGCCCAACCCTTGAGTTCTTGCACTCCAAAATATGTAGTCACCTGACCTCCTTAGCCTCCCAGAACTATGCAGTTTTTTGGAACATTGAAAAACATCTCAGCCTGGCTCACTAACTCTGGAAATTGCGTAATATGCTTGCCTAGTCTAGCCTGAACTGCACATTTTGCAGTCTCAAGGCTCAAGCCTCACCCGCGATTGCCTCAACTATGAAACTGTGTAGTCACCAATGCTCTCTCTCAGCCTATCCTAGCTCATTCAGTGGATCATCATTCAACATATGACACTAGTGGTTTATCGCACTTGTGTCGTCTTTTAATGAGTTGATTATAGATAAAGGTACTTTATCATGTTATGGAAAGATTATGAATAAGCATATGGAGAAGGGGGAAATTATAGAAGGCACATATCGAGATGAAGAGGTAAGATGATCATTAGGTGAGAAGATGAAGGACCACTAGATTACAACAGAAGATCAAATATCATGATCGTATGAAGACTCCATCTGATTCAGAACCCTTTGAAGGGTGGATATGAAGAAGAAAACATATCTCTTATGAAGATGAATAATTGCACATATCTTATTGAAGACAAAAGAGAAACAAGAATGGCTTGAAATTTCCATGTCATTAAGAAGTCCTTTTTAGTAGTGTCATGTCATGTCATGAGTCATCATATGCCACATCATTCTTCTAGATTATGTAATTTCTTATTTGAAATTGTAATGTAAAGTGGGAGTTCAAAGGACATGTACAAAAGATGAAGAGTCATGTAAAGCTGAAAAGTCATAGGAAGTCAAATAGTCATGAGGGTAGTCAAAGAGTCACAAGGGAGGTGAAGCATCAACCCATATGTTATATATACACCCTCACTATATGAGAAAAGGACTTTTCATATTGGCTCCCCCTGCAAGGAATTTGAGAGACAAGATAGTTAATTTGGGGAGTAGGTAGTGGCGCCAATGCTCCACCACTGGTGCTAGTGGTGTTCATTGTATACATGTGGCTTGGAAATTTTACTTAATATCAAAAGCCTCATAGCCAACACATTATTCATGCATGGATTATGAATATTTGTGAGACTATTATGTGGATCTTTGAAATTCATGTTATCTTTCAATTGTGCTAAAGTAGTTGAACTATTTAGGTTCTTTTGGTACTTATCATATTGAGAATGTGTTGTAATGGTTGCTATTGCTATCACATCCTTCTGGTCTATTTCACTCGATATTAGACATATATTTCTTGTTGATTGGTTGTAATGACTGTTACATCTTTGTGGACTATTTTGCTGGATGTTAGATAGATCCTTCTTGGTTGCGTGTGTCTCTACTAGGGTGGTAATATTACTACTCTCTTAGACACCCACTTTATTTTCTCCCTCCACATTAGACAAACCTTGACACACTCACAACCAAAAACTCGCCAGGCACACTCACTTTCTTTTCAAAGGCACATTTGCATTCCTCTCTCTTGCTGACAATTAGAGCCAAGGAAAATATATAAGAATACATGGAAACTAGGCTGACAAACTAGGCTGACACCCTGGATGGGGCTCCTATTCCAAATGGTGTGAGGTCTAATTAGGAATTAACATTGGGGAGACTCCCTTGGTTTACAGGTTTCGAACACCATCAACAAACCATTATTTTGTTATAAATATACGAGGCTTTCTCTTTCACTTCACATGACCATTTCATCACCCAATTTATGTTTCTATTAAAATCTAGCTCTGTGAGAGAGAGAGAGAGAGAGAGAGAGAGAGAGAGAGAGAGAGAGAGAGAGAGAGAGAGAGAGAGAGAGAGAGAGAGAGAGAGAGAGAGAGCCATTCATTTGTAGATATAAGACTCATCAAAGGTCCCTCTCAAGGGGGAGTCTGAAGGAGAAAACCAAATAGTCAATGGATCTTCCCACAAGTCTCACATTAAACATATCATTGGATAAAAAAATTAGAATTTCATGTTTCATTATTTGTCTCAGGTCCCTCTCATGCGAGAGAGAGAGAGAGAGAGAGAGAGAGAGAGAGAGAGAGAGAGAGAGAGCCATTCATTTGTAGATATAGGACTCATCAAAGGTCCCTCTCAAGGGGGAGACTGAAGGAGAAAACCAAATAGCCAATGGATCTTCCCACAAGTCTCACATTAAACATATCATTGGATAAAAAAATTAGAATTTCATGTGTGTGTGTGTGTGTGTGTGTGTGAGAGAGAGAGAGAGAGAGAGAGAGAGAGACATTCATTTGTAGATATAGGACTCATCAAAGGTCCCTCTCAAGGGGGAGACTGAAGGAGAAAACCAAATAGTCAATGGATCTTCCCACAAGTCTCATGACTCATCAAAGGTCCCTCTCAAGGGGGAGACTGAAGGAGAAAACCAAATAGTCAATGGATCTTCCCACAAGTCTCACATTAAACATATCATTGGATAAAAAAATTAGAATTTCATGTTTCATTATTTGTCTCAGGTCCCTCTCAAGGGCGCGACTGAAGGAGAAAACTAGTGAGTCTAGGGATCTTCCCACAAGTCTAACATTAAAGATATTATTGGATAACAAAATTGGAGTTCCTTGCTTCATTATTTGTCTCTTGTCTTTTTGTTTTTCTTTATTTTAATTTTATTATTTGATATCTATTAGAAATATATTTTATCCATCAAACATATTCCAACATTTTTAATCCATCTAACTAATGGCCTAGATACAACCACTAAGTGATTTTTTCTAACCCTTGAGGGAGGAAGTATACAACATTTTGGAAACTCCACATGGGATCTAATCCATCTTTTAGATCCTTGTTGGTGTACCAATGGGTAATATTATTTTACCTCACCATTTTAATTTCAATTGTAGGGTTTTTAGATTATTCAGAGATCTTTTTCCCTATTCTGCTACATTTACAAGTTATAGGTTTTGGGGGACCAAAAGAGACCACTTTAAGATAGAATTTTTCTATGAGAAATGTACCAAACAACGCACTTCTTCAGGAGAAAAATTGCATTGAACCAAAATATAGATAAGGGGGGAATAACTACAATCCCAATGAAAATAATAACTATTTTTTCTATAAAGGTTGAATTTTCTAAAAAATTTGCAATTTTTCTATATTTTTATATTTCTAACCTACAATTATAGTTTTATTTACTAGTTTTAGTAGGCCCTCAATAATCCAAACCTACATTATCTCAATGCAGATAAGATGGAAATAGTTGAACTCCCAACACAGATACTAGGTCTATTGTGTGCAAGGGATGAATGTTTTGAAAATTCATCAATTTTTTTTTTGTCATTTGAAGAATATAGTTTAGGGTTTTCTTTACCTATTTTAGCAAGGTATCAATAAGGAAAATACATTTTGCTACCAAATCGTATAGGGAACAACACCCACAAAGGCTTTTAAGTATTGATCCACTAAGAAAGATCTTGGGAAAAACTGTAGATAGCTTGTTGTTATACTCTATCAGAAATCCATATTAAGTTTTTTTCTCATCATAGTTTTAGCTTCAATCCATTAAATTTTATACAAATAAAAATCCTCCAAGAATAAGTATTCATCCTTAAACCATCCACTTTTGGATTCCCATCTCATTTTTAACCTTTTAGCTCTTTTCTTGTAGCCTAGAATTAGTTTCAATTGGTACCATAGGTTCAAAAGGTAGACTGGTGGACAATATAAACGAGTTCATCATTGTTCTTAGTACATTTTCCAAATAATATCTCACTATTTTTGGTCATTTCTTTTTGTTTGAAACCCTATACATTAGGAAGGATTTTGCTGTTTTGATTTTGGGTCTACCTAACTTAGAAACAATATATTTTCATTTATGTGAATGGGTATGCCCACCTTGGGAAGAGACTCATCTCATGCCTTATTTTTTGTTGTAACTAAGTCGTTGCTCTAAAGTTTGGTGAAATCTACCTAACCATCAATAGATTTCTTCACTAGATTGTAATGAATTTAAGCCATTAGCTACCCTTCTAACCTCACGAATTAGGGGCATCTATTATAGCATCTTTAGCCTTCACATTTAACTAAGATGCATCCTATAGTCCTTGAAACATCCTATCTTTAGCTTACTCAACCCATTTATAACTTTTCAAAAGAAATATGTCCTTGGTATACACTCATTGGTTTTTCTTTTTAATTGAGTTCCTTAAAAAATCACAAAAATATAAAAAAAACATAAAAATTACATGCTCTTGAGCAAAAATTTAGGAAAATTGGTTCCATAACTTCCCAATTTGCATGAGAAATGCTCTTAAACATCTTGATATTGAATGAATAAATATAAAGGAGGGAGAAATGACACCATGCCCATATATATCAAAGTTATCATCCCATCATCATAAGTGAAAGTATTTTGTCCTTGAGGATTTTATGACCAACACCTCCTTGAACATTTCCTATTCTTAATTGATCCATTTTCTTATTATTTTACAAATACATTTAAGACACCCTTGTTTTCCCCCTCTTAACATGGAGCATAGCATTGGAGGTGTAGTTGTCTTGAGTGGATTAGAGAAAGAGGAATGGGTAGTGTTCCATATTATATTGATATTATTCTATAAAAAAAAAAATGATCTCTATTCTTCTGCCACCTACACCCCATAGATACTATGCAATTACATTCTTATGCTCATATTTTAGTTTCTAGTGGTAGTACTAACTGTACCTAGTTGTAATTAGTTATTTGGTTATTTCATATTTCAATCAATTTTGTCAATTTGGTTTGAGGAAGGTTTAGTGTTATATGTTTATAGGTTGTGAAGCCCACGGAAATAGCAAGAGGATTGGAGTGAGGAAACTTCAAGAATCTCACCTCCAATCATTAGTATTCCAAGTTGGTTCCATAATGACCTGGTAGTTATTTTCAAGTTATTTTATGCCAATTAACGAAAAGACAAATGGTTATAATCTATTTAGATTTTCTATGATTTCATGCTCGTCATAGGATAGATTATGTATATTTGTAATTGAACTTAGTCAAACACACTTCTAAGAGCTTATACGTCTGAATTATGTCACTAGTTTTTTTGTTTTATGATCCTGTACCAAATTCTCATTGTATTCTTGAATGGATTTTGGAAGTGAGATGTTACAACTTGCCATAAAAGTCTAACATTCCATCTAATGTTTTGGACTCTTGATACTAAATTACAACTAAGAGCACCACTCTCATGTAATTCCATTTTTTCGAAATTGTTTACTTTATGATATCTTAATCTATGATTTTCCTCACACAACAATTTGATTTCGTTAATTTGGTTGTTTTGTGGTCCATGAATGGTCAAGCTCAAACGATGTTTCACTTATTTTTAAGATAAAATTTTTGCATTGTCGGGGTGAGGCTATGATGACATAAAAAATCGACATTAGGATGGTGCAAAATCTGTTTGGCACATAAAGGTAAAGTTGTCCTTCCAAAATATATAAAAATAAGGAATACTTTTATGTGAAAATTTTCTTATTATCCCTGTTAGTGGCAAGATATAATGCATTTGATATATGAGTTGACCTTCAATTAGTTCTTAGTTGAACAAAAAATAAACGCCTATTTGTAATGTTAACATATATATATATATATATATATATATATATATATATATATATATATATATATATATATATGATTATTTTAATTTTATTCTTTTAGCTTTTCGATTGGTTAACTGGGCTTGAGGTCTTATTACGCGATCATGCTTTCCACAACCAATTGGGTTGAAAAGCCTCAACGCTCTGAGAATTTGTACCAACCTCTTATTTTCCTTGGTACAACTTCATTTCAATGCGTTTTGAATCATACTAACAATCTTTGTGTTCACTTGCTATTAATTATGCTCGCTTTCTATTAATTGCTTGACATTATTATTTGCTTGTACAAAATAATAATATAACAACACCTCTCTACTAATGGTGCTTTAACATTTACAATTATTTTGTTTATATTTTTCATTTGTGTAAAACATAAATGTTTGAGCCAAACCAATGCCAGCATACTGGCAAGTCAATATGCATTAATGTGTAAGTCGGGAGTCAGGTGTTTTCTTCTTTCACCAAGTTCTTTCACTACCCACTCCTGACTCTTGATTTCTATCACACGGAATAAGTCGATCTTGCGGACAAGATAGACCTTCCTAGAATCTAAAGAAGACCTAATGACAAGCAAACCACCAGACACTATCTTTCTCTAAATATGCTTTGATGAACAATAGCAAACAAGCGTTTTTAGGGCCTACCTTAGGTCCAACGCTAGCTTGTGGATGCCCACGGTCCTTTGATCCAAATGAGCTCCTTTTCGCGAATCTGCAAACACAAACAAGGCAAACAAATTAAATAGCACCTAAAAAGCCAATTGCATAAAACATATTTAACATGAAAGTCAAGGAGTCCATGAAACAAATAACATAAGATACTTGTTGAGAAAAATGAGTTTGATTGTATTAATTCAAAAGAAGAAGAACCTTACAACCTTTGCCTTGATGTTGTACAAGCTCCTCCCAGGGTACAGCAAGAAGTCTCCTCTACTTTGACAAGTTTCACTCACTCCCCAATGAAACCAAAAAGGTATGTGATCTCTCCTCTTTAGGCTTAACTAGGAAGTCTTGATTTCACCAGCATTTACCCTTTAAAATGTTCAACTTCTAACCTCCTTAGCAGCCAGCCCAATGCCTGTATTTATAGTGCAATGGAGGGAGGTTACTAGGTCCTCCTTCAAAGGGATAAAGCCCTTCTTCAAAGGGATAGCTCCTCTCATCAAGGGATTAGCTCCTTCTCTTTTGGGATGCATGAACCATCCCAGAGCGAACAATCCATGTCAAAATTCCTTCTAGAAACCTCTAGAATTAACCCAAAGTGAGTTTTTAGAGATAAAACTTGCGCCTTTTGACTTTCACAGGGGTCCGCACCTACACTATTAGGGACAGAGCGGGCAGGTACACAGCTTTTATACACAGAAGGTGCGGGACTGCAGGTTACCATGAGAGAAAGTGCGGAACCAGAGTTACATTGATTTTTAATGTCTTTCTCTCATTTCCAAAGCTTGATTTGAAGAGCTGAGGTCCGAGACTTTCTTAGGAGGACAGTAGAAGTGATGATAGACCCATATTGACTGCAAATAATCATGGTGACGATATTTTTGTGTAACAGATTTCCCCCTAAAGTGCGAAGTCTGTAGTAGATGAGGATTTCTTATCATTTAGGAAGAGTGAAGTACTTTATCATTTCGAGGATCATCTTGTGGAGAACTCGGTCGGAACCTGTAAAAACATTCAATGCAAAATATATATATGAGATCATATCATCGCTGATGTAGGCATCCCCATACTCAGATCAAAACTGACTAGAAAACTAACTACTGCTCTGATACAGGAATGATCTTGTAAAACATCACAAGTATAGACTCATGTGGACACAGTATGGGCACAACCATCTGTTTATGAATAGTCCATTATATAATGAATACAAAATTCCTCGCAGCCTGGATTGTGGAAACTAGATCCAGGGTCTTCATTTCTACTTCCCGAAACAGTACGATTCTATCCATGCGAATAAATGTGTTGATGTCGAACATGGTAGAAAACACTTGATTACCAGTCAATGATGTAAACTGTTAACAAGTGTGAGAGAAACCACCCATAATGTCAATGGCTCTCAAAGTACACAGTACAGTCCATGAGATGCGAATAAATGTGTTGATGTCGAGCATGTCACGGAATCCTTTGATCGAAAGTCAATGATGTAAACTGTCGTCAAAGGCGAGAAACCTGCCATTGATGCATGCAGATCTCAAGGTACTGATGATTCCTAGATCATCTTTCTAGATAATGAGCTGATGTCGATAGAAAGCGATCCGTCGTAGGCAAGCCCACAACACGAAATCATAGATCAATTTGAAGAAATTTAGTTGCAAGAACTGACTCAGGGATGGTCAAGATGGATGACAGATATTTTGCAGATGAATGGCTTATTGGCAGTGACCTCTTGAACACATAACGACACGACAGATGGTTTGGTGACAATTGACCCAAAGTTAATACCCAGAAACCAGCTGAAGACTTTCAATGTGGTTTGATCAACTGTTAGGCAAAGGATTTCCCAACCCAGGTGATTAAAAGTGTCGTGTTCAAGAGTGGTTACAAAGTGTGACAAACAGGCTCATTTTTCTCTCTTTTCCCCCACCATTTCTGGCAAGTACCTCTTTATTTTTGACAAGCTTGAGGAGGATAACATTTGCTTGATTATAAGCTCATCCTTCGGATGAGTCCAACTTAGTTTAAATTCGAACCCTAAGAAGGAGTGGTTCGTTCTTTTTTGTAATTGAACAGGTCCTTTACTGTGAAATTTTAACGAGTCCAGTATAGGAGAAACTTAGCGTTTTTCAATTTTAGAGAGTCTGAAAAAACTTAAGAAGACTCCAGGGTTGACCTTTTTCGTAAATTTGTGTCTCCCAAGCCCGAAAAAGTATAAAATAATACTTGAGAGAACTGCTTGATCTTTTACGACCAAGGATTACTTTTCGTCATCAGTGCCTTTGTCCCGAAAAAGTAAAAAAGCGATCAATGACACATCGTTTTATAACCAATATCGAATTTGAAACGACAAAAATGCGGCATTCTTTTCATGTTTTTACGGTCGGAAAAGAGCTGTAAGTGGACCGTCTTTTAATTCCGTTTTAACGAGTTTAAAAGAAACACTCGGCAATCTTTTCATGTTTTAGGAGTCAAAAAAGAGCTTAAAGATGACTCTACATGTTTTTCTGTTGAAAATGATAAATTTCGCCTGAATAATCCTTTATTCTGCACAAAAACACAAACATTACTCATACCTGTTTGAAATGGATAAAAACATCGCAAAATACCTTTTTAAAGTGGAACGTAAACAAATTTGTGATTTATTTACTCAAAAAACTTATAAAAAGGGCCTTTGTCAATTCATTTTTACCGTTTGAGTTTGGGTGAGAAAATAGTGCTTTTGCTCAGAAAACTTCCCGTGAAGATTGCGGAAAATCCAACCATCGGAATCGAGCGTTGTCTTCTCCAGGTAATCCACATCATCCTACTCTTCATTTTTAACCGTTCAGTTTTTTGTTTTAGTCTTTTATTTTCACTTTTGGGAGGGTTTTTAGGTGCAAAACCCGCACGCGGGGGCCTGCAAGTTTACCATTGCGGGCCTGCGGACCCCGACTTTTTCTCCATTGGGAAAAAGCTCAGGGTCAGCACCTTCCGTGTAGACAAAGTGCGGTCCCACGCACTGTGTCTAACCCGGAGGGTGCGTACCCCGCCGCAAGGGTTTTGAACCCAAAAATTCTCAAAAATGGACCAATCAAAATATTTTCTAGCAAATTTAATTAATCTTTATACCTGATGCAGAGAGTACATCATGCTAGATTGGCGTGAACGAGAGCATGAGGACGTGGATGCTGCTGCATGGAATCATCAGCTTTCACTTGATGCTTTGAGGGTGTGCGGACTGTACAAATTCTGGGCCATTCCTGTCATGAGGGCTCAGGTGGATTTCTTACAGTGGCTGGTTGACAGATGGAGCATACAGGACTAGTGCTTCTTCATTGGCAGCCACCAGCTCGAAATCGAGCCGGCGAACATATATTTCTTGGCTGGTTTGCCTAAGAGAGGCGAAGACTTGACTCTGCACGGGACTAGGCCAGGTGGCCAGTCTGTCGATAGCCTCCGGCTAGAGTACTGCAATAGCCAGGCTAGAGACAAAGGGATAGACATAAAGACAATATCCCATCCTAAGATCATGGTGATTGCATTCACTGTCACCAGACTTTGCAGAGCTGCTGCATTACATATTGCCACCGGATCGCAGATGCGTATGGCAGTTGATTGCTTTCGAGGCACCATCTTCAATTGGTGCGATGCCGTGTTGTCCAATGTGAAAGGCCAATTGACCAGGGCCAAGAACGGACGACTAAAGACCTTTGGTTATGGGGCTTTGGTTGTGAGTTTTGGCCTGCAGAGGGTTCCTATGCTGATCCCACATCACCTTACTGTTGGAGCTGGGCTTCCTAGAGATCCCAAGCTGATGCGATGGGTCGCAGTCATGGCCCGTCACCCGGACGAGAGGACAGAGGTTGCTTGCTTCAAACCTGAGTATTTCCAATGGCTAGAAAACCAGGTCTTTTCCATTCAGGACTTCCCTTACGCTGGGATAGATTTTCGTGGTGACCCAGACATGGTTCTTCCACTAGGAGAGCAGTGGGATGAGTCAGGTAAAATCCTTTTCAACATTTTTCCTATTTTATATTTTTTTTGTTATTTTTCCATCGTCTCAAAACTGATAGTAAAAATTTCAAATGCAGATGTGGGTCCACAGTGACCAGCCACTCTCCGGCCTTTCGAGAGGAGGTAACCAGTTGCACCCGCGCCAGCCCCACGAGACGAATCAGCAGAGGTTTTGGCCGAGTTGGAGGGTCACCTCGAGTGCTTGATAGGAGATATTCCCGAGACCACTATAGACGACATTCCTCGTCAACTTCAGTGCTATGTGATTGGATTCTCGGGACCTTTTAGGAGGTTCCTTTGCAAGGTGGCCCGTGCAGTGGTTTCTTATAGAGATCATCACCAGTGATAGGATGATTGCCTATTGTGGGCACATGTGACATTTTTGTTTTTTGTACTTATCATTTTTGCCGATCATAAGGTGTTTTTCAACCTATGATCGAAGACGATGTATTTTTTGACACACTCCTATATATATATCACTATTATCGGCTTATCTTGTAAATCATGTTATGGAATGATTTTAAATTTACATGTATGATTATTGCAAATGTCTATTTAACATTCGAGAAGCAATTGCATATGCTAATGTATTTAAAGACCTTGGAATATGCTGATATTCAATGTAATCAAATTCACGTTCCAAGAGACGCACTCTCAAAAATAATCTTAATAACACTGGATTTCTAATGGTATACACTCTATTAAGCTGTAATACAACGAGTTCAGAATCTAACCTCACTATCAAACTCTGAATCCCAAATGAAATAGATTCAGATAATAACTCGATCACTGCACTATATTCAGCAATGTTGTTCGTTGTTTGACCAAGGCTTACCCCTTGCATAGATACTAACTCGTCAGAGGGCGAATAGATAACCCAAGCTGCGGAAGAGATGTTCCGTGTATTATGACAAGCGCCATCAGCGAAACCAATGTATGTTTGGAGAGGCATCGACATCTGCAATATCAAGAGTAAAACCAAGATAAGCAGGAATAATGACGAAAAAACACTCTCTAAGCTAAGCACACTGTTTAAACTAAAACACACCAGCTAGAAAGAAAAACTATCCTAACTAAAGATCTCCATACCCATTTTTTAAGCATAATACCTCTTCAAGTAAAGGCCATTTATGGGTTTACCAAAGAGTCCCCATCAAAGTCTACCAATTCATAAGCCCCTTTGGCTAGCTTTCGCTTGACAACATAGGGACCGTGCCACATAGGAATGAATTTTCCAGCGCCTAATTTATCATTAGCTTGATCATAAACTAAGACTAGATCTCCTTCCGAAAAATTTAGAGGGGTCACATTTCGATCATACTGAGCTATCATTCATTTTGCATGAGTCTCGATTGCCAATGCAGCATCATGTTGATTCTCATCTAATTGAGCTAAGTATAACAAACGCTTTTCCTCTTCGGAAGTGGCTGGAAGTAATTCGATGGCCATTTGCAGTGACGGGATTTCGCATTCAATGGGTGACACGGCTTCCAAACCATATACTAGTTGGAAAGGAGTGAACCCTGTTGATGTTTTTACTGAAGTTCGGTATGACCAAAGCGCTGAAAATAGCATGTTGTGCCAATTCGACCGATGAATCCCAATGATTCATCGGATCATGATAAATAAAACTTTGTTGATGGACTCAACCAGACCATTCGCTTGTGGATAATAAGGGGTTGAACTATCGTGACGTAAACCAAGCTGGCCTGTAAGTTTGGTCATCATAATGTTTCGAAAATGACGCCCATGATCAGTGATTATCGCTTGCGGGACACCAAACCTAGCAATTATATTATTGAAGACGAAAATTATAGCTGTCTTGCCGTCTGCCTCGAATGTAGGCATCGCCTCGGCCCACTTAGTAAAATAATCTACCGCAAGGATGATATACGCATGCCCCCTGGCCGAGTGAGGGTTACATGTAATAAAATCGATACCCCATTTGGCAAAAGGACCAACGGTAATTATAGGGTGGAGAGGAGCAGGTGGAGCATGCATCTTACGATCAAAAATCTGGCAGTTGTGGCATTTTTGGACCACCGTGATACAATCTCTAAATAAAGACGGCCAGAAGTAGCCAGCGTGCAATATCTTTTGGGCTGTGGCATACCCAGAAATATGACCGCCACACGCTCCAGAGTGACAGTCATTTAGAACCCTTTCAGTTTCCTCGTGAGTTAAGCAACGTCGAAAAACAGAGTCTGCCCCACAGCGATAAAGAGTATCTCCAATAATCTTGAATTGTTGGGACTGGAATCGGATTTTCCGACGTTCTGACCTTGAAATTTCTGGCCGAAAGGATTGGGTCTAGAGATAAACAATGATATCCCCATACCACGGATCTAAAGTGCTGATTAGAAACAAGGATTCGTCCGCAATGGTCTCCTCCGCCACAGTTTCTGTGTCAGCACGCGGGAAGTCACACATTAACTCCACAAAAACTAAAGATTTCTTAGACTTAGATTTCTCAAACTCCAAGTCGAACTCTTGCAAGATAACGATCCATTTAGAGTACTTTCCCCCTAGCAATTGCTTGGTCAAAATGTAGATCATAGGGTTGCAATCCGAAATTATCGTAGTTTTATGTAGTAGAAAGTAGTGACGGAAACGTTGGACAGCTTGAACGGATGCCAGTGCCAATTTCTCCACATGTGAGTATTTTAGCTCAGTTGGATTTAACGTGCGACTGAGGTAATATATCACATGTTCCGTTGCGAATTCATCTTCCTAAACTAAGACCATTTCCGATGGTGGAATGAGAGGCGGCGAGATACAAGAAGTAATCCTGGTTGTAATTGGGAGGATGCAACAACGGTGCATGGGTCAACGTGTACTTGAGTGCATCAAAATATTTCTGAGCTATCTCATCCCAATAGAATTGAGTGTTTTGCTTCAACAACCGGGTAAAACCCTTTGTAACCTCAGTGTAGTTAGGAATGGATCGTCGTAAAAATTTTGCTTTCCCCTGCAAACTTTGGAGTTGGCGAAGACTCGAAGGAGGAGGCAATTTGATGATAGCTTCAACCTTCGAGGGATCAACGCGAATGCTGGCTTTCGAAACTACAAATCCCAGCAATCGTCCCGTTTCTATACAAAAGACACATTTGTGTGGGTTCAACCGAATACGATAATGCCTACACCTCATAAAGATTGCTCGTAAATGGACGAGGTGATCAGCTCGATGTAATGAATGAGCAGGAAAATCATCGAGATATGGTTGCACAATGTGCTTGATGTCATTAAACGCATAAGACATCGCCCTTTGAAAAGTTGCTCCAGCATTCTTAAGCCCAAAAGGTAATTTGCAATAAGCAAATGTCCCCCATGGACAAATGAAAGTCGTTTTTGGTTGATCGGCAGGTAGAATGTTAATTTGATTGTATCCAGAAAAACCGTCCATAAAGGAAAATATTTCGCTACCGGCACAATCATCAATGATTTGATCGATATAGTGGGTTGGGTAATTGTCCTTTGGATAGGCTCGATTAATATCCCTATAGTCGATGCATATTCTTGTTGTTCCCTGCTTTTTGTTAACCGGAACAATATTCGATACCCAATCCGTTAACGGGATCGGATAAATGAAACCTGCTTTCAATAGTTTTTCAACTTCTGCTTTAATTGCAGCAGCTTTTCGTGGGTGAATCTGACGCAAACGTTGCCGGACGGGTTTAGCATCCGGGTAAGTCTTGATGTCATGAACAACAATCGCGGGATCAATTCCTGGCATTTCCTCATAGGACCAGGCCAACACGTCGCGTAATTCTTGAAATAGGGCCTTATATATTTGAATTTCGTCATCTATACACGAGGCACCTATATGAATGTTCTCAACAATTCCGGGCTTAACCAAAATGTCAATAGGAATAGTTCGAAAGATGTTTCCCAAATTTAACTCTGAATCGGGATGTTTCATTGGATTCTAAGGTTCCTTGACATATTCAGTTGTAAAAATTGATGAGAAATCAGTTTCAAAACGATCATCCTCAGGTAAAAATGAAGATCTGTGATGGAGATCTTCCCATGGTAAATCATCTACACATAGGATTTCACGATTTTTCTCATCAGAGTGAACAAGTTCAGAAAATGTGGTTAAATCCGAGGTTGATGTGAGAAGTGATTCCTCACCGACCACATTCATTAAGTCATTTTTGGTTGAACACGGGTCAGCAAAAGACTGCATGGCTTCATAGGCAATTTCATATGGACTCAAAGGCATGGAATTGCCAACTGAGTCTATCTCAGATTCAGAAGGGATGATCCAAGGATCATCATAAACAATGGTGTCTAATGTAATCATATGAATGTTTGCGAATGAAGATGATGCATTGATTGGAGGAAAAGGAAAAGTTCCCAGTAAACCGGCATCTTTAACTAGTCCTACTCCAACATCCTTATATGGGATAGTCGTTTTACCAACATGTTGAATACTCTCCGAAGAGGCTGGGTCAGATGAAAAGTAAGCCAGCTGGTCTATTGTTACGATCTTTCCATTGTGTGGAAACTTTATTACTCGAAAGACCGATGAAACGACCGCTGTCATAGCGTAAGACCAACTTCGACCCAAGAGAAGGTTGTAATCTAGAGGGGCATCAACCACCTCCAAATCTAGAATAACGGTTTTTCCTTCAACACCTATAGGCAAATCCTATAGAATGCCAAAAGGATGAAACCCACAGCCATCAAAGGCCTTTAGAATCGTCGGGGATTGATTTAGTGAAGGAGAACCAAGTGATCTCCAACACTGTATCAACATAATACACGTTGAGGCTCCCTCATCAATTACAGTCCGATGAATAGGCCTGTTTTTGACTATCACTGGAATCTGGAAAGCCATTTGATGAGGCAAACGCGGTGTACTATTTTCTAGATCGAAAATTATTAGGCTTGGGTCCTGAACATCAACAGGTCCTATAGCTGACAAAACTAATTTACGTTGTGCTGGGCATGATTGCAGCACTTCCAAAGCCAACATTGCTGAGGGTGAAACAACTAAATCCTCAACAATGTTATAATTCTGACCCGCTCTTGCATGTGGATTGAAAGCTAACCTTCGAAGTATACCCTTGGCGGGCGGTTTGATTACCAAGTCTGGATTAGGTTTCTCGATCTGTAGTGGATCGGAACCGGGAGCTGAGGTTGATGGATTAGATTGAGAAGATTCTGCTTCTTTACCATCAACAGGACTCTTACTACCATAATCTTGCGATCGAGTCACAATCCTAACATGGGACATCATCAGTATGGGTTCTTCATTGGAACTCGAGGATGAACCTATCATCTTACTGTCTTGAGCCGGAAAAGGATCCTTCAAAACAGCAGGAGTTTGGGAACCCTTGACAATTTTCGCAACCTCTGCACGATGAGGGCAGTCTCTTGTAAAATGTTCATCATCACAAATGAGACAAGGATAACGAGGTTTGCGCTTTTCGTCATTGGATTCCACCTTTTCAGGTTTCTCCTTTGAACTTTTGTCTATTTTATTCTTCTTCTTTCCTTTCTTCTTCCCACCGGATTTTGATTTGGCTGTAGATGACTCTACAACGTGAATATCGACGGAAATCTCTGCAGAAGAATCTCCTGTTGGGGAATCAGGCAAGGTTATGATAGGGGAAGAATTCTTGGAAGACTTCTTCTTACTTTTAGTGTTAACTGTGCCAATCATACCATCGGCAGCATGAGATCCCGAAGGAGCTGCAGCGATTTGATTTTGCTTGGGAAGATCGGGGATTTTTTCGTGTAATGTACCCGACTGAGTATACACCAAGTCAAGGTATTGTGCTTGAGCAATGAGTTGCTCCTCAGTAACCACTCCGGCTTTAGCAACATCTTCAGTGATCTTTGGCAACAAAGATTTTACAAACCACTCAGCCAAGATCTCATCCGGAATAAAAACCTTCACTAAACGACGTCGACGTCTCCACTCATGAATATGATCTGAAATGTACGTGGATGTCGATTGTTTTAGTGAAGTTAACAATTCCGTGCCATTGTCATATCGGACTGGCAACTGAAAATGAGTTAAAAATGAGGTAGCTAACTGACTAAAATTATAAAAAGTGCCTCGCGGTAACTCAATGTACCACTTGGCCGCGAGACCAACTAGAGTGCGCTGGAAAAGTCTAAGATGGATTGAATCATCTGTGATGGAGTTAGACGCACACCAGAGGTGGTAAGTCATCACATGGTTCGACGGGTCCTCTCGTGATTTACCTTTGAACTTGGGAATGTCACTGGGAAACTTATTCGGCGTTGGCGGCCAAAACGGAAGATAATTAATGGGATCATTTGTTAGGCGCGACAAGTCAGGCAAGTCCAAAGTTGCGATAAACGGTAACTGCCGATTAGGCTCCGTAAAACTCTAGGTCATGAGACCAGTCCCAGGAGGAGGATATCCAGGATAACTAGGAATAGGAATCGCGTTCGGGATATTGTATCCTCCCGGAAAACCAGGATTAACCGGACCGTACTGGGGTTGTTGAGGTTGTTGATAAGTGTACCCAGGATACAGTTGATACTGATAAACTGGCTGCTGGACAGTAGGACTGAATTGGTACTATCCCTGGTACGGTTGATAGGTGGATTGTGGTTGACTTGTGACAACCGTACTTAAACCAGGTTGTCCTACAGGCATCTGAACCGAAGTTTGAATCGTAGATCCAGACGGTGGTAAAGATGTCTGAGGAGTAGATATAGGAACTGTAGAAACCGGAGCTGTCGATACTCCAGAAGTAGGTGGGGTAGATTGAACAGATGTAGCGGCAGTTGTAGCAGTCGTTTGAGGCGGAGTATGAGGTGTACTGGGCCCAGGCTGAGAAACTACTGAAGGTACAGAAGTTTAAATTTTAGACTAGACTGGTTGCTGGGGTGTACCAGAAACTAAGGGTTGTCCAGTTTGAGATGACAACTATACACTTGGCTGCAACACCTGTTGGGTTTGCGATGGATCCCACACTATATTCATTCCGGGGTACTGACCCATAACAGGTTGAGAATACTGAGGACCATAACCAGGTTGAGGGTAGGATTGATAATTGAAAGGTACATTTCCCGTTCCTTGAACATACGTTTGACCTTGGGGTGGTTGGAAACCTTGGTTCGAGTATTGACCTTGGGGTTGATACCCTTGAGGCACATACTGATACTGGGGTTGACCTTGAGGTATAAATTGATACTGGGGTTGACCTTGGGGTACATATTGAGTCTGGGTTGACCTTGGGGAACGTACTGTCCCGTAGGTATGTACTGTCCTTGAGGTTGCCCCCCAGATGCAAATTGTGTACCTTGAGGTTGCCCCCCAGGCGTTAATTGAGGCTGCCCCCCAGGCGGTAACTGGCCACCTTGAGGTTGAGGATTGGGAATAGAACCTGACATCATAAGAATGTCTTCTACGCTCAACGGCTTTGTACCATTGCTTCCAGTTAATAACCCTTGCTCAATGGGTTGAGGAGATGCTCCCAAAAAAGTACCAGAAAGAGACTGATACCCGGAGGGAACAGAAGGACCGCCGTACAAAAAGGATTCGGGCGATTGAGTAAACATGGATGACTGTCCTGCCATATTGACGGGAGTATAAAAACCTCTAGGTGTTGAGTGATAAGGAGCACGAGGTGGTGAAAAACTTAACCCTGAGTTTTCTAAATAATTTGTCAAAGAAAGATACCAAGAACTACTCCTAGGTGGACTGTAAAAAATTGATTCACGCTCCCTTAGTTCAATGACAGGTTGATTTTCAGGGATAGGGATGCCTACTTCTTCTTCTTCCAGAGCAAGTTCTTCAATAGAAATAAGTCCAGAAGGAAGATCTTGAGTGATTACTCTTTCTACCCTAGGTGAACCAGGACCACTAAAAGTTGGAGAAATAAACCCCGATGTCGGAGTAGCGGCAAATTCACTTTCAGGCTCGGATATTTCAGGTTCTTCACCTATATCACTAGTAGATGAAAAGCTACCAACGATTTCGGAGACAGACACCGACTGTGGATTATATTTTGCTACTGGAATTTGAAAATCAGGATGTACTATCAAAGAAGATTCTCCTTCTTCCGGTGACCCAACTCTACTGTCTCTAGGAGTTACGAGGACTTTTAAGCCTTCAAGCTGGCTTGGTACTTCCTCAGGAGGTTGGCCCCGAAGTCTACGGGACTTCCTTAGTAACTCAGCCACGTTTACAATCTTAGGAGACTGGCCCCGAAGTTTACGGGACTGTCTTGGTAATTCAGCCACAAGTAAAAACTTTTAACTACTTCACACGCAAACAAAGTAAAATCTCAATAAAAAGCACCTAAGGTCTCTAAAGAACCAAACAAATTTGAATCAAACGCCTAAAGAATCTAGGAGATCAAACACATACAAACAGTAACTTTCCGGACTGAAAACACTAGTTGGTGATGAAATCCAACGTCGCAGAGTTCAGTACAGAAATGGTGGTTGGAACAGTTACCCCAGCAACCTGCTTAATGAATAGACTGGCACAAGTTCCTCCACTTAACCGTCTCGAGTGAAGTGAACCCCCCAGAAAATCCAAGTGAGTCTAGCCGACGTCTACTCCAGGTACAGTGGGATCTTCCCACCACTGTCACCTCAGGAAGAGTCCTAAAGAATATGGCCACTAAGGTTACCAACTGAGACAAATACACCTGGGGGAACAGTCTACGATCCGATACACACGCAAGGGCAAAGTAGCAAGCTCAATCCCCTTGAAGGCTCCTTGACATAATCCAAGGTTTACCAACAAGTGACCCCAGGCTCCTCGACAATGGTTAATCTGAGGTTTACCGTTTGTAATACGTGAATATCTGGCGTCGTTCCCAATGAGGAAGGATTGATTCCCACACTGGTTCGGACACGATCTCGTGCTTCTCCTTTAAGAGGAGCTTTCCCAGAGCATAAATGCAACAATTGGATTTCTTCCCTACCACAAGATACAGCTACTTGTTTGTTTTTACTATCCTGGAGAGTTAATTACTCTCCTACTCCAAGACACTAGCCTAAGCTAAGTTGGTGTATTAGAGCCCTGGAAATAAAAATGTTACTAGGTGAATTTTACTTTAAGCGTTAATTTTAGTGGTTTTTGTTTAAGTCCAAAGGTGCGGATACGAAACTCGTGGTATGAAGATTCGACTCAAAATCACTAAAAATGCACCTAAGATGATCTAAACAATCTTTTTCTCTTCGATGAACTTCTAAACTAAGAAAGAGTTTGAGAATGCAAATACTTTGTAAACACAAATCTTTCCCAATTAAACAAATTAAAAGAAGAGCTTTTCCTTTCCAAAGCACTCAAAACGAGACAACTAATTATTTCACAAAAATTTCCCTTTTTCGTTTCAAAGCACTCAATCACTACAAAAAACAAACTTTTTCCAAAAGAGATTTTTTTTATATATTTTTTGCAAAACACTCAAAACTAATGAAAAAGACTAACTTTGAGATCTACAAACTATAAAAAACCTATTTGAAGTCAAAGCCTACTAAAAGTCTTTTTTAAGGATGTTTTACTCAGCTAGATGCAAGCTAAGGACTAATTTGTGCAGAATCACAAATCAGTCAAGAACAACCAATTTCGTTTTCTTTTTGAAAATGAAAATCCAAACTCTCAAATACAAGCTTTTCAAATTTTTGAAATGAGAAAATACAAAGCGGATTCCTCAACAAGGGGAGATTTCATACATGGTCAGACTCATAAGAAGGCTGGTAGACACTAAGGTGATCTGAATTTCCTACAGCTTCTAAGCTCAGAGCCACTACACAACCAAAATGAAAAAACAAACCCAACAAGCAAAACTCCTAGGAATTTCACCTAAAACCCTAACACTAGTGAAATTAAACCAAGGAAAGTTTTTGAAAAGGTACACGCAGGTCTGGGAAATGGCTAAAACCTATAAACAAATCCTAAACTGATAAAAAAGAGAAAAATTTAAAATTTCTCAAAATTTTGACAGGGTACGCAGGCAACCTGTTTACACAGGTGCGTTCACGCTCTGTGCACAAAGCAAAAGCGCGTACTGGTATGCACTGTGCTTAACTCAGAGGGTGCGTACTTCTCCCAAAACTATGAAAAGTAAAAACTAACTCAAAATTAACTAAATTCACCCAATCCCACAATCATTAAGTCAAAAACATAAACAAAAGTATAGTTTCTCAAGTCAAAGTAAAAACAGGGAAAACAATCAAGCCCCCAGCGGAGTCGCCATTTTGTCACACGGAATAAGTCGATCTTGCGGACAAGATAGACCTTCCTAGAATCTAAAGAAGACCTAATGACAAGCAAACCAACCAGACACTATCTTTCTCTAAATATGCTTTGATGAACAATAGCAAACAAGTGTTTTTAGTGCCTACCTTAGGTCCAGTGCTAGCTTGTGGATGCCCTCGCTGCTTTGATCCAAATGAGCTCCTTTTCGCGAATCTGCAAACACAAACAAGGCAAACAAATTAAATAGCACCTAAAAAGCTAATTGCATAAAACATATTTAACATGAAAGTTAAGGAGTCCATGAAACAAATAACATAAGATACTTGTTGAGAAAAATGAGTTTGATTGTATTAATTCAAAAGAAGAAGAACCTTACAATCTTTGCCTTGACGCTGTAGAAGCTCCTCCCAGGGTCCAGCAAGAAGTCTCCTCTACTTTGACATGTTTCACTCACTCCCCAATGAAACCAAAAAGGTATGTGATCTCTCCTCTTTAGGCTTAACTAGGAAGTCTTGATTTCACCAGCATTTACCCTTAAAAATGTTCAGCTTCTAACCTCCTTAGCAACCAGCCCAATGCCTGTATTTATAGTGCAATGGAGGGAGGTTACTAGGTCCTCCTTCAAAGGGATAAAGCCCTTCTTCAAAGGGATAGCTCCTCTCATCAAGGGATTAGCTCCTTCTCTTTTGGGATGCATGAACCACCTCAGAGCGAACAATCAACGTCAAAATTCCTTCTAGAAACCTCTAGAATTAACCCAAAGTGAGTTTTTAAAGATAAAACTTGCACCTTTTGACTTTCACAGGGGTCCGCACCTACACCGTTAGGGACAGAGGGGGCAGGTACGCAACTTTTGTACACAGAAGGTGTGGGACCACAGGTTACCATGAGAGAAAGTGCAGAACCAGAGTTACATTGATTTTTAATGTCTTTCTCTCATTTCCAAAGCTTGATTTGAAGAGCTGAGGTCTGAGACTTGCTTAGGAGGACAATACAAGTGATGATAGACCCATACTGACTGCAAATAATCATGGTGACGATATTTTTGTGTAACAATTTCCCAGTGGAACTCATTGAGTGAAGTCGGGAGAACATTATATGTACCATGCTCACCACATTTTAAAAGTTCCAAATTTTAGAAAACCACTGTCAATTCCATTATCATTTGTTATATGAAAGGTCCACTCTTTGCTCCTTCCATGACTCTATATGACACATTCAATTCCTTGAAGCCTGACTATACTAATGGTTGGTTCCTATGAAGTCAAGCTATTTCCCATTCTCTTTTCTTTACATCAACCCTGATAAAAATGAAGTTATGTGGAGTGGGAGTCCTTACTAGAGTGGTTCAGGAAACCAGATCTGACTTATGGTCGAGAGGCAAACTTTTCTCATGTTTCCTAAATTCATAGGTTTATTCCTCTAACTTTCGACTAGTTGTCGAGCCACAATGCAAGGAAAAAGGGGCCAATGTGGGCACGTGATAGACGCAATAGAGTGTGTCCCTTACCTTTCCTATTCCTTGAATTTTAAACGCATAAAACCCATATTAATACACCATCGCTCGAGCACTCCGCACTCGCCAAATCTCAATTTGCGCTGATTATTTTTTTCCTACTCCCATAACCCAATCCTTTATAAGACAAATTACTTGGGGGGGGGGGGGGGCAATCACACACTAACTTAAATTTCTGCACTATAATTGTTTATATAAATTTAACTCATCCCAAAAGGGAATTTGGTCACCATTGTTGTATGGAACAAATACTTCACATATAGTTGATGTTCCTTTTTCCTTTGACTTAATTTAAACATCTGAACCAAACCTTAAAAAAATGACCCATGCACATGTGTAAATATTAATTCAAGTCGGGACATTCACCTATCTTCTAGTATGGTGTCTCCCGAATATGCATCGTGATTGACTATGGTTAGTATTATTTTTCCCATGGGAATTTTACACCAGATTCCAATCGATAACCAACTACCAATGGTACCAACTATGTAGTGAAAGTCAGGATGGAATTTATGACTCATTATGCCCCCCAAAAAATTGGATGGCCAATCTCCGATCGTTGTTTTCCACATTGGATCACACGAGTGTAAAGGAACATTTATTTGGTAGTGGCTATCACCTTCATGCTACCTTAAACCATTGAATGAGTGTTTCCCTTTCATTATTGTCATTACTCTTACCCAAAGAAGTGCACACTAAGGCTGTGGGTCAATCAATTCAATACATATGAAGATAGGGAAAATTAATTACAAAGCTTCAGGCACTCCTAACAAAAAACTATTTCTCATTATTATTGTTATTATTAAAAGTATTTCATGGAGTTGATAGAGATAAGAATGCATAAAATAAAAACTTTTTAAAGCATTTAAAATTGAAAAATAGGAAGACAAAATTTAATGAATAATTACGCAGCTCACAAGTGAGACAAGCTACACTTGAAGGTTGCCAAACAACAATGCCACTTCATTGATCATATCAATAAAAATTACACATATACGTATGATTACATTCTTGTTAGGAATATCACAAAAAACAATTAAAAAATAAGATCTAATTCCTAAATAAAAACAAAATCAAAACATCCAACAACCACTTTCTCGATTATTTCCAAGTCTCCCCCTTAATGGAGAGAGGATTTATTTCCACACCTAGTATCTCCATATACAATTCAAATTTCGTCTTCGCAAGAGGCTTAGTGAAAATATCAACAAAATTTTCACAAGTGCTACAATACATTAGAGTAATATATTCAGACTGTATCTTTTCTTTAACAAAATCAAACTGAGCATCAACACACTCTATTATTGCATGATACACTAGATTATTTACCAACTTGATTGAGCTCTGGTTATCAAATGCGATCATTTTAGACTTCTTTCGTTCTTCTCCAACATCTTGGAGAACTCTCCTCAACCAAACAACTTCAAAATTCGCTACACACAAAGATTTGTACTCTACCTCAGTGGATGACAAAGATACAACATGCTTCTTCTTTCTATTCCATGAACCAATCTCAGATCCAATGTTAAAAGAATAACCTATAATATATTTCCTATCATCCATATTCGCAACCCAATTTTAATTTGAGTAACTTGACAGCTCAACATCAAATGAATCATCGTACTTAATACCAAAATTAATTGTTCATTTAAGATACCTGAGTATGCATTTCGCTACTTTCCAATGGCTTTCTATAGGTCTTTCCATAAACAGACTTAACACACTAACAAATTATGTTATTTTAGGTCTTGTTGTAGTAAGATAATTCGATATTCCCATGAGTTTTCTATACACTATACTATCTATCTCCTTTGAGCCATCATCACTTTGAAGTTTCAAATTCTGTTGCGTTGGAGCAAAAGTAACTTTACACATATCCATTTTAAAATTCTTAAGTAATTCTTTGACATACTTACCTTGAGAAACAAAATTCTGACCAATATCTCTCCAAATTTCAAGACCTATGCAATAATGTAACTCACCAAGATATTTTATCTAAAATACTTGTGAAATTTACCCCTTAATTCCATCAATTAGTTTATCATAACATCAAAATACAAGGAAATCAATACTACATTCCCCTTTGTATCAAATTTGGTATACAAATTTGGATCACTTTGAGTCCTCATAAAATCTTGTTGAAGAAAGAAGGAAATATTCTTATACCATGACCTGGGTGTTTGCTTCAACCCATACAAAGCTTCCTCTAATATTAAAACTAGATGTTCTTGGCCCTTTTTCAGAAACCATTCTGGTTGAGTAAGATAAAACTCCTCCTTTAATTCACTATTCAAAAATGAAGATTTTACATCTAATTGGTGAAGATTCAAATGGTACTTTGTACCTAACGCAATTAACAATCTAACAATATTCAAGTTAGGTGATTGTTTTTTAGTAATCACCGCCCTCTTTTTGTGAGTACCCTTTTTCCATCAATCTTGCCTTGTATTTATCTATATTACCATATAATTTAAATTTGGGTTTGTACAACCATTTACATACTATGGGATCTTTGTCTTTGGGACATTCAGTCAATTCTCGGGTTTTGTCTTTCATTATAGAGTCATATTCTTCCTTCATTACTTTTCTCCACTCTTCATGTTCATTAGCTTCATTAAAACTCATGGGTTCTATGATATTAAAAAAACACTCATTAGGGCATAGTCCTTATACCTTTCAGGTAGGAAAATCTATGGGGTAGATTTCCTTGGACTACCTTGTCTTCCTCTTTGTTCACTGAAGGTCCTTCTCCACCTCTAGGTGAACTTTAACTATTGGTAGTATCTATATCACTAGGTTCTTCCTCAAACTTCTGTTGCTCTTTGTCTTCAACTTCTTATTTATTGTCTTCAACTTCATGAAGTCTTTGATACCTTTCATAGTTGTTTCACTTGTTTCCTTCATCTTCCTACTTATGGAAAATTACGTCTCTACATGCAAATACTTTGTGCATAGAGGGATCAAATATTTTATAATCTTTAAATTCCGAATAGTATCTTTGAAAAATACATTTGATATCTTTAGCATCAAGTTTATTTTTATTCTCCTTCAGAATATGTGCAAAGGCCTTATACCCAAATACCCTCAAATGATGAACTGATGGTTTAAAATCATATAAGGCTTCAAATGGGGCCTTGAGATAGAGATATCTTGTTGGAATTATATTCTTTAAATAAACTGCAGTACTGATGGCATTAGCGCAAAAATAATGTGAGAGATTCTTACCTTTAATCATACTCCATCCATACTCCACCAACATTCTATTTTCTCTTCTGCAACACCATTCTGTTGTGGGATATAGGGTACTGTAAATTGCTGCACTATTCCATGATCTTTACAGTACTTGATGAAGTTCCACAACCTGTAATATCCCCCTTGATATGAACAAAGGATTTTTATGAATTTCCCTTTTTTTCAATTCTTTGAAATACTCAGAAACATCACTCTTTCTCCTAAGGAAGTAAACCCAAGTATACCTTGTGGAATCACTAATAAGGAACAGAAAATAGTAAGCACTTGCTAGGGATATGGTCTGCATTGGTCCAAAAACATCAATATGTACAAGTTCTAATACATCTCTTATTCTCCTATCAGAATTAGAGGGGAATTCATCTCTGTGTATTTTTCCTAATGCGCGTCCTTCACAAGAAACATACTCATTTATAACATAGGGAGTCCTTCAACCATTCTTTGTTTCTGTAGCAACAAAAAATCATGATAATTTATATGAATGTACCTCTGGTGCCAAAGATTTTCTTCTATCATAGTTGTAGAAGTCAACACTTGATGACTCTTGCTAGTGACATTTTGTTTGTACAAGCCTCCAACTATGAATCTTGAAGAAACATGTTTGTAGTGATCTAAAAAGTCATTTATTATGCAATGTGTTTTGAATAATTCAACCTTCAAATTATAATATGTGATTGTGGACACAAAGATCAGATTTTTCTTCATACCATCCACATACATAAGATTATGAATGTGCCTAACACTACCATTTGACAATGTTACAATAATGTCTCCATATCCCTTGATCTGATGTGCACGATCATCTCCAAGATAAATGTTGGCACCATTGATTGTCTCCTTGAAGTTGTCATACCAACTCCTATTACATGTCATTTGAATTGAGGCTTCAGAATCCAAAAAACATACATTAACATCATCGGTTTCAAGAAGCAACACGACATTAGAAAAAAAAACTTTGGATTCTTGAGATCAAAATGCAAGTCTTCTGCTGTAAAAGGTCCTAAATATCTTCTTTTTTCATGCCTGTATTCATCACTTTTCTTTTTATAATAGTCTCTGGAAAAATGCCAACTTTTACCAGAATAAAAACATTTCATTCTAGAATCATTTCTGATAGGTGACATACCTTGTTTTGGCATTGGAAATGGCCTTCTCTGAGATGACCTTCCACCTTTACTTCCTCCTCCTTGTTTTCCTTTGAGAAAATTCTTCTTTGCCAAAAGTGCTAAGTCTGGGTTTTGAGACTTCAAATTCCTACGTCTCTCTTCTTCCTACATCAATATACCTATTAATTCATCAAAAGTGGGATCTTTCTTCCTTGCCACAAGACCTATAATGAACATTAGATAGTCCTCTAACATTCCATCTCAAGTAATTGCAAGCAGATTAGTATTGGGTACTAATTCTGCTATGTCTCCCAGCTTATCTTTCAGGTCTTTGATTCTTGAAAAAAAAATTATTAACATATTTGTTTTCTTCCATTTTAATTTAATAGAGCTTACTTTTTAAAAAAGAGCACACAATTTGTATTTTTAGTCTCATACAACTCCCTTAGTGCATTCCAGGTGTCATTAGAGGTCTTCTAATGACGAATGTGAGGATTATATTATCTTTCATACACATCCTTAATAATACCTTTTCTTTATTCTCTCACTTCTCTAAGTCTTGGCTCGATGCAACTGTCACACCTATAGTAACACTTGGCTTTGCTTCTTATCCATTTGTGATTGTGCATCCACCACAACCTTCCATCAATATTTGCAACTTAGGTTTCCAATTAACATAATTGGAAGCATCCAATTTATTAGCTTCATTTATGTGAGTTTCAGTAAGATGATTGGCCATATTAAAAGAAAAATCTCCCTTCTATTTAATGCTTTAATTAGTCCCAAAATCAACAAATTCCCCCTTTTTTCCTTTTACTAGCACAATTAAAAAGAAAATATTCAAATTATTTCATGTGAGAGCTTTGGGCACTTTCTCACACTACAACTTCAACTTTAACCACATTAGTTGGTTTGAAACCTCGACCAAATCCTAATGATGTGATTAATCCAAAAAATTGATATCTACATTATGGATGAAAAAAGTCTTAGATCTAACATCAACTCAACTTACCAGGCACCATCAAATTATACACTTAAGCAATTTAAAGACATTTTATATGAAGCAATTAAAAAAAATACCCTTTCTCAACGCAACTCTAATTCTATATATCTACATTGCATTGCAAAGTGTAACAATTTCTGAAGTTTTCCACAAACAACGCACTTCTCGCATCGTGGAGAGTGCGTTGGGCATGTTACCTTTGTAGTTGGGCACTTAGTTGTTCAATCCTTCAACTCTAGTGCATTGACAGCATGGATCCTTCCACTCTCACCCCTACAACCACGCTGCTCCTTCAACCTTGAATCACAAAGATTTCAATATTCAATGTATCACCACGTCGCCTTTACACCAACACTTGGTCATTCACCAATCAACCGTAGAATTCAACACCCACCAACGCTCAGTCCTTCAACGTGCCACATTCACACTAGTGCTCAGTCCTTCACCAATTATATGCAAAATACAACAATGATCACTTGGCTCTACGCAACGTATGCACAAACTTCATGCCTCTTCAAAATACGCAAACAAAATTTCCTCTTCCGTTGCACACTTCAATTCCACTAGTGAAAAAACTCAATGTTAGCTCCACGCTATGCTTTTCCATACTCAAATGGCTCTATTCACATGGTATTCACACTTGGCTCACACGCCCCTTAGTGGACTCACAAGAACTCACAACTCCAATAATCATTTAATTGACTGCAACCTCACAACCCTCGCTCATGAACTGAGCTATTAGGGAACTAGAATGAGGGAATACTACTGGAGATCAATTCAACAAATTCCCTAATTCCACCTCCAATGGTGATACACTACCCTCTACTCTGCAATAGTGATAAAGTATGCTCAAGTACCAATCATCCACACTACCTAAAAATTGGAGTGGAGGCTTTAATGGATAACGAGAAATATCTCACTAGAGAAGCATAGACGCAGGTCATCTCTAGGTCGACTCTTCAACCTTCATGAATGCCACACACAGGTCAACTCTTGCCTCTCCAGATCAATGCCATATAGATCACATTTCCAAATTAATGCCCACACATATACACATAGATCGTCTCTTGAGTACTACACACAAATCAGTAACTATTCACGCTGTGATACCAAATTGAAAAAAGCGAAGACAAAATTTAACGAATGAATTACGTAGCTCACATGTGAGACAAGCTACACTTAGAGGTTTCCAAACAATGCTAACACTTTATTGATCATATCAATCAAAACTACATATATGTATGATTACATTCTTGTTAGGAATATCACAACAAACACCTAAAAAATAAAATCTAAGTCCCAAATAAAAACATAACCAAAACCACCAACAACCGCTTTCTCCATTATTTCTAAGTTTTAAATATATCATGATAGTTTAATGCGAAACAAATATTATTAAATAATATATTATGGATAAAAGGTTATTTTCAAAACTGAAAAAACTTTTGAATTTGATAAAAAAACTGGTAGTTACATTCATAATTTTAAATAAATTTATTTTTGACATGAAATTATTTTTAAAAATATTTTAAATTTTTTATTTTTTATAAACCATTTTTTATTTTTTATAAACCATATCAAAATGATAAATTGTGATTTTAAAATTAAATCATAATATAAATAATTCAATATTTTATTAATAAAAAAGTTGTATAGATTGGACAATTAACGTACATTCTCGCTTTGACAAAATTGCTTTATTCAACATCCGTACCTTTGGACCGGAAATAAAGGCACATAAATGTTAATATCATTAAACATAAAGGAGATATTTACATAGCAATATCAATGCTCGATTCTCGATCTCTTCTTTTCTTTTTGGCTTTTTTTTCCCTATTTATTTTCATTAGAATTTGACAATTTTAATTAAAAAATTTTCAAATTAACATCATAATTGGTTATAAAAAATAATGATTTTTTAACAATATATTTTTGAATTTTAAAATTAAAATATTATCCATTTTAATAAAAAATTTAAATTTTAAATAAATAAATATAAAATATTGCTTTTTATTATTGAATTTTTTTCTTAAAAGTCCATTCTCTCTATAGATATAGATATATTTTATGACATTTTCGAAAAGATGGGTAATATTGGCCCTAAGAAAACTGCCACACATCACATATTGATTAGAGAATATTACATTTTACAAGGAAATGACTATTTAATAAATGTCATAACAATCTACAAGACGTTCAATTGATAATGCCTTGATGGCAAGTCTACATTTTTAATACAACAGAATAACGTCATAATATGATTTTGTATTTTCAAAGAAGATTTATTAAACCATACTTCTACTGCAAAGTAATAAAAACTTAAATTTCGCATCTATATTTTTGATGTGGACATCCGATTTTTTATATGGCTGTTTGATTAAACAAATAAATAGTAACTTATAAAACTTTTCTATGTTTTAATATATAAATTAAATTATTTTGTTAAAATTTGGTAAAAAGTAATTTTGATCACTTTAACTGATTTCAAAATAATCCAAGCACATTTAAATAATAATTTTGAATGGATCAACTTCCATTTCTGAAATTATTATTATTTTAAAATTGTATGATTTAGGTAAAAAAAAATTACATCAAATTACTGCAAAAATGATGGAGAGACTGACCTTGTGTCAATATTGATATCAAATATCAATATTGACATTTCAAATAATTCAACAATCAATAATCAATCTACTTCATTTACTCATACTCAATTCATGGGTACAATGGACTACATGGTTTGTTTGTTTTTTTTTTTGGTAAAATGCTCCAATTTTGCACACAATAGCCAATTGCTTTGTCCCATTATGTCTTTATTATTTTTTGCTTTGATAAAGCTATATATATATATATATATTTTTTTTTTTTTTTTTTTGTTTCAGACGAAAAATCAAAATATATTATATTCAGGAAATATAATGATCTGTTTACATATGAAACTCAGAGATAAACAGCTAAAACATAACCAGCATGACTGGCTGTTGCGGCAGCAAATAAACCCCTGCATCCAAACATGATAAACCAGCAAAAATGACAAACCACCCATCGCCGAACTGAGTGAAACTAAAACGTCTGAAGACCATCAACAACTTAACAAAGCGCTTCATAAGGGGAAGCGGACATATTACGCATCCAGGGGATGGATCAAAAACTATATTGGAAACTATTGAATCAACATAGACAGAACAGCATGCCAAAACCCTCTAGAAACACCCGCATTGTGCGAATGAGGACCAAGAAGACGACATTGTGTCATTTTGAAAATGATGCATTGATGCACTTGTAAGCAAACATATTGATGTCATGTAGATTTACTTGTAAGTAATCATATTGATGCCATACTCACAATAGGGAGTGAGTATTGAGCAACATCATTCATCCTTAAGGAATCCATAATTCAAGGAATGTACACATTATTTTAAATCATAATATTTATTTTCATTAAAATTTGACAAATTTATTAAAAAAATTGAATTATAAATTAATAAAAATTGAATTATGAACAATTCCTTATTTAGATTTAGATTTAATATTATGATATATTTTAGAAACCAAAGAAATTTTCACTCTGTATTTTTAAATTTTTAAATTGATACATTAAGAATTTTAAATTTTAATTAAATAAATATAAAAAAATTGCGCTCTCTCTCTCTCTCTCTCTCTCTCTCTCTCTCTCTCTCTCTCTCTCTATATATATATATATATATATATAAACCCTTACGTACCATAAAATGCTTAATTACATTTAAAAAAATTAATAAAGAAAAAAGGTTAAGCAAATATTCATATAATTCATGTTATAATTTTACCATTGTTGGGAGCACTTCTTACATCACATTAAGACATCAAAATATCTTATTTAAAATAAGTGGCAGGAAATGCTAGCTATGCATCCTTGTTTTAGATGACCTTTTTACCTTTTTATTAAATGTTAAACTAATATATCAATCATATTCTCCTACCATCATGTTTTATAAGGGAAATTCTATTAAACTGATTCTATAAAAATCCCAATAGGTACAAATGGATTAATTTGGTAATACGAGGAGTGAACTTCAAACACAAAAATGATTACATTTCATCATGTAAAATTATTAGAGCATAGATATGGATCTAGTTGAAGAATAATGACACAAAATTGCAAGAATTGAAAAAATAAAATGGAACAAAGAATGAATTTGATTATTGAATATTGATTTGAGAATCAATACATAAAGCAACTAAGTTAAGCTTAGTTGTACACGAAATCAGTAAGGCTAATTAAACATAACTAAATCTAAGTGTGCTTTATGTTCTGTTAATGTGCACATGCACCACATGCAATCACTAGAGTTAACTAACTAAAGCCAAGCCACCCCACATGTAATAACTAGATTTAACTAATGCTAACTAAGTGCACATCACTTGCAAGAACTAGAGTTTAATCGAAGCTAATTAAGGCTAACTAAGTGGATGTACTCCAACACCCACCCCTTAAGCATAATTTACATGAGTATGATGCAAAATTGAATGAGTCCTAACAACAAGGCCATTTTAAGCACCCATGTACAATGCATGGAAAGAGGAAAGAGGGAAAACCCAGTGGGAAGAAACCCCACCTCAAAATATAATGTATAAAGTAGAGAAAACACAATTGATAGGTAGTTGTGTCCTTCACCTCGAGATGATCTCGTAGAAATTGAATATTCTATTGAGTGAATGTCTTGGTGAAAATGTCGGTTGTTTTCTCAGAGCTGGGACAATACTACAGATTGATGATCCCATCATGAATCAGTTCTCTAATGTAGTGCATGTGGATCACAATACGTTTGGTTTGTTGTCACTGCACTAGATCTCTGTAAAAATTTACTGTACTCTGATTATCACACCATACTACTGTAGGATGATGGACACTGATACCAAGCTCAGAAAGGAAATGTTGTAGCCAAATATCATGAAAAGTGGCATTGACTACTCCTCTATACTTGACCTATGCTAATGATAAAGCAATGAACTCCTGCTTCTTGCTTGACCAACAAATTGGGTCAGATCCCAAACTAAGTACATAACTTCTGGTGGACATGTGATCAAGGTTGTTTCCAACCCAATCCGAATCTGAGAAAGCAATGAGATGCAAAGAAAAATTGCTTCGTAATGAATCCCATAGATGATTATCCCCTAGACATATTGAATGCTGTGCTTTGCAACTTTCTAGTGTAACTCATGTGGCTCCTGCATGTATATGGAAACTTATCCTATAAAATATGAGAGATCAGGACAAGAGTGAGTGAGATAAAGAAAACTCCACACAAGATGACAATACAATCGCTACAAAAAAAAATTCCATTGGTGAGGGTCATTCCTATGACTATGACGGACCTTTAAGGTCTGTCACTAATGTCGCATATGGTGATGGTCCTTAAAAAAGCGTTGTTGTAAGTGTATATAGTGATGGTCCTTTAAGGTTTGTCACCAAATCCATTTTCAATGACACTTTTGGTGACAGTCATTAAAGGCCCATCACTATTTCTCTCTTTGGTGACACTTCTAGTGACAATCTTTTATTGACCCTCACCAATGGTCTTTTTGGTTATTTTTGGTGATGGTCAAAAAATGTTCATCATCATTGATAATTCCAATGAGTTTTTGATGACGCCGTGTTCTCATTACTATATTTTTTGTCAAAAGATAACAAGTTAAGACCATTATTGTGGAGTATTTTTCATTATGTGTCCCAGGCCATAGTGGTTAGAGTCAATCAATTTGTTAAGAATTAATTAGTGTGTATCATTTCCCTCAAGTAATGAGAATAGAGTTTTCCTATGAGTCAACACATGATTCATCTCTATTAGGTTTATTATCTAGCAAATTCCCTTTAGATAAAGTTCCACTAGTGTGTGTAGGAAATATATTATTTAATACATAATCAAGCTCTGTAAATTCTATTAATGAGAGAGACCTAACACTCCTCAACAATCCTGACACACCTTAAAATGCTTTGGCACACACTAACATTTCTTAGCACCTCACATGTCTTGGAACATATTTGTACCTAGAACATCTTTCCATGACTAGGATGCCCAAGCACATGTTGGCATTCCCTAGCACAACATAACACTCTCCTAGCATGTGTTGGCATGCCTGTAGTCCCTAGCATGCCCTGGAACACCTTGGCATGCATTGACATACATTAGCATGACTTGGCACACATTGGCACTTGGCATGTATTGGAACCTATTATTAGTGTGCCTAGCATGCCCCTTTTGAAAAAGATAAAGTCCTGACTTATTAACCCTCTTATGTGTTCATTTCCTTGCATTTTAGCTTGGTTCTTCCTTTTGTTTCCTTGACACTCCTTGACACATATTGACATACCCTAGCACCCTGCACATCCTAGCATGCCTTAGCACCTAGAATGTCTTGGTATACCATGGAACTATTTGGCACATGTTAGCACACCCTCGAACTCCCTAACATGCTCTGTCACTTCTTGACATGCCCTGATATTCCCAAGCATGCCTTATGAATTATTAACATACCTTTTCACTCCCTCCTTGGCATGATAGATAACACTCAATGACACTCAGTGGCACACCCTCATATTTGTTCACTTCCATAAATTTTGACCCAGTGTTCCCTTGTGTTGTCTTAGTACTCCCTAACACTCCTCAACATGAACTAGCACTCTCTAGCACACCTTAGCACTCTTCGACAGGCACTGCCACTTCATAGCATGCATAACACTCCCTGACACATATTGGAACTTGGAAAGTCTTAGAATGTATAGAATATGTTGATATGCCTTGGTATGATTTGACATGGTTTAATATTAGATTTATTTGAGATCAATTATTGGAAAGTAGATGAGAAGCAACAGAGGAAGATTTGGCACTTAGAATGCACTAAGACTTGGCAGTTGCCACCTATTGGCACTTAGTGTTGGTGTGTCTAGCATGCCTCTCTTGGAAAAGTTAAATTGATGACTTATTAACCCTGTTATGTGTTTATTTCCTTGTAGTTTAACTTGTTTCTATTGAAAAATGGAAATAAGAAATTCCAGTTTAATTTGTCCTTGAATTAAAGTGAGAATTAAAATCAAATTCTATTGTCATAGATACTTATAAATAGTTAATTAAGTTTACTTGGCTTAATTAGCTTAGGAATTTTGAGTTGGAAGTATTTATGTAGTCATGTATGTGTTCTCCCTAAATTTTATGGATCCATTATGAGTTTAATTGTGAGTCGTAATTAGATAACTTAGTTGACTGAGTTATGTTCAGTTAAATTAGTTCCAAGCTGTTTGTGGAACTAATAGAGAGTTAAGAGTTAGTTGGTGCACTAATGCTTCCACTAGTGCTACTCATGTTGGGTAAATATTCCCTCATTAGAAACTCATGCATGTCAATTCTGAGAAAGACCCAGTTGAAACTAGAGTGTAGGGACAATATAATATTAATTGTATGATTTACTGAGTTATATAGATCATGCATGCAATCATAAACTAGACCTAGTTTGGATTGCATAGTTTTGGATGCATTGGATTCCCATTAATATGGGCTATTCAATCATAGGAATTGTGCAAGGAAATAGGGGCTTGGAGAGAAGCAAAAGAGGGTAAGGTTTGGCTTGAGCTTGCTTGTGAGCTGGGAGACTAATCATACTAAGTGATGGGATTTTTCTTGTGAGAACACGAATTGTATTATCATCTTGGATATTTGATATATGCAATATAGATAGCGTGGTTTTGAGTTGTGGCTTTCCCTAGATAAATATTTTGTTATGTGTCTTTGATTATCTTCCTCTTGTCAATTATTGTTTTCATTGATCTTTATGGGCTTGCGTTGTAAAGAGTAGAGTATTTTCTTGTCTTGTGTTTAGTACATTACATGAGTTGCGGAATCTATAGGAAAATCTACATGGTATCGGAGCTGAGAATAGTATACTAGAGGAGATTCCGAAGTTTTGAGTTTTGGGTTACAGGTGAAATTCAAATTTGCAATACATACTTTAGGATTAGCAGATGGCATTCTATGTTTTGCGGCTCGAATATGCCTTGGAAGAAAATAAAATTTTATAGCCTGGAGGGATAGAATGGAGGCTGTGCTATAGGATAATGGTTTGAAGAAGTTCGTTGGTCAAGAAATTTCTAAGCCAACAGCATTGGATGCACATAATTTGGCCGAATGGAAGAAGTGTGTGGAAAATGAAAGGCAGATAATCCTTGAGGGAGTTTGAGACCACATTGTCTCGAGTCTCCATGGCAAGGAAACTCTGTATGCTATGTGGAAAACATTGACCAAATTGTATCAGAACAACAGTGACCAAAGGAAATTGGCGCTGAAGGACAAACTTTGAAAAATCAAAATGGAGAATTTGCAAGACTATTCCAAAATAGTTGACCAAGTTCACTCAATGTCGTGTTGAACTTGGAAGTGTTGGAGTCACGATTGGAAAGGAATATATGGTGAGTCTTTCTCTTCTAGGACTCCCAAAGATTTGGCATAGTTATCAAGACTCTGTCAATGGTCAGGAGAAGCTGATAGATTGGGAATGACTATGGTCGGATTTGATGCAGGACCATATCAGGAGGAACATCAGGGATGGCTCTTCAACAAAGACTGATGATGAGGATAATTGTGCCTTAGCGATTAAGGTGAAGAAGGGGAAAGGGAAAACTTCCCATTCCAAATCAGATTCTTATCATGGAGGTAAGAAGAAATACATGATGAAAGTTAAGTTCTTTCATTGTCATGAGCTAGGCCATTTTGCTACAAATTGTCCACTCAAGAAGTCCAAGAAGAACTCCTCAAGAGGAGCGGCAGGTGAGGCTTTGGCCTCTAAATTCGTATTGGACTTTTCCCTCATTGCATGCATGATGTCATCAATGATGGGAAGTGTATGGTACTTAGACAATGGAGCTTCATTCCACATGACTGGTGACAAAGAATTATTTAGTGACCTAGAGGAGAAATATCTCTAAATGCATATCGAGATGGGTGATGATGAGAAATATAGTGTTACTGCATCGGGCATGATTACTTTTAAGAGGGAGCATTGGGCTCCACTCACCTTGAAGAATGTTATGTATGTGCCTAGGCTGAAGAAGAACTTGGTATCCATTTCTATGCTTGAGGATAGAGGTTATGATGTGATCTTCTCGAAAGGAAAGGCATGCCTTCGAAACATAGCCATGGGTCAGGTAAAGAAGATAGGGATTCAAGTGAAGAATATCTATGACTTGGAGGTAGAGGAGTGTGCTTCTTTGAGAAAAAAATTAGAAAAGGTGTAGATCCAAGACATTGGCAAGTTGTGGCACAGACGATTGGGCCACTTGCATCATGGAGCTTTGAAGATATTGCAACAAATCTCTATCAATCTTCCCAAAGGTACACTTGAGCAAGTTGATACATGCATGGAGTGTAATTTTTTAAAATACACCAAGTACTCCTTTCACGATAGAGGCAGTCGAGCAGAGGCTATTCATGGACAATCCATTCAGATGTGTGTGGACAATTTTCAACACCATCCATGACAAAACACAGGTATTATGTTATATTTTTTGATGAATATTATGGTTAATGCTGGATATTTTTCATGCAAAAAAAGGATCATACTTTCACAAAGTTTTGCGAGTTTAAATCATTGGTGGAGAAAGTGTTGGGCAAGAAGGTTAAATATCTATGGAGTGATAACGGTATGTCTCAAATGAGTTTAAGAAATTCTATGTAGTTGAAGGGATTGAACGGGAGTTGATGACACCCCATAACCCTCAACAGAATGGGGTGGTCGAGAGGAAGAAGAAAAGCATAGTAGGGGCAACCAGGGCAATGTTGCATGATCAGGGCCTACTACTACACTTGTGGGTTGAGGCATGAAACACACTGATTTATGTTTTGAAATGTATCCCACACTGATACTTGAGATGAAGACACAAGAGGAGGCTTATTCTAGTAAGAGTCTAGATGTTGGTCACTTCAAGATTTTTGGGTCATCGGTTTATTGCCATGTGACCAAAGATGCATGGAAGAAGCTTGAGTCAACAAAAGAGTTGGGGATATTTGTGGGGTACAATAATAAACCTCACAACTATCAGGTCTACTTGCCTACCAGCAGGATGATAGTGGTTCATAGGGATGTCAGATTCAATGAGGAGAAGGCCATGCGAGTTTCCTTTGCGAGGCAGATTGAGCTACATGCAGATGAGGAGCTTTTAGATCATAAGGTTGAGGAACCTTAGATTGATGTGGATCAACCACATTCAAAGGATATAGGAGTGGAGACATCCACTTAGGTAGACTATTCCAAAGAGGGAAGAAAGCACACCAAAGAGGCTGAAAGATTGTTGGATGATGGACAGGAGAATGTGGGAGCAACCACTTCTCAGTGCAAGTAAAGGAGGTCACCTAAGAGGTACATTGGATACATGGCTCTTATGGTCCAATGTGTTGTGACAGAGCCATATTCCTTTAAGAAAGCAGTGCATCAGCCGGTTTGGGTTGATGCCATGGTGGAGGAGCATGACTCCATATTTCGTAACAGTGTTTCGGATGTCTCTCTGAGACTGGAGGACAAGTTAGTGGTGAGCTCCTATTAGCTTTAAAAGGTAAAGAAAGCTGTAGATGGTAGTGTGGAGAAGCATAAGGCCAGATTTTTGGCCTGTGGTTTTTCACAGGTAGAGGGGTTTGTTCGTATCTCTTCAGATCTGCGGCTTGAGCTGTGTATCTCTTCAGATCTGCGGTTTGAGCTGCGGTTCATATCTCTTCAGTATCTGCGGTTGAGTGGGACGTTCGTATCTCTTCAGATCTGCGGTTTGGCTTTCGATCTGGTGCAGATCTGCGTAAAATATGGCTCTGAGCTTCGCAAAAATAACTGGTGGCTCATCCGCCTCTGGAGGGCAATCTCCTGCCCATATCGTGAGTGAAGCCCCAGCTCCCACTATCCAAGTGGTCCAGGACTCGCTCGATGAACCTTTGAAGTTCTCTGAAAGTGCCCTAATTTGTCGGTTCAATGGTTTTTGGCCGCGGCTGATAACACTCCACAATTGGATCTCGGAGGTATGGAAGCCTATCATTTCTGATGAAATTAATATCTACCCCTGTGCTAGAGGTTTCTTTATAGTAGATTTTGAAAATCCTAAAAGCAGACAATGTATTCTAGATTCCGGCCCTTGGTTTTGGGAAAAATCAGGCCTATTCATGAAGCCATGGAACCCATCATTCGATCCCTCTACAACAGTGATAACCTCAGCACCAGTTTGGGTGAGATTGCCAAGCCTACCCTTGCATCTCTGGAATCTCTCCTCGCTAAAAGCCATCGGAAATGCAATTGGGAAATTCTACTGCAGGTGCCCAGAAACAGAGGAATATGCCAGAACCACCTATGCACGCATCTGTGTGGAAATGGATTTCAGCGCCGGATTCCCAGCTGAAATAAACCTAACAAGTAAAGACTATGTGTGGAACCAGAAGCTTGATTATGAAAGTGTCCTCTTCAGATGTCAATCGTGCTTTGAGACGGGGCATCTAGCCAAAAATTGCCCAAAAGCCTCTGAGAAAAATTTTGCTAGAAAGAACCACCACAGATCTACATGGTGGGAAGGAGCACAAAAAGAACACTACACTGTCATCAAAGAAGAATATTCTAGAGAAAACTTTGAGTCACAAGAAATCAAGGAAGAAGGAAACAACTCTCAAAGCAAGCAAGGAGAAAGCCCGCCCCAACAAATCAACAGTTATGAGGATTTGAATACCGCAAAAAATAAATCTTCATTTAACAGCAAAGCAGATCTCCTAAACCAAACTTCTTCTCCGACTATAGATCGCGAAGCTAAGACACCAATGTCCCAAGAACCAGAAGAGATGAAGGAGATGCAAGACAAAGGAAGTTGGAAGACCGTAGAGAAAAGAAAGAAAGCTACAACACCAATCTCGCCAAGAAAGACGAGGAGCCAGACAAGTAAAAATTAAGAAAATTGTAGGTCCGATAGACCAATTTGGTCTCAGTGGACGTTAACCATCATCATCATCATCATCATCATGATGAGACATTTGCTACTGTTGCAAGGTACTCATCAATCAGATCTATACTGGAACTATCATCATAGATGGGTTGGAAGATACATCAGATGGATGTGAAGACAACCTTCCTGAATGGCATGATTGAGGAAGAGGTGTACATAGAGCATCTGAATGTTTTGAAACCTTTGACCGTGAGTCACATGTGTGCTAGCTCAAGAAAGCGTTGTATGAGCTAAAGAAAGCACCCCATGCTTGGTACACCAGGATAGATAGCTACTTCACTGGGCTGGGCTTCATAAAGATTGAAGCAGATGCAAAGTTGTACGACATCATGGTGGAAGGTAAGTTGTTGATAATTGTACTTTATGTTGATGATCTCATACTAACAAGTGATGATCACTTGATCAAATCTTGCAAGGAGGACCTTGAAAAAGAGTTTGAGATCAAGGACATGGGGCTATGCATTACTTTCTTGGCATGGAGGTATGGCAGGGAGATGGGGAGTTGTTTGTGTCTCAAGGCAAGTATGTCAAAGAGATACTTAGGAGATTCCTCACAGAGAATGGAAAATGCATGGAGAGTCCTCTAGCAGGTAACTGGAGGAACGAGGATGCTACTTCAAGGGAAGTAGTGGAAGCTACTAATTACAACTAGCTTGTGGGTTCACTCATGTACTTGGGTGAACACATGACCTGATATGTGTTATGCAGTTAACCAGCTTAGTCAAGCGATGGTTAGACCTACCATGCTGTATTGGAAGGCGTCAAGGCATGTCTTGAGATACCTCAGGGGCACTTCTTAGTATGGATTATGGTACAAATGGATGAGGGAGTGAAGCTTCAAGGCTTCACCAATGCAAATTGGGTAGGGAGTCCATTCGACAAGAAGAGAACATTAGGAGGGATCTTCAATATTGGTTCAGCGACAGTTTCTTGGTACAACAGGAAATAGAGATCGATTGCAATCATTTCGGAAGAGGAAGAATAAATGGCTATGAGTAGGCAACATGTGAGGCCATCTAGATGAGGAAGATCCTGGTTGGTTTGTTTGGTCAATAGATAGATCCAACATTGATTTACTGTGATAATCAGAGTTGTATCAAACTCTCTTAAAATCCAGTTTTTCATGACCAGTCCAAGCATATTGATATCTGATATCATCATCTCAGATATTGTGTATTGAGGTAGATTATGTTGTTAGAGTACATTCCCATGGAGGAGCAAGATGCTGACATTTTGACAATGGCATTGTCAAAATGTAAATTTGAGTTTCGCAGATACAGGATTGGGGTAGCTGATAATCACTTTCTTGTTGAGAGGGAGTGTTGAGAAATGGAAACAAGAAATTCTAGTTTAATTTGTCCTTGAATTAAATTGAGAATTAAAATCGAATTCTATTCTCATAGCAACTTGTAAATAGTTAATTAAGTTTAATTAACTTAACTAGCTTAGGAATTTTGAGTTGGAAATCTTTCTGTAGTCATGTATATGTTCTCCCTAAATTTTAGGGGTCCAATATGAGTTTAATTGTGAGTTGTAATTAGATAACTTAGTTTACTGAGTTATGTTCAGTTAAATTAGTTCCAAACTATTTGTGGAACTAATAGAGAGCTAATAGTCAGTTTGTGCACTAATGCATCCACTAGTGCTACTCTAGTTAACTGAATATTCCCTCATCAAAAACTCATGCATGTTGAAACTGATAAAGACTCAGTCGATACTAGAGTCCAAGGACAATGTAATATCAGTTGTTTGATTGATGAGTTGTATAGATCATGCATGCAATCAGGAATTGGACCTAGTTTGGATTGCGCAGTTTTGGATGCACTAGATTCCCATTAATATGGGTTATTCAACCATAGGAATTGCGCAAGGAAATAGGGGCTTGGAGAGCAGAAAAAGAGGCTAAGGTTTGGCTTGAGCTTACTTGTGAGCTGGGAGATTGATCATACTGAGTGCTGGGATTGTTCTTGTGAGAACAAACATTGTATTATCATCTTGGCTTTCTGATATATGCAGTAAAATAGCGGGCTTTTGAGTTGTGGGTTTCCCCAGATAAATATTATGTTATGTGTATTTGATTATCTTCCTCTTGTCAATTATTGTTCTCATTAATATTTATGGGCTTCCGCTATAAAGAGTATACTAGATTCTTTTCTTGTGTTTTGGTACATTACATGAGCTACTGAATCTATAGTAAAATCTACATTTTCTCCCTTTTGTCACCTTGACAGTCTTTGGCATGCATTGTCACACCCTTGCACATATTGGCATGCCTTAGAACTTGGCACATATTAGCATGTTTGACATGCCTTCACACTATTTGTCACATGTTAGCATTCCCTATATCGCCTTAGAACTCATTCCCTCATAGCTAGCCTTACATTTTTTCATGACTTGGGAACCCAATAAAGTCCTTGACTACTATAGTTCGTGTGAAATTCACTTACTTCAACAAAAATACCTTCACCAATTTCACCTACTACAAGTAGAATGTGCCTTTTTCACCTAATAACTGCATATAACTCATCTTAGGCCACTCATGTCCAAGCTCAAATTGTCCCACTTAACTAGTTACCAAGGCAAGGATCACATATAGCCATGGCCATAAAACAACTAAGCAACATAGCTTACATAGGTAATATTTCACATGTATGTTCAGTTCATATAAACCATAGAGCTTTAATTGAGAGCTTTCAAGAACCACAACATGCACAAGACACACAAGATATAAGTTGAAACAAGCTGAGTTCCCCAAAACTTATACACAACAATGTACAATATGAAATTATCTAGAATAGTTTAAAACATAAGCATGTGGCCAAAGTGTGCCACATCTCATATAAAAACAATAGCTAAAGGCAAAAAAATGTTGTGCCCAGCACAAAGTCTCCCTTTGTCTAAAAATTCTATGTCGAGCCCCTTATCACAACCATAGGCTTGCCTCCTGTAAATCCTATTCTGAACTTCTCCTAACACACTTCGTCCTTGGCACACTTGAATTCGCTAACACTCCCTGGAACACACTCTTATTCATTCCTTTCCATGCATTTTGACATATTTCTCCCTTTCGATGCATCGACACTCTCTACACTCCTCAATATGCATTGACATTGTCTAACATGGTTAGCATGCCTTTTTATTCCTTGGCATACCTTGATCCTCCCTATCTATCATGCCCTCACAACTACCCTTAATTAATTTTCAACTTGGGAACCCAACCAAGTCCTCACTTGACTACAAGAGCTTGATCAAGTTATGGTTACCACAACTAGACTATGTTGTTGAATTGTGTAGCTTGGGAGGTACTCCACAAGCCTAGTGAGATGGGTTTGTGTGAATTTGGTCACAAAAGGCTTTGTGGGAAAAGAACCCAAGTGAAGGGGTTTTGGACCCAAGACGGGGTTTAAAATATAAAATAAAATTAAAAAGGAAAATTAATATTTCCTAAGGTATAAGTGGATAAAACCCATAATTCCTAGAGGGTTTCTAAGAGGTCTAGGAAAAACTATTTAAGGGGGCCTTAGGATGAAGGAATGAACATCAAGTGAGAAGGAGCTCATTTGATCAAGCACTATGCCAAGAGAGATGTATTTCTAAAGTAGGTTGAGTTAGAGGACCGAGTAAGGGTTCCTAAAGGGAGGCCATGATCATCCACCAAGAGCAAGATCATCATGTGAGGGTTCACAAGAATGTTGCATACCTTAATGGGTTCACAATAATGTTCCATACCTTAATGGATTGACATGGAGAGGAGTTGAATTTGGTGGACTTTCCATAGAGTTTTGAATGAATATCTAAAGTAGCAAATAAATAATTAGTCAATGGAATGTTAATGGTTGATTTGTGACCCTAGTTCAGTCATCTATAGATTGTTAGAAGGATGATAAGAGGAGTAGTTCATATTTTCTCATAGATTGGACAAAAAATAAATTGGTACACAAGAATAGTGATTTTGAGAGGACTCAAATCATTGTTAGGTGGCAGATTTGAATATCCCTGGATGAGGAAAATATTGTTGGCCCTAGATTAGTAAAATAATTGACTTTGGTTGGGTAGATTGATGATAGTCCAAGTACAAATGGAGGGTTCTTAGGTGATTGTCAAAGAACAACCCTAAGTCTTGTACTTGTGAAGGAAAACAAGACTAGTAGAAGGGCATGTGTATAGGGCCTAAGGATGTGCAAACTTCGAAGGACCAAAGTAGAAGTCAAGTGGGCCAACCAACTAGCCCTAGTTTACTATATTACAGAGGATTGATTAAGTGAGAATAAGGGAAACCTCCATAGCCCTAGACTTGTCATCTTGGAGCCGTAGTATGGAAAAAGTGGGCAGACCAAAGAGTTATTCACAATTGGAGTTGTGAACAGATGATCGAAGACCCTAAGTGTTGCATACCTTGAAGGACAAAGTAGGAAACTAGAGGGTGGAGTTTATTGAGATGAGTTCAGTAACCTAAAGGAGTTGAGCTCATTAATAGAGGCAGATTGAGGAGTTACAAAATGGGAGGCAAGAGGACCTACTAGATGTGTTCAGGACACATGGATTGAAAGGGTTGTGTGTGGCTGCCATCAGCAAGTAGGTCAAGTATTGTCTTTTTCATGATAGATTTGTTTTCAAAGGACTAACACCAAGCCCTAGTTTTATTCATTTTATCAATATGATTGTAAGGGGCCATGATCCTTGGTATGAGAGCTCTAGCCTTTTGTATTATAGTTTGTAATATAATGAAGAAAGTTTTGAAAAAGGTAAAAATTATCATGTGCACTAGTTGATTCCTTGATGTGTATATATTTCATTGTGCATTAAAGTATATGTGTTGTGGTACTTGAGTGTGTTTGCATCAAATATTCTAAGACCAAACCCAGATTCTCATGTGTCATGGAAATTCAACATATGCCTTGTTCACCTAAGAACTACCTATAACTCATCTTAGGCTACTCATGTCCAATCTCAACTCATACCACTTAACAAGTTACCAAGACAAGGCTCACATCCAACCGTGGCAGTAAAACAACCAAGCAACACAGTTTACATCTTCACATGACATATCACCTGGCATGTCTTAGAATGCCTTGGAATTTTGTGGTATGTGTTAACATCCCTTGCATTCCTTCGCATGCTTTGGCACTCCCTAGCACACACTACCACTCCCTCACATGCCCTGGCACTCTAGCATGCTTATCATATAACCTTGTCACTCCCCCCTTAGCACACCTGAAACTCACTGACACTCCCTATCACACACTCTTATTCGTTCATTTCCATGCATTTTGAACTAGTTCTCCTTTGTGTTTCCATGTCACTCGCTAACACTCCCACGCACACATTAACACAACTTAGAACTTGTCACATCTTTCCACGTCGCCCTGGCACTCTAGAATTCCTTAGCACTACCTTGCATACCTTGTCACTCACAACTTAGCACACCTAAAACTCACTGAAACTCCTTGTCACACACTCTTATTCATTCATTTCCATGCATTTGAGACTAGTGCTCCCTTGTTTTTCCCTGGCACTCCTAAACATTCCTTGGCATGCATTGGCACACCCTAGCACCTGACACATTTTGAAATGTTTCCCTGGCCTCTAGCATGCCTTAACACTTCTTAGCATACCTTTTCACTCCCTCCTTAGCACACCCGAAAATCACTGACACTTCCTGTCACAAACTTTTATTCATTCATTTCTATGCATTAATTTGAGCTAGTTCTCCCTTATGTTTCCTTGGAACTCCCTAACACTTCCTAACACATGTTGGCACACCTTGACACCTGACACATCTTGGCCACAGGTTGCCCTGACACTCTAGCATGCCTTATCACTACCTAGCATACCATGTCACTCCCTCCTTAACACACCTAAAACTTGCTAACACTCCCTATCACACACTCTTATTCATTCATTTCCATGTAATTTGACCTAGTACTCCCTTGAGTTTCCCTATCACTTACTAACAATCCTTAGCACACATTGGCACACCTTAAAACTTGGTACATCTTGGCATGCTTCCCTAACACTCTAGCATGCCTTGTCACTGCCTAGCATACCTTGTCACTCTCTCCATAGCACATTGGAACTAGCTAACACTCCCTATCACACACTCTTATTCATTCATTTCCATGCAATTGAAACTAGTGCTCCCTTGTGTTTCCCTAACACTCCCCTACACTCCCTAGCATGCATTGGTGCCACACCCTAGTACCTTGCACATCTTGGCATCATGACTTAGCAATTGGCATGTCTTGGAATGCCTAACATGCCTTGGAACTGTCTAGCATGTGTTAGCACTTCTTTGCATTCCTTGACAATAGACCTTGGCACTCCCTAGTTGTCATTCCCTTATAGATATCCTTACTTTTTGTGTGACTTGGGAACCCAAACAAGTCATTGAAAAAATAGTGTTCTGTGTAGCCCAAAGTCTCCCTTTTTCTAAAACTACTTTTTCCAGCCCCTTACCACAATCATAGGCTTGCCTCTTGCAAGTCCTATTCTAAAATTCTCCTAACACACTCTTATTAATTTATTTCCATGTATTTTACCTAGTTCTCCCTTGTGTTTCCCTGACACTTCCTAACACTCCCTAGCACATGTTGGCATAGTACCCTGGCACATCTTGGACACATGCAACCCTGACACTTTGGCATGACTTAGCTATGCATAGCATACCATGTCACTTCCTCCTTAGGACACATGGAACTTTTTGAAAATCTCTATCACACACTCTTATTCATTCATTTACATGCATTTTGACCTAGTGCTCCCTTGTGTTTCCTTGAAACTCCCTAAAACTCCTTAGCACAAATTGGCACACCTTGGCACTTAGCACATCTTGGTATGCTTCCCAAGCACTCTTAGCATCCCTTATAACTTCTCAGCATACCTTGTCACTCCCTCTTTAACACACCTGGAACTCACTAACACTTCATTTCCATGCATTTGAAGCTATTGTTCCATTGCGTTTCCCTGACGCTTGGCCCTCACACCCCCTAACATGCGTTCACACCACACCCTGAAACCTAGCACATCTTGGCATGCCTTAGCACTTGGCTTGTCTTGGCATGCCTATCATGCCTTCGAATCGTATAGCATGTGTTAATACTTCTTGGTATTCCCTGGTACACCTTGGTACTCCCTAGTTGTCATGCCTTCATAGACAGCCTTACTTTTTTTGTGACTTGGGAACCCAACCAAGTCATTGGTAAAACAATGTTTTTCACAACCCAAAGTCTCTGTTTATCTAAAACTGCTTTATCCAGCTATTACACAACATTTTTTCATTGTCCCTATACTCCCCATTCATTGCACCATTTCCCACAAATCTTCTGTTTTTCCTAGTATACAAGATCAGTTCTAATGACCCTTTTTCTCCTCGCGCCGATATGCAGGGATTAACACTATCCCTAGCACCCACTGGAGTAACTGATATTTGTTTCAGTCGCACCAATCCTATTTTGGAAAGTTTTTAAAATTAGGAGCCGAAACTTCCAGCTTTAGAAGCTTCATAACGGAAGTATGGTAAATGGTTGAGCCAGATGGAGTCGATGATGTCAGTTTGGGATCCTTTCCCCTATAAGGATGGAACTACATCAAGAGATAAGACCTTCTCCCATGAGAAGAGGAACCATCTTCCATCCATTCATGCTCTATAAACCTCCATTTTTCCTAAGCACAACCTAGGGTTAATATTGGTGTGCTAGTGCTAATTAATTTTCGAGTAGATAGCAAGCTATTCATAGTTGTAGCTCTCTAGTTGTGTGTGAGGGAGAAGTGTGAATTTGGTTTAGTGTGAAGCCTAAAGGGAGAAGCCTTAAAAATATCATTGTTGAGGCCAAAATGGAATGCTAAGGGAAGTGTGTGGGAACCTGGTTTTGTCGGAGGAGAATAACAACGTCAAGACAATGGTTTTAATCTCTTCTTAATCTATATATATGCAACTATCAATGATTTCCTACATAATGTGTCATCTCACAAGTTTATGGCTTGATGTCTCTTGACTTGTTAAGTAGGTTGAATTACAATTTGTCTATTATCACGGTTGTTGTTTGCTATTGTTTACTTGTTTGCGCCTATTTCACTAACAGTTGCGCCGATCAATGCAATATGCTGAGAAACAGTAACACCGACCCCTTTCTGGCACTTTTTTCAGTTAGGTAGTCTCGCTGATGCTTGTAGGTGAATATTAGGGTCCACCCTACATCTCGACCAATGTGTCTTGTTCTCTTGATTTCTACCTCTTAGTTTGTTCTGACCATGTTCTCCCTAACTGGAAAGCTTCATTTAGCTTGCTTTGTGTGCTTGCTTGGTTTAGCCCACCCTCTGTTGGGTTAAGTTTGGCCCTATGTGAAGTTCTTTTTATTTTTTCTTTGAATCCATCAATCAGGGCTAGTTGTAGTACTGGTCAGTCATGCCGGTCATGCCTATCGTCACTAGTTGTCAGTTAGGAAATTGCTCCGGTCTTTGAGTTAAGAGAAAAATAGAATTTCTCCCATTCCAGTGCTAGTGTGTCTTGACCCTTAGACTCTCTTCTTCCTCACATAAGTGACTAGGATGCTTTGTTTGCTTCATTTTCAAGTGAATGAGTGAAAGAGTCTCGCTTTTTCTCTTATTTCAAGTGTCTCTTCTCTCATTTCGAGCATAGATTACATTGCTTGGTTTGTCAATTGAAGAATTTATGTGTTTGGTTTGTTTGATTCAGGGAAAAAGTTTCCTTTTGTTTCATTTATCATGCTTTGGATTTGATCGGTGCTTGCTTTTCAGAATTGTGAAAATTTTACATTTTATGTGAAAAATTCATTTTGCATTTTATGAAAAGGAGAACATCATTCTAGTTTACTTAAGAGAAAATATTGCATTATTATCATTATTGAGAAGCTATAATTGCATCATCATAAGCATTGGAAATGAAATGAAACTTATTATGTTGTTATAGGAAGATTAAGTGCATTTAGGACATGTATTAGTGAAATCTTTCATTATTTGATTATTGCATTGATAATGTGCTCTCTATCCTTCAATTAGTGTTAACTTTAATCGAAAAAAAATATCTTTTCTCATATAGCTGCATGTAGGAGTTTTTTTTCATATGACAATGGTAGGGCCTTGTAATTGAAATCTAATTCAATATCAACTGTTAAAATTTATTGAATTAACCTAAGGAAGAATTGAAACTTAACTCTCACATTTAGTGGTCTATGCTAGAGACGTGTTCTGGCATCTTAAAACCTAGTAGTTGTCGTTCACTTCGGCAGTAGATAGCGCTAGTACGAACTTGTGATCCCCGTGCCGTCGTGTATATAAAGGGGCACCCCACTAGGTCTGCAATCCTTTATCCATAGGAAGCTGAGTCTGCAGCCTTGTAAACGTGATACACTGAACATAGCATTTGGGGAGATTGCCTGCCCGTACTTCTCGGTTCACCGAGAGGTATTCTACAGTTCATGGTTACCTGGTAATCCTTATGCCTAGAGTACCTTGAGTAGTAATTTTTGATCTTTACTGACTCTTTAAATTTGAAAAGATCATTAAGTACTTTTCCTTTCGAGCTCGTTAATTCCGAAAGGGACTAGAGTCACCTTTTGTCCTTTTCTCGACTCTTAAAATATAAAAAGGGAAAGTTTTGTTTCAGTGTCTTAAAATTAACTACCCACAAAATATTCCTAGTTAAAGTTATCTTCCTTAGTGTTTCTTTAAAAGTCGATTCCAATGGCAACATTCCCAGATTTTACCAGTCAAGGGTTTCCCTCGAATGGGAATCTTGGTCCTTTTCCTTCTTTTGGAAATACTAGTGCTCCTTATATGGCAACGTTGTCCCTCCATGGGTTGACAATTGGTTTACCTTTCTGGTTATTTTCGACTTTGGTGGTCTCGAGTGTCCCAACTCCTGTCCAGCCATCTCCTTCATTTGAACCAGACCACATTGATTCTAAGGTTGACCTCTCCCCTTCTTCCCCTATTCCTTCATCTTCCTCTTCTACTTCGTCTGGTGAAAATTTGAAATCCAGTAACCAAGAGGCTAAGAAGAATAATAAGAAGACGAAGAAAAAGAAGTTAGATAAGTAAGAGGCCAACCGTGTAGCTATTGCTCCAAATTTACTTCCCGTCAACAAACCTTCTGATCCTTTGTAGAAGGTAAAATTCTCTTGCAGGCTATATAAGGGTGACCACCTCCTTCGAGACTGTCTTGGAATTCCTAGTGTCTTAGAGGTATGTTCTATAAATATGGATCGACCAACCCCATCGATCTCTGGAGATCATGTCGATGCTACACCCTTGGCTAGCGATAGTAAGAAGAAAGGGAAGATTAGATTCCCCTATAGGTTATGTGAAGGAGAGCATCTTCTTCACCTTTGTCCTCTTATGGATAGAGCATCCAAAGTTTTAGAAAACCTTACAGCTCCTCAACCCCAACTTTCTGTTGGTCATTATAGGCTTTCTTCTGATCCTCTCTTGGTTGGTAAAGAGATTGACTTAAATTCATCTCTTGCCGATCCTACTCTACTTGAGCGTGACTCTCTTCTGTCTATTCCCGACCAACCATTGGTCGAAAAGGGTGTCGATTTGGTCCCGCCACCAGTTTCTCACTCTGTTTCGGAAGAGAGTGGTGATCATACTACTCACCTTCTTCTCATCTCCTCAAATTCCCATGAATCAAAGAGTGACCCTCCCACCCTGGTTGTTCAGGAGAGTCCTTCTACTATTCCTGTACAACATGGGGGCAATCATATGATACCCCAACCAAGTAGTTTTGTAGCTTCTTTTGATTGGAGTCAATTGAATGCATTCTACCTTCCATGTTATGTGACTTTATAGATCACAGTACAAGCCTATAATATGTTAGTTGATGGAACTCTATTAGATGAAGGTGCGTGTGTTAGCATCATGTCTTCTACTACTTGGTAAGTTTTGTGTTCCCCACAACTTGTGCCTGTCACTCAGAATCTATTGGCTTTCAATAGAGGAACTAATCAACCCTTGGGGGTCCTTGCGAAGTTCCCTATTACTTTGTGAGGAAAGACCGTCTATATAGATGTGATGGTCATCCAAGGTCCGTTAGATTTCAATCTTCTCCTTGGACGTGACTATGTTTATGTCATGGGAGCTCTTATTTCTTCACTTTTCCGTGTGTTTTTTTTTCCGCATGAAGAGAGAATTATGACCATTGATCAGTTGTCATTCATTGGTCACCAGGCGCCTCCTTTACAACCATCATCCCCTGTCGGATCTTATTTGCAGGTAGTACCTTCCCCGCCACAACTCAATTATGTGGCTACTCGTTCCGTCTCCACATCTGCTGATGATCACACAGATGGTATAGTACATTATGTATTGGGGGCATTAGAACTAGATCTATCTTTGGTACCAAATGACAGGTATTCCTCCTAGAGCGTGGTTCTTCCGTCTAGTGAAGACCTCTTAGGAGCCATGTTCTCCTATGGTTCATGAACAAGACGAATGAGTATAGTTCCTAGTCTTGTGTTAACCTCGTTAAAAAATGAAACAAGGGATGAGCATAGTCCCTTGTCTTGCGGAAAACTTGTTAAAAAATGAATCAGGGCGTCCAAGGATAGTTTGTCCCTGTTTCAACCTCATTAAAAAATGAAACAAGGGTCATGAGGATAGTTCCTGATCTTGTGTCAACCTCATTAAAAAATGAAACAAAGGGTGTGAGCATAGTTCTTTGTCTTGTTTCAAGCTCGTTAAAGAATGAAACAAATGTCCGAGGATAGTTCTTTTACTGTATCAACCTTGTTAAAAAATGAAACAACTCCCTATTCCAGATCATGTCTTTGATTAAGATCTCCTAAAATCCCAGTCGAGTCTTTCCAAGATCTCGAAAGTGAACCTTCATTCCATCTACCTAGTTGACTGAAATGAAGCTTGGGGGGCATTTATCTTGACTCAGTCATTATGTTGGGGGCATGAAAACCTATAGCAAGCATTGTTTTTCATTTCAAGATTGTGTAAACATGAAACCCATCCAAGCAGATTTATCCATGGTTCAAACTTGTGTAAAAATGAACCCATGCCCAATTTACATCTCGTGATTGCCATTTTTATCAGCTAATTATGCTAGATGATCCTTCATTGTTTCATTCCATCGCCACCATATCTTTGGTTGATCATATGCTTTCACTTGGTTGTTTTTCCTTTCTTGAGGGACCACAACGATGAGTGGTTTTATTTTCCAACCTCTTGACCATAACATGTTTTGAGTAGTTCCACCATTTCTGGAACCAGTTGCTACCCTTTATACCACTCATTCCTCCAAGATGAGTCACGTTTCAGCTCTTTTCTTGACCTCGTAAAACTCAAATGAAAATATTGTGGAATATTTTTCCCTTTTGAACCGTAAAAGAGAATAAAATGGGGTGTCCACATTCAAGCTCTTTTCTGACCCTTTAAACATGAATATATTACCGAGATCTTGTCATTTTGAACTCATTAAAGGCTATGAGACGTCATTTACCTAGTAAACATTTACCCCTTTTTTTGGGCTGGGATGAACTATTTATGGAAAAGGTACTCCTTGATTGAAATGGACAAGCAGTTATCTCGAGTATTGTTTCCTACCTTTAAGGGCTCGAGAGACACAAATGTAAGAAAAGGGACCATGTGGAGTTTTCTTTTCCATGTCTTTTTCAAACTCTCTAAACATGAAAAAGATACTGAGTCGCACCTTCGTCGGACTCGTTAAAATAAGAAACGACATCAGATTCGTCACCATGATGGACATGAGATTCTCCTTCCTAGGGTTCATTAAACTTACTAGGTTGGATTTTTCCGAAGCATGAACTTACAATGCAAGCATATGCTATCCCCTTCAAGCTTGTGATTAAAAAATTAATCGGGGTACCTATTAGGAATGGTGAGGGAAAAATTGGAAATCCAATCAGTTGTGTCAGCATCTCACTCTTGAACATGACACTTTCTGCTTCGTGTCAGGTTGGGATATATTCCTTTTATCGTTGATCTTCCTGGGTTGGGCCATTTATTTTTGCCTTCCATTTAATCTCTGCCATGTCATCATGACCACCAATCCTATGGATCCAAAAGTTTCCAAACTTCCAGTTGTGTCACCAATATGTTCAAGAGTTGTCCTTCTGTAGTTACAATTACTCCTGATTCTCTGTATCATCTAAAATCATTTCTCATCCCTGTGTCTCATGTCGATGATGTGGGATACATTATGGCTTTCCTTAGATGTGGTCACTTCCTGTCGACTTCAACTCATTATCTGGGAAGTTGACCAAGAGACTCCCTCCCGGTACCTTAGAGCTTGCATGCCCTAATGTCAAGTTCTCCACAATTGACGACAATCCTATATCATTGGCTTTCAATCGAGTGATTTCACGGGTGTTCGACTTTAGTTCCTTTATTCATATTCCGTGAATTGTGGTGATAGTACCTTGAGGACCATTGTCATTATTGGTGGTTTCTCTCACACTTGTTAACAATTTACATCATTGGCTGGTAATCAAGAAATATTCTAGCATGTTCGACGTCAACACATCTATTCACATGTTAGAATTTCTACTTTGATCGGGTCATGTTGGAGCATAGGACCCTGGGCTCAGATTACAAAAGTCCAGGTTGCAAGGCGGTGTGACATGATGATGTTGATATATATGTCTCTCTTAAATGGATGGATGTGACCATACCATGAGTTGTCATATGTGATCCTTCTCATCATTGGATGGCTGCGACCATACCTTGGTTTTGATACGATCCTCTTTATCTGATGGTTATGCCCATTCCTGGATCTATTTACATGATCATTCTCTAGATGGCTGCGTCCATGCCACGATTCATGTACCATTTGATAGATTTTTCAGTTATGTATATGTATTTTACTTGCTTGCAGGTTTTTTGACAACATACTTTGATTCCTCGCACTGCTTCATAAAGCATTTCATCCCTCACTCTAGTTCGGCCTTCATGCTTTAGGGGGAATCTGTTACATAACATTTTGTCACTATCCCTGCACTCCCCATTCCTTGATCCTAGAGGACCTCTACAGTGAACCCTACATGTTTTCCCTTCATGAAGAAACTCCCATTGTGTCCCTCTTCATGATCAGAACAATTCTGTTTTGCACCATTTCCCACAAATATTCTGTTTTTCCCAGTTTATAAGATAATGACCATTTTCCTCCTCACTCTGATATGCAGGGATTAACACTATCCCTATCACTGAATAGAGTGACTGAGCTTTGTTTCAGTCATGACGATCCTATTTTAGAAAGTTTTTTAAATAAGGAGTCGAAGCTTCTAGCTCTAGAAGCTTTGTAATGAAAGTCTAGAAAATGGTTGAGACGAATGGAGTCGGGGATGTCAGTTTGGGCTCCTTTCCCCTATAAAGATGGAACTATCTCAAGTGATAAGACCTTATCCCATGAGAACAGGAACCATCTCCTATCCATTCATGCTATATAAACCTCCATTTTTCCCAAGCACAAGCTAGGGTTAAGATTGGTGTGCTAGTGCTAGTTAAGTTTGGAGTAGACAACAAGCTATTCATAGTTGTAGCTCTCTAGTTGTGTGTGAGGGAGAAGTGTGAATTTGGTCTAGTAAAAAGCCTTAAGGGAAGAGCCTTAAAACTATCATTGTTGAGGCCTTCATGGAATGCTAACGGAAGTGTGTGGGAACATGGTTTTGTCAAAGGAGAACAACAATGTCAAGACAATGTTTATAATCTCTTCGTGATCTAATATATATGCAACTATGGATTGATTTCCTACATATCACATGTTTATGGTTTAATGTTTCTTGACTTGTTAAGTAGGTTGAATTACAATTTGTCTATTATCACGGTTGTTGCTTGCTGTTGTTTACTTGTTTCGAGTGTTCAAAGAAGGAAATGGGAGATAGTTGAAGCGAGCAAGCAAAGCCGTCACCAAACAGGTTAAGCGTACTAAGAGGTAGGCCCTCTTAATTGGTTCTAACCTAAGAAAATATTCCTTAGGATGTATCGGTTGTGGCTAGACCTGCAATCGGGCTAGAGGAATTGTTTGTGTCTGCACTTATAATTTTACTTCACCAAACAAGCCCCTTATTGTAACCATAAGCTTGCCTTCTACAAGTCCTATTATGGCCTTCTCCTAACAAAATTTATCCTTGAGACACCTAGAATTCATTGACACTCCTTCGCACTCACTCTTATTTGTTCATTCCCATGCATTTTGACCTACTTCTCCCTTGTGATGTTCTGGAACTCCCTAACACTGCTCGACATGGATTGACATTTTCTGGCATGTGTTAGCATGCCTTTTCATTCCTTGGAACTAAAGTGGGGAAATAAAGTAATTACAAATCCTAGGATAATAGTGAATATGCTTCAAATTCTAAATATTTTGGAAAAATACATTGATTACAAGATACATTATAGATCCAACCCAAAGGATATATTAGAGAAGGGGATTAGGGGCACCATTATCAGAAACCATAAAACCCTAACCCATAGCCACTAAATTCCCTATCTCCTTAACCCCCGAGTCATAATCCCTTAACCCCTACACTCATAACTCACAACCCATTAGCCCCTTGATCCATTAAACTCTAAGCCACTAACCCCTAAAATAGAATCCCTAAACCCCTTAAACCCTAACCCATTATCCTCTTAAACATTTACCCTTAACCCTTAACTCCTAAAACCTAAACACCCACCCCTAACCCATAAACATCTTAAACCTTAACCCCTAGCCCCTTAATACAATGACACCTAACTCCCATAATTCTTAAACCCTTAACCCCTAAAACTCGTGACCCCTGATCCTTGGGTTTAACCCTTAACCCTTGAAGCCTTGAATCCATTAACCACTAAGCCATTAAATACTAACCCCTAAACCCCCTAGACCTCGACCCCCTAACCCTCGACCCCCTAGAGCTCAACCCCCTAGATTTCAACCTCCCCCAGCTTTCAACCTCCTAAGCCCTAACCCTTTACCTTTTACCCTTTACCCCTGAATCCTAAACCCCTTAAATCCTAGAATCCCTAAGCCTTAAACCCCCTAACACTTAAAAATGTTAAATCCTTAAGCCCTTAACACCATCCTCATTTCCATTGTTAATTCATCATATGCTTGTTGTCCTCATGATCATTGTCCTTGTCAACTCCAGGTGCATTACATAATTATAACATCATGGACGTCACTTTTATTGTCATTGTAATAGTCATCTTCATTGTCATCATATTGAGACAAAGTTTTAATGAACAAGTTTGTCATTCCTATATCATCCTTATCAGAACTTTCCTCAAATGTGGGACTTTCGACACATAACCCAACATTATCATCATCATTTTTGTTGTTAAGCATGTCATCAACCCCTGTGATTCTTGTCACATTGATCATTTTCCAACTAAGATATATGGATCTATATGTAATTCATGGATGTATCATTGGTTTGATGACACCTTGCCTTGGCCATTTAGGACACAAGGTGTAGGAAGAGGTTGCAATTTAATTAGTTTCTTGAGTGTTGTATTGATATTATTGTTCTCAATCATAAAATACAAATTGTTGGTGGTTGGGTGGTCTTGCCTCCTTGTGATACATAATTTAATCCTTGTGAGTCTTGTGATTTTTCCAAGTCACATAAAAACTCATTCAGTCTAAATATAAATTGTGCCCTCCTAAGCCTATCTAGATGGAGGATAAGGGAGATGTGGAAGGAGGGCTTGCATCGGTCCCTGACAAACCCTTACCTATAGGAAGAAAATTTAATATATGTCTAGCTATGTCGAAGGCATGGAAATAAGTTATCGAGAGTAAGTAGATGACCATTAACAAGATAGTTACAAAAATGAACCCCCGCCCCCCCGCAAAAGGCGACATAATGATATTTCTTTCCCTTCAAAGGGAATATATCTTTCTAGTATTCTTGTATAGGATAATTGGTGGTTGTTAACTCATTGGTATTTGCAAAATTTCAAGTTTGACAACATAAGGTATAATAGAATCCCCTGCACCATTTATGCAAGAAGTAAAGCAAGGTTGCACCAATTACAGTGCACACTGGATTGTGGTAATGATTTGATTATTTAAACTAAATCTCTGCCTAACATTTATTAGTGGTGGTTTCTTTCTTAGGAGTGGTTCTTTGCAATTAGCTTAGAAGTGTTGTAATAACAAAGTATACCAAGAAATTTTATTGTTTTCATTTTCCATAATTTTGTTTGAACAAAAAGAAGGACTGAGTGTGAATTGTCACATCAATTTTTGGTATCAAATCAGGATTTACACATGCCAAGCTTGATTTTCACATGCCCATACCTTATAAAACTCTAGGGTTGTCATGAATGACTTCCATATGTGCAATGGTGATCATTAATCTCGAAGCAAAGTGTCTTCAAAACTTCCATGACAAATCTAGAGATGGCCTTCAAGAGTTTATTCAAATCTACTCTATGAGTACAACCCTTTGATTGTGAGAAATTGTAACAACAACCTCTCACTTTGGAATTAAACTTACAAAGTGTCACAAGCCATAGATCTACCATACAAATTTGCTTGGAATACACATTCAAACAGTTAAGGGTTCATCTCACTCTTGCTGGCATACATGGTCACCACAAAGAGAATTTAGGGGGCTTGTTTGTGGCATTCCAATGCAATTGTCCATTTGACATCATCTTTACATTTTTCTACTTCAAGTGGATGCTCCAGGAAAAAGAAAAGAATTTCTCATTTTATTTGATCTAAGTCCATGAGATGGTTAGCTAGCTCTTCTCCTCTTAGATCATAATATTCTTCATGACAAGGTTAAAGGGAAATCACATTATATTATACCATAGATGAATATGGTATATCTACCTCTTATTTCTTTGTCTCTCTTAACAACACATGTGGAGGCCTTCTAAACTATGGCTAGCTTCTAATAGGGTATTTTTGAGCTCTAAGTGAACTCTACAAAAATAATGGGCTCCCTACAACTACTTGAGTTTATCAATAACATTATTCACAGATTTGAGGTATTTGTCACCTCCTTAAGGGTTAATGGATATTTCCCTTATGTGTAAACCTCATGTCCCTTTTCTCTCCTTATATCAACATAATTTCTTTTATTAGGGACATATTCTATAATTTTTATTAATGCCCTTAGGCTAATATTATCACTCTCTAGGCCTTTAACATCATTAGATATAACCTCTATGTCAAGTGACCTATTTTTTCTCAAATGGAAAGATACATGGACCTCTCAAGCCCATGGAAGAGATGTTGTAATGTCATGCATGTTACGTTATGTAAACATTTTGATTAGGTCAAATTACATACAAATAATAATAATAATAAAATAAATAATTACAATTATAATTAATAATTAAACAAGCCTAAATTCATTTTAACTTCTTATCTACCAATTAGTGTCCTAAGAGATCAAATCTCTTAGGGTTCAAACCTCTTTTAGAATGAAAAAAAAATTTGATCCCTTTCAATATTTAATAAATAAAAAATTAAAATAAATTAAAATGTGTTAATTAATAATAATACTCTTATTTTCGCAACAATGTTAATAATAATTGTACACCATATTTCATTATAATAATCGTGCTAACCATAAATCATGATTAACCCCTCCTCGACGCCCTCTCCCGCTTGGTTCCCCATCCCCTTAAAAAAAATACGCTTAAAAGGAAAGGACCAAACTTATTTTTGGCATATCACTTTACACTATTGCGGATCTCCACGTTTGAAAGACTTGCGAAAAAAATATTAAATTTATTGTCGATCTCCACATGTAAAAGGCAGGCAAAAATCTATTGAAATTCATTTGTTTGACAAACACAAATATAGTTGATTCACAAACACAAACAGAGGCTTTGAAGAGCTAAGCGAAGACAAAACTAAAAGGAGATCAACAACAGGGATTCCATATATAGGAATAACTGAAGGATCGTCCTTCTAAACATCTTCCATCTATAGGTGTCTTCAGGGTACAATTCGTCTGAAAAGGGTCCTCTGTTTGGCATCACAATCTCTGAATGCAGAGGACACAAACTGGTGGTGGTGGAAAGAAGTAAAACACGAACATTATTTTCTGGTTTCATCTGCCTTGATTTTTTGAATCCATGTTCAGGTAAGATCCAACGTGAACCAAGCGAGTTTATTTTTATTTTGCGGTGACCCAATGCGGATTTATCATTTTGGTTGTCCGAAACTAATTAAACCCTTGTATTTTAAATAATTTTAGGGTCATATGTTCAACATTTTGAAAAATTGTTTGCAATAGGAGAGGAAGATTTGAAAGAGTAGGGTGTTTTGATCCTCGCAACTTTATTTTATGTTTCACACATCTGTTTTGAAAGAACATTCCTGGAGGAGGAAAAAAAACCCTTAAGCTGACATTTGAATGTGTTCACGCCATGAAGCGACCTTTGGAGAGCAGTTGAGGAAGCCCCATTTAAATATTTGTTGGTTTTTTTTATGCTACAATTCTTCCTCTTAGTAGCCCTGTGGCTGTAGCGACTTTGGAGGGCCCTGCAACTATAATGACTTTGGTGTTTACAACAAATTGCATGGTCACAAGTTCGAATTCAGGGAAGTGCTGCTCCCCGTTACGTGCACACAAATTGTGTGGACACACTGTGCACGGGCCCAGGGGATGAGAATAAAAACTCTTGTTTCCAACATTGATTTGATTTAAGCGTTCATATTAGAGAAGCAGGAAGCCATTAGTAGACTATTATAAGAGAAAAATTGTCCACTGGTGTATCGACCATGGGCTAATTACCATCAATTGGTCCATACTATATCCAATTCCAAGATGACCCATAAGAAGTTCATCTATGGTAATTTCATCTACTTGCAGAATATATGATATAGTTTTTGGATCATGCATATGCTCTAGAGGATGAACAACATCGGTACCCATTGCTTTTGATCCTCTAATTGTTTGACGACTCTTACTTTTGATCAAGGAAAATTTTGAGAATATGTCTTGCACCTCAGACTTCCATTCAATAATAGTATTTCACTATTTCCTATGAAAAGCCCATTTGTCTCACAACTCAAGTCTAAAGGTAGAGTCATTTAGAAAAGCTAGCTAGCTACCCAAAATGGCTCTCCATCAACATAAACATGATAATGTATTCAAGGGATTTGAACCGATTGTTATGAATTAAAATTATTTAACCTTCTATTATAGTTATGAAAGTCTACCATCAAATATAAAGGTAAGGAATTCTCCCTTGTAAGTTGATAAAATGTAGCCCAACTGAACCACTCATCAATTATAAATTTCTTTGAGATGGGTTGTCATGTATTGAATATGAAGAGGTTCTATTGTTATATTTTATTTCCTTCTTCACCATAAAGCTTTTCATAGTCCCATATGAAAACATTTTTTCCATGAATGTGATGACCTTGGTCCTCATATTAATTTATGACTTAATTGTAGTGTAGGATAAGTTCTCTAAAATTCCAAAAAATGCTTCCTTACTTAAAAATCGACAATCTCTCAGATCCTATACTTGCAACAGTGGGGGTGGTACAAATAAAAATAGACCAGTTGTTGTCACAATAGAACCTTGGATTCTAAGATATTTTAGCATTGGAAGAGAAGATAGTGAAAATATGGACTTGAATTTTCATTTGCCTTGGTGTAACTACTTCTTGGTTCTGGTGCAAACAAACAGATTATTAGAACAATGTTTTTTTGATATTTTATATTGTGAATGGGTGACTGAAATGTAGGACTCTTGGCCCTCATGCAAAAATATTTCATTTCAAGAATTTGTTGATATACAAAATGTGTATATTGTAGACTAAGATGTATATGCAGTAGCCAACAATGCTTCTTCCAGTTGGCATTGTGCCTTTTCTCTCAATGTTTTTTCCCATCAACTCGTTAGAGCTTCAATTCAATTCATAGAACACAACAAAGTAATTGGAAGTGCACACTGCAAACATAGAACACGATTTAATGGATGTTATTTCATAGGAAACTATAGTAGAAAACATGACCATAACCATATTATAAATTCAGGCCTCGAACTATTACACACAAGCCTCAATGGGCTCTTTATTGCAGCAAAATATGGGTCCTTGTGACATGTTAAATGACATGCTACCAAAAGCATATGTATGGGGTTTTCCTACATTTTGCTAACAAAACTCCCTGAGGAATATTTAGAATCTTAACCTTAACCCCAATAGTTCCCACAAACATTGTTGGACTTGCTTGTATGGGGTTTGCTGTCCACAATGCTTGTTTTGGCTAAGTACTTTATGTCAGGAAATTCTACCCCAATGCACTTGTACATTGGCTTCAACACATAATGTATAATATTGCAACTTGTAAGACTGCAAGAGCATCCTACATAGAAAAGAAAAAAAAAAAAAACTTACCATGGAATGGAAATCCAAACATTGCATCCACTACAATGTCAAAATTGTTGGCCAGTTGTGTTGGTCACTCCTCTAGTGATAAGAATGGAACAACAAGTGCTTCTAGCTGAGTAACAAGCCCATAATAAAGAGGTTTATTCATCCATTTTGGATAAAAAACAAATGGTATTTATCCAAAATGATAAAGGTGGCATGTAGCCACAAGTCCATCACCACCACTATTGCTAGGACCACAAATGATTAGAACTCGACTGTAGTCATCTGGCTTATAAACCTCTGCAATGGAGGTTGAAACACTAAGGCCAACAAGCTCCATCAATTGGTCCATACTAGATCCAATTCCAAGAGGACCCATAATAAGTTCATCTATGGTAATTGCATCTTCCTACGAAAGATATGATATAGTTTCTGGATCATGCATATGCTCTAGAGGATGAACAAAATCGGTACCCATTGCTTCTAATCCTCTAATTGTTTGACAACTCCTACTTTTGATGAAGGAAAATTTTGAGAATATGTCTTGCACCTCAGACTTCCATTGAATAATAGTATTTCACTATTGCCTATGAAAAGCCCATTTGTCTCACAACTCAAGTCCAAAGGTAGAGTCATTTCAAAAATCTAGCTAGCTGCCCAAAATGGCTCTCCATCAACATCAACATGATAATGTATTCAAGGGATTTGAATTGACTATTGTGCATTAAAATGATTTAACCTTCTATTATAGTTATGAAAGTCTACCATCAAATATAAAGGTAAGGAATTCTCCCTTGTAAGTTGAGAAAATGCAGCCCAACTGAACCACTCATCAATTATAAATTTCTTTGAGATGGGTTCTCATGTAGTGAAGATGAGGAGGTTCTATTGCCATATTTTCTTTCCTTATTCACCATAAAGGCTTTCATAGTCCCATATGAAAACATTTTTTCCATGACTGTGATGAGCTTGGTCCTCATATTAATTTATGCCTTAACTGTAGTGTAGGATAAGTTCTCTAAAATTCCAAAAAATCCTTCCTTACTTAAAAACCCACAATCTCTCAGATCCTGTACTTGCAGCAGTGGGGGTGGTACAAATAAACATAGACCAGTTGTTGTCACAACAACACCTTGGATGCTAAGATATTTTAGCATTGGAAGAGAAGATAGTGAAGATATGGACTTGAATTTTCATTTTCCTTGGTGTAACTACTTCCTGGTTCTGGTGCAAACAAATAGATTATCAGAATGGTGTTTTCCTGATATTTTATATTGTGAATGGGTGACTGAAATGTAGGACTCTTGGCCCTCATGCAAAAATATTTCATTTCAAGGATTTGTTGATATACAAAATGTGTATATTGTAGACCAGGATGGATATGCAGTAGCCAATAATGCTTCTTCCAGTTGGTACTCTGCCTTTTCTCTCAGTGTTTCTGCCCATCAACTCATTAGAGCTTCAATTCAATTCATAGAACACAACAAAGTAATTGGAAGTGCACACTACACACATAGAACACAAGTTAATGGATGTGATTTCACAGGGCACTGTAGTGGAAAACACGACCATAACCATACTATAAATTTAGGCCTCGAACTATTACACGCAAGCCTTAATGGGCTCTTTATTGCAGCAAAATATGGGTCCTTGTGACATGTTAAATGACATGCTACCAAAAGCATATATATGGGGTTTTCCTGCATTTTGCTAACAAAAGTCCCCGAGGAAGATTTACAATCTTAACCTTAACCCCAATAGTTCCCACAAACATTTTTGGACCTGCTTGTATGGGGTTTACTGTCCACAATGCTTATTTAGGCTAAGTATTTTATGTTAGGAAATTCTACCTCGATGCACTTGTACATGGCCTTCAACACATAATGTATAATATTGCGACCTGTAAGACTACAAGATCATCCTACATAGTAAAGACAAAAAACAAGAACTTACCACGGAATGGAAAGCCAAACATTTTCATCTGCTATAATGTCAAAATTGTTGGCCAGTTGTGTTGGTCACTCCTCTGGCGATAATAATGGAACAACAAGTGCTTTTAGCTGAGTAACAAGCCCACAATAAAGAGGTTTATTCGTCAATTTTGGATAACATACAAATGGCATGTATACAAAATGATAAATATTCCATGTAGCCACAATTCCATCATGAACACAAATGATTAGAACCCAACTATAGTCATATGGCTTATAAACCTCTGCAATGGAGGTTGCAACACTAAGGCCAACAGGCTCCATCAATTGGTCCACACTAAATCCAATTCGAAGAGGACCCATAAGAAGTTCATCTATGGTATTTTCATCTAGATGTGAAATATATGATCTAGTTTATGGGTCATGCATATGCTCTAGAGGATGAACATCAACATCAGTACCCATTACTTCTGATCCTCTGATTTTGAGAATATGTATTGCACCTCAGACTTCCATTGAATAATAGTATTTCACTATTGCCTATGAAAATACCATTTGTCTCACAACTTAAGTCCAAAGGTAGAGTCATTTCCAAAATCTAGCTAGCTGCCCAAAATGGCTCTTAATCAACATCAACATGATAATGTATTCAAGGGATTTAAACTGACTGTAATGATTTAACCTTCTATTATAGTTATGAAATTCTACCATCAAATATAAAGGTAAGGAATGCTCCCTTTCAAGTTGAGAAAATGCAGCCCAACTGAACCACTCATCAATTATAAATTTCTTTGAGATGGGTTCTCATGTAGTGAAGATGAGGAGGTTCTATTGCCATATTTTATTTCCTTCTTCACCATAAAGGCTTTCATATTCCCATATGAAAACATTTTTTCTATGACTATGATGAGCTTGGTCCTCATATTAATTTATGCCTTAACTGTAGTTGAGGATAAGTTCTCTAAAATTCCAAAAATTCCATCCTTACTTAAAAACCCGCAATCTCTCAGATCCTGTACTTGCAGCAGTGGGGGTGGTACAAATGAACATAGACCAATTTTTGTCACAAAAACACCTTGGATGCTAAGATATTTTAGCATTGGAAGATAATATAGTGAAGATATGGACTTGAATTTTCATTTGCCTTGGTGTAACTACTTCCTAGTTTTTGTGCAAACAAACATATTATCAAAACAATGTTTTTGTGATATTTTATATTGTGAATGGGTGACTGAAATGTAGGACTCTTGGCCCTCATGAAAAAAGATTTCATTTCAAGGATTTGTTGATATACAAAATGTGTATATTCTAGACCAGGATGTATATGCAGTAGTCATCAAGATTTGACAATGAAGCACTAGTCATGTCTTCATGACCCAAATGCAAGAGGTTTGAACCCGCATGTCCAAAATGTCATTTTTGATATTTGGATAGATATGCAATATGTATATGTAGTAGGTTGAGTAACTATACATGAAATATTTGTGGTTGTGGACATACAATGAAGCAGTAATCAAGCACATTATGAAAGAGAGGTTGCTACAGTTTCTAAACAATTATTCAACCTCTTGTTTTGTAGGGAATCAATAGAAAAAATAAAAATAAAAATGTATGAACAAATGTAAGACTTGATTTAAAGAAAGACTTTCATCAAAAAAACTGTTAGCCTTTTTAGTTGAAAACAATGGACATTTCCCTCTATCATTACAACACAAGAAATTATGAAACAAAGCTCTGATAATGAGGGAAGTCGTGATAATGCAGCCACTATGGTCTAGGAATTTACAATTCTAGTTTTAGACATAGAAAACCTTCTCAGTTTTGGAATAGAACTAAAGCAACCTTCAGGCAGGCTAATTATGTAAACATTGAATTCCATATTCATTATGTGAAGTTTCAAAAATTTTCATGTCATGTTTAGTTTCCTAGTAGTACTGGTAGTCAAGTTCAAAATATGACATGGAAATCGTCTATCCAAAAGATCCCTAAGAGCATCTTTGGCAAGAGAAACATCTTTTAAATCAGCTGATCAGAGTTTAGGGCCAATACAATGCACCATATTCAAGAGTTATTGACCATTGACAATAATACATCGTGAGGTATGAAGTACATCAACTGCATTTACTCCTGATAAATTTACCAAAGAAAATACTTCAGTTAGAGGAGAAAAATTGATTTTGGCTAAGTTTTCGATATTGATCTCCAAGATGCATGCTTCAGTCAGAGATTTTAGAAGTTTAGCCTTGGAAAAATCTAACAAGATGGAATCGTTTAGAGTATATAGTTCTCTAACAATTTGTATACTAAGTTTCCAAAATACCAATCTCCATTGCTTGTCCTCGATAGTTGAGAAATCATGGATTTGAGAGTTCTTGATTCAGTCAATCGCACACCATATAATCTCACAACTAAAAATCACACATCTCTTTAAAAACCCTCAATGAATTACATCATTAGATAAATGAAATACCCAACCGATTATATCACCCAAGGAAATGGAAATATATATGCAGGAAAATTGGAAGATTAGAGTTTAATTTAATTTGTCTAAATGAGTCTTTTGGTATATATGTGTTGGTGTTGCAGCTTTCACTTGGTTATGTTTTAATTCTCTTCAGCTCATCGTGTGCAACAACCTCAATCATATTCCATCCTCTCACAGTTCTTCAACACGTTGAGCAATGGAGGTGAAGGCAAAGTCAAACTATCATAATTGAAAATTAGTGATGAACACAAGCTTTGTCCGTTTTATAAAAGAGACCACATTTTGTTAAACACATAGCATGCATTCTCTAAATTGCTAAGGCAGGCATAGATTCTCACCAACCTCATTTTAAGACATGTACCTTGATCTTATCTGCATATGGCCAAAAGGGTGTAGGCTTGCTCCAACGATTTCACATCTGTGCAGGCTTGCAAGAGAGAATTGAATTAGATAGGATAATATGAGCTTGTAGTGACCATGAGACAACATTTTGTCTGACCATTTTGTCAAACACATGGCATAATCCTGTGACAGTCCCTAAATCATGTCTCTCTCCAACATTCTGTCAAAAACAATTCTCGTGGCTCCTTTAAATTATCTTTTTCGAGCATATCCAACAACCATTAATGTGTACAAGAAGACATCTCGTTCAGAAATTATGTCAAACAATTTTTTTTCATTCTATATTCTTTCACATTTGGTATGTGTATCCCTTATTGCATTACCAAAAAAGATCTCAGCTAGAAACCCATTTAATATATGGACCTACATCTCTGCTAATGGTTCTGGAAGATTGGCATATGCCCTGGAAACATTGGTGGAGATAGATTGTTTCCATCAATTACTGTATTCCACTCTATTCCATGAGATCACTTCTCATGGAGGCATTAACCCAAGGAGATCCACATCCTCATCGAGAGATCCAGAGAAATATTTTGTCAATCATTTACAACGAATTGAAATTTTTTCAATAGTTTATAGACACATTGTACAACTATCATTTCTACTCTCTATTTTTGGCTCCATCTACTTCTGTTGGGGACTTGAATGTCATGTGATGCATTTCATTGCAAATTTGCTAAAGAAATATTTGTTTTAATTCTATATTGCATTTCAGCAAACAGTTCATGGAAGAATACCATGCAACTTTACATATGTGTTCCATCTTTCACACATGAAAGCCCAAAATGTAATCATGTGTCTAGGTGTAGTTGTAGGTCAAACAATCATAGTGATACCCAATATCAAAACTTCTTACTACTGTGCATATGGAGCAACAGAGACACTGACCCTATCGTGAAATTTAAAAACAGTGGAATTTATGGCATTTGTATCTTGAAGATAATGTCTCCTTTTTGAGTTTCATAAATTATAGTTGCATATTTTTATCAGTTTTTGTTTTTTTCTGTAAATTAAATAGTTAAGTAGATGTCATTCCTTGTCCTTTGTTATTCTTTATAGAATTCACATCAGCCATGGACATTTTGAGGCTTTTTCTCATCAACATGTTAGTGGCTCTATTGCATTAGCAGTGGGTCCATCCAATTGGAATGAAGAAATTGATGTTATTGACAATGGATCACTAGATCAGGTTTTTTGTGATATTGCAGGATATCCCAATATTGTTTTATCACTCATAGAACATATACACTAAAGCTTAGATACAACTACCTTTCTTTATGGGGCCTTCTTTTGATGACTAATCCTATTCATATAATGTTGTATTCTTGACCCATTAAATATATGCCATTTCTTCATGATTCACATTCTAATGGGCCTTATGATGAAGAGGACATGGGATTTCTGTTTAAGACACCTCTCTTAGTTTGGTGTTTCTGTCATCATGTAGAATTTTGAAGGCATGAATCATGCTTGTAGCTGAGTCAACATAATATGCTCATGAAAGCACAACCATGGATAATCTTGTAAATGATGCAGATCATCTTCTCTTATGCTTGACAACAAAGGTTTGTGCATTTGTAAAATTGTGTGTGGTAGATTAAGTATTGTCACTGCTTAGAATTTGGCTGTTGTTGGTGTTGAAGCCCCGAAAATCGGGTCGACAACAAGGGGGATACCCACTCGGTCCGGACCTTAGTTGGTAGCTCCTTATCTGTTTGGTATAGCGGGTCTGACTGAGGATAATGGGACCAGTTTCCCAATCTAAGGGTGTGTGTGTGCAGAGTTGGATGATGCTGATCTACAAGTTCTAATCTAAGCTACTTTAGTCTAATTCTATGATATTGTAATCTAATGAAAACAACACATCTAATCTATGCTAACCTGGGATGTATTTCTTCTATTATGCAATCTAAAAAGATTTCAGATAATAACTGGTAATAAAGATCACTCAGCTATCATAAGAATAGAAATCAATTAAGATGAGCCAATTTGCATAAAACGTTAGGCAAAACTGTTGTGAACAGCATATCGCATAATAAGTTATTCATATATGAAACATAAATAAATGATTCCACCATACAAAAGTGCAAAATGGTAACTCACACATTCATGAAATAACATATAAACAACTAAAAACTGTATATCACTTCAAGAATATAAGCAGAAATGGCCAAGAGATAAAAGTACCATTTATGACTAGTCCTACTCATAAGCTTCAAGAAAAAATGATTTATCTCTACTTGTTCTAACATCTACTAAGAGTACAGAAGTGCAACATCAGTAGCAGATATCAAATGCAAACATTAATAAACCTCGATCCATCCATTCATCAAAACCTCCTCTGAGGGTGCAGAAGTGCATGTTCTGAGGACAAGTTTTTGACAAATTTCTGGAACCTTCTCCAAATGCATGAGAAGTGTTAAAATACTACTTCCTAATTCTAATAATAGTTCATTTACAAAATTTAGGATGCAGTTTTCAAATGACCGTCCTTTTTCTAATCTAATTTTAAAGAGAAAAACAACATTCTAAATAAAATAACTTCTGAATCTGATCCTTAAAGCTGCATGCATTCATCATGGGTTTGAGGAGAGTCGGCTGGCTGACTTCTGCTTTGAGCCGGGCTGAGAAAAAAGAATCTATGAGAGCTGGCACTACTTTCGCGGCTGCATTTATGATACATTTCACAGTCATTTGATGACTATGCGGCTTTACCAAGTATGCCCAGTAACACTCCCAATTTAACCTGTCTAGTGCTTGGATCGCCTTTTCCTTTTCCTGTGCCTTCTGTTTCCATTCTGCTTCTAGTCGCAGTTTATTTGGCAAATACCCTGGGGTGGTCTCTTCGATCAAGTTTGCTCTATGCAAATTTTCATTTACACAGTCGACAAGAATGCTCGCTATCGTAGCAGCTGTTTCTGCTGCTTATTCCGCTTCCCTGATTTGATCGTCCCATTTGTTGAAGAGAAAGTCTTTATGATTTTCATTTATCTTGGGTGCGCCTGCTCTTTTTCCCTCGTCTTCTTCCTGCCAAGCCAAGTACTACGTCACTCGTTTGTCAATCTGATCATAGTCACTTCGCAAATCTACCACTTGATTGGTGATTTTATCACTCAGTTCGCAATAATAACTCCACTGTGATATCTTTTGTCCCAACTCCTCCTGTTGCTGCAGTAGTTGTTGGTTCAAGGAAATAGACTCTGAAATGCACTCTGTAATTTTGGGGTCGTCTCTGTGCATCTCCTGTACATCCTGCAATTGTTTTCCCTTTTCATCCAAACTTCTTTGATAGCTTACTTGCACTTGCTGGAAGTCTTCCTGCAACTTTTCAAGCTGTTTACGTACCTCGTTTTTGGCATTGACTTGTTGCAATTGTAGTTGTAGTACCTGCATCTAATTTTCCTGCTCTTTCAGCAATTGCTGTACTTCTGACGCTTTGTCAATTGTCGCAGAGGCATACGCCCCTGCGATCTGAGACAGTTTGGTGAGATTTTCAGTTGGATTATTGACAGGATCTTTCCATAGGACGTCTAAATGCTCAGCATCTTGAGCAAGTGCGTTTTCTAAATTTCTCTTTTTTCTTTGCCTTCTTACAACTGCTTTATGTTGGGGACTGTAAAATATGTCCAGTGGGGGAATTTATTCTACATTCAGTAGAAGCTCAGAAGATGGAGCGATAGGAATATGCTCCGTTTCTGTGACATTGCTGACTATGGTTGAGCACACTTGTTGTGTCACTTGTGTATTGCTCACAGGTGTTTTTGGGGCATGTCCTTCAAGATTGATCAGTTCGTTGAAGGTTTCCCATTCTTTGTCTAATTCTGTTGTGACGTGTGGTGCTTCAATGATGAGAGGGGGAACATCTCTTGACGGGGAGGCGATAACTTGCTGGTGCAGAAATTCCATTGACTGAGCGGTGTCCTTAGCTGACTCTTCGCCTCTATCTTGGTCGTTTTTGGATTTTTTAGAATGCTCAGGAATCTCTTGTCCACTCTTAGATTTAGATCCAGCAGTGCTTGAATTCTCACTAAGGCTAATGCTTGGAGTAGGTTCTCTGGCAGGTAGTTGCAGCTTTTCTAGAGGAACAGTGGCTAGTCTTCTATCCCTGTATACCATGAATTTTTGGAGGTCATTTGGAGAAAATTGCGATTGAGCTTCCCGCAAAATTTCCTGGAGTGAGCTTTTATTCTGAAATAAATCGTCAAGTAAATCCTTCTTTCCAAAGAATATTTTTATCTTGACGTTCGTTGTGAAATCTTGGGCAACTTTGTTTGGCTCAAATGGCCTTGCCGGGAATTTAAATAATTGTAGACACATCGTATTCTCCACTTCGGTGAACGCGTGACCCACATCGAACAATGAAAAGGTCCCACAAGCTACAGGAAACTGGGGCCATATGGCCTTCTTTTTGTCTTTTAGGTCTTTGGTTAGGCCGCCTTCTGAACAGGTGTGATATGCAATTTCTCGAGCCAGCAGTTTGTCAGGAATATATAAAGGTAGGACATGAGGAGGGACGATGCTTCCAAATACTCTAATATAGGTGAACCTTTCTTCCCCGAACCATCTTGCGATGGGGATGATATCTATCTGTGCCTCAGGTGAGCACCTCGGGGGTTCTTTATCATACATAATTCTATACATGGGTAAGATAAGCCCATGACAAATTTGGTAGAAATGTGGAATGAACTAAGAATCCCATAATATCTTATGATAAACATGGATGGGTAATGGGTCCTGAGTTGTCCATTTCCAACGCATAGAGGGAAATTTAGACACATAACAAATAGAATCCATAACATATGCGGATAGGTAAAAAGGAGGATAGATCCTTTGAGACATGGATCTCTTAGACCGGTATTTGATAATAGCTGTGAACAAGTTATCAGAAAAGATCTTGGCCCAATCTATAATAACGGCATTTGTGGCAGCATCAATCAATGGTAACCATTCAGACAAAAACTTATTGATATCTGGCATCCCAAATAATCTACAAAGCATGGCTGCAGCAAAACAATACGGAGAGGTGAGGGAACCAGTGCTGTACATACCGTTTTTATCCTTTTTGAGCGGTTCATCTTTTCTGGACCAATCTTTAGTGGTCTCTAACAGGTTCGGGTTCTCCGCCACAAATTATTTAATGAATTGTGCATTGTAAGTCGCCTGCGGTTCAGGAAGATGATACATGAGCTTTAAGTCTTGTGTAGCAAATGACCCGATGAGCCCATGTCCTTGAATCTTGAACTGTCTGTCGTTCATTTCTGCATTGTCAAGTATCCACTTGATCATATCCGTATATGGGAGAATTTTAGGCCTTGCTGCTATCCGATGAAGGAATGAGCATGCCAGTTCTTCTAAGGATGCTTCGGAAGAGCCCTGTGAATCTGTGACAGCGATAACTTTCATTATTCTGGCGTTTTCTTCTTCAAGCAGTCTGTACATGCTATCCCATGTCGATATTCTTGCGTCTCTATTACAAGCTGTGTCTGTGTATAAAGGTGCCATCTCCTTCACCTCAGAGCCCTGAGCCTTACTTTTCTTTCCCATTTCTTCCTGTGTATGGCTTGGTATCGCCTTTAGTTCTTCATTCCTGCAGCTCACAAATGGAAATGATTGATCAAGAAAGGTGATGGGAGAGTCTTAAATGCAGCAGATATATCAAATATGCCACCTTACGTGAAGTAATTCTTTGCAAAAGCACGCATCTACATTTAATAGATGACAACTAATTCCTTTATTATCATTAAAAGCGCATGATCTTAAGTCAGATTATGGTAAGTGGATTTTCTTGAATAACGCGCCCGAAAGGTTCGTGATGGGGTGATTTTGCGATTTGGTTCGCAATCATCGCAGATCGCGACATCGCATTATCGCACCATCGCGCTCTCGCATTATCGCACCATCGCGTTATCGCAATATCGCACACATCGCAGATCACAGAAGTTTTATGCTTGCCATATTTTTGTTAGCCCATTCCTGCGATATGCGATCTTGCGATCGGGGTTATCGCAAATCGGAAAATCTTGAAGGCTTTCTCATTGGCGTTACCTTATTGCGATGTGATATATCGCTTAGTACGAGAATCTTGCACATACCAGGATTATACCCAAATGGAGGAGTTTTACTGTCATTTTATGATGCGACTTTTTAGAGATTTTTCTTATCATAAACTTAGGTTTTAAAGTATTCAAAAGATCTTCCTAAGCTTACGATGGTGAGCTTATTTTGAAGAAAGGAAACTCTTGTTTTTCCTAAAGTCTTAACTAAGGGTCCCCATTCATTTAGTATTTTGGACAACACTTAAATGAAAAAAGGGGGGGTTGTTGCTGGCCACAACAATTGGAAATTCACTTGGGAGAACCAGTTATCTCTGATTTTCTATTGAACTTTTCAAATTTCCAAAACATTTTTTTTTTTGGAAAATTAAACTTTATTATAAAAAGATAAAGTGCATTATACCCTAAACTGTCAACGACATTTCGTTCCAACCTCTTTCTACTTTAATTATTTGCTTCCTCAGCTGGTCCTTGCATTTACATCAGCCATTACTTGGTCTTGTAAAAATAAAAATAAGGTCTTCCCTGTGTACCAGTTTTTTTTTTTTTTTAAATGCTCATTTGTCACAGGTAGAGCCTCTGCTTCCAGCAGGCGTTCACAGCCTCAACAGGGTTACCTATTACCCAGTAATGATCCTTTATCCTGCTTAAGGTGATCTACAACTTTCAAAGAAAAACCCATATTGACACTTTTTCCTTTTTTATTCTCAAAGAACAATGTCTTGGTTTGGTAGCCAAATTATGACACAGTCATTCACTTGATTTACACTTTCGCTGAACAAGCTGGCTCGTGATGAGACCCCTTGTCTTTTGATTTCAACAATCTTGAATCATTGCCTTGTTTTGGTGGACAGTGTTTGGCAAAGTCAGCAAAGTTTATAATATTTGTGATCATGATAAGCCGGCTCATGATGAGACCTCTTATTCTTTGAGATATAGTGTTTCTTGGATTGTCTTTTTGAATGCTGTGATTTTCTTTAACAGGTAGGATATCATCGCTTTCCTTAAGAAAGCTCTGGATGACAATAATAGAGTTTGAAAACAGCAGTTTCACAGAAAATCTTTATTTTGTTATTGATACCTTTCATTGTACTGATATAAAACAATTTCTTCACTAAGATTGCTTTCGTCAAATTTTGGAAGTTGAAACTAGTATCATATCTGGTTTAAAGTTTTTAACTGTATCTATTAATAATAAAGATCAAGTTTCGAAAAGATTTGATATTTATATGAGTGGAAGTTCAAAATTTGATAGAGAAATGGTGTCTTTAGTAAATGTCAAATGTTGTTAACCACAGGAAAATTTTATTAGGGAGGAGAATATTTAAAGAAATGAGAGGTAACTATTCCCTTGGATATATGCGCATGATAGGGATAAGTTCTTCTCTTATTTTGCCTATCAATATTTAAAAACTAAATTATCCACTTAACAACCTAGCTAAACTATCCTTACTCCTATTCTAACTATAAACAGAAAAATTAACTAGGTAAAATGATATTTCCAGTGGAACCATCTTTTCATTTTTATTCCCACACGTATGTACCTTTTAAACATTAGTGTTAAGAATAAAACCTTTCTTGGACTATGAATATTGGACGTAGGATCAGAAAGTGTAACTTCAGTTGGAATTCCGCCTGAAATTTCTTTCTTATGATATCTTCTGTCCAATTGGATACTTATTGGATCATAAAAATCGGGATGAATTTCTGTTATAGATTGGTGATCACGTAATAGGAAAGATGACAAGCCAGATTGAGAATATGATTTTTTAGTTTTAATGGCCCGTAATACTATGCGTTAAAGTTAAGCTTTTAGCAATTTCTCTTAAAAGGAAAGTTTCCACATATAAATCACTAAATAAATTAATGAAGAATAGATGGAAATTTTTGGAAAGAGATTTATCAATTAACGCGAATTGCTGGTGAGTTTCCAAAAGTACTTTTTTTTGTTGATGATGTTTTGGATGACACAGAAGTTTCTCCTAAAAGGCTGATATTGATTGATCGTGGAATTGAAGAAGTTCTGTATTTCCTTGACACAATTTAGTTTTCCAAAATGGTAATACATCTTTCGAATTTTCTTTGAAAAGGTGCTCAATATACCATAGTAATCTATCGAAAGTCTGAAAATTTAAAACACAATCCGATTTTGTACAAAATGAGTGCAAGCGAAAAAGAATGCAATGATTATCTGTACAGCTAGTGTTACAGCACAACTGGGATTGACTTGAAATATCTTCTTCTTCACAAGAGTTGGCCAGAATTATGGGATCTGAGTAATTCCGAATTACGTCTTGTGAATCAGAAAACAAGTTATGATTGGGAACAGGCATAGGGGTTTTCTCATGATATGAATCATAGATCGGGATATTGTTTTGGATAGTAAAATCATGCAAATGATCTGTCACTCTAGAATGAGGATCAACTGATATGATTCTTGGATTGGAATATCTCTCATTATCTGAGCTCCGTTGAGTTACTTGAGATAAATCAATATCACCATCATCATCATAGTAGCTATCATAAATGATTTTACTGGTCTCTCTAGATTTTTCTTTTTCATCCAATATTTTCAGAAAAGGAAGGTCAAGTCATTCTTGTTTATTAATGACCAAAGGATGTCCTATAGCTGCCTCTTTATTTTGAAAACCTAATGGTGATTTATTTGAATAATCCTCTGTACTTTTTGAGATATCATTAATACTGAGGAGGAAAAAATTATCATCACTAAATACATCAGGATAAAGAGAAAAATGCGATTCTGGAACAATGCATTTGAAAATATAATCATGAAAAAATTCTTGTTCATCACATTCACCATAGACATCGGGCTTTAGATCATACCTTTGCGTGTTTGTATTTTCTGAAAGAGAATTAATTTGCTGTTCTAACCTGGGCGTTTGACTTGCGATGATATTATCGAACCTTGTCTCCAAGTTGTCTTCTGGTTCCATGGTAGGCTCTCTTTCAACATCTTCACTTTTATCTTCTTGCGTTAGAGCAGGCACGTTTCCTAAACTTTGGGAATTTTCTTCATCATGAGTGATTCACACATTTAAATTGGAATTTTCATTCCTATTAGAAGAAAATAAAACAAGACTCGAACTAATTTATGATGGATCAGACATAGGAGGTAGGGAATGTTTAGAATATTCTTAAGATTCTTCATTCATGAATTCATTTTCAAGATCATATTTTAGACAATCAAGATGAAATCGCATATTAAAATCCCTAACAGATTCATCTTCTTTTCGTAGATACTCAATCTCATTATACTTGATCATAATCATAGCAATCAAATTTACAGATGAAAGCTTTGACAAATTGGTCCCAGTCGTGAATTGAGGCAACTGGGAGGGTTCTACACCATTTTCTAGCTTCCGCCATGAATGTAAGAGTAAAAATTCTGCATAAAACACCTTCATCAATTCTTTGAACGTTCGAACTTGAAACTCTTTGAATAAATTGAAGAGCATGATTAAAAGCAGAAGAATTATTCTTACCACTGAATTTTACCTGAGACAAGAGTCTTACCACTTCAGGTGGAGTGTTGGAATAGGCACGAACATGGATGCAAATCCAAATGGGAAGTTTGTGAGCAGCCATCCTAATTCAAATGATTATGATTTCAAACCATTTCGACAGACACTATGTTCAGGCCCTCCTTCTTCTAGCGCCAAATATGTTGAAGCCCCGAAAATCGGGTCGACAACAAGGGGGATACCTACCCGGTCCGGACCTTGGTTGGCAGCTCCTTATCTGTTTGGTATAGCGGGTCCGATTGGGGATAATGGGACCAGTTTCCCAATCTAAGGGTGTGTGTGTGCAGAGTTGGATGATGCTGATCTACAAGTTCTAATCTAAGCTAATTTAGTCTAATTCTATGATATTGTAATCTAATGAAAACAATACATCTAATCTATGCTAACCCGGGATGTATTTCTTCTACTATGCGATCTAAAAAGATTTCAGACAATAACTGGTAATAAAGATCATTTAGCTATCATAAGAATAGAAATCAATTAAGATGAACCAATTTGCATAAAAATTTAGGCAAAACAGTTGTGAATAGCATATCGCATAATAAGTTATTCATATATCAAACATAAATAAATGATTCCACCGTACAAAAGTGCCAAATGGTAACTCACACATTCATGCAATAACATATAAACAACTAAAAGCTATATATCACTTCAAGAATATAAGCAGAAATGGCCAAGAGATAAAAGTACCATTTATGACTAGTCCTACTCATAAGCTTCAAGCAAAAATGATTTACCTCTACTTGCTCTAACATCTACTAAGAGTACAGAAGTGCAACATCAGTAGCAGATATCAAATGCAAACATTAATAAACCTCGATCCATCCATTCATCAAAACCTCCTCTGAGGGTGTAGAAGTGCATGTTCTGAGGACAAGTTTTTGACAAATTTCTGGACCCTTCTCCAAATGCATGAGAAGCGTTAAAATACTACTTCCTAATTCTAATAATAGTTAATTTACAAAATTTAGGATGCGGTTTTCAAATGACCGTCCTCTTTCTAATCTAATTTTAAAGAGAAAAACAACATTCTAAATAAAATTACTTCTGAATCTGATCCTTAAAGCTGCATGCATTCATCATGGGTTTGAGGAGAGTCAGCTGGCTGACTTCTGCTTTGAGCTGGGCTGAGAAAATAGAATCTATGAGAGCTGGCACTACTTTCTTGGCCGCATTTATGATACATTTCACAGTCATTTGCTGACTATGTGGCTTTACCAAGTATGCCCAGTAACACTCCCAATTTAACATGTCTAGTGCTTGGACCACCTTTTCCTTTTCATGTGCCTTTTGTTTCCATTCTGCTTCTAGTCGCAGTTTATTTGGCAAATACCCTGGGGTGGTCTCTTCGATCAAGTTTTCTCTGTGTAAATTTTCATTTACACAGTCAACAAGAATGCTCGCTGTCGTAGCCGCTGTTTTTGCTGCTTGTTCCGCTTCCCTGATTTGATCGTCCCATTTGTTGAAGAGCAAGTCTTTATGATTTTCATTTATCTTGGGTGCGCCTGCTCTTTTTCCCTCATATTCTTCCTGCCAAGCCAAGTACTCCGTCACTCGTTTGTCAATCTGATCATAGTCACTTCGCAAGTCTACCACTTGATTGGTGATTTTATCACTCAGTTCGCAATAATAACTCCACTGTGATATCTTCTGTCCCAACTCCTCCTGCTGCTACAGTAGTTGTTGGTTCAAGGAAATAGACTCTGAAATGAACTCTGTAATTTTGGGGTCGTCTCTGTGCATCTCTTGTACATCCTGCAATTGTTTTCCCTTTTCATCCAAACTTCTTTGATAGGTTATTTGCATTTTCTGGAAGTCTTCCTGCAATTTTTCAAGCTGTTTGCGTACCTCATTATTGGCATTGGCTTGTTGCGATTGTACTTGCAGTACCTGTATCTGATTTTCTTGCTCTTTCAGCAATTGCTGTACTTCTGACGCTTTGTCAATTGTCGTAGAGGCATACGCCCCTGTGATCTGAGACAGTTTGGTGAGATTTTCAGTTGGATTATTGACAGGATATTTCCACAGGACGTCTAAATGCTCAACATCTTGAGCAAGTGTGTTTTCGAACTTTCCCTTTTTCTTTTCCTTCTTACAACTGCTTTATGTTGGGGACTATAAAATATGTCCAGTGGGGGAATTTCTTCTACATTCAGTAGAAGCTCAGAAGATGGAGCGATAGGGATATGCTCCGTTTCTGTGACATTGCTGACTATGGTTGAGCACACTTCTTGTGTCACCTGTGTATTGCTCACAGGTGTTTTTGGGGCCTGTCCTTCAAGATTGATCAGTTCGTTGAAGGTTTCCCATTCTTTGTCTAATTCTGTTGTGACGGGTGGTGCTTCAATGATGAGAGGGGGAACATCTTTGAAAGGGAGGTGATAACTTGCTGCTGCGAAAATTCCATTGACTGAGCGGTGTCCTTAGCTGACTCTTCGCCTCTATCTTGGTCGTTTTCAGATTTTTTAGAATGCTCAGGCATCTCTTGTCCACTCTTAGATTTAGATCCAACATCACTTGAATTCTCACTAAGGCTAATGCTTGGAGTAGGTTCTCTGGCAGGTAGTTGCAGCTTTTCTAGAGGAACAGTGGCTAGTCTTCTTTCCCTGTATACCATGAATTTTTGGAGGTCATCTGGAGACAATTTCAATTGAGCTTCCCGCAAAATTTCCTGGAGTGAGCTTTTATTCTGAAATAAATCGTCAAGTAAATCCTTCTTTCCAACAAATATTTTTATCTTGACGTTCGTTGTGAAATATTGGGCAACTTTATTTGGGTCAAATGGCCTTGCCAGGAATTTAAATAATTATAGACACGTCATATTCTCCACTTCGGTGAACACGTGACCCACATCGAACAATGAAAAGGCCCCACAAGCTACAGGAAACTGGGGCCATATGGCCTTCTTTTTGTCTTTTAGGTCTTTGGTTAGGTCGCCTTCTGAACAGGTTTGATATGCAATTTCGCGAGCCAACAGTTTGTCAGGAATATATAAAGGTAGGACATGAGGAGGGACGGTGCTTCCAAATACTCTAATATAAGTGAACCATTCTTCCCCGAACCATATTGCGATGGGGATGATATCTATCTATGCCTCAGGTGAGCACCTCGGGGGTTCTTTATCATACATCATTCTATACATGGGTAAGATAAGCCCATGACAAATTTGGTAGAAATGTGGAATGAACTTAGAATCCCATAATATCTTATGATAAACATGGATGGGTAATGGGTCCTGAGTTGTACATTTCCAACCCATAGAGGGAAATTTAGACACATAACAAATAGAATCCATAACATATGCGGATAGGTAAAAAGGAGGATAGATCCTTTGAGACATGGATCTCTTAGACCGGTATTTGATAATAGCTGTGAACAGGTTATCAGAAAAGATCTTGGCCCAATCTATAATAACGGCATTTGTGGCAACATCAATCAATGGTAACCATTCAGATGAAAACTTATTGATATCTGGCATCCCAAATAATCTACAAAGCATGGCCGCAGCAAAACAATACGGAGAGGTAAGGGAACCAGTGCTGTACATATCGTTTTTATCCTTTTTGAGTGGTTCATCTTTTCTGGACCAATCTTTAGTGGTATCTGATAGGTTTGGGCTCTTCGCCACAAATTATTTAATGAATTATGCATTGTAAGTCGACTGCGGTTCAAGAAGATGATACATGAGCTTTAAGTCTTGTGCAGCGAATGACCCGATGAGCCCATGTCCTTGAATCTTGAACTGTTTGTCGTTCATTTCTGCATTGTCAGGTATCCACTTGATCATATCCGTATATGTTAGAATTTTAGGCCTTGCTGCTATCCGATGAAGGAATGAGCATGCCAGTTCTTCTAAGGATGCTTCGGAAGAGCCCTGTGAATCTGCGATAGCTGTAACTTTCATTACTCTGGGGTTTTCTTCTTCAAGCAGTCTGTACATGCTTTCCCACGTCGATATCCCTGCGTCTCTGTTACAAGTTGTGTCTGTGTATAAAGGTGCCATCTCCTTCACCTCAAAGCCCTGAGCCTTACTTTTCTTTCCCATTTCTTCTTGCGTATGGCTTGGTTTCGCCTTTAGTTCTTCGTTCCTGCAGCTCAAAAATGGAAATGATTGATCAAGGAAGGTGATGGGAGAGTCTTAAATGCAGCAGATATATCAAATATGCCACCTTACGTGAAGTAATTCTCTGCAAAATCACACGTCTACATTTATTAGATGACAACTAATTCCTTTATTATCATTAAAAGCACATGATCTTAAGTCAGATTATGGTATGTGGCTTTTCTTGAACAATGCGCCCGAAAGGTTCGTGGTGGGGTGATTTTGCGATTTGGTTCGCAATCGTCGCAAATCGCGACATCGCATTATCACACCATCGCGCTCTCGCATTATCGCACCATCGCGTTATCGCAATATCGCACACATCGCACATCGTAGAAGTTTTATGATTGCCATATTTTTGTTAGCCCATTCCTGCGATATGCGATCTTGCGATCGGGGTTATCGCAAATCGGAAAATCTTGAAGGCTTTCTCATTGGCGTTACTTTATTGCAATGTGATATATCGCTTAGTACGAGAATCTTGCACATACGAGGATTATACCCAAATGGAGGAGTTTTTCTGTCATTTTATGATGCGACTTTTTAAAGATTTTTCTTATGATAAACTTAGGTTTTAAAGTATTCAAAAGATCTTCCTAAGCTTATGATGGTGACCTTATTTTGAAGAAAGTTTTAACTAAGGGTCCCCATTCATTTAGTATTTTGGACAACACTTAAATGAAAAAAGGGGGGGGGTTGTTGTTGGCCACAACAATTGGTGATTCACTTGGGAGAACCAGTTATCTCTGATTTTCTATTGAAATTTTCAAATTTTCAAAACATTTTTTTTTTTGGAAAATTATACTTTATTATAAAAATATAAAGTGCATTATACCCTAAACTGTCAACGACATTTCGTTCCAACCTCTTTCTACTTTAATTATTTGCTTCCTCAGCTTGTCCTTGCATTTACATCAGCCATTAATTGGTCTTGTAAAAATAAAAATAAGGTCTTCCCTGTGTACCAGTTTTTTTTTTTTTTTTAAATGTTCATTTGTCGCAGGTAGAGCCTCTGCTGCCAGCAGGCGTTCATAGCCTCGACAGGGTTACCTATTACCTAGAAATGATCCTTTATCCTGCTTAAGGTGATCTACAACTTTCAAAGAAAAACCCATATTGACACTTTTTCCTTTTTTATTCTCAAAGAACAATGTCTTGGTTTGGTAGCCAAATTATGACACAGTCATTCACTTGATCTACACTTTCGCTGAACAAGATGGCTCGTGATGAGACCCCTTGTCTTTTGATTTAAACAATCTTGAATCATTGCCCTGTTTTGGTGGACAGTGTTTGGCAAAGTCAGCAAAGTTTATAGTATCTGTGATCATGATAAGCCGACTCGTGATGAGACCTCTTATTCTTTGAGCTATAATGTTTCTTGGATTGTCTCTCTGAATGCTGCGATTTTCTTTAATAGGGAGGATATCATCGCTTTCCTTAAGAAAGCTCTGGATGACAATAATAGAGTTTGAAAACAGCAGTTTCATAGAAAACCTTTATTTTGTTATTGATACCTTTCATTGTACTGATATAAAACAATTTCTTCACTAAAATTGCTTTCGTCAAATTTTGGAAGTTGAAACCAGTATCATATCTGGTTTAAAGTTTTTAACTGTATCTATTAATAATAAAGATCAAGTTTCCAAAAGATTTGATATTTATATGAGCAGAAGTTCAAAATCTGATAGAGAAATGGTGTCTTTAGTAAATGTCAAATGTTGTTAACCACAGGCAAATTTTATTAGGGAGGAGAATATTTAAAGAAATGAGAGGTAACTATTCCCTTGGATATATGCACATGATAGGGATAAGTTCTTCTCTTATTTTTCCTATCAATATTTAAAAACTAAATTATCCACTTAACAACCTAGCTAAACTATCCCTACTCCTATTCTAACTATAAACAGAAAAATTAAATAGGTAAAATGATATTTCCAGTGGAACCATCTTTTCATTTTTATTCCCACACGTATGTACCTTTTAAACATTAGTGTTAAGAATAAAACCTTTCTTGGACTATGAATATTGGACGTAGGATAAGGTCCTTCAGGATTTATTAGTTTTATATCATGGAATTCAAAGGATGATTCTATAGAAAAAAAGTGAGTGAAGGAAGAGAAAAATCGATGAGAAGCTCTGCTCTGCTACTGCATCCAAACCCTAACCAGCCGCCGCCCTATTTTTTGCGCCCTGCTACCGCCGTCGAATCCTTGCTGGTCGTTAGCAATGGATATGGCGGGAGGAGGGGAGAGCTCTGCTCCCCCTCCAAAACATTCTGAGCACTCTGACGCTGCCAGGAACATTCAACATACGCCCCCTTCTGACGCCGATCCAGAATCAGGAAAAGGTGTAAATCAGAGAGAGGAAGAAAGGACCCATACGGCCCCTACAGATGAAGCAGAAGATGACAAAGAGAAGCCTGCTAAAGCCAAAAAGAATCAGCATAAGGTTACATCAGCCACCTGCATACCAAAAGCAGCTGAACCTATCAAAGTGGAGCTGCCCAGCCATCGCATCAATGGTGAAATCCAGTACATGCAAGACCATGCACTCATCGGAAAATTTTTAGGCTTCTGGCCAACGGAAAGGGCTTTACAAGGCTGGATAGCCTCCAAGTGGAAACCCAAAGGTCAAATAACTCTGCAACTAGGACCAAAGGGCTTCTTCACTGCTATATTCCATTGTGTGGAGGACAGAGTGAGAATATTCGAAGGAGGGCCGTACTTCTTTAACTCTTCAGGCCTCTATCTCACTGAATGGAAACCCAGATTCAATCCTGATACGGAGGACTTCAGCTGGGCGCCTGTCTGGATCAGGATGTACTCTCTCCCTGCAGAATACTGGAAAGAAGAAACCCTTGCAGACATAGGCAACAAACTTGGCACCTTCATCAGAGTGGCAGCTGAGACAAAGACTCGCAAGTACACCTCTTACGCCAGGATCTGCGTTCTGATGCACCTCACCAATGCTCTCGCGGATACGGTAAAGCTCTACCATGATGATTATGAATGGACTCAATCTTTAGATTATGAACACATTCCCTTTCGTTGCCGCAAGTGTCATGAGCACGGTCACCTCTTTCGTGACTGCCCCTTAAATGCACAGTCCAAAGCAGCCGCAGCCGGTTCTGAAATGGACTCAGAAGGCTTCATTAAAATACCTAACCGCCGTAGGCATGCCAAAAAGAGCCAGCCAGTCATTGAAAGCACCCCCAAAGTGGACAACCAAAACAAATTCTTCGTTCTTGCAACGCAAGAAATTATAGGCCAACCCAGTTCTGATCCCCCTCACTCTTCCTCCCCGCCCTCTCCACCTCCCTCGCGCCCAGATCCTATGCAAGAATCCGACCCCGATCCACTGAAACCCACACCCAGTCCTGCCATGGAGAAAGGCAAATCCATTTCCAATTTCAGTCCCTCCTCATTCTCCAAAGAACATTCCCCTGAAGCTAGCCAGCAGCAGGATACCGACATGGAAACCGATATCTCTCTTGCTCTCATGCTCCAGCAAGAAGAGGATGAGGAAGCTCTAGATGACAACATTGATATGGTAGAAGATCAAGCGGAAGTCAATATTGATGGATTAGACATCTTCACACTTGAAACGGCATGCAAACAAAAGGAATATAACTCTATTCAACCCTGGCAGATCGACAAGCTGGAAGGAGTTCTAGCCAAGGCGCAGCATAGCAAAAGCCTGGGTATCCAGGGAGGTAGCCCATGGGATGGAAAAAAGCTTCTCAAAGACCTCAAGAAAAGAGGACGGAAGACAGAACTCCAGCGCACAATAGCCTTGGGGGAAATACTTATGGAATCGGGGCGATTCCCTAAGTTGACCAAATTCTACAAACCCAAACAATAGTCTCCATGAAGTTAATATCATGGAATGTAAGAGGATTCAATAGTCCCTCAAAACACAGAATGATCAAACACCTGATTCAGCAAGAAAAACCTACCATAGTTTTTTTGCAAGAAACCAAAAGCACCACGGATGCTATTGAACGAATCCGAGGCAAAGTCTGGGCAGGAAGCAGAGCCATCTCTGTTGATGCCTCTGGAGCCTCAGGCGGCTTAGCCATCTTTTGGAACCCCCAGATAGTCACATTATATGACTTTCATGCTACACTTCATTTCATTCAAGCATCATTCCATCTCATTGGCACTGGCATACATGGCCACCTCACAAACGTCTATTTCCCACAATCAGTTCAGCAAAAGATAGAACTCCTGGAAACAATTGCTCACCTCAATGAAAGCAGACAATTCCCACTATGGATAGGGGGTGGCGACTTCAACATAATCACTTCATTAACGGAGAAACAGGGAGGCCGAACCGGGCTCGACAGCGACAGCGAAAGCCTCAAAGATTTCATTCGAACCAACCATCTCATGGACATCCCCACCTCTAATGGAATTTTCACCTGGACAAACAAGAGACGAGGCATACAACACATAGCCTCCCGCCTTGACAGATTCTTCCTCTCTGACAATGCTATCCATCTGGGAGGGGATTTTCATGCTTCCATTCTTCCTCAAGGAGGGTCGGATCACTGGCCAATTCTGCTACAATGGACCAGACCAGGCAATCAAAGTAACAGACCCTTCAGATTCGAGGCATTTTGGTTCACAAACGCCACTTTCAAAAAGGTGGTCCAAGATGCATGGGCAGCCTACACTCCACCGGAGGGTGCCAAGATGTATCAATTTCAACAAAAGTTAAAGAACCTGAAACATGTCCTTAAAATATGGAATCGCACAAGTTTTGGCAACATACAGGAGAAGCGCTTACAACTAGAACAACAAATGAATAAACTCCAACAAACCCTCATCCTCCAAGGCAGAACAGAAGAACAAGCACAACAAGAACAGGAATTATGGAACCAAATTGAAGAACGCAGAAAGCAAGAAGAAATACTCTGGCGCCAAAAATCCAGAATCAACTGGCTCAAAGAAGGGGAGAAGAACACAAAATTCTTCCATAAGACCACCATTCAACGGCGAATGCACAATAACATAGCATTCATCAACAACCAACAAGGTGAAAGAGTTGAAAAGCATGAGGATATGGAAAAGGAATTCACAGGGTATTTCAAGGAAATATTAACAGAGCCCATTGAAAACAGAGAAGCAGCCATCAGCGCTATCACACAGCACATTCCAAGCATAATTACTGAGGATCATAATAACAGATTACTACAGCCCACCACCATGCAAGAAGTCGAAGAAGCCATGGCTCAACTCAAAGATGGAAAAGCGCCAGGTCCTGACGGTTTCACGGCTAACTTCTTCCATGAATTCTGGGACCTCATCAAGCAGGAAGTCTGGAATTTGGTTGAGGAATCCAGAAGCATGCATTGGATTCTTCCGTCTCTCAATACAACTTTTCTAGCTCTGGTCCCCAAAGGTGAAGAACCCAACAGGCCGGAGAATTTCAGACCCATAGCTCTCTGCAATGTGATATATAAGCTCATCTCAAAGGTCATTGCAAATAGGCTTAAGCCTCTCCTCCCTCTTCTCATATCTCAGGAGCAGACAGGCTATGTGGAAGGACGGCAAATTATGGATGGAATCATTCTTTCCAACGAGATCATACATTCTCTAAAGATCCTCAAAAAGCCAGGTATGATTTTAAAACTCGACCTCTCCAAAGCATTTGATAAGCTCAGTTGGAATTTCATCCAAAAAATGCTTCTTGCCTTTGGATTCAATGCCACTTGGACCAGGTGGATTATGAACCTCATCACTTCCCCTTGCTTCTCAGTCCTTCTGAATGGATCCCCCTCTCCTCCTTTTCGACCATCACGGGGCATAAGACAAGGGGATCCTCTCTCCCCTTTTCTATTTGTTTTAATGGCGGAGGGGCTCAGTAGACTACTCAAAGCTGCCACATCCTCTCGCAAGCTTAAGGGCATATCCATTCATGGCCTCAATCCGCAGACCCATCAACAATTCGTGGATGACACCATGTTATTTGGCCACCCATCCTCAAAAGAAGCCTCCATGTTTAAATCGCTCCTCTCCCTCTACTCTGAAGCATCTGGCACCTCCATTAACGCATCCAAATCGCAGCTCTTCTTTTTCAATACCCCCCCCTCCACTCAAAGGAATATAGCCCGAATCCTGGGATTCACCATCTCCCACCTGCCTTCCAAATATCTTGGTGCGCCTCTTTCGTCCTCTGCTATTAAAAATACCTCTTGGCAATCCCTCCTTGATAAGCTGGATTCAAAACTCTCTTCATGGACCTTTCGTGCTCTCAATATGGCTGGCAGATTGGTCCTCATCAAGTCTGTCCTGCAAGCTATGCCGCTGTATCTCTTTTCCACTCTAGCAGCTCCAAAATGGGTCCTGAAAGCCATTCGCAACCTTCAACGCAACTTCCTCTGGGGCTCCTCTGGCAAAAACCGCAAATGGGCCCTCGTGAACTGGAAAGATGTATGTAAACCCAAAACAGAGGGAGGCCTTGGGCTTCGAGATCCTCTTCAAAGCAACAATACTATGGGAGCCCGCATGTGGTGGAATTGGCTCTCCAAGCCTCACACACCCTGGGCACGCTTATGGCAAGCAAAATATGCATTGGGCAGTCAATGGCAAGAACTAATCCGAATCAATCCCAGTGCCAAAGGCTCTCCAATCTGGAATGCGGCGAAGATACACAGCAGCTTCATACAGGATCATAGCTTTTGGGAAATACATTCAGGAACGTCAGCCAGGTTCTGGGAGGATTCATGGCAGCAACTCCCCAAGCTGACTAATCTATTCCAGATGCCACTTTGGCAATTGTACATGCATCACGAAAACCTCATTCACGTGCATCACTTCTGGCAGCAAATACCCCATCAAGAATATCGAACCTGGAGATCTGCTAACAGCTGGCAAAGAGATTGGGCAGGGGAAACATTCTCAGACTTGGACCAGGAACTGATGCAGCGGAAAATTCGCCACTCTGACCAGCAGGACAAGCTCAGATGGGGTCACAGGCACAAGGGCACTTTCACCACGCAAGAGGCGCATCAGCTGCGCTACTCTAATAGCCAAGAGGTTCATGACCAAATCTGGGCACGGGTCTGGCATCCTGGGCTCTGGCCCAAAATCTCAACTTTCCTTTGGCTGCTCAGTAAGAGGCGTATTCTCACTTGGGACAACTTGCTAAAGAGAGGATTCGTAGGGCCCTCCAGATGCCCGAACTGTAACCTCCACACTGAAACAATCGGCCATTTAATGGAGTCCTGCCCACTAGCAAAGCAACTTTGGAAGCGGGTGGAACAATGCAACAAAAGAGCAGCTCCGCGAAGCGAAGATGTGACGGACAATATAAGGAACTGGGCCAAGAATCCGTTTCAATGCCAAATCCTCAACTCCTTATGGGATCTCACTCCAGGTTTCATGTACTGGCTGCTCTGGAAAGAGCGCAACTCACGAATCTTCAACAGCTCCTCCAGATCAATAGATGCCCTGTGGCTCATATACAAAAGAAATGTCCAGGAAACCCTTGCCATTCGAACCTGGTATGACACGGATATGCCAGCGACGCAACAAGAAAAGGACATCTTAAAAGCATGGAACCTGGACCTCTCAGCCTTAGCAAAGGTCACCACGCGTCCCCCCCATGGCCCCACCTCCCCTTCCTCTTGGTCCCCTCCGGCTCTCAACTCCTTCAAGCTCAACTTTGATGGGGCGGCCAAGGGCAATCCTGGTCCGGCAGGCTATGGAGGAATCATCAGAAGTCACACAGGTAAACCCGTGCACATATACTATGGCTCTCTAGGCAAAGACACCAATAATGTTGCAGAAATGGAAGGACTTTGGCATGGGATCTGCTTCGCAGAGCAACTTCACTTCCTCCCTCTGGAGGTTGAAGGCGATTCCCTCATCCTCATCAATGCAGCCAAGAAAATCCAAGCAGGAAAAGCAGCAGACAAGGTAGCAACCAGCTGGAGACTCTTGAGTAGGCTGGAAGCCCTGGAAACAAAGCTTACAAATCCACATAGCCTCACCTTTCAGCATGTGCGAAGAACAACAAACAAGGTAGCCGATAGACTGGCTAACCAAGGCGTTTCCCAGACTTCAACTCACTTCTCAGGTCCCCTGGACACGGTTGAAGATGATCAACTCAAAAAAGAATGCATCACCCTGGTGCAACAAGATCTCTCTCCCCCGGATGCGGGTGATCGCTAGCCATGTGACACACAAGGCTCGTCCAAAGGGCATGTGTCCGCCCGGACGAGCCAAGCATGACAGAAGGACACGCACACATTCAACCACCCTTCAGCATTTAAGGAGGGGAATTAAGAAGGTTGACAGAGAAGTCCTGTCGACCATCAAGGCGATTCTTGAGAAGCGCATCATGGCGCTTCATAACAGCCTTCTCCCAGACATTCTTACGCCATTTCTCGCTGCAACTATTTCGTTCTCGCCGGAGGTGACGGAGGTTCTGAACTTTGATTGTGAATGTGAGTGTGATGCTGCGGAGGAGTGGGGCAATTGGCAAGCTCACAAGCAAGCCAATTGCGCCTCTGAGAATTTGGTAACGCCTCTCTGTATGCGCCTTTCGTTAGCTCCTGCTCTGGCTTCGTTAGAAGGTGAGGGCACTCGGAGCTTCAGCTCGTATCCGCGTCCATTGTTAAGTCCTGTTCTGGCTTCGTTAGAAAGTGTGGAGGCTCAGAGTCTCAGCCCTCAATCAAACATTAAGAAAGAGGGTCAAGGCTCTGCTGCCACTGCTCTCGGCAATTGGGAAACTCAAACCTGGTCTGGCAGCATTTCTAGGCCGACTCCGCTGTTTCACTGTGGAATTAAGCGCTCTGCTCATAAGACCAGCATGCAGCGTACTAGGGGAAGAGGCAGCGGCGACAGGGGTGGGTATAGTGGCAGAGCCCCCTCGACTTCCTCCTCAATTGAGGAATCCTCTGAATGCAGAAGGCCGAGGGGAAGGCCCCCGGGCAGAGGCAGAATGGGGGAACAGCCTGCGCGCATGGATTGTGGGCACACGGAACACCCAATGGTGCGTTACCGCCTCCCCTGCACCTTAGCTAATTCCACTTTCTTTGTGACTGTCTCTGTTGAGCATTGTAGCAATCCATGGGAAGATGAGGATGACATCCCTCGGGCCAACCCTCCGCGTGTTCCTGGGATTGTTCCCATGGTGGATATGGAATTCCCTGCTGTTGAGATGATGCGGCCCTTACATGACCCTGGAGCGAGCCTGAGAGAGTCTGTTGGTGACTCAGGCGCTGGCCCAAGCGACCGTGGAGCGCGCAACCTTGGCAAAGCTATCCTTCAGCCTCCACGCTGCAAGGCAGAAGATGAGCCGCAGACCACTGACGAAGATTGACATGCCCAGCTCGCACTCCAGGTTCTACAGCAAGAATTTTTCTCAGTCAGCTTCCTATGCGGTTATATATGAGTCTGTCACTCTGTCTCTATGTAATGGTGTCGGTTTTATGTTATCTCTGTTCTGTGTCGATGTTCTGCAAGTGTATATGTCCATGTGTCAGCTGCATGAATGTGGCTCTAAGTCTTTATCCATGTGTCCTCTGTCCATGTGTCCTATGCAATTCTGGCAAGAATTCTCAAGTGTCTACTGTCTGTCCACGGACAAATTTTACAGGGCCGCGGCCCCGTTGTAATTTTCACAATGTAACTCTGCTCTTGCTGTAATATAATAGTTTAGTATTACTTAGAAAAAAAAATATTGGACGTAGGATCAGAAAGTGTAACTTCAGTTGGAATTCCGCCTGAAATTTCTTTCTTATGATATCTTCTGTCCAATTGGATACCTATTGGATCATAAAAATCAGGATGAATTTCTGTTATGGATTGGTGATCACGTAATAGGAAAGATGACAAGCCAGATTGCGAATATGATTTTTTAGTTTTAATGGCCCGTAATCTACTATGCGTTAAAGTTAAGCTTTTAGCAATTTCTCGTAAAAGGAAAGTTTCCACATATAAATCACTAAATAAATTAATGAAGAATAGATGGAAATTTTTGGAAAGAGATTTATCAATTAACGTGAATTTCTGGTGAGTTTCCAAAAACACTTTTTTTTGTTGATGATGTTTTGGATGACACGGAAGTTTCTCCTAAAAGGCTGATATTGATTGATTGTGGAATTGAAGAAGTTTTGTATTTCCTTGACACAATTTAGTTTTCCAAAATGGTAATACATCTTTCGAATGTTCTTTGATAAGGTGCTCAATATACCATAGTAATCTATCAAAAGTCTGAACATTTAAAACACAATCCGATTTTGTACAAAATGAGTGCAAGCGAAAAAGAATGCAATGATTATCTGTACAACTAGTGTTACAACACAACTGGGATTGACTTGAAATATCTTCTTCTTCACAAGAGCTGGCAGAATTATGGGATCCGAGTAATTTCAAATTACGTCTTGTGAATCAGAAAACAAGTTATGATTGGGAACATGCATAGGGGTTTGCTCATGATACGAATCATAGATCGGGATATTGTTTTGGATAGTAAAATCATGCAAATGATCTGTCACTCTGGAATGAGGATCGACTGATATGATTCTTGGATTGGAATATCTCTCATTATCTGAGCTCTGTTGATTTACTTTAGATAAATCAATATCACCATCATCATCATAGTAGCTATCATAAATGATTTTACTGCTCTCTCTAGATTTTTCTTTTTCATCCAATATTTTCAGAAAAGGAAGGTCAAGTCGTTCTTGTTTATTAGTGACCAAAGGATGTTCTATAGCTGCCTCTTTATTTTGAAAACCTAATGGTGATTTATTTGAATAATCCTCTGTACTTTTTGAGATATCATTAATACTGAGGGGGAAAAAATTATCATCACTAAATACGTCAGGATAAAGAGAAAAATGTGATTCTGGAACAATGCATTTGAAAATATGATCGTGAAAAAATTCTTGTTCATCAAATTCACCGTAGACATCGGGCTTTAGATCATACCTTTTCATGTTTGTATTTTCCGAAAGAGAATTAATTTGCTGTTCTAACCTAGGCATTTGACTTGCGATGATATTATCGAACCTTGTCTCCAAGTTGTCTTCTGGTTCCAAGGCAGGCTCTCTTTCAACATCTTCGCTTTTATCTTCTTGCGTTAGAGTAGGCATGTTTCCAAAGCTTTGGGAATTTTCTTCATCATGAGTGATTCGCACATTTAAATTGGAATTTTCATTCCTATTAGAAGAAAATAAAACAAGACTCGAACTAATTTCTGATGGATCAGACATAGGAGGTAGGGAATGTTCAGAATAATCTAAAGATTCTTCATTCATGAGTTCATTTTCAAGATCATATTTTAGACAATCAAGATAAAATCGCATATTAAATTCCCTAACAGATTCATCTTCTTTTCGTAGATACTCAATCTCATCATATACCTGATCATAATCATAGCAATCAAATTTACAGATGAAGGCTTTGACAAATTGGTCCCAGCTGTGAATTGAGGCAACTGGGAGGGTTCTACACCATTTTCTAGCTTCCGCCATGAATGTAAGAGTAAAAATTCTGCATAAAACACCTTCATCAATTCTTTGAATGTTCGAACTTGAAACTCTTTGAATAAATTTAAGAGCATGATTAAAAGCAGAAAAATTATTCTTAGCATTGAATTTTACCTGAGACAAGAGTCTTACCACTTCAGGTGGAGTGTTGGAATAGGAACGAACATGGATGCAACTCCAAATGGGAAGTTTGTGAGCAGCCATCCTAATTCAAATGATTATGATTTCAAACCATTCCAACAGACACTATGTTCAGGCCCTCCTTCTAGCACCAAATATGTTGAAGCCCTGAAAATCGGGTCGACAACAAGGGGTATACCCACCTGGTCTGGACCTTGGTTGGCAGCTCCTTATCCATTTGGTATAGCGGGTCCGACTGGGGATAATGGGACCAGTTTCCCAATCTAAGGGTGTGTGTGTGCAGAGTTGGATGATGCTGATCTACAAGTTCTAATCTAAGCTTCTTTAATCTAATTCTATGATATTGTAATCTAATGAAAACAACATATCTAATTTATGCTAACCCGGGATGTATTTCTTCTATTATGCGATCTAAAAAGATTCCACACAATAACTGGTAATAAAGATCATTCAACTATCATAAGAATAGAAATCAATTAAGATGAACCAATTTGCATAAAAAGTTAGGCAAAACAGTTGTGAACAGCATATCGCATAATAAGTTATTCATATATCAAACATAAATAAATGATTCGACCGTACAAAAGTGCCAAATGGTAACTCACACATTCATGCAATAACTTATAAACAACTAAAAACTGTATATCACTTCAAGAATATAAGCAGAAATGGCCACGAGATAAAAGTACCATTTATGACTAGTCCTACTCATAAGCTTCAAGAAAAAATGATTTATCTCTACTTGTTTTGACATCTACTAAGAGTACAGAAGTGCAACATCAGTAGCAGATTTCAAATGCAAACATTAATAAACCTCGATCCATCCATTCATCAAAACCTCCTCTGAGGGTGCAGAAGTGCATGTTCTGAGGACAAGTTTTTGACAAATTTCTGGACCCTTCTACAAATGCATGAGAAGGGTTAAAATACTACTTCCTAATTCTAATAATAGTTAATTTACAAAATTTAGGATGCGGTTTTCAAATGACCGTCTTTTTTCTAATCTAATTTTAAAGAAAAAAACAACATTCTAAATAAAATTACTTCTGAATCTGATCCTTAAAGCTGCATGCATTCATCATGGGTTTGAGGAGAGTCGGTTGGCTGACTTCTGCTTTGAGCTGGGCTGAGAAAATAGAATCTATGAGAGCTGGCACTACTTTCTCGGCCGCATTTATGATACATTTCACAGTCATTTGCTGACTATGCGGCTTTACCACGTATGCCCAGTAACACTCCCAATTTAACCTGTCTAGTGCTTGGACCGCCTTTTCCTCTTCTTGTGCCTTCTGTTTCCATTCTACTTCTAGTCGCAGTTTATTTGGCAAATACCCTGGGGTGGTCTCTTCGATCAAGTTTAGTCTGTGCAAATTTTCATTTACACAGTCGACAAGAATGCTTGTTGTTGTAGCCGCTGTTTCTGATGCTTGTTCTGCCTCCCTGATTTGATCGTCCCATTTGTTGAAGAGCAAGTCTTTATGATTTTCATTTATCTTGGGTGCGCCTGCTCTTTTTCCCTCGTCTTCTTCCTGCCAAGCCAAGTACTCCGTCACTTGTTTGTCAATATGATCATAGTCACTTCACAAGTCTACCACTTGATTGGTGATTTTATCACTCAGTTCACAATAATAACTCCATTGTGATATCTTCTGTCCCAACTCCTCCTGTTGCTGCAGTAGTTGTTGGTTCAAGGGAATAGACTCTGAAATGAACTCTGGAATTTTGGGGTCGTCTCTGTGCATCTCCTGTACATCCTGCAATTGTTTTCCCTTTTCATCCAAACTTCTTTGATAGCTTATTTGCATTTCCTGGAAGTCTTCCTTCAACTTTTCAAGTTGTTTGCGTACCTCATTATTGGCATTGGTTTGTTGCAATTGTGGTTGCAGTACCTGTATCTGATTTTCTTTCTCTTTTAGCAATTGTTGTACTTTTGACGCTCTGTCAATTGTCGCAGAGGCATACGCCCCTGCGATCTGAGACAGTTTGGTGAGATCTTTAGTTGGATTATTGACAGTATCTTTCCACAGGACCTCTAAATGCTCAGCATCTTGAGCAAGTTTGTTTTCTAACTTTCTCTTTTTCCTTTGCCTTCTTACAACTGCTTTATGTTGGGGACTATAAAGTATGTCCAGTGGGGGAATTTCTTCTACATTCAGTAGAAGCTCCGAAGATGGAGCAATAGGAATATGCTCCGTTTCTGTGACATTGTTGACTATGGTTGAGCACACTTCTTGTGTCACCTGTGTATTGCTCATAGGTGTTTTTGGGGCCTATCCTTCAAGATTGATCAGTCTGTTGAAGGTTTCCCATTCTTTGTCTAATTCTGTTGTGACGGGTGGTGCTTCAATGATGAGAGGGGGAACATCTCTTGACCGGGAGGCAATAACTTGCTGCTGCGGAAATTCCATTGACTGAGCGGTGTCCTTAGCTGACTCTTTGCCTCTATCTTTGTCGTTTTCAGATTTTTTAGAATGCTCAGGCATCTCTTGTCCACTCTTAGATTTAGATCCAGCAGCGCTTGAATTCTCACTAATGCTAATGCTTGGAGTAGGTTCTCTGGCAGGTAGTTGCAGCTTTTCTAGAGGAACAGTGGCTAGTCTTCTTTCCCTGTATACCATGAATTTTTGGAGGTCATCTGGAGACAATTGCGATTGAGCTTCCCGCAAAATTTCTTGGCGTGAGCTTTTATTCTAAAATAAATCGTCAAGTAAATCCTTCTTTCCAACGAATATTTTTATCTTGACGTTCGTTGTGAAATCTTGGGCAAATTTATTTGGGTCAAATGGCCTTGCCGGGAATTTAAATAATTGTAGACACGTCATATTCTCCACTTTGGTGAACGCGTGACCCACATCAAACAATGAAAAGGCCCCACAAGCTACATGAAACTGGGGCCATATGGCCTTCTTTTTGTCTTTTAGGTCTTTGGTTAGGCCGCCTTCTGAACAGGTTTGATATGCAATTTCTCGAGCCAGCAGTTTGTCAGGAATATATAAAGGTAGGACATGAGGAGGGATGGTGCTTCCAAATACTCTAATATAGGTGAACCATTCTTCCTCGAGCCATCTTGCGATGGGGATGATATCTATCTGTGCCTCAGGTGAGCACCTGGTTCTTTATCATACATCGTTCTATACATGGGTAAGATAAGCCCATGACAAATTTGGTAGAAATGTGGAATGAACTGAGAATCCCATAATATCTTATGATAAACATGGATGGGTAATGGGTCTTGAGTTGTCCATTTCCAACCCATAGAGGGAAATTTAGACACATAACAAATAGAATCCATAACATATGTGGATAGGTAAAAAGGAGGATAGATCCTTTAAGACATGGATCTCTTAGACCGGTATTTGATAATAGCTGTGAACAGGTTATCAGAAAATATCTTTTCCCAATCTATAATAACGGCATTTGTGGCAGCATCAATCAATGGTAACCATTCAGACGAAAAATTATTGATATCTGGCATCTCAAATAATCTACGAAGCATGGCCGCAACAAAACAATACAGAGAGGTGAGGGAACCAGTGTTGTACATACCGTTTTTATCCTTTTTGAGCGGTTCATCTTTTCTGGACCAATCTTTAGTGGTCTCTGATAGGTTCGAGTTCTCCGCCATAAATTATTTAATGAATTGTGCATTGTAAGTCGCCTGCTGTTCAGGAAGATGATACATGAGCTTTAAGTCTTGTGCAGCGAATGACCCGATGAGTCCATGTCCTTGAATCTTGAACTGTCTGTCGTTCATTTCTGCATTGTCAAATATCCACTTGATCATATCCGTATATGGGAGAATTTTAGGCCTTGCTGCTATCTGATGAAGGAAGGAGCACGCCAGTTCTTCTAAGGATGCTTCAGAAGAGCCCTGTGAATCTGCGACAGCGGTAACTTTCATTATTCTGGTGTTTTCTTCTTCAAGCAGTCTGTACATGCTTTCCCACGTCGATATCCCTGCATCTCTGTTACAAGCTGTGTCTGTGTATAAAGGTGCCATCGCCTTCACCTCAAAGCCCTGAGCCTTACTTTTCTTTCCCATTTTTTCCTGCGTATGGCTTGGTAGCGCCTTTAGTTCTTCGTTCCTGCACCTCACAAATGGAAATGATTGATCAAGAAAGGTGATGGGAGAGTCTTAAATGCAACAGATATATCAAATATGCCACCTTACGTGAAGTAATTCTTTGCAAAAGCACACGTCTACATTTAAGAGATGACAACTAATTCCTTTATTATCATTAAAAGCGCATGATCTTAAGTCAGATTATGGTAAGTGGCTTTTCTTGAATAACGCGCCCGAAAGGTTCGTGATGGGGTGATTTTTCGATTTGGTTCGCAATTGTCGCAGATCGAGACATCGCATTATCGCACCATCGCGCTCTCACATTATCGCACCATCGCGTTATCGCAATATCGCACACATCGCAGATCGCAGAAGTTTTATGCTTGCCGTATTTTTGTTAGCCCATTCCTGCGATATGCGATCTTGCGACCGGGGTTATCACAAATCGGAAAATCTTGAAGTCTTTCTCATTAGCGTTACTTTATTGCGATGCGAGATATCGCTTAGTACGAGAATCTTGCACATACCAGGATTATACCCAAATGGAGGAGTTTTTCTGTCATTTTATGATGCGACTTTTTAAAGATTTTTCTTATCATAAACTTAGGTTTTAAAGTATTCAAAAGATCTTCCTAAGCTTACGATGGTGAGCTTATTTTGAAGAAAGGAAACTCTTGTTTTTCCTAAAGTTTTAACTAAGGGTCCCCATTCATTTAGTATTTTGGACAACACTTAAATGAAAAAAGGGGGGGGGGGGGTTGTTGCTGACCACAACAGTTGGTCACATCAAAACAAACATACATACATAATGTGGGCAAGTTATAATTGATTCATTATTGTATTATATATTCACGTAGAAAAAGAATTCAACTTGGTCCTGTCTGGTGCATCTTCAAGGTCATGTAAATATGTCCTAAACACATTGATGCAAGTAAATTGATTTTCCATTAGATTGTTTCTGCCAACAATTTGTTTTATTTCTTTTGTTGGTTGGATTGGATATTTACTTCATTGTTCAATACCCTACTTTACATATGCAAACATTCTAAATAAAAAAGGTTTCCCAGAAGGTGAAGACATACACTTTGCAAAATCTTATCACTGAGCTTCTTCTATGGCTCCTAGATGAAAGGGTTCCATTAGTGGATGACTCAGGATAAGTCATTGTGGTAATTAAGGATACTGGTTGGTATTAAGTATGTAGTTAAATTCAGGTTGGACAAATCATAGAGAAAACCTATGTTAGCATTATGGTGTACGATTACTATATGTGAGGGAATTTGTAGGCAAGATGTCATGGGAAGAAAGGGAACTTGATTTATAGGGTACATTTTAGTATGTGTTCCATATTTAGAATCTTTTATCTAACTGCTTTTACTATTAAATTACCAATTGTTGTTAAGCTATGTGCAAATAAGCACTCCAAAAAATATTGAATTTTATGAGAGAGGTTAGGTTAAAGGGTGTGGTGTTTGCAAGAAGTGGAGAAAACTATAAATGAATTCATAGTCCATCTTTAGTGTTTGGTTGTGATTTTATCTTGTGGCTTTGTTATTTTCATGTCAATATTTCTCTTACTTATTCATTCATAAATGAGATCAGGATGTTTTGCGTAGCTCTTTGTATTCTTTGCTACTACCTAGAGCTTATATGACTATGGATTCTATTTGTGCCAATGCTGATTGCCATCTCTTGTTTTTATTTTGTCGTAGATATTTTGTGGTGTATGCTAGAGTTTTTCAATGACTATTTTACTTTAAGTTTTGATGTATTTTCCTATATGTTTTGACCATATCTTATAGCATTGACTTGAAATCAAAACCACAGTGTTGGACAAGATTTGGTAACTCCAAGGAGGTTTATTCTTGGTGTGATAGGCTTGGAGTTTGTCCCATTAGCTGGCATGATTTTGAATTATTATGAGTGTAAAGTGTCCTAGAAGCACGTGATTGTTTAACAAGAAGATGATATATGTTGGAATGCATTTGTTGTGTTTCAATAGATTTTAGTTTTTCTCCACATATCCAAAATCAAATACATTTTTTGGCTGCTTGATTGTTTTATTTTTTGTTTGCTAAGTGGCTTGGGCCCTGAGATAACTGCATGCTTTGGCTCAAGATAATGTGATCCTAGGGCATACATGTAGTAAGTGTGACTCAAGAAAAGGCAAAGATTCATATTTTTTAAAGAAAAAATCCTTTCATGAGTTGTATTGTTGTTATTTTAGGTTTTTTTATTTCATGGAATTTATATAAATTTAAACTCGATATGTGTACTAAATTTTATGCTTTTGGAGACTAATATAATATTGTGCTTGTTGTGCAGTTTGAATTTGGCTTCTCAACATTGCCTTTGTTTCCAATTTTTTGTTCAATCATGGCTTTCATTTGTTCACTTCAAGCAGAAGATATGACAATGATATCTAAGCCCAAAAAGGTAAATAATAATTGTTGTTTGATGATTCCATGCCTCGAAATATCAACTTTAAAATCTTTCCAATATTTAGTGGTAGTCATTATGTATTTCTTTTCACTACAGTCTCATACTCTTTCCCCCTATAGTTCTGAAAGTTGAGGAAAATTCAAGGGAAACATAATCATCATCATAAACTCTTCTCGAAATACCCTAGCCATCGAATTCTCTGAAAAATGTTTACAACCCTAATATTCTGATAAAATCTAGCAGCGTCTGTGGACTCTCTTCCATTAGACCCTACTCCCATTCCATATAGGAACGCATAAAAGGTTGTTTTTGGAAAGAAAGGGGGTTATCATATTGTTTTATCTTTGTTTTTCCACACATAGAAGGTTTTTTCTGGAAATAAAGGGGGTTATCCTATTGTTGTATCTTTGTTTTTCCTTTCCTTATAAACTTGATTTTAGTTTCTTGTACTTTTGTTTATGGAAATTCTTATAGGAAGGGTTTTGAATTTTTAACAATCAACATATGCATTCTAGCAACAATTGTAGTAGAAGAATCACCAAAAAAGTCAAAGAAGAGGGAAAAAAATGAAATGACTTTCCATTGTTGTGTTTTTATTCTATTGAGCTTATTGTGCTTCCTATCTAGAGTTTCTTGTAGATCATTGCAATCTTATAGTCATTCATGTAGCTAATTATGTAGAAATAATTATTTTTCTTGTAGCAAATTGACGAGGAGAAGTGAAATGGCATGTAGGCATGGTTGAGAAAAAAGGGTGGTGAAAATGAAATGGATCAACACCAAGAATATAATCATAACCTTTAGTCATGCATTGTCTTTAGTTTTCCTTGCACTTTAATGAACTCTTTGGTTAAACCATATTTTTTTATCATTTATCCTCGATTGGTGATGTGACATTGTGTCACCTTTTGGATGAATATTGTTGATTGCCTCATATGAATATGGTATCTCTACCAATTATGAAAACATTTATATAATTTCCTCCTGTCACTTCTTATGCATGCGACATTAGCCCCATAGTGAATAGTGGTGTGATTTCTACTATGTACAATGTTGAAGCTACTACATGACTACCTGTAGGGGTTCATATGGAGGTACAAAGTGCCATGAAAAAGTTGAGGTACTCCAAATTTTCATTTTTTGTTAAGTATAAGTCATGCCTCTAGGATATTTTATTTAAAATTTGAAAGCTTGGATATGAAAATTTCAATGACTTATAGATTTTCCTCAATCTTAGCCTCCTTGTAGAAGTAAAAGGAATTTGTAGAATTTTCTTGTTGGTGAGAATTTAGATGAAAAAATTGAAAATTTATTAAAAATGAATAAAGATGAATATGGAATGGAAAGAAAATGGAGTGAGACGGAAGTGAAAATGAAAACTAGTAATGATGAGATAGCTATGGTAATGTATGGAATGGAATAGTTTTGCTAGAAAGTGAAAATAAGTGCTTTGATGGCCTCACAATGATTTTTTTTATAAATTTCTTCATATCTTTGTACTTTATACTAATGTGATTTATGCTTCTCTATTTCAAGTCTATCCTATGGTAGTCTCTTCAATTACTTCATAATTTCTTAACATATAAATTAGAAACTATGCATGTCATTATCAATGCCTTATTCATTTGGAACTTGTGAACTATCGTGCATCGTTTATGTTAAGATGATATGTTAAGTTCTAAGGAAATTGTAGTATTAATTTATTAATTTATTATGGAGTGTAGGTGTTATTTTTTTTTGTGTATTCTGGTGTGAACTATGGATATTAGCCAAACTTTGTACTTACAATTTTAACTTATGTTTATTGGTTACATTTCAGGATCATTGTTATTGATTGTTGTATTTTGACATTTTGAATTAATTAATAACGAGAAACACTCCCAATTAGTTTTTTAGATCCCATAGCCAGTAGGATTCAAACATGTAGCTCATTAGTCATAATTGCATCATGAATACTCATTATTTTTTACTTTTTGGCATGCAAATCAGCCACAATAGATGTACATGATTCACAAGGTGAGAAATCAATATTTGATGTAATTGCATATTTTAGGTTTGGTAATTATAGGTAATTTATAGGTTATAAATGTCTTGAAAGTTTCACTTCTAATTGAGTATTAAAGTAAACATATTGAGTATCTTATATGTAATTATTCTCCCCTCCACTCACTTTTCATAACTTCCATAACCATTAGATAGGGACCTGCAACTTCGATGCTATTTTTCTTGTTTAGTAAAAGATATCCTAAGACTTTACACAGTTTTATAATTCATTGAAAGTTGTAGAATTTACAATCTATAAAGTTTCAAGGTCTAATTTTTTAAATTTTAATTCTTTAATGGGTGCTAGATCAATGGAAAAGCTCTTGCATTGTAAGCAGAATGTTGGTAGTTTGATTCCATCATGCCCTGTTACTCATATGGAATGGCGATGATTAGTTTTGGTGAAGAAAAGTCTTTTGACCCTTAGTAATAAACTTATGGTGACATTTTTTTACCCTCACCAAAATATGAAATGGTGACGGTCAAATAATGCCATCATCTATATATATATATATAGATATATATATAGAGTGACGTCCATGAAAGGTCCATCACCATAAATTGTTGTTGTTCATATGAAATGGTGACAGTCACTATCCATCATTATAATCATTATTCGTGACGGACCTTGAATGTCACCACAACACCTATACTTTTGGTGACGCCAACTTTGGTGGCGTTCAATTTTTTGGGGACGGAGGCTAAGATCCATCACCATTACTTGTATGAAATGGTGACGGTCACTATCCAGCATTATAAATCATTATTGGTGATGACCCTTGAATGTCACCACAACACCTATACTTTTGGTGATGCCACATTTAGTGACGTTTAGTTTTTGGTGAAAAAGGCTCTTTTGACCATCACCAATGAGCTTATGGTGACATTTTTCAACCCTCACTAATAACCTTTTCTGTTGTAGTGAATGTGAAATTAACCAATATTGTGTCTTTGCCATTCTCAAGCTTTATTCCTTATAGGAAAGGTGTGGTTGCTGGCTTGCAGTCACTCATGTGAAATTGTGCCAAAATATCTCTAACATATGCTGGTTGAGAAATGGTAATCCTAGAACCACTCTTATTGATCTCTAGTCCAAGGTAAAAGATTAGCAATCCCATGTATGTCATAGAATCTGATCTAGCGTTCTTGTGCCTTCTACAATTTTTTCATTTAAACCTTTCTCTGTCCCCATTAACTCAATATTCCTTCTCAGGGAGATTACCTCTACATCAAGACTCTGAGAGTTTTCTTCCCATTCATGGATCAAATCGCAAATAACTTCTTATAACTTTCTCGTAGATTCCTCTAATTTGAGTTTCAAGGTCAGAATTCCATCTTTTCTTGTTTGTGTGATTGTTTCCTTCTGTACCTTGAATAATTCTTGTTTTAAATGATTGTTTTATTCTTATATTCTATCACACGTTCCTTATTTTTCTTCTATTTTAAGGGCGAAAATATCTTTTCTTTTAATGGCTTCTTCAAGTTTTTCCTTTTGATAAACAAACTCTTCATTGTATGTGTTGTACATACATTCCCCATAACAGTGTAGTTGTTCTTTTATATACCTTTTTGTTTTCCTAAGCTTCTTTAGTTCATCAGGAGCACTGATGAGTTCCCCTTCAAAGTCCACTAGTCCTACTTCTTCTTCCTCTTCAGATTCCATAATATTTTGTTTCTTGGAGTCTGCATCAAATGCCATGAATAAAAACTCATTTGAATTGTTTTCTGAAGAGTCCTCATTGTCTGATTCTGGTTCTGAGCTATCCTCTTTTCTATAGAGTCTCTGTTTCTTGAAGAAATTCTTGTTTTATTGTTTCCGAGATTTGTTTCTAAATTCCTGATCATCTTCCTTTTCAATCCTTTTTTTGTTATAAAATTTTAATGAAAAATTTCCAACTCTTCCACAATCAAAGCATTTGAAGGGAAACTTCCCTTTATGTTTTCTTGATCCACGCTTTAGTTTCCTGGTAAATTGAGCTAACTCCTAATTAGATTCATAGCTAGAGAAATCCTTATGATCTTTGTGCTCCTTGGCTATTTTTAACATTTCCTCCTTGGGTTCATACTTCTCTCTTCCTACTCTCATCTCATAGGTTGTGAGAGTACCAAGCAACTGGTCCATCCTGAGATTCTTTAAATTAGCCATTTATTCAATAGTTGAGACGTTGGAATTAAATCTCATGGGTAGGGATCTTAATACCTTTTCAAAAATCATATCTTCCTTGACTTCTTCACTAAGTCATCTAATCATATAATTTACTTCAAAAACTTTGAGGAAGTATTCTACTATTCTATCTTCTTCACTCATTTTTAAAATTTCAAACCTCCTTTTGAAATTTTGAAGGTTCGTCTACTTGACTTTGTCATCTCCTTCATGACTCAGATTGATCTTAACCCACACTTCTTTTCTAGAATTACAATGTATAAGCTTTACAAGTTCAGATTGACTAAGGATAAAGTGAATGGAATTCTTGGCTTTAGCATTATTGCCATACAATTTTTTACCATTTGCATCAGTTGGAGGGACATGAGAGATATCATAATCTACTAGTACAAAGCTCCAAACATCTACTCCTAGGGACATAAGATAAGATTCCATGCTAACTTTCCAGAAGGAATAGTTTTTCCCATCAAAGGCTGGTATCTTGCTTGAGTAAGAATCTTGACTCTCTTTCCTAGACATAATTCCTTATGGATCTACCCTCAACTGGTTAGACTATTCCTGAAGGAACCTAGCTTTGATACTAACTATTGGAATAAGGAATTACTGGGGGGGGGGTGAACTAGTAATAGTGAGGTTCTTAAAAAAATTTATGAATATGTATTTAGTTATTTCCTCTATTGTCTGATACTTATGATAGAATTCATACATAATACAAATGAGAAGCAAGATGAGACATTCATATGTACATGAAATCCATCACATGAGCAACATACACATATTGACACCTGTCTTTTTATGTGGAAACCCAAAGGGAAAAAACCACCAATATGTTTGTTTTTATGATGCAAATTAAGCACCTACTTAATTACATCAATTTGTTTGTGAGAAACCACGCACAGGAGGCACCGACCCCCTTAGGATAGCAATCACCTACTTTCCAAGAGGCACCAACCGCTTATAAGTGCAGGCCACCACCTTATCTAGCTACTATTGTACCTTTCATACAATTTTAAAACTAAAAATAGAGGAAAATACATACAAAGATAAATACTAATGTGGTTCACTACAGAAATATGTTTCTTCTCTAGGACCTCTACTTTTCCACAAACTCTCTCAACACCACACAACAACACCCTATCCTCTTCTCACTATTGTATATACTCTTCTCTCTGAATTCTATTCCATGGTCTCTCTATAGCACTCTACTAGATTCCAACAACTTGGTCCAATTGCATAGCTCTCATATACTTAGCTCTACTCTCTTTAACATATCCAACACTGTTATATTTCCCCACCTTTCTCAATGTAAATGATTGGTTTTGTTCCTCTAATTCACTTTGTTCAATGATTTCTTTGGTGCATGTTTCCACACTACCTGAGTGTACCTCTGTATGACACCTCCATACTACTATTGTGTCTGCTTCCTGAGATCGAGCGCTACATTAAACATGAGAATGAACTCCTGAGCACTTCACCAACCCTCTATGTGATCCGTTGTTCTGAGAATTTAATCTCAAACCACTGCACACTCCAATGAGACTCCCCATTATTATCCATGGATTCGCAGAGCTTGACTATACTTTCGGATGGCTTCTTTGTTCCTCATTTAAACCTATAATATGTGCATAGGATATAGGAGATGAATTTCTTCCAACATTAACACCAACCCAACAGTTCTTCCCTGAGAATCATGGTCCTCATTGCCTTGACCAAGCTATTTTTACAGTTTCTATTAACCCCATCAATAAACTTGATTTCACACATTTACCTAGTAATTGTTGAACCATTAATCCTCTAACACTTTGTATAATTGTATTAGAGACATGGCTCATCATAACAAATATTAATAGAACGTTATGCAATCACACAATTATGATGCCTTTAGCCCTTTAGTGCTTAGCCTCCTTATCATTTTATTTCTCATATGATCGTTGCCTGAGACCGTCATATTATCCTTTAGGTGTTGCAATAACGGATCCCTCAAATCTCGTAACTTTTATTGAAGCAATGTTACGATGTCGCATGTTTTCAAGCTCCTTTCGCTTGGCCCTTTCTTGTTTTTCCTCCATGAGACTAGGCGTTGTGACTAATGTCCTAACTTTTAGCTGTTAAGGCCTTCAAATCCTATTGGGGGCCTATCTCCCTTTGTATTTTCTCTTCAACCCTTGGCTATTTTTGGTTTCCTTGACCAAGCACCAACACTTCAAAGCCCGTGCATATCAGAGATTTCTCATAATTCAATTAGAGGGGTCCTCAAAATTCCAACTTTCGGAAAACTTCCTATGTGGTATCACATAGCACTTAGGTTCTTATGCCATCTCTCTTCCCTTGTTCATTTGGATCTCCCAAACGCATGTTTCAGTCACATTAGAGCCCCTCTATCAGATCGAAACTTCTCTATAAAGAATTAGATAGGAGTTACGAAAACTCCAACCTCTGATATGCCAACATCTGAGATGACATCATGCTATTAACATCACTCCACATGGTGTATCCTTTGAGGTGACATATGTCACCCATATTTTCCCCATTATGCCACCAAAAATGTTGAATCTTGTTATCACCTAGATTTACCTCAGGCTGAAGGGAGGCAACTTCCAGGGTAACCACAAACCAAGCTTAGCCTTGTAGCTAGCCCTACAAGGCCGGGAGAGGGCTCTCTCCTTTAGAATCTCAGTTAAGATGACTAGATCAGGTAAGGATTTTAGGCTAGGTATAGTAGCACGGGAATTTTGATTGGGTATTGTTGATGTTTCATTGGATCAGATGGAGCTGGGCAGTTTAGGTTTGTGAAATTAGGTTAGAAATGCAGGGTGTTCCATGGGGCAAGGTAGGCATAGGATTTAGCACTTCAGGATTAATGGTTTGAGGTGTTTAAGACTGATGAGGAGCTGAGGAGGGCAATGGTGACCATACCGGGGAATGTAGTTTTATGTTCCTCATCAAAATGTATCAAGTTCAGATCAGATTGTTGATGGTGGACAATGATCAGACATTGGAAGGCTGAAATAATTCACCTAGCGACTCTAAAGTAGTTTCAAGATCAGATCCAAGGACTCCACTGGAGGATGAACCTGACCAACATAAACATGAAAGGAAAATATGGAAAGATCAGGTATTCAAGTTGGAATTTCATCCAAAAAATTATGTTCTTTGTTATAAATTATTTCTTTTATTTTCCCGAGAATGTCAAGAAGGCTTTACGAAGTATACTGTATTTGAGAAAAGATCCTAGACCTGCATTTGATTCTTTTCCTTTGAATATTGTGAATACAAAATATTCACATGCCTTTGATCTTGATCAAGACCCTTCTTCCGAATTTTATGATGACTGTCTTCAAACTAATGAGCCTAAAGAGACCAAGACTAATTCTACAACTTTTGTATATACTCCTATACCTTGTAAAATTCTAGATAGATACAAGCCTCTAATTTTACCTCCTATATCCCATGCTTTCCCTAAAAATAATTACCTATATCTACCAAGATTTGATGGTGAATGTGACAACATCACTGCTGAGACACATGTACTAAATTTTCAGTCTTTTCTTGACCATTTTGAAGTTGATGAAGAGGATGTCAGTATTAGGCTCTTTGCTCTTTCTTTGCAACGCAAAGTCAAGATTTGGTTCAAAACCCTGCTTGATGCGAACATCTCAGATTTCCAACAGTTTTTCAAAGTTTTCCTCGACAGGTGAGTGGTTAGACAGAACCCTTTCTTGATTCTAGAAGAGTATAACCAACTAAAAAAACAGCTAGGGGAAAGAATACAACAAATTTCTGCCAGATTTGGCCAAGTTTATTGTTCAATGCCTATTAATACAAGATGATCTGAAATCGCCCATAGATGACCTCAGAGAGATAATGAAGGTATTACAAACTCTTGGACTTTCTCTGTCTCTATCTGTTCGATGTTGCCTTTGTCTGTAGATCAGCTCTCCTTCTCTGTTATTTGCAATTTACTTCTTTCTTGCCTATCGACTTTCTGCTTCTCTTTCTCTACCTGCCTTTAATCTTTGTCTGTTCATGGCTTAAAAGCTAATCTACTCCCTGGCTGTTCATTTCCGCTTCCCAGCTCTCTGGATCTCCTGCCTATGTTTGCCTGAATTACCCTGCTCTGCATCATCATCATTGTGTAACGCTTCATAGAGAGGTGGCCACTTGTTTTCTCATGAACTGAGTGTCAGTTCTCTTTGAACGGTTTTTATTTCTATTGCTCCAAGATTGCCTGTGAAACTCATTCCTCTGCCAGCTCATTGGTCATGTCAGACCTCAAATCTTATATGACTTAGCCAATTTCCCCGTCGAACCCGGTCATCCATCGGATCATTTCTCCACCGTTGATCTAGAGCCTCTAGATCCTATGATATCCGTCCATATCGCGCGGTGAAGTAGCATGACCTTTACCTACGTGATGTGAGTGGTTTTATCTCTCATTTGTTGGACGCATGTCACCCAATGTATGGCATCGGGCGGGACTCGATCGAACCTGCTTACCACTTGAAGTCCTTTCGATATCCTGCTGGTTTTAGTGCGGGACCCGCCTTCTAAAGGAATCAGTGTTTTCCATACTGTTTATGTTTTTCCTCATGACCAAGTGCTTGGGGCTTTTCCTTCACTTAGGGGGGATGCCCTGCGATATACAATTAGTGATTTAGCGCTAATTGTGTATCAGAAACTGCCTCTGTTTTTGGATTTGACCTCCCGTTTGTCAATTTGTGCTAGTGCGTGGTCACCATGGGCCAATGGTCTGTGCGATTTGACCAAGGGTCGTTGTTCCATGCTGACCACAAATTGCCATTTTTTGGAGGTTATTTCTAATAAGCTCAATATCCATAAGATTTTGAAGCTTGACATAATTTGAAACAGTCATGAAAACTTAGAGAATGTTTAAGGATCCAATTCGGATCATGGCCTTCCCAATGAAAAAGCTTTTGGACCACCAAAAGTTGGTTTTCATGCATCGACTAAATGAGGGTATAGCTGTCTCACTTGTCCAATCTCTATCCAATTTTCACTGCTTGGCTTTGAACCCTTGAGTCCAATCTTGAGGTACTCAACATCTCCCTTGTGTGTCGTCCTCACCTTCCTGTCCAAAACTGTGTCTTCTTGCAATTCATTGAGATATTTAGGTAACAGATCATCAATATAAGGAAATTGACTCTGCTCTTCGGGATCTTCAATTAATGAAGGTTCAAATAGTCTCAAGTTGTTTGCATTAACGATTGAGTAGATGTGCATGTAAGCTGGTAAATCAAGGCAAAAATGATTCTCACCAATTTTCTCAAGTATCTTGAAAGGTCCATACCTTATTGGCTTTAGTTTTTTACCTTCACCTTGCATTCTGTCTTTGCTGATATACAGCCAGACTTGATCACCAACTTGGAAACTATGCTCCATATGATGCTTGTCATGCCTTTCCTTGTATTTGGCTTGGCTCTTTTCTAGCTGTTCGTGTACTACCTCGTGAATCTCTTGGATTTTTTCAATGAACTTGGTTGGCTTGTCCACATCACTGTGTCCATCAACTGCTATGCCTTTACCAAAGACAAAATCCAAGGGATACCTTGGTGTCAAACCAAACCAGGTCTCAAAAGGAGATCTCTGTGTGGAAGAATGTTTTGCTCAGTTGTAAGCATGCTGCACATAACACAAATTTTCATCCTAAAGTTTGGGATACTTGCTGCAATAGCCTCTGAGAAACTGGATCACTGTCCTATTGACCACTTCTGTCTGGCCATTTATCTATGGATGAAAGGCTGTGATCTTCTTTAGTTTGGTGTCCATCAGTTCCCATAGACTCGACCAAAACTTCCCAACAAATCGGGTGTCTTGATCAGATATAATGGAAGTGGGTAATCCAAAATGAACCAATACATGCTGAAAGAACAACTTTGCAGTTTGTTCAGCTATAATCTGTTTATTACAAGGTATCAAAATACACATTTTGCTGAACGTATCCACAACAACATATAAATAGTCATGACCTTTCCTAGATTTAGGCAGTCCTCCAACAAAGTCCATGGAAACACTTTCCCAAGGATGAGAAGGAATTGGTAGTGGTGTGTACAAGCCTAGTTTTCTATGTTGGAAATAATACTGAGATGGGGGGGGGTGAATCAGTATTATCAGGTCAATTATTTTTCATTTCACAATCAGATTCTCATACGCTACTTCAGTTAGTAAAAAATGCTTATATATGCAACTGCAGTTTAGGAAACTAGCGTATAACCAGCTGATTTGTAATTTAAAGTATTCTTCAGATGTTGTTCATTAATCTATGCATCAAACCATATAAATAGTAACCAGGAACAGTAAACCAGAATAGGCAGTCACACATAAGAACACAAGATATAAGGTGGAAACCCAATGTGGGTGAAAACCACCTGCTGCAATTCGTCTCTATCTTCTTTTAATTAGAAACTTGTTTTTACAATGATTTTGTACTGGCGCAGTATTATACAAGTACGCAAGCTGCTACCTGCAGAAGGCTACAACCTTCTCTTTTCTTCCAGGGATAACATCAAACATCAAGTATATTTGCATCAATCAATCTCCTTTGCACCAAACAAAACTGAATCAAAAAGTCACTTCTCTGAATGCCATACCCAGAAGACAGTAACAGTAACTAGACAACAATTCTGAACCCAGAACATTGCAACAATAAACAGAAGTAGCTAACAAAAATTTCAAGAGACGTACGCTACTTCAATGTGTACAACTTTCGTGTATACGCTTCTAAATTAAGGCCAACTTTTGTATACGCTATTTTCGAATTATAGAACCAGTGTGTATACGCGCCTTTGCTTCATTGAACCAGTGTACAAATATATAAAAGATAATTTATCCTTTTCACTTATTCAAACATCAGTTATGCCCAGATTATCAAATTTATAGATCAAATCATGCGCCAAAAATAACAGATCAAAATCACATAAAGATACTACTATTCAAGCTTTAAGATCTTGACCCATCAATAGTACTTATCCTTCTTCTTGCGCTTAGGTTCCTCCTTGATTCAGATCCAGCTATACACCAGAACTGAATGACCAATATTCCAGATCTAGATCTTCATATGATATTCAATGCTTGAGTCAATGCCTTTGCCTAATGATCTCCTTCCCCTTTTATAGTCTTAGGCCTTACACAATACCACGGTCCAAAACCACTTAGAACCAATACTTGGGACCCAATACCTGGGTTCAACACTTCGGATGCAATACCGTGGTCCACAACCATAGGTTCAAATACGAAGGACCAGACACCATGGACTAAAAATGAGCTTTCCCTCATGTACGTGCTTTTCTGTGCATGAAAGTGCGTGTATACACATACACGCCTTTTGATCAATGAACCTGCATGTATACGCGGATTGGTTAAGAGAAAACTGCGTATATATCTTTTACTTTCATTCTGAGAGACTGAACTGTGATCTGCCATCTGAGTGAGTTGCCATCAAGGACAACACCTGTGTCATAGTGACAAACCTGTGTCATAATGCCAACAATCTCCCCCTTTGGACTCGATGGCAACCCCAAGTCACTCAAAGTCATTCTCCCCCTTTGACATCAAGGGCAAAGGGTTCTACTCCCCCTGAATACATGTCGAAATCTCTGCTTTCTTGTGTTGTCCATGCTCCCCTTGACTGTAGGGAAGGTCTGCAAAAATATGTTCTACAAGAAAAGGAACATGAATCTATAGATTATAAATGACCTTCCTATCAACAAAGACTCATATATACATCCATCTCCCAACCAAGTGGGGCTATACCAATATTGACTCATCCACACAACCAAGCGGGGATACACCAAGAATTTACACATGATAAAACAAGAACATTACATCATCCATCCCAAGCAAGTTGGGAAACCAAAATAGGCCATTACGTGACCTTGATAAGTAAAGAAATACATGACATAGAGACGAAATATCTATAGCAAGAATATGATAGTTATCAACAATTATCATCAGCAGCATATGTCAATCATCATTTAGACCAACAATCATGTTTTCCCTCTACACCTGTTCCACTTGAAGCCAAAACAACTATGAAATTGAACTAAGATCTTCTAAGATAATGCCAACAATGAATTATTAGAAGAATATATGCTCCCCCTGAACCTATGCCAGATGGTCTCTGTCAGGCCCATATCAGACACTTTTCATCCTGAGCCTGGCCCACTGTTTGTCTTCAAACCAACATATACGCGACTGTATCCACATAAACTGGCGTATGTATGTGGATTCTCCTCATTAAACTCGCGTGCGACCACTTTTCTCTGAAACAGACAAGTTTCAATAGCAAGATGATGCATCAACTACTCCCAGCTTCTGTCTGAGGTATTCAAATGTCTCACTGGGTAGTGGTTTGGTGAGTATATTAGAAGCTTGTTCCTTGGAGGGAACATACTCCAGTTTGACCTTTTGTTCAAGCACTTGTTCTCGGAGAAAATGATATTTGATAGGTATGTGCTTGATCTTTGAATGCATGACTGGGTTTTTTGAAATGCTGATTGCACTTGTATTATCACACAAAATGGAGATAGGTGGAGTACAAGTGATTTGAAAATCTGGTAAAATTTTCATCATCCAAAGGAGTTGTGTGCAGCAAGATGCAGCAGCCACATATTCCACTTCAGCTGTAGATAAAGCAATTGAACTTTGTTTCTTCCTGAACCAAGATACTAATCTAGAACCCATAAAGAATGCACCACCACTAGTGCTTTTTCTGTCATCCACACTTCTTGCCTAATCTACATCTGTATATGCATGAAGTGTGAGATCTGTATCTCTAGGATACCATAAGCCATAGTTTTGTGTTCCTTGAAGATATTTGAAAATTATTTTAACCGCCTGAAGGTCTGCTTCTTTAGGATTTTCTTGGAATCTTCCAACTATTCCCACTGCATGCATGATGTCTGGTTGGGTACCTATCAGATAGAGTAGACTACCAATCATGGATCTATAGGTTGGTTGATGTACTGCTGCTGAATCATCATTTGTGCTGAGGCTGAATTATGTTACCATAGGGGTACATACTAGTTTCGAATCTTCCATGCCATATTTCTTCAAGATCTCCTTGAGGTACTTGGTTTGTGATAAAAATATATCGTCTTTATTTTGTTGGACTTGTAAACCAAGAAAATATGTCAGCTCACCAAGCAAGGACATTTCGAATTCTTTCTGCATCACCAAAGCAAAGTTTTGAATCATGGCTTCTTCATTGCTACCAAATATGATGTCATCAACATACACAACAAGTATTAGCAATTTATCATTATCAATTGTTACATATAGATTGCTATCTACTGATTCTTTTGAAAAACCTTGTTGATGGAGGTATTTGTCCAGACGATAATACCAAGCTCTTAGAGCTTGTTTAAGACCATAGAGTGCATTCTTAAGTCTGCATACAAGTTTTGGTTCATTTCCAAGGATGAATCCATCTGGTTGCTCAATATACACTTCTTATTCCAAGTCTCCATTTAAAAAGGAAACTTTCACATCCATTTGAAATAATTTGAACTTTTGAAAGCTAGAAAGAGAAAGGAACATTCTTATGGCTTCAAGTCTAGCAATCGGTGCAAAATTTTCTTCAAAGTCTATACCTTCTTGTTGAGCATACCCTTTACAAACAAGTCTGGCCTTGTTTCTAATAACATCTCCAATTTCATTCAACTTATTTTTGAATAACCATTTTGTCCCTATGACATTCTTATTATTTGGTCTAGGAACCAACTCCCAAGTGTTATTCTTTTCAATCTGCTCAAGTTCTTATTCATGGCCTTGACCCATCATTCATCTTTGCATGCTTCACTTACATTCTGTGGTTCAGTGGAGAAGAGCAATGCTAGATAGCTTGAAGCTTCTGAAATAGCTCTTATTGTTTGTACACCTGCCTCTTTTTGCCCCAAACTTCGAGTTTCTGGATGATTCTTCTGAACGTACCTGGATGGATTCTTTTCTTCTACCCTTATCTATTCTTCTGGTGCCTCATAGGTTTCTTCTTCACCATAAGTCTGATTTGATGTTGAAGGATAGTTCTCATCATCTTCTAAATCTTCAGATTTTACCTGCCTAGGAATATTTCCTTCTTCATCAACTACTACATCAATACTTTCAACAATTTTTCCAAGTATTTTATTGTAACACTTATATCCTTTGCTGTGGGGAGAGTAACCAAGGAGAATGCCTTCATCTGCTCTAGGTTCAAACTTGCCAAGGTTTTCATCAGTCCTTTTGAAATAACATTTGCTTCCAAAAATTTTGAAGTATTTTACCGTAGGAGTCTTACCATACCAAAGTTCATGAGGAGTCTGAGTGCTATTTACCCATGCATTTTTCTTGTTGACAATAGTAATGACAGCAAATGCAGCTTCACCCTAGAAGGTTGTGGGAGTTCCATACTCATCAAGAATAGCACAAGCCATTTTTTGAACCATTCTGTGCATCCTTTCTACTACTCCATTTTGTTGTGGAGTCCTTGTAGTAGAGAATTCCCTTCTTATTCCAAGTTCTTCACAAAAATCGAAAAATTTATCCAAGGTAAATTCCGCTCCTCGATCAGACATGAGGCATTTGATTCTGCGATCTGATTCATTTTCAACCAAGGCTTTGAATGATTTTAACTTTTCGAAAGCTTTGTCTTTACGCTTCAGAAGTCTTATCCAACACATCCTAGAAAAGTCGTCAATGAACAATATGAAGTATTCTTCTCCTTGAGGTGACCTTTTCCTAGATGGACCACATACATCAGTATGGATAAGTTCAAGTAGCTTACTAGCTGATCCTTCCTTCTCAGGGAAATTAGCTCTGGTTTGCTTACTAAACTGACATGATTTGCATATTGTACTGTCTGGAATTCTGATGTCAGGGAGATCATGAACCGCCTGATATTTGCATGCTTTCCTTATCTGAGAGAAGCTTAGATGACCCAATCTCCTGTGCCATAGCCAGTGTTCATCATTCTTGCTTATATAGCATTGTTGTTGTCCTCCCTTGAGTATGCATAAATTATTTGGAGTTCTTATGCCTTTGATCATTGTTTCTCCTGTATCAAGCTCACGAACAATACATCCATTTGATCAAAATATTACCTCATTTCCTTGATCACACATATGACTGACACTTAATAGATTATGCTTTAAGCAATCAACATACATAACATTTCCATCTTTGACCTTTTCTTTCAAAAGAACATAACCTTTACCTTTTATGAATGCAAGGGTGTCATTTCCAAATGAGACCTTCTTTCCTTTTTCTAAGGCACTATATGACTGAAGTTTTTCTTTATCACCTGTCATATGTTTCAAGCATCCACTGTCGATGTACTAATTTTCTTGCCCTTCCACATATAAGGCTATACCACATCTTTCTGGTTGCGGTTCTTTCTTTCTCCATGTTTTGGGACTCAATGAAGCTTGCTCCTTCTGAGTTGTTTGCCGAAACCTACTCCTACATTCAGAATCTTCATGACTGAAGTTGTTACAATTAGAACATTCTATTTCATTTTCAAAAGAAGAACAGTTATTGTAGGTCCTTTACATGATCCTAGTCATACTCCTTTGTTTTTGAGCTTCTCTAGTCATGATGGTCTTGTAGGTAACACATTGAGCAGCTTTGTGTCCAAAGTTATGACAAGAGAAACATTGGCCATTGAAGAAATTCTTGTGATTTTCAAACCTACTGACCAAGTTATTGTAGTTTCGATTGACATCCATTCTTGAGGAAAATTGAGAATGATTTACTTGCGGTTGGTTGTAGCTTCTGTTCATTCTTGAAGTAGATTGCCTTCGATTTACTTGGTGATCTCTGTTCATTCTTGAAGTAAACTGTCCCTGATTTACATGGTGATCTACATTGTGCCTTTGCTGTCGATTTTCAACCTGTTCACTTCTCCTTGCTGCTTCAAGTTAAATTTTGGAGTTAGATGGCTTTTGTGCTTGAGATGCTTCTTTAGTATACGCAAGACTTGTCTTGATTAGAGGAGAACACTACACTTTGATAATCTCATCTAAAGTTTCAGATCCTTTAGCAAATCTAAGATTAAGATCTTTTGTTTTCTCAATATCTTTTCTAAGTCCCACAATTTCACATTCTAACTTTTCATTGTTTTTTTCCCTTTAAGCAAGTTGGAATGTCAGAGTATCTATAATCATATTCTTTTCTTCTAAACAAATTCTAAGTTTAGAAATTTCTTCATAAAGACCTTCTTCATCTATAGCATCCAAGAAATCATCATCTTCAAAAGCCATCAAAAGTATATAATCATTACCTTGTTCATATTCATCACTATTTGAAAATCCATCACTTTCTTCATGTGTATAATAGCTCTTCTTACTTACATTCTGTTTTCTGTTCCATCTAACTGGTTCCTTACCTTTTTCAATCTTATCTCTATGAGGACACTTGACTGCATAGTGACCGACTCTTCCACAAGCAAAGCATTTAAAAGGTAGCTTACCTCTGAATCTTCCAGAACCCCGTTGAAGGTTCTTGAAAAAGTTTGATTCTTCCTGCCCTTCTGACATATGTCCTCACTCATTGTATTATCCTTTTCCTGAGGCTTTGAATGCAGATTCTCTCATGTCTGATGGTCCCCCTTTTATCATTTCGAAAGAAATTAGGATTCTGTGCAGCTGTGACATGGTAATGCTCTGTAGATTCTGCTTTTCTTCTATGGCTGAAAATTTTGATTAAAACTTAGAAGACAAAGATCTTAGAACCTTTTCAACCAAAGTAACTTCTTTTATCTCTTCACCCAAGTTTTTCATACAATTAACAATCTCATCTATACATAAGAAATAATTAGCCACACTTTCATCATTGTGCATTATGAAATGTTCATATTGAATTCTGAGAGTTTGTAGTTTTGCATGTTTTACCTGATCATCTCCTTCATAGCTTAGAATGATCTTGTCCCATATTTCTTTTGTGGTTTTGAGCTGCATAACCTTGACGAATTCTGATTGAGATAAACTCCCTAAAAGAGTATTGATAGTGTTGGGTCCCTATAGTGATTACCCCATTACTATTCTAGTTGCATCCCTTATTAATATTTTTGTGCCCCTATTATCCCCATATTGTTATTATTGTGCCCCATAGAATCCCTCTATTGTTATTTTTGTGGCTTTATATTATTATTGTTAGGTCAGCTGGGTTATATTGTGACTCCTTAGACTCCTATATATAGAAAGGAGGTTTTGTCATTTGAATCATCGAAGAATTGTTCATTTATGTAATGTAAAGGAGGTTGCCCCCTTGAAGAGGCTGAATTCTAAGGCGTTGATCTATCTTTTCTATATTTTCTTGAGCTGGTTTCATAACATTTGGAATCAGAGCCTTGGATTCTAGGGTTTCGCTGCTCCAAATAGGTCATCATGGCATTTTCGCTATAAATTTCTTTCTGCGATGTTCTAGAAGTTAAAACAAAACCCATTTTAGAAGACATCACGCTGAACCTCGGGTATGAATTTCAGAGCTTTTTGTGCTATATTTGTGGAGATATGATCTGAGGAAGTTGGTCTTTTTACAGACTCCTAAATTACATTCCAAACTGGTGACCCGACGAAAATCGTCACAACTTTCTCTCTAAGAATCGGATTGAAATTTCATAAGAAGTTACAGAAAGGGGACGGACCATAGTTTATTGTTTATATTTTTCACAGCCAAAGGTTGAAACAGTGACTCGTGGCACGTCATAAAAGTTCGCTCTACTGAACTAGTCTATAATCAAGTCATTGTGGGAGATTTCGCATAACTCTTCCTTGGAGAAGCCAGTTTGGGTCAGACTGGTGGCATTGGAAAGAGGATATAGAGGGTTACTTAAGGTCACAATTTTAGAACTAGATGATCAGAAAGTACAGAGATACATCAGAGGCAATATCGAGCTCCTACAAAGTGAAAAAAGGTGTGTAGATTTTTTAAATTTTTTCTTAAGCTTGGTTTGAAAATTTATTTTGAAGGAATTCAAAGGGCATAGTAGAGCGTTATTATTGGTAACTGATGCCCCAAGGAAAGAAAATACAAACACCTAGTAAGCAACCTAAAAGCTCTAGCATGACTCATGAAGAAGAGGAAGAAATGCTACATGATATATCAAAATTACAAGAACAAGTGCAACAAATGTCACTCTCACAAATGCTAACAGAACCTAAGATAAATGGCATGGAAGCTAAGATGAATGGCATGGAAGCTAAGATGGACAACTTGAAGATAGATTTGAACACAAATTTAAAGACAGGCATGGTAGATTTGAAGATAGATTTGACAAATTTTCTACAAGAAATACTTACTAATGGTGAAAAGGTAGTAAAGAAAACTCATGATGCGAACAAAAGAAATGTTAATCATGATTTCTTAGACTCTAATGTGGGATCAAAGACCCACCATATTCCAAAAATTGATATGAGGAAGTTTGATGGTGAGGATCCCGCAACATGGATATTACAAATGGAGCAATTTTTCGATCTCAATAATGTGCAAAACACACAAAAAGTACGTATTGCAACTTTATATTTGGAACCAAATCAGTTTGTATGGTGTCAATGGCTTTTCTCTCGTAAAAAAATTATCACTTGGGCAATTTTTACAAGAGAATTGATAGCACATTATGAGGATACAAAAAGCAACACTCTTTTTAGCCAATGGATAAGTCTCAAACAAAAGGGGTCAATAATGGAGCACATTGAGGACTTCCAAAAATTGAACATAAGGGTAAAAAATATTCTAGAGGAGCATAGGATTGATGTGTTCATAGGGAATTTAAAGGATAATATCCAACATGATGTTCGCCCTTGGGAACCTGATTCACTAGAGAAGGCATTCAGGTTAGCAAGAAAAATGGAAAGAAAAATTATGGCAACCAGGAAGCATACCACTCACAACTATAAGGATGGAAGTGTGGTTGCCCCTAGTCTTCCACAACGTATAAGGTTGACACCACAAAAATTGGAAGGAAAAAGAGCAAAAGGGCTTTTTTACAGTTATGATAGCGAATACACTAAAGGTCATAAGTGTGCTGAGAAGAAATTATTCTACATAGATTACGAAGAGGGAGAAGAAAAGGAGCAAGAAAGGTCAAAAGAAGAGGATATACTCCAGGAAAAAAGCCTAGATAAAGAAGAAATGAATCTGACCATATCTTGTAATGCATTGGCGGGAATTACCACTCCTCAAACCATCAAGATAGAAGGAAAAATCAAGAAGAAAAAGGTAATAGTGTTGATTGATTTAGGAAGTACCCATGATTTTATTCATTGTAAGGTAGCAAAAGAATTGACTTGTTTCTTATATCCAAAACTAGAGTGTCAAGTGATGGTTGCAAATGGAGGAACAATAAATTGCTCTGGAAAGTGCCATAATATCAGGCTATCGATGGGAGAATATGTATTGACTAGCCCAATGCTTTCCATTCCAATGGGAGGTGCTGATGTTGTACTAGGAGTCCAATGGCTACCATCCTTGGGTACAATATCTTTTAATTTTCAAGAAATTTTCATGAAATTTTCCATGGAAGGAAAGGAAGTTGAATTAAGGGGTATTGTAGGGAAACTGGGAAAGATAATTAGCTCTAATGGTATGACAAAACTTATAAAAAAGGAAAAAAGGGGTGTAATTGCACAATTATGTTCGTTAGATGTTTCCACATTGCAATCATCTATTTCTCCAGATCTCCAAAAATTATTGGACAATCATTCCAAGGTATTTGAGACTCCCAAAGGTCTCCCACCTATTCGTGATCATGATCATGCTATTCATTTGATTTCAGGAAGTGTTCCTCCAAACATCAGGTTGTACAGATATCCCTATGCCCAAAAGAGTGAAATTGAACGTATGGTTGCAGAAATGCTAGAGGCTGGTATAATTCAATCGAGTCAAAGTTCTTTCTCTGCTCCAGTAGTATTAGTGCACAAGAAGGATGGATCATGGTGCATGTGTTCAGATTATAGGGAGCTCAACAAGCTCACTATTAAAGATAAGTTTCCCATTCCTATCATTGATGAATTATTGGATGAATTTCATGGATCAATTTACTTCACCAAGTTGGATCTTCATTTAGGATATCATCAAATCAGAATGAAGACTGAAGACATTTCGAAAATGGCATTTAGAACTCATGAGGGTCATTATGAATTTTTGGTCATGCCTTTTGGCCTTACCAATGCACCTTCAACATTTCAAGGTTTGATGAATTCCATTTTCAAACCATTCCTTAGAAAATTTGTGTTAGTATTTTTTGACGATATACTAATCTAGAGCAAGTCTTGGAAGGATCATGTTGAACATGTTGACATGGTGCTACAACTATTGGAGGAGAAACAATTATATACAAAAAGATCCAAATGTTTCTTTGGAGTACAACAGGTGGAATATCTGGGTCATATTGTATCTCATGAAGGAGTTAAGGTAAACCATAGCAAAATTAAATCCATTAAGGAATGGAAAATCCCCACATCCATAAAGCATCTGTGAGGATTTATCGGGTTGACAGGGTATTATCGCAAGTTTGTTAGGAATTATGGGATAATAGCAGCACCTCTAACAACATTATTGAAGAAAGATGCATTTTCATGGACTCCAGAAGCAACAAGAGCCTTCGGACATCTTAAAGAGGCAATGTGCCAAGCACCGGTCTTAGCTACACCGGACTTCACAAAATCCTTTATTGTGGAATGCGATGCTTCAGGAAATGGAATTGGTGATGTTTTAATGCAAGATGAAAGACCCATTGCTTTTGAAAGTCGTCCAATCAAGGGAAAGTTTTTACACAAAGCTATTTATGAGAAGGAAATGTTGGCAATAATCCATGCACTTAAGAAATGGCAACCCTACCTAATGAGAAGACACTTCAAGGTAAAAACGGATCATGATAGCCTTAAATATTTTTGAGAACAAAGATTATCCTCTGAAGAGCAACAAAAGTGGGTCACAAAGATGTTGGGTTATGACTTTGAAATCATCTACAAAAAAGGGAAGCAAAATGTGGTGGCAGATGCACTCTCAAGAGAGGATGAGGATGTGGAAACATTGTTGTGTGCCATTTCTATTATCCAACCAGATTGGATAAACGAAGCAAGGGAGTAATGGAAGAATGACGAAGAAGTGTGGGCACTTATTTGAAAGTTACAACAAGATTCCAGTATGTTTGATACATTTAGCTGGAAAAATGATCCTTTATGGTACAATGATCGCTTATACCTCTGTAAGAATTCCCAACTAAAACGAAAGATTCTTATGGAATTGCACACTTCTCCCTTAGGAGAGCACTCAGGATTTTTAAATACTTACCATAGGGTTAAGAAGGAATTTTTTTGGGATGGCCTTAAATAGGATATTCAAAAGTTTGTGGCGGAATGTTTGGTTTGCCAACAAAATAAAGTTGAAACAATTAAGACACCAGGTCTATTACAACCTTTATCCATTCCAAGCCAACATTGGGAGGAAGTTTCAATGGATTTTATCACAAGTTTACCCAAGTCTGAGGGAAAGAGTGTCATCATGGTGATAGTTGACAGACTTACCAAGTATGCACACTTTTGTGCATTATCACATCCATTTAAAGCTAGTACAATTTCTACTGCATTTATGGAAACAATTCAAAAGATACATGGAAACCCAAATGTTATTGTAAGTGACAGAGATCCCATTTTCACTGGAAATTTTTGGACATAATTATTTTCTTGTCTTGGTACTCAGTTAGCTCATAGCTCATCTTATCATCCTCAACTTGATGGGAAAACTGAGATAGTAAACAAATGTTTGGAAGGATATGTTTGTTGCTTTGTATATGATAAACAGACACAATGGGTCAAATGGTTGACTCTGGCTGAATGGTGGTATAACACTTCCTTTCATACAGCAACAAAAATGGCCCCGTTTATGGCACTTTATGGATATCAGCCACCATCCATCACATCATATTCAGGAGAAAATTCTAAGGTTCAAGCAGTGAAACATCACATCGAACATCAACAACAAGTCCTCCAACTCTTAAAGGATAACCTCGTGTTGGCACAAAATAGAATGAAACAATAGGCAGATCAACATTGCAGTGAAAGAAGTTTTCATGTAGGTGATTGGGTATTCCTACGAATACAACCATATAAGAAAATGTCCCTCAAGCAAGCTAAGAAGGATAATAAATTGTCACCAAAGTATTATGGTCCGTACAAGGTGTTGCAAAATATTGGTACTGTGGCATACATATTGGAGCTTCCTGCAGCTTCTCAATTTCACCCAGTTTTCCATGTTTCATGTTTAAAGAAGGTTACAGGCGACAAGCTCCCAGTTCAAACAATCTTGCTAGAACTTGACGAGGAAGGCAAAATTATATTGGAACCAGAAGTAGTCATAGAAACAAGAACTTGACAGCTACGAAATCAATCAATTTCGGAGTATCTTATCAAGTGGAAGAACTTATCCACTAAAGATTCCACATGGGAGGATGAGAATTTTATACAAAAGTATCCATAACTACTCAAGTTTTGAGGACAACACTTTTTTGAAGGAGAGGGGCATGTTGGGTCCCTATAATACTAGTGATTACCCCATTAGTATTGTAGTTGCATCCCATATTAATATTGTTGTGCCTGTATTATCCCCATATTGTTATTACTGTGCCCCATAGAATCCATCTATTGTTATTTTTGTGGCTTTATATTATTATTTTTAGGTCGGCTGGCCCATTATATTATGACTCCTTAGACTCCTATATATAGAAAAGAGGTTTTTTCATTTGAATCATCGAAGAATTGTTCGTTTATGTAATGTAAAGGAGGTTTCCCCCTCAAAGAGGCTGAATTATAAGGCGTTGATCTATCTTTTCTATCTTTTCTTGAGTTGGTTTCATAACAGACATCCTTTGCATTTGTTTCATACTGCTTCTTACCAGCCGTATCTGCAGGACTTGCTAATGGAAATGTGTATCCTATTTCCACGATATGCCAAACTTCTGTACCAAGAGATTGAAGATAGGTTGTGATTCTTACCTTCACATAGACGAAGTTGCTTCCATCAAAGATTGGTGGCCTCATAGATGCCTCCTTTTCGTAGTTGCGCATGATGATAGATCTTCCTTCAAGCAATCAAGCTTCTTCTAAAGTACCTGGCTCTGATTCCAATTGTTGGAAATAATACTTGGGGTGGGGGGGGGTGAATCAGTATTATCAGGTCAATTATTTTTCATTTCACAATCAGATTTGCATACGCTACTTTAGTTAGTAAAAACCATGTATATACGCAACTGCAGTTTAGGAAACTAGCATATAACTAGTCAACTTGTAACATAAATTATTCTTCAGACGTTGTTCATTAATCTGTGCATCAAACCATATAAATAGTAACCAGGAACAGTAAACCAGAAAAGGCAGTCACACATAAGAACACAAGATATAAGGTGGAAACCCAATGTGGGTGAAAACCAACTGCTGCAATTCGTCTTTGTCTTCTTTTAATTAGAAACTTCTTTTTACAATGATTATGTACTGGTGCAGTCTTTTACCGGTATGCAAGCTGCTATCTATAGAAGGCTACAGCCTTCTCTCTTTCTCCAGCTTCTCCTGGAAGGGAGCTACAACCCCCTTTGCTCTTGTACTAGCTGAGGTACTAGTATGTAGGTGATGACCTACAGAAGGCTACAACCTTCTCTTTTCTTTCAGGGACCACGTTTCATAAAATTTCATACTGGATCCATGAATAACATCAAACATCAAGTATATCTACATAAACCAATCTCCTTTTCACCAAACAAAATTGAGTCAAATAGTCATTTCTTTGAATGTTGTACCCAGAAAATAGTAACAGTAACCAGACACCAATTCTGAACGCAGAACACTGCAGTAATAAACAGAAGTAGCTAACGCAAATTTCAAGAGACGTACGCTACTTCAATGTGTAAAACTTGCATGCATACGCTTCTGAATTAAGGCCAACCCGCGTATACATTATTTTGAATTATAGAACCATCATGTATACACGCCTTTGCTTCGCTGAACCTGTGTACAGATCTATAAAAGATAATTTATCCTTTTCACTTATTTAGACATCAGTTATGCCTAGATTATCAAATTTATAGATCAAGTCACGCGCAAAAAATATCAGATCAAAATCACACAAAGATACTACTATTCAAGCTTTAAGATCTTGACTCATCAATAGTACTTATCCTTCTTCTTACGCTTAGGTTCCTCCTTGATTTAGATCCAGCTATGTGCCATAACCGAATAACCAGTATTCTAGATCTATCTCTTCATAAGATATTCAATGCTTGAGTCGATGCCTTTGCCTAATGATCTACTTCCCCTTTTATAGTTTTAGGCCTTACATAATACCACGGTCCAAAACCACTTAGAACCAATACTTGGGACCCAATACCCGGGTTCAACACTTCGGATGCAATACCATGGTCCACAACCATAGGTGCAAATACCAAGGACCAAATACTATGGTCTAAAAATGAGTTTTCCCACATGTACACACTTTTCCATGCATGAAAGTGTGTGTATAAGCATACGCGCCTTTTGATCAATGAACCCACGTGTATACGCAGATTGGTTAAAATAAAACTGTGTATATCTCTTTTTCTTTCATTCTGAGAGCCTAAACTATGATCTTCCATCTGAGTGAGTTGCCATCAAGGGCAACACCTGTGTCATAGTGCCAAACGTGTGTCATAATGCCAACATTATATTGCTAGGCTTGCTTTTAGCAGACATGGTACACCCTCTTACATATCTAGAAACAGTCTCATTCATTTTTGGCCAATAACAAAATCTTTCAAGCTGTGCAACATTTTTACTTACCCCAAAGTGACCTGATATTAGAGAAGTGTGTGCTTCTCGAATTATCTTTACTCTTTCAGTTTGTGGAATGCATAGCTTCCCAAAATGATGCAAGAGTTGGTCCTTAATGTGAATCCCATTCTTCTACTCATTTGCCTTGACTTAAAGTTGCATATACATCTTTAAAATCTATATCTTGAGCATATTTTTCAATGTAGCTCTCATGCAATACTGAATTATGCTTAAGTATAGTAGATGCATTTTTAATTGGTCCAGATAACATATCTGCAACTTTATTGTGTATGCCTTTTTTATATCTGATGACTAAATGAAACAGTTGTAGAAAACCCATCCATCTATAATGTCTTGATTGCTGCAACTTAGTTTGGGAGTGTAGATATTGGAGTGGTTGATGATCAGTATGTATAACTATTTCTTTGCCCATTAAGTAATGTTTCCACTTTTTCACACTCTGTACTAATGCATACATTTCTTTATCATATGTGGTATAGTTAACTACTACAGAATTAAATTTCTCAGAATGATAACATATGGGTTTACCGTGCTGTATCAACACTGCTCCCATGGCATAGTCACTGGCATCCATTTGGATCTCAAATGGTCTTTTAAGATCGGGCAGTGCTAGTACTGGTGCTGTGCTAATCTTTTATTTCAAGGTTTCGAAGGATTTCTGCTATTTTCCTCTCCACTGAAACACCTTGTTCAATCTTGTTAAAGCATGTAACGGAGTCGCAACTAAGGAAAATTTAGAAAAGAACTTTCTCCAATATTGTGCTGCTCCTAAGAAGTTTCTAAATTCTGTAGCAGATTTGGGTTTAGGCCAGTTTACAATGACAGCCACCTTAGAAGGATCTATATTCAATTCACTACCACTACTATATCTCCCAAATAATTCAAAGATGTTTTTCCAAATTCACATTTTGAGAGTATAACATAATTTTTTTCTCTTTTCAAAACATCTAATGTCTGCTTAACATGCTTTAAATGTTCTTCCCATGTTTTGCTAAATATAAGAATGTCATTCAAATATACAATAACAAAATCATCAAGAAAAGGTCTGAGTACATCATTCGTTATTCTCATGAAAGTAGTAGGAGCATTAGTTAAGCCGAAAGGCATAACCAACCTGGCAACCACTCATACAATCCCTGCTTTGTTTTGAAAGAAGTCTTCCATGCATCTTGTTTTCCAACTCTGACCTGATGATATCCACTATGCAAGTCTAACTTGGAAAAATAAACAGCTTCCTTTAACTAATCTAATAGATCATCTATGCGAGGAAGGGGATAATAATTTTTGATTGTTATCTTATTTAGTGCTTGGTAATCAATGCACATTCTCCACGAGCCATCTTTCTTTTTCACCAAAATGATTGGAGACCCACATGGTGATGTGCTAGGTCTGATGAACCCCTTCTTGAGCAACCCTTGCACCTGCTTCTTGATTTCTGCATTCTCTAAAGCAGACAACCTGTACATTCTGATGTTAGGCGATGGATCATCTTGCTGAAAATTAATATCATGCACTATTTCCTTTTTGGGTGGTAGACCTTTAGGTTCTTGAAACAAGATATCATATTCTGAAACAACTTTTTCTAAATTAGCTTGCTGTTTAGCATCATAGCCCTCAAATACATTGGTTTTTTCATGTTTCTTTTCCTTTACAACCATAAGTAAAAATTGTTTGAATGAATTTACAATTCGTTTCATCTGCCCTGAGTTTATCAGAGTATAATTATTCTTGAGCTTATGAGCTCTTACAATATATTCGATTCCATCTTTAACGAGGAGATACTTGTTCTCAGCTCTATAGAAAGTAGCTTTTCTATCATACAAGTAGGGACTTTCCAAAACAATTCCACATATATCCAAAGGAACTATATCTAACTCAACCTCATCTACAAATGCTGACCAAAAAGAAAACTTAAGTTTACATTGTCTAGTCACTTGTAGTTGTGCTTTATCACCTAACCAACCTAATCGGTATGGTTTCTTGTTAGGTGTAGTCAGTAATCCCAAATTCTTTACAATTTATTCGGAAATTAAATTTACTTGTGAGCCACTATCAAACAAAGTATCAATCTTTTGATGCTTGGAAATAACTTGAATATGGAAAATCTCATGTCTTTTTCTCTCATTTTCTTCATTATTAGTAGATTTGCAGAATTACTAGTAGATGCTTCAGAATTTTTACCTTTTATACCTATGGCTGCAATGGTTGTTTCATCTCTTGAGTCTAACCCCAAATCTTTCTGAATAGCTACAGCAATATTCTTCTTCTTTCCCTCAAACTTCTTAGGTCTCAGCTCCGGATGCAGGATCCAACAGTGCTCATAATCATGCCCATCCTTCTTACAGTGAGTGCATGAAGACTTTCTTTTCTATATAGTGTTGGCCTTCCTCTATTTCCATTACTGCTTTCTTTTCTCCTTATTTTTGCTTGCAGTGGGTTTGGATGATCCCCCAACTTCTGGGTTCCCATTCTTTCCTCTAGCTTCTAGATGCGTAGCTTGAACAGATACCTCATCTATACTAGCGTGATTAAACATGAGAATAGTGTGCCTCATGTAGCTGTGTAGACCACCTATGTACTTCAACACAATCTTAGGTCAGTCTAATGAAATTCCTAAATTCTTGGGTGTAACCTTGTACACTTTTCCCTTTCAATTGGTGAAGGGTTTTCTAGCTCACCATGGCTTGCTGCATGTAAGCTAGTGGATAGAACTGCTTTTTGATTGCAGAAACAAATTCACTCCAGATAGAAAGAATCTTACCATGTTTCTTCATGTCAGCTTGTGTCTTGCCTTCCCACCATACCAGGGCAGTGCCTCCGAGGTGTAGGTTGGCCAGCTGAATCTTACTCTTGTCTGAGTTGATACTCTGCACTTTGCAATAAACATCAGTTTGTCTGATCTAATTATCTAGCTTCTCTGCATTCACTCTCCATCATATATTGGTAAATCAAATTTAACATCTAATTTAATCAAAGATGTCTTCTTTTTATGTTCAGGGCTATTAGGAGGTGTGAGAAATTTTTCTTCTTTCCCATTTCCTCTTGAGTGGTCATGGAGGAGAGACTCTTCTTCTCCTTTATCTCATTTGGAGCCTAATGAATCTTCATCTTTATGTTTCCTAAAGTCCCTATACATTTTCTCTAGCGTGGACCTCATGGCTAGGAAACTATTTATAAATTGGGGGTTTGATCCCAAGGGACTTTCTTTTGACATTTTCTTCGAGGATAGGCTCTTTCAATTTCTGGGTTAGTTTCAACCAACTCTCCTTCTCCTAATTTAAGCTTTGATCTAGTTAGCATTCAACAAAAAAATCTAGCACAAGCTTGTCTAACCTTAACAACCATGAGCTCTGATACCACTTGATCTGAAATTACCCATAGATGACCTCAGAGAAATAATGAAGGTATTACAGACTCAAGTGCTGGGGTGTGCCTATGTTATTTTATGCAACGAATCGATAATATTGTGAAATACACAGACACTGAAACAGTAAGAGAAACACAGTAAGCAAACACATAAAACACAACAAGCTTAATAAGGAGTTCACCCAATCCTCCTGGGCTATGTCTCCTGGTCTAGCCTTCAATGGTGGCATTTATATTATGTATTAAAGTATAGTTTTTACAATAGTGAGCTCAAATTGAGTCTCACGAAACAGGTGATGATCAGTAGGATTGTACATGGATTCCCCAAGTCTCTAGAGTACACAGACTTCCTTTACTAAATCTCGACCTCAACTGGTCTTAGTGGTATGAGTCCAATTCGGTACTCATTACCTGACAGGTATACACAAAAGAGTTGCTCAAACCTCTCAAGCCTTCTCTGGAGTTCACAGACACTCATAATCTCTCTGTCTCTGTCTGCTCGATGCTGCCTTTGTCTGGAGGTAAGCTTGGCTTCTCTATTCTCTGCAATTTACTTCTTTCTTGCCTCTCGGCTTTCTACTTCTCTTTCTCTACTTGCCTTTACTCTTTGTCTATTCATGGCTTAAAGCCAATTTGCTCCCTGACTGTTTGTTTCCACTTCCCGACTCTCTGGATCTCCTACCTCTGTTTGCTTGAATTCCCCTGCTCTACGTCATCATCACTGTGTAACGCTTCACAGAGAGGTGGCCATTTGTTTTCTCATGAACTAAGTGTCAGTTCTCTTGGAACGGTCATTATTTTTGTTGCTCCAAGATTGCCCATGAAACTAATTCCTCTGCTAGCTCAGCGGTCATAACGGACCTCAAATCTTATATGACTCAGCCTATTTCCCTGTCGAATTTGGTCATCCATCGGATCATTTCTCCGCTGTTGATCTGGAGCCTCCAGATCCTATGATCTCTGTCAATATCGCGTGGTGTAGCATGACCTTTACCCACGGGATGTGAGTGGTTTTCTCTCTCATCCACTGGATGCGTGTCACCTAGTCTATGTCATCAGGCGGGACTCGGTCGAACCCACTTACCGCTTGAAGTCCTTCCAATATCCTGCTGGTTTTAGCGTGGGACCCACCTTCTAATGGAATTGATGTTTTTCATATGGTTTTATGCTTTTCCTCATGACCGAGCACTTGGGGATTTTCCTTCACTGAGGGGGATGCCCTGCGATACGCGATGTATCAGACTTTGCCTCTGTTTTTGGATTTGACCTCTTGTTTGTCAATTTGTGCCAGTGCATGGTCACCATGGGCCAATGGTCTGCGCGCTTTGACCAAGGGTCCTCGTTGTTCCATGTTGACCAGAAATTTCCATTGTTTAGAGGTTATTGCAAATAAGCTCGATATCCATAAGATTTTGAAGCTTGACATAATTTGAAACAATCATCAAAACTTAGAGAATGTTTAAGGATCCAATTCGGATCATAAGACCTCCTCCAGATTCAGCTCTCTTGCATTATCCGGAAGCCTTTGATCCAGAAATGGAGTTTTAGCTGAGAGAAAGGAACCTTGCAACACTTGAAGAGATCCAGAACAGTGCAATAGATGTAAAGGCTAATGTACTAATCAGAAGGGCAAAGTTGAAGGAAGAAGAGATGAAAAACATAGATCTAAAGGAATTGACGTCTTTAGAGGTAAAGCTTGACATTTTCGTAAGTGCGGTTGAAGAGATGATGCAAAATATCACCACAAGGAATGAGTATGATGTTCAAGACCATGGCTCGCTGATTGAAGAAGAATAAGTGGCTGATCAAAAACATTTTCTTTCTTATCCCAGTTGTCATAGATCTGATAACCATTGTTTTATAGATCATCTTGGAGAAGAGAGATCTGTTGATATGACATGTACGCTTGATGATGTGTTTTATACTGATGATTTGCCTAAGTTTGATCAGTATGATGATGATGATGTTCTCCAAATAGAAGCTAGTCTTGAATACAAATCAGTAGCTGGTTTGTGGAGGGAGGAAGTTCATTTTCAACAGCTCAAATACAGTGATCAATCGATGCATATCAGCTATGGAAGTGAGGAGGAAAGTGAAGAAAATTTTGAAGTAAGTGAAGGATCTTTGCCTCTTTGTTTTACTTCATTTCATTTCATTAAAAACCACTTTCGTGCAATTAGAAATCAACCGTTGATAAGTTTTGATATTGACCATCTAGAGGGCAATGAAATCCTTGTACAATATTTCCCATATCTAGAGTTGTAGCCTCCGAATGCCATTGAATGTCAGGTTGTAGATGAAGACTTGGAAGCTGGAACATATGATCAAATGATGCAAGATGATTCCGTAGCATTATGCTTTGAATCATTTCAGTTTTTGAAGGGAATTTTGCATAGTATATATTTAAATGAGACCTGTAAAAAATCATGCAATCTCATTGGAACCAATAGAAAATGGGTTGAAATAGTCTTTTCAAGTTTTTCATGATCCAATAGATGATGTGTTGGATGATGTCTACAGTCAAATTCCTTCTCCATTATCTAACTATGGGCTGGAAAAATGTATTGATACAAACTTGATCAGGTAGCCAGTTTCTTTGTCATTTTTAGCAGGAGTATCATCATAAAGCTTAGCTGAAAGTTTGCATTCATGGTATGTGAAGAAGCAAAGTAATCAATTGGATGAGCTAAGTCCTAGTGCACATGAAAGTCAAGATCCTCATGCAGTATTTTTATTGTCAGATAGAGAATCCATATTATTCAACCTGGGAAAATTTAGATCTGTTTACAATTTTTCATGGGAGTTTCCTTTCAGTAGTTCTCTCTTGTTGTTCATAGACAAGCACTTGCAGATAATTCAAACAGTAGCCAGAATGCTTACTTGGTTGCATTGGTTGTTTCATTTCACTTGATCAGGTGATGAATGGAATAGTTAGAGTAGGTTTTATTGAATAAGCTCCATTTCGAGCATCTTTTCCAATTTGTCAGTTGTGTTTTAGTATTGAGTCAGTATTTAGTTGAGTAAAAGTCAATTTGTGTCGTCATGTCGTCAATTTTTAGTCATGCATTTCGATTTAAGTTTTTGACCGTATTGGCCCACATGATTAGGCACTTGGTCTATGGTGTTCTTGACGCCTCCAAGGAGCTACCATCCCCAATAAGGCCAATGTTAGTGTCAGTATTTGCATCCTTCCATCAGTGATAAAAAATCCTCTTTTCGTATCATTTTAGGGGTTTGATTCAACAATTTTTTATTATTCCACTAGGTCATGAAAAAAAATTAGTCACTAATGGTAGTCATAGTCCAAAAACATCACTCTTCCCTAAATGTGATTACTTGCTTGCATAGTTTCATATCTTGTTGATTGTACATCATCCATAAAGTTATTTTTATCATGCCATTTGTATTAGTCGTGAGGTCATTATGTCATCTTGAAATTTAGTCCTTCAAAGTCTCATTAGGTCATCAGGGTGGCCAAAGTTCCATTCCATTGCATAAGACTAGCAAGTAAAGGGTGATCAAATAACATCCCTTCACCATGTGAGGATGATTTGTAAAGAGAAATGCTTATTTCGTTATGTAACTGTAATAATTTCACCATCCCAAGTTATTAACTCGGTGTTACAAAGATGCCAGACCATTAAAAGATTAATTTTTTAAAGGAAGTAGTCAAGTGAAAGGGTAAAGTTTCAAAGGGTTAAGTGCATGACAAAGGGAGTTTTTTTTTTCCTAAGGGTGTCCAAATCATTATTTTCCACAAGCACTAAATCCTAATTTCTCTGACCCATTGAGCTAGGGTTGGCTATGAAATTAGAAGCATTTGAGTATATGGGGCATAAGGGAGGTCATTTCAGCGAGTATTAGGCCATTCAAACTCATACACATCATGTCCCCATCATTTTTCAATAAGTCATTCCAATGGACAAATCATTTGCCATGCATAGCGTCAGTTTTTTTAACTATGTTTTAGACCAAACAGGGAAGAATTTGGAAAAACTGAGAGAGGTTTTTGTCCAAAATAGGGCAAGGAAGAAAAATCTCCTTCACCTTTTACACAAGTGTCATGGTTTTAGAGAAATGTAAAAAACACAGTTTCCTTACGAGAGTTGATACATTTCTGGAATGACCTTGGGAAAATAAAAATCTCTCCTAGTTGGAATGACCAAATGACTTTCTTGATGAGTCAAATGATAACTAGACACATAAATATTTCAAATAACATATCATGAGCTAAATTTGGAGTTGAGGAAGACCTTCAAAATTTTACTGCAACATCACTCTACATTTCGGCAGCCTCATTCTGCACATTTTGCCTAGTCTTGGGAGATTGAACTTTTGACAGGGCAAATGAACTCCCAATTGAACAATTCAAGATGTTCTGGAAATTCAACTCGACAGGCTTTCTAAGGCACTATCCCATGCCCAATTTTGACATCGGGAAGGCCTTCAAATGTGGCTTGCAAAAAGCATTGCGCGTTCAGCAAGTGGCATTACGCGTTGAGTAGGAAGGCTAGAAAAGCCTAAAAAATTCCAACAAACTCCAAATTTGTTTTCTCTCAACTTCCTATAAGTAAGTTGGCATTTCTTACAGTGTTTTTTGTTTGCATATCAACATCATAATCATCATTTTCCTTGAGAAACATGAAACCCTAAAATCCCCCTTATATGCCTAAAACCCTAAACTATCATTGTTCCTCCTATCACTCATTACAGCTCTAAAAACCTATCCCTATTTCCTTATCCCCTATTGCTTTGTCCCTTTATCCCTATTTCATATTTCTCATCCCTTTTATCCCTCTTCCCCAAGGGACATTTCTCAAAACAAGTCTTCCCTCTCATTTCCTAAATCCTTCATTCATTTCCTAGCCACAAGCTCATCTCCTTTCCCATCATTCCTAAAACACTCTCACTCATTCCCTCCATACAACCTCAACTTTGCAAACATGGGCAAGGAATACCTGCTAGCAGTGCTCAGGTGAAGACAGATGAGGAGGCCAAGGAGACAAGAACTACTGAGGTGTCGTTTTACATGACACATCAGAGAGGCACTAGGAGACTATTTGCAGCAGATAGGCAAGTGTTTTCTCCACAGGATGTGGAAGGGGCCTTGCCTTCTTCAGTAGCACATAGGAAAATGCTAACTCCACAGGATGTGGAAGGGGATTTTCCTTCTTCATCTACACAGTAGGTATAGGTACAACAGTTACACAGGGGAAAGGAAAAGATGCTAGATGATGATGAGGAGGAAAGGGATTTTGAGTTGGCAGAACATGATGAGCCTGAGCAGCCTGACATTGAGACCATTGATTTAGAGGTTCATGAGAGAGAGAGATAATCAAGGACATCATCGTATAGGAAAAGGAAGTTCAAGTACAATCTTTGATTGATAACCTAGAAAGGGCCAAGTATGCCATCACATACTTAGAGTATGAAAATAAACAGTTGAGTGACAAACAAGTCTTCATGGAGTTGGAAATGCTCAAGGAAAAAAGGAAAACTAGCAAGGAAACATAAGCCACTTTAACGTCTATTGAGCAGGAGATTGAAAAGGATAGGGAGACTTGGCTTGAAAGAGTAAATGTACACCTTGAGAAGCTAATAAATAAGGCCAACAGGGACAACAAGATGCTTAGACACATGGCTTATCACTACATGACCTGCAACAGAATTTGCAACATAAGGATCAAGAAGATGAAAGCTAGGTTAAGGCGGGCCTTGAAAAAGTTTAAAAGATTAGTATAGGCTTCGGTTTCTTTCTAAAGCTTCCTTGTCTCATCAAGATGCTTTATGGTAGTGCTATTCACCAATTTTTGGCAAGTTTTGGGCAAATTTTGTCATTTGCAAATTTTGAATTTTAATACACAGGAAAACTGCCGAGAAGAGCAGCGCCAGTGGCATTGCGCTTTTCCTAGGGGTACTCAATGGAGGAATGGCTTACATTTTTGGATTTCGAATGATGAGTACATGCGCCCTAGAAATTTTCAAAATTTTTGGAGCAACACTGGTCCACCAAAAGGTCCAAAAACACCCTAAAAATGACCTTTCTGCCACTTTTTGGACAAACAGAAGTAGACTTGGGAGAATCACGTTTTGAGGGGTCAAATGAGATTCGAATGCAGAAATTCTAGATGTTATGTGAAGTAAAATGGACGACCTTTCCAATGAGCTATCATGGGATCAATTTGGATGATGGGAAGGCCTCCAAAAGTGGTCTGAAAGTGGCACTACACGTTGAGCCAATGGCGCTGTGCGTAGAGAAAATTTTGCTGAAGATGCCTATTTTTCCAGTTTTCGGCTATGATCATGGATTCTCTCTCATGCTGGATGATTTACTGTTTTAAATGATGTCATGGCTTGTAAATATGATAGGTAAATAGTGATAGATGGTAGATTCATTGGATTAAAGATTGTTTAGAGGGCAATGAATTAGTTTCCCCTCTTTTAGAGGCAAGTTGTTAGGTGGCCTAGAACCCAATTCCTTGTTTAGAGTTTGTTGAAACAACTCCTCTTCTCATGGATTCGATCCCTGAGGCTAGGATGAGTGGTTTTGATGCCTATATCATGCGTTTTCTTAGTCATTTGTAGAGGTTGGACTCACTTGTATGCTCAGAGCTTGATTGTAAATCATTGTAAGCAGTTTGGCAAGGATAATAATAGGATTTCAACTATTTTTATTGGATCTCTGTGGTATGGAGTTTTAGCACATTTTCTTCTTTTGTAAGAATTTTTTTACATGTTTTATGTATGCCATCATCCATTTCATTGCTTCTTATTGAATGTTATCAAGTTAGATAGGTAGAATCCTTGTAACAATGCTCTACCTTGGGAAATCATTCAATATTTCATGTTTTCTACTATTTGAGAAGGATCCATGATTTTCACATGCCCTTCTCAATTCCTCATTAGTATTAAACACCTCACACTATTGAGCCTAAAGTGCTAAATCTTATTCCTACCTTGCCCCATAGAACACCCTGCATTTCTGACCTAATTTCCCAGACCTAAACTACCCAGATCCATCTAATCCAGTGAAACATCAACAAAACCCAATCAAAATTCCCATGCTACTATACCTAGGTGAAAACCCTTACCTGATCCATTCATCTCGACTGAGATTCTAAAGGAGCGAGCCCTCTCTTGGGCTTGGTTTGTGGTTACCTTGGAAGTTGCCTCCCTTCAGCCTCAGGTAAATCTAGGTGATAACATAGTGGGTGATTCATTGGATTAAAGGTTGTTTAGAGGGCAATGAATTAGTTTCCCCTCTTTTAGAGGCAAGTTGTTAGGTGGCCTGGAACCCAGTTCCTTATTTAGAGTTTGTTGAAACTCCTCTTCTCATGGATTCGACCCCTTAGGCTAAGATGAGTGGATTTGATGCCTATATCACATGTTTTCTTAGTCATTTGTAGAGGTTGGACTCACTTGGATGCTCAGAGCTTGATTGCAAATCATTGTAAGCAGTTTGGTAAGGAGATTAATAGGATTTGCAGCTATTATTATGGGATCCCTGTGGTATGGAGTTTTAGCATAGTTTCTTCTTTTGTAATCATTTATTTACATGTTTTATGTATTCCATCACCCATTTCATTGTTTCTTATTGAATGTTATCAAGTTAGATAGGTAGAATCCATTGTAACAGTGCTCTACCTTGGGAAATCATTCAATATTTCATGTTTTCTATTGTTTGAGAAGGATCCATGATTGTCACATGCCCTCCTCAGCTCCTCATCAGTCTTAAACACCTAACACCATTAAGCCTAAACTGCTAAAGCCTATGCCTACCTTGCCCCATAGAAAACGTTGCATTTCTGACCTAATTTCCTAGACCTAAATTGCCCACCTCCATCTGATTTAGCGAAACATCAACAAAACCCAATCAAAATTTCCATGCTACTATACCTAGCCTAAAATCCTTACCTGATCCAGTCCTCTCAACTGAGATTCTAAAGGAGAGAGCCCTCTCCCGGCCTTGTAGGGCTAGCTACAAGGCTAAGCTTGGTTTATGGTTACCCTGGAAGTTGCCTCCCTTCAACCTGAGGTAAATCTAGGTAATAACAAATTTGACTACCATGTGTCCACCATACAGTCACTTCATTTTGACTTCATTTGCCTCATCACTTCCATAGGGGCCAATCAGTTGTTGCCATGTTTCTATTAGAGGAGAGAGAAAGGGCCTTCTTGGTCCTTGGGTTGTCACCGAATTCCTTTATATTTCCTCTCCTTCGCAAACCTTGGCATTTCCACAGAAATCAAATTTATAAGGACTTACGAGGTTCTAAATTTTCAATGGTCCTATGCTCCAAGGTTCTGATATTCCTTTTTTTGCCATCTGCTCTGACCTTTGATATTGTGACTTGATCTAATAACTTAGGTTTTGAAGTATCTAGGTTCTCTATGTTCCAAACCTCTGAAATCAACTCTGCTATTTGGTTTCTCCTTTTAGGTTTCTTTTAAATAGACTGGCGAGGTCCCGAGGCTCTGTACTTCTAATATTTTTCCTTCTGAAATTTATCTCCTGATATTTGACCTGCTTCAAAGGACTTCAAGCTCCTTAACTTTGGCTATCAATAACTTTTGATCCTGATGGCCATTTATGGACTTCCACATACTTTTGGAAATATCTTTCAGAGCACTTTCTAGTGGATAAGATCCATGTAGGATTTGAGCCCATATGTTACCTGAAACATGACTGCAAACTCTCTACCTCAATGCTAACCCGATTGACATCAATGCCAACATACCAAATGCCACAAGCCATCTATACAACGCCATCTAACTAACAATTGTTCGTAATAATTAACCATGATTGACCATGGCTTATTTTCTTAATGAGACAATCTTTTCAACAATGTGAGTTGGACCATGGTTGACCATAATTGATTTTTATATTGATACAATCTTTGTCACAATGAAACATTTGACTATGGTTGACCATGGTTGAGCATGACTAAACATGCTTGACTGTGGTTGACAATGGTTGAGCATGACTAAACATGGTTGACTGTGGTTGATCATGGTTGAATATCATATTGAGACAATCTTTCTCACAATGTGGTGTTAGACCATGGTTGATAATGAATGACCATGGTTTACAATGGCTGTGCTAGGGATTTATATTATAAACCCAAGGGACTAATAAACATAATGGATTAATACTTAAAACCTAAGGGATTATAAATCCAAGGGAATAATATTAAACCCAAGGGTTTAATATTATAAACCTAAGGTATATAAACACTAAGATAAATGTTATAAACCCTAAAATAAGCATGGTTAAGCATAGTTGACCATGGTTGATTTTTATGTTGAGACAATATTTCTCACAACACGACATTTGACCATGGTTAACCATCATTGATTTGCAGATTGACACATTATTTGTCACAATGTGATGTTGGCACACGGTTGACAATGGTTGATTTTCATATTGAGATAATCTTTGTCACAATGTGATGTTGGACCACGGAGAATATAAACCCTAAAATTAATAAACCCAATGGATTAATATTGTAAGCCTTTGGCCTAATATTAAACCTTAAAATTATAAACCCTAAAATAAATAAGGTCGACCATGATATATTTTCATATTCACATAATCTTTGTCATAATGTGACATTAGAGCTTGGTTGACCATGATTAATTTTCATATTGAGAAAGCATTTGTCAAAATGCAACATTAGACCATGGTTGATTTTCATATTGAGACGATATTTGTAAAAATGTGAAATTGGACTATGGTTGACCATGATTGACCATCGTTGATGATTTTTAATAATGGTTGAGCATGGTTGATTTTCATATTGAGACAATTTTTGTCATAATGTGACATTGGACCATGGTTGACCATGATCATAAGCTAAAGCGATTTTTATTAAATCCTAGGATTAATATTATAACCCAAGGGATTTATATTAAACCCTAGGATTGATATTATAAACCCTAGGAGTATTAAACCTTAGATTAATAAAAACAAAGGATAGGTATTATAAACCAAAGGGAATAATAAGCCCAAGGAATTAATAATAAAAGTTGAAGGGATTATAAAACCAAGGAAATAATATTAAACCCAATGGATTAATATTATAACCAAAATTATGTAAACCCTAATATAAATATTGGATGAAAACGTGAATTTGGGTTACACTTTTGTGAGAAACACCTACGAAAAATTCACATTCTCACTCTTTCAGCATAAGAATTTTTTTTTAGCCCAATTTTCTAAATTTATTTGATCGAACTATTTTACTAACGTTCGACCAAACTTTTTGTTGTTTAGACTAACATCGATCTTTAAACGGAATTGTTTCCGGAGTTGAAAAAATTGGCAAAATAATAGTTCGGCCAAACTATTTGTTTGGTTGAATCATTTACTCGGCCGAAAAAACTTTTATATATACGATGGGCAAGACCTTTCAGTGAATTTTTCGATTTTGTTGATTTTTCATTCTATGTTGTCGAGTACTGTGAGGTTCATTAGTGAAATTTATTGCTCCATTGATTTGAGCTGAAGCCCTGTTGAGCATTATGAGGTACATTCGAAGTTCAATTTTTTTGTAATTTAAATTATTTGTTTACAAGTTAAATTGGATTTTTTTATGATGTTTTTAGTTTTTTTGCAGCTTAGCGCCAAAGGAATAGGTTGGTTGCACTCATCGTTGGCAACTTTATCAGCCTCCTTGTCTGGACCAAGTAAGTCTCTTGGCTAAAAACATTACCCTATAATATATAACATGTAACCAATAAATAAAATTAGATGGTTCTCTGTTTTGCTAATTAGAGTGTTGGAATTAGAGTATTTCTAATATTAGTGCTCTCATATTTTCTTTGAATTTTCACAAATGAAGAGTAGGAAATGTATCTCTCCATAAATAACTATGATTGTCCATTCCTAAAACCTGTGTCATAGAGAACAAATTCCAATCAATTTAATGAACAAATTTCAATTCGTACATTGAAAATCTAGTGTTCCTTTTTTATTAAAAGAGAATAGAGAATTTTGTACCTGTGATAACTTGAGGTGCAAAAGAATTTGGAATTCCTATTATCTCCATCCTATTTCCATCAAGATTTTCATGACCTAAAATTCTTAAGCCGTAACATTTAGAATTAAACTGTTTCAACCAGTAAAACATTCTTTCAAACACTATAGATAAGAGCAACATGATTTCTCTTTCCGTGACACAAAATCGATTAGTGCAGTACAGTGGAAAAGAACATAATCCATAGTTCAACAAGAAAAACTAAAAGCCCAGACATTACAAACCAATTCAAGAAAACCAATGTGTGGCATACATGTAGGCATGTGAAATAGAAACATCTCATATAGGCAAGCACTTGAAATATAAATAAATTCCAATCATAGGAGAAGGATCAATCCAATATTGGTAATTTCTCCCTTGCCTCTAAAATACATAGTTCTTCGGTACCTAGTATCATTATATATGTGATCTAGGTATCGAGTCAAAAGCATGTATTGGTAGTTGTTCAGTATCTAGATTGATGTCTATCAATATCAAAACAACGAGGAGGAGATGTTTCATTAGTTGTTGCATCCCTTCACCAATTTGAAAGCTCTCGAGATACAAGTCCATTAAATTTGTCTGTTCAGCCCAAGTTGTGTTTATCGGTATCACAGTGTTGTTTGGCATTGAAACATTTCCTATAACTCTACCTTAATCCAACTCTGCCCTTTGCAAGTTGATGCAGAAAAATAGTAATAGTCATGAAAATCTATTTATTGGAGAGGATTATTCTGCCCAAAATGATTGGATGTATAAATTGTTGGAAATAATACTGAGAGGGGGGGGGGGGGGGGTGAATCAGTATTATTAAGTCAAATATTTTTTATTTCACACCCAGATCATATACGCTACTTCAGTTAGAGAAAACCGTGTATATATGCAACTTCAGATAAGAAAACCAGTGTATACCATGTAGACTTATAATTTAATGTATTCTACAGATGTTGATCATTAATCTGTGCATCAGAGTCATATAAACAGTAACCAAGAACAGTAAAAACAGAGCAAAATACAATCACACACAAGAACACAAGATATAAGGTGGAAACCCAATGTGGGTGAAAACCACCTGCTGCAATTCGTGTCTATATTCCTTTAATTTGAAACTTCTTTTTACAATGATTCTATACTGGTACAGACTTATACCAGTACGCAGGCTGCAACCTGCAGAGAGCTATGACCCTCTCTCGTTCTCTAGCTTCTCCTGGAAGGGAGCTACAACCCCCTTTAGTTCTTGTACTAGCTGAGATACTAGTATGTAGGTGCTAACCTACAGAACGCTACAACCTTCTCTTTTCTTCCATGGACCACGTTTCATCAATTTTCAGACTGGATCCATGAATATCAAACAAACATTAAGTATATGTACATCAACCAATCTCCTTTCCACAAACAACTACTGAATCAACCAATAACTTCTCAGAATGTTGTAACCAGAAAATAATACTAGTAACCAGACACCAATGCTGAACCCAGAACACTACAGTAATCCACAGAAGCCACTAAAACATATTTCAAGAGATGTATGCTACTTCACAATGTATAAACCTGCGTACATACGCAGCTGAATCATGGTCAACCAGCGTATACGCTTTCTTCTCTTGCTGAACCTGTGTGGATACGTGCCTTTGCAGAGCCGAACCTATGTATAGATCTATAAAAGACAATTCACCGTTTACACTTAAACGGACTTCAGTTTTACTCAGATTATAAAATTTATAGATCTAATTATACACCGATTATAACAGATCAAATCACAAAAAGATATTACTATTTAAGCCTTGAGATCATGACTCATCAATAGAACTTATCTAACTTGTAATGCTCAGGTTCCTCCCTTATTCAGATCCAGCCACACAAACCAATCACTTGCACGTCTTCAGATATTCAATACATCAGATAATCCTTGCCTAATGATCTCCTTCCTCTTTTATAGTCTTAGGCCTTTCACAATACCGCGGTCCAAAACCATAACAAACCATTACCATGGACCCAATACTTGGGATCAACACATCTGATGAGATACTATGGTCCAAAACCATAGGTTCAAATATCAAGGACGAAATACCACGGACCAAACATAAGTTCTCCCACATGTACGTGCTTTTCCTTGCGTGAAAGTGCATGTATACATATACGCAACTTTGGAATGTCTAACTCGCGTGTATACGCAAATTTATCACGATGAACCTACATATATATATATTTTTCCTTCATTCTGAGAGACTGAACTGAGATCTATTACCAGAGTGAGTTGCCATCAAGGACAACACCTGTGCCACACCTGTGCCATAGCGCCAAACCTATGTCATAATGCCAACAATCTCCCCCTTTGGACTTGATGGCAACCTCAAAGTCATTCTCCCCCTTTGTCATCAAGGGCAAAGGGTTATGCTCCCCTTGAGTACATGTTGGAATCTCTACTCTGCTGTGCTGACCATGCTCCCCCTGACTATAGGCAATATCTACAAAACCATGACTTATACATCATAGAAGACCTTCCTATCACCAAACGACTCTATACAAACATCCATCACCCAACCAAGTGGGGATCATCCACCCAAACAAGTGGGGATACATCAGAAGTTTACATATGACAACCAAGTACATTACATCATTCATCGCAGGTATAGTGGGGAAGCCAAAATAGGCCGTTACATGACCTTGACAATAAAACACATACATGACATAGAGACAAAAAATTTAGAGCAAGACTATGAAGGTCACCAATAACTAATATCAACAACACTATTCAGATCATTAATCATGTTCTCCTTCTGTTCTCCTTCTACAGCTGATCCACCTGAACCCAAAATAGCTTTTGTACTCGAACCAAGAGCTTCTAATGTAATGCCAACAACGCATTATTAGAATATTATATGCTCCCCCTAAACATGTGCCAGATGGTCTCTCGGTAGACCCATATCAGACTCTCTTCAACCAGAGTCTGTCCCCACTGAATTCCTTCAAACCACCATATACGCGATTGTATCTACATAAATTAGCGTATGTATGTGGATCCTCCTCATGAAACTCCCATACAAACACATTTCTCTGAAACAGACAGGTTTCAACATCCGGCTTTTGTTTGAGTTATTCAAATGTCTCCTTGGGTAGTGGTTTGGTGAGAATATCAGCAACTTGTTCCTTAGAGGGAACGTACTCCAACTTGACCTTTTGTTCAAGCACTTGTTCTCGAAGAAAATGGCATTTGATAGGTATGTGCTTGGTCTTTGAATGCATGAAAGGATTCTTTGAAATGATGATTGCACTTGTATTATCACAAAAAATGGGAATAGGTGAAGTACAAGTGATTTGAAGATCTTGCAATGTTTGCATCATCCAAAGGAGTTGTGTGCAGCAAGATGCAGTAGCTACATACTCTGCTTCAGCTCTAGATAATGCAATGGAACTTTGTTTCTTGCTGAACCATGACACTAATCTAGGACCCATGAAGAATGCACCACCACTAGTGCTTTTCCTGTCATCCATGCTACCTGTCCAATCTACATCTGTATATGCATGAAGTGTGATATCTGTATCTCTAGGATACCATAAACCATAGTTTTGAGTCCCTTGAAGGTATTTAAAAATTCTCTTGACTGCCTGAAGATGAGTTTCCTTTGGATTAGACTGAAACCTTCCAACTATCCCTACTGCATGCATAATGTCTGGTCAGGTACCTGTTAGATAGAGTAGACTACCAACCATGGATCTATAGGTTGGTTGATGTACAACTGCTGATTCATCATTTGTGCTGAGACTACATCCTGTAACCATAGGAGTACATACTAATTTCGAATCCTCCATCCCATATTTCTTCAAGATCTGCTTGAGATACTTGGTTTGTGATAGAAAAATGCCATCTTTTTTTTGTTGGACTTGTAAACCTAGAAAATATGTGAGCTCACCAAGCATGGACATTTCAAACTCATTTTGCATTACCAAGGCAAAATTTTGACTCATGTCTTCTTCATTGCTGCCAAAGATGATATCATCAACATACACAACAAGTATTAGCAACTTTTCATTGTCAGCCTTTATATATAGATTGATGTCTGTTGATCCTCTTGCAAAACCTTGTTGATGAAGGTACTCATCCAACCAAAAATACCAAGCCCTTGGAGCTTGTTTAAGACCATAGAGAGCCTTTTTGAGTTTGCATACAAGATTTGGATCATTTCCAAGGATGAACCCATATGGTTGTTCAATGTACACTTCTTCATTCAAGTCTTCATTCAGAAAGGTAGATTTTACATCCATCTGAAATACTTTTAACTTTTGAAAGCTAGAGAGAGCAAGGAACATTCCTATAGCCTCAAGTCTAGCCACTGGTGCAAAGGTTTCTTCAAAGTCTATGCCTTATTGTTGCACATATCCTTTACAAACAAGTCTTGCCTTGTTTCTAACCACATCTCCATTTTCATTTAGCTTATTTTTGAAAATCCACTTTGTCCCTATGACATTCTTATTATTTGGTCTAGAAACCAACTCCCAAGTGTTATTCCTTTCAATCTTCTCAAGTTATTCATTCATTGCCTTGACCCAACATTCATATTTGCATGCTTCTCTTACATTTTGTGGTTCGGTGGAGGAGAGCAATGCTAGATAGATTGAAGCTTCTGAAATGGTTCTCCTTGTTTGTACACCTTCCTCTTTCTACCCAAAAATTTGAGATACTGGATGATTCTTCTGAACGTATCTGGATGGAGTCTTTTCTTCTATTCTTATTTGTTCTTCTGGTGCCTCATGGGTTTCTTCATCATGAATTTGATTTGACGTTGAGGGATAGTCCTCATCATCTTTGAAAACTTCAGATCTTCCCTTCTTCATCAATCACTACATCAATACTTTGAATAATTTTTCCAAGTCTTTTATTCTAACACTTATATGCTTTGCTATTGGGAGAGTAACCAAGGAGAATGCCTTCATCTACTCTAGGTTCAAACTTGCCAAGATTTTCATCAGTCCTTTTAATATAGCATTTTCTTCCAAAATTTTTGAAGTATTTCACCGTGGGAGTCTTACCATACCAAAGTTCATGAGGAGTTTGAGTGTCGTTTACCTGGACATTTGTCTTGTTAAGAATAGTTACTGCAGCAAATGCGGCTCAACCCCAGAAGGTTGCGGGAGTTCCAGATTCATCGAGCATAGCACGAGCCATTTGTTGAACCATTCTGTTCATCCTTTCCACTACTCCATTTTGTTGAGGTGTCCTTGAAGCAGAGAATTCCATTCTTATGCCATGTTCTTCACAAAAATCAAAAAAATCATCTGAGGTAAATTATCCTCCTCGATCAGATCTGAGACATTTGATTCGTCGATCTGATTCATTTTCAGCTAAGGCTTTGAATGATTTGAACTTTTCTAAAGCTTCATCTTTATACTTCATGAGTCCTAACCATCACATCCTTAAAAAGTCGTCAATAAACAATATGAAGTACTTTTCACCTCGAGGTGACTTCTTCCTAGTTTGACCACATATATCTGTATGGACAAGTTCAAGTGGCCTGCTAGCTGATGCTTCGTTCTCCAGGAAATTAGTTCTGGTTTTCTTACCAAACTGACGTGATTTGCATATTTTATTGTCTGGAATTCTGATGTCAGGAAGATCACGAACCGCCTAATATTTGCATGCTTTCCTTATCTGAGAGAATCTAAGATGCCCCAATCTTCTGTGCCATAGCCAGTGTTCATCATTCTTTCTTAGATAGCATTGATGTTGTCCTTCTTTGGATATGTATAAATTATTTGGAGTTCTTCTGCCTTTGATCACTGTTTTTATTGTATCAAGATCACGAACACTACATCCATTTGATCGAAATATTACCTCAATTCCTTCATTGCACATCTGACTGACACTCAATAGATTATGCTTTAAGCCATCAACATACATAACATTTCCAGGTTTGACCTTTTCTTTCAACTGAACAGAACATTTACCTTTTATGAACGCAGGGGTGTCATTTCCAAATGAGACCTTCTTTGCCTTTTCTAAGGCACTATATGATTGAAGTTTTTCTTTATCACCTATCATATGTTTCGAACATACACTGTCGATATACCATTGATTTTCCTGTCCTTCTGCATATAAGGCTATCCTACATCTTTCTGGTTGCGGTTCTTTCATTCTCCATGTTTTGGCACTTGAGACTTGTTCCTTCTATGTTGTCTGCCGAAACCTACTCCTACATTCAGAATATTCTTGACCGAAGTTGTTACAAACAGAACATTCTATTTCATTTTCAAGATCAAAAATGTTATTGTAGGTCCTTTTCATGATCCCAGTCATGCTTCTTTGTTTTTGAGCTTCTCTAGTCATGATTGTCTTATAGGAAACACATTGAGCTGCTTTGTGACCAAACTTATGACAAGAGAAACACTGGCCATTGAAGAAACTCCTGCGATTATCAAATCTACCAACCGAATGATTGTAGTTTCTATTGACATCCATTCTTGAGGAAAATTGAGAATTTTTTACCTGTGGCTGGTTGTAGCTTCTGTTTATCCTTAAAATGGATTTCCCTCGATTTACCTGGTAGTCTCTGTTCATTCTTGAGGTAAATTGTCCCTGATTTACCTAGTGATATCCACTATGCCTTTGCTATCGATTGTCAATTTTATCACTCCTCCTTGCTGCATCAAGATAAATTTTGGAGGTGGATGGCTCTTGTGCTTGAGACGCTTCTTCATTATATCCCAGACTTGTCTTGATTAGTGGAGAACGTTGCACTTTGAAAATCTCATCTAAAGTTTCAGATCCTTTAGCAAATCTGAGATTAAGGGCTTTTGTTTCCTCAATTTCTTTTCTAAATCCCACAATTTCACATTCTAACTTTTCATTGTATTTATCTTTTTCGACAAGTTGGAATGTTAGAGTATCTATAATCATATTCTTTTCCTCTAAACAAACCTTAAGTCTAAAAATTTCTTCCTAAAGACCTTATTCATTTATAGCATCCAAGAAATCCTCATCTTCAAAAGCCATCAAAAGTCTATCATCATTACCTCGTTCACCTTCATCACTATCTGACAATACATCACTATCTTCATGCGTGTAATATCTCTTCTTATTCTGCTTTCTGTTCCATCTAACAGGTCCCTTACCTTTGTCTAGTTTATCTTTATGAGGACATTTTGCAGCATAATGATCGACTCTTCCACAAGCAAAGCAGTTGAAAGGCAGCTTACCTTTGAATCTTCCAGTTCCCCGTTGGAGGTTCTTGACAAAATTTGATTCTTCCTCTTCTTCTGACATATTTCCTGACTCATAGTAATCTCCTTTGCCTGAAACCTTGAATGCAACTTCTCTCCTGTCTGATGGTCCTCCTTTTCTCATTTCGTAAGCAGTTAGAATTCCGTGCAGCTGTGACATGGTAAGGCTCTGTAGGTTCTGCTTTTCTTCTATGGCAGAAACTTTTGATTCAAACTTAGAAGAAAAAGATCTTAGCACCTTTTCAACCAAAACAACCTCTTCTATTTCTTCACCCAAGTTTTTCATACAATTAACAATCTCATCTATACGAAGGAAATAGTTAGCCACACTTTCTTCATTGTCCAATCTGAGATTTTCATATTGAATTCTGAGGGTTTGAAGTTTTGCTCGCTTTACTTGTTCATATCCTTCATGGACTAGAACGATCTTGCCCCATATTTCTTTTGCGGTTTTGAGTTGCATAAACTTGACGAATTCTGTTTGAGATAGACTCCCTAATAGAGTATTGACAGCCTTTGCATTTGTTTCATACTGCTTCTTCCCAGCTGGATCTGTAGGAGTTGCTGATGGAAAAGTGTACCCTGTATCTATGATATCCCAGACTTTTGTACCAAGAGATTGAAGATAGCCTGTAATTCTTACCTTCCAAGAGACAAAGTTGGTCCCATCAAAAATTGGTGGCCTGATCGAGGCTTCTCTCTCGTAGTTGCTCATGATGATAGATCTTCCTCCAAGCGATCAAGCTTCTTCTGAAGGACCTGCTCTGATACCAATCGCTGGAAATAATACTGGGAGGGCGGGGTGAATCAGTATTATTAAGTCAAATATTTTTTATTTCACACCCATATCATATACGCTACTTCAGTTACAGAAAATCGCATATATACGCAACTTCAGATAAGAAAACCAGCGTATACCATGTAGAATTATAATTTAATGTATTCTACAGATGTTTATCATTAATTTGTGCATCAGAGTCATATAAATAGTAACCAGGAACAGTAAAATAAAGCAGAAGACAATCATAGACAAGAACACAAGATATAAGGTGGAAACCCAATGTGGGTGAAAACCACCTGCTACAATTCGTCTCTATCTTCCTTTAATTAGAAACTTCTTTTTACAATGATTTTTTACTGGTGCAGACTTATACCAGTATGCAGGCTGCAACCTGCAGAGAGCTACAACCCTCTCTCGTTCTCCAGCTTCTCCTAGAAGAGAGCTACAACCCCCTTTAGCTCTTGTACTAGCTGAGATACTAGTACGTAGGCACTGACCTACAGAAGGATACAACCTTCTCTTTTCTTCCAGGGACCATGTTTCATCAATTTTCAGACTGGATCCATGAATATCAAACAAACATCAAGTATATGTACATCAACCACTCTCCTTTCCACAAACAACTACTGAATCAACCAATTACTTCTCAGAATGTTGTAACCAGAAAACAATACTAGTAACCAGACACCATTGCTGAACCCAGAACACTGCAGTAATCCACAGCAGTAGCTAAAACATATTTCAAGAGACATACACTACTTCACTATGTATAAACCTGCGTACATACACAGCTGAATCAAGGTCAACCAGCGTATACGCTTTCTTCTCTTGCTGAACCTGCGTGTATACGCGCCTTTGCAGAGCTGAACATGCGTATAGATCTATAAAAGACAATTCACCCTTTAAACTTAAACAGACTTCAGTTTTACTTAGATTGTCAGATTTATAGATCTAATTATGCACCGATTATAATAGATCAAATCACAAAAAGATATTACTATTCAAGGCTTGAGATCTCGACTCATCAATAGAACTTATCTATCTTGTAATGCTCAGGTTCCTCCTTGATTCAAATCCAGCCACACAAACTAATCACTTGCACATCTTAATATATTCAATACATCAAATAATTCTTGCCTAATGATCTCCTTCCTCTTTTATAGTCTTAGGCCTTTCACAATACCACGGTCCAAAACCATAACAAACTAATACCATGGACCCAATACTTGGGATCAACACATCTAATGAGATACTATGGTCCAAAACCATAGGTTCAAATACCAAGGACGAAATACCATGGACCAAACATAAGTTCTCCCACATGTACGCACTTTTCCTTGTGTGAAAGTGCATGTATACGCATACGCGACTTTGGAATGTCTAAGTCATGTGTATACGCGGATTGATCACGATGAACCTGTGTATATATATTTTTCCTTCATTCTGAGAGCTTGAACTGAGATCTATTACCAGAGTGAGTTGCCATCAAGGACAACACCTGTGCCACACCTGTGCCATAGCGCCAAACCTATGTCATAATGCCAACATAAATAAGCATAAAAGAATGTTAACTTCAAAATTTTCAAAGAAAAGAGTACTCATGTTAATTTCATATTTCTCTAAAGTAAAAATAAGCACACCCTCCTTTTCGAACTTTATCTCTGCATTTCATCCGACCTTCGGGAGAGGGGTTAAAGAAGGGATGAATTCTTTAACCCCTTGATTTTTAGATTTCCAGAATCTGCAATCCATATAAAGATGATGTTGGAGGTTCTGATATTTCCTAAATCTGCAATCTACATAATGATGCTAGACTGTCCCAGTTGATGGTGGATGGTTGGAGTTGCAGACATTTCCTTAAATATTTCTAAAACAATTGTTTATCTTTCAAATATTTCAATGTTAACTATTAATGAATCCAAGATTTAGGAGTATAATAATAAATCCAAATTTACAGAGATTGTTGTATGGGTTACTAAAAATCGAATGCATGAAAAATTAATATATTCACATAGAGATACACAGAGAGAAATTCACATAATAGCATATATAATACACTAGTTATAGAGTGCTTGCAGAACACATTATTTTTAAAGAAAATTAGACAATGTAAATATTTAAAAAAAATGTAAATGACCCATTTAACCAGGTCACTTGACAATAATAATGTCAAAGGAAATAATATTATCAATTCATATTACCTAAATGTTACCTCTAGATCAGATTCCCCTAAATCATTGTTGTCACATTATCAATTTGTTCCAGATCACTTTTATTTCCCTTTACAACATGCCTTCTTCATTTATGTTTTTTTCTTTTCATTCTGTGTAATTGACTTCAAGCTTCCTATTTACTTGGTACATGGGTCTTATCATCTTCCTAAGATGAGGCAGAATACACTTAATTGAAGATTATTGTACATTATCTTTTCAAGTAGTAGTTTCTTTTTGAGATACACCTTTTTCATTTATATTTTGTTAGGAGCATGAGATTGAATCTAATTAGAGTGTTAGCATTGCTTTGTCATCTATTATTTGTGTTTTAATTTTAATTTTATTGGGTTGAATTTTTGTACCTTGACTTATATCTTAGAACAACCTTGATGCTTCTTGGTAACATACTTTCCTTGCTTTTGTTGTTATATGTTCATTTATGTTTCCTTTTTCATTATGTGTAATTCAGTTCAAGATTCCATATTTGCTTGGAACATGGGTATTATTAGCTTTCGAAGATGAGGCATAATACACTTAATTGAAGGTTCTTGTACTTTCCCTTTTCAAGTAGTAGTTTATTTTTGATATACATCTTTTTCATTTCTATTTTGTTGGGTGCATGAGATTGAAGATAATTAGAGTGTTGGCATTGCTTTGTCATCTATTTTTGGTGTTTTAATTTTAATGTTAATGGGTTGACTTATTATACCTTTATTTATCTCATAGAACTATGCTCCAAATGCACCAAAATAATCTGAAGAGAAAATCCCTACGATTATTAGGAGCCCCTACTTGATCAAAATGTTATATCCTGAGAAAATGGGCAAATGATGTAGTGCCAAAGAAGTATAAATTATGCATCTATCATTAATGCTAGTATCATATCCCCATCTTCTCAGCACATAACATTTGAATCGACAAAATGAAAATTTTGATAAATGAAGACGACACCAATGAAAATGATGATGATATCATGGCCATTGAACAACCTTTATGCTTATTCGTAACATATTTTTCCTTTCTTTTGTTGTTATATGTTCATTTATGTTTCCTTTTCCATTATGTGTAATTCACGTTGCTTCCTTTTCTTTCTTGGAACATGGATCTTAATAGCTTCCTAAGATGAGATAGAATATGTAGAGCGATAACTAGGGTCTCTCACACCAGCAATTATTCCACATTATTAAGTCAATCCGGGATCGTTTTGTTCTTTCAAGGAGTAACTCAATCCGAGGCTGTTCTGTCCAAGTAGTGCTCGGTAGTATAGCGTTCTAATGACTTGAAAGGAAACAAACACTAAGCTGTAACTAAACCAATTCAGAAAATGAAATCACACAAGGCAAATGATCAGTCAAGGGTACGGAACCAATAACCCTTCCCTTTAGAAACTGATAAAGAAAGGAAACCAAAGCATGGGCTTATAGGTCAGGGAGCTAGGCAGCGTCTTGCTGGGCTCACGACAGCCTTAGGCCTGCTATCACGCGAAAGCAATAAAGGCAGATTAATGAAAGTAAAATGGAACAGCAATTCTTAAAATGGAACAACAGTAATGAAATGGAACAACAAACTATCATAAACAGGAAACGTCAATCATATAAAATGGAACAGCAAACCCAAATGGAACAGCAAAACCCAAATGGAACAACAAACTCAAATGGAACAGCAAACCCTGAAGTATGTACACGGTCTATACTACTGTAGCGATCCGAGAGCAATGTATGATGCGACTATGTTTCTGAACAAAGTGATATTATCTTCAGGCCTCACAAATACTTATTTCATATGAATCCAATAATGATAACATTCATACCAATAACTTGCTGTAGAAATGAATGCAATTCGAATAGATTCAGTTTGTGTAATACGGAGACGTGAATTACAGAAATTATTCAGATTCAGATATTAATTAAGAAGCATAGTCTATCATATAAGAAATGTATCGGATTACTGAAACAAGAGAAATAAGCAAACCACACAAATCACCGTATGATACAACAGCAAGTGACCGTCGGAGCTGGGCCCTTGGCTACGATGGTACACTGCTTAGAGTTACTTCAGATACAGAAACGAAGTGAACACCAAATCCTTTATATTGATTGCATAACAAAAGTGTACAAAATCAGATCTTACAAAAGCTCAGTGATCAAAATCGTTCTGAGTTTATAATTATAATAACAGTCGTCCCCCCACGCTCGATGGCGTGGTACCTTTATATAACAGCAATGACGGAGATGTCTAGATACAAAAGATAAGCTTAAAGCAGCGATCCCTCAGGATCGAAGATCCTGAGGGATTCGCTAATCGTTCAGGTCTTCTCTTTCCTTCTTGCGTTCTCCGTCACGGTATCCTGCGTTCTTTTCCTGGATTATTCGGCTCCAATTTTACTTGATCTTGTCCGCATCCGGTTCCCTGTTGTCGGGACAGCAGTTACTTTCCTTTCGCTTCTCGTTTTTACTCGATAATTCCCCATTTCCGCGTCCTTCTGCATAGAAAACATCAATTATTAGTGATTGAGCTTCGTTTGTCCATTTTCACACAATTCACCAAAACCCTTATATTTTTAGACTCATAATGCAGAAAAGATTAGAAATAGTATTGAAAAACCACTAGATTGCTTATCAAAAAGCATACCTTCTAGGTGCTCCACACACCCCCCTGCTTACCCTGTTTCATGTCCTCATGAAAACGTTGTAATTGACATGCAGGGCTGTGAGAGAGTAGGTCGGAGAAGGGATCTCACGAAGAGGCCGACAACCATGATTAGCAACTAGATGGTCAAAGAACTGGTCTAACTGATCTGCAGGCATCTCATATAGGGCCTGATATCCAGGTGCAGGATGCCAAACAATTGGGCTGCGAAACCGATACCCCAACCACAATGGTCCTGCTCGCAGAATCTGTTCCCCATAGAGACTCAATCGACTGGCAGCCAATTCAAAATTCTCAAAGTTAAAGGGTTCCCTGAGCTGGATGTTTGGGTTAGAGGTTCGGTAGCGAAACTTTGCAGCATGGAAGGCCTGGTCTTTAATAGTCAGGAAATACTCCAGACCATTTCGGATCAAGTCTCCATGCATGGGACCTAATATCTTCATAACACCTGGGATCCTCATCATACTCCTATGCTCTCTCCATAATGCTGCTGGGTCCCTAGGTTCAGATCGTACCCAAAGGTCTAAACTATTTTCTTGCCTCTGGAAGATGTTGTAAGCTTTAAGCCATTTTAACTGATTCACCCCAAATGAGATAAAGGCTTGAAATTGTATATCGCCAACGAAAGGGCCAGGATTCAAATCAGTTTCCTGGTCTAAGACAAGATTGTGCAAGTAGAATTCACATAACAACCTTTGAACTTTAACTCCATAGTGCTTGCAGCAATCTATAAAATCATTAACAGTGTTGATATGGATGGGTGCTCCTGCCCTAACAGCTTTTATTTTTAATCTCAAATAACGTTCAAGCAAAAACAAAGCATAATTTTTAGCAGGGGCTCTACAAGTCAAAACATCAGTATACAAGGAACACAAGGTGTCCATCTGTTTAACAACACTATCTAGTCGACGAGTTACCTTAGCAACCTTTTCCTGCTCCTTCTGCCATCCTTCAAAGGCCTGGCTCTCAGACTGACTGATGTTTCGAAGTTGCTGTTGGAGCTCTTCGTATTTTTCCTTGGGGACCGTCTGTTCTCGTAACTTCTCGGCCTCCTGCTGGGCTTCCTTCATCATTTTATGCAAGGTTCTGGTTTTCGGGTCTTTCTTCCAGGCAGCCGTAGAAGCTGGAAGTTTAACCTGGACCTTCCTATTGCGTTGTTTGGAATTTTGGACCCGAATTACACCCGACGGGGGTGCTTCCGTTTGAACCTCTTTGCTATCCGTCTCCTTTTTGATGCGAACAAAGGGTTGGTACGGTCTTCCTACCACCGGAGCCTCTTGCTGTTCCATTGGAATGTCCATTCGTTCCTCCGGGCCAGATGGAACAGCAATTTCTATTGGAACAACACCATGTTCCTCATTATCATTCGGAACAGCGGACTGTTCCTCCATAGTAGGTCTCCTGATGGGGTTTCGTCCATCAAAACGAACCCTAACCCTCGGGGTTCTTGGTGCCGTGGTCCTTTTCCTCTTCCTTGCAGTTTTTTGTATTCTTAGACTGGCTTTCAACATTCTAATTTGTTGCCGAAGTCTGGCTATTGTGCCCAGCATCCTCTGGTGCTTCTTTCTCAATTTTTCAATTTCCCTAGCCTTGGCAGAGGGTTTGGCCTTCAATCTTACTTCTTCTTCCTCTCCTGGAACATCTTTCGGCGCCCTGGGGACAGATTGTCCCGAATTGATGTCTTCTGCTTCATTACCAAAGACAGGCAGGTTTTCTTCCCCTGCCTCTTCTGCATGCCCTTCCTTAGGTAATTCTTCTTCTGCGGGACCATCAAGGATGCCTCCTGGATTGGAGGCTTGGCCGTATTCTCCCATATTGGCCAGAACTGCTGCCAATTCCTCTTCTCCTGGATGGTATTGCAACGGGCTCCCCATGGATTGTGCGTTTTCTTCCTCAATTCCTTCTTCTGGCTGGTTAGTTCCAGCCTCTAGTTGCTCAGCATTTCCTTCGGGTAATTCACCTTCCTCTTCCGAGGGTTCGTCCTCGATTTCAATTGGTTGGGCCGCAGTTTTCTGAATCTTTTCCAACCTTCCCCGTATTCGAACCAATCGAGCTGACTTCCTAGGTCTTTCAGGCAGGTTGGGAGTGCCAACAGGTTCTCTAGGTTCCTCTGGTCGTTCCGGCGTATCGGAGGATCGCTTCCGTTTCGAAACAGCATGCTTTTCTGCCGCCGGCTTCTTACGTTTCTCTGATTGTTCCGGCGTGCTAGAGGACTGCTTTCGTTTTGAAACAGCATGCTTTTCTGCCGCCGGCTCCTTGTGTTCTTCTGAACGTTCCAGTGTGCTGGAGGTTCGAGGTAAAGCCAGTCCCATTTTAACTGTTTCGACCAATTCCTCCCAGGTGTCTTGCTGTTGGGCAAGACTGTGGCTTATTATTAGACGAATCAGTCCGTGGTGGCTAACAACCGTCTCGGTGTGCTGAGCCTTCTTCAAACTTCGGGCCGCATCATCTAATAATGAATTTAAAAAGGCAGGGAGATTTACAGAGCATTTTCCCTTCAAAACAGCTAGAAGTTTTAAGTAACGAGCCCTTACCACATCTTTTCTCCCTTCGCATGTGATATAGCTCTGCACTATCTTTGCCAGCTCGGTCCAGGGTTCCCCCAGTGTTGTCGGCAGAACTCCTTTCCCTTTGACTGTCAGACTTTGGCCTTCGCTTTGGAAAATTTCCATTGCTTTCTGCAGTCTTTCCTTCTTCAGCTCCCATCTGGGTCCAACAGCTGGTAATCCTGAGGTTTCTGCAATAATGTCCTCCGTGACTTCTATCCGCTTTCCTCTGACTATAGAGTGGTTTTCCTGCAGATTTTGCAGGAATTCCAATGCTATAGCCTCGTTCGATTCTTGCAGGCGGTTGAAGTAATTCAACCAGCCTGCATTTTCTAGAATTTCGCGGGCAGCAGCAGACGCGGTCAGCTTGTGTGGTTCACTTCGGATTGTTTTCCCGCCCATAGATTACTCTCAGGAATGAACTCGGGAATGACACAGCAACTGTCCGCGGTATTTACCGAACAGAGAGGGTACTCGATGCTATTTTTAGGAAGGAATTTCGCAGAGCATGCAGCAAAGAGAAAGACCGTGGGTGGCAGTCCGTAGAATGAGATCATCATACCGTTAAATCGTGTCATTATTTTGCCCGAATGGTGTGCAGCCACGTAACCATTGGAGTAATGAGGTCACCTCCCCCCCGCGATCTGATAGGCTGCCCCCAGCCGTCAAAGAGAGGAGCAACAGCCAGTCGGGAGTCAAATCATAAAGTACAGCAGGTGGAAATTATGCCATGTTGTAAAAGGACAATGAAGTACCGAAACCGAGGCAGAAAAATGGATCGCTTTTAAGATAAGCCAGTGTGATATAATGAGGAACCGAGGGTTGGACGTCTGTCAACTGTACCAAGTCTCCAGTAGTCATTGTCAATTCTGTTGCCATGATTGGTGATAATGCTCATGCGATAATTATATCAGGGTGTGACATATGATACATGCAAAGGATATAAAAGACAAACAGACTTAATATCATACCTGTTGGTGTAAATATTATGACTCCAATGCCATTAACAGAGCTCTGCTGCCAACAGGTGTTCATAGCCTTGGCAAAGTTTTTTATCTCACCCTCTGGAACCATTATCCTTTGTGTATCTACTGAAGAGTGCTTTGTCAAGATGCAGGCCATTATGCTGGCTTGGTGACCAGATAGCCATAATGCCATTCACAAGGTAGGCACGAAACGTGGTCAGGCCGGCTCGTGATGAGACCTCCTGTTCCAAGGTTTGCTTGTTATTTTACCTTTGGACCATATCCCTGGTGTGGTGGCCGTAATGGGAATGCCACTTCGCTTCCATCCTTATGATCATGGTAGGCTGGCTCTGAATGAGACCCCCTATCCTGCATTTGACAATTTCATATCTTGTTTTTATATATTTTTTCTTTTTTGTTCTTCTTTTGCAGCACACTTCTTTTTTCTTTGTTCGATTACACATAAGGGTGGTTCCGCACTCCTTAAGAGCGGGGAATGGTGGAAGAAGTCTTACAATCCCAACAGACAGATATAAATTGTTTGCTCATATTCCTCAGTAATGATCAAGAAAGTTTTTAGGGAAATCGACATGATAAAAATTACCAAACCATGGTTCGGGAACAAGGTAATGACAGTAAAGACGAAAGTTAATGTCCTTCCTCTTGTCTTCTTATATATGCTGACTGTTAAAATAATAGCGATTTGTGATATGCAGGTTTCGGTATATCATGCTTTTATGTTGATTGCATAATGTCATTGCTATATCTAAAGGATTTAGGAGAGCATAATCGCAAAACATCCAAATAGAAGCAGAAAGGTTCTGATGGTGTCTTCTCTGAGCGAAGCATGCGAATGACTCATCTTGCGGAAAAGAAAAACCAAATTCTGCATCTTGAAAAAAAGAAATATGCGAGTGCTGTTCCTTTTCGGAAAGGAACAGCAAAGCACAAAGAGTGCTGTTCCTGTTCGCAAAGGATCAGCAAAAATCCACACGTGTTGTTCCTTTTCGCAAAGGAACAGCAAAAATCCACACGGGCTGTTCCTTTTCGCAAAGGAACAGCAAAAATCCACACGGGCTGTTCCTTTTCGCAAAGGAACAGCAAAAATCCACACGGGCTGTTCCTTTTCGCAAAGGAACAACAAAAATCCACACGGGCTGTTCCTTTTCGCAAAGGAACAGCAAAAATTCCAAAACACAAACGTGCTGTTCCTTTTCGCAAAGGAACAACAAAAATTCCAAAACACAAAAGTGCTGTTCCTTTTCGCAAAGGAACAGCAAAAATTCCAAAACGCAAAAGTGCTGTTCCTTTTCGCAAAGGAACAACAAAATAAAAAGTGCTGTTCCTTTTCGAAAAGGAACAGCAAAACAACAAGTGTTGTTCCTTTTTGCAAAGGAACAACAAAACACCAAAAGTGTTGTTCCTTTTGAAAAGGAACAGCAGAATCACACGAGTGTTGTTCCTTTTAAAAAAGAACAACAAAATCAAACGAGTGCTGTGCAAAATAAGGTAACCAAAATAATACAAAACAAAGATGAAAAGAACATATATACATGATGTTATGTACAAATTATGAAAAACAAATTGCTTAAGTTATGGGTGAGGAAGATTTCACTTCCTCTGCTAGGATCTCCAAATCAGTATCTTGCTGAAGCTGTTGACAAAAGGATTCCCGAGTAAGAGGTCTTCGATAGGGACGAACTCGGTGGCCATTTACTTTGAACGTATGTCCAGAACCGTCAATCGTGATCAGAGTGAGGGTCCCATTGTCGTGCACCTTCTGGATCTCATATGGTCCTAGCCAGCGAGTCTGGAGTTTCCCCGGGAAGTCCTGGAACCGAGAATCGTATAATAGAGCCCAGTCTCCTTCATGGAAGACTTTATTCTTTATAAGTGCATCGTGCCACTTAGCTCGCTGCTGTTGGATTAATGCTGTGTTTTGTAATGCAGAGAGCCTAATCTCATCCAATTCGTTGATTTGTCGTAGTCGATTGATCTGTGCCTCATTCAGATCTAGGCCAACCTCTTGTGCAGTTCGTAGTGTTTGGATCTCGAATTCGATAGGAAAGATTGGTTGTTTCCCAAACGCCAATTGATAAGGTGAATAGCCTGTCGTACTTCTCCATGTGGTTTTATAAGCCCACAGTGCTTCAGGTAGCCGAGCAGCCCAATCACGCCTGTGTGATGCGATGGTCTTTGTTAAGATTGACTCAATTATCTTGTTACTATTTTCTACTTGTCCATTTGCCTGCGGATGGTAGGGGGTAGTAATCTTGTGTTGGATATGATAATTGTTAAATGTTGCAGCTAGTTTGTTTCCAACAAATTGTGGTCCACCATCTGTAATTACTTCTCTCGGAAGTCCATAACGTACAAACAAATGGAACAAAAATTGTATTACCGAATCTTCTGTAGCCCTAGCTAATGATTCAGCCTCAACCCATTTAGTAACATAGTCTGTTGCTACCAGGATGTATGTCCTTTGGTTTGATGGTGGATTAATGGGCCCGACGAAATCGAGAGCCCATTGTTCAAATGGCTCAATAACCACTTGTGGTCTCAGAGGCATTTCATCAGCTTGACCAGGCTCTCCTGCTCACTGGCAGCTATCACAGTCCTGCACAAACTTTTTTGCGTCCTTAAAGATTGTAGGCCAATAGTACCCTGCCTGTAGTATTTTATGTGCTGTTCTCTTGTCGGCAAAGTGCCCCCCGCATGGTCCACTGTGACAAGCCTTTAAGATGTCTAGGATCTCATCCTCTCGAATACACCTTCTGATGTGCATGTCTGCCCCTGTATGGAATAAATGGTCTCCAATCGACGAAAATCGTGTGCTTTTTTGAACAATTTGCTTTCGTTCCTGAGGGGTTAGGTGTTTTGGTAACTTACCCACTACAAGGTAATTGGCGACGTCAGCATACCAGGGTGTTCGAATGGCAATGGCAAACAGATGTTCGTCAGGGAATTGATCTTCCACAGCTGCTGCTTCGATTGATTTGGGTATTCTTGAGAGGAAGTCGGCTACAGGGTTCTCCTTGCCAGGTCAATCCTTAATTGTGATGTCAAACTCCTGCAACAGGATCAACCATCGAGTTACTCTAGCATTCGTGACAGGTTTGTTTGCTAGATATTTAATAGCAGAATGATCTGTATATAACACAACAGGGTAACCTGTAATATAATGCCTAAATTTATTAACAACATGAATTACAGCGAGAAATTCCTTTTCAGTAACAGTATAATTGAGCTCGGCAGAGGATAAATTTTTGCTAATATAGTAAATAGCGTATGGCTTCTTATCCTCTTCTTGTCCTAGGACTGCACCGATTGCTGTATCCGAGGCATCCGATGAGATCTGGAATGGCAGATTCCAGTTTGGTCCTCGAAGGACTGGAGCTATTGACAACAACTTCTTCAATTCTTTAAAAGCTTGGTCGCATTTATCTGTCCACAAAAAATCGACATTACCTGTCAGAGCATATAGAGGTGCTGCAATTCGTGAATAATGTTCTATAAAGCGTCTGTAATATCCAGAAAATCCAAGGAAACTACGTACCTCTGTTTGAGTAGTGGGGGTAGGGATGAGCAAAAGAATCTGAATTTTAGTAGGGTCTACCTGGATGCCAGCTGCTGAAATGTAGTGCCCTAGAATGAGCCCTTCCGTCATCATCATGTAGCACTTCTCGTGGCTCAGGCAGAGTCTGGTAGCAATGCAGCGTTGTAGAACTTTTTCCAGGGTATCCAGAGTTGGATCAAATTCATCCCCATACGGTGTGAAGTCGTCCATATACACCTCAAGTCCATCGTATATTAGATCTGCAAAAATACTGAGAATAGCCCTTTGAAATGTAGCAGGGGCGTTACATAGGCCGAAGGGTAATACACGATAGGCAAACGTTCCCCAAGGGCACGTAAAGGTAGTTTTATCCTGGTCTTCAGGGGCAATTTGGATTTGGTTATATCCACTGAAGCCATCCAAAAAGGAGAAAAATTTCTTCCCTGCTAACGTGTCCAATACTTGATCTATAAATGGGAGGGGAAAGTGATCCTTTTGCGTAGCCTTGTTTAACTCCCTGTAATCGACGCAAATCCTCCATTTTCCATTTTTCTTGGGTACCACCACAAGGGGAGAGACCCATTTACTATCAGAGATAGGGTAAATAAAGTTAACATCTAAGAGCTTCTGAAGTTCATCTTTCACTATCTCCTTTAGGTGAGGGTTGAGTCTTCTTTGTGGCTGACGGACAGGTCTTGCATCTTTCTCTATATAGATGTGATGGGTGCATAATTGAGGATCAATCCCCTTCATGTCGGGGTAATCCCACGCAAATGCATCCTTGTATTTTTGTAACAGACTAACAAGTTTTGTCTCTTGATCTGGTGTAAGATTGGCGTTAATATTCAAAGTTTTACCAGGTTCAATTTCCACTACTTTACTATTAGCAACAACAGTTACTGGTATTGTCTGATCATGCGGATCTTTTAAGGGATCTTCTTCTAGCTCACTGTCAAATGCTGCCTCTATCACAAGACACTGCATATGTTTTCTAGCTTCAGTTTGACTAATAAAATTGTTAATGGCGTCGTCTTCTGTTTGATCCTTGAAGTCTAACGCCTTCTGTATAGTTAATGGAGATCTGATGTTGTTAGCAAGATATGATACAGGATAAGAGTTAGTTTTAATCATTGGAAGGCTTGGCTGAGCTGGTGGATATAAAATTAAATTTTTAACATCGGGTCCTTTAGCTATAGTCATGTTTCCCTACCGGCAGCCTATGTAGGCATCGGCAGTAGCAAGCCAGGGTCTGCCTAGGATTAAGGGATGTCCATCTAGTCGGGTTTTAGGATTAATTACCAGGAAATCTGTGGGATACTCCCATGAATCTACGGAAACCATGACATCATTCAGAGTACCTTCTGGTCGAACTACAGATCGATCTGCCAATTCTAACAGAGTAGAAGTAGGTTCTACTGACGTAATGCCAAGCTTTTGGCAGGTGGAGGTTGTCAAAATGTTGATTGCAGCTCCCAGGTCGACTAGAGCGTTAGTCAGGGTTTGGCCATAGATTTGAATGGTTACAATTGGGTTCCCGGGATCTTCATATTTAATAGGTGTCTCCTTTCCTGATAATAGGTCGGATAAAGTACCAACTACTTGGACTCTAGGGTTAGTATTTGTATTCCTCCTTGATTTTTTTATGCATAATTCCTTTATGGTTTTCGCATATATAGGAATATCTTGTATAGCTTGGAGGAATGGAATCTTTATATACAAATTTTGTAATTCTCCCAAAATGTCAAAGTCTAGAGGTTGTATAGGTCGAGATATGACTAATCGTTCTGGGAAAGGAGGAGAGGATGTACTTGCTTGTTTATTGTTTTGCTCTTTGTTTTCATCCTCCCGTTGTGGGGGTTGTTTTACTGGTAACTGATTTTCAATATGAATCATTTTGTCTCCCTCTGTTTCTATTATTCGTCCCGATCTTAACTGAAGATCGTTACACTCCCTTAGGTCAGACTCAATCTTTGATGTGTCTATGATTTGGATAGATTGGACTGGCCTATTATTAGGGTTGGGATTGGGTTGGGCTGGGAGTTGCGGTCTCAGATTAGACTGGGGATTTTGTTGTAAGGCTGGCAGAGTTGGTTGAGGGAGTGGGATTGATCCTGCTGGCTGATATGTCGATCTTGGCCAGCTTGTCTGCCAGGATGAGCCTTGCGAAGTGGAAGGGGTCCACTGTGGAGGATAGGAACTATTCTGCCAATATGGTGGAGGATAAGGGCAGTTTGGCCAACCAAATTGGGACATCTAAGGATTCAGAGTAGGAAACATTTGAGGCGACCAATTTGAAAACGGGGGTTGGGACTGATTTTGCCACATGTTCTGTTGCTGTGTACTGAATTGCGGGGGTTGAAAAGAAGAGGAGGGATCTGAAAACATACCTGGTTGCCTAGGCTGCCATTGACGACACTGGTTAACAAAATATGCTGGTTCTGACTCCTCTTCTGCTTCTTTGTATACTTCCTTCAAACCAGGCAGTGAAGGGCAGCTTTCGGTCAGGTGTTCCTTGGTGCAGATAGCACATATTTGGACTATATCCAACGGGCATTCCTTATGGCTGTGTTTCTTCCTACATCGTGGGCAAAAAATGGCTAGATTCTGCTCTGCCTCAGCTTGCTTCTGTTTAGCCTGCACAATGTCAAGTTGTGTAGTTAATGTTCCCAGGATATCAGTTTTAAAATTTTCTAGCAAATTTCCAAGTTCCACCCATGTTACTCCCTCTGTTAATGTTCTGTTATCTCTGGGGAAGCGATCATATTCCGCTGGTTTTATCCTCGTGCTGCCTCTCGAGCTCCTGATACACAGATCAATGATATCAGCGAAATTTTCCTGATAAATGTCTCCTTTCCCCATGATGTTTAACGTTTCGATCCATTGCTCTCTCATACCTCTAATTAATGCAGTTTTCAACACGTTATCAGGCAGAGGTAGTGATGCATAAGGGGATCTTTGCAAGTTATATTGGAAACGTTCCACATATTCTTCTAAGGTTTCGTTTGTTCTGGCTGACATTTGAAAGATTTCATCTTTTAATTCCCTCGATCTAAAGTAATCTTGGTATTTCTTTAAAAAGGCTTCTTTCATTTGATCCCAATTGTTAATAACCCCACCACCTAAGCCCATAAACCATCTCAACGCAGCCCCTTTTAATGTAGAGGGGAACAATTTCAGTTTCTGGGGGTCGGTGGTGTAATCTTATCCTCTACATAATACATCCAATTCGAACAAGAAGGCGTCCGGATCTTCTGATGTGAGGCCATGAAATGTGGGAATATGCTGGAGAGGGATGGCTTTCATGGGCGCATTTGCTGCAGAATCTACTATCGGATATTGCAATGTGGAGGTCTGGGTGTTTGGCTGGTTCTGCGCCATGGGATCGAATATATGCCAGTAATCTTCAGGAATTTCCAAGAGAGTGTTCCTTGGTTGAGGAGGGATAGTCTTAACAGGGATTGTCTTGACACCACTCCCTTGATCAGGGATGATAATGGCCCCAACTGTCTGCGGTGAATGAATTCCTTCAACAAGGATTTTTACAGCGCTTCCCTTGTCCGGGCTATTCAAAGGCTGGTTCAATTCAAAAGGAGATCTAGGTTCCTCAACTTCCCCTGTTTCTGCTTCTCCTTCACAAAGGTTACTTTGGGTCCCTTCGTGCAATGGTCCAGGAGTCAAATTTTCAATTTCTTGAAAATCCTGCTCCTTTGTTCGACTGTGCACCTCAGCAAAGGCTTCGGATGGTGATCCCGAGGCCTGAAGGGAACTAGTAGGCTGTTTAGAATTGACTTTCTTATAACCTACTGATGGCTGAGAGTCGGCTTTCTTATAGATTTCGTCTATGAAGGTCTTTCGTCCAAGGGTCACCGACCCCTTAGCTTTGGATGGAGGCTTTTGATCTTTTTCTAACTTTTTCTGCTTAGTCATGCACTCCAATTAAACTGCTAAATCCTATTTAACCAGCAATTCTACTAAGAGAGCGGACGGTGGAGCAGGGCTTTTACATGCTCTGTACGCAGGTTCTTACCTTCCGTTTTTAAAATCCAACTCCCTCCTAGCAGATTTGCGCACTACTCTATAAAGGACAAATGGCTATTACCCCTTCCCCGGCAACGGCGCCAAAATGTAGAGCGATAACTAGGGTCTCTCACACCACCAATTATTCCACATTATTAAGTCAATCCGGGATCGTTTTGTTCTTTCAAGGAGTAACTCAATCCGAGGCTGTTCTGTCCAAGTAGTGCTCGGTAGTATAGCGTTCTAATGACTTGAAAGGAAACAAACACTAAGCTGTAACTAAGCCAATTCAGAAAATGAAATCACACAAGGCAAATGATCAGTCAAGGGTACGGAACCAATAACCCTTCCCTTTAGAAACTGATAAAGAAAGGAAACCAAAGCATGGGCTTATAGGTCAGGGAGCTAGGCAGCGTCTTGCTGGGCTCACGACAGCCTTAGGCCTGCTATCACGCGAAAGCAATAAAGGCAGATTAATGAAAGTAAAATGGAACATCAATTCTTAAAATGGAACAGTAGTAATGAAATGGAACAGCAGTAATGAAATGGAACAGCAGTAATGAAATGGAACAACAAACTATCATAAACAGGAAACGTCAATCATATAAAATGGAACAGCAAACCCAAATGGAACAGCAAACCCAAATGGAACAGCAAACTCAAATGGAACAGCAAACCCTGAAGTATGTACACGGTCTATACTACTGTAGCGATCCGAGAGCAATGTATGATGCGACTATGTTTCTGAACAAAGTGATATTATCTTCAGGCCTCACAAATACTTATTTCATATGAATCCAATAATGATAACATTCATACCAATAACTTGCTGTAGAAATGAATGCAATTCGAATAGATACAGTTTGTGTAATACAGAGACATGAATTACAGAACTTATTCAGATTCAGATATTAATTAAGAAGCATAGTCTATCATATAAGAAATGTATCGGATTACTGAAACAAGAGAAATAAGAAAACCACACAAATCACCGTATGATACAACAGCAAGTGACCGTCGGAGCTGGGCCCTTGGCTACGATGGTACACTGCTTAGAGTTACTTCAGATACAGAAATGAAGTGAACACCAAATCCTTTATATTGATTGCATAACAAAAGTGTACAAAATCAGATCTTACAAAAGCTCAGTGATCAAAATCGTTCTGAGTTTATAATTATAATAACAGTCGTCCCCCCACGCTCGATGGCGTGGTACCTTTATATAACAGCAATGACAGAGATGTCTAGATACAAAAGATAAGCTTAAAGCAGCGATCCCTCAGGATCGAAGATCCTGAGGGATTCGCTAATCGTTCAGGTCTTCTCTTTCCTTCTTGCGTTCTCCGTCACGGTATCCTGCGTTCTTTTCCTGGATTATTCGGCTCCAATTTTACTTGATCTTGTCCGCATCCAGTTCCCTGTTGTCGGGACAACAGTTACTTTCCTTTCGCTTCTCGTTTTTACTCGATAATTCCCCATTTCCGCGTCCTTCTGCATAGAAAACATCAATTATTAGTGATTGAGCTTCGTTTGTCCATTTTCACACAATTCACCAAAACCCTTATATTTTTAGACTCATAATGCAGAAAAGATTAGAAATAGTATTGAAAAACCACTAGATTGCTTATCAAAAAGCATACCTTCCAGGTGCTCCACAGAATACACTTAATTTAATATTATTGTACTTTCTCTTTTCAAGTAGTATTTTCTTTTCGAGATACATCTTTTTCATTTCTATTTTGTTGGGTGCATGAGATTGAAGATAATGAGAGTGTTGGCATTGCTTTGTCATCTACTTTTGTTGTTTTAATTTTAATATTATTGGGTTACTAATTAGAGTGTTGGAATTTATTTGTCATCTATTTTTTTTGTTTTAATTTTAATGTTATAGGGTTGACTTGTTCTATGTTGATTTATCTCGTAGAACAACCTTGATGTTTCTTGGTAACATACCTACCTTGCTTATGTTGTTATATGTTCATTTATGTTTCCTTTTTCATTATGTGTAAATCACTTTTCTTCCCTATTTTCTTGGAACATGGATCTTATTAGCTTCCTAAGATTAGGAAAAATACACTTAATTGAAGGTTCTTGTACTTGCTCTTTTAGATTAGTAGTTTCTTTTTTAGATACATATTTTTCATTTTTATTTTGTTGGGTGCATGATATTGAAGCTAATTAGAGTGTTGGAATTTCTTTTTCATCTATTTTTGGTGTTTTAATTTTAATGTTATTGGGTTGATTGTTCTACCTTGATTTATCTTGTAGAAAAAGCTTGATACTTCTTGGTAAAATACTTTCCTTACTTGTGTTGTTATATGTTCATTTATGTATCATTTTTCATTATGTGTAATTCACTTTGATTCCCTATTTTCTTGGAACATGGGTCTTATTAGCTTCCTAAGATAAGACAAGATACACTTAATTAAAGGTTCTTGTACTTTATCTTTTAGAGTAGTAGTTTCTTTTTGAGATACATCTTTTTCATTTTTATTTTATTGGGTGCATGAGATTGAATCTACTTAGAGTGTTGCCATTGCTTTGTCATCTATTTTTTGTGTTTTAATTTTAATTTTATTAGGTTGACGTAATCTACCTTGATTTATCTCATAGAACAACCTTGATGCTTCTTGGTAACATACTTTCCTTGATTTTGATGCTATATGTTCATTTATGTTTCCTTTTTCATTATGTGTAATTAACTTTTCTTCCATATTTCCTTGGAACATGGGTCTTATTAGCTTCCTAGCATGAGGAAGAATACACTTATCTGAAGGTTCTTGTACTTTCTCTTTTAGAGTACTAGTTTCTTTTTGAGATACATCTTTTTCATTTTTAATTTGTTGGGTGCATGAGATTGAAGCTAATTAGAGTGTTGGCATTGCTTTGTAATCTATATTTGGTGTTCTAATTTTATTCTTATTGGGTTTCTAATTAGATTATTGACAATTCTTTGTCATTTATTTTTGGTGTTTTAATTTTAATTTTATTGGGTTGACTTGTTTTACCTTGATTTATCGCGTAGAACAACCTTGATGCTTCTTGGTAGCATACCTTCCTTGCTTATTTTATAATATGTTCATTTGTATATTTTTTCATTATTTTTAATTCACTTTAAGCTTCCCTATTTTCTTGGAACATGGGTCTTATTAGCTTCCTAAGATGAGGCAGAGTATACCTAATTGAAGGTTCTTGTACTTGCACTCTTCAAGTAGTAGTTTATTTTTTAGATACATCCTTTTCATTTCTATTTTGTTGGGTGCATGAGATTGAAGCTAACTAGAGTATTGGCATTGCCTTGTCATCTATTTTTTATTTTTTAATATTAATATTATTGGTTTGACTTGTTTTACCTTGATTTATCTCATAGAACGACTTTGATATTTCTTGGTCACATACTTCCTTGCTTCTATTGGTATATGCTCATTTATGTTTCATTTTTCATTTTCTTTTTCATTGTTAACTATAGTTTTTAAATAAGAGTATAAATAGACCCATGTATGGCATATAAATAAACATGTATTATAGATTTAATAAAAAAGTTGTATAACAATGAATAAGTGTCAAAATTTCCAAGAATGAAAATAAAAATAAATTAAGAAATACTTTCAAACTTGGGTGATTTGAAGTTAAGTTGAATTGGAAAGATTTATGTCGGTTGAATGAATAAAAAATAAGTTAGTAAATACTTTCAACCTTCAGTTGAGTTGAAGCTAAGTTGAATGAATTAGATATTTGTAGTTGAGATAAACTAGAGATCTCTAGTTGTTTTCTTCTTGCAATTCTCCAACCATCCAACCAAGTAGAAGCAACCTTTCTTGGTACGTAGCCTTCCAAGAGATTTGTCTAAACAATGATCTTTTGCACTATCTAATAATACTTGTATAACTATACTAAATTCATTTTATTCAATTTGTTTATATGAGGATCAGAAAACCCATTAAGCATGGTTGAAAATGGACATTATGCATAGAAGTTTCTTGTTATTCCAATCTAGGGAAAGTAGTGATTACATATGTGCTATGAAATATTTTGACAAATAAATCTCTCCAAAGGGAAAGGAATGTACCTCGAAGAACAAAAAACAATGAAGATGATTATATTGCATTGATAGAAGGCTTAGGAACAACTAGGGAGTATTGATCCAATGTAATTGTAGTCTTCACCAATTCCGAACTTGTGTGCAACCAGATGAAAGGCATATACCAAGTTAAAAAAGAGAGGTTGAAACAACCACATGGAGAAGCAAATAATATTGTCAGTCAATTTCAATCATTTATCATAAGACATTTTGCAAATGTTAATAGGATGTTTAGTGATCTATTTTATTGGGCAATTGCAATTAAGGATTTGTGTGTGAAAGATGAATTAGTGTTAAGAAGTTCTCCATCGATATTTATTAATGGACATTGTAAGATATATTTGATATGTGTGTGTTTTTTAGTTATAAATGTGTCATTTTTAATGACCATGTAGTTTTTTCAATTCTATACCAAGTGTGCCCCCACTATGTAAGCACAACTTTATGAACTTGACATGTTTTAGAAAAAAACTATTTAATTTTCAAAATCTGCGTGCTTCAACATTTGTGTTTTTAGTCTTGAGTATCTTTTAAATGAAATGCTTCGGATTGTTACATTAATTTTCTGAATTCTTTCAATGTTTTTAAATATAAATTTTAAGATATTAAAATGCATGATGTAATTTCAAGGGTTACATCAATTAAATGCATGAGGTAACTTCAAGGGTTATATCAATTTTCTAAATTATTAATCTTTTTAAATATAAATTTCAATATTTTTAAATGCATGAGGTAACTTCAAGGGTTACAACAATTTTCTAAATTCTTGATCTTTTTAAATAACAATTTTAAAAATAATTGTAAATGCATGAGGTAACTTTTTAAATATCATGCATCTATATATCTATAGATATCCATATCATGGATGAGAATTTTCCACATGATTCTTCGAGGCGAGCATTAATAGAGTCTCATGCATCTACTAGAGCGGAAGGTTCAGGTCCTGGATCAAAGAGAATATTAAATGAATACGGGGAGGTCCATCATTCACATCGTGGTATATATATATATATATATATATATATATATATATATATATATATATATATATATATATATATATATATATATATATATATATATATATATTGACTTAAATGATAAATAATTAAAATCATATGTATGTAAACATAAATATTAAATTGATTTTCTATTTTTTTTAGGTGCTTCGCTCACAATGTTGTCGCGCGATGGTGGTCAACATTCTTCAAGTTGTCATCAATCTTAGGATGGTCAATATTCTCGAGTACTCATCAATCTCAGGGTGGTCAACATTCTCCGAGTGCTCATCAATCTTAGGGTGGTCATCATTCTTTGGGTGGTCAACATCATTTTGGTAAATTATATAAATTGTTTTATGTTAAAACAAATTTGTACATGTAAATGAATTATATGTACATATGTGTATACATGTCTATCCTGCATACATGTATGAATACATTTTTTGACATGTTTTTATTTATTTATGTAATTATATATAGTGATCTTGAGGGTGAAAATGTTGGTCCAAGTGGATTTAAGCGAAGTCGGATAGTTCAAGAAGAAGGCGAGACACCAACTATCATTTATCCATCTGATATTCCAGATGAACTTCCTTGGGAGACAAACCTCCAAAAATGCACATTACCAAGGTGCAAAACTCATCATTCTAAATTGAGGAAAGATCTTGCGATCTTGGAGCTCCCTACAGTGAGTAGAGAAAGCTTAGAAATAGTTGTACAATCTCTAAGCTCATTTCTTGATATTTATGAGAAGATTGGCCCAACCACGGATTCATTTATAGATATGATGTGGCATAGAAAGGAAGCAATCATGGGTCTCGATAAATGGGTCGAGGTTAATAAGAGGGTTACAAAAGAAAATACAAAATCTATGTTTAATTTCAAAGAAGGGCCAAAAAGAAAGATGCTCAAGGTGCAATATTTCAAGCACCCTGATATAGCGAGCCATTTGTATGATAGGTTCCTTGCAACGTATGGAAATATAAAATGGAATGATGAGGTTCGATTTTATTTTGCAAAATTATTTTATGCATAATTATTTTTGGGTATGAAACCCGATTATAATGACCTTCCATATGAATATTATGGTATTGGGAAAGGTCAGTTATATGATCGTAAGGGTGCATTACGTGATACTTAATTACCTTGCTATCAGCCACCTTTGCTATGCCAACCTCCTCATCTAGCAACTTTGCGGTCATAGATGGATGCCACTTGTCAAATTAGTCGAGAAGGAAGGGATGCCATTATAGACAACATACAGAGTGCATTGACCAGAATTGATATCGGTCTAAATCAGAAAAGAGCATGACCTGATGCAATGATAATTTTGTATGTAAAATAGATGAGGAGATAGATAATAATACTACTGAGGAGCTTGAAGAATATGTAAAGACTTGTCGTAATGGTTGGGAAGACCTAATTGTTCATGAAGAAGAGGGTGTGGGATCGATATGTGTTAATGGTTAGGTGGATATTTTAACGTAATTTGTAATGTATGTGTTGATGCAGATTCACATACATTTCACTATTTTTTTCAGATATAGTCTAACAAAAATGTATCATATTTTCACCATTTGCAGTTAACTCATTTGTTGAACAAATTTTTTGATAATTTCACAGTCCCAGGTTCAGGTTCCAATGAAGATATTTTGAGAGATGTTAGTTTTTTTAAGAGTTCATGTTAATAAAGGTATTATTCAACTTTTATTATATCGGTATATTGTGAGGACATATTTTTAAAAGAAATAATAATGTATATATAATTAAATGTTAATAGATTCTGATTTCGCCTAATGTTTTGGACATAACACCACCCTCTTCCTCCCTATTAGGAGATGTGCCACAAGTATTGAATATTTCAATTATTTTTTGTTATAAATTGAAGTGCAAGTTTCATTAAAAATGAGATATATTTATCTTATAGTTTTAAAATTTTGGAATTTTAGGTTTGGGGAGATGATTTCCATTCTCCGGGGCCTTTAGTTATGGACTCGACAATGGGGATAGGATCATCTAAACAATTTGAACAAGTCATGTAACAATTTTTTTAATATTGCGAGTTTATGCATAATTTTCATGTGCAATTTAAAATTTTTAATATATACATGTACATGTATTGTACAGGGCATCCAGGAGGGCACAATGCATGGTGAACACCAAAAGGGAACAATGGAGGGGGAACACCATGAGGTATTGCATGGATTTGAAACTTTTTATTATTTTATTTTGATGATTACATTCTAATTTAATTTTACAATATTAAAAATTTAATTTTAAAGTACATAATCTTATGTATATATGCATTTACACGTGTTGTACAGGGCACCTATGATTCAGATGAGTCAATGAGGATGTTGATAGATCATATATTTTAGCGAGATTCTCTAAGTTGATGCAAATTTTTATTTTGACAATCTTTTAATGTTATATTTACTTTTATCATGATATAAATTTTGGACATATGTAAAGTAAAACTCTTTATTATGAATTGATGCATCTTATTATTTGACAACTTTTTATTATATATTTACTTTTATAATGATAAAAATTTTCGACATATTTTAAATATTGAACTCATTATTCTGATTTAGTACATGCTAACATTGGATTTTATGCACATTTTGCATGGTACAATTTTCATGAGGTATGGTTTGATGCTTAAAACATGGTTTTACATATTTAAGTTCGTGAATATGTAAAAATGAAAGTAAATTTGCATTTAGTTGGTACATTTTGCATTCAATCATTCCTATAATGTTAGTAGATGATTCTTAGGTTTTGTTTAAAGTAGTTTTTTCTTGAGTTATTTAAAATGAATCTATTAAATTTGCAAATTACAAAATGTGAGGTTTACATTTTGCATTTGCATGAATGTTATAATTCAATGTAGATGTGTAAAACAATGATAACTTAAAATTAAATCATAAAATATGGTATGTACATTTTTCATTCATGTATAGAAAGGCTACTATGGATTTCAGTTGATAGTTAACTTTTAATATAAAGTTGTTTGAATACACAAACATAAGTTAGATAAAATTGCATTATTAAACATGGTCCACAATTTGCATGATGCAGACATGGTTTGATGATTTTAAAGGTTTAAAATATTTGCATTTAGTTGGTACATTTTGCATTCAATCATTCCTATAATGTTAGTAGATGATTCCCAGGTTTTGTTTAAAGTTGTTTTGTCTTGAATTATTTAAAGTGAATTTATTAAAATTTCAAATTACAAAATGTGAGGTTTACATTTTTCATTTGAATGAATCTTACAATTCGGTGTAGATGTGTAAAACAATGATAACTTAAAATTGCATTATAAAATATGGTATTCACATTTTACATTCATGCATTGAAAGGCTACTATGGATGTTGGTTGATAGTTGAATTTTAAGATATATATATATATATATATATATATATATATATATTTATATATATATATATATATATATATATATTTTTGAATGGACAAACATAAGTTAGATCAAATTGCATTATAAAACATGGCCCATAATTTCCATGATGCATGCATGGTTTGATGTTTTTAAAGGTTTTACATATTTTCATTTAGTTGGTACATTTTTCATTCAATCATTCCTATAATGTTAGTAAATGATTCTTAGTAAATGGCACAACCAACCACAATCACAAATTAAAAGAGCAGTAACAACGCTCGGCTCAACCAAGCACAATCACAAATTAAAAGAGCAATAACAGTTCAGTATACATCACAAATTAATAGAGTAATAACAATCCAATATACATCACAAATTAAGATAACAATAAATCCTCAATATAGGTCTACATAATAGGCAGTAGACATATAAGTTTGTAACTCAATACAAGACCCAATGAGTATCGCTTTCACGTCATCACATTCTTAAGAACGTACAAGTTAAGAGTGCAAAAAAAGAAATGCTAACAATGTACTTGAACTCTAAGTTCTTAAATATGAATCCAAGTAGACGAAATTATTGGGGAGTTCAATTAAAAAAATTCTAATGAAATTCCATCTTCAATGATCCTTTTATGGTCAGCTTCTGACATTATCCATGTTTTAACTTCCAATTATTTTTTTGATTGAACTTCTATGAACTTTATACGCATTGCACACACCAAGTGACTATATTGACAACTTATGACATCGGGTTGATAGTCTTGAAAGTAAACATTACTTTGAGTTTGGTGAGTTTCTTGGAAAAAATAACCTTTTAGTATAATATACCCACTTTCATATATAAAACCGTTATCATCATAGTCTTCCAATATTTTCATCTTTCGTTTAGTGCACCGCATCAAATAATACTTGACATTTTCTATGTTGTTAATGGGTGCAACTACAACAAAAACATCTCATGCACAATAAAATAAGTGTAAATTTAGATCATAATTAAAAGGAAATTAAATTTATCAATATGGGCTTGATTTTATTATCTATTTCTAGATCTCTATATTTTAACTATTATCTAGATACTTATACGCATTGATTTTAAAAACATAATATGTATATATATATATATATATATATATATATATATATATATATATATATATATATATATATATATATATATATATATATATTGAAATCAATTGAAATGTTACCTTCTCTAACAAGATTAGAAACTCGATCAACTTTAGATGATATTATAGTCTCCTCTTATTCCATCTCTTCAAGGCTTGCAACTTACATTTTCCCCTTCGTATTTAGTGTTGTATGTTTCCAATGTTTGACATACATATTGTATTCACAAACATCATTAGATTGTGTTTCCTCTATGAAAACAGGACAAAAACAAGAATATTTTCTTTTATCAAATGCAAATTCATTTTGGTAATCCTTTGTTTTAATCGAATGCAATTTTCGAGTCCCTTTTACTATTTCAGCTTCATATGTAGTCTATCTATTTACTTCTTCGACTCCAATATGCCAAAAAAACCTATTGTAAATTCAAACAAGAATTTAAATATGTTATTTAAAATATAATTTGTATATCATAGATAATCATCCTCATACTGTTTAAACTATATCATTTATAAATGTTTAAAATTAGAAAAATAATAAAAATTATCATATATTAAAACCATATACAAGTTATTTTGTATATATGTACATACCCCTGTACCTCCCTTGATCGGTTGGTGTGATGGCTTGGTGAAACATTGCACCATTTAACAACTTGTCTAGCTAAGACAAGTCTATTTGTAGAGTGGTCCATTTGATATCTTCGAAGTGCTCATTTTATACATGCCCTTGCACCATCATGTTCTCATTTTCCATGACCAATCTCAAAGAAATTCCAACTTTGTTTAATGTGCGTTTTCTTATGAAGATGGCACAACCAAAAAAATGATCATGGAGATTTGAATTGACCTGTGCATCCATCTGACGATGTCCAATGTTCATTGAATTTTATTCCACAATCTTTCAATGATTCATAAATTTTATCAAAATAATGTTGTACAAAATGTGTATCATGTATATGATCATCACTCATATAAAGTGGTATTATTCAATAACATGTTGATTCTCACTATTGATTTCTATATCATCAACATTTTGTTCAATATGTCTATATAGAATATGGACAAGGATAGAGACTAGGTCAGAATTATAATATTCACTTTGTATTTCAGTTTGTGCAACAAATGTGTAATTATATTCAATATCACCTATAGATTAAATGGTCCCTGGTGGAAAAATTTCACTGGATTTTTTGAATTGTAGGTTTTACCATCGAGCTCTATGTGAATCCTTGGTGTAGTTATAAATTTATGTCTCAAATTTCTTCAAAAACTCTTTCATAAAAATTTATTCTTCTTGTAAATAAATCCTTTTAGCACTTGTACTATTATTTGAACTAATTAATGTATGGATATATTCATATCTCTTCCATTTCACTTTTAGGTTAGACAATGATTGATCATTTATATCAACAGAATATTTGTTGTGAAATAAAGTCAAATTTCTGCAATGATCACATTTTTTAACACCAACACTTTTATTTTGGTAAAATAATTCACGACTTTCTCTTTCACATAGAATTTCAAATATGAAACCATGGATAGTGGAAGGAGGAGGTTAATTTTTCCGAAATTTTTTACCAAAATTAACGAAGGTGGCATAGTATAATTGAAATTCCACATGATAACAACAAAAACAAGTTTTACGTACAATGATAGGTTTAACATATCATGGTTTTTGTTGAACAAAAGCACCGTTTGAGACATTAATTCCATGATTATCTTCTATGAACTTATTGAACAACTCTATCTGAGTGGTGTCCAAGAATGTTTTGCATGTTCTTCATATTCTTTTCGTGTTATTCTTCGCTACATCACATCCTGTTGAAACACATTATTTTTTCATCGAATATCCATATATTTGGTTTTTAACATCTTCTCCAAGTGTATCTTTGTATGGTTGCCTACAAATAACTTCCCAACAAGCAAGCTTAGGATTTACATCTATTTGCAATCGAAATTTCCTATGTTTGTGCTGTGTTTTTCATGAGGTCCCTAATATTTTCTCCATGGATTTTACCAAACGATTTTCTTTAGCACTTGATGTAACCACTACCATTTATATTTCTATATGTGCATCAACATTTTGATTTTAGAGCATTATTCATATTTTGAATCACATTTTCCTTCACCTTTTTATGTTTCGTTGATTTTCGAATACCTAATAGAGTTGTAGAATCTTTTAATTTCTTTGATGTTAAGAGACCTTTCAAAATTTGAGCTTGATATTTGACACTTTAATTATTCAAGAACTTGTCAATAATGACCTTAACACAATATCGATTGATTGGGAAGCCGGAGCTGCGAAAGATGAACCCTACAGCCGCCGCTGCCGCAGCACCCACGGCCTCCGTTTGGCCTCGGCTCATGGCCGTTGCAGGGGCAGATCCATTCCAGATAAGAAGGCCAGAGACGAATCAGGCATTAAGCAGAGTTACGGAGCCAAAACCCAACTGCGAAGATGCAGCCGCTGTCGCCTCCCTGTCCTCGGCCGCCGCTTGGCCTCTGCGTGGACCTGATGCTGAAAGGAGGGCTCGACTCAGGATCTATTGGAGGCGTGAACCCGAGTTGAAGCTCCATGCGGAGGTTGAGCCGAAGGAAAAGGCGAATGTCCATGCGTTGAGCTCAGGAGCGCATAGCCATGGCAGCTCTGGCCCCTCCATTGATCAGGGGCCTCTCCACAGATTGGTCGCCCTTCCCTTTGCAGCAGATCCGAGTTGGAGCAAAAGATACCTCAGGCAGAAGATCTCTTCTCTCCTGCTGCCTCCTTTGCGTCAAGAGATGGGAGACTCAAAAGATTCTGGCCCCGTGCTGCTCCAGAAATCTTTTGAAAATTCCTCTGCCCCCTTTCAGGTTCAAATAGCACAGATCTTTGGCAAGACCATTCTGCAATGGGTAAACCCTACAGATCTGGTGCAGAACCTCAAAGCAAATCTGGAGCACAGACTTGGGATCCCCTCAGCCCTACAGAGACTTATTTTCCAAGGTAAACAGCTCGAAGATCCTCTTCCTCTCTCTTTTTACAGCATAAAAAGCAACAGTTCTTTAGTGTTTTCCTTTCGCTTGAGAGGTGGAGCTGCAGGGCAATCCTCTTCTTCTCCTCCATACTCCTACAAAGATGCAGTCCGCTCTGAGATACCCGCAACCCCGGAACCTCCCAAACCCAAGCCTTTTTTGGTTGACAAACTGGAGGAGGTTCCCTCTGTTGAGATCTCCTACTCTGACCTTGCAGACGACACCCAAAAATTTGCTGAAAGGGCCATCATCTGCAGATTCAATGGGCTCTGGCCACGCTCAAAGGATCTTTATGACTGGATCAATGACAACTGGACTGACCGTTGCAAGGTTTATTTCTGTGCAAAGGGATATTTTATAGTGCTATTCGATAACCCTGAGCACTACGAAAACGCCTTAGAAGAAGGCCCTTGGTTCACGGGTTCAGCAGGCCTCTTCTTAACTCCATGGTTCCCAGACTTTGACCCAGCTTCTGCAGTCATCACTAAAGCCCCTGTATGGATCAGACTTCCAAATCTCCCAATACACCTGTGGCGCACAGAAGTATACAGGCAAATAGGCAACACCTTGGGTTGCTTTTTAATGGGAGATTACAAGAGGGAACAACAAGGTCTCTATACAAATGCTAGAGTATGTGTGGAGCTAGATTTAAGCAAGGGATTGCCAGAGAAAATCAATCTCAAGATCAATGACTCTGTTTGGACCCAGTTTCTAGATTACGAAAACACTGCCTTCCGATGCCGCCATTGCCACCTAACAGGGCACCTGTAGAACTCCTTCCCATCGTTGACAGCAAGAACGAAAAAGGGCATATTTGCAAAATCCAAACCCAAGCGTTGGGCTCCCTATCCACCGCCGCCAGCTGGGAGCTCTAGCTCCCCAAGTATGGAGGATGAGGAAAGCGATTCAGAACCAGACCAAGCGCCTCAGCCGATGGTTCCGCCCACGGATACTATGGAGCACACCATGTCACAGCAATCTCCAAGAAACGCGCCCATGAGACTTCCTCCTCTGAATTGGAAAAGGAGTTCCCGAAGATAGAGAATTCCAGTCTTCAAGTTGTTCTAGCTCATTCTCCCCATGATGGCTGGACAAAAGTCAACAAAAAGAAAGGGAAAAAACACTGTGTTGTAGTTTCTGACCCTCTGGGGTAAAAGTCTGTTAATCAGTCTTTGCTCTCAAATTATTTGATGTAGCTCTGAATTTGAATCCTTCCTCCGGGACCGAGGTTGATGGATCCATCATTTCCGGTCTGCCGGTCTCTTGCTTCTCCTGATTGTACTATATTTTACTTAATAGATTTAGTCTTTATCGAGAAAAAAAAAATGACCTTAACACAATATCATATAACATGGTCAACTTTTTTTTATCTTCATCTATGTTAGTGTTAACATTTTCTAACATCTCATCATATATATTGATTTCATTTGTAGATATGAAAATTAAATGTAAATGGGTATAAATATTCATTAAATAATAGAATTGAAAAATAGAATTTTAATGAAATTGAAATTAATAAATATGTATAATTTCAATAATACACATGACATATACATTCATACTTTATGGTGATTCAACTTCTTGACATGAATATCTTTCAACATCTTCAACAACATCATAAATCGTTGGTTCATTATCTTTTTCACTTTCTCTTTCAACATTTTCAATATCACCATCAATATTATGATAAATATCTCTCTATGTTTACATTGCAAAATATTTTTCATATTAGTTCATCAAATAAAAATTAAATTTCACAATACACTAGTTAAATTTTAAATATCATTTATAATATTTAAATTTACATCACTGCTTCAACTTTTAGTTGAGATTGATTTGGCCTTTCAACATTTGCACACTCTTCCTTCTTTCTTTTGTAATAGTTTCTCTTGTATTCTCTACGAGCCTCAATGTCTCTTGTTCGATCATATTTTCTCTTGCAATTTCTTTGATTTCCCATGATAATTCAATCTATGTAGATTTTTAAAATCCAACCCAAAAAAGTCAATTTCAAAATCCAGCAAAAAAAATCACTTTCAAAATTTAGATTAATAAACTCACTTTAAAAATTCATCACAAAAAACTTACCTTCAAAATAACTCACTTTAAAAATTTAGCACAAAAGACTTACTTTCAAAAAAACTCACTTTAAAAATTCATCCAAAAAAAATTACTTTAAAAAAAACTCACTTTAAAAATTCAGCACAAAAAATATCACTTTAAAAATTCAACCCAAAAGTCTTACTTTAAAAATGAAGCTAAAAAATTTCACTTAAAAAATTAAGCCCAAAATACTTACCTTAATAATTAAGTTAAAAAACCTCACTTAAAAAATTAAACCCAGAAGACTTACTTTAAAAATTAAGGTAAAAAAATTCATTTAAAAAATTGAGCCCAAATGGCTTACTTTAAAAATTAAGTCCAAAATATTCAGAGAAGATTTATCTTAAAAGTTCACTGCAAATGAGGAAAGAGTGCGAAAATAATGTTTCAGCTCCATTTATTTATATTGTTCGGGTGAAACGCCTTTTTCTGGAGGGTCGCACCATTCCAGTTTTTGCTGCAAATGAAAAATATCGACACATTTTCCACCCGAACTTTTAAAAATAATTCGGTCGAACTTTTAAAGTAATTTAGCAGAATTATTTTTCTGTTTATTTTAACAAGAATTGATGACAAATACAAGTTTGGTCGAATGTGGTTTTAGTTCGGCTGAACTATTTTAACCTGGAACTCTGCAACAACTAGGATTTGGTCACTTTTTTCCAACTTCAGAATGCTTAAACTCCATCAAATTTGGTGAATTTATTATCAAAACCAATAACAACACTTGCAGAATTGAATCTACTTTCAATAGATATAATGTTTATGGAATTTCATAGAAATTTTCTAAAAATATGTGTGCAAAAAATCTCTAAAGGTCATTATGATTCAGTGGAAACAAAAATCCATATCTTCTAAAATGCACTATTAAAAAATATAAAAAATTTATGGTTCATTACATTTGTTCGCCTTCTGTAATAGGTAGTTTTTATTTTTTTACTTTATAACTAATATGTTGAGAAATTTGATGCTCAGCTAAACATATTCAAAATGTGCAATTTTTTCATATTGGTTCAATTCAAAAAATTCCAATAATTATGAGGTGCATCAGTTGGTTTCATAAATATAGTGATATTGAAGTAGAGTCTGTCTAGATTAGTACAACACATTTTTTGTCAAAAACTGTCAAGTTAACAAAGAATACACTAGTGCTCAAAAACATGGCGTGTTATGAATCCCTTCATTTTTAAAGAACACATACTCAAACAATTGCTAGGTTGACATATCAAATGTGAAGAAGAAAATTCCAAAAAAATAAGTAATAGAAAGCTAATAAAATTCCTCACAAGTTTTTATTATTATTGTAAACTGAAATTCTAAACAGAAAAATTGTGTTGGCTTGCCGAAAGTTGAATAACTTCTAAAAATGATTTTTTTCTGAGAAAAGGGCAAAAAGTGTAACCAAACCTCACATATTATAACATCTAAAATAAACATGGTTGACCATGGCTTATTTTCATATTGAGACAATATTTGTCACAATGACGCATTGGACCACGGTTGACGATGGTTGACAATGGTTGAACATTGTTGATTATTATATTGAGACAATATTTGTCACAATTTGATTTTGGACCAGGGTTGACCATGATTATAAACCCAAGAGATTTATATTAAACCATAGCATTAATATTATAAACCCTATGAATAATATTATATCCTAGGAATATGAACCGTTGGATTAATAAATCGAAGGTACTGATATTATAAAGCCAAAGGCAAAACAAACCAACTAATTAATACTAAAACACCAAGGGATTGTAAACCCAAGAGAATAACATTAAACTTAAGCGATTAATATTATAAACCCAAGGTATATAAACCCTAAGATAAATATTATAACTTCTAAAACAAACATGGTTTACTAGGATTGGTTGACGATGGTTGATTTTGATATTGAGACAATGTTTATCACAATGTGACATTGGACCATGGTTGACCATGATTGATTTTGATATTGAGACAATCTTTAACACAATGCAATGTTGGACCATGGTTGACCATGCTTAACCACGGTTCATTTTCATATTTAGATAATCTTTGTCACAATGTGACATTGGAACATGGTTGATCATGATTAACTATGGTTGACAATTGTTGACAATGGTTGAGCATGGTTGATTTTCATATTGAGATCATCTTTGTTAGAATGTGACATTGGACCATAGATGACCATGATTATAAATCAAAGGGATTTATATTAAACCTTAGGATTAATATTATAAATCCTATGAATAATATTATATGCTAGGAATATGAACTCTTATATTAATAAACCCAAGGGATTGGTATTATAAACCCAAGGAATTAATATTATAACCTCAAGGGATTATAAACCTAATGGGAAAATAGTAAACGCAAGGGTTTATAAACCCAAGGTATATAAACCCTAAGATAAATATTACAAACTCTAAAATATACATGGCCAACCATGCTTGACCATTGTTGATTTTCATATTCTGAGAATACTTGTTACAATGCACTGTTGGCCCATGTTTGACTGTGATTGATTTTCATATCGAGACAATATTTGTCAAAATGTGGTGTTGAACCATGCTTGACCATGGTTTATTTTCATATTGAGACAATCTTTTTCTCCCAAGGGAATAATATTTAAACCAAGGGATTAATATTATAAACCAAAGGTATATAAACCCTACGATAAATATTCTAAACTTTAAAATATGGCATGGTTTATTTTGACCATGATTGGGTGACCAATGGTTGACTATGGTTGATGATTGTTGATAATGGTTGAGCATGCTTATTGCTATATTGAGACAATATTTGTCACAATGCGGCACTAGATCATGGTTGACCATGATTACAAACTGAAGGGATTTATATTAAACCATAGGACTAATATTATAAATCCTATGAATAATATTATACCCTACGAACATGAACTCTTAGATTAATAAACCCAAGGGATTGTTATTATAAACCCAAGCGAATAATAAACCAAAAGAATTAATATTAAAAACCCAAGGGATTATAAACCCAACGGAGTAAGATTAAAATCAAGGGGTTATAAACCCAACGTACATAAACAATAAGATAAATATTATAAACTCTAAAATAAACACGGTTGACCATGATTGATTTTCATATTGAGAAAATCCTTGTTACAATGCAATGTTGGACCATGGTTGATCATAGTTGATTTCTATATTGAGATAATCTTTGCCTAAATGCGATGTTGGACTATGGTTGATTTTCATATTGAGACATTTTTTATCCGAATAAGATGTTAGACCATGGTTGACTATAATTGAAATTATAAACCCAACAAAATAATAAACCCCACAAATTAATTAATATAAATGAATAAATATGACTACTACTAATAATAATAATATTAATTAATATTTCAATAAATTAATATATATCTTCATTTAAATATATAATTAAAATATATTAATTTAAATATTAATTTGGATAATTATAAAATAATTTACCATATATAAATAATTAATTTTAACTCATTTATTTATAATGATTAATATTATATTAATTTAAATCTAGTTAAATTAATGTTCTATATTATTAAATATTTTCAATTATAAATAGTTAAATTAATGTTCTATGTTATCAAATATTTTCAATTATAATTTATAACTAAATTATAAATTATAGATATGAGAAAAGGAATTCATATAAATATTATTATTAAAGATTATTATTAAGATGAAAAGAATATATAGAAACATAATTATTATGTTTGTTTATGTTAATTTCTTAAAAGAGAAAATTAATTATGAAAGAAGAAATATATAGATTAAAAGAATATTTGTAAAAATAAAGGCCATCTCACAAATATATAATTATTGTGAAAAGAATATATAATTATTAGTCAATGATTTCCTGATAGCAGCTCTTCTTCAAACGTAGGAATTATTCTTTGATGATGATGCAAGGTTTAAATGCATTTTCGAAATTATGTTTTTATAATGAATAATGAGTAACAATCACGCATGATGGGTTTAGGTTCCCCTACGATATATTTAAATTTTAGTTATGTAAAATTTATTTTTTTTTATTTTTTTCTCAAGTTTAGATTAATTAGAGATATATGCCTATACGGAACAGCGTAGCCAACAACCATTACGCATCTTTAATGTCATAATGTTTTAATTTTGATTAAGCATTCTTTATAGTTAATCACTTGTAATCCGGATATTAATGTAAAAATTATAAAAATATTTATGGCAAAATGATCTTGTGCATATTTGTGGCTACTTGCTTATTAGGTTTTATTAATATCCTTCATCATAGCACAATTTATTATTTAGAGTTCTTTTGATCCTTAAACGGTTTTTTTTCTCTAGGCCTTTGCCTACAACTAGAGAACAAATCTTGTAGTATTCGGAGAGACCTTTCTAACGCGTTATTGTAAGCTCCAACAGAAATCGCTTACAACTACCGAACAAATCTTGTAGTATTCGGAAAAACCCTTCTAACGAGTTATTGTAAGCTCCAAACAGAAATCATATGACCAAGTTATGACCCTCTGAACTAACCCAACTAGGCCCACAAACTCTTGGTGTCCCATGTCCTAAGATTAGGATTTTGGTTGTTTGGGGTTTCACTTTATTTTTTAGTAATAAAAAGACCTTTGAGTCTCATTTTAACACAATTCAGAGACATATAGACACCACATTTATTCTCAAATAAACTATCTTGCCAAAAATAGTTTGTTTTCATTTTGTAAGTAAACATTTTTCAGCTCTTTGATATTAATGAAATAAAAAATTATTTTTACTCATTATATCTCTTATTGTTTATGTCTGTATTCTGTGAAACGTGAATCATGAAAAATTGAAGCTTCGTTGTCCAAATTAATTCAAAAACACTCATATTTATTGATTAACTTAAATAATTCTTAAATGGAACAATGTAACACCGTTAATGTGGTTCCTTAGCCAAATCGACTCAACAACACGTGTTTATCAATTAAATTCAAACTTTGTTTATGAATTAAAAATTCAAATGAAGTTTTTGATAAAACACTACAAGGCTTGCCGTGATTCTCACTGCAACACCGTTAAGTCCTACATTAAAACACCAATTCCAAGAAACATTGTCAGACTATCTAGTATCGCTAGGATTAGTCGGGTTATTGTGTTTCACATTATAACATACAACCTGCGAAAGCACATTTTGTTACCATTTTTACACCATTATTAAATCGCGTCCTTCATATCTCTACTTCAAGAAATCCACGTTGATTTTTTCACAATCAGTCAGTCTACAGTTAATCACTGAGAATCAGGCCATGGTATTCATGGTGGACGGGGAGCTTGGGAATTGCTGCGATCAGGGTTCAATTACCATTCAACGATTGGTGTTGCCCTTCCTGTGTGTCGCTTCCTTGGTGAGGAAGATGCAACGCTTTTGGCTCCTCGATAACCATTTATAGAATGAGCATATTCTCTTCCGAACCAATTTAAACCCTTTATTACAAAAATATAAAACAAATCAACATTGCCTCATCCACCTGAGGTAGAAATAAAACTGATTTTTTAATTTTTTATTATTAAAATAAGTAAATAAATATGAGAGAAGCGATTTCCTCATAAGAAGCCTTATCCAAAACGTGTTGTGTAACATTTAATGTTGAAAGTGGTAACGAAAATATTCGTCAGTATGACTAGTCATAAAAATATGAGTCACTAACCATAATCAACACATCAATTCACTGGAAAATGTATCATATAGCAAACGGTGTAACATTCATAATGCTGAAAGTGACCAGATATCTTTCTTAGCTTGAGGAACATTCTGATGGGCAGACAGATAGTACAGTTTTTTAATTTTGTTTTGTTTTTGCTTTTTGGATTTTTGTAATATCACGTAATAACTTTGAAGATTTTACAAAATTTTGACCTATATTTGACGAGCAAATCATCTCATAACTAACAAATTACCGTCAAATTCCATCCCTTACTCTTTCCAATCAAACTTGACATCTGATAAGGCCCGTAATATCATTAGTACATCAGGTGCCACGGACTCATTTTATGAATGTGTAAATTTGAAAACGCAAATGGCAAAAAGGAAATACACTAATCACAGCATGTGATACTAGATACGATTTTGACGGCTCTTAATAAGAGCGATGAGTTTCTTTATTTTGTATAAAGAAGACAACATATCCTGGAAATTCCAGCGCCACAACACCATTACTGATTTTTTTCCCTATAATTAATTAACTTCGATTCTGTCACCAGATCGCAGATCTCACACGTAATTCTCCGACTTTTGCGACAAAAATGCTTCAAGTTTCGAACTCTGAGTCACATAACCTTAGTGGGTTGTTTCCAATATAGTATTTGCTGCTGAAACGTAACTTTCAATACAGTTCGGGGTTGAATTTTGTTCCACAACCAACTGAACCGTGATTCTCTTCTCCCTCGATCGATTCTCCTGATAATCTAATGCGTCTTCACAGACTGAAACATATTGAATAGTAGGTGAGAGGATTGCTTTGGTTAACAACTTTTATTACTGGAATTTATAACTTATTTTTGGCGAATGGAAGCAAACAAAAGGTTAGGCCATGATCCATCTATTGAGAAAGACCAACCACTCTGTATAAAGGAAATTCAAAAGCCCAACATTATAGGGCTCAATTCATTAGACTTCAAAAGCTATCTTCCTTCACCCTGTGGATTACAAGAAAATAAAAGTACTTTAACAACCAGAAACGTGACCCTGTTTCTCTGAATAGCATGATTTCTATGTTTAAGATGGTTATCGAAATTATTAGCATTCATGGTAAAATTAACATTAATAGAGAGGAACCATCAATTGGTGGATACATAGAAATAGCTTTTCAAATTGTATGGTCATAATAAGATTACTTCAACTATGGTTAATGCTGGATTATTAAAACTTTCCTCCCAATATATTTTTAATAATGTGTAAATCTTGTAAATTTTTAAGAAACTTCCAACTAAGTCCTATCATTTCCTACCATAGACGTTCACTTCCTTCCAAATAACAAATATCAATTTATGAGCCAATTTGTTCTCTTTAATTATATTCAGCAATTTTGTTTTCGCTTGCTAAATTGATCAGAAAGAACTTACAAAATTGACCAGACGCGTAAAAATGAAGGTTATTAAATGTGAAAATAAATGTACACATACTTACTTAATTCTAGAAATAAGTGAGTTCTTCTGGAACATAACCACTTTTTGAAACGAACGAGTGAAACCTTGTATGGCCAAGGCATAGCCTACGATCCATGGTAGAGATTTTCTCTCGAAGTACCTTTTGGATACATATTAATTATAAAATATAAGTTTAAAAGGGTAAAGAATATTATAGAAAGTGAACATTGTTATAAGTTTGTTGATGCAAATTTTTTATGTATCTCTTTTATTGAGATGGCATACAAAGCAATGTACTTTTTTTATTTTATTGAGATGGCATATAAAGTAAGGTGTATAATTAACCCTTTTAATTTCAAAATTTTGAACAAATTTTTATAATTTTTATTTTTCTTTAAAACTAATCATTGTTATTTTAAAATATTGAAATCTCATGATACATATGAGAAAACCGGATTAAAAAAAGGAAAAACCTACGACTTCTATTTGTCTTGAAAACTAATTATTGTTACATTAAAATATGAAATCTCCTAATACACATGAGAAAACACAACTTAAAAAACACAGTTTAAAGGAAAATGAAATAAAAGGAAGACAAATTGTTTGTTGTATTTGTAGTTAACTTATTTGCCTTTGTAAGCCTAATTAATTTTGCCTAGAGACAAAGTCATACTTTTCAAAAGGATGGTTCTCACTTGGATTTACAAGTTATTAAGTTCCATCCACTCAATGGTTCTAAATCACAAGGAAACATTATATGGAAAATTTTGAGCTACTTGTGATCATTGATTACATAATAAATCATGGTATTATGTTATCCAATTAGTAAAAAATGAAAGAGAATTTTTTAAAAGTACATCAAAGCTTGATAAGTATATAAATTCTAAATATTTGATGTAGATACCTTATTATTTAAGAAATCGTTATTTTTTGTTCTTTATACTATACATAAAGTAAGAGAAAGTTCCAATAGAAAACTATTAGCTTTCATTGGAAAATAATGAACACCATAAGCTATACTGACTTATAATCATTGAATGCATGTTTGTAGAAGGTTTTGATGTATAAATATTGAATATCTCTTAGAATATGAGTTTTGTTATGTTTGACTTGTCAATAATACTTTTTACTATGTCCATGCACTCGTCACAAGACAAACATGTTACTTTGCAACTATTATTTTACCTTGGAAAATTGAGGTGAATTATGATTTGTTTTTGGATTATTAATGAGCAATTATGAACAAAATGCTAGTTCTCATAAAATAGAAGTTTAACCACAAACAAGATTAAACATCAATAAAAACATCATTGAATTGTCTACGTTCAAACTATGAAACTCAACATTACATTTCAACATTTTGGCATATCATAATAGATTAATTCATGGATATCTTTTTGTGTATTCAATACGTATTGAAAGGTAAAGTATCCTATTAAGGTCAATTAATACCAACATGGTCCATCAAACATGGGTTGATCCACTTTGATCAAGAAAGAAAACCAACTTCACAATGCCAAACATCATCTCGAGGCATACACCAGGTTGCATACTACATATAATTGGGCGCAATATATATATAGGAAGGATACCATTTAAACAAAAAAAACTTTGAAATCTTAGAATTGAAATAATAGAAGTGATAACTAGAAAATGTCAAACTAAAAAAAAGTATAAATTACTACAACTTATAGAAATGCAATAGGAGCAACATGCAAGATTCACTCCAATATCTAACTTTACAAGTAATATGGTTTTATATAAATTGTAATAAAGATTAAATGATGTTAGTTATATAATAAATATTGATTCAGTAAATGCCCTACACCATTTCGCTTTCCTTATCGCTCTTATAGGAGGAAAATGAACTAACAAGAGCATTTGTGAAGTCCAAAAAATTGATGTAAGGTACGATTATGTCTTCCTAGCTTTAGCATGCATTCACTATATTGGGATGATAACTATATTTAAAAACATCTCTCTAATTAAATTTCACTATACATCTAGTAAATAGAATAATGATGACATGATTATGTAATATATATGCATCATAATAAGTTTTACCTATAGCTTTAGGAGGTGATATCCCAAAGTTTCCATTTTATATGGATAAACATAGGAACCCTAAATACAAGAGAAGGTTCTTAATATACCATGTTTGTGTACAATGTCTTGTACATTAGCTTCATCTCCCTCAACACCAAGCCATGTCACTATTTGATGTTTTCTGTCTTGATTATCTATGATGTCATTCAAATTCCTTATAATTTTGCATGCACACTTCAACAAATATTCCAACATGCATAAAACATCCCTATTTTTATTTCTAGATGCAAAATCTATTAGTGAAACAATAAATCACAAAATACTTGTTTTTGCATATTATTCACTAAAAATGGTTATGAATTAAAGGGTATGTTCGTTTTTCTATGAAACAATGAAGCTTGGAGCTTTGAGTGAAAAACATGTGTGAAAAATATTGTAAGGAACTTTTCATAAAATGTAATGTTATTTTTTCCCTTGTTTGTAAATTAATTTCTTTGTAAGGTGTTGTAGTAATAGCCATAACCTTGAGAAACCTTGTTCCTTTGTCCCAAAACCATGGTGTAACATGGGCTTTAGCACAATATATACATGTAGAATTTTTAATAAACAGATCCCGTAGCATAGTGTAATGTTGCAAACTTAAATAAAGAGAGACATGCAAAGAAAAAAAGATTTATACACATAAATTTTCAACAATTAGTTAATGGTCATAAAAACTCCAGAAGTAGAACCAACTGGGCCATTTTATTAATCAATGGAGCAAGTACAATAGTATGCAAGAATGCACCTAGGATTGCCTCAATGGAAAGTGTGACATGTCCCAGGTGATAGGACAATGATATCAAGTACTGGAAAATGACTGCTCCTCTAATGCTTAGCACTATGTGAAAAACTATACTGTTTGCTAGAAAATAAGTACAAAAAACTCCACTTTTGATGCTTGGAAAAATCTATAAAATTAACGCCAAGATCCTTGATCAAAACCCACAAAAACCTAAAAAGGTTTTAGTCTTAATCCAACCTCCCAAATTTGGCCTCCAATACGCCCTATGCCCTCCAAACTACTCAAGAATAAGGCCAAAAAGAAATATAAGAAAAAACCTCCTCCCAAGCTCCAGAAATGTATCAATATCCTCCACAAATGCTTCCCTTAGCTCCCTAGGAAAATTTCATCCTTAAAGACTGATGCTCTACCTCCCACGTGTGCACGAAATGTTTCCTCTACGCTGGCCCATGAAGTGCGAAAGTCACACTAACAAGAAGAAATATTCTCTAGCTTCCAAACTCTCCAAAATGAGAGAAAACCTTCTGTGCCTTCACTCTAGAAAATCTCCCAACCAAACTCCATTGTAAGACACCACAAGAAAATTCGGCCTCCCCTTCACTGCGTCCTCTAGAAATACGCACCACTTGGAGATGAATGCAACTGCTAGAAACCACAATGAATTCCTCCTTCTGAAGAATGAAGAAAAACCTTCCTAGTGTGGCACTTGAAGTCCCCCGAATAAAGGGTGAGCTCTTCACTTGAATAACTCTTGTTGAAAAACAAGTTACTCGGCTAAGTAGTTCAAGTAGCCAAAGAGAAATAGTATTGCAAAAGATGATGAAATGAGGATATTTTCCTTATATAGATTTCATGGAGCACTTTTCCCACCAACTTTCCCTCCATCGTGGGCCCTCACTTAAACATGGAATTTTCCCCTCCATGAAATTCGAACTAGGGAGTGAGTATTTACGTAATGTGGATGGCCCCAACGTAGAGCTTAACCATAAAAACAAATAACTTTTACTAAGTCTAATATCCTAATAAAATCAAATGGGCTTCACTATATCCACAATTGGCCCCAAAATGCAATAATTAATCTTGTTGCAAATTAATTTAGGAAGGGACATGATAGTCCTCCCCTCCCAAATATTTATTTTCCACAACAAACTTCAATGTTGGATGCTCAAGTATGTGCTTCCCTTCCCAAGTAGCATCCTCATCTAGTAAGCTATTCCAACGCGCCATGTGCTCTCTGATGACCCCGCTCCTGAGCTTTCTCTCCCTGGTCTCCAAGATGGCCTCCATCTCTAAAATTAGGTGCCCCTCATAATCAACTGATGAGCCTCATCATTGGGTAATTATATGGGTCTTAATTCACCTCCTAGCTTAGTCAAACCAACTATTATCATAACTTATTGCATGTTTTTTATTATATTTTGTTTATGAGGTGAGTTAAAGTTGGATATTATGCTTTGTTGTCTAATGTGCATTTAATGTAGGATTAAAGGAGAAAATTAAGGAATTTTGGCAAAGACCAAGGTCAAAAATTGAATGGGACAAGGGAGAGGGATTATAGGAGGTAAATACTCCTCATTTAGTACCCCTCCATTCAAATATTCCTCCATCAGCTTGGAGTGTGAACAACCAAATCATGAGGACTAGAAGGCAGCCAAGCAAGTGAGAGACAAAGCACCAGTTCATGTCAAGCTTGGGAATCGAGCCTCCCTAATTTTAAGGAAGTTGTTGGGGACTTCAGATGTATAAGTAGAGATGCCTAGGACCTCAGTAGGATTGGGATTTTCATTTTAAAACTCTACTCTATTTTTGAGCTGCAAGACTTGTGATAGTTCTTTTGATGTAATTTGTTGTTTTGGTAATAAGAATGAGTTTTTCTTTGAGCCAGCACTGAGTTAACTCAGAGGGCTGAAGCTCTTGGGTTAGGGCCAAACCCTAGTAGCAAAGGATCGTCTTTATTGTACATGTATGCTTAGTGTAGATTCATAGCTTAATTGTTAAATTCCTTATTAGATGCATTTCCATTACAAGTAGTGTAGATTAGATTGGTTGTGTGACATTTTTCTTCCATTTATGCCTTCTTTCAAGTAGCAGGTTAGCAAGGAGAAAAAGTATCACCACAATGTTGTCAGCACGTGTCTCGGCCCCACTTCCTCCTTTGGGACTATGACTTGAGGAAGGGACCCTTCAATAGCCCCAAAAACATAGATTTCTAGTTCTTTTATGAGCTTTGGAGTTTGTTGTCTTTAATTCAGTATTTGGTTAATGTTGCAAGGCAGATTTCATTGTCATCTTTTTCCATCTCCATTTCTGCAATAATATCTCACTCATGCTTTCATTCCCTTCAGCAACTTTCTTCATGCATAATATAGGCAGTTGATTCATTAGTTCTACTTTTCTAGTTTATGAAAATGTATCTTGTTGCATAGTTTTTTGGAAGACACACATGTTTTATGTAGAGTAGGTGCTTCAGGAGGAGACCAAGACTTCATAGCCAGCAGCCCCCTTCCACTTCATCCACCTTAGCCATCCCTTGTCTTCACCATCACCCTCACTAGTTTTTCATCATTTTTCATTGAAATTCTCCTAAACACATTGAGTGAATCTAGCCATCTCTTATCTTGGATATTGACTCATGAGTGCTCCTAGACCTTCTAAAACTCCATTCCACCCATCACACAGCTTTCCTAAGCTTCCCAACACCTTACAATTATCTTTCGGCTATATCTTGTAGGTTTGCTGTAATTCCTACACGATCATCCTGTAGGTTTCTAGTACATCCTGTAGGTTTTCCTAAAACGACTTGTTTTGAGGACGAACTGATGGGAAACCTCTAGGAAGTCACAAAATGTCTTCAAGGACCCCTCCACACCATACAACCACTTCATAAACCTTCTAGCCATCCTCAAACACCTTCAATCCACCTGTCACATCCCCAAGGAACAATTAGTTTGCATACTTGATTTTGGCTAAAAAGACCAAAAAAATGAAAATAGATTTAGTTTAGTTTCTTTCCTTGCACAATAGTATTGTTTGATGATTTTTACTTTTGCAACATAGATAGTAGTATTTGTTTATTTTTTATTTATCATTTCTTCCTAGCATAGCTTCTTAAATGGCTAATTAGCGTATGGTGTGGTTTAGCATTACATGTTGGCTTTCTCCATTACTGCAGTAGAGTAACTCTATTAGAGTAGATTTTCCTTTCTTCCATCAAAGAATCAAGCTTCTTCTGACTCTATAAAAGTCTGGCTTGGAACCCCAGGGGTCTCTCGCCAGCTGAACAGTGACAACATGCAGAACCATCACTTTTACTTGTGCATACAACATTGTCACCTTCAAGTTTGTACGAATCCCAGGTTGATAAGTAAAGCTGGTAACTTAGGAGTTGCAACATCCTTGCTGCAATACCGACGCTCATCATTTTTGGTGCCATTGTCGGGGAGCTGTCTGAGTAGAATGTGATTACTACTTTCTTTTCTTCTATTTCTTGTCTTCAATATTTTTCCATTAGTTTATTTCTGCAAAATTAATCTAGTTGTTTCCTTTCTTTCATTTTACATTGTGTGATTTAATTTCCATTTTGCAAGTAAGATTTCAGCTCAGCAGGTAGATTTTCATTCTGTCAGTAATCTTCATTCAATTAGCAATTTCAATTCTGCAAGCACTTTCTAAGTTTGAAAATAAATACAAAACCAACCCAAAAATATTTCCTTTCATGCCTCATAGGAATAGGGACAACTTAGGGAAATTTTTGCCAAATACCTCCACTGCATCCAACAACCAACCTTCTCTCTTCTTCAGTGGCTATGAACTGGAGGAACCCTTAGGTGAGCAACCTGATATATTTGAAGAACCTACAGGGGAAGAAGAAGAAGAGGAATCCATTCCTACTGAACCAATGGCTGAAAACCGAAATGATAGAGGGAATAGAGAGAGTTAAGGGTGCCTTCCCCATCAGGGAAACCAATGGGGACACTACGATGAAAAATATAAGCCCCTCCGCCCTACCTCATTTCCATGGCCTAACCATAGAGGATTTCCTATTTGAGTTTGTTGTTATATGTTGAACCTATGGCTATAGAGATGATGAGAAAAAGTTAAAACTATTTCCATCTACCCTCAAGGATGGAGCATTGCACTGGTTCATGGGTTTACCTGGAGATAGAATCACAACATGGTATCATACACAATAGGCCTTTAACACCAAATATCGGGACTACTATCAGTCAAAGGATACTAAAGAAGAAATTTTGAGGATTACCATAGGTAATGATGAATCCTTAGAAGACTACGAAGAAAGATTCGAGCTTAGTTACAAAAGGGCCAGGTGCAGACTTGAACCTGAGTCACTAAATATGGTCGCACTTAGGGGAGTAAGAGAAGATCTTTTGGATACATTACATTTTTTAGCAAGAGGAGATATATACCTATTACCCTATGAGGATATCAAGACTCTCTTTAGAAACCATTCTAGGGTAGCCAGGAAAAAGGGTAGGGTAGTCAACCTATGGCGAGTACAACATCTTCCAACTCATCCATCAAGGGTGAAATTGGAAACATGCTGGAAGATTTCACAAGTGAGATGCTGCAAACCCTTGCCTTGCAACTGGACACCATGAACATTAAGAGGAAGCAAGAGGAGGCAGAGAGATCCTTGGCCATCTTTTGTCCTAGATGCACCAGGAGGCATCCTAGGAATGAATATCCATAGAAATATATTGAAATTTTCTCGGTCTATGAAGAAAACCACTCCACAGAAAAGTTCCCTTCTTTACTTAGACTCGAAGTTGTATATCAAGGAGCTAAAGGGGCTACTGAGCAACTTTGCTACATTAACCAAAGGAGACCTCTTGGGCCTAGACCATACTAGTAGGGAATGCAAGGGTCATCGCATGCATATTACAACCCCAACCAAACCACAACTATACCTTCTTGGGGACCCCTTGCTCATCCTTCTTGGTCTACACCCCCTCCTTGGTCCTATGCATCTCAATATCACTCCCAGCCAACCAGTCATTTCAACCTAATGCTTCGCCACAACCTCATTGGAATACACCACTCCAGGGGTGGAGGCCCCAATACAACAGTTCTCCACCTCTATTGCCTCCACCACCTACCCAGCCGTAGCTCCTACACTCTACTCCACCCAAGAATCCCTAGATGCCTGCCCATCCAAATCTGAACTTGAGCAACAAGCAAGCTCAACAAGTATACAGTGGAGAGACATCATATCCAGCTTATGCTCTGGAAATTGAAGAGATTAACCTGAGATCTGGGTGAGTTCTCTCGGACAACCAACCTCCACCTCCACTTAGGGAGGGTGAGGAAGAAATAGAGGAAAGAAACCTTAAAGTAAATCCATCCTTTCCTGAGAGATTAGCCCAACCACTCCAACATACCACAAAAGAGACTGAACTTCTGGGAGAATTGAAAAATCTATGTGTAAAGATCCCACTTCTCCATGCAACAAAAGATGTTCCCATTTACAATAAGTTGATTAAGGAGAAGTGCTTCAAGCATCCAGGGAGGCGAAAAAGTGATTCCCCTACCATTAATGTCATTGGGTAGCTATCCGAATTAATGTTGGGGCAAGTAATATGTCCAAAATATTTGGACCCTAGAAGCCCTGTAGTAGATGTGCACACCAATGGCACCATTGTCCCACACACTTTGATCAATCTCGGGGCTGCCATTAATGTGATGACCAAGGACACCATGCTCAAGCTCAACCTCTAAGGTTTACTGAGGAAGACCACAACAGTCTTGCAAGTTGTAGAGCATTCCACCTTAACCCTTGAGGGAATTGTGGAGGATGTGATGATCGCCATTGACTCCTGGGAGTACCCTACAGATTTCCTAGTTCTCCAACCTAAGGATAAGCTTACTGGTTACCATCTCATCCTTGGGAGGCCACGGTTGGCCACTGCCGATGGTTACATTAGCTGTAGAGCTGGGAATATGACCATCAACAATGGGCATATGTCCAAGTAGTTAGTCCTATACCATCTCGCTCAACCTTCTCTGGAGCATGACTTACCTTTATGGTTGGAGGAGGAGGAAGAAGATGAATTTTATACCGCCCAACTTTATGCTTTGGAAGTAACCATGGGAGGAGGACAACAACATGAGGATGACTTGATCACAACAAGAAGCAGTAAAGGAACCCAGAACAATCATCCAATTGACTTATTCTTGACCGATTACAACCCACTCCATGTCAAAACCATAGAATTAAGCCCAGAGAGAACCTTGAAAATCAATCCATCTCTTTTGGCTCCCGAAGAGGAGAAGCTATGCAACATGTTAAAGGAAAATCTATAAGCCTTCACTTGGATTTACAAGGAAATGAATGGAGTACACCCCTCAGTGCGTACTCACCACATATACACCAAAGAAGGTTGCAAGCCCGTCCGACAACCACAAAGGAGGATGAATCCAACTCTTAAAGATATAGTCAAAGAAGAACTGTAAAAAGTTCTATATGCAAGATTCATTTACCCTATCTCTAACAGTGAGTGGGTCTCTCCTTTGGTGTTAGTTCCCAACAAAAACTGTAAGCGAAGAATTTCTGTCGATTACAAGGAGTTGAACAAAGCCACAAAGAAGGATCATTTTTCTCTACCCTTGATTGACCAAGTGCTAGATGGCCTGGTAGGGAAAAGGTTTTTCTCTTTCCTAGATGGATTCAGTGGGTAACCAAATCCAAATCTACCTAGAAGATCAAGATAGGACCACATTCACTTGTCATTGTGGTACTTTTTCCTATAGGGTCCTTCCTTTTCACCTATGCAATGCTCCTGCCACTTTCCAGAGAGAAGTCTTGAGTATTTTCTCTGAATTGGGCCATGATGTGGTGGATATTTATATGGATAGGTTTACACCTTATGGATATGATTTTCAAGAAGCCCTAACTAACCTAGGAAAGGTACTGCACAAATGCATTGAAATGAACCTGTCTCTCAGTCCTGAAAAATGTGAATTCTTAATGACTGCAGGGATTGTGCTAGGTCATTCAATATCTCAGCAAGGACTATAGGTGGACCCAAACAAAATAACTATCATCCAAAGGGTCCCACCTCCTCAAAAGCGAGGAGATGTCAGAATTTTCCTAGGGTTAGCTGGATACTACCGAAGTTTCATAAAGGACTTCAAAATTTTGGCCTCTCCTTTATTTGGTTTGTTGGCTAAAGATTCTGAGTTTATATGGTCAAAAAGTTGTCAAAAGGCCTTAGACATCCTAAAGGATAAGTTAACCATTGCATCAATTCTTCAAGGTCCAAATTGGGCCCTCCCCTTTCATGTTCATGATGAGGCCTCACACAAGGCCATAGGAGCCACCCTTGGTCAAATAGATGAAAAAATGCCTTATGTTATCTATTTTATCAGTAAGAACTTATCAAAGGTTGAACTAAATTATATAGTGACCGAAAAGGAACTCCTAGCTATTGTGCATCCATTAAACAAATTCAGGGATTATATTACTGACTATGAAACATTTTTGCATATTGACCATGATGGAACCAAATGCTTAATGAACAAACCATATGTGGATGCTCGATTTATAAGATGGTTACTTTTATTACAATAGTTTGATCTAACCATTGTTGATAAGCTTGGTAAGGAAAATGTTGTTGCAAACTTTTTGTCTAAGGTAAATTTTCCTGCAGGTGAAGAAGGAATGGTGGATCACCAGTTACCAGACAAGCACTTATTTTCTATTTCAGTTCTCTCTCCATGGTTTGCTGATATAGAAAAGTATTTGGTATTAGCACAGTTCCCACCAAACTTGTCCTCCAAAGAAAAGATCAAGATAGTCAAGAAAAGCGCCCCCTTCACTTGGATTGGGGGCAATCTTTTCAAACTTAGCCCAGATCAAATCTTCAGAAGGTGTGTCAGGGAGGAGGAAGTCTCTGACATCCTTCTGACCTGTCGTGATGGGCCTTGTGGAGGTCACTTTGCAACAAAGAGGACAACATTCAAATTGTTACAAGAAGGCTATTATTTGCCCCCCCTTCATCAGGATGTGAAAAAATACAAGAGATGAAATGCCTCTACATCCTCAAGTGACTTTCAAGCCATTTGACAAGTGGGGCATAGACTTCATTGGGCCTATTGATCCTCATTCAAAGAAAAAACAATACATTATTGTGTGCACTAATTATTTGACTAAGTGGGCTAAAACCAACGCAATTAAGGCAACAAGAGAAGAGAAGGTGGCTGAGTTTCTAAGGGGGAATGTATTCTACAAATTTGGGTACCCTAGAGAGCAGGTCGTAGACCAAGGTTACTAGTTTACCTCCAACATGGTTGAAGACTTGCTCATCCAACACAAGATCAAGCATAGAACCTCCACTCCTTATCATCCACAAGTTAATGGGCAAGTGGAGGTGACCAACAGAGCACTGGAGGGCATCTTGACCAAAGTGTTGAGCAACAACAAGAAGGATTGGGCAGATAGACTAGTTCAGGCTACCCGGGCCTATAATACCATAGGAAATACCACCACTTGATTCACACCCTATGAGCTGGTCTATGGGAAAATGTCTTTGTTGTCGATTGAATTTGAATATAACACATTAAGGACAGTAGCCCAACTAGATTTAGATCTAAATAGTGCACAGAAAGAAAGATTGTTCCAACTGAATGGTTTAGATGAATTTAGAATGCAGGCCCTTCTACATACAGAGGTAGCTCAACTTGAGAGGAAGATATGGCATGATAAAAATACCAAGGAGAAACAATTTTAGGAAGGAAATTGGGCATTGTTATATATTCTAGGTATAGAGACTTCAAGGACAAGTTAGGGACAAGATGGCTCGGACCTTATGTTGTGGAAAGATGCCATGATAATGGTTCATTGCAAATCATAACCATAGATGAAGAATCAATTCGTTTTCTTGTTAATGGACACCAATTGAAAATTTATAAGACTTTTATCAAAACAAGAGTTCATTGATGATATCAATAAAACAATGATGATAATGGAGCAAGTTCCAACTCCTCCCTCATCAAATCACCGAGAAAAAGAAAAATTAATAAGGACTCAGGTGAAAGCCTGCATGAGGCACTTGAGTCCCATCATTGGGTTAAAAACATCTTGAGGCGGCTTAGTGATGACAAAAAAAAAAGGAGAGAGAAAAAAACAAGAAAAAGAAAAAGAGAATAAGAAGATCCCTGGGTGAAAATATTTCTTAAGGTGCCCAGGGAAAACAGCTAGGGTGAAAACCTCTCTGAGGAAACCTAGTTGTTTTTCAAAAATAAAAAATAAAAAACAAAAATAAAAATTTTAATCATGAAATTTCCATTTGCAGGTGGGAAAGAAGGACAATTAAGGAACAAAAGAGGATCCCAAGGATACCCATGCCACTCACATATTTCTTTTTCTACTCATTACCACACATACCTCCATCATTTTTGTCATTTTTCCACACCATTTCTTTAGTTTATACAAAGATTGTGTTTTCTACAAGATCCCCTGTATTCCTACACGATCCCCTGTATTCCTACAAGATCCCCTGATAACCTACAAGATGATCCTGTAGGAATTACGGTAACCTAGAAATCATGCAGGAAGCAATCCGAAGGCAAATTATGGTCTTGTTAGGTCCCTAAAATCCTCCCTCTTCATGATCTAGCACCACACCTTGTCCACCATCATCATCCTTGCACTCATCATCAAAAAAATCAGTTTCAAGAGTTTTTCTCCAATCTTAAAAGAATCAAAAAACAAAAAAACAAAAAAAAAGGAAATAGAGAGGAATAAAGAGAATCACCTAAGTATTATTTTCTCTCCACACTCCCACTCCATCTTTACATCCATGTCACCATCCTCACAACTCTAGAAAGAAAAATGATTAAAGAGTTCTGAGGGAGAAGAAGCTATAGGACGTCTTGTAGGAAATCCTGTAGCAGCCTATCCCACAGAATACCAATCACACCAGTAACAAGTCTTCACCATGATGATCTTGGAGCTCCAAAGCAGTAGCATCAGATCTTCAACCACATGTACCTGCAAAAAAAAAGAATCCATTAGCAGACAACAAGAGGAGGAAGAAGAATGGAATGCAAAAAATATACACAGCAACACCTTTGGTCTTCGACAACTACAGCATAACATTGAAACCACAGGTAAGTATCCTGTTCGCTCTCTCATATGCATCATGTAGTCAAAAAATTGTAAGGGTTACGAGATAGCTAGTTTATAAGTGAAAAGGTGGTCAGTTAACTTGGCCACCTTCGTTCAGTCAGCACATGCACAACCAGGTGACCTCTCACACGTGGCTGCATTCAACTCAAAGACGGAGAAGGACTGGGACAAAAAGTGGTTAAACTATGAATCTACAAGGCGGGAGCTAATTACGAGGAGTGGGAAATGATGAGGTGGTAGTGGGGACCAATGGTCCAAAAATGGCAATGTACCTTTGCTGTCAGCACACCACCTCACCCCGAATCACCATAAGAGGAAATAAAACATCGTTCCCATGCATTCATGCATTTCACCACCTCGAAACTCCCTCACTCATGTCACTTTCATACCCAAGCAACCCACCGGAAGCAAAGATCCATCGATTCACTGCACAGGAATTCCTACAAAATCATGCACAGGTTTTCCTACATGACACACAGAGACTGTCTACAGGATACACAAAGGTTTTCTACAGGATTGGCAGAGAATAATTCAGAAGGGACATCACGAGAGTTGGCCACTGCAAACAATTTAAAGAGGTAGGCTCTGTAATTACATCCCCCTTTACAAGTAAATGAACCAAGAATACTCTAAATTTGAGTGAATTTAGCAACTGTGTGAAGGGAATTAATACACAGTCATCTCTGTTTTGTCTCTATATTTGAAGAATTATTTCAACCCTCTCATTTTCTCCTCAAGCATCACTATCAGGAGCACAGGAGAGTTTAATAGGAGAGAGCCCACAAACAGTGTGAGAATCCAACAACACCGCCAAGTTCTTGAAATCTTCAAAAGACATAATTGGATGGGGTTTTTCAAAAACTTCAGAGGGTATGATGATGAGGTGGCTCAAGAATTCAGTCTCTCTCTCTCACTCCACACACCATAATCCATGCCATTGTTGTAATAAGGGGCCTCACTATAGATCTCATCCCTGAGCTCATCAGCAGAGTCACCACACTTCCCCTAGGAATACCATGGAGAAAAGAAGACAAAGGAGATAGCGAAGTTGCCAAAAGAAAATTCTTTTTAGAAGGTGAGGAACCCATTGGGGACAAAAATGGAGTAAGGAGGGAAAGTCTGCCACATCCATAGAATGAGGTAGGCTACCAACTAATCAAATAAATCTCATGTGAGGGTAGGTATATGTTTTCTATGGCTATCATTTCGGGATCCTTGAAGAATTAAGATTTGGAGTAGAAACACCCCCTCACCAAAGGCTCAACATACCATACTTCTTACTTCAATCACTCATAGACTCAAGCATCAAAGTGAAAGAGGGAAATTCCCAATAGTTATCTCACCATGGGTTGATTAGGATCCTCATAGAAGATGCCCTCTAGAACCTCATAACTCCTCTAACATGGAAAATTTTCATAGACATGCTAGCAAAGGATGACATCAAATCTCTCACTTATGATGTTAGTCCTACTATCAATGAAGAGGAGTAGAACAGGAAGAGGAAGATACAAAAGGATATAAGGATGAGATGGATGAAGGAGTTGACACAGAGGAACTGATGAAGATGAAGAAGAAGAGGGAGAAGAGAAGGAGGATGATGAAGAAGCAGAGGAGGAAATTAAGGAGGAAACTGATAGAGATGATGAAGATCTACAAGAAGAAGAAGATAAGAAGGACAAAGAGGAAGAAGGCAATGGAACAGAGGGGATAGAAAAAAAGGAGGAGTCACCTAGGGTGTCTCCAGAAGCCACTGAGAGAGAGGTAGTAGCTTCCGTCACTGCTCTCAGTATCCCAATCAAGCAAAAAGGAAAAAGGCAGAGGCTGATCCCACTATATTTCAGAACAAGAAAGAGCACAAGAATAAGACAGGGGAAGCAACAAACATCAACCAAAATTCCGATTGTGATTGAAAATTCCCATACACAACAAGACAAAATGCCTTACCCTAAGTCCCCTATGACCTATGTGAGGAGGCCTACTACTAGATCAACTTCCTCAAAGGGAAAGGCAATCTTACAGGATCCACAAAAAAATGTACAGGAAGCAAAAGCAGTCCTACAAGATACTCTTATAAATCTACATGAGGCAAAGAAAATGGAGAGGAAGGTAGGGGAGCATCAAGAAACTAAAGAGGAGGACCCAGAGACAAAACAACCCAACACCCAACCTAACCTGGACTCCTATTACCAGTTTATTGAAGGAGACAGGACCATACCTCAAACATTTTCCATCCCATTGTTCTTTGTGCTTAAGAAGGAGAGGGCCAGAACTCACCGATGGATGCAGATTGCCAAATCAGAGGGGGTGGAAGACATTAGACACATGGAATAGAAACTCAAAGAAATGGGTATAGAACTAAGTGGCTTGAGGGACAATGACGATATAATGAGAAATCAACTACAGACAAAAAATGCATGGCTGAGGGGACAACTTTAGGAAAGAGAAAACAAATTGGCATGTATGGCCAGCCTTTCCTTGGAAGCAATCCAGTGTAGGATGCTAGCTAAATTCTATGCTCTCTACCTCAAAGAACAATGGAAGCAGTTTCAGATTAAGACCCTATCACAAAGAGGAACCATGCCATTTCAAGACTATAGGCAGTTTATTGATCTTTGTGATCAAAGTACATGAGAGGATAGGGCCAAAATGGCTAAGTTTTATTTGCACAATATGGCCCTCACAGACATGAATGTATGGGAGCCTAATTCCAAGATAGGAGATCTACAATTAATGGCTTTGCCATCCTAGATGAACCATTAGGAGTCAAGAGCTATAGAAATGAAAGGGATATTGGCAAGAGAGAAAACTCAACCTCTTCTAATCAGAGCTGGACAATCAAATCCCATGCGCTCATCAGTACCCACAATTTGATTGCAAATTATCCTCAGCTAGCGCCTAGATATCTTGTTACCCAAGAGCAAGCAAATTCACTTTTTGAGGACATGTTCAGCTTGCTAGGAGATGATAGTATACATGCTTGCCTGAGGAGATGGAACACCCTGCCATATAGCCTAAAGATAAGAGAATATCACTTCCATCAAAGGTTGAGAGAGGCACTCAGCAAGACACCTATGTATAAGCAATCTATGCAAAGGTTGAAGGTCAATTGGATAGGCCTAAAACTCAGTCCAACACTACTCTTAGGGATACTAGATGGGAGAAAAGAAGAAGAAGAAAAGAGGTAGTGGGAAGAAGCAGAAAAGAAAGCAGGCTTCTATGAACAAGAAGAGGAGACCACAGTAGATGCATGGGATGTCACAGAGGCTACCAAAGCCATGAAGGATATGGATATTGACTAAGTTGCTCAGAGGATGAGCAACACTTTTAGTAGGGGGGTGATGTTGAGCCTCATCATTGGGTAATTATATGGGCCTTAATTCACCTCCTAGCTTAGTCAAACCAGCTATTCTCATAACTTATTGCATGCTTTTGATTATATTTTGTTTATGAGGTGAGTTAGAGTTGGATATTATGCTTTGTGGTCTAATGTGCATCTAATGCAGGATTAAAGGAGAAAATTAAGGAATTTTCGCAAAGACCAATGTAAAAACTCGAATGGAACAAGGGAGAGAGAGTATAGGAGATAAATCCTCCTCATTTACTACCCCTCCATTCAAAGATTCCTCCATCAGCTCAGAGTTCAAACAACCAAATCATGAGGACTAGAAGGTAACCAAGCAAGTGAGAGACAAAGCACCAATTTATCTCGAGTTTAGGAGCCGAGCCTCCCTAATTTTAAGGAAGTCGTTGGGGAATTTAGATGTATAAGTAGAGAGGCCTAGGACCTCAGTAGGATTAGAATTCTCATTGTAAAACTCTACTCTATTTTCGATCTTCAAGACTTGTGACAGTTCTTTTGATGTAATTTGTTGTTTTGGTAATAAGAATGAGTTCTGTTTTGAGCCAGCACTGAGTTAACTTAGAGGGATGAAGCTCTTGGGTTAGGGCCCAACCCTAGCAGCCAAGACTCCTCTTTAGTTTACATGTATTCTTAGTGCAAATTCATAACTTAATTGTTAATTTTCTTCTTAGATGCATTTCCATTACAAGTAGTGTATATTAGATTGGTTGTGTGATAGTTTGCTTCCATTTGTGCCTTCCTTTATGTAGCAGGTTAGAAAGGAGAAAAGGGATCACCAAAAGGTTTTCAAGAGGTTTCAAGGCTTCACTTCCTCCCTCTAGGACCATTACTTGAGGAAGGGACCCTTCAGCAGCCCCAAAAACACAGATTTCTAGTTCTTTTATGAGATTTGGAGTTTGTTGTCTTTAATTCAGTATTTGGTTAATGTTGCAAGGTAGATTTCATTCTCATATTTTTCCATCTCCATTTCTACAATAAGATCTCACTCATGCTTTCATTCCCTTCAACAAATTTGTTCATGCATAATATAGGCAGTTGATTCATTAGTTCTGCTTTTCTAGTTTATGAAAATGTATCTTGTTGCATAGTTTTTTGGAAGACACACATGTTTTATGCAGAGCAGATGCTTCAGGAGGAGACCAAGAATTCATAGCCAGCATCATTGTTCCACTTCATCCACCTTAGCTATCCCATGTCTTCACCATCACAGTCACTAGTTTTTCATCATTTTCCATTGAAATTATCCTAAACACACTTAGCGAATCTAGCCATCTCTTATCTTGGATATTGACTCCTGAGTGATCTTAGACCTTCTAACACTCCATTTCACCCATCACACACCTTTCCTAAGCTTCCCAACATCTCACAATTAGATCTCGGTTGTGTCTTATAGGTTTCCTGAAATTTCTGCAGGATCATCTTGTAGGCTTCTAGTTCATCTGTAGGTTTTCCTGAAACGGCCTGTTTTGAGGCCGAATTGATGGGAAATCTCTAAGAAGTCACAAAATCCCTCCTAGGACCCCTCCACAACATCCAAACACTTCATAAACCTTCTAGCCATCCTCAAACAACTTCAATCCACCTGTCACATCCAAAAGAACAATTAGTTTACATACTTGATTTTGCCTAGAAATACCAAAAAAGTTAAAATAGATTTAGTTTAGTTTCTTTACTTGCACATTAGTATTGCTTGATGCATTTTACTTCTGCAACTTAGATAGTAACATTTGTTTATTGTTTATTTATCATTTCCGCTTAGCATAACTTCTTAAATGGTTAATTAGGGTATGGTGTCGTTTAGCATTACATGTTGGCTTTCTCCATTATTGCAGTAGAGTAACTCTCTTAGAGTATATTTGCCTTTCTTCCATCAAAGAATCAAGTTTCTTTTGATGCTATAGAAGTCTAGCTTGGAACCCTAGTGGTCTCTTGCCAGCTGAACAGTGACAACATGTACAACCATAACTTTTACTTGTGCATACAACACTGTCACCTCCAAGTTTGTACAAACCCCGGGTTGGTAAGTAAAGTTGGTAGTCGAGGAGTTGCAATACCCTTGTAGTAATACTAGCGCTCATCATCAAGCAAAGGCAACTCCACAAATGTTGTAACCTCTTGGCCCAACAACCTCTTGAGGCATGACACATGAAAAATGTTATGGATCCTTGTCCCTGGTGGTAGATCCATCTTGTGAGACACCTCTCCAACCCTCTTGATCACCTTGTAAGGCCCAAAGAATCTTGGTTGCAACTTCTCAACCCCCTTCTACTTCAGCATGGATTGTCGGTAAGGTTGCAATTGAAGGTGGACCAAGTCCCCCTCCTTGAAATTCCTCTCTACTCAATGCATGTCAACATACATCTTCTATTGGTTTGAAGATGTTTGTAAGTTATCCTTAAGAGCCTTGAGGATATCTTGGTTCTCTAGGATCTAATCCTTGCCCTTTGGGGCCCTACTATCTCTAAAACAATGTCAGCAAAAGACAAAGTATCATAACCACATAAAGCGCAAAAAGCAGTTAGACCAATGGACATGTGATGTGTGTTGTTGTAACAATATTCTCCCAGATACAACTATTGAATCCAATCCCTCTACTACCTTGTCACATACTTCTTGAGATAGCCCTCTAACCACTACTTCGCCCTCTCTCTCTGGTCATCGGTCTGTGGATGATAGATGGGGCTTGGGGTGAGATCAATGCCCTTCGGCTTGAAAAGAACCTGCCAAAATCCCCCCATGAATTAGCTATCTTGATCACTGACTATAGTCTTATGGAGTCTGCACAGATAAAAGACCTCCCTAAAGAACAACTATGTCACCTATGAGGTTGAATATTGTGAGTATGGAAAAGAAGTGTGCAAGCTTGGTTAGTTGGTCGATCACCACAAAAATACAATCCTTCCCTTGTACTGAGGGAAGTCTGGTGATGAAATCCATAGAGATACTCTCCCATTTCCCCTAAGGGATGTGAAGAGGTTACAACAGTCCTGTTCGATGGGTAAACTTTGTTTTGTTCCTCTCACAAGCTTCACACTCCTGCACATGCCTCAACATGTCCCCTTTGAGTCCCTTCCAAGTGAAGTACTCTCTCAGTGGCATATAAGTCTTCATGAACCTTTGGTGCCCAAACAAAGGAAAATCATGAGTTATTCGAAGGACGTGATCCCTCAACTGGGATCCTAAAACCCGAAATATACACCCTTTGTAACAAATAACCTCATCCATCACCCTGTAGTGCTCATCTGCATATCTTCCCTCCAAGATCTCACATGCTCTGTGATCCTTGGAGTACTCTGCCAATAACTAAGCCTTCCAATCATGGGAAATGCTCATGAATGAAAGTCCTGTTGGTCTCCTAGATAGTGCATCCACCACCACATTGTGTTCCCCTACAGATATTCAATATCAAAATCATAGGCCTTCACCTTCTTCACCCACCTATGCTGCCCATCATTGAGGCCATGCTGCCCCATGAAGTGGTGAACACTGTTATGATTTGTCTTCACTTGAAATATGTTCCCCACCAGGTACTGTCTAAAATTGGCTAATGCATGCATTATGGCCAACTTCTCCTTGTCATATATGGAATATGGAATCTCATGTGGTAGGATCTTATGACTTTCAAAATTAATGGGGTGCCCTCTTTAGTACAAGATTGCCTCGATCCCCACACCTCATGCATTTCACTCCAATGTGAAAGGCTATGTAAAATCCAAAAGTTCCAATACTAAGAAACAACTCATCACCTCCTTGAGGCAATAAAATGTTTCCTGAGCTCCTTCTATCCATGGAAAAACCCCTTCTTACTCAGATCAGTAAGGGGTGTTGTCAACTATGAGAATCCCTTCACAAACTTCTGATAATAGGTACAGATATCCAAAAATCCCCTTAATGTTGTCACATCTCGAGGCTCTAGCCAATCCCAAATGGCCCAAATATTATCCTCGTGTTGTGCCTATGATGTGCCCCAACTAAAGCATATATGTCAACCCAAATTTTCACTTGGAAATCTTTGCGTAGAGCTGCTACTCCTCCAATATATGCAAGAATGTCTCTAGGTTCTACAGGTGCTCCTCCCATGTCCTATTGTAGATCAATATTTCATCAAAGAATACTAGTAAAAACCTCCTCAGCTGGCCTTTGGACACATGCTTCATGCATGACTAGAAAGTAGCTTGTGCATTGGTCAACCCAAAAGGCATCACCAAGAACTGAAAATTTCCATAATGAATCTAAAATTTGTCTTCGTGATGTCCTACTCCATCACCCAAATTAGATGATACCCTGACCATAAATCTATCTTAGAGAAGTACTTGGCTCCTCTAAGTTCATCCATCAACTCATCAATAGGATGAATGGGATACTTGTTCATCATCGTCTTCTTGTTGAGGGCCATGTAGTCAATACACATACAGAGAGTCCCATCCTTCTTCTTCACCAGCAAAACTAAAGAAGCGAATGAACTAGAACTCGATCTAATGTGGCCCAACACCAATAACTCCTTGACAGCCCTATGAATCTCATCTTATAGGATTTGGAATGCCTATAGGGTGTAGTAATGACTTCATGCACACTGGGCTATAGCTCTATAGTGTGCTAAAACCCCCTATTAGGTGGTTGTCCGGGTGGTATATCTCCAAAGACAATTGGATATCTATCCAGTACTGCCTCTATGTCTGGACATGGTTGCTTGGAATCCCCCCCATCTTCTAAAATCCTCATCTCTACTGCTCATGTTATGTCTCCATGCCTAAAATTGGCTTCCATCCTATGGGATGAAACTATCTGAGGGGCGTACGAATGCATGCCCCGAAGAACCATCCGGTTTCCATCCAGCACAATAAACTTCATCAAAAGTTGCTTTCAATCAGTGGTAACTTAGACAATAGAATACAACCATTGGGAAACCAGCACCACATTGGTGTCTGGTACATCCACCACAAAAAAATGGTTTGTCATTGAATAGTTCCCTATAGTCTCTGTTGAAGTGGGAATGTATCGAGTGCAATGCATAGTCACCTCTCCTAGTATTACGGCTGAAAACCCCTCAAAATATGCAATGGTGATTCCCCTTTTCTCGACCATCCGAGCATTAATAAAATTATGGGTGGCCCCACTGTTTACTAAAACTAATACACATTCCCCCTGCACCATACCTCTGATCCTCATGGTAAAAAATTTGGGAATCTCGCACAAAGAAGCTAGGACTCCCATGGATGGTGAAAAATATGCTCCTCCCTATGGTGGTGGTGGTGCTGGTCTCCTCCCTACTAGATCCTCGCTATCTCCTACACCAAGCTCAAACTCCACCTCATCCTCCTGATTGTTGTCAGAGAAGACCTCGATGTAATGGGCCTTGCCCGTTTTTCACTAATGGCCTAGTGCCCAAGGCTCTCAACATGTAAAAAATAACTTCGTCCTCCTGAGATCCCTCCTGATCTCATCATCCAACTTTCCCCACCCTTGAGATTCTCTTTGCATTGCAGGTGCTCCTGACTCACCTCCCATTTGTGTATAGGGAGTGCATGGAGGAAATGGTGTCTGGGTCTTGTAGATGGTCCCTTGTAAATCTCACATATAGGTAAATTCCTCAAGAAGAGTAGATTTTCTATGTGACTTCACCATTCCCTGCATTGGCTCTGTCAACCCCTTCGAAAATGTGTATACTCTCCTAACATCTGAAAAATTAGGCACCATGACTTAGATCCTCAAGAAGTGTGAAATATAATGCTCAGGATGTCCTCTCTGCCTAATCTGAGTCAACTCCCTGAAGTGATCCTCTGGATCCCTCCGATTGAAATGCTCCACTAATATCCATGTGAAGTCGTCATAGTAGGTTACTATGGCATGCCCCAAAGTGCACAAGCAATGAAACCACTAATCGTGTGCCTCCCCCTCCAAATGTAATGTGGCAATCTTGATGGCTTTTACCTATGTCATCTTTTTGAGATGGAAGTATGTGTCAAACTTCTCTATCCAAGCATGTGATGTGCACTTGATAGTGCCATTATAGGTGGGAAGATACGTCTTCCCAATGGTGTGGTGCAGCTCATAATTTAGTGTACCATGGCTTCATTGCCCTTCCCCTTCTCATTCTATTTTAGTTGGAAATAATCTATGAAAGATAGAACCTCTTTGAAATCTGCTCCCTTGGACTTCCACTCCCTGAAATTCTCTCCCATCAATGATGGATCCTCTCCTCCACATGTTCCACCCTAATCCAAAGGTATAAAAGAAGGTAAATTAGCTTGATTTGGCTCACTCGAGGATGGTCATTGTGAAGTAGGTGAAAGGTTACTGATTTCTTGAGAGTCCCATGAAGTCTCTCCAAATATAGACTCCCGGTGAGTGCTTCGCTACTGGTTCTGCATCTGGATCTCATCCAGCATCTCCTTCTGCCCTTTTGCCAAATCTCTCAAGGCCTCTAAGAGACAGTCAAAGGCAATTTCTTCCCTTCTCTTTGGCTCCACCATATCCTCTACTACCACTGTGTTGCCACAATCCTCTGTGTCTAAAGTAATCTCCAATTCCCTTTCCCTGCTTCGATACCTCTACCTCCTATAAGTAACATTCTTTCAGTCCTCCTCACTCATATAAAATTTCTCCCATGGCTAAGCTAGAATCTGAGCTCTAATACCACTGTAATGTTCCAAAATTAAATAAACAATGATATGTAAAGAAAGAATGATTTATACACAAAAATTTTCAACAATCAATAAATGTTCATAAAAACTCTCGAAGTAGAACCATCTAAACCCTTTTATTAATCAATGGAGCAAGTATAATAGTATGGAGGAATGCATCTGGGCTTTCCTCAATGGCAAGCGTGACAGAACCTAGGTGATGAGACAATGATATCAAGTACTAGAAAATGATTTCTCTTATAATGCTCTGTGCTGCCCGGAAAACTACATTGCTGACTAGAAAGGAACTGCAAGAAACTCCACTTTAGTTGATTCGAAAATGCTACAAAATCATTCCCAATCTCCTTGACAAAGCTCACAAAAACCCATAAAGGGTTTATTCTAAATCCATCCTCCCAAATTCGGCCTCCAATATGCCCTACCCCGTCCAAACTGCTCAAGAATACAACCAGCAAGGAATACAATAGAAAACCTCCTCCAAAGCTCAAGAAATGTAGCAATCTCCTCCACAAATGCTTCCCTTAGCTACCCTGAAAAAGTTTAGACTTAAAGATTGATTCTCGACCTCCCACATGTGCACCAAATGTTGCCTCTACGTTGGCCTAGGCAATGTGAAAGTCATACTACCAAGATGCACTCTCCTCCATCTTCCAAACTCTCCAAAATGACAGGAAACATCCTATGCCTCCTCTCGGTAAAATCTCCCAACCAAAATCAATTACAAGACACCACAAGAAAACTCAAGCTCCTCTTCATTGCATCCTCTAGTAATATGCACCACCTAGGGATCAATGCAACTGCTAGAAATCACAATGAAATCCTCCTTCGAAAGAATGAAGAAAAACATTCCTAGGTTGGCACTCGAAGTCTCCCAAAGAAAGGGTGAGCTCATAGCTTGAAGAAATCTTGCTAAATGGTAAGTGACTCGGCTAAGCAACTCAAGCAAGCAAAGATAAAATGATATGCCAAGACATGATGAAATTAGGAGAGTTGCCTTCCTTATATAGTTTTTGTGGTGCAATTTTCCCTCCATCATGGGCCCTCACTTAACAATCAAATTTTCCCCTCCATGCAATTCGAACTAGGGAGTGTGTATTTTCTTAGTGTTGGTGTAACCCCCGTGGAACTTAATGACAACAAAAATAACTCTCCTAAGTCTAATCTCCTAATAAAATCGAATGGGCCCCACTATCTCCAAAATTGGCCCCAAAATGCAATAATTAATTTTGTTCCAAATTAATTTAGGAAGGGACATGACATATAGTGTTCCTATAAACCAACCTCCCTAGACCATGGTATGTAACGGGAAAATATTATTTAATTCAATAATTGTGGTGATTAAAGAAAATGAAGCATTTCTTAAGTTACTTATGTATCTACTCACCCAAACAACCCTCCTTTAAGGAAAACCAATAAAGGTATTTTTCACTAAACATGAAATGAGATGAAGAACATATAGAATGCCAACACTTATTTCTTGAGAACTAGGAAGGAACCACATTAGGAAGTAGACAAGGGCATTTATTCGAAAAAATCAGTCTCAATATTGTCATTATGAGATCACATCTATATATTTATTGTCTAATCACACGTAAATTTTAACACTTGATGATGAACCCCATTTTTGACAATAACCTTTTGTACCCCCTTACAGAGTAACAAGATTTTTGGAAATCATTTTGTTAATTCTAGGGATGGAAGTGATTAGTTAAAACAACATGTTGTTGTAAGGTGCTTTTTCATGAAAAATAGATATAAATATCATCTATCCTTGGGTATTGTTGAGGAATATGGCATCCACCATAATTCTTACGGAGAAACTTGAGATTCTTGATTCCCCTAGAATTAATTTTGTTTGTTTTCTTAATCCCTTACTTAGCATAAAAAAAATAATTCTTTTTTTTCTATTTCCTCTAGGTAGTTGAATATTCTTTTGTTGTGTGAACTATATTTAATTCTGATTAGAGGTATTATTGGAGAAATAGTATTTTGGGTTGTTGATGTAGTTAGAGAGGCTTCATGGAAATAGTCATTTGAATTAACTACCCACTCAACTAGATAGTAGAAGCATGGGAAATACAACCCACCACACCATTAGCAAGGGTCCTTGATTGGGTCTCAATATATCTATTGACAAGCTTGAAACATGGGAAATGATATTATAAATTTCTAGAGTAACACTAATAATGATCCAAATATTGGGCACATAGGATTTCATACTCCTTGGTCACCATTCTCCATGTTGCAATTTCTTTGATGATGGGTGAACCAGTGATGTCGCAAACCAATTGTCAATGGTTCATCTAGAATCTTTGTCTTGATGAGCCTACACTACCGTCTCCATTCATGAATGTGATTAGATATATGCATAGGAGTGTTTTGATGTAATGACATCAAAATATCTATTCTAGTTCCATACAAAAAAGGTAGTCATAAATGTGTCAAATTGGCCATGCCCAAGGAAGTGAAATCATGATAATAGGTTCCTAGTAAATTAATGTACAATTTGATGGCACTTCTAGTCCAGGTTCTTTGGGAAATATGAAATGATATACAATCCTCCACCAAGGAGCTTGAATATCACCAAAAGTAGTTGATAATGTGAGTAGAAGGGTCTCGTCCTTGATTTTTGTCAAATTTGGGTATATCTAATGGAAATTTTGTGGGAATTTTCAGCCACTAAAGTTAGTGATAAATATGATCATCCATCATTTATAGTAGATCAAGAAGGTCTATTTTTTCTAGGAAATGAAACTTAGTTTAGATGATGAATTTTGGTCAAAAGAAGGTACGAATTATGACTTGGAGGGACTTTGTGGTCCACTCTTATGAAATTTTCTTGAAGCATGATTTCCTCCAACGGTATTTTCCCAAGCTTACCAATTTTCCCAAATATGCTACTTCCACTAAGGATATTAGCACTCCCCAAATACTTTATTGACACTAGGGACACTAGTGCCCCCAAAATTTGACTTTCCCATACAATATGACCCACATGAAGAATAATATAATGGTATAACATGAATAAAGTCTACACCTATCAAGATCTGTTCTATGACTCGGTTTAATTTCTATAATGATCGGTATGTCTTAAATATGTTTGCTAAGATCCCTTCAGAAATCACATCATGTATCATAATGGGGTACTGTTGGCACTCAACATTGTTAATAAAAAGAAGGATTTGGTGTCAACCTTCAACCTTTAAAAAATAGGAAATAAAGATGTGTGATGATGAATATCTTCCTAATCCCTATCAATTAAATCCATGACCTCCATGATGGCCTTATTTAGAGGTATCTCAGTATCTAGTAAGTCATGTCAAGTGGGTAGAATAAAAACACATGTGGAAATGCAATATTTTTCAAATACATAATCTTATTGGAACTATTGATTAAGGTTAACAAATTATGACTAGATCACCTAGTAGGAAATTTTGGCCACACTAAGTTGCATAGATAGTCTGAATGACTGAAAGTTTGTAGAAGTAAGCACAATATATGGATGAGGGCATCCATGACACATCAAACCACTTTAGGTGATCATATAGATAAGAGTAGTAGTCTATGAGGTAAATATGGGTGGTAGGGTAAATGCACTCATAATAATTGAATCCTTAAACATCCCCACACCAAAACTTTACCTATCAAGTAATTAATAATGAATGGAATTTTTATGCCATTGTTAGTCCTATATTCAAGAATGCAGTAGCCTGATTGGTCAATCATCACTACCTTCCCTCAAGGATGAAAGTAAAAAAATAAAAAGACTAAGGAAAATACAATTGTCATTACATAGAACCAAGTTGTCCCATGAGAAATATTATAATATAATGGTTAATTGACATATTCAACTTTGATGGTAACAATATTTCCATATAACTCTAATCTAATGGTGCATTGAAAAATTCTACTTTGACTGTAACCATATTTCCACTTAAATCCATATGATAGGTGGAAATGATTCTGTTGCTGGCTGAATTTGCATGTTTTTACCCACCTTTTACCCTGTTTCCTATATCCATTTTACACCATTGTTGGTTAATTTACATTCTAAACCGCACAAGTATACCTCTTCTCGTTTTGTTATGAATCATTAATAAATGAACCATACTCATAAGGGATTGTAACCTAAGTGTCTTGGTAATTCGTTTATTCTTGCAAATTTTGGGGGGGAATGATCAAGACCATGGTTCAACAAATAGTGACTATCAAGTTGGGAACACTATCTTGAGACATCAACTGCAATGATGGATCAACCTTGCAATCAACACACTGCTATCTTTATAATTTGCTTTTCTTTAGAAACCATTATGTAATTGTAGGTAGACAACTACCGTAATTCTAGGAGATATTTAGTGTTAGAAAATTGTATAAGAAGAGTTATGGGGCTGTGAAAGCCGACAGTTAAGATCATAGAGAATTATGTTAACTTCGAGTCTGTAACAACATACATTGTAATATCATTTTGATTAATAAAATTCTGATCTTTTGAGCATTTGATGACTTCTTGATCTTGCCACAACCCTGATTAGGGTGTTGGGCTTTCTCTTTTGACCAGGTGTTGTTGGATAGATGTGTGCATATGTTTATTTCAGTTAATTTATTTATTGTTGTGAATGATTATCAGTGTTTTGTTGTGAGTCTACTTTGTTGTTACTCTTATGTTGTTACAGGCATTACTTATTGTTACTTTTATTTGATGTTACAGTTATCGCTTTTTGTTACACAATCCTAAGTTTATAATTGAATGTCCAGTACTAGGTAGGGAAACTGTTCCCTGCATATACTTTGCATGATAGCATTGAAATAACTCGTAGAGCCTTGGGTTGACAATTAATGTGGAATTCGGTGAATTGCATGATTCATATCTGAACACTAACATTTTGGCATCGTTGTCGGGGAGGCTATTGAAGGCCCGAAAGTACAACCATTATTGACCATAGGACTGATCTCGCATCCTGGGGAGAGAATGTTTCACCCTGCTTCGAGTCTTGATCATTAGATCATTTTTTTTCTTTGATTGTGTTGTTTTCTTTTTCATAAGAACCACTCTTTCATCTTGGAAAGGGAAGTTTTTATGTCAACCTGTTTCAGGTCCTGAGCTTAAAATTGTGATTGATTTATTTTCTTCTTTTTCTTTCATTTTAGGGGCCACTCTCTCGTCCTAGGGAGGGAATTTCTCACCCTACTCTAGGTCTTGAGCTTTCAATTTTCTTGAATGTTTTCCTTTTATTTCCTGATTGCATGAACAAAGATAGAAATAAAAGGGGTAGAGGAAGACCCCTTGAAAGAAGAGGGAGAGACATAGGTAGAAATAACTACATCCAAGAGATCATTTCAAGAGCTGAGTCACAAGCATCATCATGAGCTACTGTTCGGGTGAGATCTCATACGAGATCTGGATGACAATCAGTTTCACAACCATAACCCTCCCCAATAATAGAAGTGAAATTTAGGGAAGAATAAGTAGCAAGTAGAGGATCTGAGGAACTACACACTACAAGTTCAGAGGAAGAAGATTTGATAGCATTCGTTGCACCGTTTGATCGAAGGAGTGCTTTCAAACAACCTCAACCACGTGTTATAAAACAACTAGAGCCAGAACCTATTGATATTCCAAGTGAATATTGGAAGTTATTCATGGCTCCTGCAAATTCTTCGATCAAATTCCCAATTGGAGATATCAGAGGTGATGTGCCTATGGACCCTATTCCTTTGACATCATTACCTAATTTCCATGGTATTTCTTCTAAGGATCCAGACACATTCGTTTTTGAATTTGATGTTGTTTGTTTGGGGTATGATTATATTTTTTCTTCTCATAAATTAAAGATATTACCTGCCAACTTGAAGGAATAACTTTGAGATGGTTTATGGGTTTATGAGTAAAATATATTACCACATGGGATGATATGAAGACGATTTTCCTCAAGAAATGTCAAGACTATTGTAAATCCCGAGATGTGAAGGAAGAAATCTTTAAGATTATGTAGAAAGAGGATGAGAACATGGAGGACATTGTAGAGCATTTTCAATATAGTTTGTGGAGATCATGCCATTGTGACTTGGATAAGAATATCTTGAAAATAGTATTTCTCTGGGAACTAATGGGGGAATCTTTGGAACTATTGAATGTAGTAGGAAAAGGAGACATATCACAAGAGGAATTTGATTCCATCTATGAATTATGCATCAATTGTTCATGAGGGGCTGCGAGGAATATGCATGATGGCAACAAAAACATTGACTACCATCTTCATGATGGGTTACTCTCTAGGCTAGATAATATATTTATTCTTGAAGGTGAGCATTTGTAGATGATTAGAAAGACTCACACCTCCAAGGTTGCAGGGCATTTTGGTGTAGGGAAGATCATGGCTAACTTGTAGATATATGTGTATTGGCCCAAGATGCAAGAGAAAGTACCTAGGTTCATAATAGGATGCATGGTTTGTTGTACCATCGGGCCTAGCAACAGGAAACAAGGTCTGTATCATCCCTTACCTATACCTACTCATCCTTGGGAAAGCATTTCCAGGGACTTTGTCGGAGGATTACCGACAACCAGGAAGGGCCATGACTAAATGTTCGTGGTTGTTGACAAGTTCAGAAATATGTGTGTTCTAATGCCTTGTAAAAATACCATCAATGGAAAACAAGAAACACACATGTGGGATACCAAGGAGCATCATTTCAAATAGGGACATAAGATTTCTCAGTGCATTTTGGACTACATTGTGGGAGAAGGTGGACACAAAGTTGAATATATATACAACATTCCATCTGCAGACATATGGGTAGATAGAAGTAGTCAACAAGACTTTGGTGCAGCTTCTAATAGGATACAACCAGAAGATTCTGATGTCCTAGGATGAAAATATGGTATATATACAACATTATTATAACAAAGAAGTCCACAATTCTATAGGAAAGTCCCCATTTGAGACATGTTTTGGATATTTTCCACCTTCACCTTTGGATATTGCATATGGGCAACAAGGAGAAGTGAGGGAATATTTTATAGGAGATGCTTTAAGGGCTGAAAAATTTATAGAGAAGATCAGGTAGATCCATCTACAGGTACAAGAAACACTATAGAAGTTGCAGGAGAAGTATAAGGGTAGGAAAGATTAGCACAAACAAATAAATCATTCATGGTGGGAGAAAGAGTATGGCTATAGTTGAACAAGGGGAGGCTGCAAGGGCCTAGTAAGAAAATGAAGGCTCCAACATATGATCCCTTGGTGGGTGATAATTTGTATCGAATCATTTTAACACCGTATATGCACATTTACTCAGTTGTGAATGTAGAGCATTTGAAACTCTATGAGTCTTCCATGCTAGATCAACAAGAGGAACAATTCCTACCTTGTGTGGAGGATTTTGCACCAAACGCTTAGGCATAGTTGACCGAAGATATAGTTTTTCAAAAGAGGTCTAGAACTACAAGACATGGGCAACATGACCTTTGTTAGATTGTGTTGAAGGGACAATTTCCAAGCAAAGCTAAATGGTACATCAGAGAGAATGTGGAGGAAATGCTTCCTCACCTCATTCAGTAAAAGCTATTAGGGAGAAAAATCCTCCCAAAATGGGAGGTTTTATCTAAATTGGATCACTATATTTTTTTCCATCCATCTTGATGCATCTGGAGGGAAAAAGTGGAGGAATCCACTCACGGGCTATTTTTACTGGCGGGACCCGGTTTGGAGAAACAAGGTGTGAATCCTCTTGGAGCATTTTGAAGCATAAAATGATGTTTTTTGAAGGTAAACATTTTTGAATCTATCTTGCACCTTTTCACTCTATTCTAAAGGCAAATACCTTTCCAACGATGTAAGAAGCACGTCAATCGGAGTCCATATACAAAAGTTATGCCTCAAAAATTGACCTTCCTATTTTCACACCTATAGTTTGGGAGGATGCCACATAATCCACCCATTATTCATGGGGAAGGAGATAACCACGTTTTTTTGATGTAAAATGCTCTAGAAGAGTCTATTTTGTAACTCTAGTTAAGAGTTGATGTAGTCAAACTTAACCACCTATAGGCTATTAGGCTATGTTATAACCGAGCCACTAGGAGGAAGAGGCATTCCATTCTTTTGAGAGAATTTTATTACATAACTGAGAAAATATAGCTAGGAGAAATAGGAGGTAGAGCACACAGAGAGGATCTGTTCTCTATACCATCCCCTGGGCCACAAACATTACTTCTTTGTACCTGCAGCCATATTTCCAGACAGAGAAACAAAGTGAAGCAACCTCACCTTCCAGCTGGGTTTTGTCTTGATACGGTTTTGCAGAGAACATATGTTGTGTCTTATATGTGTCGAGATTATTTTGGTATTCTCTACTTCTCTGCATAATTTCCATTTACAAACATGCACAAATTATACTAAAATCTATAAATCTAGAATTTTAATAAAATTGTATTAGTGTAAAAATACGGTATTTTAATATATTCTTTCCAGATCTATTGTGACAAATTGTCCATTGGAATATCCATGACATTTTATAGATCAATTAAACTTCTTCCTCCGATGAGCCTTCTCAAAAATTTTCAGATGGGATGGTTTTTGACATTTCATATTCATAACAACTTTGTTTTTATCCTTATTTTCCCAAGGCTTGGAATCATCAGTTCTATTTTTTAATTGTTGGTAACATATTCTATCTTTCCTTACCGCTTCATCCATGGTCTTCAGATTTTCAAACTCAATCCTCTCCTTGTATGGTGCTTGTAAATAGTTCAAAAATCTATGAACTTTCACCTTCTCCTCTCTAATATAGGGCACATACCATAGTAAGTTTGTAAATTTTATTACAAACTCATCCATAGTAAGTTGTCCTAACCTTAATTCATGGAATTCCTTAGCACATTCATCATAATAACGTTCACTCAAAAATATGGATTTAAATCACTTTTGAAATTCCTCCCAAGACACTGTCTTTTCTTCCAACAAATATATACTTTTTGCCTATTCCCACCATAGAGTGGATTTTCCCTATAACGTATAGATAGCCAGTCAGGCCTTCCAATTACTTTCATACTCATACACCTAATAGTATTTGATCATATTCACAATCCATGCTTGCGTGTCTTCCTCTATTTCCCCATCAAAGGTGGGAGGTTTAATCTTCTATAACTCTCCTTGTAACTCCACTTTTTTCTTTTTCCTCTATCATTTTGAATAAGTTTTATCTGATTCTTCAGAACTTTCATACTTTTCTAATTTTGTATACGGTTCTTTCTACTTCACCCCTTCTAGTTCTACACTTTTCTAGCTAGATTTTTTTGTTAATACCCTTATCATACATTCCTTCTCCTCACTGGCTCTCAGCAACCATTCATTGCTAGTTCTAAGCTGAGGCAATTCTTGTTGTAGATTCCTGATCACCTCCAGAATCTGAGAATTAGGTGTAGTTGCTCCTTCTCCCAATTCAACATATAAGTATTTTGTGCCTGTAATGGGTTGAGGAGATTCATTTTCCATACTATAACAACCTGCTACAATTATGTACCTTATGAAACAACACAATTATAATGTAACTAGAAATTTTGTAATACACACACACACACACACACATATAGATATAAATGTGGTAGACCATTATAGGCCTAGTGTTAAACATACCTGCCTCTGATACCACATGTCATGTATCTCTATTTCCATGAGGTACTTAGTAACCTTAAATTTATTTTTTATTTGAATTTGTCTCATTAAAAAATAGAAATCTACATACACCAATTTATGTGGCTTGTGTCTATATATATATATATATATATATATATAATACTATCTCATTCAACTCCATTGTAACTTAAAACCCTAGTCCTCTATATCCATATTAAACATGTTTATCCTTTGTTAAAACACTCAGATGGCTATTATCCTTTGTACATTACTGACCTCTATTTATTCACACATTAATTATATTATAAGACCAAGCGATGCATCATATTTCATTTCAACCATATGTTCTGGGTTACATCCCTAGTATGAGATGAGATTCTATCCTCCACACAACGTTTAGTGGAAATTAGAGTATGCCTTGGGTGTTACACTTCCAATCATTTTCTTCCACGACTCTACGATCACGCATCTGTCACATGATCTGGGAAGGGTTATCAGTCTTAGTTTTCGATCAATTATTTCAATCTAGCAAGGAGATATAAGGGTTGATTCTGAATTTTCTAAACCATAATCCTAAAACACCTTTGCCTTTCCTTCTTTGTTTCATTGTGGCTCTTATGCTCCGTTGCTCACAATTGTCAGCGTTGGACTCGAACAGAGGTTACCATGGTTGATTAGTAGTGTTTTCGTGGGAAAAATAATTTGGACAAGGAACCTCACCTGGCCCAAACTATTTTCTTGGTGTTGACCTTGATCATAATGGTATCAGATAGGTGGATAGGAGGTGGCAACCCCTGTGCTTATGCACGTGTTCCTTGAGTCTATAAGTACACAACTTTTCTTCAGGTAAATCTATATTTGACTATGAATTTATGGCTTTTAATTTCATTACCAAGAAGAATTTAAGTCATTGTCCACTCACAGGGCTACCCTACTTGGCACCTGGTCACCTTTCGTGGTCATGATCCAACATTGGATTCAAGAAATTTAGAAACAATGGAGTTTGGTTTCTACATTCTTGTAGCTATTTCTTCGGCTCAAGTGCACCATTGTCCATCCTCTAGTAAGGCATACATATTAGCCATGATATATATATATATATATATATATATATATATATATATATATATATATATATATATATATATATATATATATATATATATATATATATATATGTGTGTGTGTGTGTACTTGCTTCATTGTCCAATTTCTTCAGACTAACGCCACCACTTTTGACTGTATCCCTATGCTAACCCTTAAGATTATGAACTTCTTTGGTTGCAGGTTCCCATAATGGGGTTGAGGAAATAAAACCCTATATTGTGTTCTAACGAATGGGCAATAGAGGTGTGTTTATAAATCCTCGGCTTATTTTTTTCCTTTTTATGTCATTCCTATTTTGAATATCATGTTGAGTTACAACTTGGGGCTCTCAACAAGAATTAAAGACCTCGGTTCGAGATGTGTGCCAGTCTGCTGGTCCTAGCTGCCAAAACTTACCAAGGTATACTCTCTCTATTTCTATTAATGCAACTCTCATTTCCTCTTTCCATTTTTTTCAAGATACTTTAACTTGAATTACTTGCATTGGTTGATATAATGTATCTAGGGAAAATTTCTTCGGTTACTCTTAATTTGGCTGCTAAATGTTTGCATGTCTTTCTGTGGCCATGAAAACAATTGAGTTTTCCTTCCAAGTTTATTTTAGTATTCTTCTTCGCATTGAACTAATTTATTGTTGAGAATTTTCCTTTATGTCTTCCGACTCTTATATTCTTCTTTTATTTTTCGGTTGTACCTCATGTTTTTTCTCCAGTCGCAAGGCATGAATGACGAAACACAGTTAACTTAGGTAGATATTTTTTATCCCCTGACCTATGGATTTAAAAAGTATGTATGCCCCTTGTTTTTTCTCCTTAACTCTTTACTTATATCAGGGTTACTTTCCTTGGAACAAGTACATGTATGAGAAACATTGTTATGCTCTGGCTCACCGCTTCAACTATTGCAACTACAAACCCACTCAACTAATATTCTACACTTGGTTATAGGTTAGCTTGCTACCTCTGTCTTGGTGATGGATTTTTTTTAGAAGATAAAGAACCAAATTGATTTCTCAACAATATGACTATAAGTCATACCTGTCACACACTCTTTTTATTTTATTTTTTTAGAACTTTACAAGGTTGTAGTTCCCTATAGTTTTTATTCCATGAATTGTTCTTGTTAGCCCTGAGGTTTAGTGCTGAATTCTGGAGGGTCAAAAGGAGGCTGGGTCTACACTGCTGTTGTCAAAGGGGCCCCACCTGGGTTAATTTTCCCCTTCTCATCTTACCCCGATCACATTTCACCCTTCCCATTTCCCAAATTAACCTTCTAACTTGACAAAACCCCCTTGTTTGGTCTTAGCCCCAAGCGGAAAAGCTCAAAGCACCCATAAAACCCAGCCATATGCCTTTACGTGCTCATAACTCATCGCACAACATTTCCGCCATCGATCTTCTCCCACCAATCCATCAGCCCATATTGCGCCTGATAAAAGCAAACATGCCTGATCACTCCCCGTCGTCAGATCACCTTCGCCAAATCTAATGGTCCTCGCCCATATCACATGGGCAACTAGGACGGACAATACCCGCACGATATGGGTGGTTTCTCTCTCTCCTTCACTGCTACGTGTCATTCATTGAGTGGAATCGTGCGGCTTCTGACAATTACCACTTACTGCAAGAGGCCCACATGATGAAAACCATTATCGCTCTGGACAAACCACTCTCGCACGTTATCGACCGCACTTCTTCATCGCTTGATAACCGTCTGATCTACCCATTGAAGATCCAACTGCTTGGACAGGTCCCACTCTCACCATGACCGATAGCCTCTTTAAATTGATCTCCACCACACATTCTGCCTGATTTGAAGGCCACCATTCATGATCATCTTAGTTGTTCATCCACCATGCACTTCGTCCCCACGTTCAGTCCGTTACTCAAGGAAGAAGACAACTAGCTCTGTTAGCCTAGTAATAGTCTGACCCCAACAACCGAATTAAATAGAGAGCATGGTTGAATGGAGAAAAGGACACAGCACGACTAAGCAACCGAATTAAAAAATCATGGGACTCCACTGCCATAATCAGTTTAAGCACCTAAAGGACATCACAACACCTGAACTGATCAAGTTTTCATCGTGAAGAAAGCAACCTCATTCAGGGATGCTATCAGACAGTTAAATGCATTTGGTGGTCAATTAAAGACCCCCATCCCTAAAAGGCCACAGAGCCATTGCAATGAAAAATTATAAATAGCCACCAGAAAGTTGTAATCAGGGTTGGCATTTGATGTAAGGTTCAACTTCTGGAGACTGTAGACATTCTATAACTTGCAGCATCTCATCTTCATTTTTAGCAATGTAAGATTATTTTGCTGTTACATGCTCACTGTCCATTTCTTCTCTGTTCTAAGCTTGTTCTTTTGGCACTATGTTCATGATTTCTTCCATGTTTAATACCAGATAACTGTCATCTTATCTATGTATTGAAATATTGAATGTATCAGTGATTAGGCTACTCAGGTTTCTTCTGTTTCTGATGCAAAACAATTGTCATCTTGTCTTTGCATTGATAGATTAGATCTACAAGTTTCTTTACTGGTTGCAACCGGCCATCACATGGTTGTGTGTATCTGCTGGTGTGGTCAGTATTCTTCATATTCACCTAATTCCTAAACTGTTGAGCATTGGTGGTCTAAGGCCTTGTAGTCTGAGGGTATTCATGCATGTCTAGAGTGAAAACATAGTAGAAGTGGTTATCTAGTTTGAACTAGGCCATCATCCCTTCCAATAAAATTCCACAAAAATAGTTTAATTTATATGTTACCAGGCATCTCCGAGCTACAACCTAGGAGAATTTCATAGAGCCCTAACATAATTGGCGCTATTACCAGGGTGAGGAGATTGAAGCTCAGCATTCCTGGGAGAACGACACAGATCTAGCTTTGATGATAGACAAATTCTAGACACATTTTTGGTTGTAATCATCTATCTAGCGACTCTACTGGAGGCTGAACCTCTTGGTGACACCACATCATAGTTCTGGCTCAGTTTGTGAGGCATACTTTGAGGAATCCTCAGAATTCACCAGTTGACCCAGTACTTGACCCTCAAAAGATCATCAAAGGAAGAAAGATATCACAGAAAGGAGCATCAGGATCAGGTAAACCAAAACAATCTTATGCATCTCTGCAAGAAAGGCTTGGAATAGAACAAATGCATGTTAAGAATATAGCCTCTAGCACTAGCAGTGAAGAAAAAATTTCAGAGATTCATTAAGCTCCTTATTCTTTAGGTTCTCCTTTTGCTTTAAGCCTAAACGAAACCTCACCTCCTATCCCCATATTCCTTTAGTCCTATCAGTCACTCCTCAGCTCTCTAGCATTCAGACTGCCAGTACTCTTAAATCCACTACAACCATGGCAGGTCCACAGGCACCCACCAAAACAGAAAGAATCATAGCTGCGAGGTATGGACCTCTCGTACTGCCCACTCCCTTGATTGCAATGTCTGCTAGAAAATATCAGAAATACATGCCTAAGTTCACTGGGACTGAAGGGGTTACAACTGGAGAACATCTTGAGTCTTTTTATAGTTATGCTGATAATCTAGACATTAGTGAAGATGTTGTGTGGATGCGAATATTTGTCCAAAGCCTGGAAGGAGAGGCTAGAAAGTGGTTTAGAGAATTGACCCTAGGTCTATAGCAGACATTGAGGCCTTGGATGATGCGTTCCTAAAGCATTGGGGGGATAATAAAGATCTACTTTACTACCATACTAAGTTTGGCAACCTGAAAAAGGAAATCGGGGAGTCATTATTTGATTTCAATAAAAGGTTCAATCGTATGTATAGCAAGATATTAGCTGAAGTGAAACCCACTCCCACCTCTGCCAAACTCACTTATGCCAATGCCTTTGATGCTAACTTTTGCTTGCTATTGAGAGAAAGAAGACGTGCTTCTTTGGCTGAGATGCAGGATGCAACCATGGAGGTAGAATCTAATATTACGGCTGCAGAGAAACTCAACAGACATGTTGACAAAAGGAGACAAAGGGGTGAATCTTCTTCATCCTCAGACCCTAAGATAGACAAAATGACCAAGATGATAGAGTCATTAGCCTCTGAAATCTCCAAGCTGAAGGTTGAGCAGCATTCAGGGAAAGGAAGGGTTCCTAAGACATTTACTCCTAGAAATCCAAATCCATATAGGAGAGAAAATGAACAATTGCAGATCATGCAAAGGGGCAAAGAGACCAATGAAGAACAGAAGGTGAAGACTCCTTTCCATAATGTAGTCATGGAGGAGGAGCATTTTGATGAAGAGGATGAGATCCACTACATGGAAGGCAAATGTATTGCTTCCTTTTTGACACTAGCTGCCTATGAGGAGTCATTACTCAAGGACCAGACCGGCCAAGAGTGGGACAGAGAAGCTGCTCTGCAAACTGAAGATCAGCAGATATATAACCCAAGGTCAAAGATGAGTAATGTCAAAGAAAGCCCTGTCCAAAGAGCTGTTGTCCCCACAGAGTAGCAAATTAGCAACTAGGAGCGACCAACAGATGATCCCATCAGCCTCAAAGCACCAGCTCAAGAGGTAAGAGGTCTTGACAAGTCCCCTTCTCCTTTCAGTATTGAATCAGAAATCCAAAATCTGAAAATATCTATACCTCTAATGGAACTGGTAAAGAATGAAGCCTTTAAGAGACCCATACTTGAATCCCTTGAGGTTAAGGCCACGCAAGCATCAAACGACTATGTGAATTTTCAAGATGACAAACCTGCAGTTGTGCATGGCCCAAGGACTGAACCCTCTGATGATAGCTCCCCATCATTCTATGTCTCTTTGACTATTCATGACAAAACCCTTTAGAACTATCTGCTGGACACAGGTGCCAGCTATAATCTAATGCCAAATGCTGTCATGGATGAGTTAGGCCTTGACATCACTAGACCCTATCATGACTTGTTCTCTTTTTACTCAAGAAAGGTGAAATGTTTGGGGTTAATCAAATATCTAGCCATCACCTTATCTCAGCTGCCCATGAAGAGTGTGATGATGGATATTGTGGTAGTAGATGTCCCTCCTAAGTTTGGCATGCTACTTTCTAGAGGATGGATTAAGAGGTTGGGTGGGACATTGCAAAGTGACCTATCCTATGCCACTGTCCCGGTTTTTGGGGGAGAAAGCAGAAGGTTATACAAGGAAGCCCAATTGGACTATATCATCAGCAATGAAAATAATCCCACTAATCATCCCATTTATGTTGTGGACACTGATTTTGGAGCATGTATTCTCCAAATTGAAGAAGCCCAGTTGGCCTCAGTGCAGCTCAAGAAACTAGTATGCGAGGTCATGGAGAAGGAAGGCTCACAGATTTGGGATATGTTCTTTGATGGAGCTTGCTCTAGGGAGGTTGCAGGAGTAGGTGTAGTGTTGATATCCCCAACACAAGAATGCATAGATCTGTCTTTCAAGCTGACTTTTCAGGTCACCAATAATATAGCAGAGTATGAAGCTTTGGTGTTGGGCTTAAATGCCACTAGAGAAATGGGAATCAGAGACATAAAGGTGTTTGGAGATGTCGATCTCATCATCTAGCAAGTGAACAAAACGTTCCAAGCAAAAAACCCAAGGCTGAAAGCATACAAAGATGAGGTATGGAGGCTTAAAAATTCTATTAGTAGCTTTTGTATCTCATATATTCCGAGAGTTAAAAATCATCTTGTTGATTCCCTTGCTGTGTCCGCTAGCATGTTCATCCCTCATAAGCCCCTAAATTGGCTTATGAAGTTCAGGTAAAATATAGACCATCTCTGCCTGATAATGTCAAATATTGGAAAGTTTTTGAGGATGATAATGAAGACAATAGGTTTCTGGAAGTCATTGATGAATTCTCTGAAATGAAAATTGACCAAGAGAATGAAGCCATGGAGGAATGTCATCCATCCCAGCTGAGAAACAAAATTGGCCAGGAAAACACTGTACAATTGCCTAGTAACCATATACCTAAAGTGTTGGTGCCTCTAGAGAAGTTGTTTGACCATAATGATGTGCGTTATAAGCCTACCCAGAAAGATAATGAGTTTGCAGTCCATAGACACAATATAAGAAGCCCAGATCACCCAAAGTACATCAATCTGTCCACCCACTTGTCTGTTGCCCAAAGTTATGGATATTGCACCCTAATGAAGCAATTTGCTGATGTCTTCGCTTGGGAGTATAGTGATCTTAAGACTTATGAAAAAAGCATCATCCAACATAAGATTCCGCTGGAGAAAGACACCATCCCTTTCAAGCAGAAGCTAAGACCCATAAGCCCTATGCTACTCCCTTTGATCGAAAAGGAAATTAAGAAATTGTTGGCTACCAAGATCATAGTTCCACTGAGGTATTCGAAGTGGGTGGCCAACTTGGTAGTAGTGAGGAAAAAAGGTGGGGAAATCCGGTTGTGTGTCAACTTCATAAACCTGAATAGATGCTCTAAGAAAGACAATTATCCCCTGCCCAAAATGGAACATTTGCTGCAAAAGGTTTTAGGGGCTAGAGTCATGTCTTTCTTAGATGGATTTTCAGGGTACAACCAAGTTGTTGTACATCTAGAGGACCAAGAAAAGACTGCCTTCACGACTCCTTGTGGAACTTTTATGTACTCTAGGATGCCTTTTAGATTGATGAATGTTGGGGCCACCTTTCAAAGGGCCATGGATAGAACTTTCGTGGGAGAAAAGAACAAGTTTGTCTTGATTTACCTTGATGATACAACAATTTACTCCAGTAGTCATCAAGATCACGTGCAACATTTGAAGAAGGTGTTTTTGAAGTGTAGAAAGTTTGGGATTTCAGTAAATCGCAAGAAGTAACAGTTTTCTCTGGAAGAAGGCAAACGTTTAGGGCACATTGTTTCTGCTACAAGTGTTAAGATTGACCCAGAAAGAGTCAAAGGAATACAGAAATTGTCCGTTCCAAGGTCGAAGAAGGACATTCAATCCTTTTTGGGTAAGATAAACTTTGTAAGGAGGTTTATTCCAAATTTTGTAGAACTAGTGAAGCATATCACCTCCATGCTAAAGAAGGGATTAGAGATCAAATGGAAAGATGCAACAAGAAAATATTTTGAAGCTGTCAAAAGAGCTATGATGGAAGATCCCACTCTAATCAATGCAGACTATAACAAGGAGTTCCATATCTTCTCTTTTGCTTCTTGTGACACCCTTGCAACAACCTTGTTGTAGAAAAATGATGAAGGTACAGAGCACCCAGTGGCCTTTTTCAACAAAACTTAAGAGATGTTGAATTAAGATATGACATTATTAAAAACAGGCTTATGCTCTTATTAAGTCTTTGAAGGCATTCTGAATCTACATTCTACACTCCAAGGTAATTGCTTATGTACCCTATACCTCAGTAAAGGATGTCCTAACTCAACCAGATGTTGATGGAAGAAGGGCTAAATGGATTACAAATCTCATTGAGTTCAACATAGAATTGAAGCCCACCAAGCTTGTCAAAGGTCAGGGCCTATCTCAGCTGATGGCTGAAGAAAATTGCAATCTGTTGGACATAAATTGCATAGGTGCAGATTTAGAGGTTGAACAAGCAGAGGAGGCAATAGAAGAACGAAATCAAAATTACTCTTTGGATGAAAATCTGGCTTCTTGTGAATGGTATTCTGGAATAGATCACTTCTTGTTGAAGCTAGAAGTCCCTTCAAGGTTTAGCTCAAGTCAAGCCATAACCATTAAGCTCAGAGCAACCAAGTTTTGTATTAATGAGAACCTGCTTTATTGGAAGGACCCAGCTAGAATCCTCTTAAGATGTCTAGACAAAGAGCAATCTGTGGAAGTCATGCACCAGTTTCATTCTAACATTGGTGGAGGGCATCATTATTGGAAAACCACAACCCACAAGATACAAAGAGCTGGGTATTATTGGCCTACTCTATTCTCTGATGTGTTTTCATTTGTGAAATCTTGTGACAAGTCCCAGAGGTTTGCAGGAAGACAACAACTAAAATCTTTCCCCCTGAAACCAATACACACTAATGGTCCCTTCAGCAATGGGGTTTGGATTTCATAGGAGAGATTAATCCACATTCCAGTGGCCAGCATAGATGGATCCTACTAGCCACTAATTATTTTACTAAATGGATTGAAGCCATCTCCACTAAGAAAGCAGATCACCAGACTGTCATGAAGTTCTTGACAAAAAAATATCTTCACCAAGTTTGGTTGCCCAAATAAATTGGTTACAGAAAATGCAACAACCTTCAGGGCAAAAGAATTTGTGGGAATGTGTGACTCAATGGGCATTAAATTAGTGCATTCAACCTCATATTATCCTCAGGGTAATGGCCTAGTGGAATCATCCAATAAAAGCCTGGTAAGGATAATAGCCTAGTGATAATGGCCTAGTGATAATCAAAAAGCTACTAGAAGACAACAAATGAAGCTGGGATTCCAAACTAAAGTTTTCCTTATGGGCTGACAGGGTTACAACCAAGAAGTCCATAGGGAATTCTCCATTCAAGCTGGTATATGGCACTGAGGCTGTTTTTCTAATCCAACTGATCCTCCTTGTGGCCAAATTCTTGCTAGAAGAGCAGAACGAGGAAAGTGACACGGCAAGGAGGATGAGTGACTTGGTTGAAGTTCATCAGATCAAAGATCAACTCATTGAGAGGTCTGCAATACATCAAAAGAGAATCAAGGAAGCTTTCAACAGAAAGGCAAAGAGGGACAATTTTCAGGTTGGTTACTAGTGTTGAGCGATAAAGTGTGTCCTTTTAACTCCTAATTATCTTCACATTAATTGTCATCCTAGGGACGATTTTCTATTTCAAGAGTGTACTCAATTTGAGGCAGCGATTTACTCGAGAGTAATGTTTTGCAGTATAGTGCTTTAAAATCCAAAAGTAAATGAATTCTAGAAACAAAATCTAATCGGAACAACAAGAAACTCAAATGCTCTGTAATCAAATCATTCACTTAAACAATCATCAGTCGAGGACTCAGTAATTATAACTCTCTCCCTTGTAAACTGATCCAAATAAAAATCAATCATAGGCAAGATCTCCAATCTGAGAACTTAGACAACGATAGTCAATGTTCTTTACAATTGTAGATCTTACACTCCACACTAAAGAAAATAATAACAACTCAATTGGAAATACTTACTAAAACACACTTGCTGCAATATCAATTAAAAGATGAAATCAAATCCTTGCAGAAAAGAATCAGTGACTAAGTCTATTGAAAAACTAAAATGCAAAGCTTCATCTAACAGAAATGAATTATTAATGGAAAGAAACAGTAATGCTAAATTATTAGAATTAAACAACAATCTTAAATATAACTGAACAACAGGGCTTATTAAATAGAAATATACAACAACTACAAATGTGACTGAATCAGCAGTCTTAATCTAGCAGAATGAACAACAATCACAGTTATAAATGAACAGTAACCGTAGTTATAAATGAACAACAGAATCTGAAATGGACAACGAAGTATTATATCAGAATTAACAGTAGGACATTTCAAGTTATAATTAATGATTTTGTCACTAACGCAATCCAATTATGATTTCAATATAATAGAGCAATTCTGTGAAATGTTCATAAACAAAAGATTACTGAATAAAACAAATGGAAAGGAAATAAAACCATCACACAGAAGAAATCGTAAAGATATAATACAGAGCAGCAACTTAATCCACCAGAGGCTATGCCCTTAGCCGCCAACGGATGCTGCTGTGCTATTTCAGATAAGGCGAATGAACAACAACCCTTTTATTTATTCATCATCAAACTGTGAATCATTACAGCAACAAAAGCCTTGAGAATTACAATGGTAATGCAAAAATCCCCCTTTCCTCCTATCCCATCCTATTCCATCATGAATAATCCATCATCATCCTTGAATCTCCAATTCTGAAATCATAATTCTGAATTTTCTTCTCTGATCTCTATTTTCATTTAAATAGAGAGAGCAGAGAGCAGTTACAATAGAGATGATTACAACATGATTTCTATTACAAAATTTGATTGTTCTCAACAAACTAATAAGCAATATCATATCTAAGATATCCTTCCATCAGTCATTCAACAAGAACAGGTCGAATTTGTCATTGCAACTAGGATAATTTGGAAAACAGTCACATAGCGAATCTGAGAAAAACATCTTCAAAGAACCTTCTGTTTCTCTCAATATGAACTGAATTTAGGAAAACTACCTTTCAAAAAACTATTTTGGTCCGTTCTGGACAAAACCCATGTTTCATATTTTCCAGATTCTTCTCCATTTGCCCAAAACGTTCAATACAAAATCATCACTTCTTATTCCAACGAATTTATGAGTTGGCACATTTAATGATCAAATCTCCAATCTGGAAATTATCTTGGAGGTTAAAAATGGTGAGTAATGTTCCAACCAATTTATTAATAAACCATCATTGATCAAATCATGCATAATCATCAATTTATTAAAAATAAAAGAGAATAAATAATATCTTTCTATAAGAGAATAAATCATTATAAGATGGAATTATATGGTAAACCATGATAAATGACATGATAAAAAAGAGTAGAAATGGGTGGAATACGCATTCAAAAGTGATAATAATAATGACATATTAACGGCCCAACACACCCCCACAGTGAATATATTGCGTGTCCTCATGCAAAAAAAAACTGAATATATTGCATGTCCTCATGCAACCCAAAGACAAAACCCATGTGTTAACCAAGAAATAAAACAAAATATCCATCCCAGCTCATGAAATGGATAGAACAAATGAATTCTTCCTTAATGAATATTCCATTTTAGCAATCTTGACGAAGGCATAACAATTTTTATATTGATGTTCAAGTTATGTGCATATGAAGTTGCAGCAAAATATGATATAAGTAACAACAAACTTCATTAATCATTTTCTCAAAAACTACAAATCAGATTTTGCTAAAATTTTGCAAGTAGATTTCTACTATATTAATGCCTCTATGATCCAAAAATCAGATCGTTTTGATACACGGATCATGAGATATAAACAAAATGGTTGTAGGTGATAGTGCATGATGTCTGAAATTTTGTGAACTAATTTAACTTGAAATTATCTAGGTTTGTGTATTTTAATGATACGTATGTGTTTTCCAGAAATCATAAGAATTGAGTTCATAGTTTTAAAAATATTTTGGAAATCAATTTCTACACTAAAATTGTATGCCTTAAATGAGAAAGAAAGTAGAAAAAATCCATTATGCGTAGCAATTCCTCCTCCTCTCTAAAAATTAGCATGCCCTCATGCGATGCTAGAAAACAAATTGAGGTGGTTACTACCATCGGTGGAATGCTATGCTTGGTGTAAAACAACATGGAATAAGGGAGGTGTTGAGAATGAATAAGAATATCAATGGAAGAGAAAGAATATTAATGACATAGTCATAAGAAAGAAATGAATGAAAACAACACTCCCCCAAACTCAAGGATGAGATGTCGCTGAAAAAAATGGGAAGTGGTAAAGATGTGGAATAAATGATGATAAATAATGCTCAAAATGGATTTTCATTAATTCTCCTAAATTCGTAATAATTTAGAAAATTATGCTATTTTACCTCAAGTTTACCTCCAAAAAGAAATCTAGAATGACATATATGTATTGGCATTTATTGAAGCTGATGTAGGCAGTGTTGGTGTTAAAAGTGATGCAAAAGGTGGAATCTAGGCAAACACATCATGTCTGAAGAATTGTTCATATTCGCGAGTTACTCGAGCATCTTCTGTTAGTTGCAATAGTGTGGTCGTGCTGTGAATAAAGTTTCCTTCCATACTTGTTGTTTTCTTGTAAACAAATCACTATTTTGCATACAATGTTCTTGAATCCACAGTGTTAGTTTTGAATAGCAACAGATAAGATGTATGCAAAAATTTCAATTAGAAAAACTTTTGTATACATGCAATACTAATATTTTGTCAAATCAACAAGTTATGGTAGAGTGCAGTAATCATATCGCATGATATCCGATAATGCATACATTCCCCCCTCCAATTGGAAAAAAGGTTCCATGACCATAAAGCATATGAAAGGTGTTGTGCTGACAACAAGGCAAGGAATGAACAATACGACAACGAATGAAGCAGAGTACACATATCAATGATAGGACAGTGAGAGTTATGGTTATTATGAGAGCAGAGTGTGTAAAGATAGTTATGAATAAAGGATAGGATGCTTTGGTTTGATAATAAGTTATGCGAAAAATAAAAATGACAGCAATATGTCAGAAAGATGCTTTGCTGACGGTATTCTAGCTGAAAAGTGATGTGATTGATCAGAAAATAATTTCTCATGTGTAAAGGTTCAAAATAGGGAAAAAATTAAGGAAATAACTTCTCCGATAAAAATAAAGAATAAGAAAAGGGTATTATAGTAATAATTGACGATAAGATATAACTTCAATACCATAAGTAGAGCCTCTGCTACTAGCAGACCTCCATAGCCTCTGTAGGGTTGTTTTTTAACCCATATGAGCCAGGATCCTTAATTTATAAATGGAGAGTTTGAGTGTTGTTCTATAGAAGAGATCAGTGTGCTGGCATGGTAACCAGATAATCACACTGCTATTCACTGGGATATAGAAAAAGTGATCAGGGCGGCTCGTGATGAGACCTCCTGTTCCAAGGATAATTTGGTTATCCAATGGATCATAACCCTGGTGTGGTGGCCATAATGGGAATGTCACTTTGTTACAGCCTTATGAACATGGTAGGCTGGCTCGTAATAAGACCCCCTATCCTCCATCTGCAAACAAAATTTTGTTGTTATTACACATTTGTATGATAAAGATAGGGAGGCTCAGTACTCTTTAAGAGAGGGGATGGTGGAAGAAGTTGAACATGTCAATAGAAAAATATACCCATAACCTCATTTATTACAGACAGAGAAAATTATAACCAGGTTGGGTGGAACCAGCATGGTATTAAGATAATCAATTAATATCATGTTCAACAGAAAACACTGCAGTAAAGTAGTATATAAATACTTGTGTCCCTTTTGAAAGGAATCTATCATCAAGGAGCTGTCCTGTTAAAGATCATAACGTGAATAATATTAACTTGCTTCAAAAAAATTTATAATTCTTGTCCTCATAAAAGTAGTGTATTTCATGCATGAATGGGAATCAGTAAAATGTGGTTGAGATGAACTAGGAATAATCTCACAAGAGGAAGGAAGGGTTGTTCTTGAAAATACTCACAAAGTCTTGTTCCTTTGAAGGAACAACAAAAACACTCGAAAAGGAATTGTTCCATGTAGGCAACAACAAAGAAAATGCTTACCAAAAAGAAAAAATATGCACGAAAAGGTCTTGTTCCCTGTAGGGAACAACAAAAAAATGCACGTGAAAAAGTGTTGTTCCCTAAGAGGAACAACAAAAAATGCGAAAATGTTGTTCCTTTGAAAGGAATAACAAAAATGTGAAAATGTTGTTCCTTCGGAAAGGAACAACAAAAATGCAGAACTGCAGAAGCGTTGTTCATTCGGAAAGGAACAACAAAAATGCAGAAGTTTTGTTCCTTTCTGAAGGAACAACAAAAATGCGAAAGTGCAGAAGTGTTGTTCCTGTGGAAAGGAACAACAAAAATGCGAAAATGCTGTTTCTTCGAAAAGGAACAGAAAAAATGTGAAAGTGCAGAAGTGTTGTTCCTTCGGAAGGGAACAACAAAAATGTGAAAGTGTAGAAGTGTCGTTCCTTTAAAAAGAAACAGTAAAAATGTGAAAGTGCAGAAAAGCAGAAGTGTTGTTCCTTCGGAATGGAACAACAAAAATGTGAAAGTGCAAAAGTGTTGTTCCTTTAAAAAGTAACAGCAAAAAATGTGAAAGTGTAGAAGTGTTGTTCTTTTAAAATAGAACAAAAAAAATGTGAAAGTGCAGAAGTGTTGTTCCTTTGGAAAGGAACAACAAAAATGTGAAAGGGAAGAAGTGTTGTTCCTTTTTAAAGGAACAACAAAAATGTGAAAGTGTAGAAGTGTTATTCCTTTTTAAAGGAACAACAAAAAGGTGAAAGTGAAGAAGTGTTGTTCCTTTTTAAAGGAACAACAAAAATGTGAAAGTGCAGAAGTGTTGTTCCTTTTTAAAGGAACAACAAAAATGCGAAAATGCAGAAGTGTTGTTCCTTTAAAAAGGAATAGCAAAATGCGGAAGTGTTGTTCCTTTGAAAAGGAACAACAAAATGCGGATGTCCAAAGGAACAACAAAATGCATAATCATAAAATGCAAACACGAAAAAAACGAATTAGCTATTCACGGCATTGATGCTGAGGATGGGCCACAATTTGAAAGAAGAAACACGTGAAACACAAAATATAAGAAAAATAAAAAAAGAAACAACATTTTATTTAAAAACAGTATGTAAATAAATAAATTAAGTTACAACAACTATGACGTTATGTAAAAAAATGATCTCTTTGAAAAATGTTTTGGCAGCAATAACAAGACATGAATCTTCAAATGGAGATCAATTCTTCATTTCTTCTATTATGAATCCGGTGGGTAATGAATTGGATGAAATTCCCTTGTTTCATTAAAAAAATTTCAAGAATCGTTCGTCTATAAATTGACCTTCTTTTTCTCCTAGGACCTGCAAAAAAACGAGTGTCTACCTGCAATAAAACATTAAATCATGAAGAAAGAGAGGTGATCGGTCTTCCATAATCCAATAATTATGAAAAAACCAACAAGTAGTTACTTTTTATAACAAATCCACTGATAAAATAGCAAAGTAAAATTTATTTGTCACATGCGGGAGAGCAATGGTCGACCATACTAACCAGCAGTATTTTAATCACAACTTCTTTGTTTTTCGCCCAAATTGAGTGATTCCAAAGGAAAATGAGAGATAATTCAAAGGTATATCTCTAATAGAAATAGGTTTTAAAAATTCAATGATATGATATGTCAATTTTACTTAGAACAACCTACATAACAGCGACATTTTTTATTACCACACTTAGACCAACAATGGATATTTTAAGCATAGATTTTTTGTTTGATGTCAGATTCAAATGATTCAAATTGGAAATGAAAATAGATTCATTTATTTATCTCCAATAGAAACAGTTTTTGAAGATAAGAAGAATTGATAGGTCAAATATTCTAAGGAACAACTGGAAAGAGAGAGTTTTAAGAGTGTTGATTTATGATAGACAGTCAGTATTTTAGTCATAACTCCCTCATACAATATTGAAAATGAGTGATTTAAATTTCCTTGTAAAATAAATTCATAGGGAAATCTACCGTATAAATAGGTTTTAAAAATATGGTCAGTTAGGTTTCCAAAAACTGACTGTTCCAACTATGTTCCTGAGCTGCCCGCTAGACACCCTGTCACTGTTTTGGTTCTAAATTTTTCGTTTTAAATCCAAATTGAGTGATTCAAATTGGGTTGGAAAGTAGAAATTAAGGGAAAATTAAGATAGAAACATGTTTTAAAAATATTCCCTTTTGGTCCCTCAAAACATGACTGTCCCGACAGTGTTTTCAGAAATTTCATCAAGCCCACAAGCCAAAATATATGATATTCAAGCATTTTTTCCAAATTGGTGATAAAAATGAATATGAGTGTTTGTAGAACTGTTATTCCCATTATAATTTATCTACATACACAAATGGATTAAAACATTTATCACCGATGTCGATTTCCACAGCGTGTTGCAACAAGAACAACTATTTTTACATTAGAAACATAATGCATTTATGTTGGAAATAATACTGAGGGGGGGTGAATCAATATTATTAAGTCAAATGTTCCTTTTTCAAAATCAAATGATATACGCTACTTCAGTTAATTGAACACACGTATATATGCAACTATGCAGAAGAAAACCCGCGTATATAATGCAAACTTTTTAATTTACTTTATCTTTCTGACGTTGATTGTTAATTTGTAATTCAGAAGCAAATAACGAGTAACTAGAACCAGTAAAACAGAGAAAAAAGACAATCGCAGACAAGAACACAAGATATACGGTGGAAACCCAATGTGGGTGAAAACCACCTGCTGTAATTCGTCTCTATCTTCTCTTTAATTAAAAACTTCTTTTTACAATTGTACTGGTGCAGTCCTTTACCAGTACGCAGGCTGCAACCTGCAGAGAGCTACAACCCTCTCTCGTTTTCCAGCTTCTCCTAGAAGGGAGCTACAACCCCCTTAGCTCTTGCACTAGCCAAGATACTAGTACGTAGGTGCTGGCCTACAGAAGGCTACAACCTTCTCTGTCTTTCAGGGACCACGTTTCATAAATTTTCAGACTGGATCCACAAATAACATCAATCAAGAATTTCTGCATCAACCAATCACCTTTTCACCAATCAAAACTGAATCAACATAAACACTTCTCTGACTACTGTACCCAGATCACAGTAACAGTACCACACACCAAATCTGAACCTAGAACACTACAGCAATAAATAGAAGCAACAAGAATATAAATGAAGATATGTAAGCTACTTCACTATTCATCAATCTGCGTGTATACGCTTCTGTACCACAACCAACCTGCGTATACGCTTCTTTCATTCACAGAAAAAGCGTGTATATGCACCTGCACTTAACTGAGCCTACGTACAGATCTATAAAGGATAATTTATTCTTTTAAAACATTAAGTCATTAGTTAACCCAGATTATCAGATTTATAGATCAAGAGAGCGCCACATATAACAGATCAAAATCATACAAAGATACCAATGTTCAAGCCTTGAGATTTTGATCCATCAATAGTCCTTATCCTTCTTGAGCTCAGGTTCCTCCTTCATTCAGATCTAGATCTGCACCATAACCCTATCACCAGTATTCAGAATCTAGAACAATATGAGATATTCAATAAATCAGATAGTCTATTACCACATGATCTCCTTCCTCTTATATAGGTTTAGGCCTTCCACAATACCACGGTCCAAAACCATAATAAACAATACCAACGGCCCAATACCTGGGGTCAACACTTTTGACGAGATACCATGGTCCAAAATCATAGGTTCAAATTCCAAGGACTAACGACCACGGACCAAAAAATAAGTTTCCCACCATGTATGCACTTTTATGTGCATGTATAAGCATACACGACTTTTAAATGTCTAACCCACGTGTATACGCGTCTTCGGCAAGGTGAATCTGCGTATACAAGATTTCCTTCATCTTGAGAGCCTGAAATGAGATCTGTGACCAAAGTGAGTTGCCATCAAGGACAACACCTGTACCATAGCGCCACACCTATGCCATAATGCAAACAATCTCCCCTTTTGGACTTGATGGCAACCCAAGATCCTCATTCTCCCCCTTTGTCGTCAAGGGCAAAGGGCTGTGCTCCCCCTTAGTACATGCTGATATCTCTGCTCTGCTATGTTGAAAATGCTCCCCCTAACTGTAGGCAAGATCTGCAAAAAGATGTTATGTAAAAAGAATCATGACTTACATATCATAAATGACGTTCCTATCACCAAAGGACTTGATACATACATCCATCACCCAACTAAGTGGGGATCATCCACCCAACCAAGTGGGAATACATCAGAAATTTACATATGATATTGCATCAATCATCCCAGGCATAGTGGGGAAACCAAAATAGGCCATTACATGACCTTGATAAAGAGAAGATATACATGACATAAAAACGAAATATCAAGATTATGCAAATCACCAATAACTACTATCAGCAACATCTGATAATAGCAGCAACCATGTTGTCCTTCTGTTCTCCTTTCTACAACTGATCCACCTGAACCAAATAGCTTGAGTACTTGAACCAAGAGCTTCTAAGGTAATGCCAACAATGCATTATTAGAAGATTATTTTCTCCCCCTGGACCTGCACCAGATCAACTCTGATAGACCCATATCAGACTCTCTGCAACCAGAGTCTGTCCCTGTTGATTTCCTTCAGAAACTCCATATACGCGATTGCACCTGCATAAATCGGCGTATGTACGCAGATACCCCTCATCCAACTCGCATACACCAATTTTCCTTTGAAACAGACAAGCTTCAACAGCAGGATGAAGCATCAACTACTCCCAGCTTTTGTCTAAGGTATTCAAAAGTTTCCCTGGGTAGTGGTTTGGTGAGTATATCAGCAACTTGTTCCTTAGAAAGAAAATACTCCAACTTGATCTTTGCTCAAGCACTTGTTCCCGAAGAAAATGATATTTGATGGGTATGTGCTCGGTCTTTCAATGCATGACAAGATTTTTTGAAATGATGATTGCACTTGTATTATCACATAAGATAGAGACAGGTGGAGTACAAGTGATTTGAAAATCCTGCAAGATTTGCATCATCCAAAGGAGTTGTGTGCAACAAGATGGAGCAGCCACATATTCTGCTTCAGCATAGATAAAGCAATCGAACTCTGTTTCTTGCTGAACCAAGATACTAATTTGGACCCGATAAATAATGCACCACCACTTGTGCTCTTCCTATCATCCACGCTTCCGGCCCAATCTGCATCTGTGTAAGCATGAAGTGTGAGATCTGTATCTCTAGGATACCAAAATCCATAGTTTTGAGTTCCTTGAAGGTACTTGAAGATTCTCTTGACTGCCTGAAGATGAGTTTCCTTTGGATTTGCCTGAAATCTTCCAACTATTCCCACTGCATGCATGATGTCTGGTCTGTTGTGGGGAAAAGTATCCGATGCGGATGACACTAACCCTTTCTAAAGGTGACAGACTTTAGCAACAACTGAATGACAAAGTTTTCATGTTCATCTTTATGAAAGCACAGAGAGAATAGAAAGAGGATCAACCAACCTGGTGTCTTGCGCTTAGTCGATCCTTGTCCTTCTCGCTTTGTATCCCGTTCCCAGCTCTTTACTCTCCAAGCCGATCCAGCTACACACAGAATCTGCACAACAAAAGGGAGCAAACTACGAGATACAAGCAATCATAATTGAAGCATGGATTAGGTTACATCAAATATACATGTAAACACAAAAGCATCTATGTAAAACAAGTATATAGAAGAACATGCAAACTTTATTGATAGAAAGTAACAGGGTTCCAGAGGAAGTTACAACTAATGATGTTGGCCCCAATCCAGCAGCACCTCCTCGGCAACAAGAACTCTCTTCTTCACCTCTAGTAAAACAATCACCCAATAATCCTGGCAGTATACCAACAGCACCTCCTTGCTTATACAAAATTCCAGCCCCCTTAGACCTCATAGAAGAGCTCTATATATAGGAGAGAAGAGGAAAGGATGAGTCAGCTTGAGACTGACATGAAGCTGCCTTGTGTCCTCTCCATCTTCAGTTAATCTTCAGTTCCTGTTTCCACTTGGAGATCCTTGCTTACACATGGTAATCAAGTACCTCTTACTCATCACAGGGCGAATCTCATGACCCAAGTGTCAGTTTGGAAGCTTCCTGGGCAATTGACACCTTGCAGGATGACTGTGCCACTTGGCCAATCTCGCCCAGCGCAGGTAGCCTTCATTGTTTTTGACTTCCAGCGCAGGTACAGAGTGGGACAGTTGCAATACAGCGCAGAAGCTTAGTTAAGCAGCTGACATGATCCAAAATAAGCCTGTTCTGAAGTGTTTTCAGGTGGAGAACTGATTGGAAGTGCTGTTGATTGATGACCTTGTTCTTTTAGGGGTAAGAACAACATGTTTAGGGACTGAGGATCCCTGTAATTATTGACATTTCCTGCTCCTTGACGCGAGGCACAAAAATGTCTATAACAGTTGCCCCCTAAAGTATGAGGCCGTTAATCGGGTGAAATGCTTTAGCTAGAGGGTCCGAAGTTCGTTCCAGTGCTGAGGAGAGTGCCCTGTAATACAATACAATACAATACATTATCTTTCATTCATCATTATTCTCAAGATCTAGCTGAGGCGGGTATTCCCATGCTCAGCTTTCTATAAATACATTTTGGTACATATGACAGACGATCGTCTGAAGACAGACTGATAATCTTCCGCTAAAATTATCATCCTTTGAGGAGGATGATCATCTGCTGCAATGATGTACATGGCAAATGCTTTTATATTTCCTGAATATATATCGCAGCCTGGATGGATGAAACTAGATCCAGGGTCTTCAAACTCGTTCGATCTTCACTCTAAGTACAAGTCGATCCATGTGAGAATTATGCTGAAGTCGAACATGGAAAGACATCGCTTGATTACCGGTCAATAATGAAAACCGTTAACAAGCACGAGAGGAATCACCAATAAGGACGATGACCCTCAAGGTACGGCAGTACAATTCACGTGGCGTGAATAAAGGACTTGGCGTCGAACGCCACGCAAAATCTTCTGGTCGAAGGTCATTGAGGTATACCTGTCGCCGGAAGTGAGAAACTTGCCATTGAGGCATGCAAGCTTCAAAGTACTGATGGGGGTGTTCCTAGATCGACTTCTTGGATAATGAGCTGATGTCGACAAGAAGCGATCCGTCAAAGGAGGGCCTTAATGAATCCCACATCAATGACACGGAACGGAGCTAATGATTTAGTGGAGGTGGAAACAAACTGTGACATATGATTCAGGGTGGCGATCGTGAAATGGATGAAGGATAATGTATGGTAGTGGATGGGACACGGTTGACACTTTCTGAATGACCCCTCTTGAACATATAACGACACTGATGCGATGGATCGGTAGCATTACCCCGAATGGATGGTGTGGCGAGGACCATGGTGATGAAACCGGTGAATGAGACAACCCAACCCGATGTGATACGGAAGAAAAGTGTCATGTTCAAGAGTGACTTGCTACCTCTAAACTTTGATGTTCTCCCAATTTTTCCCCAGTCATTTCTGACCAGTACCTCTTTATTTTTGTCAAGCTTGAGGAGGATAACATATGCTTGTTCTATAACCTGCCCTTCGGGCAAGCCCATCGCTAAGATTTAACGAGCCTAGCGATAGGGAAACTCGTTCTCGTCTAAAGACAAGTTTGTCGCTATTTAATTATTTTAACGAGTCTAACGACAAGGAAAACTCGGTCCTTTTCATTTTTAAAGAGTCTAAAAAGGTACAGAAAGTCAACTCCATAATTCCTTTTTCGTCATCTAATCCCTTAAGTCCGAAAAAGTATAAAACAATACAGAAGGGATGGCTATTCGGTACTTTTACGAGCCGAACAAGACAAGCGCTCGATCTTTTTGTGTAATAATCCCTCAGGTCCAAAAAGATTAAAATCTAGAGGAGGGATAGCTTTCGGTCGTTTAACGAGCTAGAAGGCCAAAAACTCGGCAAACTTTTCATATTTTTCGAGTCAGTGAAAAGAGCTCAAAGAAGACTCGTCTTTTGAGGAACGAGTGATAAACAAGGATAGCAACTGATTCCAGGTACAAATTGGAATTTTCCAATCACGGTAGTGTTACAAGGAGGGCTAGGTGAAATCACTCTTCGCAGCTGTTCCTCAAAATAGGTAAACACACATATGGGGGTGAACGATCGGCCAAATGAAATGGAGGTGACGGATGAAAACACGACCAAGGTTTTTAAGGCTTATAAATTTACGATCGCAATGGTTATTTACCTAGATAGGTTCATTTTTTAATGAGCTTGATCTTTGGCGGAAAAACTCTGCTCACACTTTTTTATTTTTTAACGAGTATAAATTCCGTGGTAAAACTGCTCGTTTCATGGTCAAATTTAATTTTTTACTTTCATTAGCTTTTCTCTTTTCAAATGTAGTACTTCATTATCAATTGCTGCAACAAATTTTGTTAGAAATGGATAATAATTGCATGAAAACGAGAATATAACCCTAATATTTAACTTTAAACGGTGTAAAAAGTCATAAAAAGGGGTTTTTACCTCTCATTTACCATTTCATTTGCATTTTGCTTGTTGGAGCTCTGGAGGTGCCTCTTCTTCCTTGATTTTCACCAGCTGATTCTGGGAGATTCTGTGGACGATTTTCGGCGCCGTTTGGACCAGGTAGGAGCTAAACTTTAGCCCTTCACTTTCATGGTTTCCTTTTTCAGTTTCATGCCTGTTTTTCAGTGTTTCTGGGCCCCAGGGGTCCATTAGGGCGCCCTGGCATCAACGCAGGTTCCCCTTTCGAAACTTGCGCTGTATTCCTGTCAGCTTTGAGGCAAACTGAATTACAGAGCAGGGGAAACAATCTCTGCCTGCGCTGGGCCTAAAAAGACTGAGTTTGCATGAGTTTTTTGATGTTTTTTCGCCAGATTTTCATCAAATTCAGGAACTTACTCATTCTCTTGTTTGATTGTAGGGAACTTTGGACAAAATGTCCCTTACATGGCGAGAACGAGAACATGAAGCAGAGGACATGGTTGCACTCCATGACCCAGTCACGGTGAACGCGCTTCGGAACTGTGGCCTGCTGAAGTTCTTCCGTATCTCTAGCATGAGAGCACAGATTTCTTTACTGCAGTATATGCTAGATGCTTGGGATCCTGTTAACCAAGTATTTCAGATTAGGGGGAAGTCCTTCCCCTTGACCATAGAGGACATGTACTTCTTGACTGGGTTGTCAAGGCGGGGTGCTCCCATTTCTTTGTCAGGTACGGCTCGAGGGACTACTTCCACCAGAGACTATATCCGTCAGCATTGCCGGGAAGGTTCACAGCCGAGCAAAGATGGCAAGATCAATATCCGTGACATCACTGATAGGTCTCTCAGGTCCATTCTGTTTACTATTGGTAGGATGGCCGGTAGCGCAGCTTTGCATGTTGCCAACAGATCTTATATGCAGCACGCCTTGGAGTGTCTCCAACCGAAAGTGTTTAACTGGTGTGATGCAGTACTTGTTTAGATGAAAAGTCAATTGACCAAGGTAAAGGACGGGGGGCTGAAGAACTTCGGATTTGGTTCTATTCTCACTGCCTTTGTCTTGGAGAAAATCCCATTGATGCAACCTCAGTACATTTTGCTTGATGTGCCTTCTCCGACCGAGCCACGCATGCAGAGGTGGGTTGACCATATGTCCCGGCATGCTGGTCAACCTCATATTACATTCACTGAGTCCTTCTTTAGGTGGTTCAAGCGTCAGGAGATGGCATTTTCTGAGTATCCATACGTGGGTATGGACTACCGAGGTGATCCGGACTTGGTGCTTCCGGATGGCGAGCAATGGGGTGCTATTGGTAAAACCTCTGACCATATCACTGTTTATTGTTTTCATTCATGATGTTTACTGTTCAAAACTGATCAAACTCTTGGGTGCATGCAGATGTTGGTCCTGTTCGTCCAGTAGCTCGTCCACGGTCGCCAGTTGTTGCCCCAGCAGCAGAGCCTGCTAGGAGAGTTGTTATTCGCGACCTTGGTGATACTGAGATACTTGCAGTTGTGCAGGAGCAGGTTGAGAGCCTTACTCGTGGCCTTCCGGATGTACAGATTGACGAGTTACCTTTACAGTTGCAGCGACACACCATCGGCGTGCCTAGACGATGGACTCGTCTCTTGCGCATGATCGCACAGACCGTGACGTACTTTCATGAGCACCATTAGGCTAGGGTGCCCCCTAGCATCTTTTTGAGTTGTAGGTCGTATGACCAATTTTGTTTTGATTACAGCACATTATGTACAAACTATAAACAGCTTTATATATTTTGATTTTCGGAGTTTATTTCAGTTTATTTGTGATCCACTTACATAGCACCGATGCATCTCTTTTTATATATGTTGTAAATGTCTATCTAATACATAGTTTGCCAATGAATCTGTTAATGTGTTCAAGTTTCTGGAAATATGCTGGTATTGAATTGAATCAAACTCTCTTTCCAAAATCTTAACTCTTAGAAACATACGATAAATAGCTGGATTGCGGACTGAGTATATACCAGTGAGCTGTAGTATCACAAGTTGTGAGTCTAGCCTGACAATTAGTCGGCGTATACCATGAGCAATGGTATCAGAGAGGAGTTCGATCAACGCACTATACTCAGCGATATTGTTTGTCGACCGTCCAATACACACACCTCTGAAACTCACTAACTCGCCGCTTGGATCAAAAATGGCCCAGGCAGCGGAGGACAAATTCCGCGTACTACGACTCGCTCCGTCGGCATATCCCACATATGTTTCAGAATAATTCGACATCTGCAACAAACGAGAAGGGTGGATTACTACCGAAACAAACATTTTAGCGAAAACAAAATACAACAAAAGCACTCAGGTTACTATTTAGGCATAGTAACGCTTGAGGTACAACCCGTTACGGGGTTACGCCAGTGGTATTCCGTCATAATCCATTAACTCGTAGGCTCCTTTTGCTAACACCCTTTTAACAATATAAGGACCCATCCATAAGGACTGAAATTTTCCTGCTCCTAATTTATCGGATTCTTGGTCGTAAAGCAAAACCAAGTCACCCTCAGAGAAGTTGCGCGGTTTGACATTCTTATCGAACTGTGCTTTGACTCGTTTCTTATGAGCCTCGTTCGCCAAAGCGGCGTCACGACGGTTTTCATCCAACTGGATCAATTCCAGGAAACGAGCCTCTTCTTCTGAGGTTCCGGGGAGGAGGTCAATTGCGAGTTTAAGTGACGAAATTTCGCACTGGATCGGTAAAACTGCCTCCAGGCCATACACCAATTGGAATGGTGTGAACCCAGTGGCGTTTTTTACCGAGGTTCGGTAAGCCCATAGTGCTGAGTACAGGATTAGATGCCATCTTCTTTTATGAACCCCGATCATCCTTTGCAACATACGCTTCAGGACCTTGTTGATTGCCTCAACTTGTCCGTTGGCTTGTGGATAATACGGAGTAGAGCTGTCGTGAGATAGCCCTAATTTGGCAGCTAATTCGATCATCATGTGATTGCGAAAATGCGATCCATGATCTGTCACTATAGCTTGCGGTACGCCGAACCTGGCAACTACATGATTGAAAAAGAAAAGGGCAGCTGTTTCACCAGTGTTATCCAATGTAGGCATCGCCTCGGCCCATTTTGTAAAATAGTCAACAGCGACTATAATATACCCATGCCCCCCGGTCGAGGTGGGGTTACATTGCATGAAATTGATGCCCCACTTGGCGAAGGGCCCAATAGCAACTATCGGCTGTAAGGGTGCGGGTGGTCTTCTGGTTTTGCTATCAAAGATCTGACATGCATGGCAACTTCTGACAGCTATTATGCAATCTTTAAACATAGTTGGCCAGAAGTATCCTGCTCGTAAGATTCTTTGTGCTGTTGCATATCCAGATTGATGCCCCCCGCACGCGCCTGAATGACAATCATTCAGGGCTTTTTCGGCCTCCTCATGGGTAAGGCACCTCCTCAGAACTGTATCGATGCCACGATGGTAAAGTGTATCACCGACGATCATGTAGTCTTTAGATTGGTATCGTATACGCTTCCGTTCCGAGTGTGAGGTATTAGGCCTAAATTTTTGGGTTTGGAGATAAACAATGATGTCTCCATACCACTCATCGCTTACTGATATCAGAAACAAATTTTCATCCACGATTGACTCTTCTGATGTATCATCGTTGGACGACGATGGGAGATCGCATAATAATTCCGCGAAAACTAGGGCTTTCTTCGATTTGGATCTTACAAAATCTAAATCAAACTCTTGAAGGATGGCTATCCATTTTGAATATTTGCCCCCAAGCAACTGTCGCGACAGTATATATGTCATGGGATTGCAATCTGACAAAACGGTAGTTTTCCTAAAGAGGACATAATGTCGAAACCTTTGAATCGCTTGAACAGCAGCAAGCGCTAGTTTTTCAACATAGGAATATTTACTTTCTGTGTCATTTAAGTTTTTACTTAAATAATAAATAGGATGTTCAATTCCATCGACTTCTTGTACTAAGACCATCGCAATGGTCGTATCTGCTGCAGCAAGATACAGGTTAAAATCTCTTTGATAGTCCGGGGCGTACATTAATGATGCTCTTACTAGACAATCTTTCAGAGCGTCAACCTGGTCCCAGACAAAAGGTACATCCTTTTTCAAAAGACGAGTATAACCCTTTGCAAGTTCTGCGTAATTAGGAATGAACCTCCTCAGAAAGTTTGCTTTCCCTTGGAGTTTCTGAATCTGAAGCAAATTTGAAGGTGGAGGCAAATTAATGATTGCCTGAACCTTACAGGGGTCGAGACGAATCCCGTCCTTAGAAACCACAAATCCAAGTAAGCGACCAGAGCCGACGCAAAACACACACTTATGTGGATTGAGTCTTATCTTGTAATGTCGGCAACGTAGAAATATTGCTCTCAAATGCCGCGGATGATCAGTCCGCTTCCGCGAATGAGCTGGAAGATCGTCGAGGTAAGGTTGAACGATGTTCTTGATGTCATGGAAGGCATAATTCATTGCCCTCTGAAACGTCGCCCCTGCGTTCTTTAAACCAAAGGGTAATTTTCGATAAGCGAATGTGCCCCACGGACAGATGAATGCAGTCTTAGACTGGTCCTGTGGGCGGATATTTATTTGATTATACCCGGAAAATCCATCCATAAATGAAAAGATTTCACATCCGGCGCATTCATCAATTATCTGGTCGATGAAGGGTGTAGGGTAGTTGTCCTTTGGACAAGCTTTGTTTACATCCCTATAGTCGACGCACACTCTTATCGTCCCTTGTTTTTTCATAACAGGGACAATATTCGATACCCAATCGGTTAGAGGAACCGGGTAGATGAATCCAGCATGGAGGAGTTTTTCAACTTCCGCCTTAATGGCAGCGGATTTCTTCGGATGTACCTGCCGAAGCCGTTGTCTTACTGGTTTGATATCAGGATACATTTTAATTTCATGTTCAACTATGCTCGAGTCAATGCCTCGCATTTCATCATATGACCATGCAAAGACATCTCTAAATTCGCGAAAGAGAGCACTATATATTTCTAGTTCTGAAGGGGAACAACTTTTGCCGACATGAATATTCTCAACAACATCAGATTTTGTCGAGATATTTATGGCTATGGTCTCTTCAATATTGGATAGGTTTCTTTCTGAATCCACCGTATTTACAGTATTTGTTAGGAATTCAAACACTGAAGGGTGGTATAGGTCGTGATGAGTTTCTTCTTCACACTCTGGAAGAAGGGAACGATGGTAGTTATCATTCCATGGTGCCCCCTTAATCATCATTGATTGCAAGATTCCTTCGTCAGTCCCATGAACTTTTGACCATGGATCTAATGGGGTACCATATTCTTCGGACCTATCTACCCAAACGCTTGACGAGCGTTCTTTTGGGCTCGCCTCCCATGCCTGAAACATTGATTGCTACAATATTCCAATAGGGCTAGGGGGCAAAACCATTTGATGATCCATGACGACTTTGTCTTCTGTGACCTTCGATGAAGATACCATGTTGCATGTTGCTACAAACGGGATATTCCCTTCATGGAACGGAGGTGGCAACGTGAAAGTTCCCATCATTGTGGGATCTTTTAGCAAGCCTACTCCTATATCTTTTATTGAATGGTCGCTCCCATGGATCAGGGGAATGCTTCCAGTAACTTGTGAACCATTAGGGAGGAAATTCTGTTGGTCGACGATCGTAATCCCTCCTTCAAACGGGAATGCGATCTTCCTAAAATATGTCGACACTACAGCTGCCATGGCATATATCCATGGTCTTCCCAGTAGAATGTTATAGTCAAGATTGCCATCAATGACTTCAACATCAATCTCTATTGTTTTTCCTCCTAGTTCAACCTTAAAGTTATTTAGGATTCCGTACGGAGTGTACGTCCTACCGTCAAATGCTTTCAATGTCGTCGAAGATCGCGACAATGTTGGAGATCCAAGAGTTTTCCAGCAACTCATCGACATGATACATGTCGATGCGCCCTCATCAATAATCGTTCTATGAACAGTTTTGTTGAGTGCTTTCACTTGAATAAGGAAAGCTAATTGCGCTGGTAACTGAGGATCATATCCTCTGTGATCAAAGGATACAAGATTGGAATCTTTAGGATCCACTCCACCAATTGCTGATAACAATGCCTGTCTTTGGGATGGGTAATTTTGTAGTACCTCAAGAGTCGACATAGCAGATGGCGATTGGGCCAAATCCTCCACTACATTATAGTGTTGCGCCGCTCTGGCGCGAGGGTTGAATGTCGACTTGTGGACTACTCCCTTAGGTGGCTTTATTGTTAATTCATGCGTGAGGGGGGGTACAACTTCTGCCGAAGTTGTTGTCGAACTACTGGGTTGATCTTTCCCTTTGTCGTTCGACACCGGCGGATTTCCATAATCTTTATTCCTAGTCGATATCAAAGCATCACTTTGCTTAGAAACCGACAGCATAAGCACTTGCGACGGGGAAGCATTTCCACTATCAACCATATTCTGACCTGGGGCAGGAAACGGATCAGTCAACACAGCTGAAGTTTGGGAACTTTTCAGGAACCTCTTCAACTCAGCTTTGAACGGACAGTTCTTTGTTGAATGATTTTCATCACATATTTGACATGGAGGAAATTGTTTCTTTTGCCCAGGAGGGTTTGAAGAAGTTTTTTGAGGGATGATCCACCTTGTTTCTTCTTCTTCCCTTTGTTTTGTTTCTTCTTGCTTCCTGGTTGATTGGAGTTTTTGTCTTTATCTGTAGATACAGCATTTACCTCCGAAGCAAGAATCTCTTGATTTTCTTTTTGATTCGAAGTCTTATGGGCTTTCTTATTCGAATCCCTTGTCGACTTAGCGTTTGCAGTTCCAATCACGCCATCACCGGCATGAGAGTAACTATTCGATCCGGGAGGAGGAGGGATTGAAAATTCCGGTCTGGGGGCATCAGGTATCTTATCATAGAGCGTGCCCGACTGAGTATACACTAAATCCAAATACCTAGCACGAGCAATAACCTGCTCCTCTGTTACGACGCCCCCCTTGGCCACATCTTCTGTAATTGCCGGCAGAAGCGACTTTATAAACCACTCAGCTAATAGCTGATCTGGAACATAGGTCTTTACCATTCTGCGACGACGACGCCACTCATGTATATGATCAGATATATGTGTGGCGGTTGTCTACTTGAAATTAGTTAAGATTTCTGTTCCAGTTTCGTACCTTATAGGTAACTGAAAGTGTGTCAAGAAAGTCGTGGCTAGGGAACTAAAATTGTCGAAAGAGGCTCTAGGTAATTCAATATACCATTTGGCCGCCGGATCAGTCAATGTCCTCTGGAAAAGACGAAGCCTTATTGAATCATCATTCAAGGTATTCGACGAACACCACAGATGGAATGTCATCACATGATTCGACGGGTCTTCGCCCGGATTTCCATTGAATTTAGGAATGTCCGAAGGAAGTTTGTGAGGAATCGCTGGCCACCAATGGGCATAGGCGATTGGATCGTTCGTCAATCGATGTAAATCTGGTAATTCTAAAGTCGCCACGAATGGCAACTGTTGATTCAGGTTTGGCGAGGCGTACCCAGGGTACGATGGAATCGCCTGAGCAGTAGGTCTTTGCATACCAGTATAATGCAACTGATGTTGATATGACTGATATGGTTGGTGGGGTTGGCCACTGTAAAGTGGTTGGTTTAACCCGTTCTGAATATAGGGTTGCCCACTATTCGCAAAGATCTGTTGCCCAGATCCCTGGTATACCTGTTGAAACTGAGGTTGTTGGTATTGCACCATCCATGGTTGTGAAGCCATGTTTTGTTGTGCAACACTAACCGACGGCCCAAGATGCGGGGTTATGGTCCCCGTTTGTATCTGTGTCGTCCCGGCAGTTGGCGATTGTGGTTGTGTTGCAGGGTCAATTGGCTGTTGCATTACAACTTGGGGTTGACATACAACAGGCATCGATTGAACTTGCGACACGGTTACAATTGCTGGCGTCGTCGGGATATGAGACATAGGTACACTTTGTTGCATAGAATATACAACTCTTGGTTGTTGGGGTAACATAGGTACCCAACCACTCGTCGTTACTTCAGTCAAACCTGAATGTGGTTGAAAACTGCCGTATGGGTATCCTCCCGAAAGAGGAAGTGAAAGGGCATATTGCCCCCCATACGGTAACAATCCGGAGCTCAAGGGTATAGATGGCCTTTGAGGACTGGATGGCCCAAAATGATTCCCAAAGGGATCAATTTGTCTAGTTTCAACATAAGAATTACCGGGTATTATACCGGAAGAGCAAACTGGAACAGACCAAGTTGTCATAATAGTCCCTGGGTGGACTCCTTCTAGTTGATGAGAACTAGTTGGGACAGATGGTATGCCGGCAAACATCGTTGGAATGGCAGCAGGAGCTTCTGCTGTCGCTGTGTCGTTTGGCACAGTTCTAGATGTCGACGGTTGTTCAGACATTTTAAGTCTATCCAATAAACTTCCTAACGATTCTTCAGGAACTTCTTGTGGCGATAGACAAACTTCTGATGCAGAAGGAAAAAGAGTGGAACCTACTCCAAAATGAATTGGAGTATTTGCTTGCTGGTCCTCTACGATTTCTTCTATTGCGATCAGACCAGGAGGAAGAGGCAGACCGTCGGGTCCGTAATAGATTTCTGGTGCCGAAGAAGGGGTTGTTTCGGCAGCGACAGTTGTTTGAACAACAAGACTCTGTGGACCGGTTTCAAATGGAACTGGTTCAGTTAAACAAGTACTTGTTTTCAGACTAGGATCAATACAATTGTCCTTCTGTTGTCGTTGAACTTCTTCAATAGAGGCAGGGATTCCAGAAATATTGGGAGTGACCAGAATCTCAGATGTTGTTGGAACTTCCGTTCTAACTTTAAAAGGAGATTTTGACCTGCTCCAGCGAGATCGCTTTGCTCGTACTACTTTCGGTTCCGGAGACAAAGATGGTCGACCTGCAAGCCTCCCTGAACGACGGGGTTTTAATTGACTTTCCTCCACGATTGCGGATTACTTGATCAACTAAAATACAAAAAGGGGAATTATGTTTCCGTATTGAATGAATTTTATTAGACGCTTTTAGACACAACTTTGCTTTTTCATGTTTTAAGAGTCGAGAAAAAGCTAAAGATGACTCTAGTCGCCTTCGATGTATTAACGAGCCCGAAGTGACAAATGCTCGGTTGGACCTTTTCAATTATAGAGTTTGAAAAGAGCCAAAAGAAACTGCTCTGGAGATCTAGGCAGAGGGTGTGCCAAACCTTTCGCGAAACCACAGAATACGTTTTACGGTACGGGTGGTCGATCTTCGTGAATGCTGTGTTCACTGCATCGCGATCAGTAGGGCGGTCGACACGGCTTCCTAAGGATAAAGGATAATTGCCTATAGGGGTCTCCCAATATACGCGACGGTACGCGGGAGCTCAAATCCGTATTAGTGCTATCGTCCCTCAGGAGGAATCACCCACCTTCGTAGAGATCGATAGTCACTACGTTTAACGACGCCGGAACACGTCTCTACCTAGACCTCTATTGTGAGCGTTATGTTACAATGCGTTTTTAGATTCATTCAATATATTTTAAGTTGATCTTGTTTATCAGTTTGTCTTTCAGGATCACCACGAGATGTATTGGTACAAATTCCTAAATGCAGCTAAAATGATAAGCAAGCTTTCACAATCCTTTTAGCTTTGAAAATCCTAACTACTGAGGGGAGAGAAAAACAATATCTTTCCACACAGAGCACAAAGCACAAACTAATGCACTTTCTCCTAGATCAGACACCCAAACTTATCAAAAATGCAAATGCAAGATGCATGTATTTCTTTTCTTTTCCTTTAATGTTGATGCTTAACAAAAGGAAAACTGTTGTATGACTTTCGAATTCAATTTGAAGTGTAAACAAACAAGTATTGTCTAAATGAAAAGACGCTTTACAGGTACTTGTTTTACACCAAAAATATATGAATTCAAACCATAAAGTGAAAACAAACCAACTTAAACAGCTATGAACAGTAATAACACTAACTCATAAGATCACAATCTAAGAGGCCACAGCTACTAGGTTCGCTTTTCACAATGGGAAATTGTAACTGAAACAAGAAATACTGAAAGAGCGTTTACAATTTCATCACACAACTGAGGCGGAATAATGTCAAGGAGATAAGGTCTACAGCAAATACAATAACCAGCAAGCAATCAGCCAAAAACAAGTGCAAACAGGGCCAAGACACAAAGGAAGAGCTGAGCTAGACTAAGGCCAACTGGACCAGCGCAGGCACTGGTCTGCCAATCTCACTCTCAGCGCAGTTCCCGAAGGGAGCACCTGCGCTGTAATGCAGACTGCCTGTGGACAGCCTGCACTGACTTACGAGAGTTACGTCTGCTAAGAATTCCGGGTCATAAAAAGCTCAAAAATGTACTGTTTTGACTGAAATAAAATGCTATGGGTTAAGTACAGGCTAAGGGATGATCAAGAGGATAAAGATCTATCACAAAGAGTAAGGATTCATCTGTAGATTAGCTCTTTAAATCTTGAATTTGCTCAGCAAAGGAGCAAGAGTAGCAAAACCCTCTACTTCGCTTTTGATAGAGTCAAAAGCTTTTCGATTCGGTACTCCTTTCTTCAAGAAATGAATAGCAAAATACTACAACAACAAGATACTAGGATCTCCCCAGCGGAGTCGCCAGTTTGTTGTGGGGAAAAGTATCCGATGCGGATGACACTAACCCTTTCTAAAGGTGACAGACTTTAGCAACAACTGAATGACAAAGTTTTCATGTTCATCTTTATGAAAGCACAGAGAGAATAGAAAGAGGATCAACCAACCTGGTGTCTTGCGCTTAGTCGATCCTTGTCCTTCTCGCTTTGTATCCCGTTCCCAGCTCTTTACTCTCCAAGCCGATCCAGCTACACACAGAATCTGCACAACAAAAGGGAGCAAACTACGAGATACAAGCAATCATAATTGAAGCATGGATTAGGTTACATCAAATATACATGTAAACACAAAAGCATCTATGTAAAACAAGTATATAGAAGAACATGCAAACTTTATTGATAGAAAGTAACAGGGTTCCAGAGGAAGTTACAACCAATGATGTTGGCCCCAATCTAGCAGCACCTCCTCGGCAGCAAGAACTCTCTTCTTCACCTCTAGTAAAACAATCACCCAATAATCCTGGCAGTATACCAACAGCACCTCCTTGCTTATACAAAATTCCAGCCCCCTTAGACCTCATAGAAGAGCTCTATATATAGGAGAGAAGAGGAAAGGATGAGTCAGCTTGAGACTGACATGAAGCTGCCTTGTGTCCTCTCCATCTTCAGTTAATCTTCAGTTCCTGTGTCCACTTGGAGATCCTTGCTTACACATGGTAATCAAGTACCTCTTACTCATCACAGGGCGAATCTCATGACCCATGTGTCAGTTTGGAAGCTTCCTGGGCAATTGACACCTTGCAGGATGACTGTGCCACTTGGCCAATCTCGCCCAGCGCAGGTAGCCTTCATTGTTTTTGACTTCCAGCGCAGGTACAGAGTGGGACAGTTGCAATACAGCGCAGAAGCTCAGTTAAGCAGCTGACATGATCCAAAATAAGCCTGTTCTGAAGTGTTTTCAGGTGGAGAACCGATTGGAAGTGCTGTTGATTGATGACCTTGTTCTTTTAGGGGTAAGAACAACATGTTTAGGGACTGAGGATCCCTGTAATTATTGACATTTCCTGCTCCTTGACGCGAGGCACAAAAATGTCTATAACATGGTCGGGTACCTGTCAAATAAAGTAGACTTCCAATCATGGATCTGTAGGTTGGTTGATGCACTGCTGCTGATTCATCATTTTCATTGAGACTGCATCCTGTAACCATGGGGGTACATACTGGTTTTGCATCTTCCATGCCATATTTCTTCAAGATCTGCTTGAGATACTTGGTTTGAGATAAAAAGACACCGCCTTTACTTTGTTGGATTTGCAATCCAAGAAAATATGTCAGTTATCCAAGCAAGGACATTTCGAATTCTTTATGCATCACCAAGGCAATGCTTTGACTCATAGCCTTTTCATTTCTGCCAAAGATAATATCATCTACATACACAACAAGTATTAGCAATTTGTCATTTTCAATTTTTATATAAAGATTTCTATCTGCTGATCCTTTTGAAAAACCTTGTTGATGAAGATATTTGTCCAAATGGTAGTACCAAGCCCTTGGAGCTTGTTTAAGACCATATAGGGCCTTTTTTAGTCTACGTACAAGATTTGGATCATTCCCAAGAATGAAACCATCTGGTTGCTCGATGTATACTTCTTCCTCTAAGTCTCCATTTAGAAAGGCTGACTTCAGGTCCATTTGAAATACTTTGAACCTTTGAAAGCTTGAGAGAGCAAGGAACATTCGGATGGCCTCAAGTCTAGCAACGGGAGCAAAAGTTTCTTCAAAGTCTATTCCTTCTTGTTGAGCATAACCCTTACAAACCAGTATGGCCTTGTTTCTAATTACTTCCCCATTTTCATTCAACTTATTTTTGAAGATCCATTTTGTCCCTATGACATTCTTATCTTTTGGTCTAGGAACCAACTCCCAAGTGTTGTTCTTTTCGATCTACTCAAGTTCTTCATCCATAGCCTTGACCCAACATTCATCTTTGCATGCCTCTCTTACATTTTGTGGTTCAGTGGAGGAGAGTAATGCCAAATAGCTTGAAGCTTCTGCAATTGTTCTTCTTGTTTGTACACCTGCTTCTTTCTGCCCCAAAATCTGAGATTCTGGATGATTCTTCTGAACGTACCTAGATGGAGTCTTCTCTTCTACCCTTATCTGTTCCTCTGGTGCCTCTTGAGGTTCTTCTTCATCATCTGTCTGATTTGGAGAGTAGTCTTCATCCTCTTCAATATTTTCATGATTTACTTGCCTAGGGATGTATCCTTTTTCATCAACCACTACATCAATGCTGTCAACAATTCTTCCAAGTCTTTTATTGCAACACTTATATGCTTTTCTATGGGGAGAATAACCAAGCAGAATGCCTTCATCTGCTCTAGGTTCAAGTTTGCCATGTTGTTCATCAGTATTCTTAATATAGCATTTGCTTCCAAAAATTTTGAAATGCTTTACCAAAGGAGTCTCACCATACCAGATCTCATGAGGAGTTTGAGTGTTGTTCACTCGGACATTTGTTTTGTTGAGAATAACAACCGCAGCATATGCAGCTTCACCCCAGAAGGTTGTGGGAGTTCCAAACTCATCAAGCATAGCATAAGCCATTTCTTGGACTGTTCTGTTCATCCTTTCCACCACTCCATTTTGCTGAGGAATCCTAGCTATAGATAATTCCCTTCTTATTCCATGTTCTTCACAGAAATTGAAAAATTCATTTGAGGTAAACTCCCCACCTATGTCGGACCTGAGGCACTTAATTTTGTAATCTGATTTATTTTCAGCCAAGGCTTTGAAGGATTTGAATTTTTCGAATGCTTTGTCTTTGTGCTTCATAAGTCCTAACCAAACAAACTTGGAGAATTCGTCAATGAATAATATCAAGTATTCTTCTCCTCGAGGTGACTTTGTCCTAAATGGACCACATACATCTGTATGAACTAGTTCAAGAGGTCTGATAGCTGATCCTTCCTTCTCAGGAAAGTTAGTTCTAGTTTGCTTACCAAACTGACATGATTTGCATATGATGTTATCTGGAATTTTGATATCTGGAAGACCATGAACTGCCTGGTATTTGCATGCTTTCCTTATTTGTGAAAATCTTAGGTGCCCCAACCTCCGGTGCCATAACTAGTGTTCATCATCCTTGCTAAAATAGCATTGTTGTTGTCCTTCTTCAAATATGTATAGATTATTTGGAGTTCTTCTACCTTTGATCACTGTTTTTCCCGTATCAAGATCACGAACACTACATCCATTTGATCAAAATACTACCTTGGTTCCTTGATCGCACATCTGACTAACACTCAGTAGATTATGCTTCAAGCCATCAACATACAAAACATTTCCAGCTTTGACCTTTTCTTTCAACTGAGCAGTGCCTTTTCCTTTTATGGCTGCAGGGGTATTGTTTCCAAAAGAATCCTTCTTTCCCTTTTCTAATGTAGTATATGATTCAAGTTTTTCTTTATCCCCTGTCATTTGCTTCGAACATCTGTTATCGATATACCATAGATTTTCATGTCCTTCTGCATAAAACGCTATCCCACATCTTTCTGGTTGTGGTTCCTTCATTCTCCATGTTCTGGCACTTGAGGTTTGTTCCTTCTGAGCTATCTTCCAAAACCTGTTCCTGCATTCAGAATCTTCATGGCCAAAGTTATTATAAATAGAACATTCAACTTCATTTTCAAGGGCTGAAAAATTGTTATAAGTCCTTTTCGTGATTCTAGTCATATTCCTTTGTTTTTGAGCTTCTCTAGTCATGATTGTCTTATAGGCAACACATTGAGCTGCTTTGTGACCAAAGTTATGGCAAGAGAAACATTGGCCATTGAAGAAACTCTTGCGATTATCAAATCTATCATCCAACCGATTGTAGTTTCTACTGACATCCATTCTTGAGGAAAATTGGGAAGATTTTACCTGTGGCTGATTGTAGCTTCTATTTTTCCTTAAGGTAGCTTGCCCCCAGTTTTCTTGATAGTCTTTGTTCGTTCTTGAGGTAAACTATCCCTGATTTACCTGATGATTTCTATTAGGCCTTTGCTCGCTCCTCCTTGCTGCATCAAGATAACTTTTGGAGGTGGATGCTTGAGATGTTTCTCCATTATATCCCAGACCTGTCTTGATTAGTGGAGAACGCTGCACATTGATAATGTCATCCAGAGTTTCAGATCCTTTAACAAATTTAAGATTAATATCTTTCGTTTTCTCAATCTCCTTTCTAAGACCAACAATTTCACATTCCAATTTTTCAAGATGTTTTTTCCTTTCAATTAGTTGACATTGCAGAGAATCAATAATCACATTTTTCTCTTCTAAGAAAATTTTGAGATTAGACATCTCTTCATAAAAACCTTCTACATCTATAGAATCTATGTAGTCATCATCTTCAAAAGCCATTAAAAGTTTATACTCATTACCTCGTTCATCTTCGTCACTATTTGATAGGCCATCACTATCTTCATGATTGTAGTAACTTTTCTTAGTTGCATTCTATTTCTTGTTCCATCTAACAGGTTCCTTCCCTTTGTCAATCTTATCCTTGTGAGGACATTTGGCAGCATAGTGACCGACTCTTCCACAAGCAAAGCATTTGAAAGGTAACTTACCTCGGAACCGTCCAGTACCCCGTTGAAGATTTCTGACAAAATTTGATTCTTCTTCTTCTTCTGACACGTGTCCTGACTCATAGTACTTGCATTTTCCTGAAGCCTTGAAGGCAGCTTCTCTCCTGTCTGATGGACCTCCTTTCCTCATTTCATAAGCAGTTAGAATTCCATGCAGCTGTGACATTTTAAGGCTTTGTAGATTCTCTTTTTCTTCTATTGCAGAAAATTTAGATTCAAACCTAGGGGACAAAGATCCTAGAACTTTTTCAACCACAACAGCCTCTTTTATTTCTTCACCCAAAATTTTCATACAATTAACAATCTCATCTACACGAAGAAAATAGTTAGCCACACTTTCATCATTATACATCCTGAGATTTTCATACTGAATCATAAGGGTTTGAAGTATTGCTCGTTTTACCTGATCATCTCCTTCATAGCTCAGAACAATCTTGTCCCATATCTCTTTTGCAGATTTAAACTGCATTACCTTGACAAATTCTGATTGAGATAGGCATCCTAATAGAGTATTGACCACCTTCGCATTTGTTTCATATTTCTTCTTCTCAGCCGGATTTGTAGGAGTTACTGATGGAAAAGTATACCATGTATCTATGATATCCCAGACTTCTGTACCAAGAGATTGAAGATAGGCAGTAACTCTTACCTTCCAATAAACGAAGTTTGTCCCATCAAAAATCGGTGGCCTGATTGATGCTTCCCTCTCGTAGTTTCTCATGATGCAAGATCTTTCTACAAGAAATCAAGCTTCTTCTGAAGAACCTGCTCTAATACCAATTGTTGGAAATAATACTGAGAGGGGGGGGGGGAGGGGTGAATCAGTATTATTAAGTGAAATGTTCCTTTTTCAAAATCAAATGATATACGCTACTTTATTTAATTGAACATGCGTATATGCGCAACTATGTAGAAGAAAACCCGCGTATATAATGCAAACTTTTTAATTTACTTTATCTTTCTGATGTTGATTGTTAATCTGTAATTCAGAAGCAAATAACCAGAAACCAGAACCAATAAAACAGAGCAAAAAGACAATCGCACACAAGAACACAAGATATAAGGTGGAAACCTAATGTGGGTGAAAACCATCTGCTGCAATTCGTCTCTATCTTCTCTTTAATTAGAAACTTCTTTTTACAATTGTACTGGTGCAGTCCTTTACCAGTACGCAGGCTGCAACCTGCAGAGAGCTACAACCCTCTCATTTTCCAGCTTCTCCTGGAAGGGAGCTACAACCCCCTTAGCTTTTGCACTAGCCAAGATACTAGTAGGTAGGTGCTGGCCTATAGAAGGCTACAACGTGCTCTGTCTTTCAGGGACCACGTTTCATAAATTTTCAGACTGGATCCACAAATAAAATCAATCAAGAATTTCTACATCAACCAATCACCTTTTCACCAATCAAAACTGAATCAACATAAACACTTCTCTGACTACTGTACCCAGATCACAGTAACAGTACCACACACCAAATCTGAACCCAGAACACTGCAGCAATAAACAGAAGCAACAAGAATATAAATCAAGATATGTATGCTACTTCACTATTCATCAATATGCATGTATACACTTCTGTACCACGACCAACCTGCGTATACGCTTCTTTCAATCACAGAAAAAGCATGTGTACGCACCAGCACTTAACTGAACTTGCATATAGATCTATAAAGGATAATTTATTCTTTTAAAACATTCAGTCATTAGTTAACCCAGATTATTAGATTTATAGATCAAGAGAGCGCCACATATAACAGATCAAAATCATACAGAGATACCAATATTCAAGCCTTGAGATTTTGATCCATCAATAGTCCTTATCCTTCTTGAGCTTAGGTTCATCCTTCATTCAGATCTAGATCTGCACCATAACGCTATCACCAGCATTCCAGATCTAGAACAATATGAGATATTCAATAAATCAGATAGTCTATTGCGACATGATCTCCTTCCTCTTATATAGTTTTAGGACTTCCACAATACCACGGTCCAAAACCATAATAAACAATACCAAGGGCCCAATACCTGGGGTCAACACTTCTGACGAGATACTATGGTCCAAAACCATAGGTTCAAATTCCAAGGACTAACGACCATGGACCAAAAAATAAGTTTCCCATCATGTACGTGCTTTTATGTGCGTGAAAGTGCGTGTATATTCATACGCGACTTTTGAAGGTCTAACCCATGTGTATACGCGTCTTCGGCAAGGTGAACCTACGTATACAAGATTTCCTTCATCCTGAGAGCCTGAACTGAGATTTGTCACCAAAGTGAGTTGCCATCAAGGACAACTCTTGTACCATAGCGCCACACCTGTGCCATAATGCCAACAATTTATTTATGTCCTTATTTATTTTATTTCTTTACACTAACCTACTTTAATTTGAAAAATGAATATGATTACGTATAAGAGTACTTCCAGTGGAACGATTTTCGAAATAGGGCTTCATGTATGCATATACCTAAATTGGAAAAATGCATATTAATGAATATTAGGGTATGAGAAGCCAACTTCCCTTGAAAAAATGGTGTCAAAAATTGTTGAAGTATGGAGTGATGCGCAAAAAATTGATGGAATGAAACCAATCTCCAATATATCCTTTACTTTCTTGATTTTCCATAGCCATCATATCATGAAGTTCTTGAACTTTTAAAATGACTTGTTGATGCATACTAAAAGAAACCTCATTTTGTTCCATAACTTCTACAATTTTTTAATTTGAAACATTCTGAATCTCATTGTAAGTTTTCTCTAATGGTGCATGTGAGATAGAATGGGTGGGAAGGGTGGGTGAATTTTGCAGTTCAACACTGTAAGCATGTTGTAATGGTTTATTGTGGTGAGCGTGTGGAATTAGTTGAGCAGGAAATTGAGTATGGAATGGAGCATTTTGATGATGTAGTTGATTGGGTTGAGTGGATGGTTTTGATGGGAAAACAAGATGTTGTGGAAGAATTGGTGAGGAATATGGAGAATGTGTTTCTACTACAAGATGAGGGAGAGTAGTCATGCAATCATAAGGTGAATCATGCCAAGCTTGTAGACAAGATTGGTGGTGGTTATATTGAGATTGACATGGCTGCCCTAACACATTAGTATTCCATAATGGAATATGCAAGTAAGAGAATGGAGAAGAAGTGCTTTGAACCATACCTATAGGCCATGATTTCCATGCTTTTGACCTTGTTGTAGCTTCCTCATCTCTTTGATATAATACTTCCATCTTAGATAAGGAAGAACAACTATCTATGGGATGCTCCTTTCAATAATGAGGGAAAAAAACTTCATCAAATTCTTGATTTTTCTGAACCTACAAAGCATCCAATTTTGACCTTATAGAGCTAATAAAATCAACTTTAAAATTTTCAAATAAAACATTGATTTCAGCTCTTGTGTCTCCTATTCTTATAGCAGATTTGGAAAAGGAAGAACAAACATCTCTGGGATTCTTATCAGCCTTGGAGATTCCTCTTGAATACCTTATGAAAAATTCACAAACATCTTCACATGACAACTGAAAACATCACCTTTTCCTATCAGATTTAAGAGTTCTAAAAACTCATCTTTGATTGCTTTGAGTAGGAGTGGTTTTAAGATTTATTTTTCCAAATGCTTATGTTTTGATTTTTGAAGGTTATATTGAAATCGCTCTACATAGTCCTCCAAGCTTTCATCTTCCCCTTGTATCATATTGAAAATATCTTCATCAGCCTTGCAATAGTCTTGGTACTTCTTCATGTCTTCCCATTTTTGGATGCAATTCTCACCTAAGCTCATGAAACATTGGAGAGCTGCTCCTTTTAGAGTAAGAGGAAACACTTTCAACTTTTGATCATTAGTACAATAATCATATCCTCTACAAAGTATTTCGAACTCAAATAAGAATGTATCTGGATCTTCATTTGTCAAACCATGAAAATTTGGTAGAGAAGATTGGGGAATTACGAGCATTTGTGTCACTCCTCCTAGATCTTTGATAGGAAATTCAAAAGTTGCAATTTGAGTAATTTCTTACCATAATAGAAGATGTTCTTCATGTGTTTCTTTGAGGCTCCTCCTTCAAATTTTTTCTGTCAATCGATTACTGAAATGGGTGGTGCTTACATCACCACTTGAGTGAAATCATGAGTTTTGTTTTTTCAAAATTTCTATTTTTTTTCAGTCATTCACACTTAAATTCAAACATTTCTTTATACCCTAGGTTCTTTAACAGGAGTAGGGCTTCTACATGCTTCGTACGCAGGTTCTTACCTTCCATTTTTAATACCCAATTCTTTCCTAACAGGCACTCATCATATGCACACTACTCTTTAGAAATGGCCACACTCTCCCTGGCAATGGCACCAAAATTTTGAGCAATAAAAGGTGTCTTTTTAACTCCTAATTATCTTCACATTAATTGTCAACCTAGGGATGATTTTCTATTTAAAGAGTATACTCAGTCTCAGGTGGCTATTTACTCAAGAGTAATGTTTTGCAGTATAGTGCTTTAAAATCAAAAGGTAAATGAATGCTGGAAACAAAATCTAATCGGAACAACAAGAAACTCAAATGCTTTGTAATTAAATCATTCACTCAAACAATCATCAGTCGAGGACTTAGTAATGATAACTCTCTCCCCTGTAAACTGACGCAAATAAAAATCAATCATAGGCAAGATCTCCAATCTGAGAACTTAGACAATGATAGTCAATGTTCTTTACAGTTGTAGATGTTACACTCCACACTAAAACAAATAATAACAACTCAATTGGAAATGCTTACTAAAACACACTTGCTGCAATATCAATTAAAAGATGAAATCAAATCCTTGCAGAAAAGAATCAATGACTAAGTCTATTGAAAAACTAAACAACAAAGCTTCACCTAACAGAAATGAATTATTAATGGAAAGAAACAGTAATGCTAAATTATTAGAATTAAACAACAATCTTAAATATAACTAAACAACAGGGCTAATTAAATAGAAATATACATCAACTACAAATGTAATTGAATCAACAATCTTAATCTAGCAGAATGAACAACAATCGCAGTTATAAATGAATAGTGACCATAGTTATAAATGAAAAATAGAATCTGAAATGGACCTCGATGTATTATATCAGAATTAACAGTAGGACATTTCAAGTTATAATTAATTATTTTGTCACTAACACAATCCAATTATGATTTCAATATAATAGAACAATTCTGCAAAATGTTCATAACCAAAGGATTACTAAATAAAACAAATGGAAAGGAAATCAAGCCATCACACGAAAGAAATCGTAAAGATATAATATAGAGCAGTAGCTTAATCCAACATAGGTTGGGCCCTTAGCCGCCAGCAGATGTTGCTGGGCTACTTCAGATATGGTGAATGAATAGTAACCCTTTTATTTATTCATCATCAAACTGTGAAATCATTACAATAGCAAAAGCCTTGAGAATTACAATGCTAATGCAACAATCCCCGTTTCCTCCTATCCTATCATATTCCATCATGAATAATCCATCATCATTCTTGAATCTCCAATTCTGAAATTATAGTTATGAATTTTCTTCTCTGATCTCTGTTTTCATTTAAATATAGAGAGAGCAGAGAGCAGTTACAACAGATATTATTACAACATGATTTCTATTACAAAATTGGATTGTTCTGAAAAAATTGATAAGCAAGATCATATCTGAGATATCCTTCCATCAATCATTCAACAAGAACAGGTCGAATTTGGCATTGCAACTGGGATAATTTGGAAAATGGTGACACAACAAATTTGAGAAAAACGTCTTCGGAGAACCTTCTGTTTCTCTCAATATGGACCAAATTTGGGAAAACTACACATCGCAAAACTAATTTGGTCCATTCTGGACAAAATCCATGTTTCATATTTTCTATATTCTTTTCCATTTGCCCAAAACGTTCAATACAAAATCATCACTTCTTATTCCAACGAATTTTTGAGTTGGCACATTTAATGATCAAATCTTCAATCTAGAAATTATCTTGGAGGCTAAAAATGTTGAGTAATGTTACAACCAATTTATTAATAAACCATCATTGATAAAATCAGGCATAATCATCAATTTATTAAAAATAAAAGAGAATAAATAATATTTTTTCATAAGAGCATAAATCATTATAAGATGGAATTATATGATAAACCATAATAAATGACATGACAAAGAAGAGTAGAAATGGGTGGAATAGGCATTCAAAAGTGATAATAATAATAACAGATTAATGGCCCAACAACTGGGTTCTCAAATGGGATGAACTGAAGGAAAAGAAAGGCAATCATGGTAAGTTTGATGCTCTATGGATAGAACCATTTGTCATCTCTCAAATCCAGGGAAACAATACTTTCATGTTGCAAAGTTTGGAAGGAGGAACTACTTTTGATGGCCCAGTCAATGGGCGGTTTTTGAAAGTTTGTTTTGTTTAAAGCCTTTTAGACCTCAGTATTGTAAATATGTTATTTTTCAAAGTTTTGGTGAAGGCTTAAATAAACTCCATGCCCAATGGAACACTAGGTAGTAATTCTAATTTTGGTTGCTTAAAGGAAAGGCAGTGGTCTACGGTTCTTGAAACCTCATAGGGAGGATTTCATACCCAGAAGGAGCCAGTGTTAGCCTTGAGGTTCAGTGCTGACTTTTGGAGGCTCAAAAGGAGGCTCAGTCTGCTCTGCTGCTGTCAAAGGGGCCCCACCTGGGTCAATTTTACTCTTCTGCTCTTACACCAATCACTTTTCACCCTTCCCATTTCCCAAATTAACCTTCTAACCCGACAAACCCACCCTTATTTTGGTCTTAGCTCCAAGCGGAAAAGGTCAAAGTGCCCATAAAACCTAGCCATATGCTTTTATGCGCTCATAACTCATTGCACAACATTTCCATCGTCAATCTTCTCCCACCAATCCATCAGCCCATATTGTGCCCAATATAAGTAAACATGCCCAATCACTCCCCAACGTCAGATGACCTTCGCCAGATCTGACGGTCCTCGCCCATATCACACGAGCAACTAGCACGTATAATACTTGCATGATATGGGAGGTTTCTCTCTCTCCTTCGCTGCTACGGGTCATTCATTGAGTGGAATTGCGCGGCTTCTGACAATTACCACTTACCACCTGAGGCTTGCGCGATGAAAACCATTACCACTCAGGACAAACTACTCCCGCACACTATCACATGCACATCGTCGCCACGCGATAATCATCCGATCTACCCATTGAAGGTTCAACGGCCCGGATATGTCCCACTCTCACCATGACCGATAGCCTCTATAAATTGATCTCCCCCACACATTCTCCCTGATCTGAAGGCCACCATTCACGATCATCCTAGTTGTACATCTACCATGCACTCCATCTCCATGTCTAGTCTGTTACCCGAGGAAGAAGAGAATCAGCTCTGTTAGCCTAGTAACAATCTGACCCTAGCAACCGAATTAAACAGATAGCATGGACGAATGGAGAAAAGGACACAACACGACTCAACAACCGGATTAAAAAGTCATGGGACTCCACTACCATAATTAGTCTAATAACCTAAAGGACAACACAACACCTGAACTGATCAGGTTTTCACCGTGAAGAAAGCAACCTCATTCAGAGATGTTATCAAACAGTTAAATGTTGTTGGTGGTCAATTAAAGACCCCCATCCCTAAAAGACTAGGGGGCCGTTACAATGAAAAATTATAAATAGCCACTAGAAAGTTGTAATCAAGGTTGGCATTTGATGTAAGGTTCAACTTCTAGAGACTGTAGACACTTTGTACTCCATGCACAAAGAAATGGCGACCATACCTAATGGAAAGACACTTCAAGGTAAAAACGGATCATAATAGCCTTAATACATTTTAGAACAAAGATTATCCACTGAAGAGCAAGAAAAGTGGGTCACAAAGATGTTGGGTTATGACTTTGAAATCATCTACAAAAAAGGGAAGCAAAATGCGGTGGCAGATGCACTCTCAAGAAAGGATGAGGATGTGGAAGCCTTGTTGTGTGCCATTTCTATTATCCAACCAGATTGGATAAACGAAGCAAGGCAGGAATGGAAGAATGACAAAGAAGTATGGGCACTTATTCGAAAGTTACAATAAGATGCCAATACGTTTGATACATTTAGCTGGAAAAATGATTCTTTATGGTACAAAGATCGCTTATACCTCTGTAAGAATTCCGAACTAAAACAAAAGATTCTTATGGAATTGCACACTTCTCCCTTAGGAAGGCACTCAGGATTTGTAAAAACTTACCACAGGGTTAAGAAAGAATTTTTTTGGGATGGCCTTAAATCGGATATTCAAAAATTTGTGGCGGAATGTTTGGTTTGCCAAAAGAATAAAGTTGAAACAATCAAAACACCGGATCTATTACAACCTTTATCCATTCCAAGCCAACGTTGGGAGGAGGTTTCAATGGATTTTATCACAGGTTTACCCAAGTCTGAGGGAAAGAGTGTCATCATGGTGGTAGTTGACAGACTTACCAAGTATGCACACTTTTTTGCATTATCACATCCATTTAAAGCCAGTACGGTTTCTACTGCATTACTGGAAACAACTCAAAAGCTACATGGAAACCCAAAGATTATTGTAAGTGACAGAGATCCCATTTTCACTGGAAATTTTCGGACATAATTATTTTCTTTTCTTGGTACTCAGTTAGCTCATAGCTCATCTTATCATCCTCAATTTGATGGGCAAACTGAGATAGTAAACAAATGTTTGGAAGGATATCTTCGTTGCTTTATATCGGATAAATAGACACAATGGGTCAAATGGTTTCCTTTGGCTGAATGGTGATATAACACTTCCTTCCATACAACAACAAAAATGACCCCATTTATGGCACTTTATGGATATCAGCCACCATTCATCACATCATATTTAAGAGAAAATTCTAAGGTTCAAGCAGTGGAACATCACATCGAACATCAACAACAAGTCCTCCAACTCTTAAAGGATAACCTCGTGTTGGCACATAATAGAATGAAACAATAGGCAGATAAACATCATAGCGAAAGAACTTTTGATGTAGGTGATTGGGTATTCCTATGGCTACAACCATATAAGCAAATGTCCCTCAAGAAAGCCAAGAAGGATAATAAATTATCACCAAAGTATTATGGTCCATACAAGGTGTTGTAAAAGATTGATACTATGGCATACAAATTGGAGCTTCCTGCAGCTTCTCGATTGCACCCAGCTTTCCATGTTTCATGTTTGAAGAAGGTTATAGGCAACAAGCGCCCAGTTCAAACAATATTGCCAGAACTTGACGAGGAAGGAAAAATTATATTGGAACCGGAAGCAATCATAGAAACAAGAACTCGACATTGATGAAATCGATCAATTTCAGAGTATCTTATCAAGTGGAAGAACTTATCCGATGAAGATTCCACATGGGAGGATGAGAATTTTATACTGAAGCATCCAGAACTACTCAAGTGGTGAGGACAACACTTTTTTTGAAGGAGAGGGGCATGTTGGGTCCCTATAATACTAGTAATTGTCGCATTACTATTGTAGTTACATCCTTTATTAATATTGTTTTGCCCCTATTATCCCCATATTGTTATTACTGTGCCCCATAGAATCCTTCTATTGTTATTTTTTTGGCTTTATATTATTATTGTTACATCGGTTGGGATATATTGTGACTCCTTAGACTCCTATATATAGAAAGGAGGTTTTGTCATTTGAATCATCAAATAATTGTTCATTTATGTAATGTAGAGGAGGTTTCCCCCTCGAAGAGGCTAAATTCTAAGGCATTGATCTATCTTTTCTATCTTTTCTTGAGTTGGTTTCAAACACAACACCTGAACTGATCAGGTTTTCACCGTGAAGAAAGCACCCTCATTCAGAAATGCTATCAGACAATTAAATGTTGTTGGTGGTCAATTAAAGACCCCCATCCCTAAAAGGCCAGGGGGGGCGTTACAATGAAAAATTATAAGTAGCCACTAGAAAGTTTTAATCAAGGTTGACATTTGACGTAAGGTTCAACTTCTGGAGACTGTAGACACTTTGTAACTTGCAGCGTCTCATCTTCATTTTCAGCAATGCAAGCTTCTTTCCATTTCTTCTCTGTTTTAAGCTTGTGCCTACGGTGCTTTATTCATGATTGCTTCCATGTTTAATACCAGATAACTGTCATCTTATCTATGTATTGAAATATTGAATGTATCAATGAGTAGGCCACTCAGGTTTTTTCTGTGTCTAATGTAAAACAACTGTCATCTTGTCTTTGCATTGATAGATTAGATCTACAAGTTTCTTTACTGGTTGCAGCCGGCCATCACATGGTTGTGTGTATCTGCTGGTGTGGTCAGTATTCTTCATATTCACCTAATTCCTAAACTTTTGAACATTAGTGGTCTAAAGCCTTGTAGTCTGAGGGTGTTCATGCATTTTTGGAGTGAAAACAGAGTAGAAGTGGTTATCTGGCTTGAACCAAACCATCATCGTTTCCAATAAACTTCCACAAAATAGTTTAATTTATATGTTACCAAGAATATCTGAGCTACAACCTAGGAGAGTTTCCTGGAGCCCTAACAGTTCCTATAGTACCCTTGCAGTAATTTACTGCCTACATATACTTATGTCTGCATTATCATTTCCAGTTCCAACATTATTGTGGCATCATTGAATAATTGTAGACTCCTTCAGTTTAATTTCAATTTAATATAATAGTTTTGGTATAGCTTATCACATGAAGTGTTGTATGATTTGATGAGAGGAATAAGCTGTTCATTTATTCCTTAGAGCACTAGAATATATACGTCTTCCTTATTTCCATTATCGTAAGTCTATGTCTCTGCATAGCTATTTTGTGTGTGTAGTTGTTAATGGATATTTCATGTATATAAATTCTTAAATGGAACTATGTATATATTTTTAATTTGCACATTGTTCATTACTATGCACATGCCCATATAGATTTTGTAGCTATCTTTTATACTTACAAGTGTTTATTTGGTTAAAAGTGGTTAAATATATGTATTCTCTCTTCTTTGGAATGAAATTTTATTGTTAAATTACGTAGATCATACATCTAATTTATAACTCTAATTGGTTTTGGATCAATTTTGATGAGGTCTAACTACTTATTATCTGTACCAGAAATGTTTCTTACCATTTCCTTGATGGTTCTATTTCATATTTAGTAAGCATCTTATCCTTTGATTGTTATCCCACAAATTGTTATTCATGTTTATATGCTACAAAAAAAAATTACTACTCCTCATTTCATTGTTATCAAATTTTATTCTCAGATCACCAACTTACCCATTTGATAATTATTCCTAGCGATCCACTCGGTCTTATACATGTAGTGGCATAATCATAAATCACACAAAGTTAACAAATATTTAGCCCCATTTGCTCAATGATGTTTTGCTTAAGTGTTATTTCCCTTAAGAGCTATGGGATTTATTTCCCTTACGAATCGTAGGGACTTTTACTACATAAGGATAATCCATTATTTCAATTCCTTTATCTATTAAACATAAGATAAGAAAGAAAACTAGTATTCATTACTTTAATACTTCCATCTAACTATCCTAGCTTTGCTATAATCCTTCAGCCACATAGCCATTTATGAAAAAGTAACCATCACTTTAAAGATATTTACATTTATACCAAAGTATAATAATGTTTCTATGATAATGGATTAATATCATTTTTTCTCGATCGGTAATTGATTACAAGCCACGGTTATCAACTAACTAAAATAATATGAAGAAAATTGTTTTAAATATAGTCGATTTATTTTTTCACAAAGATACTGCTAAAAGTTCTCAAAACCCCTTGAAAAATTAATCCGTCTTCTACACACCTAGCTACCAATCTTTAATTAGAGCATGATTTGCATAGTTCATCATCCACATAATTTCTAGATCATATCCAGTAAGATAATTACAGCGACATCCAACAAGGAATATATAACATTAAAATTTATGCAAGAATACATATCAACATGATTGTTTAGAAATTATTAACAACATAATTATTCAGAAATCCTTAATAAAAAAATTATTCAAAAATTCTTAACATAATTATTCAGAAATTCTAACCAACAAGGTTATTCAAAAATTGTAACTAGCAAAGTTATTTAGAAATTCTTAAGAACATAATTATCTGGAAATTCTAACTATAACACCAAATTGGAACACTTTGAGATAAACAATTTCATCACACAACCATGAACCTTCTCCATAGGTTCCCCACGAGTTGAGATCTCTTCCCCCCACCCCCCCAAAAAATGAACAACCTATTGTGGTTTTGGCCAAATAATTTTTATGCCTTGCTCCTGTAGCATACTTTCGTTAACACCGTAGCACTTTCAAGGGTATGTGAGCCCTATGGCCTAAGCATTTTCTATATCCTTTTTTTTTTCTTTCGAAAAAGTATCTTCCCTTTTTTTTTTTTTGTTAAAGGTCACCTTTTTCTCCCCCGACACTTATTCACCCTTTCTCAGTGTGTTTTCCCCATACTGTGTGATCTGATGATTTTTTTCTTCCTCTCAATCATATTAATTCACATTAATCCACTCCTAGGGTTTTTTTAGGAGCATTTAAGGGAATTTTATCCTTTCTAGATTTTGGGTAAGGATCTCATTAACTCAAATTATTTCCCAAGAAATCATCCAATTTATCTTTATTACTCAATTTTATTTAATACATCATGATGTTATATTTCAATTTAAATTTCTTATGACTTTATAGTCATCATACTAAAAATAGTTCATTCTAATTAAAGAATATTTACATGATCACAAAGGAATGATACACCAAGAAATGAATTAATATAAAATGATAAATCTTAATATTCATTTTGATGTTATTTACTACTACTACTAATAATAATAATAATAATAATAATATACTATATTAATATACTTTATTAATATTAATTAATATTATTAATTTAATAATAACAAAAAGTAATATTGATTAATTAATATTAATATCGATTAATATTAGTATATTCATTTAAACATTTCTGAGTTGTTATTAAAAATTTTAAATAAATGTTTAAATTTATATATCAAAATTTATTAATTAATATTTCAATAAATTAAAATATCTTTATTTAAATATTATATATAACATTTAGTTAATAATTATTATCATTCAATTGTGATCATTATAAAATGATTTATTATATATCAACCAACCTAGATCCATCTTAACTCTCGCTCTATCAAGCGCTGAGAGGATCAAGTCTCTCGACGTGCATACCTCTTTTTTATTGAAAAATGAAATTAACTCAAACAGATTATAGAAAACACACATAAAATCAGACACAAAATATTGGCGGAAAAGGCAGAGAGCCTTCAACATTCCTCACATTCTCATTATTAATCAATCCAATGTACAAATATTGATAATAGTACAAATAAATACATGAGGATGTTGGTCTCAAGATAGTACGTCTATCTTGGACACTATGGTTGAGACAATTTCTCAACTACACACTAACTTAGGAGAACTAGTTGGAGAGAATCTCTCCTCCTAACTAAACTCCCTAGTTTGAGGAACTAACTCTCATGATTTAATTTAATTAATTATTTTATTTGGATTTATAATTGTTTTTAAGAGAGTGAGGCTAACATTCCCGCCCTCAATGATAAATCCAAAAAGAACAAGGAACCATTTTCTAAGTTCTCAAATTGCTCCTAAAAGAAAACACTGCCTAAAAAACTGCCAATGCTAGATGCTAGAAAAAACTCAAATCTGAAGAGAACATGAATCAGCTACCTACCTAATTCATCTCTGAATGTCGCTTGACAACTACATCACGTGCTAATTTTCAAAAGGATCCAACTATCCTTTTCTTTAAAACAGCATCTGTTGTCCACTGACACAATTTGATGAACGCCTAGACGCGTATTTGCTAATGTTGATTGCCCACTCGCTGATGATGTCAAAAAATAACTCAATGTTGCTTTTGCTATGATGAAAGCTGCTCACTGCTGCTTTTTTTGTCGATTGCCCATTGACGAATTTGCTGATGCTCACTACTGAAGAAAAATGCCCACTGGTTGCTTCACTGATGTTGTCGAGACTTTTAGTCTGACAACCACTTGTCAATTTCGTTGGGATTTCCCCCCTTTGTGAGCTGAAAGGAGAGACAATCTTCTTCAAATTATATTTGAATACTGAACTCTCCCCCTTCAGGTGTAGGAGAGTTTCATTGTTGTACTCCCTCGTTCAATGGCATGAGAGTCCCATCATCGTTTCATTGTTGGTTGCACTATGTGTGATTATAGTTGGTTGTAGAACTGAGACAATCTTTTGACTATGGATGACCATTCCCAAGGATCGATCCATTCATAATGTATCTTCAATTTAGCTGATTTTTGTTGGTTAAAATATTTTTCTAAGGAATGATTGGGCTTGCCATAATGGCAACAAGGATGGAGATCAAAACACTGATTTTCCATATGACCGGTTCTTTGAAAATGAGAACATTTTGGGTGGTCTTCAACTTCAGGTTGCGAGCAATTCTGTTTGCCTGCAACTTTCTCAGAACCTGCTGAGGTGAGTTGTGCAAGAAATCCTGCGCTGACAAACTTAATTGGCTCGGAATAATCTGGGATATGTAAGTTGGTGTCATCAGTGACATTCTAAGCCTCATCGATTCTTGTTATTTTGAATTTCTTCCAAGGGCTTGGTGATGGGTTTGGAAGAAATTTGAACTAGAACAACTTCAACACTTGAAGCTGTTGGGATGAATGACTTATCATCTAGATGGTTCAAAGACTTGAAAGTATCACTCTTTTCTTGGAATTCATTACATTGATGTTGTGACTCGAGTTGAAGAAACTCAATGGTTTCATGTGTTTGTTGTAGATGCCATGAAATATTAGCAAGAGTTTTTTTGCTTATGTACACCATGTCTTCGTCACTGTAGATGATCAAACTATGAAGAATGTTTAACAACTAAATATGTTGCACCATCTGAACTTGCTCACTTCAAATCAGGCTCTCTTGTGATAGATGTCGTGTTGTCAACTGTTTCACTTGATTTTGTTACTTGCATGATAGGCTCGGTTGCTATGGGACTTGAATGGCATGCTCGCTTGATTTGTTGCTTATTGTACTTGCTAGAAACACTTGTTAGAGTTGTAGAACTTTCTTGCCTAAACTCTGGAATTCATGCTCGCTTGATGACGATCATGTTTGCGTGAACGCTCACTTTCTTTACTTGATGACTTCATGCTCACTTGAATGAATAGCCACGCTTGCTTGATGTCGATCTCAACTTGATTGATTGGTGTTAGAGTTGAACTTATTTGGCTACTTTGATGAACTTCACTCTGGCTTGCTTGAAGTTTTGAACTTTGTACTGTCTTGATGCAAATTGATTGAATGAGTACTCACGCTCATTTGCAGGAGATGTGAACTTGTTGCTTGTCTGCTTTAGAGTTAAAATTTGTGCATTCACGTGATTTTGCTTAAAGGAAGGGTGTCGAACACTATCGAAAATGCACCCAAAAGATGCTTAATGATTTAATGACTCACTACAATGAATTCAATTTGACTCAATTCAAGACTTGGGTGTCAGTTTCACCTGAGAATGCACCCTTACAATTCAATGTAATTTGAGTTTGATTACAAGTTACTTCTTCCAAAATAAAAAATTTAATGCATCTCTCTTAAAAAAAAAACCTTATTTCTCCACACCTTACATACTCCCCAATTTCTTCATACCATATCTCTCCATTAAAAAAACCTTTATAATCACTTTTACATACTCTCCAGTAGAACAAATTAATATTTTTTTTATTAAATTACTTTATAAAAGTAATTTAATGAGCTTTAAAGATTTCAAAACTTGTATGCATGTAAAAGTGAAGCTTTTATGTACTCATGGTAGTGCCTTGTCAAAGAGTTTCCGTAGATGCCACTAAAGGTGAGGTCAAGATGTGTTTGTCCTGGTCTTGCTATGTCCCTTTAATCAAGTCCTCCTCCATGTTGGACACTTTAACCACAACAAATTTAATGCATATTTTCACGAACCTTCCACAGACCTTCATGCAAAGCTCTTCAACAGGGCTTCTTTTCCACACAGGTTCTATAATCCACGTAGATCCTTTAAAGTTGCTTCCCTGCTTAGAAGTCACATGTCGATGGTGGTTCTGCTTCCATTATAGCACATTATGGTGTTATCAAATATTTAAAAAAACTCTTTCAAATGCGTAATTGGAGAATATGTGACTTCTTTTTCGATAATTCTAAAACCATTCTTTTGGAAGACACATAAATGGATTTCGACAATACTTGAATAGAATTCAAGGGCCAAAAATGTTGCACACCACAATAGCTTTCTAGACAGATAATCAAATGTAATGATAACTGTGGATTCGAATATGCCAGAGGGTTGTTCGAGGGTCTTATTCCTACTTTATCAAGGGAAGTACCTGGAAATGTTTTTATGTTTGGTGTGTACGGGGGTGTGTTCGAAGCCCTGCTTAAATAACACTCTTAACAACATTAATTAAGAATACAAATAACCATAAATGCACACTAGGAATCCGACTAGCTGTAAGCCACTGATTTATACAAGCGAGACATTGTCGAACCACAGGGATAGACACTGAGGGCCACCAACAGAATTACGCTGAGGGGATTATGTTGTGAAATTCAGTCAAAAAATTCGCAAGATTTTCTCGGGGATTCAGTAGAGATTTATTTTGTCATAGAGCGTGGTGCACATGGATCAAAACAGGTTTGGTATTTCTTTCACATAGAATTCCTGTAACAATTATGTCAATTCTGCAAACAACTAACAGTGGAATCCTATCTCAAACAACGAAATGCAATTAATTGTGCGATGAATAACAAATCTTCATCCACCCAACAACTTGTTGTCACTTAGCGCGGGTCAAATAATAATAGGACATGCTCAAAGAACTATATCTACTGGCTTCACTAGAAATGTCGACATTTATAAAGCACCATCAAGGGGTTTCTTTTAGTGAAATTACCATGCTATTCTCACTATAGATGCCCTTTTCTCCAAATTGCCTCAGTATTGAATGGGTCTCTCCCACGCAATATTTCCTTCAATGTCAAATAAAAACGCAACAACAATCACACCGCAAAACTTTTGATTACTCCTAAGCAATTGGGTCGGCCTAGGAAGCTTGCAGCCATCAAGGGAACAACGTTAAACACCACCAATCTATGATTTCATGTCATGGAGCTCACAAATATCACCATGGCTTTGATACCACATATTGAAAAAGAAATTAACTCAGAAAAATATATAAAGCACATATAATAAACCAAACACAAAATATTGGGGGAAAAGGCTTCAGCCTCATGGCTTCCTCAGGTATTCTCTCTCATTAAAATAATTGAATGTAGTGTTACAAATAAATAGATGAGAGACAATGTCTCAAGATAGTGCGTGCTATTTTTAGTGCAAAACTTGAAGAAATATTTTCACCTCAAGAGATTTGATCCCTCTCAGAGCTTGATAGATGGAGGGTCAAAAAGGATCTAGGTTGGTTTCAGTCATGTGCGCCCAAGGAAAATATATCAAAGATATGATTAATTTTATCAATAATATGGAAATACATCTAATATTTATATAATGATTTTAAATGTGCTAAATATGTATGAGATTAATCTCATCATTTTAATTTTAAAATTTCTTCTTTGTACTGTTAATAAGGTTAATGATGAAAATTGATGAAATAAAAATTTGAATGCAACATGACAATGTAATAGTGTTGACTGATAGAAATGCGAATAATAAGAATGTAGTCAATTGTAAATAGTCTTCAACGTGATCAATATCAAACTATTTTCTTCTACTATTCCTATTTTAACCCTTGTTAGTTTTGTCATCTTTTCATATCGATTATATGAAAAGGACAATTGAAATCATAAACCATTTAAATATTTATCTCAAGTTTTTGTAGTAAGCATCATACCTTGTCTCTATTACTCTCCAATATTAATAGGTTGAATCACTTTAACACAAAAATCAATGTACATTGTCAATAATGTTTTGCACTTACAATGAAATCAATGCACACTATTAATTGAATCACTTTAAAATTAATGTAACATCATAAATCCAATTACATCAAATGAGAAGTCAACATCTTCACTGAAATCAATGCATATAATGCAAGCATTCAAATAAGATTAGAAAGCAAAATATACATTGAAATCAATGCATCTAATGTAACCAATAAAATAGGATTACTAATCAACTTCTACACCCAAATCAATGCATCTAGTTTAAGTAAGCAAATACGATTAGACATCAATGTCTACACTGAAATCAATGCATCTAGTACAAGTAATCAAAAAAGATTAGAAATCACCGTCTACATTAAAATCAATGCATTTAGTGCAATCAATAAAATAGGATTAGAAATCATCCACATTGAAATCAACTCATCTAGTAGAAGTATTCAAATATAATTAGAAATTAGCTTCTACATTGAAATCAATGCATCGAGTGCAAGTAGTCAAGTAGGATTAGAAATCACTTGCTACACTAAAATCAATTAATTTAGTGTAAGAAATAAAATAGGATATAAATCATATACATTTAAAGAACTTCATTTAGTGAAAGAAATCAAATATCATTAGAAATCAAAATCTACACTAAAATCAATGTATCTACTGAAAGAAATCAAATGGGATTACAAATCACCATCTACACTAAAATCAATGCATCTAGTGCAAGAAATCTTCTTCCCTCTCTCCCACTTCCATCTATATCTATATCTCCCCCCATCTCTCCTTATTTATCTCTCTATCTCACCCCCATAAACACACACACTCTCTCACTCCATATCTATAAATCTCTTTGTCCCTCCCTCCATCTTTCCATCTCCCTCTTCTTCCCTCTCTTCACCTTCCATCTATATCTCTATCTCCCTCTTTTTCTCTATATCACCCATAAAACATACACTATCGTTCTCCAATATATGTATATATCCCTTCCTCCTCCTCCTCTCTCTCTCTCTCTCCCTTCCCCTTCTCTCTCTATCCCTTGCTTCTATCTCTCTTCCCTCGTGTTGTCCTCTATCCCTCTCCCCATCTCGCTTATCACTCACTCTTTCTTTGTCCACCTTGATATCTTTATGTATTTCTTATTACCTCGCTCTCTCTCCCCATATAACTCCATCACTCTCCACCTCTCTCTCAAGTCCTCTCTCTCATCCTTCCTCTCTCTCCCTTTCTCTCCTAACTTCTTCTCTCTCTCTCTCTCTCTCTCTCTCTCTCTCTCTCTCTCTCTCTATCTCCAACCAAGTTACAATATCCCTCCCTCTCTCCTTCTCCCCCCCTTTCTCCCCATATCTCCTTATTTGTCTCTTTATATTACTCCTAAACATACACAGTCTCTCTCCATCTCTCCCTTGTCACTCACTCTCCCCCTCCACTTCTCACTCTCAATGTATTTCATCTTCGCCCCCTCTCCCCCTCCAACTCCATCTCTCTGTCCCTCCCTCTCTCCTTCTCTCTCTCAAGACCCCTATCTCTCATCCTTCCTCTCTGTCCCTTTATATCCTACCTCCCTCTATCTTCCCCCATCTCTCTCTCTCTCTCTCTGTCCTCCAATCCTCTCACTATCTCCCTCCCTCTCTCCTTTACTTTATGTCCATCTCTCCCTTGTCACTACCTATATCTCCCCACCTCTATCATTGTATGTCTTCGTTCTTCCCTCCCATATATATCTACAGTAACTATATATCATGATATGTTAATTATATTATAATGTAAAAACTTTAATATTGTATTAATCCAAAGTTATTAAATGTAATAATATTAATATTATAATATATTAATATGAATATTAGATTTGATAATGATATTAATATTAATATTTTAATACTAATATTATGGTTAATAATATTTTTTTGCATGATATTAATAACAATTTGGCCCATAGACTTCACCTAAATAAAACCTCATTTTTGAGTGTTCACAAATATAAAGAGGTTTGTGGAGTAAATATCAAAATAGGTTTTATTTATTTACCATACCTCTTTGATTTACCTTGGTATTTGTCGCATCATATATAGCCCTTAGGCTTAACTAAATAAAACCTTTTTGTTGAGTTTTCGTAAATATAAAGAGGTTTATGGAGTAAATATAAAAAAAGATTTTATTTATTTACCATACCTCTTTTTTGAGTTTCGTAAACCTCTTTATATTTTAAATTTATATTGTTTTTATACATAATAATTAGATTGATTTTTAAATAGGGACGACATTAGATTACAAATGTTAAATGTTAAATGTTTACAATGTTAAATGTTAAACATTACATGTTTACATGTACGTGCTTATGTGACATCTACCTCATATAGGTTGTAGAGTGCCTAGGGCGCAATAACCAATTTAAGGTTATTTATTTATAATAAATAATATTACTACTAATACTATTGTTAATATATTATTAATATATTAATCTAAATATAGTTAGATTAATGTTCAATGCTATCAAATATTTTCAATGATAAATTATAGAAAGAATTATTAGGTTTATGTTATGAAAGAGGTTGAAGTGGCCGCTAGTGTTGAGCTTCCCTTTATCAAAGGGATGTGTTGGCCCTCATTTTCTATCAAAATTTTCTTATTAAGATACACCTAATTTCCATCATTTTCAACCATAGACCATCCATATACACCTAATTTTTATCAATTTATGCATATTCAGGTATATAAATTATGTTTTTCAATTTTTAGATATTTTTGCAAAATTTGGGTATTTAGAGTATTTTTGGACAAAACTAAAGATTCCCATAATGGCTCCATTGAAGTTATACTTTCAGGACACCTGGGTACGAGCTAAGCATAGATATGAAAATCTTGGGAACCAAGGATGGACGTATACCTACTGGTTTGGTCAAACCGAGCTAATACAGGCCCGGACAAGTCTGGTCAAACATGACCTGTTGTTCAGAAAATCCTTAGGAAATAGGCGAAATTTAGTATTTTTTGGGATTTTCCAAATTTTGTGGAACTGAATGGATGGATTTGACGATGATAGATGGGATTAGGATAGATAGGATTGTTAGAGATATATTAGTCAATTTTGTTTATTATTTCTCTATTTAAGCCAAGATTATTGAAGGCTTATGCATGTAGAATTTTATGTAATTTGCTTTTGAGACTCTTTGAAGACTGGAAGTTAATTGAAGAACCTGTTTCATTTCATTTTATATTCATGCTTGAGTGATTAACTGAGCTTGTTGTAGCTGAGATCTCTTCAAGTGTGCAAGGCAAGGGTGGAGGTCCCCCGCACCAAGCTAAGTGCACTTCTTGGTTAATTTATCATAATTTTTATAAACTAGTTTTTGCTTCAGATTTCTTTAGATGTATGAAGATTTATTGTTAATGTTGAATGAATATTGATTTAATTCTAATCTTCATATGAAGGGACAAACAAGAGTTTAAGTTAAATTCTCCTTCTATTTGATTATGAACTCTAATTGAAATTCATTCTCATTTCCTTGTTGAGTTATTTCTGAATTCTAGTTTTAGTGTAATAGTATTAATTAGGAAATTAGATTGTAAGGAAGGATAATATGGATCTCCTTAGTTAGGAGCCACTTCTCTCTACATTTTATGCATCATAAACTATTGTTAATTAGTTAATTTTTATTTCAATTCATGGAAGTAGTATTGTAGGGAAGGACAACCTGGTTCTCCTAAGTTAGGAGCCTCATCTCACACATATTACATAAGTGAATTAGAAATACTTAATTAGATTTTATATTTATAATATGTATTTCCTCAATTATTTATATTTCATCTTCTAAAATTGACTACAACTAAAATCCATATATTTTGGACATGCTTCCAAGCTTACAAGCCCGGATTTGATAATTAAATACTTGCAATAATTTGCATAGTAAATTGACCAATCACTTTGTCAACATTGCCAAGGAAGCATACTTAGCCAGGGTCAAGCAGGAAAATATATATAAAAAAACAAAATATAACAAAAACAACAAAATTAAGTTTTTTTTAGTTATGTTTCTTTATGCCTAGATATAGAGATGAAAAGGGTAAATACATTAGGAAAGACCACCCAACAACTAAACCATTGGTAGGAGCAAGACTACCTCCGTTACAAATAACCACACCAATTGTTGGAAGACCATCTTTGGAACAATTAGAGGAAAACAACTTTCAAAACAAAGGTTAGCTCTTGTCAAAAGGAAAACTTTGTTAGCCTATGAAGCGAAGAGAGAAAAAGCACATGAAGGAACATTTTCCGTAAAAAAACAAAAAGAGACAAGAAAACAAATGGATCAGCCCATTCTTGAAAAATCAGATCAGCCTATTTTTGAAAACAGACAACAAGTTGAATCTCAAATTTCTATTGAAATAGTTGAAACTACTAAAAAAGATATGGTAGAGAAGGGCAAGGATCTACCATCCTTACTCCTGAACAAAGGATTCAATATGAAAGACAATAGAAATAATGGCAAAGACAAAGAGAAGAAGAGGCAAGGAGAGAAGTAGAAAGAAAAGGGGAAGAAGATGCTAGAAGAGAATATAATCATAAAAGAAGAAAAGATGAAGAGAATAATGAAGAAACTACTTTTGGATTTCCAATTATAGATGCTCAATAGATTCTGGGAGGAGAAGTAAAAATGAAGAATATTCCTCCTTTATTTTTACCAAATTTTCATGGAATTTATTTTGAGCATCGTGATTCCTTCCTGTTCAAATTTGACCTCTTATGTAGAACTTATGGTTATACTGATGATACTCATAAACTTTGACTCTTTCCTGCTACTCTTAAAGAATTTGCCTTGAAATGGTTTATGGGATTACGAGAACACTCTATCATTTCTTGGGAAGAGATGAAGAAAATTTTTCTGAAGAAATATCAAGCTTATTTTAGGAATAGTGATTCAAAAGAAGATATTTTTCGAATGTCTCAACAAGAAGATGAGAGTTTGGAAGAGTACTTGGAACGATTTTTGTATAACCTACAAAAATCCAAACAACATTCTGTAAATCAATATACCATTAGAACAATCTTTCTTAAAGGAATGAAAGATGAATATCTTGATATTATAAATGTAATGGGTAAAGGAGACATTTCATATATAACATTTGATGAAATCACTAAATTATGTCAAAAATACTCTAGAGGTAGATCCAAAATAGGAAAAATTGAAATAACTTCTAGAGCTTCTAAATCAACAGGAGGAGGAGTAACAAGAGCAGAAATAGGGAGTTTGTTAGAAAACTTTAAAATAGATCTTTTGAAAGCTTTAGGAACACAAGTTGATGTGTTAAAAGAAAATAAGAAACAACAAGAACAAGAATAAACAATGTCAATCTTTTGTCCTAAGTGTAGGAAGAAACATCTTTTACGAGAATGTCCTTTGGATAACATTCAAGTGTGTGGACATTGTACAAAAAATCATTCAATAAAAAATTATCCAAAGCTTAAAGAATTGCGAAGCAATCCAATAGAAGAATTACATGGGATAGATTCTTTGTACAATATGGCACCAAGGATACCTTGGCAACCAAGGATTCCTCAACAATTCTTTCAACAAACTCCCCAGAGTTGTCAGTATCCTCCTCAAAATTCATGGAATGCTCCAATGCCATGGCAAGCATGGCCTCCACAACAATACCAAAACCAGCCTGCACAAGCTTGACGAGGATATAGTTATGGAACTAAGCTATCTTAGCCATCTCAAAAAATGTATCCTCAACAATATCAATAAACTCAACAACCATTTCAATATCAAGAATTCCAGAAAAATCTACAACCAATGTCATTTCCACAACAAAATCCTACATTAACTCAACCACAACAGCTTTAGCTACCTTCTAACCAACCCAGACCAACACAATTACCAGCTCAACCTGTAGCAAATCCAAGTAACAAAGTGGAAAGACCAGCTTATAATGTGGAAGAAGTAACATATTTTCCTACATATTCTATCCTTCCTATACAAGATGTCCACTTAAGATCTGGGAAAGTATTACACAAAGATTCTCCACCAATCATAGAAGAACAATCTGAAAAAGGAGAACAATCTGAAAAAGGAGAACAATCTGAAAAATCTCATCTAGAAAATCAAATTCAGAAAGGAAAAGTGTTACACAGCGTTTTGTCACTATCCCTATACTCCCCATTCCTTGATCATGGAGGACCTCTACAGCGAAACCCACATGCTTTTTCTTCATGAGGAAGCTCCCATTATGTCCCTCTTCATGAGCAGATCATTTCCCTTTTGCACCATTTCCCCTGAAAATTCTACTTTGCGTAGTTTACAAGACCAACGCTAATGGCCTTAGTCTCCCCCGTGCCAATGTGCAGAGATCAGCACTACTCCTCGCGCTGATCGAAGCGACTGAGTTGTGTCTCAGTTGCGCCGGTCTTGTTATGGAAAGTTTTTTAAATTAGAGCCGAAGCTTCCAACTCTAGAAGCTCCGTAACAGAAGTCTGGTAAAAGGTTTGGCCGTATGGGGTCGAGGATGACAGTTTGGGCTCCTTTCCCCTATAATGATGGAAGTACCTCAAGGGATGTTAGGTTTTGTTATATTCTTTCCACGACTAGCCCACGTAGTTACCCAGCGGTTAGAGGGGGGGAGGTCCCAGGGGGTTTGAAGGGTACCTGTAACCCCACCTTATGGGGTTCGGGGTAGCGCCTCGGAAAATTTTGGTTTTGGACCCTATGTTAGGTTGGGCGGACCCACGTATGGTTTTGTGCATGATTTTCACACATGTTTTTTGGACGCAATGGTTTTCGGTCCATGGTATTAAACGCGATGGTTTTCAATCCATGGTATTTGATGCTTCGACATGTATAAATATGTATTATAACATTGAAAGGAACGTAATGAAAAAACAAGTTGGTAGTCCTGGTCTTGGGATCTAGGGGAAAATCTCTGTGTATATGTGTTTTACACGTTATGCTCTCATATTATTTATTTTTTGTGTTTTAGAATTCATATGCAGGTAATTTCTGTATGGGGTTAAAACCTACATTTAGTATCAGAGCTACTTTGGCTTCAAGGGGATGCCTTTGTTGCTGAGGGGTTTCACTCGGGCATGTGGTAGACCCTATTCAGTGGGAGATCTACGAGATCGATTCTGGTGGTGAAAGAAGATGGCAAGCAGTGGAAAGATAGAGATCGAGAAATTTAATGGTCAGAGTTTTGGGTTGTGGAAACTCAAGATGGAGCATCTGTGTGTGGATAAAGATGAGTGGATCATGGTAGATCCGGGTACTAAACCAACGGGAGTGTTCGATGAAGAATGGAAGAAGTTGGATTGGAAGGAAAAGAGCACAATACAATTGTGTGTCTCAGATTCAATATTGTTGAATGTATCAGGGGAAGCTACGACGAAGGCTTTGTGGGACAAGTATGGGACTTTCTACCAATATAAGTCTCTGGTGAATAAAATATTCCTGCGGAAAAAGATATATAGCCTGAGGATGAAATATGGAGACTTGGTGACAAAGCATCTAAACGAATTTAATACTATGGTAAGCTAGTTAGCATCTATTGATATTAAAATTTCAGATGAACATAAGTGCATCAGTTTGTTGTGTTCTCTACCAGATTCGTGGAATAGTTTGGTTATTGCAATAGGTACCAATGCAACTACCTTGTAGTTTGATGAAATAGTCTCATCCTTGCTGACGGAGGAGATGAGACGGAAAAATATGGAGAGCCAGAATGGTGATGCCTTGTCTGTACAAGGACGGTCCCAGAACAAAAAAAAATAAGTCATCGAGTGGGAGATCTAAATCTACAGGGAGATCTAAATCTCCAGGAAAACCCGTAAAGGTGGTGTGATGGAAATGTGGAAAGAAAGTGCACTACAAAAGGGACTGTAAATCTAAAGCTCCTGATAAAGGGAAGGGATCTTATGGTGCTCCTTCTGCAGAGGCGAAAACCACCTTAGATGAAGGTGGGGATGTGTACTTGGTTTCTTCAAGTACACATGTAGATCATGAGGCATGGTTGATTGACTCAGGTGCATCCTTTCACTTCACTCCCCATAGAGAGTGGTTCTGCAAGTATGAGAAATACGATGGTGGTGATGTCTTCTTAGGGGATGATAGGAAGGCTATAATCATTGGTCGCAGAAAAGTAAAGTTGAAGTTGCAAGGTGGAAGGGTTAGAACACTTTCGGGTGTTCTGCATATTCTTGCATTGGCCAGAAATTTGATTTATGTAAGCAAGTTGGATGATGTAGGTGTAAAAACAGTGTTCGATAAGGATACCTGCAAGACGGTTCAAGGATCACTGGTATTGATGTAAGGAGTTTGGATTGGAAATCTGTACAAACTGCAAGGTAGCACTGTTATTGATGGGTGCAATAGTTCTGTGGTTCCTGAAAGCGGAGCAGAAAATCTACTGGTCTCTGGAGAGAAGACCATGTTGTGGCATCAAAGGCTTGGACATATTGGAGAGAAGGGCCTTCGAATACTTCATGTTAAAGGTATGGTAGAAGGTATAAGTAATAGCTCTATGAATTTTGATTTCTGTGAAAATTGTGTATATGGGAAGTAGAATCAGGTGAGTTTCCCCTCTGGAAGTAAGAGGGCGAAATAGATATTAGAGCTTGCGCACAGTGATGTGTTTGGACCTGTGAAGGTTCCATCATTGGGTAAGTTTGTGTACTATGTATCATTTATAGATGACTTCTCAAGGAATACATGGATATATTTCATTAAGAAGAAATTTGAAGTCTTTAACAAGTTTAAAGAATTTAAGGCTTTGGTGGAAAACTGGACAGAAAAGAAGATAAAGGTGTCGAGGACAGATAATGGTGGAGAGTTTTGCAGTAAGGAATTTGAAGAATTCTATAAGAAGTGTGGTATAGCATGGGAGAAGACTACTCCATATGCACCTCAGCAAAATGGAGTTGCAGAAAGAATGTACAAGATGTTGATGGAAAGGGCAAGAAGCATGCTTAGTGGTGCTAGGTTAGGACATGAATTCTGGGCAGAGGTGGTGGAGACAACTTGTTACCTAGTCAATAGATCACCTTCATCGGCATTGGAGGATAAGAGTCCACAAGAGGTATTGACTGCTAAGAAACCCTCTCTTTCACATCTAAGGGTATTTGGATGTGATGCATATTTACATGTTCCAAAGGAGAAACTAACCAAGTTGGATAGTAAATCTGAAAGTGCATCTTTATCAGGTATAAGGATGGTTTAAAGGGTTATAAGGTTTGGAACCTAGTAACAAGGAAGGTTGTGTATAGCCAAGATGTGGTTTTAAGAGAGGTGAAGGATGTTATTAAACATGAAGTCCAACCAAAGGAACCTGAGAAGATAGAGTTTGAGCTTAAGGAGGAAGAATCAGACTCTATAGCAGAGGAGGAATCAAAAGATGAAGAGCCACAAACTTCGGGTGTGAGAAGACCAGTTCGAGAAAGAAGGCAGCTAGAAGGGTATAGTCCATCTGCTTTCTGCTTAAATTTTTCTTTATCTATTTCTGATGATGATCCCAGAACTGTGAAGGAAGCAATAGATTCAGAGGATGGAAAACTATGGAAAGAGGCCATGGTTGATGAAATGGCATCTTTGCACAATAATGAGGGTTTGGATCTGGTGGAGTTGCTGGCTGGAAGGAAACCCATTGGTAGCAAATGGGTGTGCAAGAAGAAGACAAATACAGAAGGAAAGGGGGAGAAATACAAAGCTTGGTTGGTAGAAAAAGGTTATTCCCAAGTGCCGAGAATTGATTTTGGCGATATTTTTTCTCCTGTTGCCAAGGTAAGTTCTATTAGATTACTTTTATCTATTGTTGCTGCTTTTGATTTTGAGGTAGGACAGATGGATGTTAAGACAACATTTCTTCACGAGGATCTAGAAGAAGAAATCTATGTGAAGCAACCTGAAGGCTTTGTGGTGAAGGGTAAGAAAGAACTGGTATACAAGTTAAAGAAGTCTCTGTATGGGTTAAAACAGTTACCAAGGATGTGGTATCAGAAATTTGATACATTTATACAGGGACTTGGCTTCGCCAGTAGCAAAGCAGATCGTTGTGTGTATTTTAAATTAATTGGTGACCGTGTTATTTATTTGTTCTTGTATGTGGATGATATGTTGCTCGTTGGAAATGAAAAAGAAATTATCTAGGATTTGAAGACCCAATTGTCCTCCAAATTCGACATGAAAGATATTGGTGCTACAAAATACATTTTGGGCATGGAAATTAAAAGAGATCGGGAAAAGTGGAAGCTTTGGTGAAACTAGAGAAAGTATGTCAAAACAATATTGCTGAGGTTTAATATGCAGGATAGTAAACCGGTGAAGGTTCCTATTCCTGTAAGTATGAGGTTATCTGTTGAACAGTGTCCCAAGGCACAAGAAGAGGAAGAGGACATGTCTCGTGTTGCATATGCAAGTACAGCTGGTAGATTGATTATGCAATGGTCTATACTAGACTAGACATTGCACATGCAGTGGGAGTATTGAGTAGGTTTATGTCAAAACCAGGGAAGGAGCATTAGATAGTAGTGAAGTGGGTTTTCAGGTATTTGCATGGCACTAGTGATTATGGTTTGTGCTACAAAGGAAGACTAGGTTTGGACAGAGTGTTGGATATTCATGGCTTTGTTGATGCAGACTAGGCTAGAGATCTGGATTAGAGAAGATCTACAAGTGTGTATGTGTTTAACCTATTTGGAGTTGCAGTTAGTTTGATGAGTAAGAAACAATTTGTAGTGGCATTATCAACTACAGAGGCAGAATACATGGCAACCACTCATGCAAGAAAGGAAGCAGCTTGGTTTCAGAGATTTTGTTCAAGTATGTGGTTAGTACAGGAAGCTATATGGATAGACTGTGACAGCTAAAGTGAAATTTTCTTAGCAAAGAATCCTGCATATCATTCAAAGACAAAGCACATTAATGTTCAGTATCACTTTGTGAGGGATATGATAGAAGACAAAAAGTTGTTGCTGGTAAAGGTGAACACTTTGAAGAATACTGTAGATGCATTGACAAAATCTGTGAGCTTTGAGAAGTTCTCTTGGTATAGAGAAACAATGGGCATTGCAGGGCTAGATAAATGACTAAGCTCTATTGTGGCCTCCTATGGAAAGAAAACAACAAGTGGGAGAATGTTGGGTTGTGTTATATTCTTTCCACGACTAGCCCACGTAGTTACCCAGCGTTTAGAGGGGGGGAGGTCACAGGGGGTTTGAGGGGTACCTGTAACCCCACTTTATGGGGTCCGGGGCAGCACCCCGGAAAATTTTGGTTTTGGACCCTATGTTAGGTTGGGTGGACCCACCTAGTTTTTTTGCATGATTTTTGCTCATGTTTTTTGGACGCAATGGTTTGCGATCCATGGTATTGGACGCGATGGTTTTTGGTCCATGGTATTGGATGCTTTGGCATGTATAAATATGTATTATAACATTGAAAGTAACATAATGAAAAATGAAGCTGGTAGTCCCAGTTTTGGGATCCAAGGGAAAATCTCTGTGTATATGTGTTTTATGTGTTATGCTCTCGCATTGTTTATTTTCAGTGTTTTAGAATTCATATGCAGGTCATTTTTGTATGGGGTTAAAACCTACAAGGGATAATTCCTTCTCCCATGAGAAGAGGATCCATCTCCCATCCATATTTCCTATATAAACCTCCCTTCTTCCCAAGCACAAACTAGTCATAGTTGATAGTTTTTGGCTGAGTATGAGTGTTATAGTTGCAAAGTTTTGATGCTATTTTGGAGCAGACACACAAGATATTACTAGTTGTAGCTATCTAGTTGTGTGAGGGAGAAGTTTATTTTGGTTTGGAGTGAAGCCTAAAGGGAAGAGATTTTAAATTATTGTTGTTTGAAGCCATCGTGGAATGCTAGAAGAAGTGTGTGGGAACTTCGTCTTGTCAGAGGAAGACTGTGACATTAAGATGAATGGTTTTAATATCTCCTTAATATTAATATATGCAACTATTGATTGATTTCCTACATGTTTTGTAATATTACATATTGATGTCTTAATGTTTCTTGACTTGTTAAGTAGGTGGAATTGCAATTTGTCTATTATTATGTTTGTATGTTGTTGTTGTTTACTTGTTTCAGGAGCTTGAAGAAGGAAGCGAAAGATTGCTGGAGTGAGCAAGTGAGGACATCATAAAGCAGGATAAGCAACTAAGAGGTAGGCCCTCTTGATTATTCTAACCTAAGGAAATCTTCCATAGAATGTATCTGTTGTGGCTAGACCCATTATAGGGTTAAAGGAATTTGTTCGTGTCCGCACTTATAATTTTACTTCACCACAAATTGGCGACTCCACTAGGGATCCCAATCCTTTTGTTTGTTTTGGATTTCATGATTTCGTAAGAAATTTTCTAGTTTCGCATTTTCCCTTTGTTCCTGCTTCATTTCTCCTGCTTACTGGCCTAAGTCTAAAATTCATAGTAGATTCATAGTAGTAGATATGGTCCATGTTTTCATTTTTTTTCCTTAGTTACCTCAGTTAGTGCGCTTAATCCGATGATAGTCCCGCCGAACAATGAGAATTTTTGAGGAACAGTCGTGCCAACCATCCTTTGGTGCTTGTTTTCAGTTAGGCAGTCACGCCGATGCCTGTAAGTGAATATTAGGGCTTGACCCCAATCTTGGCCAGTGTGTTTTACTCTTGTTTTCTGGACCCTGTAAGATTTTTGGATTTTTTTCTCCCTGATTAGAAAGCTGCTTTTCATTTGGTTTTTCTTGCTTGTTGGCTTGTCATCTTCCTATTTGATTGATTGAGTCATTGAGTGGCCAGAGACACTAGGGCATCTAGTTGGTTGCCCATTCAGCAGTTTGTGAACTCACGAAGTTGGGTTGTAGGTTTGTTTACTCCTTGCATTTGTTTTTTGTCCTTTCTACGACTTTGACCTCTTTTTGCACAAGTTTGAAAAAGTTTAATTTACTAGCTTGAACGTCACTTTCTTGCATAGATTACATTGTTGGCCTTGTGTTTGGTAAAATTGGTGTTTCATTGATCTGAATGAACTTCTCTTTTCATGTTTTCATCTTCTTGAAGAGCTCATTGTCTCGAAAACGTTTTCATTGAAATATTGTATGCGAAATGTTTGTTTCGCTATTTCATGAGAAAGTATGAAATTCTATCTTGTTACATCATTATGTTATGATAATTTGCATCTTTTTAAAGACTAGAATTACATCAGCATTGGAAAAAACGAAGAGAATTTTTCATTTTGAAAGGACTAATAGATAAGTGCTTGTGAGGAAATTAGGAATTGGAACGCATTTTTCATTAGTTTATTTTTTGAAAAAGTAAGGTAGTGAAAGATGATTTCATTTTCAGTTTCTTGATTGTTTGCATTTGATTGAGTAATTTATACCCTCTCTAATGTAGGCATTTCATTGAAGTGAAAGGGTATTGTCTCATTTAGTTTCATTTGAGGTTTTTCGAGTAGCATCACTAAGACCTGAAAACTGAAACATAACTCAAGATCAACTGTAAAATGAATTCAATTAACCTAGGTGCATTTGACATTAACGATCATATCTAGAAGGTCTAGGCTAGAGACATGTTCCGATGTCTTTAAAACTAGCAGCTGTCATTAGCTTCGGCATTAGATATCACTAGCACGGATTTGTGCTCCTTGTACCATCGAGCATATAATGGGAGACCACACTAGGCTACAATCCTTTTATCCTTAGGAAGTCGAGTCGGCCACCTTGCAAACATGATACACCGAACATAGCATTCAGGGAGATTTCCTACTTGTACTTCTTGGCTCACCAGTAGGTATTCTACAGTTCACGATGGCCTGGTAATCCTGTTTACCTAGATCATGTAGAGTAGTCATTTGATCTTTTTGACCCGTTAAATTTAAAATATCATTCGAGCACTTGTCCTTTAGAGCTCATTTCCAATCGAAAGAGATAGAGTCATCTTTGTTTCTTTCTTGACTTTTAAAAAATGAAAGAACATTAGTCTTTCATGTGTCTTAATAATTGATTCCCCACGACTCAAAATATCCTATTAGTCTTTTTGACCAAATCGTGATTTCCCTTAAAATGACATTTTAAAGCCTTGAAGTTATTTGTTCTATTGACTAAGACAAGGCCATTGTGGTTGAACCATCTGGTTCACCCAATTCCTCTTCCTCTCCTCCATCTGAAAGATTTTATGAGGAGTCGTTTCTCGAGTTATCAACATCACTCGAGGACCAAAATGTTGAACTCACAATTGTTTTGAGTGTTCAACCATTTTCATCTTGTCCTCCACCTAATTTCGATACAGGTTCATCTGCTAATCTTGACTCAGAATCTCCACACAATCTCATACGAAATCCAGAGAACTCGTTGACCACTGACAGTAAGATTGGACTGATTATCTATCCTCCAATCCCTCTGTTTTACGCTTTTCAGATATCATTATAGTGTCCTTACAGTCCGTACGACCAGCCAAGTGTTCATTTGGAACTATCCCCCAGTACACGTTCGGTCATTCGTCATCGTTTGTTTTCAAACATGGAACCCGAAGGTGATGCCCCAGTGACATCTCCAGATGAGTACGAAGTGTCTACTCCACACACTATTGAGGGGGAAGAATTGCAATTACAGTTTTCTCCCGAGGGTTTCTCTTTTTGAGAAGGTATTCCCGCCAGCTTGCCACCCAACTATGTGTATTTGGGGTGCTTAGTTTAAGGCATACCTAGTGCCTCATCACTCTACCATAATTTTGTATGGGCATCAGGGATTAGGCCTATGTTAGGTTTGTTTGTCATAAACACGACTTCCCAACAAGATGTTACTTCAGTCCCGGTGCAACCTCCATTCTGAATACTCTTGTATCATTGATCCTAGTTACACGTCAGTCGCAACCGACAGTTTCAAAGATTGTCTTTATTAGTTCTTATGTCCCATTAGCCAGTGGCCAGATTGTGCCACCGCCTCGGGGGTAGAACTTGAATGTTTCTATCGTGTCAGGTGCCACTAATGTGAGCATCTCACAGGCTCACATGCTTGGTATAAACCTACCCTCTTCTAGTATTATTTATAACCCTGTTGATCCCAATGGATAAAGCAATGTCCAATACCAACAGGTTCAAAATCCTGTTGGTCTATCTAGATCGAGAAATTTTTAGTATCAGTAGCTCTATGGGGCTCAGGTCCAATAAGAAAATCCTTATGTTCCATATGGTTCTCAAGGATTGGTTAATGAACCTTACACCCTCCAATCTGGGCAGTACATCTAGCCTGGCTACGGCCAGCTTCAGTTCAATATTTTCCCTGGCACTATCCAAGTACCATTGCAACAACAAGGACAACCTTTAGAACAACAGAGACAACCTTTGTTACCACAAGGGCAACCTTTGTTGCAGCAAGGGATCTTCGTGCAACAGCAAGGGAAAATTATCCTGCAACAAGGTCACCTGCAACAACCACAAGGTCAATCCTTACAATAGTTGCAGCAAGCTGTGCAGTAGCGGATGCAATATGCTCCACACACCTCTCAACCCATACCCTCATAGGGACAACCTCTACAACCCCAGGGACAATTTTTGCAACCGCAAGGTCAACCATTGCAACAAAGAAACCAACAATGGCAACAACAACCCTTGTATACATACCAATAAGGTCAACCATTGCAGAGGCAAGGTCAAGGTCAAGTCCTGCAACAATGGGCCCTAAACCCTCTTGTCCTAGGTCAATAGGTTCAGAATCTTATCGGTCAGGGGCATCAGGTACAAAACCCCTATGTCCAAGGCAAACAAGTGTATCAACCTTATGCCCAAGGGCTGTAGGTCTAGAATCCTATTGTTTAGGGACAACAAGTTCATCAAACCTATGTTCTAGGAGAACAGGTCCCATATCCATATGTTCAAGGTCAATAGGCTCAACAACCTTTTAACCCATACGTTGCCTATCAACAAGCTATGCATGGACGGTTTCAACGTATTTAGGGTCAAAATCCTCCATATGGTTAAGGTAATCTGCAATGGGGGTAGCCTTATATACCGTATGGCAAAAACCGCCCACTGTGGGGCCAAAATCCTTACTAGTAGGGATGGGCTCCTCCATTTGGGTCTGCTTATCAGCCTCCCATGCTTTTTGACACTCAATTACCTTTCTTGGATACACTTGAGTTACCGGATGTATCGCGCCTTATGAATGATCCGATTCTTCATTTTCCGTATTGGCCTCCAGTGTTGTCCGTGTAGAAAATTTCTACAAATCTAACTCTGATACCATATAGAAAATCTGATGGTAGGTTAACCCAATAATGCAATATAAATCAAAGTAGAATACTATAACCTACTTCTACTATCAATTTGCGGAAGCTTAAATATGGAGTTGAACAATATAACCAGAAGAAGAAGAATTAATGGCACAATAAACATGAAAATATTTTTGGGGAAAGCCTCAACTAAAAACCCCACACTATTGTATTATCATACAAGGTGGAAATACATAGCAATTATCCAAAGCCTTAGCTCTCACAGCTAGCCAGCTCTCAGTACAATCCTCACAGATGCTTAGAGGCAATCTTGGCTTCTCTCCAGCCTTCCTCTCTACCCTCCAAGCTCCTATTTCCTTGTGGATGATTTTCCTTTTACCAAGTTGAATACCTCCTCTAAAACTGTGAAATCCTCAAGGATTAATCCTTCACTGCATGCATGAGTTTTATCCATGAGAAAACACATGCAACTGATAGTACAATGTCCTTGAAATTAATCTTAACTATGTATTTCTCATAATAGAGATGCATGAGTTTCTGATGAGGGAATTTTCAGTTAACTGGAATAGCACTAGTTGAGTGCATGCATGCATCAACTCATTGTTAACTCACTATTAGTTCCTCAAACAGTTTGGAATTAATTTAATTGGACTTAACTCGGTAAATTGAGTTAACTAATTAAAACTAAAATATAACTCAATCTTATCTCCTTAATTTAAGGGATAACTATTGCATGACTTCAAAAAGACTTCTAACTTGAATTTCTCCAACTAATTAAATTGAAACAAATTAATTAATGATTTCCAAGTGTTAATACTAAATTCGATTTTAGTTCACAAATTAATTCAAGGAAAAATTAAATTGGAATATTCTTGTTGCCATATTTCAACGCTCGCTCTCAACAAGAAAGATGTTATCTGCCACCCTGATCTTGTCTCTATGGAACTCGAATTTACACTTTGACAATGCTTTTGTCAAAATGTCAGGATCTTGCTCCTTTGTTGAAATATACAGCAGAAACATGATCCTCCTCACTACAAAGTCTCTGAGATGATGATACCGAATGTCGATGTGCTTGGACCTATCATGAGATACTGGATTCTCAGAGAGTTTGATACAGCTTTGATTATCACAATAGATCACAGTTGGATCCATCCTCTGATCAAACATACCAACTAGGATTTTCTGCATTCAGATGGGCTCACATGTTGCCTAACTTGTAGCCATGTATTATGCCTCTGCAAAGCTGAGTGCAACTGACCTTTGTTTCTTGTTGTACCAAGAAACTACCACAGACCCAAGGTTGAAAATCCCTCCTGATGTGCTCTTCTGATCTGATGGACTGCCTGCCTAATTTGCATTAGTGAAGCCCTATAGCTTCAACCCCTCTATCCGTCTATACCATAATCCATACTAAGATGTACCTCAGAGGTATCTCAATACATGCTTTTCCTCTTGCCAAAACATCTTGGTAGGTTGAACCATTGCTTTACTCAGCTGGTTCACCACATAGCACAAATCTGGTTGTGTGTTCACTAAGTACATCAGTGAACCCACAAGCTACCTATACATAGTAGCCTCTACTACTTCTCTTGAAGTAGCAACCTCCTTCCTCTAGTTACCTGCTAAAGGAGTCTGCATGGGCTTGCACTTCTCCTCAGTATCTCGTTGGCATACTTGCCCTGAGACACAAACAACACCCCATCCTTCTACCACACTTCCATGCCAAGGAAGTAATGCATGAGACCCACGTCTTTCATATAGAATTCTCTTGCAAGGTCCTCCTTACAAGACACGATCAACTGATCATCACTAGTCAATATGAGATCATCAACATAAAGTACGATGATCAACAACTTACCTTTCACCACGATCTGGTACAGGTTCGCATCCACTTCACTCTTTGTGAAGCCCAACCTGATGAAGTAGTTGTCTATCATGGTGTACCAGGCACGAGGTGCTTACTTCAGCCCATACAACGCTCTATTAAGTCGGAACACATGTGACTCATGATCAAAGGTCTCAAAACCTTCTCGCTGCTCTATGTACATCTCTTCCTCAATCTGGCCATTGAGGAATGCACTCTTCACATCCATCTGATGGATTTTCCAACCCATCTATCTCCACTCCTAGAACCTCCACATGTGGCTACTCCACATCAGTCTGAGGCTCCTACTACTTAGGAACCAACAGTTCCTCCACATCCTATAGTTGGAGCTCCCCTCAAGGAAAACATGCATGGCTTTCTGTTCATAAAACTTGAGATCTCTGCGAACCACTATCCTCCGACTGGTAGGCAAGTACATCTAATAGTTTTGTGGTGTATCAGTGTACCCCACAAATATCCCCAACTCTATTGTCGGCTCAAGCTTCTTCCCTGCATCCTTTGTCACATGGCAATATACTGATAAGCCAAAGATCCTGAAGTGACCCACATCTGGTCTCTTACCTAAGAAAGCTTCCCCTGGTGTCCTCATCCAAAGTATGTGATGCAGGCTTCTATTCTACAAATACACCGCTGTGTTGCATGCCTCAGCCCATAAGTGAAGTGGTAAGCCTTGGTCATGCAACATTTCCCGTGCTACCCCTACAATAGTTCTATTCTTCCTCTCAACCACCCCATTCTGCTATGGGTTATGAGGTTCCTTCAACTCTCATTTAATTCCATCCACTGCACGGAAGTCCTTAAACTCTTGAGAGAAATATTATGCACCATTGTCACTTCTCAATGCCTTGAACTTCTTCCTTCAGTCTTTCTCGACCAAAGCCTTCAACTCACAAAAGTTTGTGAAGGTTTGGTCCTTCTTCTACATGAAATAAATCCAGCATTTACGAGAATAATCATCAATGAAACTCACATAATACCTTTGCTTCACTGTGGATGCCGTCGAGAATGGTCCGCACACATCAGTATGAACTCGCTCTAAGATAGCCTCTACTCGACTTTCTTGATCATGGAAGGAACACTTGATGTACTTTCCCAAGGTACAACCTTTGCATGTGTCAACTTGCTCAAGTTTACCTTTGGGAAGTCCTGTAGATATCTGCTGCATTATCTTCAAAGCCCCATGATGGAAATGGCCCAATCGCCTATGCCACAAATAGCCAATGTCTAGGCTTTGAACCAATTATGCTTTTTTACTTAATGCTACACAGTCATCTATCTCTAGTTTATAGAGATTCTTCACCCGAATCCCTATCCTCTTGGTCTAACCCGTGTCTATGTGTCTTAGGAGTGCCTTTCCTACACTAAAGACAACATCGTAGCCTTTGTCCTCCAACATCGCAACCTATACCAAGTTCTTCTTCAGTCCATGCACATACATCACATCTGAAAAAGAAATTGTGCCCACTCCTGAAACACTATACTTTCCGTTGTCACCCATCTCTATGCGCATCCTGAGGTCTTTCTCCTCCAAGGCAGTAAATAAATTTTTATCACCGGTCATGTGGAATGATCCTCCACTGTCAAGATACCAGACACAACCCATCATCGATGACACCATGCATGTGATGAGGGTAAAGTCCATTTCGAACTAAGAGGCTAATGCCTCAGCCTCCGATCCTTCTGAGATCCCTTATTGGACTTCTTCGATGGGAAATTAGTTGCATAATGTCCCATCTTGTGACAATTAAAGGATCTTACTTTAGACATGTCACCCTTCTTCCCTCCATGAGAAGAATTCGATTTGAAATGGGAATCCTTCCCCTTCCCTTTCCTTTCCTTACTTGCTAAGGCTAGATTTTCTTCATCATCATTCTTGGATGAAGAAAATCTTGTGTGGTCCTCCTAATCTCCTCCTGCATAAGATCTGACCACAGTCATTCCCAATCCAACAGTTTCTCCCTTCCATTCATAGAGTCCTGGTAGCTATTCCAATTCTTTGGAAGGCCAAGGAAATCGAGGCTCGGCATATCATCATCGGAAGTAGTTATTCCCACACTACCAAGCTCATCTCTGCATGTAGTGACCTTGTTCAGATATGTGGAAATAGTATCGCCCTTCTGCAACTTGATTCTTCGAAGCTTATCCTTGAGCACCAATTTCCTCTGGTCGCTATTGTTCTGGTACAGTTCCTTCAATGTCTTCCACATTGAAAATGGAGTATCCTTCCCATGGAGACTCGAGACAATATGGTCTCGAACTCCCTCAAGGAGGATTTGTCTCGCCTTTGCCACACACTTCTTCCACTCAACTAACTCTTGTGCATTAGTTGAAGCTGGCTTTAGGATTTCTCGATTAATGAATTCCTTCAAGCCATTGTGTTCTAATACAACCTCCATTCTATCTTTCCATGGTGTGTAATTCGGGCTACCTTCCGATCCATACTCGAGTCTCAAGCTATAGAATGCCATTGGCCAACCTTGAAGTATGATAAGAATTCGATTTTCACCTACAACCCCGAAATCAAAACTTCGAATTCTCTTCCTAGTATATTGTTCACAGCTCCGATACCATGTAGGAAATTTCTACAAATCTAGCTCTGATACCATGTAGAAAATCTAATGGTAGGCTAACCCGATAATGCAATATAAATCAAAGCAGAATACTATAACCTACTTCTACTATCAATTTTCAGAAGCTTAAAGATTGAGCTGAACAATATAACCAAAAGTAGAAGAATCAATGGCACGATAACATGAAAATACTTTTGGGAAAAGCCTCAGTTAAAACCCCACACTATTGTATTATCATACATGGTGGAAATACATAGGAATTATACAAAGCCTTAGCTCTCACAGCTAGCCAACTCTCGGTACAATCCTCACAGATGCTCATAGGCAATATTGGCTTCTCTCCAACCTTCCTCTCTGCCCTCCAAGCTCCTATTTCCTTGCATTGTTCCTTGTGGATGATTTTCCTTTTACCAAGTGGAAGACCTCCTCTAAAACTACACAATCCTCAAGGACTAATCCTTGACTGCATGCATGATTTTTATCCATGAGAAAACACATGCAACTGATAGTACACTGTCCTTGACATTAATTTTAACTAGGTCTTTCTCAGAATATACTTGAATGAGTTTCTGATGAGGGAATCTTCAGTTAACTGGAGTAGCACTAGTTGAGTGCATGCATGCATCAACTGAATGTTAACTCACTATTAGTTCCTCAAACAATTTGGAACTAATTTAACTGGACTTAACTCAGTAAAATGAGTTAACTAATTACAACTCAAATATAACTCTTATCTCCTTAATTTAAGGCATAACTCTTGCATGACTTCAGAAAGACTTCGAACTTGAATTTCTCCAACTAATTAATTTGAAACAAATTAATTAATTATTTCCAAGTACATGTTAAGACTAAATTCGATTTTAATTCACAATTTAATTCAATGACAAATTAAGTTGGAATATTCCTGTTGAAATATTTCAATAGTCCAAGATACCAAGTGATTGCCCAAAGTTCGATGTACAAGCTAAAGAATATCCTCAGGCCCATGTGGTGACATATCACCTCTAGTGCTCATCGACCTCCTACATGGATGATTCTGTTCATCTTCGTCTTTTCCAACAAACCCTCACAGGTGCTGCAGTGAAATGGTACATCGAGTTAACTCAAAGTACTTACCATGACTTTAACTCATTATCCATGGCTTTCGTCACACATTTTCAGTTGTCATTTCACTATGAAACTGTCACCTATTTTCTCACATTGCTTAGGCAAGATACTGCAACACACATTTCTGATCACATCCATGAAAGGAGACGTAGACGTCACCTGATCAAATTCGAGATAGCTGATCAGTTTATCACTAAATGGTTTACCAAGTCGTTCGTAGCCCCAATTTCTCACGATATAGCTATGGGTGGATGCGTCACTGAAGAGAAAGCCATCGCTCGTGCTCAATACTTGGATCTGCTTTACTCCCAGTCTGGCACCTTATACGAGTTGTTACCCAATGCTTCGTGGCCATCATCCAATCCCGTAGCATCAAAGTCACCAGTTGTTCCTCCCGTTGATGGAGTTATTGGTTCAGTATCTGAGACCCCTGCTAAAACTTCTTCCATATAGAAGTCAGTCTCGAATGCTACTCCTAACAATTCATCTCAGAATCCACCTAGCCCTGGTAAAACCTTAAAGATCCATGCTGTCCAGTCTACCACAGTGGACAAATCCTTGAAAGGAAAAAAGAAAGGCAAAGGCAAAGCTAAAGTTGATGCCCCCAAACAGGGTTCTCCCAAATCATCTGCTGGTGAATCTTCACAACAGAAACCTAAGTATCCCTGCCTCATTTGCAAGGAGGATCACTACACTAAGGATTGTCCTCGACAATCTGAAGTTAGTCACCTGATCAAAGGGACCCCTATTGTCATGAAAGAGCCATTTCCATCTTAGTCTGCTTCCTCTGGATCTCAAGTGTTCATGATGAGCACGCCTATTAATGTGGCTACCCAATCAAAATATTATCTAACTCCAACTCCGGCAGCTGGGAAAGAAAAATAAGTTGCACCTTCTTCTTCTACCCTGAGTTCTGGCTCTCTGTAAATTGAGCGCTCTAGCCCTGATTCTATTACACGGCCACCCTCTCGAGATGTGCTACAGAAATCCTCATATAATCCCAATTCCCGAGCCACTCAACACTATAATATTGTTGAGGAATTGGCTCAGGTGCCATCAGCCATGCTGGCTCTTGAGGTACTCCAAAGAAGCCCATCGTAGTGGATATCTTTATCTCATCTATCGGGGGCATTGATCCCACCGATTCTAATTTGATATGTTTCTATCTAGAGAACCATGCTCCACGACTCCCTCATCAGTTTGCCTTTGTTATTCAGGTAGTCATTAATGGGAAGACCATCCACCACACTATCATCAATGAAGGTGCTTCCACTTGTATCATGTCAACTGCATGTTGGAAGGTTATTGGTTCCCATGCATTGAACTAGTCTCTAAATACTTTGGAATCTTTCGATGGGTGCGATTTGCGATGCTTTAGTGTCTTGCCTAACCTTTCCATCACCCTGGAAGGCAAGACAGTGCAGGTCGAAGTAGAAATTGTTGATGTGAATCTCAATTATAATATTCTAGTCGGAAGAAGTTGGACTCATTCCATGCATGTCGTGGCCTCCTCATTTTTCATGATTTGTTTTCCCCATCAAGGGAAAATTATCACTGTCAATCAACCGGCTTTCTTTACCTCTTCCTCCTTGGATGGCAATGTTTCGTACGTTAAGCACTCTGGTGCTCCCTATGATAGTGTGGGGGCAGTTCTCTTCAAAGATTCTGCCTTAATGGGAATTTTTCCACCCCCACCTCCCCATGTTGCCTCTTTCAACATGATCTCAGTCAAATATGGTCCTTGGGTCATACCTGCATCAGATCTTGTTGATACTTGGGGCGAGGTTACGCCGCTTAGTCTCGCCGAAGTCAATTACGTGGAAATTGTTTCGGCTTCGAACTCTGCATCCTCTGATTCTCATATGTCGAAGACCTCTCTCGATATGTACTCTTAATATCCTCGGCTTGGCACCTTGGAATCGTCTGATCCCTTAGCCGAGACCTTCCTCACTGATGAACGCATCATGGAAATCATGACTCTCAAGGAACCACCATGGATTGATACTCATCATCACTCCTCATTCCTCCGTCACTCGCTGGTCATGGATGTGCCAGTTTACCCTAACATGATCAAGATATTTTAACTGAGGGAACCTTTATCCCTTCATGGATTCAGGATTTTTTACCCTCCTAGGATTCTTACGGATTTTCCTCTGACTCATAACCTTCTCTCGCCCAGAGGGCATGGGGGCACAACCTTATATGAGTTCTACTCCATTATTTGGCCGAGTCGATGCTTACTCGTCATGACACAGTAAAACTCCAGTTTCCTTTTGTGTTGATTGATTACCCGAGTCCCAACATGGACTCCCACCTCAAAAGTAGTATGCTTAGGTCATATTGCATTGTTACTTGTGTACACTAGTGTGTGATTCATTTTTGTACAACGTGGTTTTGTGTGATAGTTTTCAAACAACTTTCCTATTTACTATGCTTTTCTTTCTTTGCAAATGTCTGCAACTCATCACGTTAGTTTCACCGATGGTGCTTTCCATAGTACCCATGACCTATCATCCGCAGCATGGGCTATCTATGACCTTGACGATGAGTTGATTGATTTTCAAGGTATCTGCCTTGTTCGTACAATCGACAACATTACTGAATACAACATGGTCATTGAATTGTTGTCAAAAGTCATCGCTTTGGTCATCAAAGAATTGGTTGTCAACCTAGATTCACAGTTTTTCGTCCTCCAACTCAACGGGCAATATTCCATCAGGAACCCTCAAATATTACGAATGTATCTCCGTATCCATCTAATGGAAAGATATTTTGGTTATATTACATATCATCATATTCCTAGACGCGTGAATACATTGACAGATGCATTAGCTAATTATGTCCTGGATAGACATTTACGAAACAAGTAAAAGATAAGACAATCCATTTGTACCATAATAGACAGTAAATACAACACACACACGCACACACACACACACACACACACACACACACACAGACACACACACACACACACACACACACACACACACACACACACACATATATATATAGATATATAGATATGGTGAGAATGTTTGATACATCAGAACCCAAAAAGATAATATGTGTGTCTAAACTAACATCAGTGGCTCGTAGGCCTCATAAATCCATGGCACGGAAGCCTCAAAAAATATGAAAGTACTAGACCAAGGAACCAATCAACATGGTGTTCATGGTAGCATGGGACAACCCATGCAACATGACTCAGCAGTGAGTAGATCTGATCTGAGACTCCCACCATGTGCCTCTGGTACCGATGGGGCATGTCTCCTATCCGAGCATACTCCAAGATACCATAAGTTAACCCCTCAAGGTTACTCACGATCTCCTCCTCATTGTCACTCCCTTCCTAATAAGGGGTGACAACATCAATAGGTTGAGGGACATGCCTGGCTATCAGGGACATCCGACTGGCTGCTTTGGTCCAACATATGCATAAAATGTTATAAGCACGCATATACCAAAAACAATTAAAAAAATATCAAAATTAAAAATTTGATTGTTTACCTTTGTCATCAAAGTCCTCTCCATATGGTAAGGGCATGTCTATATCTCCATTGAAATAAGTGCTGCTGTATGGCCAATCTTGCACGACAATCTTCTGTCATTATAGCCATGGGAATAATTCAGGTCGGTATGACATGTGCTAACCCCCAGTGATCCTGGGCATCAAACGACTCCAACGGGCCATTCGCAGATCGCGTGGCAAATGAGGATCTACCTCGGTCAAATGATATTGGAACGGTGGCACTCGTTCCAAGAAGAAGGTCACAAATACAGATCTGAAGCAAAAATTCTTCAGATCCCCCGCCTTGGCCTTCGACAACTAGTACTTGATGTTCATCTTCATGGCCTCTGCCTAGTTGAAGATCGTAGGAGTTGTGAATTGAATAGCATAAAGAAACTTCGACTTGTGAGTCTCATGCTATGCCTGGGACTCCACCACTCTGTTGATAATCAATAGAAGCACCCTCAGTGTCAAATCCCTCACACTGGAAATCTCTACCTTCCCATTCTTGGATTTTAGGGCCTAAGGGCAGTATTAGGTAAGCAGGGAAGATATGCTTTCCCCAATAGCATGTGACCCATACAAGTTCACTGGCTCCCCTCTACGATACGGTCCAGTGATGAAGTAGATATCTGAAGTTGTTAACTCTAGCTCCTAGTCCCTGATGACAAAAATCTCCCAATTAATGTCCCAAAGATTTATCAAGTATCGAAGCAACTTAGGCTAGGCCCGCATCCTTGGTGTAAGGAAGAATTTGAGGAGCCCACAAGCCCTCAAAGCCTCCAGGCAATTTGGATCATCCATTTCCTAGGTGTCAACATCTTCATGTTCCCTTTCCTTCCAATCCACCATTTTCAGTGATTCTCTCATGCAAAAGCTATTAATTTGAGTCAATAATCATCCTTGGCACATAAAATTCAAGATTAAACGGTCAGTTCTTTAGAACATAGGGTTTTTCCCTATCCAAAGCACTGGTGCAATTGTTGTAAAAAAATTTGTGCTAGTCAGCACGGATGGCTTTGCAAATCACCCTCGATTGGCATGATTCCGTGCCTAGAAATCATGCCAACCGAGGGCGAAAATGATTTTCAAAAAGCCCCCTAAAAATCCAAAAAATGGTTAAAAATAGAAATAAATGGCATGAAAATGGAGCTCAGGGCTCAATTATTACCTGGAACTAGCAGCTCGTTGATTGACATCTCGGATTTCCCACAATATGCTCTGGAACAAATAGGGCAAAAGTGGGTAAAAAGTGTTCATAGCAAAGGTAAAATGGTAAATGGTAAAAATATGTTTACGTTTCCTTTTTTTATTCATTTTTTCATGAAAATATTAGGTTTTGTAAATATTTTGACCTACTTTTCCTCTAAGACTCAATAATACACTTTACCTTACACGTGCAGTGACATGTGATGGATGTTTGAGGATGACGATGAGTCACGTTTCAACTCTTTTCTCAACCCATTAAACTCATATGAAAATATTGCCGAGTATTTTTTCCTTTTTTACTTGTTAAAGAGAATAAAAATGGGGGGTCCGCTTTCAGCTCTTTTTCGACCCTTTAAAAGTGAAAAGATGATTGATCCCTTGTCATTTTGAACTTGTTAACGGATGCGAAACATCGTGCACCAAGTATAATTTAATCCCTTTTTTGGACTGGGAGGCACTATTTATGAAAAAGGTACTCCTTGATTGAAATGGTCAAGCGGTTCTCTAAAGTATTGTTATCTACCTTTTCGATCTTGAGAGACAAAAATGAATGAAAAGGGACCATGTGGAGTTTTATTTTACGTGTCTTTTTCAAACTCTCTAAACATGGAAAAGATACCGAGTTACACCTTTGTCGGACTCGTTAAACTATTAAACGACATCGGATTCATCACCATGATGAACAAGAGCTTCTCCTTCCTAAGGCTCGTTAAACCTACTAAGTCAGATTCATCCTAAGGATGAACTTATAGTGCAATCATATGCTATCCCCTTTAAACTTGTGATTAAAAAATAATTGGGGTACTCGCCAAAAATGGTGGGGGGAAAATTTGGAAATCTATCAGTCGTGTTGGCAGCTCACTCTTGAACATGACACTCTTTACTTCGTGTCAGGTTGGGACATCCTCCTCTGTATCGTTGAGCTTCTTGGGTTTGGGCCGTTCATTTTTGCCTTCCATTTGATCTCTACAACGTCATCATCAACATCGATCCCATGGATCCAAAAGCTGCCAAAACTCTAGTTGTGTCATTGATATGTTCAAGAGTTGTCGTTCTGCAGTTACACTTACCTCAGATTCTCTGTATCATCTAAAATTATTTTGCATTGTCTAGTCTCACGTCGATGATGTGGGATTCATTATGGCCCTCCTTCGACATGGTCACTTTCCGTCGACTTCAACTCATTATCCTGGAAGTTGACCGAGAGACTCCCTTCCAGTACCTTAGAGATTGCATGCCCTAATGGCAAGTTCTTCGCACTCGACGACAAGTTCATTTCATTAGCTTTCGATCGAGTGATTTCATGAGTGTTTGAATTCAGTTCCTCCATTCACATTCTGTGGATTGTGCTGATAGTACCTTGAGGACCATTGTCATTATTGGTGGTTTCTCTCATGTTTGTTAATAGTTTACATCATCGACTAGTAATCAAGCAACTTTCTAGCATGTTCAACATCAACACATCTATTCACATGTTAGAATCTGTACTTTGACTGGGTCATGTTGAAGCGTAAGACCCTGGACTCAGATCACAAAAGTCCAGGTTACGAAGTGGTGTGACATGATTATGATGATATGCATGTCTCTTTTAGATGGTTGGCTACGACCAGATGATAAGTTATCATATGTGATCCTTCTCATTATTGGATGGTTGTGACCATACCTTGGTTTCATTATGATCCTCATTGATGGATGGATACGCCCATACCTGGATCCATTTACGTGATCATTCTCTGGATGGCTGCATCCATACAACACTTCATGTATCATTTGACAAAGATATCAGTTCATGTATATGTATCTATACTTTCTTTTAGGTTTTCTGATGGTAGATCGGTTCCCCGCACTGATTCATAAAGTATTTCATCCCTCACTCTAGCTCGGCATTCATGCTTGAGGGGTCATCTATTACACATCATTTTGTCATTGTACCTGTACTCCCTGTTCCTTGATCTTGGAGGACATCTATAGTGAACCCCTCATGCTTTGCCTTCATGAGGAAACTCCCATTATGTCCCTCTTCATGAGCAGATCATTTCCCTTTCACACCATTTCCCCTGAAACTTCTATTTTGCCCAATTTACAAGACTGACACTAATGGCCTTTGTCTTCCCCGCACTGATGTGTAGTGATTAGCACTACTCCTCGCACTGACCAGAGCAATTGAGCTATGTCTCAGTCGTGGTGGCCCTGTTATGGAAAGTTTTTTAAATTAGAGTCGAACTTTCCAGCTCTAGAAGCTCCGTAATGGAAGTTTGATAAATGGTTTGGCCAGATTGGGTCGAGGATGAAAGTTTGGTCTCCTTTCCCCTATAATGATGGAACTAACTCAAGGGATAAGTGTTTCTCCCATGAGAAGAGGATCCATCTCCCATCCATATTTCCTATATAAACCTCCCTTCTTCCTAAGCAGAAATTAGTCATAGTTGATAATTTTTGGTTGAGTGTGATTGTTATAGTTGCAAAGTGTTGATGCTATTTTGGAGTAGACAAGCAAGCTATTACTAGTTGTAGATATCTAGTTGTGTGAGGGAGAAGTGTGTTTTGGTTTGGAGTGAAGCCTAAAGGAGAGATATTTTAATCTATTATTGTTTGAAGCCATCGTGGAATTCTAGCAGAAGTGTGTAGGAACCTGGTTTTGTCAGAGGAAGACTATAACGTCAAGACGAATGGTTGTAATTTCTCTTTGATATTAATATATGAAACTATCGATTGGTTTCATACATGTTTTTTAATATTACATGTCCATGTCTTAATGTTTCTTGACTTGTTAAGTAGCTTGAATTGCAATTTGTCTATTATTATGTTTGTATGTTTTTGTTGTTTACTTGTTTCAGGAGCTTGAAGAAGGAAGCGAGAGATTGTTGTACCGAGCAAGTGAGGACATCATCAAGCAGGATAAGTGACCAAGAGGTAGGCCCTCTTTATTGATTCTAACCTAAGGAAATCTTCCATAGAATGCATATGTTGTAGCTAGACCCATTATCGGGCTAGAGGAATTAGTTCGTGTCTGCACTTATAATTTTACTTCACCACAAAAAGCTATTATGACTCAAACACCATCCTTTCCAAAGAGGTGAGTAGAGAAGAAAATAAAAATACCAATTTCTCTTCCTGAATTCGATATTTTAGATGAGTTAAAGAAATCTTGTGTCAAAATTCCTTTGCTAGAAGCTATGAAAGATATACCAATCTACGCAAAAACAATTAAGGAATTATACATTAAGAAAACTAGTAAAAAGAAAAGAGAACAACCCACAATCCAAGTCATTGGCCAATTAGCTAGTCTCATGTGTGCGAAGACTACAATTGAAAATATATTGATCCTGGGATACCTATGGTTAGTATTTCAATTAATGATTTTTCAGTTCCAAATACTTTAATAGATTTGGGAGCAGATATAAATGTCATGACAATAGAAATTATGTAATATTTTAAACTACCTAATATTCGACCTACTGCTACAATTTTAGAGCTGGCAAACAGATCTAAAGTAGTACGAGAGGGAATATTAGAAGACATCATTGTTTCTTTGCATTCATGGGAATATCCAGTAGACTTTTTGATCTTGCAACTAAAAACAAATTGAGAAGGTCATCCTTTAATTATTGGTAGACCTTGGTTAACCACAGTAGGTGCCTTCATTGGATGTAGATCGGGAAGTATGATCATAGCACATGGAGATGAAAGGAAAAATATTACACTCTATCCTCCTACGTAATCTTCTTCTTTATTATCATGGCCTGTCAATGAACAAGAAAACACTCAACCTATATTAAGCATTATTCAAGCCTTCAATTTTAGAGAAGAGGAAGAAGATGAGGGTTTAATAGATCTTTTCTCAGAACCTGATATTCCTGAACAATTAAGAATAACACAATATGAAGCCGCAAATCATCTTTTAAATTGATGCTTTCAAGAAAATTGTACTATTCAATCATTGCATAATTCATTGGAAAGCATCTTCATATTAATTCCATTACCAATTATCAAAGAAAAATCATTGAAATTGAACTTGGAAAATTTTTAAATATTGGTAATAATTTAAAATCATCATAAGAAAAATAGGTAATTACATTATTACAATAATATTCAAAAGATTTTGCCTGGGATTATACAGACATGCAAAGAATTCATCCAAAAACGTGTATTCACCATATCTATATTGATGATCATATCAAACCAGTAAGACAACCACAAAGAAGAATGAATCCTATGATGAAAGAAATCGTGAAAGACGAACTGTAAAAACCGTTACAAGTATGTTTCAACTATCCTATTTCAGATAGTCAATGGGTTTCACCTTTAGTTGTGGTACCAAAGAAAAATGGAAAATGGATAATATGTGTAGATTATATGGAACTGAATAAAGACACTTTGAAATACCATTTCCCCATACCATTCATTGATCATGTACTAAATAATAAATTCATTAACTAAAAATAAATACTTTTGTTTTCTTGATGGGTTTAGTGGATACAATCAGATTAAGATAGCATTAGAGGACCAAGATAAAGAAATGGGGAACATATGCATACAATGCTTTTCCTTTTTGGTAATGTAATGCACCTGCTACTTTTCAAAGAGCAATCATTGCAATTTTTGTCGATGTAATTCATGAATGTGTAGAAGTTTATATGGATGATTTCACTGTATACGAAAATACATTTGATGATTGTTTGAAGAATCTTGAATTTTTTTCAAAAGATATGCATAGAAACAAACCTATCCTTCAACAATGAGATATGTTTTATGATGTTAACTGAGGGGATAGTCTTGGTACACCACATTTCTTCTTCTGGAATCAAGGTGGACCCAACAAAAATAGAAGTCATTGAAAATTCAATGCCACCATCAACCTAGAAAGAAAGTAAGGAATTTCTTAATATATGTAGCCTATTATATTAGATTCATCGAAAATTTTAGTAAAATAGCTCTACGTCTATTTAAGTTACTCACAAAAAACATTGAATTTCGATTGATTACTGACTGTCAAAATGCATTTCAAAAATTGAAGGAAAAATTGTGAATAGCTCCCATTCTTCGTGGACCAAACTCGTCATTTCCATTTCATATCTCCATTGATGCAGCTGACACAACAATAGGAGCATCACTTGAACAAAAAGAAATCAATTTAATTATGCCATATACTTCATAAGTAAAAACCTAACACTGGCAGAATTAAATTACATAGTCACAAAAAAAGAAATGCTAGCTGTAGTGCATGCAGTTAACAAATTTCGTCATTATATAATAGGCTATCAGGTATTTATTCATACAAACCACCCTTAGATACTTAATGAACAAAGAAATTAAGAATGGTAGAATTACTAGATGGCTATTATTGATGCAAGAATTTAATATCATTATTCTAGATCAACTAGACAAAGATAATCAAGTGACAGATTTTATGTCAACACTTCATTCACCTAGTGATAAAATCCCTCTCTCAGACAATTTTCCGGATGAACATTTACTTGCTATTACTACTAAAACCCCATGGTTTGTAGAGATAGCCAACTATTTATCATCTGGAACATTATCATCCCATTTCACCAATAAATAGAAAACAAAAATAATTAACGAAAATGCTACATATAGTTGGGTCAATGGTGACCTATTTTGTTTTAGTTCTGATTTATTAATAGGAAAATGTGTTAGAGAAGACGATTTTTTTTTTATATCTCAAAAGCATGTCATGATGAACCATGTGGTGGCCATTTTGTAGACAAGAGGACAACATGCAAGGTACTCAAACCGGGCTACTACTAATCAGCCATCTTCAAGGACTCAGAGGCCTATATTAAAAGATGTGGTGGTTGCTAAAGAATAGGAAGACCAACAATATCATATGAAATTCCATTAAAACCACAGGTACTGATAGAGCCATTTGAACAATGGGCTTTTTACTTTGTGGGACCAATTAGTCCACCTTCAAATGGAAAGAAGTATATTCTAGTATGCACATATTATGTTACAAAGTGGGGAGAAGTAAAGGAAGTGGAAAGAGCAACAAAAACACAGTGGTTTCATTCCTTTTTGAGGAAATCTTTGTAAGATTTGCAGTTCCTAGACAAATTGTCACATATTAGGTAACACAATTCACATCTAAACTTGTCTGGGATCTTACAAAAATGTACAAAATTAAACACAGAAAGTATACTCCTTATCATCCTCAAGAAAATGTACAAGTAGATTCAGCAAACAAAGTTGCGAAAATATCATGATGAAAAAAGTGTAGATGAATAGGAAGGATTGGTCAGAAAAGCTAAAGGATGCACTGTGGGCATATAGAATTACATGGAAGGATACAACTGGATTAAGTCCATATGAGTTAGCATATGGTAAGGAAGTTCTATTGCCCATTGAATTTTAAATTCAAACATTTAAAAGTGCAGTAAGATTGGGAATGAATTTAACAGAGGCACAACAACAAAGAGTCATGCAGTTGAATGAATTAGATGAAATAAGATAGCAAGAAGTATAACACACAACACTGGTGCAAAAACAAAGAATTAAATGGCATGATTAATTTATTAAGAGTAAAAATTTTGACAAAGGAGACTCGGAACTACTCTTTGACTCCAAGTTCAAGGATTTCAAAGCAAAGTTTACAAGTCATTGGCTTGGGACATATGAGATAGAAGATTTTTTTATAATGGAGCAGTTAAAATCAAAACAATTGATGAACAAGCAATTTCATTTATAGTCAATGGACATAGGCTTAAGGTCTATAATAAGCCTATCAATAAAGAAGAATTTTTGAAAAGAGTCTCAACAGATAACAATATGGAAATAATGGAACAACATAGTGATATGACTTCCTTACTTCCAGAAGAATAAAAATAATAATAATAATAATAATAAAGGAGTTTGGTTGTGAATATCCAGGAAACTGGCACATTACAAACTTGAATTCATACTAGAAAACTAACTAGTTTGGCCAATATGAACTCCACAATTTCTTTTACGTTTTTCATTTGTTTATTTTGCAGAAAACATCCTTCATCATTCCATTACTTGAGGACAAGTCTTAAAATAAGAAAGGGGGAAGATTCGTAATAAAACTATGCAAATAGTTTGAAGCAGTTGTATTGCAGAAGGGACCTGAGATATCAACATTGCAGAAGGGACCTGAAACAACATTCAAAATAATATTGCAGAAGGAACCTGAACAATCAATACTCAACAGAGGGGACCTGAGTCAATATCAGATGTGGAAACATAAAACAAAGAAACAAATATTAGTGTTTACATTCCATCATAAAATATTTTTGAAGAACCATCATTATGAGTCAACAATGAATCAAAAAAGAACATCATCAGTCAGTATTGACATCAAGCTATTATGGAAGTACAAGTACAGTGAGTGTAAAAAAAATACTCTTAGAACCTTTGTTTTTTGAATTTTTTTCTAGAAATTGATAAAACTAGTTTAACTTGATATTCATTCTATTACATTACCATTCTGTTGAAAATAATACTGAGAGGGGGGGTGAATCAGTATTATCAAATTCTTTTTAGCAAATCTTCCTTATTTATACTTTGAATTATTTCAGCATATCAGTACCATAAAAATAATGAGCATGAACAAGAAAAACACCAAAGAACACCAGATGTAAGGTGGAAACCCAATGTGGGTGAAAACCACCTGCTGCAATATGTCTCTATCTTCTTTCAACTTAGAAAATTCTTTTACAATGATTTTGTACTGGTGCAGTCCTTTACCAGTACACAGGCTGCAACCTGCAGAGAGCTACAACTCTCTCTCATTTTCCAGTCTTTCCTGGAAGGGAGCTACAACCCCCTACTTCTTTTCATAAAGCATCAAATGATCATCAAGTACATATAAGTTACAGTCCACTACAGTTATCAGATCAGCAATAACAGAACTAACCCAGAACACCTTATCAACAGAAAAATTCAATCAACAGAAGATCTTAAGACAGATACGCAGTTTTCCCTTCTGTGGCCTGCGTCGCTACGCACTTCACCTTCTGCTTCCCTGCGTATATCCGCAGAGATCCTTCTGCCGCACTGCGTGTCCACGCACTGTTCCTTCAACCGCACTGCGTACTGTTACTGCAGGTACGCACCCAGATATACTATCGCGCCGCGTACTTTTACTGTGTGTACGCACCTGAACCTTCGTCGCGCTGCGTACCCACATAGTTCTTTTTCTTCTGCTCTGCGTACCCACGCAGCTCACCTGTTTCTGCTCTGCGTACCCACGCAGATCTTCTGTTTCTTCTCAGCTTACCCACGCAGATCTTCTATTTCTGCTCTGCGTACCCACGCAGCTCTCCTGTTAAACACCTGCGTACTTCTGATTAGGGCCGAATAGGTAGTCCACCAGAGTGGCACAGATGCTCAGATGCCCAGATCTGATCATGCGCTCGAGAGATCACCCTTCACAGATTCGCTTTCAACTTCATATAGATCAAGCTTTTAAGACCATAACCCAATATTTCAGATCTTAAGATATTCCATTACAAAGATACTTAGCCAAGTGATCTCCTTTGCTTTATATAGGCAAGCTCCTCCTAAAATCATGGATCAATACCACGAGCCAAAACCATAGTAACACAAATACCGTCGGCTAAATACCAAAGGTTAAACATAAGAAACCCCACGTGTGCTTTTCTTTGCCTTGAAATGTGTGCACTGGGGGTACGCACCTCCTGGACGGCTGATCTGCGTATCAGGTCGCGGTCCCTTCACGGTGTACCTGCGGGTACGCACTTTCTGAACTGATCTCCTGCGTACTTCTTAATTTTCAACATATTGAGAGCCTTGCCATGGGTGTTGCCATCAAGTACAACATCTGTAACATATAGCCATACCAGAAACATAATGCCAACAATCTCCCCCTTTGGACTTGATGGCAACCTCAAAAAATTCAGCTTCATTCTCCCCCTTTGACATCAAGGGCAAAGGGTTATGCTCCACCTAAGAACATGCTCCCCCTGAATATGAACCAGATCTGCAACGAAGAACCATAATCCACCATGAAAGAGATAGAGACATATTGCAGCTACCTCCAGATCTCCTTCTGAACATCCTCCATAATGCCAACAATGTATTATATGCTCCCCCTGAAACTGTGCCATCAATCTTCAATCAATCAGCCACCCAACACATGTACGCATATACCCTAGATGAACCATACGTACAACCATCAATCAGAAGAGTTTCAACAATAAGATGATGCATCAACAACCCCCAGCTTTTGCCTGAGGTATTAAAAAGTCTACCTAGGCAATGGTTTGGTGAGAATATCAGCAACTTGTTCCTTAGAAGGAACATACACCAACTTGAATTTCTGTTCAAGAACTTGTTCCCGGAGAAAATGATACTTGATTGGTATGTGCTTGGTTTTTGAATGCATGACAAGATTTTTTGAGATGCTGATTGCACTTGTGTTATCACATAAGATGGGGATAGGAGGTGTACAAGTGATTTGAAAATCCTGCAAAGTCTGCATCATCCAAAGGAGTTGAGTGCAACAAGATGCAACAACAACATATTCCGCTTCAGCTATAGACAAGGCAATCGAACTCTGTTTCTTGCTGAACCAAGATACCAGTCTGGAACCCATAAAGAATGCACCACCACTTGTGCTTTTCCTGTCATCCACGCTTCCGGCCCAATCTGCATCTGTATAAGCATGAAGTGTGAGATCTGTATCTCTAGGATACCATAAGCCATAATTTTGAGTCCCTTGAAGATATTTGAAAATTCTCTTCACTGCCTGAAGATGAGTCTCCTTCGGATTTGCCTAAAATCTTCCAACTATTCCAACTGCATGCATGATGTCCAGTCGGGTGCCTTTCAAATAAAGTAGACTTCCAATCATAGATCTGTAGGTTGGTTGATGTACTGCTACAGATTCATCATTTGCACTGAGGCTACATCCTGTGACCATGGGTGTACATATTGGTTTTGCGTCTTCCATGCCATATTTCTTCAAAATCTGTTTGAGATACTTGGTTTGAGATAAAAAGATTCCTCCTTCCTTTTGTTGGATTTGCAAACCAAGGAAATATGTCAGTTCTCCTAGCAAGGACATTCCAAATTCTTTCTGCATGACCAAGGCAAAGCTTTGACTCATAGCTTCTTCATTGCTGCCAAAAATAATGTCATCTACATACACAACAAGTATTAGCAATTTGTCATTTTCAATTTTTATATAAAGATTGCTATCTGCTGATCCTTTTGAAAAACCTTGTTGATGAAGATATTTGTCCAAATGGTAGTACCAAGCCCTTGGAGCTTGTTTGAGACCATAGAGAGCCTTTTTCAATCTGCATACAAGATTTGGATCATTTCCAAGAATGAAACCATATGGCTGCTCAATGTATACTTCTTCTTCCAAGTCTCCATTCAGAAAGGCTGATTTCACGTCCATTTGAAATACTTTGAAGTTTTGAAAACTTGAAAGAGCAAGGAACATTCGGATAGCCTCAAGTCTTGCAACAGGAGCAAAGGTTTCTTCAAAGTCTATTCCTTCTTGCTGCGCATACCCTTTACAAACAAGTTTGGCTTTGTTTCTAATTACTTCTCCATTTTCATTCAATTTATTTTTGAAGACCCATTTTGTTCCGATAACATTCTTATCCTTTGGTCTAGGAACTAGCTCCCAAGTGTTGTTCTTTTCGATCTGTTCAAGTTCTTCATCCATTGCCTTCACCCAACATTCATCTTTGCATGCCTCTTTCACATTTTGTGGTTCATTAGAGGAGAGTAATGCCAAATAGCTTGAAGCTTCTCCAACTGTTCTTCTTGTTTGTACACCTGCTTCTTTCTGCCCCATAATCTGAGATTCTGGATGATTCTTCTGGACATATCTGGATGGAGTCTTTTCTTCTATTCTTGTTTGCTCCTCTGGTTCTTCTTGAGTTTCTTCTTGAGGTTCTTCTTATTCATCATTCTGTCGTTGGGGGTAGCCTTCATCTTCTTCGATGTCTTCATGATGTACTTGCCTAGGAATGTATCCCTTCTCATCAACCACTACATCAATGCTGCTAACAATTCTGCCAAGTCTTTTATTGTAGCATTTGTATGCTTTGCTATGTGGAGAGTAACCAAGAAGAATGCCTTCATCTGCTCTAGGTTCAAGTTTGCCAAGCTGCTCATCAGTATTCTTGATATAGCATTTGCTCCCAAAGATTTTGAAGTGCTTTACCGAAGGAGTCCTACCACTCCAGAGCTCATGAGGAGTTTGAGTGCTGTTCACCTGGACATTTGTTTTGTTGAGAATAACAATCGCAGCATGTGCAGCTTCACCCCAGAAAGTTGCGGGAGTTCCTGACTCATCAAGCATAGCACGAGCCATTTGTTGGACTGTTCTGTTCATTCTTTCCACAAATCCATTTTGCTGAGGAGTTCTTGCTGTAGAGAATTCTCTTCTTATCCCATGTTCTTCATAGAAATCGAAAAATTCATTTGAAGTAAATTCCCCACCTCTGTCGGATCTGAGGCACTTAATTTTGTGACCTGATTCATTTTCAACCAAGGCTTTGAAGGATTTGAATTTTTTGAATGCTTCATCTTTGTGCTTCATAAGTCCTAACCAGACAAACCTGGAGAAATCGTCAATGAATAATATCAAGTATTCTTCTCCTCAAGGTGTTCTTTTCCTGAAAGGACCGCATGTATCTGTATGTACTAGCTCAAGAGGCACGCTAGTTGATCCTTCTTTCTCTGGAAAGTTAGTTCTGGTTTGTTTTCCAAACTGACATGATTTGCATATGGTGTTGTCAGGAATTTTGATATCTGGAAGATCGCGAACTGCCTGATATTTGCATGCTTTCCTTATTTGTGAAAAGCTTAGATGTCCCAACCTCCGATGCCATAACCAGTGCTCATCATCCTTGCTCAAATAGCATTGTTGTTGTCCTTCTTCAAATATGTACAGATTATTTGGAGTTCTTTTGCCTTTGATCACTGTTTTACCTGTATCAAGATCACGAACAAGACATCCATTTGATCTGAATATAACCTCGGTTCTTTGATCACACATCTGGCTGACACTTAGAAGATTATGCTTCAATCCATCAACATACAAAACATTTCCAGCCTTGACCTTTTCTTTTAACTAAGCAATGCCTTTTCCTTTTATAGTTGCAGGAGTATCATTTCCAAAAGAGACTTTCTTTCCTTTTTCTAGAGCAGAATATGACTCAATTTTTTCTTTATCACCTGTCATATGCTTCGAACATCCACTGTTAATGTACCATAGATTTTCTTGTCCCTCTGCATAAAATGCTATCCCACATCTTTCTGTTTGTGGTTCCTTTATTCTCCATGTTTTGGTGTTTGAGGCTTGTTCCTTTTTCTGCTGAAACCTGCTCCTGCATTCAGAGTCTTCATGACCAAAGTTATTGCAAATAGAACATTCAACTTCATTTTCAAGAACCGAAAAGTTGTTATAGGTCCTTTCTGTAATCCCGGTCATACTTCTTTGTTTTTGAGCTTCCCTAGTCATGATTGTTTTATATGCAACACATTGAGCTGCTTTGTGACCAAAGTTATGGCAAGAAAAGCATTGTCCATTGAAGAAACTTCTGCGGTTATCGAATCTACCAGCCAATTGATTGTAATTTCTATTGTCATCTATTCTTGAACCAAATTGAGAAGATTTTACCTGTGGCTGGTTGTAGCTTTTGTTCACCCTTAAGATGTATTGCCCCTGATAGTTTCTGTTTGTAATTCGTCCCTCCTTTACCTGATGATCTTCATTGTGCTTTTGCTCATTTCTTCTTGCTGCATCAAGATAACTTTTTGAGGTGGATGCTTGAGAAGTTTCTCCATTGTAGCCCAGACCTGTATTGTTTAGTGGAGACCGCTGCACATTGATAATCTCATCCAAAGTTTTAGATCCTTTGACAAACTTGAGATTAATAGCTTTTGTTTTCTCAATCTCATTTCTAAGACCAACAATTTCACCTTCTAATTTTTCAATATGTTTTTCCTTTTCATCAATTTGAAATTGTAGAGTATCAATGATCATGTTCCTTTCTTCTATACATCTCTTGAGTCTAGTAATTTCATCATAAAGGTTATCCACATCTATAGCATCCATATAATCATCATCTTCAAATGCCATTAACAACTTATATTCATTACCTTGTTCATCTTCATCACTGTTTGATAGACCATCACTATCTTCATGAGTGTAGTAGCTTTTCTTATTTGCGTTATGTTTCTTGTTCCATCTAGCAAGTTCCTTTCCTTTATCCTTATAAGGACATTTTGTAGCATAATGACCTACTCTTCCACAAGCAAAGCATTTAAAAGGTAACTTACCTCTGAACCTTCCAAAACCCCTTTGAAGTTTTCTGACAAAATTTGATTCTTCTTCCTCTTCTTCTGGGACGTGGCTTGCTTCATAATAATCTCCTTTGCCTGATGCCTTGAAAGCAGCTTCTCTTCTGTCTGATGGACCTCCCTTTCTCATTTCATAAGCAGTTATAATTCCATGTAGCTGAGACATAGTAAGAATTCGTAGATTTTCCTTTTCTTCTATTGCAGATACTTTAGATTCAAACTTGGGGGACAATGATCTTAGAACCTTTTCAACCACAATAACCTCTTTTATTTCTTCACCCAAATTTTTCATACAATTAACAACCTCATCTACCCGAAGAAAATAGTTAGCCACACTTTCATCATTATACATTTTGAGAGTCTCATACTGAATTCTGAGAGTTTGAAGTTTAGCACGCTTTACCTGTTCATCTCCTTCATAGCTCGTGACAATTTTGTCCCATATCTCTTTTGCGGATTTATAGTGCATTACCTTCATGAATTCTGATTGAGATATACATCCTAATAGAGTACTGACTGCTTTCGCATTTGTTTCATACTTCTTTTTCTCGGCTGCATCTGTAGGAGTAGCTGAAGGAAAAGCGTAGCCTGTCTCTACGATGTCCCAAACTTTTGTACTAAGAGATTGAAGATAGGCAGTAACTCTTACCTTCCAATAATTGAAGTTTGTCCCATCAAAAACCGGTGGCCTAATTGATGCTTCTCTCTCGTAGTTGCTCATGATGAACGATCTACCTTCAAGCTATCAAGCTTCTCTGAAGGACCTGCTCCGATACCAATTATTGAAAATAATACTGAGAGGGGGGGTGAATCAGTATTATCAAATTCTTTTTAGCAAATCTTCCTTATTTATACTTTGAATTATTTCAACATATCAGTACCATAAAAATAATGAGCATGAACAAGAAAAACACCAAAGAACACCAGATGTAAGGTGGAAACCCAATGTGGGTGAAAACCACCTGCTGCAATACGTCTCTATCTTCTTTCAACTTAGAAACTTCTTTTACAATGATTTTGTACTGGTGCAGTCCTTTACCAGTACACAGGCTACAACCTGCAGAGAGCTACAACTCTCTCTCTCGTTTTCCAGTCTTTCCTGGAAGGGAGCTACAACCCCCTACTTCTTTTCATAAAGCATCAAATGATCATCAAGTACATATAAGTTACAGTCCACTACAGTTATCAGATCAGCAATAACAGAACTAACCCAGAACACCTTATCAACAAAAAAATTCAATCAACAGAAGATCTTAAGACAGATACGCAGTTTTCCCTTCTGTGGCCTGCGTCGCTACACACTTCACCTTCTGCTTCCCTGAGTATATCCGCAGAGATCCTTTTGCCGCACTGCGTGTCCACGCATTGTTCCTTCAACCGCTCTGCATACTGTTACTGCAGGTACGCACCCAGATATACTATCGCACCGCGTACTTTTACTGTGCGTACGCACCTGAATCTTCATCGCCCTGCGTACCCACGCAGTTCTTTTTCTTCTTCTCTGCGTACCCACGCAGCTCACCTGTTTCTGCTCTGCGTACCCACGCAGATCTTCTGTTTCTTCTCAGCGTACCCATGCAGATCTTCTGTTTCTGCTCTGCGTACCCACACAGCTCTCCTGTTAAACACCTGCGTACTTCTGATTAGGGCCGAATAGGTAGTCCATCAGAGTGGCACAGATGCTCAAATGCCCAGATCTGATCATGCGCTCGAGAGATCACCCTTCACAGATTCGCTTTCAACTTCATATAGATCAAGCTTTTAAGACCATAACCCAATATTTCAGATCTTAAGATATTCCATTACAAAGATACTTAGCCAAGTGATCTCCTTTGCTTTATATAGGCAAGCTCCTCCTAAAATCATGGATCAATACAACGAGCCAAAACCATAGTAGCACAAATATCGTCGGCTAAATACCAAAGGTTAAACATAAGAAACCCCACGTTTTCTTTTCTTTGCCTTGAAATGTGTGCACTGGGGGTACGCACCTCCTGGACGGCTGATCTGTGTATCAGGCCGCGGTCCCTTCACAGTGTACCTGCAGGTACGCCCTTTCTGAACTGATCTCCTGCGTACTTCTTAATTTTCAACATATTGAGAGCCTTGCCATGGGTGTTGCCATCAAGTACAACATCTGTAACATATAGCCATACCAGAAACATAATGCCAACACATTCTACATTCCATATTTATTCTACTTCGTTACCTTCATCATAATAATCCTACCATACAATAATCCTATCCTCGTAATAATCTTATCCATCATGACATATCCATTATCACACAATCCTATCCATTCCAACATATTTTATAAGCATTTTTTACTAGGAAATAAGGATTCAATGTTTTTCCTCTTAAAAGGTTAATGTCATAATAATACTAATTTCATTTTTAAAATGACCTATCCTATGGTCATTTTAGAAACAAATAAAATGATAAAATGAAATGAAAAACCATATTGTATAAGTACTGCAATAAAACAAATGCATGATTATAAAAATGAGATGCCTACGATACATGCAAAGGAACGAAATCAAAACAAATGGGAAGGTGGGCATATGAAGTAATGAAGGCAGGCATACAAAATAATGAATGTAGGCATAAGAACTAATGAAGCCGACCATGAATGATATAATACGATGATTTGACAAGCCTGTACACCATGGAGCCCAGAGAACGTAGCCACGGGGAGGACACAGTCATGGAGGTACAACACGCAGGTCAGAAGGTGAGTTAGCATAATCAAATGGTCAAACAAGTTCAAAACTATGAGCTCAGACATTTGCAAAAGCTCTGTGTCATGTTTCTTTCACCATCACAGCCGATTGAAGCTCACGGAAAGGGTGATAATGTTGTGCAACCAAGAGCACACATTCAACACCTTGTGAAAGAAGCTAGAGCCATATAAAACGCTGAGGGAAGTGTTAAGAGAAAGAAGTCGGAGCCATAAAAAAGAAAAGAGAAGTGCTAAAAAGAAAAAGCTAGAGCTAAGAAAAGAAACGTAGAAATAAAAGGAGGAAGTTGTGGAGAATTAAGGACGTTAGGAATAAGATTTAACATTGAGATGAATACCGAGTCCTCTATTCACCAAATAGAGTGAAACGCTCCAACAAACCCCACAAATTGCACAGGAGAATCAGGTAAGCATCAATTCTGGATCTTGTTGAGTCTTGAACGAATTTAGAGGATAAATGAACTCGGAATTTTTTTTAAAGAGGTGTCACAAACCGGGTCTCTATCATTAGTGAAAAACATTGCCACCTCCAAGTCTAAGATGTGCCTCCATTTAAACGATTTTGCCACCTGTGAGAAGAATGAATCCTTGGCAAAGATTCAATAGGAGTCTTAATTGGATTTTGGTTGTGTCAACATTGGATTAATTCAAATCATCACAAGATCACTCAGAGATCAGGTATCCTCATTAGAATTCAAAATCTCTCCATATATATTTGATTCTTCATTAAAATTTGAAATATCTCCATGTATGAAACAGTGGGTATATTTTCATACACAGTAACATGATTTCCATGCACCATGAGCACATTTTTGATGAAAAATACGATGCACAGTGAAGGATTTTTGAAGAGAAAAAACCAGAGCATGCATTCATGAGCATTGTAAAATGATTTTACACAATGATTCTTTTTAAAAAGAAGACAAAGAACTTGTTTTTCTTCAAAACAAAGAATGATTTTGACAAAGCATAGATCAAACACACGGATTGGAGAGAAATAAAAGCATTTGTTAAAATGCTTTTATGATCTTTGCATAAGAAGAATTCGGTTTGAAAAATAGATAATTCATATTTATAGAAGAACAAAAGAAGAATAGAGGAGGTTGAGACAAAAGTAAGCAAGGGAATCATTTCATCTTTGTTCAAAAAAAAATTAGATAAACCTTTTGACAAAATCTATAAATGAAAATTACTTGAATAAAAAGGAAGAAACATATATATGCATGTGATTTTGTTTATAATGAGGATGTTGACTATACAAGGGTAAACAAACTGGTCTACAAAGAACATGTCCACCACATTAGAGCCAAGTGAATTCAAGGTAGAAAATTGGGGAAAAGAGACCATAGAAAAGCTATATCTGGCAAGTTTGATAGGTTTCCTTCAAAAGTTCAAAGGGCTTAATGATAGGGTAAGAAAAGAGTTCATAAACAATTATAGTCAAGGTCAAACAACAGTGGGTAACCTATCTATTCGACTAAGCCCAGAATTTGTTTATGAAGCTCTAGATCTTCCATTAGAAGGAGAATAATACCATAAAGGCTTGCATTTTAAAGACAATGGGTGGAGTTTACTTTTGGAAAAACATGGAAAAGGCTCATTTGATAGGACAAAAGGCATTGTAAGGCTGCGTTTGACTGAGCCTTCGGCAAGGTTGGTGTTAATCATTCAAAGATACTTTACATGTGATAACAGGTTCAGTGTATTCTACCTCTTTCATATTAGACTACTTCAACATATCAAGGGAGAACCAAAAATCAATCTACCCTACTTCTTCTCTAAAATTTTAATCAAAATGATAGAGAGTGTCAAGGGTGAAACTGAAACTAAGGAGACACACATCTACCATCAAGGGCTTATTAGAATACTGGTATAATATCAAACAAAAAGTAAAGGTTTGACATCAAAGAAACTTTTAGCCCGGCACCAGATTGAAGAACAAAAAGTAGAGGAAAAATTTGAACATAAGACAAGAATCATAGTGAATTCTCCTTTGAACATGAGGACTAGATCTAGGAAACAACAAGACAGTATCATGATTGAAAAGGAAAAATCTTTTATATCTATTCCTAGGAGGCCTAGGAGGAAAAGCCAAGAAGAAACAAGTAGTAAAGGAAAGGATCATGAAGTATAAATTGTTGAACCTCCTCCCACTTCAAAATAATCTAATGAAATCTTTGAGAGATTGCAAAATGGAGTCTACGAGGAAGCTTAGGAGAGGGATTTATATGTTGACAATGTTGAGGTAAGACCTACCTCATCACACTCGATTGCCAAAGATACAAAAAAGGAGAAAAAATAGTTGGACATGAAGAGAATGAAAGAGCTAATAGAGGAGTTGGAGGATAGGAAAATTCTAGAAAGACATTTGAAAAAGGAAAATAAAATGTACAAGAAAAATAAAAAAAGGATTATTGAAGAGAATAAAGAGTTGACCAGGAAAGTTAACAAACTTGAAACTAAAAACTCCCTCATAGCTAAACAGGCTTATAGATGGCTAAAAGAGAAAAACACATGGAAATATAAGTATGAAAGGAAGAAAGTCAAGACCACCATTTACAAGGAAGGGAAGTGTGAAGGCATTGATTATCTTTTACAGGATGCACAGGCAGAGGCTTCGGGATCAAGGTTAGTAGATACATCAGCACCAATGTTCCACGGGGTTTCGTCCCCCCACCTGGGGGTCGACTTTCCTACCTCCCTCACACTCCGGGGACATGGGGACGAGAGGGGGTGGTTTTCCCACGCTCCCAGAAAATATGGTATGTGAGAAAACTTGAAAGGGGTCGTTTCCTCCATTTTTGGGGTCGTTTTCTAGGTGAAAGGGGTCTTAAGGGATCTTGAAGGTCGTTTCCATAGAAAAATCACAAATATTTTTATGAAACAAAAAAATCATAATTTTTAATGTTTGTTGACCGACCGGGAAGGGTTTACGTTATGTTCATGTCACATTTCATTTTTTTTTCTCCTTCGTTGAACTAAACACTGCCACCATCGCTAAGAAACCTTATGTCTACTCCTTTGTTGAACAGAATGCTACTGCCATCGCCAAGCAGCCTTCTATCTGCTCCTTCGTTGAACAGATTACCATGAGCAATTATGCTGATTTATCTTTCGATATGTTCTTATGTTATTTTGAATCTATAAAATTAAAAAATTTGACTCTTGATGTATTAGACTTGTCTTTTATAATTTTATTTCAATATTCAATATTTAATTTTCATAGTTGGAGGTGGAACATCAATATGGTTTAAAGTTTAAAATTTTAAAATTTATTTTCATTGTGCATTGTTAGGAAGTTAATAGACTAGTAGTTACATTGTAGAGTTACAAACTTACATATTTGATGTATATTTATAATTTATATGATAATGATATCATTGATCACTCTTTTCGTTTTAAATTTGTTTGAGTTATATGATTTGTTGATTTATATTCTATATTTATAACTTTTTAAGACCCCGACGTCCCCCCACGTTTCCTAAAAAATGGTGGGGAGCTTTTGCATAGGCCTCTCTTGCGTATCCTCGCTCCCTCGCCTCCTCGTCCTGGAAACTTGGTGGAACATTGATCAGCACTGAGAAGGTCAAAAAGGAGAAAGAAAACATGAGGACATGCTTGAACATTAAGAAGGGGGAGATGCTGGCCCTTATTTTCTATCAAATTTTGCTTATTAAAATACACCTAATTTCCATCATTTTCAACCATAGACCATCCACAAAAACCTCATTTTAATTTATGCATATTCACGTATATAACTTATGTTTTTCAATTTTTAGATATTTTTCCAAAAATTGTGTTTTTAGTGTATTTTTAGACAGAACTAAAAATTCTCGTAATGGCTCCATTGAAGTCATACTTACAGGACACATGGGCATGAGCTGACCATAGATATAGAAAGCTTTGGAACCAAGGATGGGTGTGTACCTATTGGTTTGTTCAAATCGAGCTAAAACAGGCCCAGTCAACTCTGGTCAAACATGACCTACTATTTAGAAAATCCCTACGAAATAGGCCAAATTAAATATTTTTTGGGATTTTCCAAATTTTGTGCAACTGAATGGATGGATTCGACCAGGATAGATGGGATTAGGATAGAGAGGACTGTTAGAGATATTTTAGTCAAGTTTGTTTATTATTTCTCTATTTAAGCCAAAACTATTGAAGGCTTATGCATGTAGAATTTTATGTAATTTGATTTTGAGACTCTTTGAAGACTGAAAATTAATTGAGGAACCTATTGAATTTAATTTTTTATTCATGCTTGAGTGAGTAACTGAGTTTTCTGTAGCTGATATCTCTTCAGGTATGCAAGGCAAGGGTGGAGGCACCCAAGATCAAGCTAAGTGCACTTCTTCGTTAATTTATTATAATTTTTATAAACTAGTTTTTTCTTGAGATTTCTTTATATGTATGAATATTTATTATGAATGTTGAATGTATATTGATTTAATTATAATCTGCATATGAAGGGACAAACAATATTTTGTGTTAAATTCTCCTTTTATTTGATTATGAGCTATAATTGAAATTCATTCTCATTTCTTTGTTGACTTATTTCTGAATTCTAGTTTCAATGCAATAATATTAATGATGAAATAGAGTTTTAAGGAAGGACAATCTAGATCTCCTTAGTTAGGAGCCACTTATTTCTAAATTTTATGCATCATAAACTGTTTTTAATTAGTTAATTTTTATTTCAATTCATGGAAGTAGTATTGTAGGGAAGCACAACCTGGTTCTCCTAAGTTAGGAGCCTCATCCCACACATATTACATAAGTGAATTAGAAATACTTAATTACATATTATATCTATAATATGTGAATTAGAAATACTTAATTAGATTTTATATTTATAATATGTATTTCCTCAATTCTATATATTTCATTTTCTATAATTTACTACAACTAAAATCTATATATTTTGGATATGTTTCCAAGCTTACAATCCTGGATTTGATAATTAAATACCTGTGTTAATTTGCATAGTAAATTGACCAAATAGGACAAATGACAAGATTACTAGGATTCCGAGGAAACGAAAGATTGGCTCCACCTTTAGACCCTTAAAAACCATTTGTGGCTCTTTAAGATCTGTCAAAGACCATATTGATGCTGAAAGCATGAAGGTTGTTTATTTAATTCCATGTTCTTGTGGAGCCATCGTTCCATTTCTCAAAGGATTCAAGAGCATGCAACAGACCTTATGCACTATAGGACTCAATCCTCTGCTCTAGCAGAACATGCTGAATTAACGAAACACCATATTTGCTTAGAGGATTCTAAGGTTGTCGTGAGGGTTTATCATTTCCATTTCTAAAAATTAAGAGAAGCCATTGAGATTGAAAATACAAGTAAGACTCAGACTTAATTCCAAAAACACTTTTGTTTGAGAAAATATGGGAGAACAGTGCCATAGGGCTTGCTGAGAATAAATCTCTGAAAGCTAGGGTTTGCAAGAGAAGTTAAGCATTGGGCACCATGGAGGGGAGTAAGGGGGGGAGTTCCACTCCCTCCTACAGTAAGGAAATCTCCAATCGAAGCAAGAAACCTCTGGAGGCTAAAACAAGTATTTTAGGTGGAGGGAAACAAAACTACAGAGGCACACAGGAATAGGAAGATAAGCGGGAAGAAGTCAGAAGAGGAAAAAGAATAGAAGAAGAAAACCAGAAGGAAGATGACAGAAATCGAATAGGACTGTATAAGCCTAGGATGACTATCACACCTAGAGTGGTGTTAAGTGATCCAGCACTACAGGTGCATAGGGAACACATGGCGACATACACAATCATTTGAAAATTTATGGGATTATGGCCTACAGAAAGAACTTTACAGGCATGGATAAAGACTCACTGGAAACCTAAATGGGGTATAGACCTACACCTTGGTTCAAAGGGTTTCTTCATGGTCGTCTTCAATAACATTCAGGACAAAGATAGGGTGTTTGAAGGAGGGCCCTACTTCTATGTTGTGGCAGGCCTCTATATGCGGCCTTGGGTGATGAATTTTGTCCCGGAGCTCAAGACATTTACCTCGGTCCGAGTGTGGGTAAGACTTTATCCCTTAACTTTGGATTATTGGCAACCAGAATCCTTAACAGTAATAGGAGACAAACTAGGGCACTTCATAAAAATATCAGAGGCCACTAGGCAGGGAAAGTACACATCCTTTGCCCGTATATATGTAGAGATGGATCTCTCAGGAGCTCTATCAGATGAAGTCATCCTGGAAGTTTTAGATGAAGAATGGGTACAAGTGGTGGATTATGAGCATGTTCCTTTTAGATGTCGCAGATGCGATGAACATGGGCATCTATTCAGGGATTTCCCCTTAAACAAAACGGAAAGAAAAACTAAAGCTACCTCAGGGAACGAAACTAATAGCTTTAACAAAGTGGAAAATAGAGGCAAAGGAGGTAAAAAGTATCAAAAAAGAAACAATGAGGAAAAGTAGATAAATAAAAATAGGTACAAGGTTCTAGAAGAAGATGAGGAGCTAGATAAAAAAATCAAACTATGGAGGGCAACCATGGAGAAGAGGATAAGGAAGAAAGAATGGAGGATAACCATAACAACACCCAACAAAAGGAGGATCTATTGAATACCATGGACCTCGATAGGGACCAAGAGATGACCCTGAGTCAGGTGGAAATAGAGGATCATGAACTGCAGGATATTCTTGATAGGGAGAATCTAGATATGGAAAAATTCCTAGAGCAGGGAAACACCAAAGGAATGGACTTGCTACCACAAGAGGAGTTCAATAGAGTGCAACAACTGTTTCTATGGAGAACTTAGACAAAAGGGTCAGGATTCAAAAGAAACCATGATAGTCCGGATAACGAAGGGGTAACAACTTTGAAGGCCACATCGGGACTAGCTCCTCGGAACCCAGGCAGGAAACAGGGTAGGAAAAAACAGAATGAGTTGCTGATAGAATGTGGAAAACTGATGATAGATTTAGGTAAGATGAAAGATCTACCTATTTACTCATTTACAAATCTTTCTTAATGAAGCTCATAACATGGAATATAAGGGGTCTAGGGAGTAAAAGAAAACAACGGAATCTTAGCAGCAGAATGAAAGTAGAAAAACCAAATATGATTTTCATTTAGGAAACAAAATGTTCAGTGAAAAAAATAATGGAAATTCACAGCAAATGGCTAAGTAGGTATGAATATATAGAAGTCAAAACAAAGAAAAAAATTGGGGGTATACTTATGCTTTGAAACCCTCATAAACTAGGCATCCTGGATGCTGAAGCATCTAGTAACTACTTATCAATGGTTATTCAACAATTGGGGGATAAGGAAGTTTATTTAATCACAAATGTTTATGGCCCACAAAAGCCTGAAGAAAAGCTTAGATTTCTTACTTCACTGGAGGATTTAAGAGATAGACATTTTGGGGTCCCATGGATTCTTGGGGGGGAACTTTAATATGATCAGATCCCTGTCGAAAAAAAAAGGTGGAACAAGATCACTTGGCAGAGAGTCCATAGCATTCCAGAATTTTATAAACAATATGAGGTTAGTAGATATAGAGACAAGTAATGGCATCTTTACTTGGAATAACAAAAGGGGAGGAGAGTCTTAGGTGGCATCAAAGCTTGATAGATTCATTCTCTCAGAGGACCTTATCCTCATAGGCCTATAAATGTGAGCATTGATACTCCATTTTGGTGGTTCTAATCATTGGCCTATGCGACTTGAAGCATCCTGTATAGGCACTCCAAAAAACAGACCTTTAAGGTTTGAAAATATTTGGCTCACCCATCTGGAATTTAACAGTAATATAGAAAAATGGTGGAATGATGATATACAGGTTCAGGGGATCAAAATGTTCCTCCTGCATAAGAGATTGAAACATGCCAAGATCAGGCTCAAAGACTGGAATAAGAATGGGTTTGGCAATATTTTTGAAGCCAAAAAAGTAGTGGAAAGGAAGCTATAGTAAATTAATCAGATCCTCATCACGGATGGCTTCAACGAAGGAAGTAAGGAACTAGCCAACAACCATCAACAAGAATGGGAGGAATTATGCAAACAAGAGGAAATATTCTAGAAATAGAAATCAAGGGTACAATGGTTAAATGAAGGGGAAAGGAAAACAAGGTTTTTTCATAAAACAACCATGGATCACAAGTCCTATAACAGGAGCTCAAAAATCAAGGATCAGCATGGAAATCAACACAATACCCTCAAAGATATAGAAGCAGCTCTAGTTAAACATTTCCATGGCATAGCAGAGGAACCTCACTTAGACAAACCACAATTCCCTAATGACATCACTAAGCACATTCCTAAGCTTGTGACAAGGGATGATAACTACAATCTAAATAGGCCTGTGAATGAAGAGGAGGTTAGCGTAGTTATCAAAGAAATGCAAAATGGAAAGGTGCCAGGTCCTGACGGTTTCAATGTGGACATATTTAAAGCATGTTGGGGCATAGTCAAGAAGGATATCCTTGAAGTGGTAGAGGACTCCGGAAAAAATAGAACTATTTTGAAAGCGCTCAACACATCTTTCTTATCCTTAATACCAAAACAGGATAGTGCTATGACACAAGAAAGATTCAAACCTATAGCATTATGCAATGTGGTGTATAAAATTATATCTAAAATAATTGCAAACAATCTTAAACCCCTTCTACCAACCCTTTTTTCTGAGGAGAAAACTGAGTATGTGGAAGGTAGACAAATTCTCAATAATATCATACAAGCTCATGAGGTGGTTCACTCCCATATAAGTGATAGGCAAGCAGCTATGATCATGCAAATTGACCTAGAGAAGGCTTATGATAAGCTAAATTGGGCCTACGTAGGGAAAATCCTTTTAGCTTATGGTTTTGACCATAACTGGGTAAGATGGGTAATGGCCCTTGCCACTTCCTCTAGTTTTTCAATCATGTTAAATGGTTCACCATCCATGACCTTTAATCCTTCGAGGGGTCTTAGGCGAGGAGATCCCCTCTCTCCCTTCATTTTCATACTTATGACGGAAGGACTTGGCCGTGCTATCAAAGCAGCCAAAGTTGAAGGCAAAATCCAGGGACTTAGAATAACTAGGAATGGTAATGCTTTAACCCATCAACAGTTTGTCAATGATACTATGCTACAGGGCATACCTACAGTCAAGAGAAGAATTGGCATATCTAGAGTATAAGACAAACAACAAAGGGTTACTCAGAGTAAATGAATTTTGGGATCAAGCAAACAGTTGAGGAAAATGGAGGATATTGAAGAAATTGGTTTATAGGGATAACTCCCCCTTAAAGTCATAGGCAGAAGCTCTAACAACCATCTTGGAACAAAGGAAGATCCTGGTATCAGAAGATTCTGACCAGCTGAGATGAGGTAATAACAATGAAGGCACCTTTAAACTTAAAGAGGCTAAACATATAGCCCTTGAGCTTGACTTCATAAACCCTGATCGGGTTTGGAAGGAGCTATGGCAGAACCAAGGCTCGATGAAGATCAAACTGTTCATGTGGCTTGTGCAGCATAAGAAAATTCTCACCTCAGACAACCTTCAGAAAAGAGGGGTTTTGGGTCCTTCCAAGTGCCAGCTATGTGAATCACAAGAAGAAACTATGGAGCATCTTCTCAACCTCTGCCCATTTACCTCCACATTGTGGAATGGGATTGCTTCAATATTCAGACAAACAGATAGGGACATGGGTAGCATAACCAACACCTTAAAGAATTGGAGGAAAAATTTCTCAGATTATGAAACAGTCGACAAAGCTTGGGCTTTAGCTCCAAGCTTCCTAATCTGGGATGTCTGGAAAGAACATAACAATAGAATATTCAATAATAAGAAAGGTTCTACCTAGGTTATCATGGAGCAGATTTTAAAATAGATCAGGGAGACTATCATAGCCCTCATTAAATCACCCCCTGAGAATAACCCTTCAGATATTGATGTTAAGATACTACTAAAGATGCGTCTGCAAGGGCCCATTCCTCAGGGAAATATCAAAAAGTCTTATCAAATTTCTACTATTAAAGATTTCTGGTATCCTCCCCCTCTAGGTTTTAGGAAATGCAACATATATGGGGACTCAAAAGGGAACCCAGGCATGGCTGGTTAGGGTGGGGTGATAAGGGACGAGAAGGGTTGCATCGAAATCATTTTCCATAGCAATTTGGGGAAAGCTACTAACAACATGGCAAAGCTCATGGCCCTTCAGCAATGCTTAGAAATCCTAAGAGATTCAAATTTTCATAACATTATTATAGAAGCAGACTCGGAGTTGGTGATCAATTTGGTTAAGAAAATCAGCTATGGTGCTACTCCGGAAAAGGTTTCGAGGCATTGGAGGCTTATTCAAGCATATCATAGAATCCAATCCCACTTGCTAAATAAGAGAACCATTCGATTCACGCATGTGGTCCGCACAACCAATAAATTAGCAGACATCTTAGCTAATGAAGGAGCACGTTGTGCTGTAAACAACAGTATATATAAGTGGATAAAGGTCCCTTAGGGCAGATTGAGGGATGTTTGACTCAAAAAGGCGAACAAGGACTATGACCCTTATCAGAATAGGGGTTCCTGACAGGTCGTAGTATTGGGAAAAGAGAGGCTTTTTAGTTCACGTGAGAAAGAAGACCAGGGATTTAAATGGAAAGATTATCCATTCCTTTGAATAGAATTGCGGCCCATAACACTACAAACCCAAAAGGCTAAAATGAGGGGGGACTGATAGCACGAGGAATGCTATAAAATTCTTATTAAAGCAGTGTGGCAATTTACACACGTGGGTATTGTAGCTGGCAGGCTGGTATTGGGTAAAGGCAAACCACGGTAATATGAGTGTGGCTACAAGTAAAGTGGTTTTCAGAAGCCCTCAAAACCCAAAGCTATTTTATAAGATTGAGCACGACGCCATTAAGCATTCAACATGTGGATCTCAAAGGAGTGAGAGTACGACCCTTATGGGGCGGGTAGGCCTCACACTTCTTTTCCACCCAATATTCATTATAGCTGTCAGATATTATGGAAGCAAATCAAGGGCTAGGGTGCTTTATGCAAGTTTGGTTAACTTCCTCACTAGTTTATCCTCAGGGCTGGGTTTGAAGGAGCTTGGGGAGACTACTTGCTCGAAGGTTAACTCGTGGCGGACTTCACTTTTGTTTATGCGGTCTCTATTACCTCGTAGTGTTCGTCTCATAACTTTTAGTGGACACTTGTTTTCTTTTTTCTTTTTTCCTCTTCCTTTTGTGTTCGAAAGATGGCTCAAAAGGTTTAGGTGGTGTTTTGTGCTGGGTAGGCCCTTGGCCTGGTTCTGGAGCCATCGGCTCAGTTCCCAAAGCTCAGGGTGATAGGTGCTTCATGGCACTTTGCTCCTCTGACTTTGTTGTATTTTATGTAACCTATTTTTAGCCTTAATTGATTAGAAGGACCGACTCTTGCTTAAGAAAAAAAAAAAAGACAAGTAAGACTCTTAATCGGGATGATGGATGAAAGTTAAGCAGCTTGTGGGTCCCTTCTCTTTGTTCTTAACACCCTCATTTTTTCTTCCCTCCTTTGTTTCCTTCTCCTTTCATGGTTGGTGTTTGTTCGTTTTTCGAATCTCTTTTCTTTTACTTCTTTTGATTTTATTTTGAATTTTTTATTATTATTTTATTTATTGGTTTTTACTAATTATATTATTATGATATAATTTTCCTTTCTTATTAGATAAATAAAATTTTATTAGGTTTTATTAATAGTATTAGTATTATAAAAATTTCCATTCTTATTAGATAGATATAACTTTTAATAAATCATTTGAATTGATAAGATGTTTGAATTTAAAAAATTCTATAATAAAATATTAGAAATAGGTTGAGGTGGCCTCTAGTGTCGAGATTCCCTTCATCCAAAGGATGAATGACAAGATTGCTAGGATTGTAAGGAAACAAAAGATTGGCTCCACCTTTAGAGCTTTAAAAACCATTTGTGGCTCTTTAAGATCCGCCAAAGACCCGGTTGATCCCAAAAGCATGAAGGGTGTTTATTTAATTCCATGTTCTTGTGGAACTGTCATTCCATTTCTCAGAGGATTCAGGAGCATGCAACAGACTTTAGGGACTATAGACTCACTCCTCTACACTATCATAACATGCTAAATTAACAAAACACATATTTTCTTGGAGTCTAAGGTCCCCACCAGGGTTGATCATTTCCATCTTTGAAAATTAAGAGAAGCCATCGAGATTGAAAAGAGAAGTAAGACTCTTAATAGGGACGATGGATGGAAGTTAAGCAGCTTGTGGGTCCCTTCTCTTTGTTCTTAACCCCCTGGGTTTTTCTCCCCTCCTTTGTTTCCTTCTCCTTTCCTGGTTGGTGTGTGTTCAGTTCTAGGATCTCTTTTCTTTTATTTCTTTTGATTTTATTTTGAATTTTGTTTTATTATTGTTTTTATTGGTGTTTATTAAGTATACTATTATGATATAATTTTCCTTTTTTATTAGATAGATATAATTATGTTGGGTTTTATTAACAATACTGGTATTATAAAAATTTCCATTCTTATTAGATAGTATAATTTTTAATAAATAATTTGAATTGATAAGACATTTGAATCTAAAAAATTATATAATAATATATTAGAAATAGTTAGAATTTATAATAATTTCTGAATTTTGAAAATTGAAATTAAAAAAATTAAAAAGAAATCCAAATATAACTAATAAATAAATAGCTTTTGTCTATGCAAAGAGCTTTTTATTTATATTTTTTTTTCTTCTAGCTGGAAATTTAAGGTTGCATTTTTGGTATAAATTATTGGTCTCTTGATCTTGCTCCTCATCTTTATCCTCATGTCGAACGTAGATAGAGGTTCTAAAGGCTTTTGACCTTTAGTTTTGTATGGGATTTCTATAAAAAAATCTTGACTACATAATTATTATATTTGTTTATATTAATTTCTTAAAAAAAAAAATTATGAAAAAAAATATAAGTTAAATAAATAAATTTGTAAAAATAAAAGCCATCTCAGAAATATATAATTATTACTCAAAAATACATAATTATTAGTCAATGATCTTATGAAGACAACTCTTCTTCAAACTCGTGACTTGTTCTTTGATAATGATGCAAGGTTAAAATACATTTTCAAAATTATATTTTTAAAATTAATAGTGAATAACAATCGGGTATGATAGGTCTAGGTCCTAGAACAGTTAACAGACAATTGCCATATCCTTAAAAATACCTTCTACATAAAATTGTGAAAAATCTTTGTATAAAAAATCATCTATCCAAACTGTACGGCAAATCAAGTGTATATTTAAAATTTAATTATTTAAATGTCAGTTTTTTCTCAAGTTCGGATTAACCGGATATAGATGCCTACACGGAACAACATACGGAACGACCACTCCACATATCTACTGTCACCATGTTCTAATTTTGATTCAAACACTCTTTGTTACCGTTATTACATCGGTTACTTCATATCTCTACTTCAAGAATTCCACCTTCATTTTTTCACAATGGGTCAGGCCAGAGTTAATCACCGAGAATGAGGTCATGGTAATCATGGTGGATGGGGAGCTTGGGAATTGCAGTGCAGTGTTCCATTGCCATTCAACGATTGGCGTTGCCCTTCGTAAACTACCACCGTTTTAAACCATTTTAAATTTTTTTACTAAAATCGAAAATAACGTTTTATTGCTTTTTGTATCAGATTAAACATCGGAGCATTATCCCCTGGGAACCAATTTAGGTGGTGGATTACAAAAATTTAAAGAAAAAATGTTGGAATAGGAGGCCTTTGCCTTTGGCAAATGAGAGGATTGATTTTTTATTGTTAAAATAAATAAATAAAATTGAGAGAAACACGATTATACACCTAAGAAGCACTATCCAAAACGTTTAGTGTAACATTTAATGGTGAAAGTGGAAACGAAAATATTCTTCAGTATGATTAATCATAGAAATCTGAGTCACGAACCATAATCAACGCATCTATTCACTGGAAAATGTATCATATAGCAAAAGGTGTAACATTTATAACGCTGAAAGTGGACACGAAAATATTCTTCAGTATCATTAATTATGCAAATCTGAGTCACAAACCATAATCAACACATTTATTCACTCGAAAATGTATCATATAGCAAAAGGTTGAAGAATAATGTATTATGTTAAGAGAAATATTGGAAAATTAGGTAGATTTCTTAGGTATCAGTAAAATAAGATAGGTATATCGTGAAATAATTTTATAGAGATTTGAAATTTTTTTTAAATTTTCAAAATTTCGATTAAAATTATGAATAAATCGAAAAAAAACACTTTCCTTCATATTTGTAATATAAAAATAAAAATAAAAGGAATGCATTCCAAAATAAGATGGTTGTATAAATGAAGAGCAAATGGGCCAGGTATGAATTGTAATGTGTTTCATATTTGTTAGGGTGATTTTGAAATTTAAGCCTGCGTTGCGGCTTGCCAAGCTTGCAACGGTTAATCTACAACTTGAACCAAAGGCAGTAATAAGGTCTAATACGATCAAAAGAATTTTGCCACTAATTCTTCTGCTAAATAAATAAAGAAAGGGGACTTCGACACGACTCTGTAGTTCGACTCAGGTGCAACGGACTCATTTTATGAACGTGTAAATTTGAAAACGCAAATGGCAAGAAAGGAAACGCCACGGACTCATTTTATGATTGTGTAAATTTGAAAACGCAGATGGCAAGAAAGGAAATGCATGGCCTGATCACTAATGACAGCATGTGATAATAGATTCGATTTTGGCGGCTCTTAATAAGAGCGAAGAGTTGCTTTATTTTGTATAAAGAAGACAAAATATCCTGGAATTCCACTTCCACAACACCATTACTGATTTTTTTTCCCTATAATTAACTACGATTCTGTCACCAGATCGCAGATCTCACACACGTAATTCTCCGACTTATACGACAAAAATGCTTCAAGATTCGAACACTGAGTCACATAACATTGGATCGTTTCCAATATAGTATTTGCTGCTGAAACGTAACTTTCAATACAGTTCGGGGTTGAATTTTGTTCCACAACCAACTGAACCGTCATTCTCTTCTCCCTCAATCGATTCTCCTGATAATCTAATGCGTCTTCACAGGCTGAAAGAGATTGAATAGTAGGTGAGAGGATTGCTTTGGGTAACAACTTTTATTACTGGAATTTATAAGTTTTTTTTGGCGAAAGGAAGCAAACAAAAGGGTAGGCCATGATCCATTAGCTATTGAGAAAGACAAACCAAGGTTATGCCATGATCCATTAGCTATTGAGAAAGACCAACCACTCTGTATAAAGGAAATTCCAAAGCCCAACATTATATGTCTCAATTCATTGGACTTCAAAAGCTATCTTCCTTTACCGTGTGGATTACAAGAAAAGAAAAATACTATAACAACCAGAAACGTGAACCTGTTTCTCTGAATAGCATGATTTCTATGTTTAACATGGTTATTAGTATTCATGGTGAAATTAACAGTAATAGAGAGGATCCATCAATTGGTGGATACATAGAAATAACTTTTCAAATTGCATGGTCATAATAAGATTACTTAAACTATGGGTTAATGCTGGATTATTAAAACTTTCCTGCCCATACCTTTTTAAAAATGTGTAAATCTTGTAAATTTTTAAGAAACTTCCGACTAATTCCTATCAATTCCTACAATAAACCCTCACTTCCTTCCAAATAATAAATGTCAATTTATGAGCCAATTTGTTCTCTTTAATTATGTTCAGCAATTTTGTTTTAGCTCGCTTAATTGATCAGAAAGAACTCACAAAATTTACCAGGTGCGTAAAAATGAATTTATTAAATGTGAAAATAAATGTATGCATACTTCATTTAATTCTAGAAATAAGTGAGTTCTTCTAGAACATACCACTTTTTGAAGTGAACGAGCGAAACCTTGTATTGGAAAAGGCATACCCTAAGATCCATTGTAGAGATTTTCTCTCGAACTGCCTTTTTGGATACATATTAATTATAAAATATAAGTTTAAAACGGTAAAGAATATTATAGAAATCGAGCATTATTATAAGTTATAAATTTGTTGATGTAAATTTGTTCATCGCCAATTTACCTTTTTTATTGGATTTAGGTGCATACAAAGCAATGCACTTCTTGAGATGGCATACAAAGCAAGTTGTATAATTAATATTTTTTTTGTTAAAGCAAGAGTCGTACCTTCTTTTCATTATAAACAAAGACACAAGTTACATAAACAACTACCCAATGGGACCTGAGGGTCAAACATTAACAATCCCCTCAGGGCTTGGCAGCCAAGCCAAGGGCCCATTAACTTCCAAAAAAGCCAAACCAATACCTAAACCACCCAAACTATTTGAAAAGATCTATCTGTTGAGAATCATGTCGGGACCGAGGAAGGCATATTCTATGATTCTAAACACGGACCTGATGAAAAAATAAAAACCCAACTAAACTGATTTCGGGTCCGAATTGTGGAACAAACATCGCACATATGATCTGCCCGAAATCCACTGATGTCGTCTTCACTACACAACATGCCCGGAAGATAATCATTAATCTTTACCCAAACATCAGGTAACGTGACATTACAACCCGCCCTTAGAAGCCCGCGAAATTTTCCGCCCACCAGACCTCGGAAGAGACTCTTTCATCTGAGCCAAACGTTCTGACGCCTAAACCAATGGTCCTGGAAGATATCGCATAGAAAAGCTGCCCGAGGTTTAACATGCCGCTCCTTCAATTTGCATGACCAATCATGACCGTTGATCGCAATAGCGGGATCCAATGGTTGACCATAATATCGCATCACCCAAGTTACCCATACATTAATGTGTGATGGAGGGTGGTTTCCAAATCCTCCCTTTGCCACGAGTGGGAAGATGTATGGGATCGCTGCAAAATCACTAAAACCACTTTCCTCCTTATAGTGGTGTGATCATCCAAATACCACCAAGGAAACAACTTTTCTCTCCAAGGCACAAAAAAGCAAAGATTCTGGTTGTTGATGAAATAGGGATTCCTTCCACGTCTGCTCATCTTCCTAGCCTGAGCTTGCATTCCAGTAAAGAAGAGAGGCTCACCGTTAAATAAGGAGCTTTAGTAACCTTTGCACTTCCCCTGAAGAACATTTTTGACTATATCACTCATACTAAGGTATCTATCTACCATTCTTGTTCATCGCCTCCTCAAGGACTTGTTTTCTTGAAGCTGATGACACATACGAAGGTCAAAAATTAAGAGCTTACCTCCATGGCTCTGTGTCTAAACCCTCTCCTATCTTCCTCCTCTTGTTCACTGCAAAGAGTTTTTAATCTGCTTTGTCGCAACTCCTGCCATCCCATCGAAACCTTGACTTTCGTACTGCTAACCCCTTGATTGGCTAGGAGATCTGCCAGCTTGTTGGCCTTTCTACGAACATGCTAGAAGCTGATAGTGCACAAATTTTGTAGGTGATCCTGAATTCTCTAGAAAACCCTGATTAATTTCCAGTGTTTGGAGACTTTCTTTGGCGTTGTTCCACTATCTATTCTTTTCACTAAGTTAATTACTAGCTCTGAATCAGCTTCTACTATCACATTGCAGCAATTATCCTGACTTAGAAAATCCAGGCATTGCTCCAAAGCCATTAGTTCAACCATGTTATTGGTGGCTGTACCTAGGTGACAATGGAAAATGGAGATAATACTTCCCTTGGCATCCATAAGAACTCCCCCATACCCAGCCGTTCCCGGGTTTCCTTTAGACGCTCCATCAATATTGTATTTTAGATATCCTTCTGGGGGAGGATGCCAGAAATCCTTCTCCCTATCCCTTGCTGTAACCTTTCTATTAAGACCTTGAGGAGTTAGTCCCAGCAGCCCTAGCTGTCTGAGAATTTTCCCTTCCAGATCTGAGGGAGGATTATTATGGTGGTGGCAAACTGTGGAACCCACTGTCTCCTTAAGTTGTTTTAGTATAGTCTCAAACAGGAGATATGGGGGATTTTTTTCCTCCTTGAATATTCTTTTGTTCCTCTCCTTCCAAACATTCCATATAATAAAGCTTGGTGTAAGGGTCCATGTTGAGTTGATAATTTCATGATCTGAAAAATTTCCCCTCCAACTAATGAGGGTATTGAAGATGCTTCCTCTGTCCCTGTCAGATTGTTGAAATATTCTGACAAATATGTCCCATAGCCAGGAGGTGAAGATGCAGTTGTTGAGAAGATGTTCCATTGTTTCTTCTTGCTCCCCATAGAGTAGTCACCTCGAAGGGCCCAAAACACCCCTCTTCGTAATATTGTCCCAAGTCAGGATTTTCCTGTGGTAAACCAACCACATGAAGAGTATGATTTTCATCCACCCTTGGTGCCTCCAAAGTTTCTGCCAGATTTTGTCCAGAACCTAGGGAGTTAGCTCGAGGAGAATGTCTTTGGTTTCTTTGAGATTAAAGGTGCCCTCTTTATTATTGCCCCATCTTAGTTGGTCTTGCCCCTCAGAAACTAAGAACATCCTTTGTTCCACGATTTTCCTTAGCTCCTCTGCTTTAGTTTTCAAGGGGATATTATTTCTGCAATCAATGTTCTTCTAGATTCTCCATTTCTCCATCGTCTGAGTATTATCCCAGAAGTCCTTTACTTTGATTAGGCCTTGTGAATCTGTCTCATGTTTAAGATCGAGGAAGTTTTCTTTTAACAATATCGGTTCGTGTTGCCACTTATCATCCCAGAAAAGAGCTTGATTCCCTTCTCTGATTTCCCAGAAACTATTGTCTTGAATTAATCTTCTATTTTCCCAAGCTTTGTTCCAGATGAATGAGCCCTTAATATTACCAAACATTCTTATGAGATCACTAGTTTTCCAGGATCTTGCATATTTTTCTTTCCAGATATTTGCCCATTGAGTCTTTGGATTTTGAACCCAGTGCCGCCATAGTTTGGCCCCTAGAACCTTGCTGAGTATTTCTTGATCGTCCAAACCAAGCCCTCCGTGGTTTTTGGATCTGCAGATTTTTTCACAAGACACTAAGGCCCATTTCTTCTTCCTCTCCTCCTTACCCCAAAGGAAGTTTCTTTGTATAATTTGAGTTGTTGAAGGACTCCTTTCAGAGCTGGGAGGGAAGATGACATGAAAATAGGGGTGGCTTACAGAACAGCTTTAGTGAGAACCAACCTTCTTGCAAGATTTAAAGATCAGAAGGTCCACTTACTGACTTTATCCCGCAACTTATTCATCATGGGTTCCCAAATGGTTTTGAGAATTGGTTTATCCGTTAGAGGGATTCCCAAAAATTTTGAGGGAAGGACATCCCTTTGAAAGCCAAGAATTCTAGAGATATTCCTTTGGATCGCAATATTTGTATTAAAGAAAAAGTTTTTTGATTTGGAGAGGTTGACTTCCATACCTGTGGCCTTAGCAAAGAAGTTCAGAATTTGTTTATAAGTTGTAGCTTCTTTGATAATGGGGATTCCTTGTAGCATTGTATCATCTACAAATTGTTGATGGGTTAGAGCCTAACCATTCTCAGATAGTAGAAGGCCTTTAATCTTGCCTGTAACTTTAGCATGCTTGATGGACCTACCAAGTCCTTCCACCATGAGAATGAAAAGAAATGGAGAGAGTGGGTCTCCCTATCTGAGGCCTCTGGAAGGACTGAAAATCTCAGAGGGAGAGCCATTCACCAAAATAGAGAAGCTAGAGGAGGTAACTAAGGCCATTACCCACCTAACCCAATTATGATCAAAACCAAAAGCAATAAGTACCCTTTTCATATAGGACTAGTTTATTTTGTCATAAGCTTTGGCTATATCTAATTGCATGATCATTCTAGCCTGCCTTTTGCTTTTTAATGAGTGAACCACCTCATGAGCTTGAATGATGTTATCTAAAATTTGTTTGCCTTCCACATAGCCTGATTGTTCCCGTGAAACTAGGGTAGGAAGCAAAGGCTTAAGTCTATTTACCACTACTTTGGATATTATCTTGTAAACCAAATTGTAAAGAGATATGGGTCTAAACTTATCTAGAGTTTGAGCATCATATTACTTAGGGATAAGGGAGATAAAGGAGGTATTCAGCACTTTCAAAATGGTTCTCTTCATCCTGGAATCCTCCACCACATTCAGAATATCCTGTTTAACAATATTCCAGCATGCTTTGAAAAAATCCACATTAAAGCCATCTGGGCCTGGTGCTTTTCCATTTCGCATTTCTTTGAGGACATCATCTACCTCCTTTTCAGAAACTGGCCTATTTATATTGAAATTTTCCTCTCTGGATACCATCTTTGGTATATTTCTAGTTACCTCACATATGAATTGTTCTCTATCCGAATTATTTTCCTGAGTAATGTTCCGGATGTGCTGAACCAACACAGCTTCAATATTCTCATGGGAGGTAAGAAGAATCCCTTCTTTGTTTTTAATTGAAGATATTATATTATGCGTTCTATTTGCCATGGTGGACCTATGAAAAAATTTCATGTTACGCTCCCCTTCTTTTAGCCATTGGACTATAGAATTTTGTCCTCAAAAAACCTCCTCCTGTTTGCATAGTTTGTCCCATTCTTACTGATAATTATCAACTTGAGAGCTTTTGTCTTTATCAATCCTTCCTTTATCAGAGCTTGGTTGAGATCCTTCATTTTGTTTTCAACTGATTTTTTCTCCACAAAAATATTGCCAAAATAATTTATGTTCCAATCCTTTAGTCTGAGTTTGATATGCTTTAATCTCTTATGAAGAAGAAACATTCTAGTTCCCTGAATCTGTAAATCTTCTGTCCACCATTTTTTAATATTGTTGAAGAAGTCTAGGTGGGAGAGCCAGATGTTTTCAAATCTGAAAGGTCTATTTCTGAGAATGCCCATACCTTTGATCTCCAGTTGAACCGGCCAGTGATCTGAGCCTCCAAAGGGGAGAACTTCCGCTATTACTTCCTTATTTGTTAGCATCAGATCCTCTGAGATCATGAATCTATCTAGCTTTGAGGCTACTTGAGACTCTCCACCTGTTTTATTATTCCAAATAAGGAGGCCAGTATTCATTTTAGTATCTACAAGGTTCATCTTGTCTATAAAGGTTTGAAATTCCAAAGAGTCTTTACTTAGGATTCTTATTCCTCCTTTATTCCCAGAGAGAGATTTGATCATATTGAAATCCCCTCCGATGATCCAAGGTATTCATACATGTCTGTCCCTGAGATCCACTAGTGACTCTAGACACTTGAGTTTGTCATCTATTCTTTGAGGGCCATAAACATTTGTGACTAGATAGGGGTGCCTGTCTCCTGCAGGTTGGATGACGATAGAAAGATAATTCCTGGTAGCCTTAGCATCTATTATACTTATTTTTTGAGAGTTCCAAAGAGTGATAATTCCCCCCGCTGTATCCTCTGCTTTAACTTCTAAAAACCCAAATCTACTGAGCCACTTACTATGGATTTGTCTTATTTTTTGAATGGAACATTTCGTTTCTTGGATAAAGATAATCTCTGGCATTTCTTACTTCATTCTATTACTGAGTATTCTCTACTTTCTCTTACTCCCTAGACCTCTTATACTCCAAGATATAAACTTCATAATTACATATTTGTGAAGGAGTAGCTGGCAAGATCTTTCATCTTTCTTGAATCTATCATTAGCTTGCTACACTCCATCAAGGGTTCATTCTAGTTTTTCCTACCTCTTTTCTTACTTGGGTTTCTTGTTTCTAGTCCGAGAGTAATTTTCATCGCCTTCACTACTCTAATTTCCTACTTTTCTATATTTTTTCCTTTTCCCGATGCATTAGTCTCTGTTTTCCATAAAAACAATTATTGTATTCTACTGAGTTCTTCTTGAGGTACCGAATCCACTCCTCTCATGGTTCCCTGAATCAAGAACCCTTCCAGATCTAGGTTTTCTTTATCAAGTATCTCCTGTAGCTCATGGTCCTCCAGGTCCATTTCACTCTGGGTCATATCCTGATCCATCTCGAGTTCTATTTCACTCATCATGGTTTCTTTCTGATAATCAGTTTCCTGGTTTTGGTCACATTCTTCTTCTTTTCTCTTTTCCCCAGGCTTTCCTTCAATAACTTGATCTTCCTTTGTGATTTCTTCATCTTCCTCAAGAACTTGGAACTTATTTTGACTGACCTTAAGCCCTTCATCTTGATGTTGCTTTGGTTCTCTCTTGCTTCCTTTTCCTCGATTGACCACTTTCTGGAAGCTATCCGTTTCCTTCACTGTATTAGCCTTGCTGTTATTTACTACTTTCCCGAGTGGACAGTCTCTAAATAGATGTCTATGTTCATGACATCTATGACATCTGAATGGGATATGCTTGTAGTTTACTGTTTGCACCCATTCTTCATCAAAGACTTCCAGGATCACTTCATCTAGCAGAGCTCCTAATAGATCCATTTCCACACATATCCTAGCAAATGAAGTGTATTTCCCTCTTCTTGTGGCTTCAGAAGCTTTGAAAAAACGACCTAATTTATTCCCTATGGCTGTTAACGATTCATTTTATGAGTAATCAAGAGGTAAAGAATAGAGTCTTACCCAGACCATACCGAGGTGAAAGTATCATGTTCCAGGACAAAGTTCATCATCCATGGCCTCATGTAGAGTCCATCTGCCGCATAGAAGTAGGGTCCTCCTTCAAATACTTTGTCCTTATCTTCAATATTCATGAACACCACAGTGAAGAAACCCTTTGACCCAAGATGAAGGTCGATGCTCCCTTTAGGTTTCCAGTGATATTTGATCCATGTCTATAAAGCTTTTTCAGTGGGCCATAGTCCCATGAACTTATAGATAATAGCATATGTTCGCATGTGATCCTTGTGTGCCTGCAGGGCAGGGTCGTTTAAAACAACTCTTGGTGTGATCTCAGCTTTGGGTTTGCAGGGTCCCTTTTGTTTCTTGTCTTTAGTGCCCTGTTTTTTGTCTTCTACCTCATTTTCCTTTGTGCCATTGATTTCCTTGGTATTGCCTCCTGTTGTCTCCTCTTCCATAGTTCTTTTCCCTTCCTCCAAAGCCCCTTTAGTATTTTCTAGAGGTTTCTTACCTCTACTAGCCATGACCTCCTTGAAGGAGGGAGAAGCTCTCCCTCCTCTGCGACCCTCCATGAGGAACACCATCTGCTACTCGCATAAACCCTAGAAATTCGCCTTCGTTGTGGCCGAGAGAAAAAAAGAGTCAAGAAAAGCCTCGTTGTTCTATATAATTAACATTTTTAATCTCAAAACTTTTAACAATTTTTTATAATTTCTATTTTCTTTCTAAACTAATCATTGCTACTTTAAAATATTGAAATCTCATAAGACAAATGAGAAAAACACGACTTAAAATAGAAAAAACCTACCATCTTTAACTGTCTTGCAAACTAATCATTGTTATATTAAAATATGAAATATCATAAAGTCTCAGAAAAAGCAAAAAAAAAAACTTAAAAGAAAATGAAATAAAAAGAAGACAAATTGTTTGTTGTACTGGTAGCTAACTTGTTTGCCTTTGCAAGTCTTATTAATTTCAAGTAAATACAAAGCCATATTTTTCAAAAGCACGGTTCTCACTTTGATCCAGGTGGATGTTGGTGGCCACTCACCTATCCCATTTGGACCCCCACAACTGTCTCTTTCAGCTTTTTCAATTTCGTAAATTGTAGCACAGTTTACTATTTTTAGCAGTTTTTCGGGTCCTGAACTTCTGGAGCCGTTTTGAGGCCCTAAACGACGTTTTTTGGGAAATCTGGGCAACATGGGTCCATGGATCAATGCTGCCTCCCAAAGTGGTAGTGCTCGGATAGATCTTTCTAACGAGCTATTGTACGCGTCAAATGGAGATCGTATGCCAAAGTTACGACCCCAGGAAATTGATGTACCAATTTACCCAAACGGGGCCCACAATTTGGCGTTTCATCTTCTAGGGTTAGGTTTTGGGATGTGAAAGGCTTTCCATTGTTTCTAAACAATAAATAGGCCTTCGAGCCTCATTGTAACACAGTTCAGAGGCATGTAGCCACCACATCTCTTCTTAGAGATAAGCTACATCGCCCTAGCTGGTTTATTTCCATTTCTGTTTGTAAGCATATTTCAGTATTTTACAGTAATGAAATGGAGTATTATTTCCGCTGCATATCTGTCTTTATGGTTATCTCTATGTTTTATTGCGTTCCTGTTTAAATCCGGATCAGTGGTATCAGAGCGGTCTGCTTTTTCTCTGTTTTTCTTTGCATGTCCCAAACGAGGTCGGGATATAAGGAGTTAGGGCTTGAATTGGTCGAACCTTTGCAAGACCAACCTTACAATCCCGATGGCCTCCCATGGTGGATGAGAAGAAAGATGAGGGGGCAGGAGATCCTATCAAAATCTTGCTCGAAGAAGCACTTGAGCGGCAAAGGAATGCGATGATGGATAGCTTTGCACAAATCCTTCAGCGGCTACCCAGAGGTGACGCATCGGCTTCCAACAGCGACTCTGGAAATGCCACACCATTTAAGGTACAAGTTAATTTTGAAATCATCATCTTCAAGGGTCAAATAGACGCAGATGTTGTAGATAAATGGTTAAATCTACTAGATGGGTATTTTTCTGTTCACGAATTTTCAAGTCCGGAAAAGATTGTTTTCGCTCTTCTCAAAGCAGCCCCCCACGTCAAGGATTGGTGGGAAACCTACTACAAGAAGAAGGATGAAAGTACAGGCTCACTATTTTCAGCCGCACCCACTTGGAATGACTTTCGGGATGCCATCAAGGAGCAGTACTACCCTCTCGGAAGCTATGAGGACAAATACATCAAATGGACCACACTACGGCAGGGACGAGACCAAGATGTGCCGGAGTTCACAAACATTTTTCATACCCTTCGCACTCAGTTGGGTATCAAAGCTTCTGAGCTACATCTCGTACTCAAATACCGCGACTGCCTACACAAATACATCCAGGAAGAGATGGGGTTCTTGAACATCTCCTCACTCGGCATAGCATACCAATACGCTATCAAAATAGATCAAAAGTTCAAACAGAAGAAGCGAGACTTTGGATCTGCAAATCTGAAGCCCAAAGGACAAAGCCAAGGTGGGGTGACCCAAGACAATCCGTCGAAGCCGCAAGAAAAGAACAACACCACGAAGCTGAAGAAGGACACAGGAAAGTGGTGTGAGTTCCACAAGAGTCCCACTCATAACACAAGTGAGTGTCGGACCAAGCAGTTGCTGGTGGCCGAGTTGAAGGCTTCTAAATCAGATGCATGTTCCGACCCTGAGCCAGAACCCAACAAGGGGAATGGAAGAGGGAAGAAAATCATTGATGCAGATCCCAGTGCCACTGTTGCCACTGCTAAGATCCAGAAAAATGAGCCCGAAAATCTAGAGGAAGGGGAGCGTCTTTTCCACTCACAGATGTGGGTGAAGGGTTCGCCGCTGCAATTCATCGTCGACAATGGCAGCCAAAAGAACCTTATTTCAGAAGAGGTCGCAAAGCAGTTGGGCCTACAGACTACACCACACACCCAGCCGTACAGTATCGGATGGCTTCATGAAGGATGAGATCTCAAAGTTCGCCAGCAGTGCCGCCTTCCCTACAGCATCAAGCCCTTCACAGACGAGGTATTGTGTGATGTTACACCTCTGGATGTTTGTGATGTATTACTAGGACAACCATACTTGTGGAGGCGACATGCTGTGTATGAGTCAAGGCCTCGTGTTGTCATTATTTCTTTGAATAGTTCATTATATAGGATACCGGAGGTAGCCCCACCTACTGCCACCTCTTTGATCACTACTAAGAAAGGCAGCAAGCTCATCTCCCAGACCAGGAAATTCATCTGTCTGGTTCATTCCCAAAGTAAGGGGAAGATCGTGGCTACATCCATGACCCCTGCAAAGGGTTCCTCCATGCAGCAACAACATCAAAGGGATACGGTCATGACAGAACACAAGAACAACTTCTCATCACCCACAGGGCTACCACATAAGTTTCAGGTGGGCAACAAAGTTTGGTTACATCTGCACAAAGAATGCCTTACCAAAACCCATCAGAAACTCAGACCACTCCGACATGGTCATTACACCAATACCAAGGCTATGGGAAACAATGCTTTGAAGCACAACATTCCCCCATTACTTTGCTTGCACCGAGTGTTCAATGCGGACCATTGTTGACCATGCTTCCCACCATTTCTAGACACATCAGAGATTGCAGAACAGCTCACCAGAGACACAGATCAACAGAAGCTTCCTCATCTCAGGGATGAACTCAACGCAATGGAGACCATTGGTTCCTAAGGGGGGAGGAATGATCCAGGTGGATGTTGGTGGCCACCCACCTATCCCATTTGGACCCCCATAACTATCTCTTTCAGCTTTTTCAGTTTCATAAATTGTACCACAGTTTACTATTTTTAGCAGTTTTTCGGGTCCTGAACTTCCGGAGCTGTTTTGAGGCCCTAAGTGACTTTTTTGGGAAATCTGGGGCTACATGCATCCATGGACCCATGTTGCCTCCCAAAGTGGTAGTTCTCGGATAGATCTTTCTAACGAGCTATTGTACGCGTCAAACGGAGATCGTATGCCAAAGTTACGATCCCAGGAAATTGATGTATCAATTTACCCAAACGGGGCCCACAATTTGGTGTTTCATCTTCTAGGGTTAGGTTTCAGGATGCGAAAGGTTTTCCATTTTTTCTCAACAATAAATAGGCCTTCAAGCCTCATTGTAACACAGTTCAGAGGCATGTAGCCACCACATCTCTTCTCAGAGATAAGCTACATCGCCCTAACTGGTTTATTTCCATTTCTGTTTGTAAGCATATTTTAGTATTTTACAGTAATGAAATGAAGTATTATTTCCACTACATATCTGTCTTTATGGTTATCTCTGTGTTTTATTGCGTTCCTGTTTAAATCCGGATCAGTGGTATTAGAGCGGTCTGCTTTTTCTCTGTTTTTCTTTGCATGTCCCCAACGAGGTCGGTATATAAGGAGTTAGGGCTTGAACTGGTCGAACCTTTGCAAGACCAACCTCGCAAATCCCGACGGCCTCCCATGGCGGATGAGAAGAAGGACGAGGGGGTAGGAGATCCTATCAAAATCTTGCTCGAAGAAGCACTCGAGCAGCAAAGGAACGCGATGATGGATAGCTTTGCGCAGATTCTTCAGCGGCTACCCAGAGGTGACGCATCGGCTTCCAACAATGACTCTAGAAACGCCACACCGTTTAAGGTACAAGTTAATTTTGAAATCCCCATCTTCGAGGGTCAAATAGACGCAGATGCCGTAGATAAATGGTTAAATCTGCTAGATGGGTATTTTTCTGTTCACGAATTTTCAAGTCGGGAAAAGATTGTTTTCGCTCTTCTCAAAGCAGCCCCCCACATCAAGGACTGGTGGGAAACCTACTGCGAGTAGAAGGATGAAAGTACAGGCTCACTATTTTCAGCCGCACCCACTTGGAATGACTTCTGAGATGCCATAAAGGAGCAGTACTACCCTATCGGAAGCTATGAGGACAAATACATCAAATGGACCACAGTACGGCAGGGACGAGACCAAGATGCGCCGGAGTTCACAAACATTTTTCATACTCTTCGCACACAGTTGTGTATCAAAGACTCTTAGCTACATCTGGTACTCAAATACTGCGGATGCCTACACAAATACATCTAGGAAGAGATGGGGTTCTTTAACATCTCCTCACTCGGCACAGCATACTGATACGCTGTCAAAATCGAGCAAAAGTTCAAACAGAAGAAGCGAGACTTTGGATCTGCAAATCCGAAGCGCAAAGGACAAATCCAAGGTGGGGTGACCCAAGACAACATGTCGATGCCGCAAGAAAAGAACAACACCACGAAGCTGAAGAAGGACACAGGAAAGTGGTGTGAGTTCCACAAGAGTCCCACTCATAACACAAGTGAGTGTCGGACCAAGCAGTCGTTGGTGGCCGAGTTGAAGGCTTCTGAATCAGATGCATGTTCCGACCCTGAGCCAGAACCCGACAAGGGGAATGGAAGAGGGAAGCAAATCATTGATGTAGATCCCAGTGCCACTGTTGCCACTGCTAAGATCCAGAAAAATGAGCCCAAAAATCCAGAGGAAGGGGAGCGTCTTTTCCACTCACAGATGTGGGTGAAGGGTTCGCCACTGCAATTCATTTTCGACATTGGCAGCCAAAAGAAGCTTATTTCAGCAGAGGTCATGAAGCGGTTGGGCCTACCGACTACACCACACCCCCAGTCGTACAGTATCGGATGGCTTCATGAAGGACGAGATCTCAAAGTTCGCCAACAGTGCCGCCTTCCCTACAGCATCATGCCCTTCACAGACGAGGTATTGTGTGATGTTACACCTCTGGATGTTTGTGATGTATTACTAGGCCTACCATACTTGTGGAGGCGACATGTTGTGTATGAGACAAGGCCTCGTGCTGTAATTATTTCTTTGAATAATTCATTATATAGGATACCGGAGGTAGCCCCACCTACTGCCACCTCTTTGATCACTACTAAGAAAGGCAGCAAGCTAATCACCTAGACCAGGAAATTCATCTGTCTGGTTCACTCCCAAAGTAAGGGGAAGATCGTTGCTACATGCATGACCCCTGCAAAGGGTTCCTCCATGTAGCAGCAGCAGCAAAGGGATGCGTTCATGACAGAACACAGGAACAACTTCTCCTCACCCACAGGGGTACCACATAAGTTTCAGGTGGGCAACAAAGTTTGGTTACATCTGTAGAGAGAACGCCTTACCAGAACCCATCAGAAACTCAGACCACTCCGACATGGTCATTACACCAATACCAAGGCTATGGGAAACAATGCTTTGAAGCATAGCATTCCTCCATTCCTTTGCTTGCACCGAGTTTTCAATGCGGACCATTGTCGACCATGCTTCCCACCATTTCTGGACACATCAGAGATTGCAGAACAGCTCACCAGAGACACAAATCAGCAAAAGCTTCCTCATCTCAGGGATCAACTCAACACAATGGGGACCATTGGTTCCTAAGGGGGGAGGAATGATCCAGGTGGATGTTGGTGGCCAGCCACCTATCCCATTTGGACCCCCACAACTGTCTCTTTCAGCTTTTTCAGTTTCGTAAATTTTAGCACTGTTTACTATTTTTAGCAGTTTTTTCGGGTTATGAACTTCCAGAGCCATTTTGAGGCCCTAAACGACGTTTTTTGGGAAATCTGGGGCAACATGCAGTCATGGACCCATGTTGCCTTGCAAAGTGGTAGTTCTTGGATAGATCTTTCTAACGAGCTATTGTACACGTCAAACGGAGATCGTATGCCAAAGTTATGACCCCAGGAAATTGATGTACCAATTTACCCAAACGGGGCCCACAATTTGGTGTTTCATCTTCTAGGGTTAGGTTTCGGTATGTGAAAGGTTTTCCATTTTTTCTCAACAATAAATAGGCCTTCAAGCCTCATTATAACACAGTTTAGAGGCATGTAGCCACCACATCTCTTCTCAGAGAGAAGCTACATCGCCCTAGCTGGTTTATTTCCATTTCTGTTTGTAAGCATATTTCAGTATTTTACAGTAATGAAATGAAGTATTATTTCCACTGCATATCTGTCTTTATGGTTATCTCTGTGTTTTATTGCATTCCTGTTAAAATCCGGGATTTACAATTTATCAAGTCCTACGCACTCAATGGTTTTGAATCACAAGGAAACATTATAAGGAAAATTTTTACCTTCTTGTGAGCATTGACTACATAATAAATTATGGTACTATGATGCCTAATTAGTAAAAAATGAAACAAACTAAATCAAACCTTTATAATTACATAAACTCTAAATAGGTGATGTAGGTACCTTATTATTTAACATAGCGTTATTTTTGGTTCTTTATGCTGTATATAAAGTAAGAGAAAGTTCCAATAGAAAACTAATAGATTTCATTGGAAAATAATGAACACCATAATCTATATTCACTTATAATCATTGAATGCATGTTTGTAGAAGGTTTTGATGTATAAATTGTGATATCTCTTACAATATGAATTTTGTTAAGTTTGACTTTGCTAATAATATTTTTTACTATGTCCATGCACTTGTCATAAGACAAACATGTTACTTTGCAACTATTATTTTACCTTGGAAAATTGAGATGAATTATGATTTGTTTATGGATTATTAATGAGAAATTGTGAACAAAATGTCAGTTCTCATAAAATAGAAGTTTAACCACAAACAATATTAAACATTAATAAAAGTATCACAGAGTAATTGTCTATGTTCAAACTATGAAACTCAACATTACATTTTGACATTTTCGAATATCATAATGGATTAATTGATGGATATATTTTTGTGTATTCAATACATATCGAAAGGTTAAATTATCCTATTAAGGTCAAATAATACCAACATGGTCCATAAAACATGTTATCATCCTCTTTGATCAAGAAAGAAAACTAACTTGACAATGCCAAACACCATCCCCACGCATACACAAGGCTACATATAATTGGGTGCATTATATATCTCTATCTCTATCTATCTATCTATCTATATATATATATATCTATATATATCTATGAAGGATACCATTTAAACAAAAAAGAACTTGAAATCTTAGAATTCAAATAATAGAAGTGATAACTAGAAAATGTCAAACTAAAAAAAAGTATAAATTAGTACAATTTGTAGAAACACAATAGGAGAAACATATGGTTTTATATAACTTGTAATAAAGATTAAATAATGTTAGTTCTATAATAAATATTGATTCAATAAACATCCTATAACATTGCCCTTTCCTAATCCCTCTTATAGGAGGAAAATGAACTGAGAAGAGAATTTATGAAATCCAAGAAATCGACGTAAGTAAGGTATAATTATGTCTTCCTCGATTTAGTGTGCATTCACTATATTGGGATGCTAACCATATTTAAAAGCACCTCTCTAATTAAATTTCACTATACATCTAGTAAATAGAACAATGACAACAGGATTATGTAATATATGTGCATCACAATAATTTTTACCTATAGCTTTAGGAGATGATATCCCAAAGTTTCCATTTTATATGGATAAAGATAGGAACCATAAATACAAGGGAAGGTTCTTAATAGACCATGTTTGTATACAATGTCCTCTACATTAGATCCATCTCCCTCGACACCAAGCCATGTCACTATTTGTCGTTTTCTGTCTTGATTATCTATGATTTTATTCAAAATCCTTATATGTTGCATGCACACTTCAACAAATTCTCCAACATGCATAAAAGCTTCCCTATTTTTACTTCTAGATGAAAAATCTATTAGCGAAACAATAAATCACAAAATACTTGTTTTTGCATATTATTCATTAAAAATGGTTGTGAATGAAAGGGTATGTTCACTTTTCTATGAAACAATGAAGCTTCGAGCTTTCAATGGAAACAATGTGTGAAAATTATTATAAGGAACTTTTCACATTAGGTAATGTTGTGTTTTCCCTTGTTTGTAAATCAATTTCTTTGTAAGGGGTTGTAACAATAGCCCATACCTTTGAGAAACCTTTTTCCTTTGTCCCAAAACCATGGGGTAACATGGGATTTAGCACAATACATGCATGTAGAATTCTTAATAAACAAATTCCATAGGATAGTGTAATGTTCCAAACTTAAATAAACAATGATATGCAAACCAAAAACAATTTATACATAGAAATTTTCAACAATTAATAAATGCTCATAAAACCTCTAGAAATAGAACCGACTAAGCCATTTTACTAATCAATGGAGAAAGTACAATAGTATTGAGGAATGCACTTGGGGTTTCCTCAATGGCAACCATGACAAAACCTAGGTGATGAGACAATGATATCAAGTAATGGAAAATGATTGCTCCTCTAATGGTCGGTGTTGCTAAGAAAACTACATTTCCGGCTCAAAAGAAACTGTAATAAAATCCACTTCCACTACTCAGAAGATTCTACAAAATCAGCCCAATCTCCATGACCAAAACAAAAAAAAAAAACTAGAAAGGGTTTGGTCTAAATCCAAACTCGCAAATTCAGCCTCCAATATGCCCTATGCCCTCCAAACTACTCAAGAATATGACCAACAAAGAATATAAGAAAAAACATACTCCCAAGCTTCGGAAATGTATCAATCTTCTCCAAACTTTCTTCCCTTATCTCCCCAGGCAACGTTCAGCGTTAAAAATTGATGCTCTACCTCCCACGTGTGTACAAAATGTTGCCTCTGTGCTGGCCCAGGAAGTACAAAAGTCACACTCCCTAGAAGCAATCTCCTCCAGCATCCAAATTCTCCAATGTGATAGAAACCCTCCTATTCCTCCTCTCCATAAAATCTCCCAACCAAAATCCACTGCAAGACACCACAAGAAAACTCAGACTCCTCTTCACTACATCCTCCAGTGATATACACCGCGTGGAGATGAATGCAACTGCTGGAAACCATAATGAAATCATCCTCTAGATGAATGAAGAAAAAATTTCCTAGGGTGGCACTCGAAGGCCCTCGAAGAAAGGGTGAGATCTTTGCTTGAATAACTCTTTTTGAACAACAAGTTACTCAGCTAAGTAGCTCGATCAACCAAAGGGAAATTGATATGCCAAAATATGATGAAATGAGGAGAGATTCCTTCCTTATATAGATTTCGTGAATCACATTTCACTCCAATCTTCCCTCCATCGTGGGCCCTCACATAACCATCGAATTTTCCATTCCATGCAATTCACACTAGGGAGTGTTTATTTCCCTAGTGTGGGTGGCCCCCACGTGGAACTTAACCATAAAAAAATAACTCCTAATAAAATAGAATGGGCCCCACTATCCCCAAAATTGGCACCAAAATGCAATAATCAATCTTGTTCCAAATTAATTTAGGAACGGACACAACAATCCTCCCCTCCCAAATGTTCCTTGTCCCTAGGCAACTTCAATGTTGGAAGCTCAAGTATGTGCTCCACTTCCCAAGTAGCATCCTCATCTAGTAAGCTATTCCAATGCAACGAGTACTCTCTGATGACCCTGCTCCTGAGCTTCCTCTCCCTAGTCTCCAAGATGGCCTTCGGCTATAAAATCAGGTTCCCCTCATCATCAAGTAGAGGAAACTCTACAACTATTGTAACATGTTGGCCCAATACCCTCTAGAGGCATGACACATGAAAAATGTTATGGATCTTGCTCCCTAGTGGTAGCTCCAACTCATAAGCCACCTCTCAAACCATCCTGATCACCTTGTAAGGCATAAAGTATCTCGGTTACATCTTCTCAGCCCCCTTCTGCTTCAGTGTCCCCATCCTCAAAATGCCTCTCTACTTGATGCTTGTCAACATACATCTTCTGCTAGTTCTGAGTTGTCTATAACTTGACCTTAAGAGCCTTGAGGATATCTTGGCTCTGTAGGATCCAATCCTTGGTTTTTGGGGCCCTGTTATCTCCCAAAATAATGTCAGGAAAAGAAAAAGCATCATCACCATATAATGCACAGAATGGAGTCATACCAATGGACATGTGATTTGTGATGGTGTAACAATACTCTCCCAGATGCAACCTTCGAATCCAAGCCCTCTGCTGACCTGTCACATAGTTCTTGAGATAGTCCTCTAACCACTTGTTCACCCACTCTATCTAGTCATCAGTATGTGGATGGTAGATGGTGCTCAGGGTGAGCTCAGTGCCCACTTGCTTGAAAATCTCCTGCCAAAATCCTCCGATGAATCAGTTATCTCGTTCACTAGCTATATTCTTAGGGAGTCCAAGAAGATGAAAGACCTCCCTAAAGAATAACTCTATCACCTGTGAGGCTTAATATTTTGTCGGTATGGCAAAGAAGCGTGCAAACTTGCTGAGTCGGTTCACCACCACAAAATTACAATCCTTCCCTTGTACTGAGGGATGTTCGGTGATGAAATCCATAGAGATGCTCTCCCATTTCCCCTCAAGTATGGGAAGAGGCTACAACAGTCCTGCTAGATGGGTCAACTCTCCTTTGGTCCTCTGGCAAGCTTCACACTCCTACACATGCCTCAACACGTCTCCTTTGATGCCCTTCCAAGTGAAGTGCTCTCTCACTGCCATATAAGTCTTTTCGAAACTCTGGTTCCCAAACAAAGGAGAATCATGACCTGCTCGAAGGAAGCGCTCCCTTAACTGGGATACTGAAACCAGAAATATTCACCCTTTGTAACAAATAACCTCATCCACCATCCTATAGTTCTCATCTACACAGTTGTGTTACAATATCTCGCATGCCCGAGGATCCTTGGAGTACTCTACTAATAACTGAGCCTTCCAATCATGGCAAATGCTCATGAGTGAAACTCATGTTGGTCTATTATAGAGTGCATCTGCCACCACATTGTGCTTCCCCCGCACATACTCAATATCAAAATCCTAGGCCTGCACCTTGTTGAACCACCTCTGCTGCCGATCACTGAGGCCATGTTTCCACATGAAGTGGCGAAGACTGTTGTGATCCCTCTTCACCCAAAATCAGTTCCGCACCAAGTATTGTCTAAAATTTGCCAATGCATGCATTACGGCCAACATCTACTTGTCGTATATGGAATAAAAAATATCATGTAGTAGGAGCTACTGGCCTCAAATGTAATGGTATTCTCTTCTTAGGACAAGACTACCTCGATCCCCACACCCAATACATAACACTCTAATGTGTAAAGGTGTGTAAAATCCAAAACTGTCAATATCAGGCAACAACTCATCACCTCCTCGAGGCGATCAAATGCTTCTTGAGCTCCCTCTGTCCACACAAAATACCCCTTCTTAGTCAGAATAGTAACGGTTGTTTTCAACTGTGACAATCCCTTCACAAACTTCCGATAATAGGTACAGATGCCCAAAAATCCCCTCAGTGTTGTCACATTTTGAGCCTCTCAGGAATCTCGAATATTCTCATCAGGCCCCTTGACCCATTTGCACCTATTATGTGCCCCATGTAAAGAATCTATGTCAGCCCAAATTCACACTTGGAAATCTTGGCATAGAACTGTTGCTCCTCCAATATACACAAGACTGTCTCTAGGTGCTGTAGGTGCTCCTCCTATGTCCTGTAGTAGATCGAGATGTCATCAAAGAGTACTAGTAAAAACCTCCTCAGCTAGCCTATCAACACATGGTTCATGCACGATTGGAAAATGGCCAGTGCATTGGTCAACCCAAAAGACATGACCAAGAACTTGAAATGCGCATAATTACATATAAAAGTTGTCTTTTGGGTGTCCTACTCCCTCACACAAATCTAATGATACCCCGACCATAAATATATCTTAGAGAAGTACTTGGCTCCTCTAAGTTCTTCCATCAACTCATCAATACATGGAATGGGATACATGTTCATCGACATATTCTTGTTGAGGGCCATGTAGTCAATACACATTTAGAGGGTCCCCTCCTTCTTCTTCACAAGCATAACCAAAGAAGTGAAGGGAAAAGAACTCAGTCTAATGTGGCCCAACACCAATAGCTCCCTGTGGCCCTAAAAATTTCAACCTTATAAGCTTTGGGATTCTTGTGGGATGTAGTAATTACTGCGTAGACATCAGGCTCCAACTCTATAGTGTGCTCGAACCCGCTTTCAGGTGTTTTTACCAATGGTATATCTCCAAATACTATTATATATCTATCCAGTACTGCCTATATGTCTAGACGTGGTGACTTGGACTCCCCCCCAACCTCTGAAATCCTCAACTCTTCTCCTCATGCTATGTCTCCATCCCTAAAACTGACCTCCATCCCCATAGCCTCTATCAGAGAGGGAATATATTGAGTGCACTGCATAGTCCTATCTCCTAGTATTAAGACTGAAAACCCCTCAAACTTTGCAGTGGTGATGCCCCTTTTCTTGACCATCTGAGCATCAATAAAGTTTTTGGTGGCCCCATTGTTTACTAAAAATAAGACGCGTTTCCCCTACACCATACCTTTGATCCTCATGGTAAAAAAATTGGGAATCTCGCACAAACAAGCTAGGACTCCCACGGTTAGTGCAAAATATTCTCCTCCCCATGGTGGTGGTTGTGGAGGTCCACTCCTTGCTAGATCCTCTCTATCTCCTCCACCAAGCTCCAACTCCACCTCGTCCTCTGGATCATTGTCAAAGAAGACATCGATGTAACGAGCCTTGCCCGTTGTGCAGTGATGGTCTGGTGCCCAAGGCTCTCGACATGTATAACACAACTTCCTCCTCCCGAGGACCCTCTCTGTCTCATCATCCAAATTTCCACACCGTTTGGTTTCTCTCTACATTGCAGGTGATTTAATGTCACCTCCCTTCTAAGTGTAGGAATTGCATGGATGAAATGGTGCTCGGGTCTTAGGGATGGCTCCCTATAAATCTCGTGTACAGGTCACTGCCTCCAGAAGAGTAGATGGTCTACATGACTTCACCAGTCCCCATAGTGGCTCCGTTAAGCCTTCCACAAATGTGTATACTCTCCTAGCATCTGAAAAATCGGGAACCATGACTAAGACCCTCAAGAACTCTAAAATATAATGCCCCGGATGTCCTCTCTACCTTAATAAAGTCAACTCCCTGAAGTGAGCCTCTGGATCCCTCCGATCAAAATGCTCCACTAATCTCCATGTGAAGTCCTCATAGTAGGTCATGCCGACATGCCCTAGAGTGGCAAAGACATGAAACCACTTATTGTGTGCCTCCCCATCCAAATGTAATGTGGTCATCTTGATGGCTTTTACCTCTATCTTCCTTTTGAGTTTGAATTAAGTGTCCGACTTCTCTACCCAAGCACATGGTGTGCTCTTGGTAGTGCCATCATAGGCTGGAAAATACATCTTCCCAATGGTGCAGTGAAACTCATAATTCTATGTACCATGGCTTCCATAGCCCTTCCCCTTTTTATTTTGTTTGAGATGGAAATAATATCTGAAAGATAGAGCCTCTCTGAAATATGCTCCCATGGACTGCCACTCCACAAAATTCTCTCCCATCAGTGATGGATCCTCTCCTCCACTCATTTCACCTTGCACAAAAGGTATAAAAGAAGATAAATTAGCTCGATTTGGCTCACTCCAAGATGGTCATTGCAAAGTAGGTGAAAGGTCATCAAGTTTTGAGAGGCCCTTGAAGTCTCTCCATATATAAACTCCCAGTGAGTGCTCTGCTCTGAGTTCTGCATCTTGGTATCATCCAACATCTCCTTCTTCCATTTTTACAAACTTCTTAAGGCCTTCAAGATATTTTCAAACGCCATTTTTTCCCTGCTCTTCAGCTCCCCCATATCCTCTGCTACCACTATCTTCCCATGATCCTCTGTCTCTGGAGTAGTCTCCAACTCCCTTTCCTTGCTCAGGTACCTATGTCTCTAAAGTAATCTAGAACTCCCTTTCCTTGCTCTGGTACCTCTGTCTTTGGAGTAATATCCAACTCGCTTTCCTTTCTCCGGTACCTTTGCCTCCTGTAACTAATATTTTGTCGATCCTCCTCACTCATAGAAAATTTCTCCCACAGCTAAGCTAGAATCTGAGCTCTAATACCACTGTAATGTTCCAAATTTAAATAAATAGTGATATGCAGAGAAAAAATTATTTGTACACATAAAATTTTAATAATGAATAAATGCTCATAAAAACTCCAGAACTAGAACTAGATGATCCATTTTATTAATCAGTGGAATAAGTACAATAGTATGGAGGAATGCACCTGGCCTTGCCTCAATGGAAAGCATGACAGAACCCAGGTGATGAGACAATGATATCAAGTACTAGAAAATGACTGCTCCTCTAATGCTCTATGCTACTGAGAAAACTACATTGATGGATGGAACGGAACTGTAGGAAACTCCACTTTTGTTGCTCGAAAAATGCTACAAAATCATACCCAAGCTCCTTGACCCAAATCCACAAAAACCCAGAAAGGGTTTGGTCTAAATCCAATCTCCCAGATTTAGCGTCTAATATGCCTTGCGCCCTCCAAACTGCTCAAGAATATAGCCTGCAAGGAATAAAAGAAAACACCTCCTCCCAAGATCTGGAAATCTACCAATCTCCTCCAAAATGCTTCCCTTAGCTCCCCCGACAAAGTTCAACCTTAAATACTAATGCTCTACCTCGCACGTGTGCACCAAATGTTACCTCTATGCTCGACCAAGAAGTGTGAAAGTCACACTTCCAAGAAGCACTCTCCTATAGCTTCCAAACTCTCCAAAGTGACAAGAAACCTCCTATGCCTCCTCTCCAGAAAATGTCCCAACCAAACTCCACTGCAAGACACCACAAGGAAACTCAACCTCCTCTTCATTGTGTCCTCCAGTAACACACACCACCTAGAGATGAATGCAACTGCCAGAAAGCACAATGAAATCCTCCTCTGGAAGAATGAATAAAAGCATTCCTATGGTGGCACTCAAAGTCCCCCAAAGAAAGGGTGAGCTCTTATCTTGAAGAACTCTTGCTCAACAACAACTAACTCGGCTAAGCAACTTGAGCAACCAAAGATAAATTGATATGCCAAAAAATGATGAAATGAGGAGAGTTTCCTTCTTTATATAGATTTCATGGAGCACTTTTACCTCCATCATGAGCACTCGCTTTACCATCGACTTTTCCCCTCCATGAAATTCGAACTAGGGAGTGCGTATTTTTAATTCCAAAAACTTTGTTGAGTTGTTTCATTGCTTCATCAGTGGTATCAAGTTCTCCGATATGGAATCTAAGGTCTGGAGAAATAGAAACACCTATCAAAACACGCGCTCGATCTTTCTTATTTCCCATTTGACTGCCTTAATTTCATCTTTAGGTTTAGATTCTTGGCCTGAGGCTATTCTATAAATACCTTTACTTCTAAGTAAATCCACAATGTAGGACAACCATTAGAAGTAGTTGGTGCTGTCAAGAATAACTTGGCATGGACATTCCATTTTAATATAAATTGAAGATATAGATGTTGAAACTAAGTGTTCCAATGGAAAGGTCTCAAGCAATTAGGCTCATTAAAAAAAAGGGCTCTGAAAACGACTACCGAATGAAGAAGTTATCGCTTTTTGAATAAAAGTTGTTGAGGATGATGACGATGTACTTTAATGTGTGGAAGTGAATGATAATGATATATTTTAAAAACAAAATCTTACCACCCATTTCCAAACTTAATCTAATTAGGTCACTTTAAAAAAAAAATAATCATCTGACGCACTTTTATAAATAAGTGAAAGTCACTTTTACAATGGTACTTTATGAGCTACCCACTAAATTGTAACTTAAATAAATGATAAGGAGACTTTAGGATTATAAGTGACTCACTTTTTATAATGGGTGAGAACACTTTTACATAAAGTAACTTCAAAAAATAAGTTACATGTGCTTTTTGAAAAAATAACTCAATGGAAAGAAAGACTTGAACCCAAGACCTCTATTCTCATAAAATAACTTTGGTCCAAGTGAGCTAGTTTAAAAGGTTAATAATTTTTGGAAAAGAGGAAAGGGTTTTTTTTGTTTTGTTTTAGTCACTGAAGCTTTGGAGTCCGTGTTTACTTGAGAAATCCATTTTCGCCTAAACAAAAAAACCACACAACCCAAAATGGACACGCAAAAAGAAACCAAACCTTACGACTTAAAGTTGGATTTCGCTAGAAACTAAATATTTTCATCGATGTTTCTGATTTTCTGAGATCACACTAAGACGCACCAGAAAAGAGAATAAGCATGAGAAAAATTCTTCCTTTCTATTTCTGGTTTTCCCAAATCGCACAGAGTTGCGGGGCAAAGATCATATGCAGAAATGAAAGGTATGGATTTGGTAATAAAAAACAAAGAGATAAATAAACCAAAATAAACAGAGAGATAAATAACTAAAACTGTAAATAAAGATTGTATACCTCCAGAGCTTTAAAATGACGGAGCTAGGGCCACCTGAAACCTTTTTATGTGAAACAAAAGGGCTTCCTCACTGGAACAGATGCTACTAACACAATAGAGTAGTCCTCTCATCCCGAAAGTGGTTAGAAATAGTAGATCTAGGAAATGACGGTCCGATGTAATTATACTGATCCAAATTGGCTCCTAGAACACTCTCTAAGTTTTCATGATTGTTTCAAATTATGCTAAAAGATTCAAGTCCTAGAAAAATCAAAGCTATCAAAAGGAATCCTTGTAACAGTTGTAGTTGTGGCCAGAGTAGAGCAATGAGGACCCTCGGTCGAGCGCGCAGACCGTTGGTCCATGGTAACGTGCAGTGGCGCAAACTGGAAAAAATGGAGGCCAAATCAAGAAACGGGGGTGGTTTCTGATACAGGATTAGTGCTAAAGCACTAATCGCATATTGCAGGGTGTCCCCCTCAGTGAAGGAAAGCCTCGAAGTGCCCAGACCAGAAATCGTTATAAAATTTGGAAAAGTAATGCCTTCAGTTCCGTAGCGCGGGTTTCCACAAACCGGCAGGATATCGGAAGGCCTCGAGGTGGTAAGAAATTTTGACAGAGTCCCACCCGATTCCACACATCAAGCAACACACGTCTGGCAGATGAGAAAGAAAATCGCCTGCATCGAACAGGTAAACATCGTGCGACTTGTCCGCCCGATATGAAGGACGACCATAGGATTTGGGGGGCCCAGATCAATGGCAGAGATATGTCCCGATGACTGACTGGGTTAGACAGGTCAAAAAGCATGATGACAGGGGATTTGAAGTTTGATGTGGATGATGCATTGGCAAACGATTGATGATTCATGGGTGATCTTGAAGCAAATAGAATTAACGACCATTCAAAAATTATTCAAGGAATCTAACACTCAGTTCGATGGGAAACAGGTGGCCACCTCCCTGCGAGGCGTTACCCAGTTATGATGACGTAGAGAAGAGGAATTCGAATGGATAGACATAAGGAAACTAGAAGGCCAAGAAGTGGAAACAAACTGACAGAAATCAGACTAGCTTTAATGCCATGAATTGACAGAAGTAGAGGAAACACAGAGAGGCAGACAAACGTTAGCTAGACACAGGAAGCTAATAGTAGAGAACAAAGAGTAGAAGCCGAGCTGACCTAAAGGTAGCATCGAGCCAGACAGAGGCAGAGAGAGTCAGAGAGTCTGTGTACTCCATTGAAGGCTTGAGAGGTTCAAGCAAACTCCTTGGCATAGGCCTGTCATATTACTATGACCCTCAGAGGTCGAGTTTCAGTAAGGATAGTTTGTGCACTTAGTTCCTACTAACTTCATTCTGTTTAGCGAGTCTCACATCGAGCTCACTGTTGTAGAAACTCTGCTTGAAAACATAATAGAGAGGCCACCACTAAAAGGCTGGACCAAGAGACATGGCCCAGGGGCATTGGGTTAACTCCTTGTTAAGCTTGTTTTGTTTACATGTTTGACTGTTATGTTTTCTTTGATTGCCTAAGTGTCTATGTATTCAAGAAATCTTATCAATCCATTGCATGAGTAACATAGGCACATCCATGCACATGACTCTGTAATACCTTTAATTCTTTGTCCTGGATAAATTCCAGATCAAGTGGTATCAGAGCTCTAGGTTACTAAGGTTAGACAAGCTTGTGTTGGATCTTGTTATTGAATGCTAACTAGATCAAATCTTAAATTAGGAGAAGGAGAGTTGGCTGAAACTAATCCAGAAATTGGAAGAGTCTATTCTAAGAGGAAAATGTCAAAAGAAAATCCCTTGGAATCAGACCCCCAGTTCATGGATAGTTTTATGACCATGAGATCCATGGTGGAGGAAATGTATAGGGAATCTAAGAAAAATATAGATGAAGATTCATAAAACTCCAAACAAGACAAAGGAGTAGAGAAATCTCTCCTCCATGACCACTTTAAAGGCAAAGGGAAAGGTGAAAAATTTCTCATGCCTCCTAATAGCCTTGAAAATAAAGAAAAAGACATCTTTGATTAAATTAGATGTTAAATTTGATTTACCAATATATGATGGAGAGTTTAATGCAGAGAAGCTGGATAATTGGATTAGACAGATTGATGTTTATTGCAGAGTGTAGAGCATTGACTCAGACAAGAGTAAGATTCAGCTAGCCAGCCTACGCCTTGGAGGCACTGCCTTGGTATGGTGGGAAGGCAAGACACATGCTGACATGAAGAAACATCGTAAGATTCTTTCTGTCTGGAGTGAATTTGTTTCTACAATTAAAAAACAATTCTATCCACTAGCCTACATGCAGCAAGCCATGATGAGATGGCAAACTCTTCGACAAATGAAAGGGCAATGTGTACAATGTTACACCCAAGAATTTAGGAAAAGAGCTTTGATTCTAGGAATTTCTTTAAACTCACCTAAGACTCTGTTGAAGTATATAGGTGGTCTACACAGCTACATGAGGCACACTATCCTCATTTTTAATCCCACCAGCATAGATGGGGTATCCGTTCAGGCTACGCATCTAGAAGCTAGAGGTAAGAATGGGAACTCAGAAGTTGGGGAATCATTCAAACCCACTGCAAGCAAAAATAAGGAGAAAAGAAAAAAAAATGGAAAGAGAGGAAGAAAAACACTGTACAGAAAAGCAAGTCTTCATGCACTCACTGTAAGAAGGATGGGCATGATGATGAACACTGTTGGATTCTGCATCTGGAGCTGAAACCTAAGAAGTTTGAGGGCAAGAAGAAGAAGACTACTGCAGCTATTCAAAAGGATTTGGGGTCAGACTCAGGAGATGAAGCAACAATCGCAGCCACAGGTATAAAAGGTAAAAATTCTGAAGCATCTACTAGTAATTCTGCACAATCCACTGATAATGAAGAAAATGAGAGCTACGATAATTATGAAAATAGAAAGTAGTAAGAAGTAGTGAAGTGAAAAGGTTAAGAGGAATTTTCTTGCTTGGGGAGAGCAAACAACTAGGGTTTCAAATTGCTACAGGGGTTGATCTCCATGAAAGAATGCAGAGGAGGGAGCTCCACTCCCTCCTATAAGGAGGCTGTGGCCAACAAGGGCAAGAAACCTTTAGAAAATGTTAGAGGTACTGTTGAGGAAGGAAGAAGAAATATGGAAGAAGAGAAAGATGGCACCAAAATGGAGAGTAACAACACAAAAGACAAGGAGGAAGATGACAAAAATCATGGAACAAAAGACAAAGGACAAAAGGGATCTTGTAAACCAAAAGCTGAAATCACTCCCAGAGTAGTTTTAAATGATCCGGCATTGCAGGCACACAGGGATCACATGCGAACTTATGCTATCATCTGTAAATTCATGGGACTATGGCCCACTGAAAAAGGTTTACAAATGTGGATCAAATACCACTAGAAACCTAAAGGGAGCATTGACCTACATCTTGGATCAAAGGGATTCTTCACTGTGGTATTCACAAATATTGAAGATAAAGACAAAGTGTTTGAAGGAGGGCCCTACTTCTACGCAGCAGCAGGTCTCTATATGTGGCCATGGATGATGAATTTTGTCCTGGAGCGTGAGACTTTTACTTCGGTCCCGGTCTGGGTAAGACTCTATTCTCTACCTCTTGATTACTGGAAAACTGAATTGTTAGCTACCATAGGCAATAAATTAGGTTGTTTTGTCAAAGCTTCTAAAGCCACAAGAAGGGGAAAATATACTTCCTTTGCAAGGACATGTGTGGAGATGGATCTATTTGGAGCTCTGCTGGATGAGGTAATCTTGGAGGTTTTTGATGAAGACTGGGTGCAAACAATAGGCTACGAGCATATTCCATTCAGATGTCACAGATGAGATGAACACGGGCACCTACTCAGAGACTGTCCTCTCAGTAAAGTAGAGAACAAGAGAAAAACTAATACAATGAAAGACACTAACAGCTTTCACAAAGTCGTACACAGGGGAAAAGGCGGCAAAAGAGGGTCTAAGCAACACCAAAAGGAAGGACAATAGGTTAGTTAGAACCAGTTCCAAGTTCTTGAAGAGGATGAAGAAATAATAACAGAATACCAAACAATGGGAGGAAGTCCTAGGGAGAAGGAGAAAAAATAAAACCAAAAACAAACACAGGACATTGACGAACAGAAAGAGATGATGACCAGTGACATAGAACCGGAGATGGATCAGGAAATGACCCAGAGTGAGATGGAACTGGAGGACCATGAGCTACAGGAGATTCTAGATAGAGAACACCTAGATCTGGAAGGGTTCTTGATTCATGGAACTACGAGTGGGGTAGAATCGTTACCTCAAGAAGAGTTCAATAGAATATAGAAGTTGTTTTTATGGAAAACTCAGGCTAAGGGTTTGGAGGGGGAAAAAACATTGACAGGCAGAGTAACGAAGGTGTGAAAATGATGAAAACTACTCCAGGCTTAGCACCTAGAAACCCAGGAAAGAAAAGAGGCAGGAAAAAGCAGAATGAGCTACTGATGGAATGCGGAAAGTTTATGATAGATTTAGGTAAGATGAAAGATCTAGCCAGCTACGCCTTTACAAATCTTTAAGTATGAAGTTCACATCTTTGAATATCATAGGTCTAGGTAGTAAAAGAAAACAGAGAATTCTTAGTAATAGAATGAAACAAGCAGCTCTGGATATAATTTTTATCCAGGAAACGAAATGTTCCATTCAAAAGTTAAGACAAATACATAGCAAATGGCTAAGTAGATTTGAGGTTCTAGAAGTCAAAGCAGAGAATACAATAGGGGGCATTCTCACTCTCTGGAACCCCCAAAGAATTTGTATAATAGATGCTGAGGCATCCAGGAATTATTTATCAGTGGTTATTCAGCCTGTAGGAGATAGGGATACCTATCTAGTCACGAATGTTTATGGCCCTCAAAGAATAGATGATAAACTCAAGTTCATAGATTCGCTTGTGGATCTCAGGGATAGACATGCAGGGATACCTTGGATAATGGGAGGGGACTTCAACATGATCAAATCACTTTCGGAGAAAAAAGGGGGAACCAGAGCTCTAAATAAAGATTCTTCAGCTTTCCAAATCTTTACACATAATATGAAGCTAATTGATATTGAAACAAACAATGGCCTCTTTACTTGGAACAAAAAAAGAGGAGGAGAGTCTCATGTGGCCTCCATGTTAGATAGATTCATTATCTTGGAGGACCTTATGCACATAGATAAGGAAATAATAGCGAGAGTTCTTCCCTTTGGAGGCTCAAATCGCTGGCAAGTTTAAATGGAAATCCGAGGAATAGGTACCCCCAGGAATAGACCTTTCAAATTTGAAAATATCTGGCTTTCCCACCCAGAATTCATCAACGATATTGAAAAATGGTGGGCAGAAGATTTGTAGATGTAGGGAACAAGAATGTTCCTTCTACACAAAATATTAAAGCACATCAAGCTTAGGCTTAAAGATTGGAACAAGAATGATTTTGGCAATATTTTTGTTGAAAATAAATCTGTGGAAAATAAAATGCAGGAACTTAATCAAGACCTGATTAAGGAAGGCTTTGATAAAGACAAAAGTGATAAAATCGAGAAACATCATCAAGACTGGGAAAATTTGTGTAAAGAAGAGGAAATATTTTGGAGACAAAAATCTAGAGTTCAATGGCTAAAAGAATGAGAGCATAACACTAGATTTTTCCACAGATCCACCATGGCGAGCAAAGCTCACAACATGATCTCTTCGATCAAGGAGAAGGACGGGAAGATTCATATCTCTCATGAGAACATAGAAGTTGTGTTAGTTCAGCACTTCTGAGGCATAGCGCGGGAAACCAATCCAGAAAGAGAACATTTGATCAGCGACTTAACCAGCCATATACCTAAGTTGGTGTCTAGAGAGGACAATTTCAATGTTAACGGGCTAGTGGCTGAAGAGGAAGTTAGTGAGGTCCTCAAAGATACATAAAATAGCAAGGCACCAGGCCCGGATGGCTTTAATGTGGATTTCTTTAAAGCTTGTTGGAATATTGTTAAATAGGATATTTTGGATGTAGTGCAAGACTCCAGGTCGAGTAGAACTATTTTGAAGGTGCTCAATGCCTCCTTCATCTCCCTGATCCCTAAACAGGACAATGCTCAAACACCAGAAAGATATAGACCCATAGCTTTATGCAATATGGTATACAAGATAATATCCAAGGTAGTGGCCAACAAACTCAAACCTTTGCTTCCTTCTCTAGTTTCAGGGGAACAATCTGGTTAAGTAGAAGGCAAACAAATTGAAGACAACATCATTCAAGCTCACAAGGTGGTACACTCATTAACAATCAAAAGAAAGGCTGGAATGATCATGCAACTGGATATAGCCAAAGCTTATGATAAAGTGAACTAGACCAATACCAGAAAAGTGCTTATTGCATTTGGATTTGATCACAACTAGGTCAGATGGGTCATGGCCATGGTGACTTCTTCTAGCTTTTCTATATTGGTTAATGGCTTTCCCTTTGATATTTTTCTTCCTTCAAGAGGACTCAGGCAGGGAGATCTGCTCTCTCCCTTTCTCTTCATCCTCATGATGGAAGGAATTGGTTGGGCTATCAAGCAAGCTAAAGTAACATGTAAAATTAAAGGCCTTCAGCTATCAGAGAATGGACAGGCTTTGACTTATCAACAATTTGTAGATGATACCATGTTACAAGGAACCCCCAAAGTCAAGGAGGATTTAGCGTACAAACAAATATTGAATAACTTTTCCATGGCTTTATGTATGGAAGTTAATCTTGCCAAATCAAAAATCTTTTTCTTTAATACCAATATTGCCATTCAGAGAAATATCTCCAGAATTCTAGGCTTCCAAATGGATTCCCTCCCTTCAAAGTATTTGGGAGTTCCTTTAACTATTAAACTCTTGCACAAGAGCATTTGGGAACCATTGATCAATAAGATGCAGGATAAAGTCCAAAAATGCACCATCAGATCTTTAAATTTGGCTAGTATGTTAGTGCTAACAAAGGTTGTGCTCCAATCAATCCTAGTTTTCATGCTATCAACACTCCCAGCACCAAAAGGAGTCTTGTAAAAATTCAGAAACATCCAAAGAGACTTTCTCTGGGGCAAGGAAGAGATAAGGAAGAAATGGGCCATAGTTTCATGGGAAAAAATCTGTAAACCCAAGAACCACGGGGACCTAGGCTTGGATGATTAGGAGATTCTCAGCAATGTTTTAGGAGCCAAATTATGGTGGCATTGGGTTAAATATCCAAAAGCTCAATAGGTAAGTATATGGAAAGAAAAATATGCCAATCCTTGGCAGACTATTGATCTCATAAGGATGTCTGGAAATATAAAGGGCTCATACATCTGGAACAGGGCCTGGGAGAACAGAGGCTTAGTACAAAAAAATAGTTTCTGGGAAATTACAGAAGGAGATCTAGCTCTATTTCGCAAGGATAAATGGAAACAAGAACCAACACTATTAAAAGAGGAATTTTTGGACCTTAAGCATGAGATAGATACCCAAGGATTAATAATGGTAAAAGATTTTTGGGATCATTCTCACAATATAGGAAAGTGGAGAACCTGGAAAAACATAGATTGCAGGGACGATAGACCTCTGAATACAAAAGCAGAGGCTCTTATGAGAATATTGGAACAAAGGATGATTTTAGTAATTGGGGGGCTGGATCAACTAAGATGGGGCAACAATAAAGAAGGCACCTTTAATCTTAAGGAAGCAAAAGGTATTCTCCTTGAGTTGGATTCCATTGCTCCGGATAGGACATGGCAGAACCTATGGAGACACCAAGGTTGGATGAAGATCAAACTCTTCATGTCGCTGGTTCATCACAAGAAAATCTTGACTTGGGATACTATTAGGAAGAGGGGGGTACTGGGACCTTCCAGATGCCTACTCTGTGAAGCTCAAGAGGAAACAATGGAACATCTTCTCAATGGTTGCATTTTTACCTCTAGGTTATGGGATACATTTACCACCATTTTACAACAAACTGATAGGGACAAAGGGAGTATCACCAACACCCTAAGCAGTTGGAGAAGAAATTTTTCGGGTAGTGAATTTCTTAACTTTGCTTGGGCTCTAATACCAGGCTTCATTATATGGAATGTTTGGAAAGAAAGGAACAAGAGAATCTTTAAAAATGAAAAGAATCCCTCTCTTCGCTTGTTTGAGCAGATCTTAAAATAGCTAAAGGAAACGATTGGCACCATAGTGAGGAATCATCCCATAAATCCTCCCTCAAAGGCTGACATGAGAATTCTCAGACAGCTGGGTATGCAGGGGCTCATCCTACAAGGCCTGAATAGGAAAGTAATCAAATTGGAAACTGAGAAGGAATTTTGGCATCCTTGCCCAAAAGGTTTTCTGAAATACAACATAGATGGAGCATCAAAAGGAAACTCGGGAACTGCAGGTTTTGGAGGGGTTCTACGGGATGAAGTAGGAAGCATTATCTTCCTCTTCCATTGTCATTTAGGAAGAGCCACTAACAACATGGCAGAATTAATGGCTTTGGAGCAATGCCTAGAGTTTCTGAAGTAGGATAACTATCTAATGTGATTATAGAAGCCGACTCTGAGTTAGTCATTAACTTGGTCAAAAGAATTAGCTGTGGAATAGTGCCCAAGAAAGTTTCAAAACAATGGAGGATAATCCATGTCTTCCAAAGAATTTAGAGTCACCTCCAAGGACTGTGCACAGTATGTTTCGACCATGTGCATAGAAATGCCAATAAACTGGCGGATATTCTGGCCACACAAGGTGTGAAATGTAATGACGGCAGAGTTTTAATGGGGTGGCAAGTAATGCCTCAGTGCAGCCTTAAAGTACTTTGTCACAACCAAGTGGAAGAGGATAGGGAAGTGTTTCCAGACAAATCCATGGGGCAAGGTCACAATGATTAGATCTCAGTATGCAGCACTATTTTTGGTCAGACAGGTCTGTGGAGGGAGGTAGGCCTCTATTGACCTCAACAGCCCTAGCAATTTCAACTTCAGAAATCCCCAGTGTAGGTTGCACGGATTTATCAGCTTATCAGATGTTCGACCAGATGGAAGGTTCAGTGCTTTCCAGGGTTTCGGGTTTAGGAGTAGAGGTAAGAAGGCGAAGGATGGGAATCCCGACTTTTCTAGCAGCCGGAATACCCATATTTTCCCTTATCAAAATGCAAAATAGCTTCCCGAGTGGTTTGTGCTTGATTGCAAGCCTCTCAAGCAGGAAGTGGTATTAGCGTTTTGGAAGCAATTCCATTCAGCTTCCAACACGTGGTAGGGGAACATGATCGTATACCGCCCTCACTGCACACTATAGTTCAGTGCCCTTGTACCGTGCGATATGACTCTCAACTGTTGGATTGCACAGTAAGGATCAACGAATAGGATTGATCGTGCAGTTTGATGGGGTTGGGGTGTTAAATATCAAGCGCCTTCATGGGGTAATACCCTCCTCCACAGTCGGATTGAGAAAGGTGAATGGACAGTCACGATTAGACAGGCAAGTCTGGAGAACAATTGCATGGGTAAATGCGTGGATTTCCACACGTTCTTCTGACCATGTTGCATAAACATTGTTTGTATTCTAGTGGGTGTGGAAGTTACCTTTGCAGGGTTGGGGGTTCATGCCTAAGGCGGTTAGCCTTAAATTTTTTCTAAGTCCACAGTATCTGGTGGACGGTTGTACACCATGTAAAATATGTTTAAGCTTAATGAAATAGAAGGAACCACTCTTGCATTAGTACGAAAAAAAAAAATGAGAGAAAAAGACATTAGCTTTTTCATATTCGAGTTATTTCCAATCATGAAAAGATTGATACTTTGTTTGATATTGGCTCACAAGTAAATTTAATTTCTAAAGAAATTGTAAAGAAGTTGGGATTACTAACCACACCTCACAAGAAACCATATCCATTAGGTTGATTATGTGATAAAGCAAAGCTACAAGTGACTAGAACATGTAAACTTAAGTTTTCTTTTGGGTCAACATTTGTAGATGAGATTGAGTTAGATATAGTTCCTTTAGATATATGTGGAATTGTTTTAGGAATTCCTTACTTGTATGATAGAAAAGGTATTTTCTATAGAGCTGAGAAAAAGTATCTACTCGTTAAAGATGGAATTTAATATATTGTAAGAGCTCATAAGCTCAAGAATAATTATACTATCATAAACTCAGGGTAGATGAAACGAATTGTATATTCATGCACACGAAATTTTGTTTATGGTTGTAAAGGAAAAGAAACCCAATAAAACTAATGTATTTGAGGGTTGTGATGCTAAATAGCAAGCTGATTTAGAAAAAGTTGTTTCATAATATGATATATTGTTTCAAGAACCTAAATGTCTGCCACCCAAAAAGGAAATAGTGTATGATATTAATTTGCAGCAAGATGGTCCACTGCCTAACATCGGAATGTATAGGTTGTTCGCTTTAGAGAATGCATAAATCAAGAAGTAGGTATAGGAGCTCCTCCAGAAGGGGTTCATCAGACCTAGCACATCACCATGCGGGTATCTAATTGTTCTGGTGAGAAAGAAAAATGGCTCGTGGAGAATGTGCATTGATTACCGAGCACTGAATAAGATAACGATAAAAATCGTTATCCCCTTCCTCGCATAGATGATCTATTAGATTAGTTGAAAGAAGCTATTTATTTTTCCAAGTTAGACTTTCATAGTGCTTATCATCAGGTTGGAGTTACAGAGAAAGATGCATGGAAGACTACTTTCAAAACAAAGCAGGGATTGTATGAGTGGCTAGTTATGCCTTTTGGCTTAATTGATGCTCTTGCTACTTTCATGAGAGTAATGAATGATGTACTCAGAGCTTTTCTTGATGATTTTGTTGTTGTATATCTGGATGACATTCTTATATTTAGCAAAATGTGGGAAGAACATTTAAAGCATGTTAAGCAGACTCTAGATGTTTTGAAAAGAGAAAAATCTTTATGTTAAACTCTCAAAATGTGAATTTGGAAAAACATCTTTGAATTATTTGGGAAATGTAGTAGGGGGTGGTGAGTTGAAGATAGATCCCTCTAAGGTTGTAGTCATTGTAAACTGGCCTAAACCTAAATCTGCTATATAAGTTAGAAGCTTCTTAGGAGCAACACAATATTGGAGAAAGTTTATTTCTAACTTTTCCTTAATTGCAGCTCCCTTACATGCTTTAACAAGATTGAACAAGGTGTTTCAGTGGGGAGGCAAATAGCAAAAAGCCTTCGACACCTTGAAAGGAAATATTAGTACAGCACCAGTACTAGCACTGCCCGATCTTCAAAGACCATTTGAGATTGAAACAGATGTCAGTGACTATGCCACGGGCGCAGTGATGATGCAGCATGGTAAACCCATATGTTATCATTCTGAGACATTTAATTCTGCAGTAGTTAACTATCCCACATATGATAAAGAATTGGATGCATTAGTACAGAGTGTGAAAAAGTGGAAACATTACTTAATGGGAAAAGAGATAGTTATACATACTCATCATCAACCACTTCAATATCTACACTCCCAAACTAATTTACAACAATCAAGACACTATAGATGGGTGGGTTTTCCACAAAAATTTCATTTAGTCATTACATATAAAAAGGGCATACACAATAAAGTTGCAGATATGTTGTCCAGACCAATTATAAATGCATCTACTATACTTAAGCATAATTTAGTATTGCATGAGAGCTACATTGACCAATATGCTCAAGATATATATTTTAAAGATCTATATGCAACTTTAAGTCAAGGAAAATGAGTAGAAGAATTGGATTATCATGTTAAGGACCAACTCTTGTATCATTTTGGGAATCTGTGCATTCCACAAACTGAAAGAGTAAAAAGAATTCGAGAAGCACACACTTCTCTAATATCAAGTCACTTTGGTGTAAGTAAAACTGTTGCACAGCTGCTAAGATTTTTTTATTGGCAAAAAATGAATGAGACAGTTTCTAGATATATAAGAGGGTGTACCATGTGTGCTAAAAGAAAGCCTAGCAATAGAAAACTAGGCTTGTACATTCCACTGCCAGTTCCTTCTCATCCTTGGGAAAGTGCTTCCATGGACTTTGTTGGAGGACTGCCTAAATCTAAGAAAGGTCATGACTATTTATATGTTGTTGTGGATAGGTTTAGCAAAATGTGTATTTTAATACATTGTAACAAACAGATTACAGCTGAACAAACTGAAAATTTGTTCTTCCAGCATGTATGGCTCCATTTTGGATTACCCACTTCCATAATATCAGACCGAGATACCTGATTTTTTAGGAAATTTTGGTCAAGTTTTTGGGAATTGTTGGACACCAGGCTGAAGAAGAGCACAAATTTTCATCCGCAAACAAATGGCCAAATTGAAGTGGTCAATAGGACCGTGATCTAATTGCTCAGGGGCTATTACAGCAAGCATGCCAAACTTTGCGATGAACATTTATGTTATGTGCAGCATCCTTAAAACCGCGCTAAACATTCTTCTACACAGAGGTCTCTTTTCGAGACCTGTTTTGGTTTCAGACCAAGGTCTCCCTTGGATTTTGTCTTTGATAAAGACATAGCAGTTCATGGACATAGTGATGTGGACAAGGCAACCAAGTTCATTGAACAAATCCAAGAGATCACCAGCTAGTACAGGAACAGATGGAAAAGAGCCAAGCCAAGTACAAGGCAAGGCATGACAAGCATCTGATAGAGCATATTTTCCAAGTTGGTGATCAAGTTTGGTTGTATATCAGCAAAGACAGAATGCAAGGTGAAGGTAAGAAGCTAAAGCCAATAAGGTATGGACCTTTCAATAAACTTGAGAAAATTGGTGAGAATGATTTTCACCTTGATCTACCAGCTTACATGCACATCTTCTCAGTCGTTAATGCAGACAACTTGAGACTATTTGAACCTTCATTAATCGAAGATCCCGAAGAGCAGAGTCAATTGCCTTCTATTGATGATCTGTTGCCTACTATCTTAATGAATTGCAGGAAGATACAATTCTAGACAGGAAGGTAAGAGCTACGCACAGAGGGGATGTTGAATACCTCAGGATTGGACTCAAAGGTTCAAAACCAAGCAGTGTGAAATGGATAGAAATTGAGCAAGCAAGGAAGCAATACCATCACTTGATTGATTCTTAAAAGAAAACCAACTTTTGGTGGTCCAAAAGCTTTTTTAATGGGAAGGCCGCGATCCGAATTAGATCCTAGAACACTCTCTAAGTTTTCATGACTATTTCAAATTATGCTAAAAGATTCAAGTCCTAGAAAAATCAAATATATCAGAAGGAATCCTCATAACAATTGCAGTTGTGGCCAGAGTGGAGCAAAGAGGACCCTCAGTCGAGCGCGCAATCCATTGGCCCATGGTGATGTGCATTGCCGCAAACTAGCAAACCTGGAGGCCAAATCAAGAAACAGAGATGGTTTTTGATACATGATTAGCGCCAAAGCACTAATCGCATATCACAAGGAGTCCCCCTCAGTGAAGGAAAGCCTCGAAGCACTCGGACCTGAAATCGCTATAAAATTCAGAAAAGTATCGCATTCAGTTTTGTATCGTGGGATTCCACAAACCGACAGGATATCAAAAGGCCTCGAGGCAGTAAGAAGTTTTGACTGAGTCTCGCCCAATGCCACACGTAAAGTGACACGTGTCTGGCAGATGAGAGAGGAAACTGCCTGCATCAGACGGGTAAACATCATGCGACTTGTCTGTCCGATATGAAGGACAACCATAGGATCTGGGGGGACCAGATCAATGGCGGAGATACGTCTCGATGAATGATCAAGTTTGACAGGTCAAAAAGTAAGATGACATGGGATTTGAAGTCTGACATGGATGATGAGTTAGCAAAAGATTCATGATTCACAGGTGATCTTGAAGCAAATGGAATTAACATCCATTCAAAAATGATTCAAGGAATCTAACATCCAGTTCGTTGGGAAACAAGTGGCCACTTCCCTGCGCAGCGTTACCCAATGATGATGACACAGAGTAGAGGAATTCGAATAGACAAAGGTAAGGAAATGAGAAGGACAAGAAGTGGAAATGAACCGATAAAAAGTAGACTGGCTTTAAAGCCATGCGTTGACAGAAGCAAAGGAAACAGAGAGAGGCAGACAAAAGTTAACTAGACGCAGGAAGCTAATAGTAGAGAACGGAGAGTAGAAGCCGAGCTGACCTGAAGGCAACATCAAGCCAGATAGAGCCAGAGAGAGTCAAAGAGTTTGTGTACTCCATTGAAGGCTTGAGAAGTTCAAGAAAACTCCTTGGCATAGCCCTATCATACTACTTTGACCCTCAGAGGTCAAGTTTCAATAAGGAGTGTTTGTGCACTCCGTTCCTACTGACTTCATTCTATTTAGTGAGTCTCGAATCGAGCTCACTGTTCTAAAATCTCTGCTTGAAAACATAATAGGGAGGCCACCACTGAAAGGTTAGACCAGGAGGCAGAGCCCAGGAGCATTAGGTGAACTCCTTGTTAAACTTGTTTTGTTTACATGTTTGACTGTTATGTTTTCTCTGATTGCCTTAGTGTCTATGTATTCTAGGAATCTTATCGATCCGTTGCATAAGTAACATAGGCACATCCATGCACATGAGTCTGTAATACCTTTAATTCTTTGTCTTGGATAAATTCCAGATCATATACCGGCTTCGGATTTGGATCAGCAACGGACGCGGCCCTCAAATAGGTTTGATACCCTGTACGAATTTACAAGGTAAGTTCCTCAGATAGAACAGCAAAGGACACCGATGGCAAACATATCACTGATCAATATGCCAGTATCCTTGATATGGTTAAAACCCTCAAAGAGGTAAATAGTCCACGGCTTGAGCCAAAGCGGCCATTTCAAACAATTTATTAATGTAAAGGAAAGAAAATTTACATAAGCTTCTCTCATGAACAGTCACCTTACAAATGACCCACCATGCTCTTTAAATAGAGATCATGGACCAATCAAGTGTTAAGCCATAGATCACATGTCAGTAATACTGAGGAGATATTGAACTATCAGATCACTTCATGTCAAGAACATATTGTGACCATTGGATTTTAAGTTACAAAAGTACAGAGTAAATAAACACAATTTACCTAAATCTACACTAGACCAAGTTATACTTAACTATTTCCTATGTGTCTGAATATCGTAACATATGTTGCTATGATATTATATAGGAGATGTACATTTTGATACATAGCTCAAAACATGTTGTCTTTGTTAGTATATAAGGACTTGGTACTTGCCAAAATATAAGTATGTAGAAGTTATGTATTTATGTTTTGTGCCGAAGAAGGTAATGGCACATTATATAAACCATTGGTTTTTCGTCTGAAAAGCAACACACTAGATTAGTGACTTTTCATAGTAACTCCTATATTATATTATAAACTTTTCATAAACACCTATTATTAAATTTACCAACTCTTATGTATCTAAAACTTTATTAAATTACACCAAATCTAAAACAATATTAAGCTTCCATAAAAAAATAAAATTTATAAAACATATATTTTAATCTTAAATTCAATATTTTTTTTTTTTTATAATATATATATATATATATACATATTGTAAGTGGAGGTAGTACCATTCTTTTCTATTTATGATAAACAAAGAGACCAGATACAATGTTTTGGTGGCCTAAACCTGCCCCGAAGGGAAACGAGGTCTATTGGCCACCTTAGTTTTCTATAAGCATTCTAAAAACAAAATTTGACAAGTCTTTCCATACTAGCTATATGCATTATACAACTGAAACCACATATTAACCTACTAATTTTCATAAAACTGTAAAGAGGAGAAGTTCAAAAACCACATCAGAGCCTCAAGAAAATCATTCCTTTCTAGTTCATGTATTCTGGTCCATATCCATGGGGATATCCATTTGTTCCTCATGACTAGGGTGAGTGCCAGCCATCCAAGACAGCAACTGAGACATCTCCTCCAGTTTGTTGTTCTGTCTGATCATGATGACCTGGAAGTTTTTCATTTCCTTCTGAAAAATTGGCATATCATTGGCGATTTCTGCCATTTCCTTCACTACCTGTTCCAGTGCCTTTGCCAGGAGGCACTTTAGGACGCAGTAAATATGCAGAGGCTGCCTGTATAGGGTTAGCCTTCCCCTAGTATTTCCTGGATCTCTAACCATTTCTGCCCATTCTTCTGTCTCTGATCCCGACTATTCCTCCAACACACTGGATTCCATATTTTGGATGATATGACGGATATCCTCATCCATGCCTGCCTGGTAAGCTCTTTCCGCTTCCTGAACTACTGTCAGGGTGGACCTTCTTCCTCTGCGCTGATTACCTGGGGCTTCTGTTGGCCTGCCTCTCGGGTTCCCTTGCCTTGGATAGCCTCTACCTCCACATCCTCTTCCACGATCCTGGCATGCCATCCTTTCTTCTACCCTCTCCTGTAGACATTCATCAATTACAGGTGTCAGGTTTTTGAGTTTCTTATTGTCATCTTCCCTTACTAGTTTCCCTTTGGTTGTTCCTCTGCTTCTACTATAATCACCTTCGTTTCTTTGAATCTGACACTGATCTCCATTCTCCAAGTACTAGAGATGTATAAGGCCCTCTGTCATGCGGATCACATGGTGGACTAAGGGAATAATCTTTGAGTCCCCACTATCAGGCCTCCTCTCTGCTCTTATAATGAAATTCTTGTCATGGTTTTCCAAATTATTCTCCAGACTATGCTCCCAGCTATAGTTACCATTTTCATCAGGATTTCCCACCTGAGATGGTCCCAGTTTACCCTCACAATGTATGGTAGAGGGCTGGCCGAGCTAACTCAAGCCCTTTTCATCATTAGGGACTTCACACTAATTAAACATATCCATTCTGCCCACTATGATAGATAATAAGGAAACAGAGGTCGCAGGTTGCACATAACCGAGAACGCAGACCTCCCTGATGGTTCCTCCTCACTATGCCATGTTCATCTCCTCCTTTGTCCCACTTGAAATACCCTTTCCTTTACCCTCTACCACCTTCATATAATGCCTCTTCACCACCCGTCTGACTCTGCCATTACCGCCGCCACTATTGTTAATCATCTGCATTCCACCTTCCCCACTTGAGTTTTTTTAAACTTGTGCGGACCGATTACTCATTGTTTTGGCTCGAAGGGCGGCCTCATTCCTGTGGTCACGTCTGGCTATCCTTCCCTTATAATTATCACTCCTGCCACACTCACCTACCTTATTCGTCATCTCGATCAGGAACCATCTGTCTCTACTACCTTTGAGTTGTGTCTTCATGATTATCATGATTAAGAATCATACTTAGCTATTCAAATCCTAAGTCTTTTGAATGCATCGTCCATATACTATCAATTTTCCTTCCTTGTTCCTGGCATCCCCAGTTCGCAAAGAAATCTGCTCCTCTGTTGGCCTCTCTTCTAACATGCTTGATGATCATATATTCAAATCTTCTTAGAATAATTTCCAATTCTTGGATTAGGCAGGCCTTTCTCTAGCTTTGCGTAACTTTGTCCCATGAGGTCCCATTGTTATGTTTTTTGAGTACTTGTATAACCATTAGGGAATCTCCTTCCACTTCCAAATTATTATATCCGTTCCTAATAGCTATCTTTAAACCTTGACGTACTACCATCAATTCTACCTCATTGTTACTCATAATGCCTCCGTTGTCTACGTAGATCTGCTTCGTTCTTCCTTGATCGTCCCTAAAAAGGCCTCCAATTACTGCTGGGCCTGGGTTTACTTTAGAGGCTCCATCGAATTTTAGCTTTATGAATCTAGCCGAAGGATGGTAGAATTGCAGGGGACCATTATATCCTGTCCTAGGCTCTTTCCACAACTGAGGGGTCACCATCCCTTGATTCAGGCTTAGTTTCTTTAGAATTTGCTCTTCTTCCTGCGTCACTTCCCAATATTCGCCATTCCAAGTATCCGCAAGTATAGTTTCATGAATATGGCTCAAGGTTTTTTCTCAGATTTGGTCTTTTGTCATCTCTTAGTTTTGGAAGATTCTTTTGCTTCTTTCTTTTCAGATCATCCACATATTCATCCCTACTGCCAGGCTCCAAGCTCATCTTATCACTAGATTCGTAAATTCTCCCCTCCCTAAATTTTAATAGTGTTTTTAATGCTTTGTTGATCTCTATGGGTTTTTCCAAAGATCCTCCTAACCTCTTCCCACTGTTGCTGAGCTTCTATGCATGAGTTAAGGAGGTGTTCTTGTGTTTCCTGTTCTCGTTTACAGAGAGAACATCGGGGGGGCATGTATGCCTCTCTTTTGGAGTTGGTCTCAGGTTAGAATATGGCCTTTGGTAACCAGCCATATGAAATGGGCAACTTTCGGCCACCAATTGCTATTCTATATTTGTTTCCAGGTAGCTGTCATATCCTCTGGTTCTCTGGTGTTTAAAAGATGATAAGCTTCTTTAATTGAAAAATTTCCTTTTATTGTGTGTCCCCATATTAGAATGTTTGGTCTAGATCTTATGGATATTATCCTTGTCTGCATTTCCTTTTGATATAACTCTTTTTTCTCTCCAGCTATTTGATCCATCCATTCTTCTGGACTCTTCTAGATTCTCCATACTTCATCTTGGCTCTCCATCTTCTAGAAGTCCCTAACTAAATTCATTCCTTTCTCAGTTTCTTTTTGGCCTATGTCTATTAGGGCTTGCATTCCATTCATTCTTTCTCTTTTCTGCCAGGCCTCCTCCCAAAATCTTGCTGAGCTGCCATCCCTAATTTCCTAGAAAGCATGTCTAGTTATCATTTCTTTATTGAGACTGGCTAGATTCCATATTGTAGACCCTTTCGGTGTATCCCTTATCCTTAATATTTCCTCTAGTTTTGTAGGCATATTATATTTTTTTGTCCATATTCTTTTCCACAGGTCGTTTCCTCCATTCAACCAGCACAACCGCAGCTTAGCACCCATTTCCTGGTTCAGAACATAGGGATCTCTAAGGCCTAGTCCTCCTTCCATCTTGCGTTTCACTAAATCCTTCCAAGATACCAAGGACCATTTCCTTTGATCCTTCTGACCTCCCCATATAAATTTTTTGAAGATCTCTATCTTCTTTGAACGTGCTCCTTTTGGGGCCGCCATTGCTGATTGTTGATACATTGGTGTTGATTGGAGTATTGCCTTAACTAAAACTGCTCGAACCGCGAAATTCAGAGTTTTGAAAGACCAATTTGTTAGTTTTCTAGCTATTTTCTCAAGGGTTTGTTGCTAGTTTGACATCATCAAGGGGTTTAGGGCTAGCGGTGTTCCAAGGTACTTGGTTGGGAGTTCTCCAGAGTGGAATCCCAGAGTTCTAGTCAAGAAATTTCTGATATTTCCAGCAGCGTTGAAAAAATATGTGCAAGATTTGTCATTGTTAATTTGGGTACCAGAAGCTGTCACAAAAAGGTCTAAAATTACTTTAATTCTGCGGGATTATCTGAGGGACACATTAGCAAACAACATGATGTCGTCAACGGATTGCTGATGGGTAATAGGAAGGTTACTACCCCAAATTTGGATTCCTTTGAGATTCTTTTCTCTAACTTCTTTTTTGATGTATCTTCCTAGGCCTTCTATAGCTATGATGAATAGGAAAGGAGACAAAGGATCCCCCTGTCGGAGGTCTCTGGACACTTTAAAAGGCTGGGAGGGGGTTCTCACCAGGATAAAGAAATTGGTTGATGAGATCATGGTCGAGATCCAATCAACCCATCTATTACAGAAGCCAAAAGCTCTTAAAACTTCTTTCAGGTACTTCCAATTCAAACAGTCATAGGCTTTTGAAAGGTCAAGTTTGATCAACATACTAGCTTCCTTTTTGACTTTTAGAGAGTGCACTACTTCTTGGGAGACCACCAGTCTATCCAAGATTTGCCGACCTTCAACAAAGCCTATTTGCTCCGTGGAGATAATGCTAGATAGCGGAGGCTTGAGTCTTTTAGCCATTAAGGTAGCTATAATCTTATATAACACATTACAGAGGGCAATAGGTCTAAAGCTCTAAGGAACTTCTGACTTAAGAGGGTTGAGTTTAGGCTTGTACTTACCTTTTGGTTCATTCTTGATTCTTTCACTACGTCCAGTATGTCCTAGCCCAGGAAATCCCATCCTGCTTGGTAGAATTCGGTCATGAATCCATTGGGGCCGGTGGCTTTATTCTTTTTCATTCCTTTTACTATCTCTTCTACTTCTTCTAGAGTGGCTGCCCTCATCAAGGCTAGGTTTTGTTCTCTAGTGATCCTGCTCAGAATCTCATTACAGATTCTTTCAATAGCTTCACCTCGGTCAACATTGGGTTCTGTGAGGAGATCCTTGAAATGCTTCACCAATGCTTGTTCTATTTCCTCATGCTACTTAACTCTTGTCCCTGATTCGTTTTTAATAGAGAAAATTCTATTTCTTTGCCTTCTTTGGATCATTGCTTGGTGGAAGAACTTAGTATTCCGTTCCTTTTCTCTTAACCAGTTTACCCTGGATTTTTGCCTCCATAAGATTTCTTCCTGTTTTCGCCTCTCTTCTAGTTGCCCTATCAGGATCCCTTCTTCTTTAGCTAGGTCATCACTTCTGCTTTTATTTATTATTTCTTGTTGGATTTGCTTCATCTTCTGTTCTAGAAGCTGTTGATATTTGAGTATATGTATGCATTCTTCCTTATTCCACTTCTTAATGTTTCCTTTCAGTTCTTTTAGTTTCATCTTAAATGTCTGCATTTTGTTTCTTCCTCTATGACTGCTTTGTTTCCACCATTATTCTACTTTCTTCATAAAAATTTTATCCTTGAGCCAAAAGGCTTCGAATATGAAGGGCTTTCTCTTAGGGCTAGCTTTTATGTCCAGTTCAGCTTTAATCGGCCAGTGATCCAATCCCATTCTAGGAAGAATCATAGCTTCAAAGAAAATGTCCCAATTTATGATCTGTTCTGACAGTAGGAATCGATCTACTCTGGAGGCGATTTGGTTTTTGCCTCCCCTCCTATTATTCCATTTATATGTTATGTTTGTTGTCTGTATGTCTACTAGCCTTTGAGCTGCTATCCAATCTCTGAAGGTTTCCATGTCTATCTCTATTCTCCTGAGCCTGCTGTTACAGGGAAAAGTGTCTATGCAGAACTGCTAATCCCACTAAGGCGGGTAGCTACCTTATAAACAAACAAAGTAAAACTACTTTCATTTTCCTTTATGAAAAATAGATGAGAGAAGAATAAAGGAGACCAACCTCTGTCTTGCGCTTGGTTCCTTGCTCGATTCCTCTCTCTTCTAATAGTCCTTTGCTACTTGCTTTCTCGTATACCCGGCTTCATACCTGTAGAACCAGAGCAGCATAACACTATACAAGAACATGGATCTATTATCATAAAGAATCTAGGATCAGATATAAATTGACCATACAAATGCATGAAACATAAATGACACAAGAGTGTGGAGGAAAACTTGAATAGCTTTATTGATAATCAAGAAAGAGCCAAGAGAGTTACAACCAGTTGTTCTGACCCAGCATCATCCTCTCAACAGGTAAGCACTTCTTCACCTCATGCAAAGCTTAGATCACCCAACACTATGATGTTGCCTCAAGAAACCAACATCAATTCCTTACAAGATGCAAAATTCCAACCTTTGGATCTTTGGGATGAGGGATCCATATATAGATGTCTGTAAGGGAGATGAGTCAGCTTGTGATTTGATTAGTGTCTTCCCTCTGATAGTTCTTGCTTCCACTTGGAGATTGATGATCTCTTACTCATCCTTGGTTGAATTCAGAGAGGCAAGTGTCACAGGAGAAGTTTCTGGAAGATTCCATGCTTCTCCACCTCGCGGATTGACACTGCCATTTGTCTCTTCTCGCCCATCGCACCCCATAGAAGGGATTTTTGAAATGCAATGCACCTACTGAGTGTACTTAGGTGAGATGCAACATACTTTGCCTATGGAGCAGGTGAAATGATCCAGTTTTGACTAGTTCTGAGTAGTTTTTCATGGAGAACTTCTCGGAGAAGCTGTAATCAGTTGACCTTGTTCCTTTAGGGGTTGGAACAACACTTTTAGGGACTTAGGAGCCCTTGGTTTATGGACATTTTATGCTTGGGGTTTCAGTGCCCAAAAATGTCTATAACAGTTGCCCCCTAAAGAATGAGGTCGTTAATCTTTTTTGATGTCGGGTGAAATGCTTTATCACGAGGATCCGAAGTTCTTTCAAGTTGGAAGGAGACCTGTAATAAGATACAATAAAATACATTATCTTCATAATATTTTCATGATCTAGATGAGGCGGGCATTCCCATGCTCAACTTTATAAATTCATTTTCATGTACATAGGACAGACAATCATCTGAGTGTAGACTGATGATTCTGGTAGAGCCATCACCCCTTTGATTGGATGATTATCTGTGCAACAATGATGTACATTTGATGTCTTTATTTTCCTGAATATATATCGCAGCCCAAATCGATGAAACTAGATCTGGGTTCTTCAATCTCATTCAATCTTCACTTAAAGTACAAGTCGATCCATGTGAGAGATGTTCTGGAGTCGAACATGGAAAGACATCGCCTGATTACCAGCCAATGATGTAAACTGTTAACAGGCGCGAGAGGGATCACCGATAATGATAATGATCCTCAAGGTACTGTAGTACAATTCATGTGGTGTGAATAAAGGACTTGGCATCGAACACCACACAAAATCTTTCGGTCGAAGGTCATTGATGTAAACCTGTCGCCGGATGTGAGAAACATGCCATTGAGGCATGCAAGCTTCAAAGTACTGAAATGGGTGTTCCTAGATCGACTTCTTGGATAATGAGCTGATGTCGACAAGAAGCGATCCGTCATAGGAGGGCCTTAATGAATCCCACATCAATGACACAAAATGGAGCAAATTATTTTAATGGAGGTGAAAACGGTATGGTGATATAAGGTTCAGGGTGGCGGTCATGAAAGAACGGAGCGTAAATGTATTGCAGCGGGTGAGACACAGGTGAATTCTTTGAGTGACTTCTCTTGAACAAATCGGTGACACTGACATGATGGATTGGTAGCATTAACCCCAAATGTGGATGGTGTGATGTGACCATGGTGATGTGACCGGTGAATGAAACAACCCAACCCGACTTGGATGCGGAGTGAAAGTGTCAAGTTCAAGAGCGACTTGCTACCAACAAAGTTTCTTCATGTTTTCTTCCCAATTTTTCCCCAGTCATTGCTGACCAGTACCTCTTTTTTTTGTCAAGTTTGAGGAGGATAACATATGCTTGTTCTATAATTTGCCCTTCGGGCAAACCCATCGCTATATTTTAATGAGCCTAGCGATAGTGAATCTCGTTCTTGTCTATTATGGACAAGTTTGTCACTATTAGGTTTTAACGAGTTTAACGACAAAGATAACTCGGTCCTTTTCAATTTTAGAGAGTCTGAAAAGGGACGTAAAGGAAAATCCAAAAATCCTTTTTTGTCATCTAATCCCTTAAGTCCGAAAAAGTATAAAACAATACAAAAGGGATGAATTTTCGATACTTTTAACGAGCCGAACAAAACAAGCGCTCGACCTTTTTGTGTAATAATCCCTCAGGTCCAAAAAGATTAAAATCTAAAGGAGGGATGGCACTTCCAATCCCTTTAACGAGCTGGAGAGGCTAATGGCTCAGCAATCTTTTCATATTTTATGAGTCAGTTGAAAAGAGCTTAAAGGAGACTCGTCTTTGAGGAACGAGTGATAAATTCAAGTAGCAATTGATTCCATGTAAGGTTTGGAAGTTCCCAATCACGGCAGTGTTACAAGAATGGCTAACAGGATCACTCTTCGCTGCTGTTCCTCAAAAGGGGTAATGATCCAGGTGGATGTTGGTGGCCACCCACCTATCCCATTTGGACCCCCACAACTGTCTCTTTCAGTCTTTTTAGTTTCCTAAATTGTAGCACAGTTTACTATTTTTAGCAGTTTTTCGGGTCCTGAACTTCCGGAGCCGTTTTGAGGCCCTAAACGACGTTTTTTTGGGATTCTGGGGCAACATGAATCCATGGACCGATGTTGCCTCCCAAAGTGGTAGTACTCGGATAGATCTTTCTAACGAGCTATCGTACGCGTCAAACGGAGATCGTATGCCAAAGTTACGACCCCGGGAAATTGATGTACCAATTTACCCAAACGGGGCCCACAATTTGGCATTTCATCTTCTAGGGTTAGGTTTCGGGATGTGAAGGGTTTTCCATTGTTTCTCAACAATAAATAGGCCTTCGAGCCTCATTGTAATACAGTTCGGAACAGTTCAGAGGCATGTAGCCGCACATCTCTTCTCAGAGATAAGCTACCATCGCCCTAGCTGGTTTATTTCCATTTCTGGTTGTAAGCATATTTCAGTATTTTCCATTAATGAAGTGAAGCATTATTTCCGCTGCATCTCTGTGTTTATGGTTATTGCATCTCTGTATTTATGGTTATCTCTGTAATCTATTGCGTTTCTGCTTAAATCTGGATCAGTGGTATCAGAGCGGTCTGCTTTTTCTCTGTTTTTCTTTGCATGTCCCCAACGAGGTCGGGATATAAAGAGTTAGGGCTTTAACTGGTCGAACCTTTGCAAGACCAGCCTCGCAAATCCCAACGGCCTCCCATGGCGGATGAGAAGAAAGACGAGGGGGCAGGAGATCCTATCAAAATCTTGCTCGAAGAAGCGCTCGAGCGGCAAAGGAACGCGATGATGGATAGCTTTGCGCAGATCCTTCAGCGGCTACCCAGAGGCGATGCATCGGCTTCCAACAGCGACTCTGGAAATGCCACACCGTTTAAGGTACAAGTTAATTTTGAAATCCCCATCTTCAAGGGTCAAATAGACGCAGATGCCGTAGATAAATGGTTAAATCTGCTAGATGGGTATTTTTCTGTTCACGAATTTTCAAGTCGGGAAAAGATTGTTTTCGCTCTTCTCAAAGCAGCCCCCCACGTCAAGGACTGGTGGGAAACCTACTGCGAGCAGAAGGATGAAAGTACAGGCTCACTATTTTCAGCCGCACCCACTTGGAATGACTTCCGGGATGCCATCAAGGAGCAGTACTACCCTGTCGGAAGCTATGAGGACAAATACATCAAATGGACCACACTGCGGCAGGGACGAGACCAAGATGTGCCGGAGTTCACAAACATTTTTCATACCCTTCGCACACAGTTGGGTATCAAAGATTCTGAGCTGCATCTGGTACTCGAATACCGTGGCTGCCTGCACAAATACATCCAGGAAGAGATGGTGTTCTTGAACATCTCCTCACTCGGCACAGCATACCGATACGCTGTCAAAATCGAGCAAAAGTTCAAACAGAAGAAGCGAGACTTTGGATCTGCAAATCCGAAACCCAAAGGACAAAGCCAAGGCGGGGTGACCCAAGACAACCCATCGAAGCCGCAAGAAAAGAACAACACCACGAAGCCGAGGAAGGACACAGGAAAGTGGTGTGAGTTCCACAAGAGTCCCACTCATAACACAAGTGAGTGTCGGACCAAGCAGTCGCTTGTGGCCGAGTTGAAGGCTTCCGAACCAGATGCATGTTCTGACCCTGAGCCAGAACCCGACAAGGGTAATGGCAAAGGGAAGCAGATCATTGATGCGGATGCCAGTGCCATTGTTGCCACCGCCAAGATCCAAAAAGATGAGCCCGAAAATCCAGAAGAAGGGGAGCATCTTTTCCACTCACAGATGTGGGTGAAGGGTTCGCCGCTACAATTCATTGTCGACAGTGGCAGCCAAAAGAACCTCATTTCAGCAGAGGTCGTGAAGCGGTTGGGCCTATTGACTACACCACACCCACAACCGTACAGTATCGGGTGGCTTCATGAAGGACGAGATCTCAAAGTTCGCCAGCAGTGCTGCCTTCCCTACAGCATCAAGCCCTTCACAGACGAGGTATTGTGTGATGTTACACCTCTAGATGTTTGTGATGTACTATTAGGCCAGCCATACTTGTGGAGGCGACATGCTGTGTATGAGTTAAGGCCTCGTGCTATCATTATTTCTTTGAATAATTCATTATACAAGATACCAGAGGTAGCCCCACCTACTGCCACATCCTTGATCACTACCAAGAAAGGCAGCAAGCTCATATCACAGACCAGGAAATTCATCTGTATGGGGAAGATCGTTGCTACATCCATGGCCCCCGCGAAGGATTCCTCCATGCAGCAGCAGCAGCAAAGGGATACGGTCATGACAGAACACATGAACAACTTCTCCTCACCCACAGAGATACCACACAAGTTTCAGGTGGGCAACAAAGTCTGGTTGCATCGACAGAAAGAACCCCTTACCAGAACCCATCAGAAGCTCAGACCACTCCGACATGATCCTTACAGCAGTACCAAGGCTATGGGGAACAGTGCTTTGGAGCACATCATTCCTCCATTTCTTCGCCTGCACCAAATGTTCAATGTGGACCATCGTCAACCATGCTTCCCACCATCACTGGACACATCAAAGATTGCAGGACAAGTTCAGCAGATGGAGGAACTCAACGCAATGGGGACCATTGCTTCCTAAGGGGGGAGGAATGATCCAGGTGGATGTTGGTGGCCACCCACCTATCCCATTTGGACCCCCACAACTGTCTCTTTCAGTCTTTTTAGTTTCCTAAATTGTAGCACAGTTTACTATTTTTAGCAGTTTTTCGGGTCCTGAACTTCCGGAGCCGTTTTGAGGCCCTAAACGACGTTTTTTTGGGATTCTGGGGCAACATGGGACCATGGACCCATGTTGCCTCCCAAAGTGGTAGTACTCGGATAGATCTTTCTAACGAGCTATCGTATACCAAAGTTACGACCCTGGGAAATTGATGTACCAATTTACCCAAACGGGGCCCACAATTTGGCGTTTCATCTTCTAGGGTTAGGTTTCGGGATGTGAAGGGTTTTCCATTGTTTCTCAACAATAAATAGGCCTTCGAGCCTCATTGTAATACAGTTCGGAATAGTTCAGAGGCACGTAGCCGCACATCTCTTCTCAGAGATAAGCTACCATCGCCCTAGCTGGTTTATTTCCATTTCTGGTTGTAAGCATATTTCAGTATTTTCCATTAATGAAGTGAAGCATTATTTCTGCTGCATCTCTGTGTTTATGGTTATTGCATCTCTGTATTTATGGTTATCTCTGTAATCTATTGCGTTCCTGCTTAAATCCGGATCAGGTAAACAATCAAATGGAGGTGAATGATTGGCCAATACAGAGTGGAGGTGATGATGAGAACACGAACAAGGCTTTAAAGGCTGAAGTACTACATTCACGACAGTTATTTACTGGAAATTGGTTCATCTTTTATTGAGCTTAAACGCTGAGGGAAACATTTGCTCATTGCTTATGTTTATTTTTTAACGAGCATGAAGTCCGCATTAAAACTGCTCGATGTAACGGTCATTTCTTGACTTTACCATAAATGGCTTTGTTCCTTCAAAGATTGTACTGTATGCTCAATTTCTTCATCAAACTAGTTAGAAATGAACAATATATGTTTGAAAAATGAGTTAGGACACTAATATTTTACTCGAATTACGTAAAAGTAATTTAAAAGTGCTTTTACCTCTCATTTTACCATTTCATTTGAACTTTGGCTTGTTGGAGCTTTGGAGGTGCTTCCCCCTTTGATTTTTCACCAGCTTATTCCAGGAGATTTTGTGGACAATTTTCGGCACCGTCTGGACCAGGTAGGAGCTAAACCTGAGCTCTTTCATTTCATCCTTTCCATTTTGCATTCTAAGCCTGATTTCTGGTTTTTCTGAGCCTCTGGGGTTTGAAAAACTTGCCCTGGCTCCATCGCACCCTTTATGCATCAAAATGTGCGTTGGATGTTAGCTTGTCCACTGGCCAATTGACATGCAACGCACCAAGAACACTACTGTAGGTGCGATGAGCGCAAGGAAGGAAATTTATGCACAATTTTCAATGGAAATTCTTGCTTGTTTCTCACCAAATGAGAATCTAACTCTTCTCTTGTTTGTTTTCAGATATTTATTGGAGCAAAATGACCATTACATGGCGAGAAGCATGAAGAAGATGACATGCTTTCTTTACATGATCCGGTTACAGTAAATGCATTACAGAACTGTGGCCTGTTGAAGTTTTTTCGCATTTCTAGCATGAGAAAACAAATCAACTTGCTGCAGTATTTGCTTGATGCTTAGGATCCTACCAGCCAGATGTTCCATATTAGGGGAAAATCCATCCCCTTGACTGTAGTGGACATCTATTTTTTGACCAGCTTGTCGAGGTGGGGTGCCCGCATCTCTTTATCAGGTTTGACCCGTGGAGGTGAATCTGTGAGAGATCATGTTCGCAGGTATTGGAGAGAGGGATCTCAACCGAGTAAAGATGGCAAGATCATCATTCGAGATGTCACTGACAGGTCTTTGAGGACCATTTTGTTCACTTTTGGTAGGATGGCTGGTGGTGCGGCTCTTCATGTGGCCAACCGATCTTATATGCAGTACGCCTTGGAATATCTCAAACCGAAGGTGTTCAACTGGTGTGATGCAGTACTCCTTGTGATGAAAGAACAACTGACCAAGGTGAAAAGCGGGAGGTTGAAGAACTTTGGATACGGTTCTATTTTGACCGCCTTCGCCTTGGAAAAGATACCACTAATGCAGCCACAGTGTATTGCACTCGGTTTACCTCCACCGACTGAACCACGTATGCAAAGATGGGTCGACCATATGTCTAGGCATGCTAGTCAGTCTCAAATTTCCTTTTCGGATACCTTCTTTGGGTGTTTTGATCGTCAGGAGATGGTTTATTCCGAGTATCCATATGCTGGTATGGACTTCCAGGGTGACCCAGATTTTGTACTGTCGGATGACGAACAGTGGGGCGCCATTGGTAAATTCTTGACCGTATTTCTGTTTATCGTTTTTCATTTATAATGTCCTCATGCTTTACTCTGTCAAGACTAATCAGAACTCATGTGCTCATGCAGATGTTGGTCCCGTTCGACTAGTAGTACGCCTGAGAGTGCCAGTTGTCACCCCAACAAGAGAGGCTGTTGGAAGGGCTATCCTTCGTGACCTTGATGTGGCCGAGACTATTTCAGCGTTATAGGATCAGGTCGAGGGTCTCACTCTCGGTATTCTAGATGTGAGGACTGACGAGCTGCCTTTGAGGTTGCAGTGACATACTACTGGCATGCCAAATCGATGGACTAGTGTTTTACGCATGATTGCACAAGCGGTGACTTGCTATCACCAGCATCATTAGACTAGGGTGCCCCCAAGCGTTTTGAGTTTTGGGTCATTTGACCAATTTTGTCTTGGTTATAGAACATTATGTGTAAACCATAAATAGTTATATATATATTTTTGATTTTCAGAGTTTTATTTTGGTTAAGTTACATGATCCTAATGCAAATATTGACGAGATGCTTCTTTTTATAAATGTTGCAAATGTCTATCTAACACATAATTTGCCAATGAGTCAGTTAATTTGTTTAGGCTTCTGGAAATATGCTGGTATTGAATAAAATCAAATTGCCTTTCCAAAATCTTGACCCTTAGGAACATGCGATAGATAGTTGGATTTCTGATGGAGTAGATACCCGTGAGCTGTAGTATGACGAGCTGTGAGTCTAGCCTGACGACCAGTCGACATATGCCATGTGTGATGGCATCAGAGAGAAGTTCTATCAACGTGCTATATTCAACGATGTTATTCGTTGATCGACCAATACATACCCCTCTGAAACTTACTAACTCATCGTTTGGATTGAAAATGGCCTAGGCCGCAGAAGATAGGTTCCGTGAACTACGACTCGCTCCGTCGGCATATCCAACAAATGATTCCAATAGGTTCAACATCTGTGACAAATGTAAAAAGCGGATTTACTTGACAAAAACAAATACTTTAGCGAAAACAAAAATGTAACAAAAGCATATAGGTTACCACACTGAATCATGCATAGTAACGCTTAAGGTACAACCCATTACGAGGTTGTGCCAGTGGAATCCCGTCATAATCCATTAACTCGTAGGCTCCTTTTGCTAACACTTGTTTAACAATATAGGGGCCCATCCATAAAGACTTGAATTTACCTGCTCCCAATTTATCAGATTCTTGGTCGTAAAGAAAGACCAAGTCACCTTCTGAGAAGACACGAGGTTTGACATTCTTGTTGAACTGCGCCTTGAATCGTTTCTTATGGGATTCGTTAGCGAAAGCGGCATCACGATGGGTTTCATCCAATTGGATTAGTTCCAAGAAATGAGCCTCTTCTTCTGAAGTTCCGGGGAGAAGGTTGATTGCGAGTTTGAGGAATGAGATTTCACACTGAACTGGTAAGATCGCTTCTAGGCCATACACTAACTGGAAAGGTGTAAACCCGGTCGCATTCCTTACCGATGTTCGGTATTCCCACAAGGCTGACTACAGGATCAGGTGCCAACTCCTTTTGTGAACTCCAATTATCCTTTGCAGCATGCGCTTCAGGACCTTGTTGATTGCTTCAACTTGTTCGTTGGTTTGCGGGTAATATGAAGTAGAGCTGTCATGCGACAACCCTAATTTGGCAGCTAATTCAACCATCATGTGATTGTGAAAATACGATCCATGATCTGTGACTATAGCCTGTGGGACGCCGAATCTGGCAACTACATGATTGAAAAAGAAGAGGGCAACTGTTTCACCAGTGTTATCTAATGTAGGCATCGCCTCGGCCCACTTGGTAAAATAGTCAACTGCGATTATGATATACCCATGCCCCCCGGTCAAGGTGGGGTTACATGTCATGAAATCGATGCCCCATTTGGCGAATGGCCCAACAACAACTATCTACTATAGAGGTGCGGGTGGTCTTCTGGTTTTGCGATCGAAAATTTGACAGGCATGGCAACTTCTGACTGCGATTATGCAATCTTTGAACATTTTTGGCCAGAAGTATCCTGCTCGTAAAATTTTCTGCGCCATAGCGTAACCGGATTGATGCCCCCCACACGTGCCTGAATGGCAATCATTCAGGACTTTTTCGGCCTCCTCATGGGTGAGGCACCTCCTTAGAACTGTATCACCGACGATCATGTAGTCTTTTGATTGGTATCAGATAAGTTTTTGTTCAGAGCGGGAGGTATTAGGCCTATATTTTTGGGTTTGGAGATAAATGATTATATCTCCATACCACGGATTGCTTGAAGATATCAGAAACAAAGATTCATCCACGATTGTTTCTTCGGACGTTTCATCGTTGGATGACGATGGGAGATCGCATAATAATTCTGCGAAAACAAGGGATTTATTTGACTTGGATTTTACAAATTCCAGATCAAACTCTTGTAGAATTGCTATCCATTTTGAATATTTGCCCCCCAATGACTGTCGCGACAATATATAAGCCATGGGGTTGCAATCTGACAGAATGGTAGTTTTTCGAAAGAGGACATAGTTTTGAAATCTCTGTATCACTTGAACAGCTATGAGCACTAGCTTTTCAACATAACAATATTTGATTTCTGTATCATTTAAGTTCTTACTCAAATAATATATAGGATGTTCAATTCCGTTGTCTTCTTGAACTAAAACCATTGCGATGGTTGTATCCGCTACAGCCAGATACAGGTTAAAGTCTTTTTGATAATCAAGAGCGTATATTAATGACGCTTTCATTAGGGATTCTTTTAAAGCATCAAAGGAAGCTTGCGCAACCTGATCCCAGATGAAGGGCACTTCCTTTTTCAATAGACTTGTATAACCTTTAGCAAGTTCAGCATAATTTGGAATGAACCTCCTCAGAAAGTTTGCTTTCCCTTGGAGTTTCTGAATCTGAAGCAAATTCAAAGGTGGAGGCAAATTTATGGTTGCCTGAACCTTACATGGGTCGAGACGAATCCCGTCCTTTGAGACTACAAAGCCAAGTAAACGACCAGAACTGACACAGAACACACATTTGTGTGGATTGAGTTGTATCTTGTAGTGTCGGCAACGTAGAAATATCGCTCTTAAATGCTGCAGATGATCAGTCTGCTTTCGCGAATGCGCCGGAAGGTCGTCGAGATATGGTTGAACGATGTTTTTGATGTCATGGAAGGCATAATTCATTGCCCTCTGAAATGTTGCCCCTACGTTCTTTAAACCAAAGGGTAATTTTCGATATGCGAATGCGCCCCACGGACAAATAAATGCAGTCTTTGACTGGTCCTGTGGGCAAATATTTATTTGATTATACCCGGAGAATCCATCCATAAATGAAAAGATTTCGCATCCGACGCACTCATCAATTATCTGGTCGATGAAGGGTGTAGGGCAGTTGTCTTTTGGACATGCTTGATTCACATCCCTATAATCGACGCACACTCTATTCATTCCTTGTTTTTTCATAACAGGAACAATATTTGATACCCAATCGGTTAGAGGAACCGGGTAAATGAAACCAGCATGGAGGAGCTTTTCAACTTCTGCCTTGATGGCAGCGGCTTTCTTGGGGTGCACCTGCCATAGTCGTTGTCGTACTGGTTTGACATCTGGATATATCTTGATTTCGTGTTCAATGATACTCGAGTTAATGCCTGGCATTTCATTATATGACCAAGCAAAGACATCTCTGAATTCGTGAAAAAGGGCGTTATATATTTCCAGTTTTGAAGGAGAACAACATTTGCCAACATAAATATTCTCTACAACATCTATTTTGGTCGAGATATTTATGGTGATAGTCTCTTCAATGTTGGACATGTTTCGCTCAGAATCCATCGTGTTTATAGTATTTGATAGGAGATCAAAAACTGAAGGATGATGAAGGTCGTCAAGAATATCTTCTTCACAATCCGGAAGAAGGGAAGGATGGTGGTAATCTTCCCATGGTGCCCCTTCAATTACCATTGATTGAACAATTCCTTCGTCGGTGTAATGCACTTGCGACCAAGGATTTGAAAGGGTGCCATATTCTTTAGACCTATCTATCCAAATGCTTGATGAGCATTGATTTCGGCTTGCCTCCGATGCTAGGAACATTGATTGCTACAATATTTCCATTGGGCTTGGACGCAATACCTTCGTATGATCCATGTTTATATCGTTTTCTGAGATCTTTTCAATCGAAGATATCATATTGCAGGTTCCTACTGATGCTACTTCCACCAGATTTATTGGAGTTGGAAGGGAAAAAGTTCCCATTAATATAGGGTCTTCTAGTAGGCCTACTCCGATATTTTGAAGCGAATGGGGGCTTCCATGGATCATTGGAATGCTTCCCGTAACTTGAGAACCATTGGGGAGGAAAGTTTGTTGATCGACGATTGCAATCCCTCCTTGGAAGGGAAATTCAATCTCCGTAAAATAGGTCGACACAACAGCTGCCATAGCATATCTCCATGGTCTTCCTAGTAGGATGTTATAATCGAGGTTTCCGTCGATTACTTCAACATCTATTTCTACTATTTTCCCCCCTAGTTCAACCTGGAAGTTACTTAGAATACCATATGGGGTATATGTTCATCCGTCGAATGCTTTTAATGTCGTCGAAGATCACGACAAGGTTGGAGATCCTAAAGTTTTCCAGCAACTCATCGACATAATACATGTGGATTCCCCTTCATCAATAATTGTTCGGTGAACGGTTTTGTTGAGGGCTTTCACTTGAATGAGGAAAGCTAGTTGAGCTGGTAACTGAGGATCGTATCCTTTATGATTAAAGGACACAAGATTGGAATCCTTTGGGTCTATCCCACCGATAGCTGATAATAAAGCCTGCTTTTGGGATGGGCAATTTTGCAGTACCTCAAGTGTCGACATAGCGGATGGCGATTGGGCCAGATCTTCCACTATATTATAATGTTGTGCTGCTCTAGCACGAGGATTAAATATCGACTTGTGTACTACTCCCTTTGGCGGTTTTATTGTTAGTTCAGGAATGATGGACGGCGCAACTTCTGTCGAAGTTGTTGTCGAACTACTAGGTTGATCTTTATCCTTGTTGTTTGACAGCTGTGGATTCCCATAATCTTTGTTCCTTGTCGATATCAAAGCATCATTTTTCTGTTTCGAAACCGACAACATCAGCACTTGAGACGGGGAAGCATTTCCACTGTAAACTAGATTTGTTCCTCGATTCAGAAACGGATCAGTTAATACTGCCGAGGTTTTTGAATTCTTGAAGAATTTTTTAAGCTCAGCTCTGTGTGGACAATCTGATGTCCAATGATCCTCATCGCATATAAAGCATGGATTTTTTGTTTTCCTATTTGTAGGAGGGTTTGTAGAAGATTTTTCAGGTGATGATTCCCCCTATTTCTTCTTCTTCCTTTTGGTTTTCTTCTTGCCTCCTTGTTGCTTGGTTTCTTTGCCTTTATCTGTCAAGACGACATTTACTTCCGAGGCAAGAAATTCTTCTTTTGCATTTTGACTGGAAACCTTACGGGCCTTTTTAGATATAGCCTTTGTCGATTTCGTGTCTGTTGCACCAATCCCGCCATCGCTAGCATGAGAGTCATTGTTTGATTTAGGAGGGGGAGGGACCGAGAATTCCGGTCTAGGAGCGTCAGGTATTTTATCGTAGAGGATGCCATACTGAGTGTAAATCAAGTCTAAATATTATGCATGAGTGATAACTTGCTCTTCGGTGACGACTCCCCCTTTTGCCACATCTTCTGTGATGGAAGGCAATAATGACTTAATAAACCATTCAACTAAAAGTTGATCAGGAACATACGTTTTTACCATTCTACGACGACATCGCCACTCATGTATATGATCGGATATGTGAGTGGTCGTTGTTTGTTTGAAATTGGTAAGAAGTTCTGTTCCCATTTCGTACCTTATCAGTAATTGAAAATGGGTTAAAAAGGTTGTGGCTAGGTTACTGAAGTTGTCAAACGAAGCTCTGGGCAATTCGATATACCATTTTGCTGCCGAATCAGTTAACGTCCTCTGAAAAAGGCGAAGCCTAATCGAATCATCGTCTAGGGTGTTTGATGAACACCACAGATGAAAGGTCATCACATGACTCGATGGATCCTCGCTCGGATTTCCATTAAATTTAGGAATATCTGATGGAAGTTTATGCGGAATCACTGGCCACCAAGGGGTGTAAGCGATTGGATCGTTTGTTAACCGATTTAGATCTGGTAACTCTAAAGTTGTCACGAAGGGTAACTGTTGATTTAGGTTAGGTGAAGCATACCCAGGATAAGATGGAATTGCCTGAGCAGTTGGTCTTTGCATACCAGCATAATGCATTTGATGTTGGTAACTTTGGTAAGGTTGGTGGGTATAACCATTGTAGAATGGTTGATTTTGACTGTTTTGAATATACAGTTGCCCACTATTTGCAAAGATTTGTTGCTCAGATCCTTGGCATACTTGTTGGAATTGCGGTTGTTGGTATCGCACCAGCCATGGTTGAGAAGCCATGTGCTGTTGACTGATACTAACTGTTTGAGCAACATGAGGGGTAATTGTACCCATTTGGGCCTCTGTCATTCCACCAGTCGGCAATTGTGGTTGAGTCGCAGGGTCAAGAGGCTGTTGCATTACAACCTGAGAAACCTGAGGTTGGCATACAATAGGCAGCACTTGTACTTTCGACACTGTCACAATAGCTGGCGTAGTTGGTATATTTGACATAGGTAAACATTGTTGCATCGAATATACAACTCTTGGTTGTTGAGGTAGTATCGGTACCCAACCGCTAGATGTAATTCCAGCATAAACTGAATTTAGTTGTGAAATCCCATATGGCTGTCCTCCTGGAGGAGACAATGAAAGGGTATACCGGCCCCCCATACGGCGGTAATCCAGTACTTAAAGGAATTGTTTGCCCTTGAGGACCGGACTGCCCAAATTGACATCCCGAAGGATCAATAAGTTGAGACTCAACATAAGAGTTTCCGGATACTATTCCGGATGAACAAACAAGAACGGACAATACTGTCGAAATAGCCCCTAAGTGGGACCCTTCTAGCGATTGAGAGCTAGTTGGGACAGATGGTATACCGATGAACATTGTTGGAGTGATAGTAGGAAGTTTTACCATTGTTGTGTCGGATGACACAGTCCTAGATGTCGACGGTTGTTCAGACATTTCTAGTCTATCCAAAAGATTACCTAGCGATTCTACAGGAGCTTCCGCTGGCGGTAGACTAATTTCTGATGAAGAAGGATACAGAGTGATCCTGACTCCAAATTGTCATGGAGTACTAGATGGAGGATCCTCCACAATCTCTTTTATAGCAATCAGACCAGGTGGAAGAGGTAAACCATCAGGTCTGTAAAATATTTCTGGTGCCGAAGAAGGTATGGAATCTGCAGCAACAGATGTTTGGGGAACAACACTCTCCGAACCGGTTGTAGATGAAACTGGTTCAGTAACACAAGTGTTTACCCTCAGACTAGGATCAGTACTACTGTCCTTCGGTGGTTGCTGAACTTCTTCTTTAAAGGTAGGGATACCATAAATGTTTGGAGTAACCGGAGTCTCTGATGTCGTTGGAACACTTGTTCTAACTTTACGAGGAGATTTGGAACCGGTTAAACGAGTTCGCTTTGTCTATAATAGTTTCGATTCTGGAGACAAAGATAGTTGACTCGTAAGCCTAAGCGAACGACGGGGTTTCAATTGACTTTCTTCCACGATTGCGGATTACTTGATCAACTAAAAATCAAGGGGAAGTATGTTTCCGAATTAGATGAATTTTAGACGCTTTGACACAACTTGTTTTTTCAATTTTAAAGAGTCGAGAAAAAACAAAATATGTCTCTAGTCGCCTTTTATTTTTAATCAGCCTGAAGTGACAGGTGCTCAGATGGACCTTTTCCGTTAAGGAGTCTGAAAAGGAACGAAAGGGACTGCTCTGGAAATCTAGGCAGTGGGATTACCAAACCAATCGCAAAACCATAGAATACTTTTTATGGTACGGCAGTCAATCTTCCCGAATGTTGTGTTCAGTGCATTGCGATCGATAGGGCGGCAGACACGACTTCCTATGGATAAAGGATTAAGCCTATTGTGGTCTCCCAAAATATACTTGACGGTACGTGGGAGCAAAATTCCGTACTGGCACTTGTCATCTCAGAGTGGAGAAATCACCCAACCAACAGTGAGAACAACAGTTACCAGGATTTACGATGCCAGAATACGTCTCTAGCCTAGACTTCTAGATGTTGTGCATTAGGTTCCAAAGCGTTGTTAGATTCATTAAATTTATTTTATAGTTGATCTTGCTTAAGAAATTTTCCTTTCAGGTTCATCGCATGATTTAGATATACAATTCCTAAAATGAAACCTAAGATGATAAACAATCGTTTTATCTTCTTTGTGCAATGAAAATCCTAGCTACTAAGGAAAGAAAGACAAAATTCTTTCAACAAAGAGCAAAGAGCACACACTATATGCACTGTCCTAAATCAAACCAATCAAATAGTCTAAATGAAAATGCACATGCATGTATTTGTTTTCAGCCTTCTTAATATGTGAATGATAAAAAGAAAGCTAATGCGCAAATTTGAATTATTTTTCAAAGCGACAATTACTAACAAGTTTCTTTTCAAAATCAAAATGAAGAAAATGACAACACTTTGCGATTTGGAAATGAAAACTTGCTTTCGACACTAGAAAAACTACTAATTGAGATCAAATACAATAGTAACAGGGTAATCGACCATCAAGAAAAATTAGATTCTATTCTATGACTGAAAACGACACTTGCGACACTTTCAAATCAAGAAACGACAATACAATTATGTTACTTTTTTGCAAAGGAGAACTGAAAATGACTCAACAAATACACAAAAACATTTACAGTTCTTTGCATAATGGAGGCAGAATAACAACAAGGAAAGGGGTTTCAAACAGAGGTGTACTGACTACAGGCAGCAAAACTATTGAATAGATCTGAAAAGAGTGAACAGAAACCAAAATTCAGGAACAATGCCTAGTTTGATCAGCGCACCTGTAACACAGTGAATTTGAAATGCAGTGCACCTACTACACTCGGGAAGTGCGCTGAATTTGAGATTCACAGAACAGACAGTGCACTGGACCAGAAATGAGACTTTGCTTGGGTTCCAGGTCACAGTTTGCAGTTCAGTTCAGGGATTTTGGCCGAGCAAGTGGTAATCAGTAAAGCAATCATAGGGGTAGATCCGAGGAGGTTACTAGCGCCAACACAAGGGCAATTAGAGAGTTTGTAAATGAGTTGTTTAATTCATAAACAAAACCCAGAGATTGACTGAAGCGACATTTATCTACTTTGAATTTGCATAGCAAATGCAGTTCAAAAGCTACCTGGCTCAACTTCAGGCTCCGTCTATAAGTTTATAAAGTAAACAAATGTAGATAGACAAACAACCTAGTCGCTCCCCAGTGGAGTCGCCATTTTGTTACAGGGAAAAGTGTCTATGCAAAACTGCTAATCCCACTAAGGTGGGTAGCTACCTTAGAAACAAACAAAGTAAAACTACTTTTATTTTCCTTTATGAAAAATAGATGAGAGAGGAATAAAGGAGACCAACCTCTGTCTTGTGCTTGGTTCCTTGCTCGATTCCTCTCTCTTCTGATAGTCCTTTGCTACTTGCTTTCTTGTATACCGGCTTCACAGAGTACCTATAGAATCAGAGCAGCATAACACTATACAAGAACATGGATCTACTATCATAAACAATCTAGGATCAGATGTAAATTGACCATACAAATGCATGAAACATAAATGACAAAAGAGTATGGAGGAAAAGTTGAATAGCTTTATTGATAATCAAGAAAGAGCCAAGATAGTTACAACCAATTGTTCTGACCCAGCATCATCCTCTCAGCAAGTAAGCCCTTCTTCACCTCATGCAACGCTTAGATCACCCAACACTATGATGTTGCCTCAAGAAACCAATAGCAATTCCTTACAAGATGCAAAATTCAAGCCTTTAGATCTCTGGGATGAGAGATCCATATATAGATGTCTGTAAGGGAGATGAGTCAGCTTGTGATTTGATAAGTGTCTTCCCTCTGATAGTTCTTGCTTTCACTTGGAGATTGATGATCTCTTACTCATCCTTGGTCGAATTCAGAGAGGTAAGTGTCATAGGAGAAGTTTCTGGAAGATTCCATGCTTCTCCACCTCGCTTATTGACACTGCCATTTGTCTCTTCTCTCCCATCGCACCCCATAGAAGGGATTTTTGAAATGAAACGCACCTACTGAGCGTACTTAGGTGAGATGCAACACACTTTGCCCATGGAGCAGGTGAAATGATCCAGTTTTGACCAGTTCTGAGTAGTTTTTCATGGAGAACTTCTGGGAGAACCTATAATCAGTTGACCTTGTTCCTTTAGGGGATGGAACAACAATTTTAGGGACTTAGGAGCCCTTGGTTTATGGACATTCTATGCTTGGGGTTGAAGTGCCCAAAAATGTCTATAACACCCACCCTTTTTTTCGTTTAAAGATTTTAACATATTGAAGTCTCCTCCCACTATCCAAGGTGAAGTTGGATAAAGGGATTGCATGACTGCCAGGTTCTGAAGGAAAACCATACGCTCACTCTGTATATGGGGCCCGTATATGTTTGATAAGGGAATCCATTCTTGAGAACCTAAAATTCTAAATCTTACTGAGAGGATTTGTGGATTGCTACTCCTCCTGCACTACTTGTCGCATCTTGACCAATGATCTCATAATGCTGGTTGAAATGATCCCATAATTTTGTTTCTTGGATTAGCATTATATTTGGCTTATCCCTTTTTGAGTATCTCTTTTGAATATCTCTGTTTTTCCTTACTATTCAACCCTCTGATATTCCAGGTTGTAATAATCATTTCAATAGTTTTAGGGGTTGTTGGAATACCTCCGACAATGGTAAAACTTCCCCTAAATTCACCAGCATATCTCATACCATTTGAATGGTCTCACTCATAGGTCTCCTTGCTCTTTTCCTTCCACCTTTCCTTGTGGTTCCTGTTTCTGTGTTCTGATCTCCTTGTGATCCAAGTTGCTCTGGTTGCTTTGCTGTCCATCTTCCTCATTTTTCCTTGTATCTTTGGAACATGTCTTTAGAGATTTGTTTCTGGTCATTCGGTATAAATCGTTCATCCAGATGCTTCCATTCATGTAGAAGTTTCCTCATGATCTATTCTTCCTCTCCTTCTTGTTCCTGCTGCGGATGTATTTCCATTTGGATCTGTTCTTGTTCTGATCCCCCTTCTCTCCCTCTTTTTCTAGTTCTATGTTATTCGTTTCCTTTTTTTCCTTCCTGTTTTCTTTCTGGACTTCTCTTATTTCTTCTTCCTCGTCTTCTCCTTCCACTTCCAGTTCTAGATCTCGCAGGACCTCGAACTAGTTCTAGCTTTTCTGATTGCCTTCTGGGTAAGAAGGGTTTAGTTTGGTGTTTCCTTTTTGGGGTCTATTTTTTCTCTGTACTTTCATAAACCCTCCTCTATTTCCTTCATTCATATTCCTCTCCTGCTCTATACTTCTCTTTTCATCCCCCTGGTTTGTTGGAGTGTTGGCTTCGTTCATCAGACAATGTTTAAACAGATGGCCATACTCATGGCACTGTCTGCACCTGAATGGGATGTGTTCATAATCAACTGGCTATTGCTAGACTTCATCGTGATATTCTATTTCAATGTGGTCCGGCTATGGTTCTGTGATGTTCATGTAGACACAGATCTTGACGTATGATGTATATCTACCTCTCTTGGTGGTTTCTGCTACCTTTACAAAAGTCTTGATTGAGTTCCCAATTACTTCCAAAATCTTTGGGTCCCAAAACTCTATCGGGAGTCCAAATAGTCGGACCCAAACTGGCGCCGCTAACATCCTTTCTTTTTCCATATTGTAACACTCTTCCCAATGCCTCATGAATAGTCTTGCATTATTGAAGAAATGTGGTCCTTCTTCAAATATCCTCTCCTTATCTTCCAAATTTGTGAACATTATTGTGAAAAAACCCTTTTCCCCTAATTTAAGATCTATATGCCCTTTGGGCTTCTACTTTTATTGTATCCATTTCATCAGATCTTTCTCAGACAGCCATGTTCCTACAAACTTGCAAATAAGTGCATGGTCTTTCCTATATCCTCTATACTATTCTAATTTATTATTCGGAATTACGAACCTGGGTTTTTTGGTTTCCCTCGGTAGACATTTGTTCCCTGTCCTCACCTGCCATACTTCTCCCAACACTGGCGTGTTCTTGCCACAATTTCCAGGTCTGCTGTTTGCACCAATTCGACTTGATTCCCCTGATGTGATCTCCTTGTAGGGGGGGATTTCATCCCGCCTGCTTGCTTCAGTCATTTCCTCGCAGTCTGGCCTAATCTTAGTGACTTTTGCCCTTATTTCTTGCCACAATTTCCAGGTCTGTTGTTTGCACCAATTCGACTTGATTCCCCTGATGTGATCTCCTTGTAGGGGGGGATTTCTTCCCGCCTGCTTTCTTCAGTCATTTCCTCACAGTCTGGCCTAATCTTAGTGACTTTTGCCCTTATTTTAATTGGCAATGTTCTGTTGTGTGGTTCCGTAGGTGGGCACGGGGTCCCCTGCACCTGGCCAAGAGCAGGTCCACCTAGGGATGCATGTTCCCAAACCCGAACCCTAATTTTCCATCGTTCTTCTCTGCTCTTCACTCTCCCGATCGATCATTTTCAACTCCTCATCAATCTTAATATCAATAAAATTTTATAATATATTATATAAATGACCAAAAATCAATTTTAAATAGATATAAAATTTAAAATACAAAATATTAAAATCAATATATAAATATATAGGTATATCGAAAAAAAAATATGCTTACATATGATGTAAATCATTGCACCCACTCACCTACACATACTAAATACACTTGGATATGGTGTAAATCACTACAAAATAATAAACACTGCTAAGACATTAACACAACAATGCCATACTTAACAAGATTGTCTTATTGTCTTATTTTATTTATATAAAATACATGGCCATATGGTATATACCATGGTGAAAAAATTAAATGGTATCAAGGAAAAGAAACTACTTTATTATATTTAGTAAGATTGGGTTATTATGGGAGTTATAAGGTTTAATGTGGATGTCCATGATTTTTTATAAAAACAAAATAATTATGTCATAAATTTTTTATTATAAATTCTATTATTAATAAAATAAAAAAAATTAATCTAAGTGGAGGATGATTTAATAGTATCAAAGCAAGAATTGTTAATCCTCCATAGATATTAAGAGAATTTGTCAACTAAAAATACAAAGGCATTTTGTACATCATTTTATTCTTTCTAGGAGGGGGAAAAGTATTCCCTAAATTGTTGGATCCATGAATAAAGTCAGAGGTCTAAGATTTTATATGCCATTGATATTTTTCTTTAATGTCAAGCTTCCTATTGATTCCTAATAACCTTACAGAGAACTCCTGAGAACCTTTCTAATGTTCAATCATTCTTTTGAGCCTTTATGGGTTTTAGAAGCTTTGGAATTTTTTCAAGCACTGATAAACTCTTCAGTCTTACATTATATCAGTTGAAAAAATTCGCTTGAAGAAAATGGATAAAATTCACTTGAAAAAAATGGATCTTTTGTGATTAGAATTTAAGTGCATTACATTACATTGTTTCTTTCGTACAAATGCCAAATATATAAATGTTTCTTCATTATGGTTTCTCACTTTGGGGAAATTAATGAAGAGCAATATTATAATAATCTTTCTTGTCCTTTTGCATTTGTGAATCGCGCTTTACAATTTTATTGTTAAATTACTGGGATTGCAAAATATGTTTTCGAGAAGGGTAGGATTAAAATATGTCTCACACAGTTACAACCAAAAATATTCACCAAAGATAACATGCTTTTCTCCTGTAATTCCTTACGATTCTTGGTTTAGTTTTATTTCATTGTTACAACTAAAGATTTCACTAATGAAACTATTATCCTATCTTCTTTCTCCCTTTTAATTATTTAGGACTTTAGGGTTAGGTTATTGTACCGAGAGAGCCATGTGCTATACATCACGGGGTTGGATTCACTGAATATAGGACCCATTGAATATGGACATTAGCAAAGACTCTTGTAAACCATGTTTATTACAATTCCAAGTTGCATATGTCAATGTTGACTGGGTGATGTTAAAGGATTTAAACATTGTAGATTTTACACAAAAAGTTATGAATAATTGGGAGCTGATGTCTAGCTCAGTTTGATCTAATTGGAGATGATGCCTAAAATTTGTATGGTTGTGACACAAATTTATATTAGGAAATATAGTCATCATATTGTTTATGAATTAATATTATTTTATTTAGCTTATCTGAAGACATCTAGTACCTGTATTTCTTCTAAATTTATGAAATATTACTATTGGAACTTGAAAGAACATAATTGAATATTAAGAGACAATATATGTTCGAAAGGTTATAGAATTTGTAAATTTGGCATAATGTAAGTGGCTTATTTTCTTAACTTCTAGCTTTGAATGGCATTTTGTTTACTAATTTTTATCATCTTCTATATGTCATGAATCTCCTAAAATTTATGACTTACAGTGTTTCCTTCCCAACATTTGGTTGATGCAATTGCTAGTTATTAGTCAATAATTTCTTGATAACAACTCTTCTTCAAACGTAAGAATTATTCTTTGATGATAATGCAACAACTAAATACATTTTCAAAATTATTCTTTGATGATGATGCAACAATTAAATGCATTTTCAAAATTATGTAATGAGTAACCATCACTTGCCAAAACTACTAACAAATAATTGTCATATCCTTAAAAATACTTTCTACATAAAATTGTGGTAAATATTTGTATAAAAAATCATCTTTCCATACTCTAAGCGAATCAAGTATATATTTAAATTTTAATTATACAAATGTTAATTTTTTCTCAAGTTTAGATTAATCAGAGATAGATGCCTATACAGAACAACGTACTCAACAACCATTCTGCGTCTGTAATGTCACCTTGTTTTGGTTTTGATTCCAACATTTTATTTTATATTTAATCACTTGTAATTTGAATATTAATTTAAAAATTATGGAAATATATATCGCAAAATGATCTAGGTGGCTATTGGTGGCTATTTTCCTATTCCATCCAGTGGGTTTCATCAATTTCCTTGATCATATCACAATTTACTATTTTTAGTAGTTTTTTGGGTTGTGAACTTTCAAATTTCTTTTGACCTCTTAATCATTTTTTTTAGGTTCGTAGTACGCAGTTTTTAGGGTCATGAAATTTCAAAGTTCTTTTGACCCCTTAATTAGTTTTTTTTTTAAGGTTCGTAGTAGGTCCTTGCCTACAGCTACAGGCCTACAATAAATCTTGTAGTACTCGGAGAGACCTTTCTAAGGAGGCATGCCCCAAACATAAATCATATGACCAAGTTAAATCTTGTAGTACCCGGAGAGACCTTTCTAATGAGGTATGCCCCAAACAGAAATCATATGACCAAGTTATGACCCTTGGAACTAACCCAACGGGGCCCACAAACACTAGTTGTTCCATCTCTTAGGGTTAGGATTTTGGTTATTTACGTTTAGCTTTATTTTTCAGTAATAAAAAAACCATTGAATCTCATTTTAACATGGTTCAAGACATATAGCCGCCACATCTATTTTCAAATAAACTATCATAGTGGGAACTAGTTTATTTCTATTTTGTATTTAAGTATATTTTAGTTCTTTAAAATTAATTTAATAAAATAAAATAAAATAAATTTACTCATAGTCCATCTTTATATGCATATCTGTATTTTGCTTAATTCCCGCAGAAATATGAATCATGGAAAATACAAGCTTCATTGTCCAGATTAATTCAAAAATACATATTTACTGATTAATTGTTGTGATTCTCACTATAACACCGTTAATGTTGTTCCTTAGCCAAATCGACTCAACAACATGTGTTTATCAATTAAATTCAAACCTTTTTTATCAATTAAATTCAAACTTTTTTTATCAATTAAATTCAATTGAAGTTTTTGATAAAACACTACAAGGCTTGCAGTGATTTCACTTCAACACCATTAAGTCCTACATTAAAACACCAATTCCAAGAAACATGGCCATACTATCACTATGATTAGTTGGGTTATTGGTTTCACATTATAATATACAACCTGTGAAAGCACATTTTGTTACCATTTTCACACCATTATTACATTGCGTCCTTCATACCTCTACTTCAAGAAATCCAGGTTGATTTTTTCATAATCAATCAGTCTAGAGTTAATCACTGAGAATCAAGCCATGGTATTCATGGTGGAAGGGGAGCTTGGGAATTGCAACGCTTAGGGTTCAATTTCCATTCAATGACTGGTGTTTCCATTCTTGTGTGTTGCTTCCTGGGTGAGGATTGGTAAATTGTCGTTGTTTCAAATTTATTTTAAAGGAATTATTAAAGTCTATTAAAGATAATGGAGAATATCTTAGAGTAGTGATTCAGTTCACAAGACCTTAGAATAGGAATTAGTTTCTATTTTTCAGGTTATGGTTCTAACCTCCCTAAATCTGTGATTAATATATATTGTGTAATGTACATGAGCAATTAGAGCATTCTACAGAGCCATACTCTCCTAGTTCAGACTCTCTTTCGTAGAGCTGACTAGTGGGTTTCATTTCATTTAATATACAACATTGCATTTTTATCATGGTATCAGAGCGTCAGGGCTGAGGAACCTGTATGCTGAGAGGAGGGCGTGACTAAACCCAAATTGTTGCAGGTTTCAAGAGAATAAATGCGATGATTGTGAAATCATACTTAACATCACCGTCTCAAATATTAGGTGTATAGTTGGGACGACATCGTAGATAAGTGGTGTACATCTACGACGACATCTCAAATAAGTGGTGTACATCTGCGATGATCGTGTAAGCAACAAAGGGGCTCCGTGGAGGCCAAGAGAAGGCTGCATCCTGGAGAAGGTTGTAGAGGCTGACAACAAAAGGTTGTTTGGAGGCTGTGAAGGAAGCCGCGGTGATCTACGGGTGTGCTGCAAGATCAAACAACATTGAAGATTAGTGATCTTTTTTTTTCATAGATCTGGGGTAAATATAACATTTTTTTTACATGTCAAATTTTTTTTAATTGCCATGATGAATAATCAGAAGTTTGAAGCATGCTTGAATGAGCATAACAAACTCGATTGCTCCAATTATGCAAATTTGAAATTCAAGATGCAGAATATGCTAGAAGTGCAGAGTGCTTGGACGATTACAAATGGGGATCAACATAAGCCTACAACTGGATTCGCAATAGCCCTAGATTGGGAGAGGCATGAGGGTAAAGCAAGGATGCTGCTGAAGATGTCAGTGAAATACTGCATCATACCACAATTCAGAGAATGTAAATCAGTAAGCGAAATTTGGGGAATTTTGAAGGATCTGTATGAGATCAGGAATACAAATTGTCTTCTGTTTCTGAAGAGAAAGATATTATCCTTGAAGATGGACGAGAATGAAATAGTTGATGCCTTCATAGAAAGGATCAAAGATCAGAAGAACAAATTGGCAGACATTGGTCATACATTTGACGATATAGATCTTGTAACAATTACCATGAATGGTGTGACCGATGACTACCAAATGTTCATCACTAGGATAAATGTGAGAGAGAAAATCCCGAAGTTTGAAGAAATAACAGGAATACTAATGCAAGAAGAAGAAAGAAGATCGACTCTGAAGCCCCAGAGTGCCGATCATGCATTGATGGCGAAAAAGAACTTCTACAAAGGAAAAGGAAATCTGCAACAATAAAACGGAGGAAGCTCACAAAAAATACCAAATCTGACCCAAGGTATGAATCCGAATAGAAACAACTCTGTAATTTAGTGTTTTTATTGTGGAAAACTAGGTCATATAGCTAGAGAGTGCAGGAAGAAGAAATATCATGAAGAATAGCAGAGGCAGAAAAGACATGTAGGTCATCTCGCAAATGATAATCATGAGCGAAATTTTAGATTGTTCATGGCAGATCGTGATGAGAATGTTGATGCAGACATCTAGTATGTAGATTCAGGAGCATCAACACATATGACAAGGAAGAAGCAATGGTTTGAAGATTTTAAAGAAATCAATGACGGAGCACAAATCTACCTAGGTGATGATAGAAGTAATTAGATCAAAGGATGTGGGAAAATTTCTATCATTTTACCTAATGGTAATGTAAGACAAATTTATAATGTTATGTATGTGCCTGGTATAACAAAGAACTTGATTTTTGTATCCATGATTACAGATCAAGACCTTAAAGTTCAATTTTTAAATCTAACTATTATATTAAAGATCTGCTATGTGGCATGAAGACAATTGCTACAGGAATTCGAACAGGAGGTCTGTACAAATTGGATGTAAGACCAGCACTAGTTCGAGCTTTAACAGCTGCAAGTTTGACTATAGAAGAGCTATGGCATCAAAGATTTGGTCATATCAATTACAATGATTTGTTGTTACTACAGAAGAAGGAAATGGTAAGAGATATTATGCTAAAGCAGGTACATAATGATTGTGATGCGTGTACTTTAGGAAAAATTCATAGAGAAGAATTCCCTGTTTGAGTAGAAAATAAATAGAGGGATATACTTGAATTACTGCATATAGACCTGTGTGGACCCATGCAAACAAAATCATTATGAGTTGCACAATATTTTTTATTGTTTATTGATGACTGCACAAAGTTTTCTTGGGTATATTTCTTGAGTAAGAATAGTCACACATTTGAATACTTTAAGCAGTTCAAAAACATGATTGAAAGGTAAATAGGGAAACAGATAAAAATTCTTCAGTCCGATCATGGGGGAGCATATAGGAAAGATGAGCATACCAGGTATTATAAAGACCATGGAATATTGCAGCAGTTCATAGTACCCGATACTCTACAACAAAATGGATTAACTGAAAGAAAGAACAGAACACTGGTGGACTGTGCTAGAAGCATGTTAAAAGGAAAGAATCTATCGAATGGTTTTTGGGCTAAAGCATTGAATACTGCAGTTTACTTAAAAAATAGCAGTCCTACAAAGAGTCTTGAGTTTAAAACTCCTTATGAAGCACTATATGGATTTAATCCTGGAGTAAAACATTTAAGAGTATTTGTGTCTAAAGCATTTGCCCATATTCCAAAGGAAGACAAAAGAAAACTAGATTCAAAAGCCATTAGATGTACCTTTATAGCGTATTGTTCACGATATAAAGCTTATAGATTATTTAATCCCTCTACTCACAAAATGTTTGTTAGTAGAGATGTCATATTCCATGAACAGGATCATGAAGAATCTGATGAGCACAATGAGGAATGGTATATCCGTACTTGGTGGAAGAAGAAATTGAAGAGACAGGAAACAATCAGGATCAGCAACAGGCAAAGGTAGAAGATGAACAACAACAACAACAACAACAACAGCAACAACAGAGACAATAGCAACAATAGTAGTAGAATCAGTAGGAAGAAAAAGAGAATGATGATCAAACAAGGTTTGAGGCTAGCCAACCACTCGGGAGATCAGGTAGGAAAGCTCAATTGCCTGCAAGATATAAGGAAAATGCTTCTATAACTAGTATGATGAATGTGGTTGAACCTTCTAGTTATAACGAAGCAAATGAATGTAGAGAATGGAAAAAAACCATGGCATAGGAATATGAATCAATAATTAGGAAAAAAACTTGGGAACTAGTTGGACTTCCTAAAGGAAAACAAACCATAGGTTATAAATGGTTATACAAACCGAAGATTAATGTAGATGGAACCATAGAAAAATTAAAAGCTAGATTGGTAGCAAAGGAGTATTCACAAAAAGAAGGCATAGACTATGAAGAAACCTTCGCCCCTATAGCTAAACTAAACACTATCAAAATGTTAATTTCTTTAGCTCCTAAGAAACATTGGATGATACACCAACTAGATGTAAAGTCCTTTTTTTTTAATGGAGAACTAAAAGAGGATGTTCATTTAGAGAAACCTGAAGGATTTGTCTAGAAAGGGAAAGAACATTTAGTCTGTAGATTGAAGAAAGCACTTTATGGACTAAAGCAAGCACCCATGTCTTGGTATGAAAAAATTGATTCATTTTTTCTACAATTTGGCTACAACAGAAGCAAAAATGACTCTAATCTTTACACCATGCAAGTTGAACAAGGGTGCATATTGTTGATTTCTTTGGATGTAGATGATTTGATCATTACAGATGATACTACATGTCTGATCAAAGAAATCAAGCAACAGATGTCACAGGTGTTTGAAATGAAACACCTTGGTGAATTAGGATACTGTTTGGGTCTCGAGATATGGAGAGATTCAGGAAAAACATTTTTGTCCCAGGAAAAGTATGTCAAAGGACTATTACAAGATTTAGGATGGATCAGTGTTAGACTGTAGTAGTACCATTACAGCAGAATATCAAACTGTAAAGTAAGGATGGCTCTAAAGAGGCAGATGCGACACTTTACAGATAGCTGGTTGGGAGCGTAATCTACCTAACCACTACTAGACCAGATTTGGCTTGTGCAGTTAGTGTGCTAAGTTAATATATGTCCAAGGCACTTAAAAGTCATTGGAATGCAGTGCCTTTACGTATCTATAAGGTATTGTAGATTATGGTATTATTTATACTGACTAATATGATGTTAGATTGACAGGATTTACAGATTCAGACTAGGCTGGAAATGTAGACGATCACACATCCATAACAGGATATGCATTTAACAGTGGATCTGGGGTGATTACATGGAGCAAAAAGAAACGGAACACAGTTTCCTTGTCTTCAGCAGAAGTAAAGTATCAAGCTATGTGTGCAACAACATGTGAGGTAGTTTGGTTGCAGAGACTTCTCCAGGATGTTGGGGAAGAACAGAAAGAGGAAACAATGATCAAGTGCAATAATTAGAGTTCAATCAAACTTGCTAATAATCCGGTGTTTCATAAAAACACTAAACACATTGATACACAGTTCCACTTTGTCAAGGAGAAAGTGCAATCAAAAGAAATCCATTTGGTATATTGTAATACATGTGATAATGTCGCAGACATTTTCACTAAGCCTCTTGGAAAAATCAAGTTTGAAATGTTTAGGGAGATGTTAGGCATATTTATGAACCCCTTTTCCATTAAGGGGGAGTGTTAGAGATAATGGAGAATATATTAGAATAGTGATCCGGTTCACAAGACCTTATGATAGGAATTAGTTTTTATTTTTTAGGTTATGGTTCTAACTTCCCTAAATCTGTGATTACTATATATTGTGTAATGTACATGAGCAATGTAGAGTGTTCTACAAAGCCAAACTCTCCTGGTTCAGACTCTCTTTCATAGAGCTGACCAGTGGGTTTCATTTCATTTAATATACAACATTGCATTTTTATCAAAATCTAATACTTTAGGCTCCTCGATAACCATATAGACAAAGTATCAAATGAGAATAAATATAAACCCTTGATTAAATAAATAATAAAACAAATCAACATTGTCTCATCCAAATCTTGTTCAATATGAAAATCTGAGTCATGAAAGTGGAAATGAAAAATCATTCTTCAGGCACGAAAGTGGAAATGATTAGTCATATGGAAAGGAAAAATCTGAGTCACGAACCATAATCAACACATCTATTCACTAGAAAATGTATCATATAGCAAAATGTGTAAAATTCATAATGCTGAAAGTGGATAGATATCTTTCCTAGCTTGAGAAACATTCTGATGTGCAGACACATAGTACAGTTTTTTAATTTTGTTTTACTTTTTCTATTTTTCTTTTTTGGATTAGTGTATCAAGGACAGGTTAATTTGTATGCTATATTTAGATTTTCTACCAACTTTTCTTATTTGGTCACTCTGTGTTTTCTGAAATATTTTTTGTGTGCTATATTTATTTATTTTTTAGCAACTTTGCTTATTTAGTGTTAAAAAACTATGTTTGAATTAATAAAAAACATATATTGGTCAACTCTACGACAGAGAGTCAACTAGGAGAGTATAGCTCTACATACTAAATGTACATCGCACGTTATATAACAATCATGGTTTTAAGTAAGTTAGAATAGTACCCTAGAAAATAGAAACTAATTCCTATCCTAAGGTCTCGTGAACCAACTCTCACTATTCTAGGATATTCTCCATTATCTCTAACACTCCCCCTTAATGGAGAAGGGATTCACAAATATGCCCAACATCTCCCTAAACATTTCAAACTTAATTTTGCCAAGAGGCTTAGTGAAAATGTCTACAAAATTATCACATGTATTAAAATATACCAGATGTATTTCTTTTGATTGCACTTCTCCTTGACAAAGTGGAATTGTGTATCAATGTGTTTAGTGTTCTTGTGAAACACTGGATTATTAGCAAGTTTGATTGAACTCTGATTGTCGCATCTGATTGTTGTTACATCTTTTTTCCCCAACATGCTAGAGAAGTCTCCGCAACCAAACTTCCTCACATGTCACTGTGCACATGGCTTGATACTCTGCTTCCTCTGAAGACAAGGAAACTATGTTCTGTTTCTTGCTGCTTCATGTAATAACCTCAGATCCAATGCTGAATGCATAGCCTATTATGGATCGATGGTCATCTACATTTCCAACCCACTCTGAATTTGTAAATCCTGTCAATCTAACATCAGAGGAATCAATATAAATAATACCATAGTCTAAAGTACCTTTCATATAACTCAAAACACATTTTGTTGCATTCCATGACTCTCAAGTGGATTGTACATGTATTGACTTAACACACTAACTCCATAAGAAAAATCTGGTCTAGTAGTGGTCAGGTAGATGAAGCTCCCAACTAGTTATCTATAAGGCATCACATCTGCCTCTTTAGAGCCATCCTCACTCTGAGGTTTAATGTTATGTTGTAATGGTACTGCTGCAGCCTTACATTAATCCATTCTGAATCTTCCCAGTGGACCTTTGACATACTTACCCCGGGAGAGAAAAGTTTGTCCTGAATCTCTGCAGATCTCAAGACCCAAACAGTATCTTAATTCACCAAGGTTTTTCATTTCAAACACCTGTGACATTTGTTGCTTGATTTCTTTGATTAGAGCAATAACATAACCTGTAATATCATCTACATACAAAGAAATAAACACTATGCATCCCTGCTCATCTTTCATGGTACACAGATTAGGGTTGTTTTTACTTCTATTGTAGCCAAGTTGTAGAAAAAATGAATCAATCTTTTCATACCAGGACCTGGGTGCTTGTTTTAGTCCATATAGAGCTTTCTTTAATCTACAGACTAAATGTTCTTTCCCTTTTTGGACAAACCCCTCAGGTTGCTCTAAATAAACCTCCTCTTTCAATTCTCCATTTAAAAATGCAGACTTTACATCTAGTTGGTGAATCATCCAATGTTTCTTAGTAGCTAAAGCAATCAACATTCTGATCGTATTTAGTTTAGCTACAGGGGCAAAGGTTTCTTCATAGTCATTGCCTCCTTTTTGCGAATACCCCTTTGCTACCAATCTAGCTTTCATTTTATCTATGGTTCCATCTGCCTTAATCTTTGGTTCATACAACCATTTACAACCTATGGTTTGTTTCACTTTAGGAAGTTCAACCAGCCCCCAAGTGTTGATCTTGATTATAGATTCATATTCCTATTCCATAGCTGTTTTCCATTCACTATATTCATTTGCTTCCTTATAACTAGAAGGTTCAACAACATTCATCATACTAGTTATAAAAGAATTTTCCCTATATCTAACAGGCAACTGAGTCTGCCTACCTAATCTTCTGAGCATTGGTATAGCTTCTAACCCATTCTGAGTTCGCTTTGCTGGACTCAGCTTGATTGCTGCATCTGAATTCTCTTCTTTTTTCTTTGTCTGCTAATCTTGGTTGTTTCTCATCTCTTCGATTTCTTCCACCAAGAATGGAATATCCCATTCCTCATTCTGCTTATGAGATTCTTCATGATCCTGCTCATGGAATATGACATCTCTACTGACAAAGATGTTGTGAGTAGAGGGATTAAATAATCTATAAGTTTTATATTGTGAACAATACCCTATAAAGGTACATCTAATGGCTTGTGAATCTAGTTTTCTTATGTCTTCCTTTGGAATATGGGAAAATGCTTTAGACCCAAACACTCTTAGATGTTTTACTGTAGGCTTAAATCCATATAATGTTTCATAAGGATTTTTACACTCAAGATTCTTTGTAGGACTCCTATTTTTGAAATAAACTGCAGTATTCAATGCTTCAGCCCAAAAACCATTCGAAAAATACTTACCTTTCAACATGCTCCTAGCACATTCCTCAAATGTTCTGTTCCTTCTTTCTGTTACTCCATTCTGCTGAGGAGTATGGGGTACTATGAATTGCTGTAATATCCCATGGTCTTTACAATACTTGATAAGCTCATCCTTCCTGTATTCTCCCCCTTGATTCCGAGCGAAGAATTTTTATATGCTTCCCTGATTGCTTTTCAATCATGTTTTTGAAATGCTTAAAGTACTCAAATGTGTGTCTTTTCTTACTCTAAAAATATACCCAAGAAAAAATTGTGCAATCATCAATAAACAATAAAAAATACAGTGCACTTCCTAATGACTTTATTTGCATGGGTCCACAAAGAACTGTGTGCACTAATTCAAGTATGTCTCTATGTTTCTTCTCTACTCGAATAGGGAATTCCTCTCTATGCATCTTTCCTAATGTACAGGCATCACAATCATTATGCACTGGTTGATCCCTTGCTGTCTGCATGCCCTCTCCACGTGGCCTCCAAGCAAGTCTCCACCATACTGCACACTATCCACGACAGTCGTATGGGGAACCACGTATACGGTCATCGTAGCCTTCTCTCCGCAGACCTCAGCCTCCATGCAGTGTTCTCTCAGAAGCCACCGCCAAGACGCAGCCCCTTTTTTTGTTTGCACGGTTGGCGCGATTAGCCAACATGGATTCATGAACAATCGACGCAATTATCCAACACGGATTTGCAACAGTTGTCCAAAAATAAAATGTGGGAAGTCTCACAGTGGGATTGGCACGATTTTTCCCCCAAACCACGCGACAATTTCGCCTCAAACACATCGGGCAAATCTTTCACTCAGCGAACAATTTTTTCAGCCTTGTCGCTTCGATACCATGTTAAAAAGCAATGTTTGAATTAATAAAAATCATTCACTGGTAAGCTCTATGACAGAAAGTCTGAACGAGGAGAGTCTGGCTCTGCAGAATGTTCTACATTCTCAAAGTACTTCACACATTATATAGCAATCATAGTTTTAGGGAAGTTAGAACCATACCCTAGAAAAGAGAAACTAATTCCTATCGTGAGGTCTAGTGAACCAACTCTCACTATTCTAGGATATTCTCCATTATCTCTAACATATAGCCACTCTATGTTTTCTAATATATTTTTTGTGATACATGTATTGTAATATTATTCTCACTAATACATATATTGAACTTTTAAATATATATAAAAGCCAAGGTAATTTTTTCTTAAAAAATATATTACCTTTTTTTTTGTGGGGGAGGCCGGGGCGGCGGCGGTATCATTATTAATACTGAAATCTGAGTCACAAACCATAATCAACACATTTATTCACTGGAAAATGAATCATATAGCAAAAGGTTGAAGAATAATGTATTGTGTTAAGAACAAATATTGGAAAATCAAGTAGATTTCTTCTATAAATTTAAGGAATCAGTGAAGTATTGTCATGGTTTAAGATTGTTATATCGTGAAATAATTTTTTTTAGAGATTTTAAATTTTTTTAAGTTTTCGAAATTTCGATTAAAATTAGGAATAAATCGAAAAAGGTGTGCATTGCCAAGTAGGATGGCTGAATAAACGAAGAACAGATGAGTCATGTGCATATGAATTGTAATGCGTGTCATATTTGTTATGGCTATTTTGAAATGTAAGCCTGCCCTGCCTTGTGGCTTGGCAAGCTTGCAACGGTTAATCTACAACTTGCACCAAAGGAACTGATAAGGTGCAAAACGTCAAAAGAATTTCGCCACCTAATTCTTCTGCTAAATAAATAAAGGGGACTTCGACACGAGTCTGCTACTTCAGATCAAACTTGACATCTGATAAGGGCCGCAATATCATTAGTCAACCAATCAGATTACAGGTGTTATTGTGACATCAGGTGCCTCATTTTATGAATGTGTAAATTTGAAAACGCAAATGGCAAAAAGCAAATACCCTAATCACAGCCTGTGATACTAATACGATTTTGGCGGCTCTTAATAAGAGTTACGAGTTTCTTTATTTTGTACAAAGAAGACAACATCTCCTGGAAATTCCAGTGCCACAACACCATTACTGAATTATTTTTTTCCTATAATTAATTAACTTCGATTCTGTCACCGGATCGCAGATATCGCACACGTAATTCTCCGACTTTTGCGACAAAAATGCTTCAAGTTTGGAACAGTGAGCCACATAACATTAGTGGGTGGTTTCCACCATAGTATTTGCTGCTGAAACGTAACTTTCAATACAGTTCGGGGTTGAATTTTGTTCCACAACCAACTGAACGGTCATTCTCTTCTCCCTGAATCGATTCTCCTGATAATCTAATGCGTCTTCACAGGCTGAAAGAGATTGAATAGTAGGTGAGAGGATTGCTTTGGGTAACAACTTTCATTACTGGAATTTATAACTTATTTTTGGCGAATGTAAGCAAACAAAACGTTAGGTCGTGATCCATTAGCTATTGAGAAAGACCAACCAAGGTTATGCCATGATCCATTAGCTATTGAGAAAGACCAACCACTCTGTATAAAGGAAAATCCAAAGCCCAACATTATAGGTCTCAATTCATTGGACTTCAAAAGCTATCTTCATTTACCGTGTGGATTACAAGAAAAGTACTTTAACAACCAGAAACGTGAACCTGTTTCTCTGAATAGCATGATTTCTATATTTAATATGGTTATCTAAATTATTAGTATTCATGGTAAAATTAACATTAATAGAGAGGATCCATCAATTGGTGGATACATAGAAATAACTTTTCAAATTGTATGGTCATAATAAGATAACTTTTTAAATTGTATGGGTTAATGCTGGATTATTAAAACTTTCCTCCCAATATATTTTTGATAATGTGTAAATCTTGTAAATTTTTAAGAAACTTCCAACTAATTCCTATCATTTCCTACAATAAACGCTCACTTCCGTCCAAATAATCAATATCAATTTATGAGCCAATTTGTTTTCCTTACTTATGTAATTATGTTCAGCAATTTTGTTTTCGCTCGCTAAATTGATCAGAAAGAACTTACAAAATTGACCGGGTGCGTAAAAATGAGGTTAGTAATGTGAAAGTAAATGTATGCATACTTCCTGTAATTCTAGAAATAAGTGAGCTCTTCTGGAACATACCACTTTTTGAAGTGAACAAGTGAAACCTTCTACGGCAAAGGCATACCCTTAAGATCCACTGCAGAGATTTTCTCTCGGACTACCTTTTGGATTAATTATAAAATATAAGTTTAAAGGGTAAAGAATATTATAGAAAGTGAACATTGTTATAAGTTATAGGTTTGTTAATGCAAATTTGTTCATTACTAATGTACCTCTTTTATTGAGGTGGCATACAAAGCAATGTACTTCTTTTATTGAGATGGTATACAAAGCAAGGTGTATAATTAACTTGAACAAATGTTTATAATTTTTATTTTTCTTCGAAATTAATCATTGTTATTTTAAAATATTGAAATTTTATAATACATTTTGACAAAGCAGAATTTACAAAAAGCAAAAACCTATTACCTCTATTTGTTTTGAAAACTAATCATTGTTACATTAAAATATGAAATCTCATAATACACATGAGAAAACACAACTTAAAGGAAAATGAAATAAAAAGAACACAAATTTTTTGTTGTATTTGTAGCTAACTTGTATGCCTTTGCAATAATTTTACCTAGAGACAAAGCCATACTTTTCAAAAAGACGGTTCTCACTTGGATTTACAAGTTATCAAGTCCCATGCACTCAATGGTTCTAAATCACAAGGCAACATTATATGGGAAAATTTGAGCTAGTTGTGATTGTTGATTACATAATAAATCATGGTACTATTATGTCCAATTAGTAAAAAATGAAAGAGAATTTTTTAAAAGTACATCAATGCTCGATAAGTATATACACTCTAAGTAGGTGATGTACATACCTTATTATTTAAGAAAGGGTTATTTTTTATTCTTTATGGTCTACATAAAGTAAGAGAAAGTTCCAATAGAAAGCTATTAGCTTTCATTAGAAAACAATGAACACCATAAGCTATACTCACTTATAATCATTGAATGCATGTTTGTAGAAGGTTTTGATGTATAAATATTGAATATCTCTTAGAATATGAATTTTGTTAAGTTTGGCTTTGTCAATAATACTTTTTACTATTTCCATGCACTAGTCATAACAAAAACACTTTGCAACTATTATTTTACCTTGGAAAATTGAGGTGAATTATGATTTGTTTTTGGATTATTAATGAGAAATTATGAACAAAATGTTAGTTTTCATAAAATAGAAGTTTAACCAAAAACAAGATTAAACATCAATAAAAGCATCATTGAGCACTTGTCTATGTTCAAACTATGAAACTCAACATTACATTTTGACATTTTGGCATATCATAATGGATTAATTGATGGATGTCCTCTTGTGTATTCACTATATATTGGAAGGGTAAAGTATCCTATTAAGGTAAATTAATACCAACATGGTCCATCAAACATGTCTTGATCTTGTTTGATCAAGAAAGAAAATAAACTTCACAATGCCAAACACTGCTAAAAAAAAGTATAAGTTATTACAACTTATAGAGACGCAATACGAGAAACATCTAAAATTGAGTCCAATATGTAACTTTACAAATAATATGGTTTTCTATAACTTGTAATAAAGATTAAATGATCTTAGTTTTATAATAAATATTGATTCAATAAACATCCTACACCATTTCCCTTTCCTTATCCCTCTTATAGGAGAAAAATGAACTGAGAAGAGCATTTGTGAAATCCAAAAAATCGACACAAGTAAGGTATGATTATGTGTTCCTAACGTTAGTGTGCATTCACCATATTGGGATGCTAACTATATTTAAAAACATCTCTCTAATTAAACTTAAGTGTACATCTAGTAGAAAGAATAATGATGACAATATTATGTAATATATATGCATCACAATAAGTTTTGCATATAGCTTTAGGAGATGATATCCCAAAATTTCCATTTTATATGGATAAAGATAGGAACCCTAAATACAAGAGAAGGTTCTTAATAGACCGTGTTTGTGTACAATGTCTTCTACATTAGCTCCATCTCCCTCGACACCAAGCCATGTCACTATTTGTCCTTTTCTCTCTTGATTATCTACGATGTTATGCAAATTCCTTATATGTTACATGCACAATTCAACAAATACGCCAAAATGCATAAAATATCCCTACTTTTACTTCTAGATGCAAAATCTATTAGGGAAACAATAAATCACAAAATAGTTGTTTTTGTGTATTATTCACTAAAAATGGTTATGAATTAAAGGGAATGTTATATTTTCTATCAAACACTGAAGCCTAGAGCATTCAATGAAAACAGTGTGTGAAAAATATTATAAGGAACTTTTCATATGTAATGTTGTTTTCTCCCTTGTTTCTAAATTAATTTCTTTGTAAGGGATTGTAACAATAGCCCATACCTTTTAGAAACCTTGTTCCCTTGTCCCAAAACCATGGGGTAACATGGGCTCTAGCACAATATATTCATGTAGAATTTTTAATAAACAAATTCGAGAGGATAGTGTAATGTTCCAAAATTAAATAAATAGTGATATGCAAACAAAAAATGATTTATACATCGAAATTTTCAACAATCAGTAAATTCTCATAAAAAATCCAGAAGTAGAACCAATTGAGCCATTCTATTAATCAATGGGGCAAGTGTAATAATATGTAGGAATGCACTTGGGATTGCCTCAACGGAAACCATGATAGAACCAAGGTGGTGAGACAATGATATCAAGTACTGGAAAATGACTGCTCCTCTAATGCTTGGCGCTACCAAGAAAACTACACTTTTGGCTGGAAAGGAACTACAATAATACCCACTTCTACTGCTAAGAAAATGTTACGAAATCATCCCCAAGCTCCTTGACCAAAACAAAAACCCAGAATGGGTTTGGTCTGAATCAAACCTCCCAAATTCAGCCTCCAATATTCTGTATGCCCTCCAAACTGCTCAAGAATAAGACCAACAAGGAATACAAGAAAAAAACTTCTCCCAAGCTCTGGAAATGTAGAAATCTCCTCCATAAATGATTAGCTTAGCTCCCCAGAAAAATGCTAGGTTGTGTTATGTTCTTTCCACGACTAGCCCACATATTTAATCAGGCAGTTAGAGGCGAGGCAGAGTCCCCACTTCATTGCACCGATTACGTAGTGGGGGGGTCACGGGGGGGCAGCAACCCCACTTATCTAGGGGGTTTGAGGGGGGTGGGTAGACCCCACTACGGGGTCCAGGGCAGTGCCCCGGGGAAAATTGTTTTGGACCCTATATTAGGTTAGGTGGACCTACCTATGGTTTTGTGCATGGTTTTCGCACATGGTTTTGGATGTGATGGTTTTCGGTCCATGGTTTTGGATGCAATAGTTTTCAGTCCATGGTATTGGATGCTTCGAGATGTATAAATATGTATTGTAACATTGAAAGGAACATAATTAAAAATCAAGTTGGTAGTCCTAGTTTTGGGATCCAGGGGAAATCTTTGTATATATGTGTTTTATGTGTTATGCTCTCACATCGTTTATTTTCTGTGTTTTAGAATTCATATGGAGGAAATTTCTGTGTAGGGTTAAAACCTACATTTGGTATCAGAGTTGTTTTGGCTTTAGTGGGACGCCTTTGTTGCTGAGGGGTTTTGCTCGGGCCTATGGTAAACCCTGTTCCATGGGATATCTGTGGGGTCGGATCTGGTGGTGAAAGAAGATGGCGAGCAGTGGAAAGATAGAGATCGAGAAATTTAATGGTCGGAGTTTTGAGTTGTGGAAGTTCAAGATGGAGGATTTTTTGGTGGATAAAGATCAGTGGATCATGGTAGATCTGGGTACTAAACCAATGGGAGTGTCTAATGAAGAATGGAAGAAGTTGGATCGGAAGGCGAACAACACAATAAGATTGTGTGTCTCAGATTTAGTATTGCTGAATGTATCCGGGGAAGCTATGACGAAGGCATTGTGGGACAAGTTAGGGAATTTGTACCAATCTAAGTCTCTGGTGAATAAACTATTCCTATGCAAAAATATGTATAACTTGAGGATGAAAGATGGAGACTCCGTGACAGAGCATCTCAATGCATTTAATACTATGGTAATTCAATTATTGTATGTTGATATTAAAATTTCAGATGAAGATAAGTGCATTAGTTTGTTGTGTTATCTAATAGATTCGTGGGATAGTCTGGTTATTGTAATAGGTAGTAATGAAAATGCCTTCTAGTTTGATGAAATAGTCTCATCCTTGTTGACGAAGGAGATGAGACGAAAAATATGGAGAGCCAGAATGGTGATGCCTTGTCTGTATGAGGACTATCCCAGAATAGAAACAAAAATAAGTCATCGAGTGGGAGATATAAAACTCCAGGAAAACCTATAAAGGTGGTTTGCTAGAAATGTGCAAATGAAGGGCACTACAAAAGGGGATGTAAATCTAAACCTCGTGACAAAGGATAGGGATCTGATGATGCTCCTTCTGTAGAAGCAAAAACCACCACAGATGAAGGTGGGGATGTGTACTTGGCTTCTCCAAGTACACATGTAGATGATGAGGCATGGTTGATTGACTCAGGTGCATCCTTTCACTCAGGGAAAATTTTAAGAACCCCCCCTAAATTTATAAATATAATAAATGGGTGAATCTCCATGGTATATAGGAAAAATGGAAGGCGATTTTATCAATAATATAATATGTATATATAATTTTTTGGCGAATCTCTCACCAGGCATGGTGAATATTTTACTCAATTATAAAACCTTGTAAGATCTTGGCGAGACTTTCACTAAATAATAAAACTTTTTAAAGTCCTAGTGAATCTTAGCATAGGCTACATGCTGGTTTAATTCCCCCATTTAAATAGTCTACATTCGAGGCGAATACCATGGGTCAATACCATGTGCCATTTTGGTGAATACCATGGGTCAATACCATGTGCCATTTTTGTTTTTATTAATTCTAATATTAGGGTTAATAACGGTTTTTTGCATGGTATTAATAACAATCTAGTCCATGGTATTTGTCCCATAGTATTTTGGCCATAGATTTCACCTAATAAAACCCATTTTTTGAGTGTTCGTAAATATAAGGTGACTTATGGAGTAAATATCAAAAAATGTTTTATTTGTTTACCATACCTCTCGTTTATTTATATTTTTATTAATTTACCATACCTCTTTTACAAATATGGTATTTGGCCCATAGGATTCACTTAAATAAAACCTCTTTCTTGAGCCTTCCTAAATAGAACGAGGGTTATGGACTAAATATAAAAAGAGGTTTTATTTATTTACGATACATCTAGTTTATTTATATTTTTATTTATTTACCATACCTTTTAAGTATAAAAAGACGTCTTATTTATTTACCATACCTCCACTTTACTTATATTTTTATTTGTTTACACCCTTACATGTATATAAGGTGACTTATGGAGTAAATATAAAAAACGTTTTATTTATTTACCATACCTCCACTTTACTTATATTTTTATTTCTTTACACTGTTACATGTATATAAGGTGACTTATGGAGTAAATATAAAAAATGTTTTATTTATTTACCATACCTCTCATTTATTTATATTTTTATTAATTTACCATACCTCTTTTATAAATATGGTATTTAGCCCATAGGATTCACTTAAATAAAACCTATTCTTGAAAATGGGCGAATGGATTCACTTAAACAAAACCTATTCTTGAAAATGGGCGAATGGAAGGTTGTAAGTCCTAATTTCAGGGGCTAAATTTACCTTTTTTACCCTCTCCCTTAAAACAAGGTGGGCTATTTGAGGTGATTTGTAAAAATGTACTATGATACAAAATATTCGCCCACTAAAAATTTAAAACCCCTTAATTTCGCCAAAGGGCGAATATTCGCCCCTAAAATTATCCTTGCTTTCACTTCACTCCTCATAGAAAGTGGTTCTGCGAGTCTGAAAAATATGATTGTAGTGATGTCTTCTTGGGGGAGGACAGGAAGGTTAGAATCATTGGTTGTGGAAAATTAAATCTAAAGTTGCAAGGTGGAAGGGTTAGAATACTTCTAGGAGTTCTGCATGTTCCTACATTGGCCAGAAATCTAATTTTTGTAAGCAAGGTAGATGATGTAGGTGTAAAAACAGTGTTCGAGAAGTATACCTGCAAGATGGTTTAGGGAGCACTCGCATTGATGCAGGGAGTTCGGATTGGAACTGTGTACAATATGCAAGGTAGCACTATTGTTGATGGGTGCAAATGTTTTGTGGTTCGTGAAAGTGGAGCAGAAAATATAGTGGTCTCTAGAGAGAAGACCATGTTGTGGCATCAAAGGCTTGTACATATTGGAGAGAAGGGCCTTCAAATACTTCATGGTGAAGGTATAGTAGAAGGTATGAGTAATAACTCTCTGAATTTTGATTTCTAAGAAAATTATGTATATGGGAAGCATAATCAGGTGAGTTTCCCATCTTGTCGTAAGAGGGTGAAACAAATATTAGAGCTTGTGCACAGTGATGTGTTTGGACTTGTGAAGGTTCCATGATTGGGTAAATTTGTGTACTATGTATCATTTATAGATGACTTCTCAAGGAATACATGGATATATTTCCTTAAGAAGAAATCTGAAGTCTTTGACAGGTTTAAAGGATTTAAGGCTTTGGTGGAAAACCAGACAGAGAAGAAGATAAAGGTGTTGAGGTCAGATAATAGTGGAGAGTTTTCCAACAAGGAATTTGAAGAATTATGTAAGAAGTGTGGTATAGCACGGTAGAAGACTACTCCATACACACTTGAGCAAAATGGAGTTACAGAAAGAATGAACAAGACATTCATGGAAAGAGCAAGAAGCATGCTCAGTGGTGTCAAGTTAGGACAGGAATTTTGGGCAGAGGCGATGGAGACAGCATGTTACCTACTCAACAAATCACCTTCATAAACGTTGGAGGATAAGATTCCACAATCGGTATGGACTGGTAAGAAACCCTCTCTTTCTCATATGAGGGTATTTGGATGTGATGCATATGTACATGTTCCAAAAGAGAAAAGAACCAAGTTGGATAGTAAATCTAAAAAGTGCATCTTTATTGGGTATAAGGATGGTTTAAAGGGTTATAAGCTTTGGAACCCAGTAACAAGGAAGGTTGTGTACAGCTGAGATGTGGTTTTCATAAAGGTGAAAGATGTTATTAAACATGAAATCCAACCAAAGGAACCTGAGAAGATAGAGTTTGAGATTAAGGAGGAAGAATCAGACTCTATAGTAGAGGAGGAATCAGAAGATGAAGAGCCACAAACTCCAGGTGTGATAAGATGAGTTTGAGAAAGAAGGTAGCCAGAAAGGTATATTACATCTTCTTTTTGTTCAAATTTTGCTTTATCTATTACTAATGATGATCCCACAACTGTGAAGGAAGCAGTAGATTCAGAGGATGGCAAACTCTGGCAGGAGGCCATGGTTGATGAAATGGCATCTTTGCAAAAAAATGAGGCTTGGAAGGAAACCCATTGGTAGCAAATGGATGTTCAAGAAGAAGACAAATGTCGAAGGAAAGGTGGAGAAATACAAAGTTCGGTTGGTAGCAAAAGTTTATTCCGAGGTGTCGAGAATTGATTTTGGCGATATTTTTTCTCATATTTCCAAGGTAACTTCTATTATATTCCTGTTATCTCTTGTTGTTGCTTTTTATTTTGAGGTAGAACAGATGGATGAGAAGACAACGTTTCTTCATGGGGATCTGGAAGAGGAGATCTACATGAAGCAATATAAAGGCTTTGTAGTGAAGGGTAAGAAAGAATTGGTATGCAAGTTAAAGAAGTCTCTGTATGGGTTAAAAAGTTCACCAAGGATGTGGTATCAGAAATTTTATACATTTATACGGGGACTTGGCTTCACCAAAAGCAAAGCAGATCACTGTGTGCATTTTAAATTATTGGTGACTGTGTTATCTATCTGGTCTTGTATGTGGATGATATGTTTCTAGTTGGAAATGACAAAGAAATTATCTAGCATTTTAAGACCCAATTGTCCTCCAAATTAGACATGGAAGATCTTGGTGCTGCAAACTATATTTTGGGCATGGAAATTAAAAGAGATCGGACAAAGAGGAAGATTTGGTTAAACCGGAGGAAGTATGTCAAGACAATACTGCAGAGGTTTAATAAGTAGGATAGTAAACAGGTGAAGGTTCCTATTCCTGTAGGTGTAAAGTTATCTGCTGAACAATGTTCCAAGACACAAGAAGAGGAAGAGGACATGTCCCATGTTTCACATGCAAGTGCAGTTGGTAGTTTGACGTATGCAATGGTCTGTACTAGACCATACATTACACATGCAGTGGGAGTATTAAGCAGGTTTATGTCAAAACTAGGGAAGGAGCATTGGACAGGAGTGAAGTGGGTCTTCAGGTATTTGCGTGGCACTAGTGATTATGGTTTTTGCTACCAAGGAAGACCAGGGTTGGATAGAGTTTCAAATATTCAAGGCTTTGTTGATGCATACTAGGTTGGAGATCTGGATCAGAGAATATCTACAAGTGGTTATGTGTTTAACATATTTGGAGGTGCTGTCAGTTGGATGAGTAGAAACAATCTTTAGTGACACTATCAACTACAAAGGCAGAATACATGGAAGCTACTCATGCAAGCAAGGAAGTAGTTTGGTTGCAGAGATTGTGTTCAAGTATGGTGTTAGTACAAGGATCTATAAGAATAGACTGTGACAGCCAAAGTGCAATTTTCTTGGCAAAGAACCTTGCTTATTATTCAAAGACAAAGAACATTGATGTTCAACATCACTTTGTGAGGGATGTGATAGAAGAAAAAAATGTGTTGTTGGTAAAGGTGGACATTATGAAGAATACTGCAGATGCATTAACAAAATCTATGAGCTCTGATAAGTTCTCTAGGTGTAGAGAAACAATGGGTGTTGCAGGGTTGGATAAATGACTAAGCTCTCATGCGGACCCCTATCGAAAGAAAAAAAAAAGTGGGAGAATGTTGGGTTGTGCTATATTCTCTCCACGACTAGTCCACGTAGTTAACTGGGGGTTAGAGAGGGGGGCGGAGCCCCCCCTTCGTTGCAAGACGGGGGGTCATAGGGGGTTTGATGGGGGTGGGTAGCCCCCGTCTACGGGGTCTGGGGAAACATCCCAGGGAAACTTTTATTGGACCCTATATTAGGTTGGGCAGACCTACTTATGGTTTTGTGCATGGTTTTACGGTCCAAGGTTTTGGATGCGATGTTTTCCAGTCCATGGTATTGGATGCTTTGGCATGTATAAATATGTATTGTAACACTAAAAATAACATAATGAAAAATCAAGCTGGTAGTCCCGGTTTTGGGATCGAGGGGAAAATCTCTGTGTATATGTGTTTTTTGTGTTTTAGAATTCATATGCAAGTAATTTCTATATGGGGTTAAAACCTACAACAAAGTTTAGCCTTAAGACTAATGCCTTACCTCCCACTTGTGCACCAATTGTTGCCTTTGTGCTAGCCCAGGAAGTGCAAAAGTCACACTAACAAGAAGTAATCTCCTCTAGCTTCAAAACTCTGCAAAATGATAGAAAACCTCCTATGCCCCCTCTCCAGAAAATCTCCCAACCAAAATCCACTGCAAGACACCACAAGAAAACTTGACCTCCTCTTCACTGTGCCATCGCGTAATATGCACCATCTGGAGAGGAATGCAACTACTGGAAACCAAAATGAAATCCTACTATAGAAGAATGAAGAAAATCCTTCCTGGGGTGGCAATCGAAGTCCCCTAGCTCTTCACTTGAAGAACTCTTGTTGAACAGCAAGTGATTCAACTAAGTAGCTCGAGCAACCAAAGAGAAATTAATATGCCAAAAGATGATGACATGAGGAGAGTTTCCTTATATATAATTTTGTGGAGCACTTTTCCCTCCAATTTTCCTTCCATCGTGGGCCCTCACTTAGCCATCGATTTCCTTCCATGTAATTCAATCTAGGGAGTGTTTATTTCCCTAGTGTGGGTGGCCCCCAAATGGAACTTAACCATAACAAAAATAACTTTTCCTAAGTATAATCTCCTAATAAAATTGAATGGGCCCCACTGTATCCCAAATTGGCCCCAAAATCCAATAATCAATGTTGTTCCAAATTAATTTAGGAAGGGACATGACAATACTCCCTTCCCAAATATTGCTTGTCCCCAAGCAACTTCAATGTTGGATGCTTAAATATGTGCTCCCCTTCCCAAGTAGCATCCTCATCTAGTAAGCTCTTCTAATGCACCAAGTACTCTCTGATGACCCTGCTCCTGAGCTTCCTCTACTTGGTCTCCAATATGGAATTTGGCTCTAAAATCAGGTGCCCTTCATCATCAAGTGGAGGCAACTCCACAATTGTCGTAACCTATTGGCCGAATGCCCTCTTGAGGCATGACATATGAAAAATGTTGTGGTTCCTTCTCCCTAGTGGTAGCTCCAACTCATAAGCCACCTCTCCAACCCTCCTGATCACCTTGTAAGGCCGAAATAATCTTGGTTGCAGCTTCTCGCCCCCCTTCTATTTCAGCGTGGACTATCGGTAAGGTTGAAATTGAAGATATACCAAGTCCCCCTCCTCAAAATTCCTCTCTACTTGAAGCATGTCAGAATGCATTTTCTACTGGTTCTGAGTTGTTTGTAAGTTAACCTTAAGAACCTTGTGGATATCTTGGCTCTCTAGGAACTAATCCTTGGACTTTCGAGCCCTGTTGTCTCAAAAAATAATCTCAACAAAAGACAAAGCATCGTAACCATATAAAGCATAGAAAGGAGTCATACCAATGGACATGTGATGTGTGGTGTTTTAACAATACTCTCCCAGATGCAACCATCGATTCCAAGCCCTCTACTGACCTGTCACATAGTTCTTGAGATAGCCCTCTAGCTACTGGTTCACCCTCTTTGTCTGGTCATCATTACGTGGATGATAGATGGTGCTCAAGGTGAGCTCAGTGCCCACTAGCCTAAAAAGCTCCCGCAAAAATCCTCCCATCAATCAACTATCTCGGTCACTAAATATAGTCTTAGGGTGTCCGTGGAGATGAAAGACCTCCCTAAAGAACAACTTGGTCACCTGTGAGGCTGAATATTGTGTTGATATGTAAAATAGGTGTGAAACATACTCATTCAGTTGACCACCACAAAATTACAATCCTTCCCTTGTATTGAGGGAAGTTCGGTGATGAAATCCATAGAGATACTCGCCCATTTCTCCTTAGGGATGGGAAGAGGGTGCAATAGTCCTACTAGATGGGTCAACTCTCCTTTGTTCCTATGGAAAGCTTCACACTCCTGCACATGCCTCAACATGTCTCCTTTGAGGCTCTTCCAAGTCAAGTGCTCTCTCACTACCATATAAGTCTTCTTGAACCTCTGGTGCCCAAACAAAGGAGAATCATGACCTTCTCGAAGGATGCTCTCCCTCAATCGGGATCCTAAGACCAGAAATATGCACCATTTGTAACAAATAACCTCATCCACCACCTTGTAATGCTCATCTGCATAACGTCTCTCCAATATCCCACATGCCCGACGATCCTTGGAGTACTCTACCAATAACAGAGCCTTCCAATCATGGAAAATTCTCATTAGTGAAAGTCATGTTGGTCTCTAAGATAGTGCATTTGCCACCACATTGTGCTTCCCCTACACATACTCTATATCAAAATCGTAGGTCCACGCCTTTTTGACCCACCTCTGTTTCCTATCATTAAGCCCATGGTGCACCATGAATTGGCGAAGACTGTTGTGATCTGTCTTCACCCGAAATTGCTTCCCCACCCAGTACTGTATAAACTTCGCCAATGTATGAATTATGGCCAATATCTCCTTGTCGTATATGGAATACGCCATCTCATGTGGTAGGAGTTTCTGGCCTCAAAAGTAATGGGGTTCCCTCCTTAAGACAAGACTGCCTCGATCCCCACACCAATGCATAGCACTCCAATGTGAAGGGATTTGTAAAATCAAAAAATTCCAATATCAGGAAACACCTCATCACCTTCTTGAGGTGATCAAACGATGCCTGATCTCCCTCTATCCAGACAAAATCCCCCTTCTTGGTCAGATCAGTAATGGGTGTTATCAACTTTGGGAATCCCTTCACAAACTTCCGATAATAGGTAAAGATGCCCAAAAATCCCCTTAGTGCAGTCACATCTCGAGGCTCTTGCCAATCTCAAATCTTCTCCTCATGCACCTTGACCCAATTTGTGCCTATGATGTGCCCCAAGTAAAGCATCTATGTCAGCCCAAATTCACACTCAGAAATCTGGGCGTAGAACTGTTGCTCCTCCAATATACGTAAGGTTGTATTTAGGTGCCATAAGTTCTCCTCCTATGTCCTGTCGTAGATCAAGATGTCATCAAAGAATACTAGTAAAAACCTCCTCAGCTGGCTTCTAAACACATGGTTCATGCATGACTGGAAAGTAACCAATGCATTGGTAAACCCAAAAGGCATGACCAGGAACTTGAAATTCCCATAATAAAATCTAAATCTTTTCTTTGAGATGTCTTTCTCCCTCACCCAAATCTAATGATACCTTGACTGTAAATCTATCTTGGAGAAGTAATTTTCTCCTCTAAGTTCATCCAGCAACTCATCAATACACGAAATGGGATACATGTTCATTAGCATCCTCTTGTTGAGGGCCATGTAATCAACACACATGTAGAGAGTCTCATCCTTCTTCTTCACCAGCACAACCAAAGAAGCAAATGGAGAAGAACTCGGTATAATGTAACACAACGCTAATAGCTCCTTGATGATCCTCTCAATTTCACCCTTATGGGCTTTGGGATGCCTCTAGGGTGTAGTAATGACTGCCTACACACCAGGCTCCAGCTCTATATTGTGCTTGAACCCCCTGTCAGGTGGTTGTCCCAACATTATATCTCCAAAGACTATTGGATATCTATTCATTACTGCCTATATGTCTAGACGTGGTGTCTTGGACTTCCACCCAACCTCTGATATCCTTAACTCCACTGCCCATGCTATGTCTCCATGCCTAAAATCGACCTCCATCCCGTGGGCCAAAACTATCTGACGGTGTACGAATGCATGCCCCAAATAACCCCTAGCTTGCCATTCGGCCTAAGAAACTCCATCACCAGTTGCTTCCAATCGGTGGTCACGCAGCCAAGGGAATAGAATCATTGGACACCCAACACCACATTGGCGTCTGACACATCAACCACAAAAAAGTGGTTTATCATCGAATAGTTCCCCATAGTCTCTGTTAGAGTGAGAATATATTGAGTGCACTGCATAGTCCTGTCTCTTAGTATTAGGACTGAAAACCCCTCAAACTCTGTAGTGGTGATGCCCCTTTTCTTAACCATCTCATCAGTAATAAAATTTTTGGTGGCCCTACAGTTTACTAAAACTAAGACACGTTTCTGTTGTACCATACCTTTGATCCTCATGGCCAACAATTTGGGAATCCAACACAAAGAAGCTAGGAGTCCCATGGATGGTGAAAAATATGCTCCTCCCTGTGGTGGTGGTGGTCCCCTTCTTACTGGATACTCACTATCTCCTCCACCAAGCTCCAACTCCACCTCATCCTCTTGATTGTAGTCAGAGAAGATCTCGATGTAATGATCCTTGCCTGCTATGAAGTGATGGCTTGGTTCCTAAGGCTCTTGACATGTAAAACACATCTTCCTTCTCCTAAGGTCCCTCCTAGAATCATCATCCAACTTTCCCTGCCCTTGGGCTTCTCTCTGTGTTGCAGGTGTTCTAGTGTCACTTCCCTTCTGAGTATAGGGAGTGTGTGGATGAAATGGTGCCTGGGTCTTGGCGATGGCCACCTAGAAATCTTGTGTACAAGTCACTACCTCCAGAAGAGTAGATTGTATGCATGAATTCACCAGTCCCTATAGTGGCTCTATCAAGCCCCCCACAAATATGTATACTCTCCTAGCATCTGACAAATCAGGAACCGTGATTGAGACCCTCAATAACTCTGAAATATGATGCTCTAGATGTCCTGTCTTCCTGAGCGAAGTCAACTCCCAGAAGTGAGCCTTTGGATCCCTCAATGAAAATGCTCCACTAATCTCCATTTGAGGTCCTCGTAGTAGGTCACACCGACATACCCCAGAGTGGACAAAGCATGGAACTACTAATCATGTGCCTCCCCCTACAAATGAAATGTAGCCATATTGATGGCTTTTACCTTTGTCATCTTGTTGAGCTAGATTTGTCCAGTTTCTCTACCCAAGCACATGTTGTGCACTTGGTAGTTCCATCATAGGTGGTGAAATATATCTTGCCAATGGTGTGGTACAACTCATAATTCTATGTACCATGGCTTCCATAGCCCTTCCCCTTCTCATTCTGTTTGAGATGGAAATAACCTCTGAAATATAGAGCCTCTCTGAAATCCCCTCCCATGTACTGCCACTCCCTGAAATTCTCTCCCATCAACGATGGATCCTCTCCTCCACCCATTTCACCATATGCCAAAGGTATAAAAGAAGGTAAAATAGCTCTAGTTAGCTCACTCCAGGATGGTCATTGTGCAATAGGTGAAAGGTGATCAAGTTGTTGAGAGGCCTCGAAAGTCTCTCCAAGTATAAACTCCGAGTGAGTGCTCCGCTCTTGGTTCTACATCTTTATCTCGTCCAACATCTCATTCTACCCTTTTTCCAAATTGCTCAAGGCCTTCAAGAGAATTTCAAGGGACATTTCTTCCCTGCTCTTTGTCTCCCCCATATCCTCTACTACCACTATCTTCCCATGATCCTTTATGTCTGGAGTAATCTCTGACTCCCTTTCCTTGCTCTGGTACGTCTACTTCCTGTAAGTAATATTATGCCTGTCCTCCTCACTCAAAGAAATTTTCTCCAATGGCTAAGCTAGAATCTGAGCTCTCATACCACTCTAATGTTCCAAACTTAAATAAACAGTGATATGAAAAGAAAAAATGATTTATACACATAATTTTTCAATAATCAATAAATGCTCATAAAAACTCTAGAAGTAGAACCGGATGAGACATTTTATTAATCAATGGAGCAACCATAAGAGTATGGAGGAATACACCTGGGCTTGCCTCAATGGCAAGCATGAAAGAACCCATGTGATGAGACAATGATATCAAGTACTAGAAAATGAATGCTCCTCTAATACTTTGCACTGCCTAGAAAAGTACATTGCTAGCTGGAAAGGAAATGCACGAAAACCGACTTCTGTTGCTTGGAAAATGCTTCAAAACCCAAAAAAACCGAGAAAGGGTTTGTTATGAATCCAACCTCCTAAATTCAGCCTCCAATATGCCCTATGCCCTCCAAACTTCTCATGAATACAACCAACAAGGAATATAAGAAAAAAATTCCTCCCAAGCACCAGAAATGTTTCAATCTCCTCCACAAATGCTTCCCTTAGCTCCCCATACAAAGTTCAACCTTAAATACTAATGCTCTACCTCCCACGTGTGCACCAAATGTTGCCTCTATAGTAGCACAGGATGTGTGAAAGTCACACTACCAAGAAGCACTCTCCTCTAGCTTCGAAACTCTCCAAAATGATAGGAAACCTCTTTTGCCTCCTCTCTAGAAAATATCCCAACCAAAGTCCATTGCAAGACACCACAAGAAAACTTGGCCTCCTCTTCATTGCGTCCTCGAGTAATAGGCACCACCTGGAGATGAATGTAATTGTTGGAAAGCACAATGAAATCCTTCTCTAGAAGAATGAAGAAAAACATTGCTAGGGTGGCACTCAAAGTTCCTCGAAGAAAGGGTGAGATCTTACCTTGAAGAACTCTTGCTGAACAACAAGGGACTCGGCTGAAAAGCTCGAGCAACAAAAGATAAATCGATATGCCAAAAGATGATGAAATGAGGAGAGTTGCCTTCCTTATATAGATTTCGTGGAGCACTTTTCCCTCCTATTTTCCCTCCATCATGGGCCCTCACTTAACCATCAACTTTTCCCCTCCATTCAATTCAAACTATGGAGTGTATATTTCCCCAGTGTGGGTGGAACCCACGTGGAACTTAACAACAACAAAAATAACTTTTCCTATGTCTAATAGCCTAATAGAATCAAATGGGCCCTATTATCTCCAAAATTCTCCCCAAAATTAAATAATTATTCTTTTTCCAAATTAATTTGGGAATGTACATGACAGATAGTGTTCCTATCAACCAACCTCCCTAGACCATGGTGTGTAACTAGGAAAATCCTATTTAATTCAATACTTGTGGTGATAAAATAAAATGAAGCATTTCTTAAGTTAATTAAGTATATACTCACTTACACAACCCTCCTTTAAGGAAAACCAATAAAAATATTGTGCACTAAACATGAAATGAGATCAAGAACATATAGAATGCTACCACTCATTTCTTTAGAACTAGGAAGGAACCGCATTAGGAAGTAGACAAGGGCATTTATCCTAACAATTTTTCTCAGTATTGTAATTATGAGATCACATATGTATATTTATTGTCTAATCACACTTAAATTTTAACACTTGACGATGAACCCCATTTTCGACAAAAACCTTGTGTACCCCCTTACAAAGTAACAAGATTTTTAGAAACCATTTTGTTAATTCTAGGGAGGAAATTGATTAGCTAAAACAACAGGTTGTTGTAAGGAGCTTTTGCATGAAAAATAGATATAAATATTATCTATCTTTGGGTATTGTTGAGGAATATGGTATCCACCACAATTCTTACAGAGAAACTCGAGCTTCTTTTTCTACTTGATTACCCTAGAATTAATTTTGTTTGTTTGCTTAGTCCCTTACTGAGCACAAACATTTTTATTCTTGTTATTTTTCTTTCCCCTAGGTAGTTGAAGATTATTTGGTTGTGTGGATTATATTTAATTCTAATTAGAGGTATTATTTGGAGAAATAGCTTTTTGGGTTGTTGATGTAGCTCGAGAGGTTTCATGGTGTTACACATCAATTTTTCACCATGACACTTGATCAGTTTATAGATATAATTACCATTCGTGAACATTTTGAAGCCATCTCCCTTAGAAGTCCAACAACTCAAAATATGTTGAAGTCCATGATAAATTTGGGTGAAATAGCTCTCACACCTTGTTAAGTTCCACCTGTGCCGATTTCTCTAGTGTTTCCTGCACATGTGCTGAAATTTAATCTGAGAACACCATAGAGCCACGCTCTATCTCTAGCTATAAACCCGTGTAGGTGAATTCTAGAAAGTAAAAATAAAAAATACTTTCTAGAAATGTAGTTGGTTGAATATTTCCAAACTGAAAGCTTCGAGGTGATGTCTATTCGAACTATAACCCCCATGAGATGCATCTCCATCCCTTTTTCTCATGGTAACCTAATAATTCACTAATGGAGTTTCATCCTCATCTTAGGGATCTTAAAGTTCCCCTTGTTTGATGTATAAAAGGACTAGGGTTTTGAGGGATGAAGGAGGTTAGAATTCAGAGAATACAAACTTATGTTGCTAGTTTGAGATTGGAGAGATTTTTATCTAAGTAAGATATTGACGAAATTTGGGAGGGACCTAACAGTATCAAGGTGAAGGTTGTAAGGCTCGTCTTATCTTTTGATTAATACAAATGAGCACTTTCTCCGATTGATTTTGTCTCTTGTGAATGGTGAATAGTTTGAAATTGGTTATTATGTTCATTAATGGAAGTTCAATCCCTAATTTCCTTGATCATTTAGCTAAGTTGTTTGAATTACTGTATCACAGGTGCTTTCAATCCTTTTTATGATTTACGTTTGCAGCTTCTACTAAACATTGAAGAGTTGCATCAAATCACAACGAGGGATCTTCACCAGACATTTCGTGAAACCAGTAAGAGATCTATCCATTAGTTAGACTGCTTGTAATTCAAATAAGTTCAACTTAGGGAAAGAGTCAGTTCATTTTTCATGATCGTTTCTAGTTTCCATCTAGGATCTAGGGAGATCACTCTTGTCCGCAAGAGGGATTTTCTGATGTAAAAAAATAGCAACCATACTGGGGAACGTCTTCGTTCTCGTCTTTTTTCCTTAGCCTCGTTTTCTGATTTTCCTGATTTATCTAGTCCCGAGTCTTCATAAATTAATGGCCTTTTAGATATGATTGGCTAGTTTTCGAGTTTCTTTTTCTTTAAGTTTCCTCCCTTCATTTTTTTTGTTTGTACACAAAGTGCAACACTTCACCCTTTCTGTCATATCAATTAAGCGCATGCGCACTGTTGCCTACTTGAAACCCGTGCAGTCCTTGAACTTTTTTGAGAATTTCATTAGAGCTTCAACCCAGACCTGAATTTGGCTTTTTGAAAGTGTTATTTTATTTGTTTAGACTATTTGTTGCCTTTTCTGAACTCAACTGATTTCTTTGTTGATGATTTTCTGAAGATTAGGAAGTTTTGGAAGAATACCTTAGGGTTTCAACTAGTTGATTTGTTGATTGATCAAAACAAGTTTGAATGTCTTTTTGTCATTGATATTCTTATTTTGTTCTATCAAATACACTAGTTAAGCATTAAAAATTGTTTATTTGCAGTCAAAATTACTTTGAATTACAAGTTACGGTTTCTGAAGACCGTGTTCTTTTATGAAAAAATCATAGTTATTTTTTTCTTGGTAAAAGAAGTTGTTGCTTTCATCTTGGGAAAGTTTTCTCGATTGCACTGTTATTGTCATCAAGTCAAAGCATTCATAGGAGAATATGTTTTTTCTCCATCTTCTTGATTGAATTTTGTGTGCTTGAATGTTTCAAGTGATTAGAAGAAAATATTTTTTAGTTTATTTTAATAATTAGGGAAAATTTGGAAATTAGTTTGTTGAATGCATTTTTCATTACAAAATAGTGAAATTGGTTGTTTTGAGAAAAGAGAAAAGTTGTGATCTTTTTCATTTTAATTCTCAAAAATCAAAGAAAACGATTTCTTTTCTCTAAATAGAATTTCATCAAAAATTGAAAGTTTCTTTTGCATTTTAGAGTGCATTAAGATTATGAGTCGTGTCAAAACATCATAAGTTTCACCTCCATCACCCATTGAGTAAAATACCAACTTAACAGTACAATGCTAATTAAAATTCACTTAGAATTTTATATATATTTTAGGGCTCTTTTCACCTAGAGTAGCTTAAGCGTAGGGATTTCGAATAGGGAAGGGAGTAAACTTTCGAAAGCTACAAATAGACAATAGAATCTTGAGTTAGGGAGAGAAAATCCAAGTATTTACATTTTTCTCTGGGAAGCTCTTCATAGACATGAGTTAAGCACGAGGTTGTGTCGAATTTGGTGAAGTGATCCGACCCACTTCATTGGCCTAGATACAATGATTTACACGAATTACAACAGCGCCAAAAGGTACTTAGGATCACTTGAAAGTAAACCTCAAATTGATCATGTGGAGGAGCCTTCAAGGGGATTGAGCTTATTACTCTTCCCTTATGTGTATGTCTGATATACGATTGTCCACCCCAGTAAAATTGTTGTATTTGGTGAACATATTGACTATAATTATAGGGCTCTACCTAAGGTGATAGTAGAGGGAAGGTCCTGCTATACCTCGAGAAGAAGTTGGCTAGAATCACTTCGACTCTCTGGAGGGTTATCTTTTCTGAGGATGGTTTATAGCAGAGTTACTTGCACCAGACCATTTCATTAAGCTGGTTGTTAAGGTAAATGGTCCAAATACTCATTTTTTATAAACCTTTAAACCCTGATCTCTTCGATTTTGGATTTCATCACAAACTAGTATATATTGATCTCTGTGAAGAGTAGTTTGTGTGGTCAGAACTCCTAGATTTTCAGCGCGTGTTTTCTTCTATGCTTTTTTTTTACTTCTCAAGGACTTTAGGTGTAATTTAGATATTGTGTGATTAATAACTTAAACAAATTTCATTGTGGTGGAACTACCAATACAATCACGTATGATACTTAGGGATCCCCTTGAGTATACACCGAGTTAGTTAGAAAAGGTTAAAACAGAAAAATCTAAATCTTCTGAAACTAGAACTGCAGCAGAAACTGAAACTTTTACTATTATAGATTTTGATGTAAGAGGAACTGAAGTTAAACAGCCTATAACATCTACTATTTCAAGTATTCAAGTAACAAAAACTAAATTTGATCAAAATTAGAATTAATTAACAAATTAATTTACAAATTATTGAAATCGTTTAGATTGAATCAAATACTAGAGAATATTTCAATAGAAACCCTGTTTCCGAACCAGATATTGACAAACCTGAGTTTGATATTTATGAGCCTGACATTCATATATCTGCTACAACACATATTCTGGGTCCTCCACTTTCACTGCCTGTGAAACTTATCATTACTTATAGTCTTCCTCCTGGTCTTATTGCCATTGAAGAACTTGTTTCGAACGAATAGGAAGAGCCTCTATTTTCTACCAGTCAACCTATGGATATCTCATAAAAAAAATTTCGATCTCCTCACCCTGACCCTTGGTATTTTACACCCTTGAACTTTTTAGGGAAAGGAATTCTTCATTACACAACACCTTATTCTACTGTAACCATTTTTGATAGGTCCACAATGATTCCTAGAAGTGTTGTAACAAATACATCCATGTATTCCACTTCTCCAGAGTCCACATTGTATGGTGGTCTTTTACCACTTGGTTATCACTCTCTCGCAAGATCTTGTTCATGAGATTCTTCCTCGAACTCATCTTCAAACATGTCAACTAGTGTAAATAACACTACCACTGAGGGTTTGGCATGTGAACAAGCCATTAATATGATTTATGGTAATGTTGGTAATCCACGAGCGAACCCAACAAGTGGTTATTATTCGCCTAGGGGGAAACCATCATATCCACGACCTGGAGGACAACCTTTTGGTAGACCTTACCATGTAGCTAGGGGGAAACCTCCCACCAGAAACTACTTTAGCTATGCTCAAATGCCTCAAGTCGGTTTTGGTCAGCCTGTTATGCCCCAACCCCCCTATGGAATGACTTACCCTAGATTAAATACAATATGGAACCCTTCTCAACAGTCAATTCATGTTGCTTCTCAAGTGCCTTTGTATCATCACGGCCAACCTCTTGAACAACCTATGCAACAACTGCCTTTTTAAGGTATGTCTTTTCAAGTCCAAACAACCATCTAGGCTACCTCATCGACACTTTCCCAACAATCGCTTCAGCAGTCCACCCAAAGTACCCATCAAACTGTAGGGCAATCTGCTATGGAAATGTCTATTAAGAACCCAAGTTCAAGTTTGCCTAGGACTCCCATTCCAGGAGTATCACAAATAGCTATCCCTATTACATCATGGGTTACTATACAACCTCTTGTTCAGTCTTTACCTTAGGCATCAGGTCTTCAATCCATTACTACGATTCCATCAACTACTAAAATACCTTTCGTTCAGCCTAGTGTTTCATATACTCAAGTACCTTTTCAAGGGCTATCTTTCCAAGGTTTACCCTGAGTCAGCTTGTTCAAGCTACACCTTTTAAAACTCAATTTCTTCAAGGTCAACCCTTGCAAAGCAAGCCCTTTCAAGGACAGTTTGTTCAAGGTCAAATGGGTCAGAATCTCACCTTCCAGAATCAACCATAGCCAGATCATACATTTCAACAACCTATTCAACCACAATACGGTATGGATAATCTTGGATACCTAGGAGGTATGAAAATTCCAACTGCTTAGGCTATCCCAGGATATCCTGGATATCCTCCTCCTAGTACAGGACTCACCCCTCAAGGTTATCACTATCCATTGCAGGACCCCAATCGTCAGTTGCCTTTCATTGTAACTTTGGATTTTCGTGACCTCTCGCGTTTAACTAATGATCCACTTATTTATTTACCCTTTTTTCAAGCTGTTCCTACTAAGTTTTCCAATGACATTCCTAAGTTTAAAGGTAAGTCCACTGAAGATCCGTCCAACAATGTCATGACCTACGATCTTTGGTGTGCATCCAACTTGTTAAATGAAAATTCTATTAGATTACGACTTTTCCAATGAACCCTAATCGGTTCGGTAGCCAAATGTTATGTAGAATTACCACGCACTTCTTTCAACACATTTAGTGTCGTTGCTACAAATTTTTAACCCATTTTCAGTTACCTATTCAGTATGAAAATGGAACTAAACTTTTGAGTTCTTTAAAACAATCAATTTCTATCCATATCTTAGATCACATTCATGAATGGATATGAAGATGTCTCCTAGTTAAAGTTTACATTCCAGACCATATTTTGACCAAATGGTTCATAAAATCACTTTTACCAGTTATAACTGAAGATGTGGACAAAGGGGGTGTTGTAACTCAAGAGCAATTCCTTTCCTGCACTCAATATATCAATCTTGTTTATACTTAGTCTGGTACTTTGTATGAAAAGATCCCATATTTAACCTGATCTACTCCAAATAATCCACCTCTTTCAAGATCAGATGTTGCAGATGGCATGATTGGTTCTGTGGGCCATAATACTAAGAATAAAAAGAAAAATTCTAAGAGTGTTCAAGTTTTGGCTCTATCTGATTCATCTCACGAAGATCCTTCTCCAAGAATTACTTCCAAAATCAATGTCGTAGATTCATCTACTGGCAAGGATAAGTCATTTGGAGATAAGAAAAATGGAAAAGGCAAAACTAAACAAGACAACTGCTCTAAGGAGAAATCATCCAAGAACGAACTATCTGACAAAAAGAGGAAACCTCGATATCCTTGCTTGATATGTGATGAAGATCATTACACTAAAGAGTGCCCTCATCGAGCCGAAGTTTACAAATTCATCAAAAGTTTTCCCACACCTGATATTTTGAAGGATCCATTTCTCCAAGACAGTAAAATGCTCTCTCTTGACCAATCCTCCTCATCCCCATCAACATATATCATGATGATGTCTTCCAGAGTCATGGTAGAAACAAGGTCGAAAGATTACACATCAAAAAGTCTTGTTGAAAATGTTGATGCCTCTAGTTCATCTGGTCAAATTTTCGTGTCTACTCCTCCTTCTAAACCATTACACATTGAAAAACCAAATCCTAATATGGCAATTTGTCCACCTCCTAAGGGCATGCTTTGTAAATTAGCCTTTAATCCTCATGCAAGGGTTTCCCAAAATTATAACATCGTCGAAGATGTGGCTATCTCCCCTTCAGCCATGTTTGCCCTTGATGTACTAAAAACTTGTCCAGGGCAAAGGAAAAGTATTATTATTAGCCATAGGAGCAATAGATCCTCAAGACTCCCATTTGATTGTTTTTTTTCTCGAGAATCATGTCCCACATCTCCCACACCAATTGGTTTTTCAGATACCAGTTCACGTCAAAACTCGACGAGTTTTTCGAAGAGTGGTTGATGAATGAGTGTCGACATGTATTATGTCAGTATCCTGTTGGAAAGCTTTAAGTTCTCCAACAATCAATCAATCTCCCATGAATTTGAAAGCCTTCGATGGAAGAGGCTTTCATCCTTATGGACTTTTAAATGATTTGCGAATCGAGTTAGAGGGAAAAATAATTGCAATAGATGTTGAGGATGTTGATTCTCAAATTGATTACAACATTTTCCTTGGACGGAGTTGGACTTATGCCATGGCAGCAGTAGTCTCCTCACATTTTAGGATGATTATGTTTCTTTACAAAGGAAGAACTGGGAAAGTAGATCAATTATCCTACTACACCTCTAACTCTAATTCTACTAGTTGTATCCCACTTGTTGGAAAATCAACAACTCCATATGAAGAAGTTGGTGTTGGCATGCTCAATGACTCATCTTTGATGGGAACATTCTCATTCCCTCCACCAATTCTTCTTCAAAATGAAGCACAGATCAACATGATTACATCAAGTACTTTCGAAATGGGAGATCCATGGAAATTACCATTACAATTAGAAATGCTCTTATATGGTGATGAAATTCCTCATAGTCCTTTTGAGTTAGCATATGAGGCCATTCAGTCTTTTTTCAACCCACCACCATATGATGATGATTAAATGAATATAATCATTGATGAATATTCTCCTTTTTCACGCTTGGAATCAATCTCTATGCCTCATTCTTTTAACAAAGATTTTTTAACTGATGAAGGGATTATGGAGGTTATGACCTTGGATGAAACACCATGGGATGATACTCATCATCGTTCGACTATTTTAGCAACTTTTCATAAAATTGAGAATAAATTTTCATCATTATTTTCATCTTAGACCCTTAGCGATCCTCAGTATCCAATATCTACCCTTTCTTCTAGTTTTGAACAAAATTTAGGGGACATATAAAAAACGTACCTATCGATATCTCAGTGAAACCTAGAATAATTGAAAATATTCATATATGAACCTCTTATTCATTAGACAAGATTTCAACTTACAAAGCCCTATTTCAGGAATTTCGTGACATTTTTGCTTGGTCCTACAAAGAGATGCCAAGAATCGACCCTAGCATTGTTGTACATGAAATAAAAACCGATCCAGATGCTAAGCCAGTTAGACAATGATTACATCCTATATATCCACGAAAATCTTATGTTATCAAAACCGAGGTTGAGAAATTGGTAAAAGCAGGATTCATTTACCTTGTTCCTTTAACCGATTAGGTATCAAATATTGTGCTCATTAATAAAAAGCAAGAAACCATTCGAGTGTGTGTTAATTACCCAGATATCAATAAATCTTGTCCCAAGGACAATTATCCAACAACAAATATCGACCAAATTGTCGACGACTATGTCAGAAATGAAATGTTTTCCTTTATCGATGGACTTTTTGGCTACAATCAGATAAACATACTCGTTGTAGATCAATATAAAACCACATTTATATGCTCATGGGGGACTTTTTATTATCGAAAACTCCTATTTGGCCTAAAAAATACGGTGTAACATTTCAATGAGAAATTTCTTACGCATTCCATGATATCAATCATATTGTTCAACCTTATTGAGATGACCTCCTTGCTCATTCCTTGAAATGGGAGGATCACCTAATGCACTTAAAAGATATTTTAATTAAGTGTAGGCATTACAATATTCACTTGAATCCACAGAAATGTGTTTTTTGTGTGCAATTTGTTTGCCTTCTAGGTTTCATAGTTTCAAAGGAAGGCATTTGTGTCGATCCTCTCAAGGTAGAGACAATTTTGAATTTTCCTACTCCTTCTAGACTGACTCAACTCCAAAGTTTGCAAGGGAAAGAAAACTTTTTGCTTAGATTTGTCCACAATTATGATGAACTAACACAAGGTTTTACTTGACTATTGAAAAAGGGTATTCCATTTTTCTAGGATGAGCTTGCTGATAAAGCTTTTGATGCATTAAAGCATGCACTGACTAATTTGCCTTTACTACATCCACCTAATTATCATCGAGACTACCTTTTGTACTTAACTGCATCTGATGCCACCATTGGCATGGTGTTAGTCCAAGAGGATGATTCTAGCAGCAAACATGTCATTTACTATTTGAGTAAGAGTCTCACTAAAACTAAGATTAAATATGCACATATGGAGAAGCCAGCCTTGGAAGTTGTGCAATATGTTAAACGATTCTCTGACTATATACTTCTCCAAAAAACAACTATCATTTCATATTGCATCCCTATGATGTATATTTTCATGAAGCAACTACTAGGGGAAAAACTCGAGATTGATAGTTATTTTAAAAGAGTTGGGGTGGAATTTGAAAAATCAAAATCAAATAAATCCTTGGTTTTCGTCAAACTATTGTGTGACTACCCCCATACTGATATAGAAACTGTAGCAGAATATTCTTTTGCTAACGAACTATTTCTTATTAGAGTGTCTGATTCGTGGTATGGAGACATCATTATATATCTCCAAACACAAACTTTTAGGCCTCAGTTATCCACAACTGATTGTCAGCGAATCTGATACTAGTTCGAACAATACAACATTATTGGCGACACTCTTTATCGTCGTGGTGCTGAGTGTGTATTTTGGCATTGCTTAACTCTTGAAGAAGACGAAAAACCTTTGAATGACTGCCACTGTGGACCATGTGGAGGTCACATCTCTAGGTATGATACTGCCCAAAAGATATTATGTGATGGCTAGTTTTTGTTGTCAATGCTTAAAGACTACATCACTACAGCTTGAAAATGCCATAATTTCCAAATTTATGATCGCAAAATGAAAGAACCTCTCAGTCCTCTTCACCCAATCGTAGTTGTTGGTCATTTTGCCAAGTGGGGCATCGACTTCATCACTTGTAACCCTCACTCGACTGGGGGGAATGGACATATCATCCTTGTAATCGATTACTTTACAAAATGGGTCAAGGGGATGCCTAAATATAGAGACGACATCGAAACTTCAACTATTTTCATTTTCAATCATGTGATTGCTCGGTTTAGTGTCCCACAAGCTATTGTCGCAGACCATGGTAATAATTTTTGCAACTTTATGATGGTTGAACTGTTTGTGCAACTTAGCCTCTGCCATGATAGCTCTACTCTGTATTATCCACAAGATAACGGTCAGGTCGAAGCTATGAATAAAGTTCTAACCAATATTATTAAATGGATAGTTGGTATCCATAAAGGAAATTGGAACTCTATGCTCTTTTTAGCACTGTGGACTTACTACACTATTATAAAAACATCAACTGGTTTTACCCCTTTTCAACTCGTTTATGGTTTGGAAGTTGTATTACCTATTGAATGTGAAATTCCATCTCTTAAATTAGCTATCTAATTATTACTTGCTACTTCTGCAGACGAAGAATGCTTTGTACACTTAGCCAATCTAGATGAAAATTGTCATAATGTCGTATTAGCGAGCAAAGCTCACCATAAATGTGTCAAATCCCAATACGATCAGAATGTTAATCGTCATACATATTCAAAAGATGACCTAGTCTTGGTATATGATCAAGCTCATGAAAAGATAGGTGTAGGGAAATTTAATCCCATGTGGCATGGACCTTACATCATAAAACGCGTATTAGCTAAAGGTGCCTATGAGCTAATTGATTATGATGGTGTTCCTTTAGGAAAGCCCAGAAATGGTCTTTACCTAAAGAAATGTTTACATAAATTTTTGGTGAAAATTTGTACATTATTTACCATTTTTAGGTGTGTGTGGTAGATTAGCGTTTTCTACTAATGCTTCTTCTTATCTCATTTTTACACTTGATTTGCTGATGTCGACATTTTCTCCGAGTTACATTGGCTTTGCTAATGGCACTAGTCATAGTACTTGGAATTTATCTTCCACAGTTTGAGTTATCTATTCAATCAATAACGATCTAGTCTATTTTCATAGATATGTCTGAGTCAAACAACAAAAATATAGCAGAATATAGAGTAGTCATTGAGATATTGGCTAATGCCATCACATTTGGTATTTTTCATTTAATCGTTAGGCTAGATTCACAGTTCGTAGTATTAAATTTAATTGGTTTCTATTCAGTTAGGAGTCCAACCATGTTAACGATGTTTTGATGAGTCTGTCTCTTGGAAAGACCATGTGATTATATCAAATATCAACACATTCAGAGATATTTAAACACATTAAAAGATGCATTGGTGAATCATGTGTTAAATAGTCATTTCCAATATTTGTAAATTAAAAACAATATTCATTCATTCATTCATCAATATAAACATAGATAAAAGTACCATATCTTTCATTAAAATAGAGTTTAAGTGTGTTTACAAAATATGTCATCCAACAACATAAGGCCTTGTGGCCTTTTATTTTCCAAATAGTACTGACTCCAAAAGGTAAAAAATGGTCCTAAGAACTAGAACAACTAGGCATGGTGATGCTCATGATAACACACAATAGCATGAACAACTTGACAAGCAAACATTTGAGCGCCCTGGGAACCCCAACTATGTGCCTCTGATAGGTGTGTGGAATGTCATCAACTACAGTCTCTCAGATGTTGGAAGTCAACCTCTTAAGGTTGTGCTCCAACTTTGTCATGATGTAATTTGCCTCTGGGTTCACTTCTGCGGCAACCATAGGATGCTTATCTCGTTTATCATATTGTCTCATCCTGGCTAGTCGAGTTGGACCCACATCAGCACACACATTTCGGACAATTAGCCTTTGAAGACAAAAACACTTAAAAATTGAAAAAATTTGAAAATATGCCAAAATGAGAAAATCTTACCTACATCGTCCCACTGAGTGTCGATTGGAAGTGGGATATTAGGGTCACCTTTGCAATCTATCCCGGCATACGGAAGGTCCTCAATCAGAACCATATGGTCACTCAGCAAGTCAGAAAACTATGTCGTATACCTCATTGCATGACCATCATTGTCATGGTGTGCCATTAGTGCATCCCACTTCATCAAGCATGGATCCCTCGAACCCCCCTCGTCTACCCAAATCTAATGTGGTCAAAGAATAGTAACCCTTTTTAGGGAAAAAACAATTAGAATGGCACCATAGCCAAAAAAATTTAGTTTACCATTCTTGCACCTAGTTAGTTGCCCCTTCATATTTAGCACTACTGCCTCGTAACAATTGCATACCTTGGACTCCCAACATTCCTCGGTTGTCTGCATATGTGCCGAGGTGGCTAGTTGGAGGGAAACACTGCCACACAGTTTCAAAGTAGTGAAAGAAATGATCATCAAGGGTAAACGTTTGATGGACTAAATGTCAATCCATCCATATTTGGGTGGTGCAACACTGCAAAATCATTGTAACCCCTCTCTCTACTCTAAACTGATGAAAATGCAAATGGTAAAACTAAATTTCTTTTTCCCACTTTTATAGTTTTTTATGCTTTAAAAATATTATTTTTATATTTTGAATCTTTTTAAGAGGGAAAACATCTATTTGAACATTTATGATGGGTTATTGAATTTGAATGTGCAGGATCGTTTACGGAGCCAAGATAAATAGTTTTTGACATTTCAGTAGATTTTTGTTGCTTTTTATGCTCTTTAAAAATTACAAAAACCGAAAAATCATGAAGTCTTCTTTTAAGCCCTTTTCATACTTTTTCAAAAAGCAAAATATTGCCGAGTACTTTCTTGTTCGAACTCGTAAAAGTAAATAAACAACTGTCTACCCAATATAAGCTTACCCCTTTTACAGACTAAGCCAGGACTATTTATGAAAAAGGTATATGCTGATTTAATAGAGTTCTCACTTTTATTATTTAATCCTTTTTCGGACCTGAGAAGCTAAACTAACAAAAAAGAAGTTGGTGGAGTATACTTATGTTTTTCTTCTGACTCTCTAAAAATGAAAAACATTGAGCTTTACTTTCCCCAAGCTCGTTAAAATTTTATGGTTAAAGAGCTGAATTAGTTTTCTTTTTGTTTCTTCTTCACATCTCTTAAAATAAAATGACATCCAGTTACACCTTTATTGGACTCGTAAAAATTAAACAGTATAGGACTCGTTAAGCATGACGATATAGAACCATTCCTTCTTATGTTTCATTAAAAGTACTTCGATAGACTCATTCGAAGAATGAGATTAATCCAAATATATGTTATCCTCCTCAAACTTGTAAAAAATAAAGCGGTACTTGCTAGTAATGGTAGGGGAAAACTGGGGAAGGTGTCCATTTTACATTGTCAGTTAAAAGGTAGCATGTCGCTCTTGAACACTCCATTCTGTCACATTCATATCTGGGTTGGGAAATCCATTTGCTTTATAGTTAATCAAACCTCACTGAAATTCTTCATGGTTTTGGGTATTATCGTTGACTCAAATCCTCCCAAATAATTAAAGTGTCATTATGTGTTCAAGAGAAGTTCAACCTTGGTTCAAATCCTTTTGCAAAATCTCTCCGTTCACTGGCATCGACCATCCTTGAGTCAGTCCTTACAATTATTTTCAAAACTTGACTTGTCGTAGGCTTTTCTGCAATGAATCACTTCCTATCGACTTCAACTCATCATCTAGGAAGTTGATTTAGAAACCTTCAGTGCCTTGAAGCCTACATGCCTTAATGGAAAGTCTTTTGCTTTTGATGATAGGTTCTCATCATTGGCCTTTGATTGAACGATTCTATGAGCAATCGACTTCAGATCAGATATTCACACATTATAGATTTATAATACGAGTACCTTGAGAACCATTTTCATTATTGGTGGTTTCTCTCATGCTTGTTAACGATTCACATCATTGACTGGTAACCAAGTGGTTTTTTCCATGTTCGACTTCGAGACATTCTCTCGCATGGTTAGAATCATACTGGGGATCAAGAGATGGAGATCTACACCCTAGATCTAGTTTCATCAATCCAGGTTATGAGGAGATGTTATATTCATGATTATGTAGACAGATGGTTGTGTCCATGCTTTGTCTACTATCTATATGATCTTAGATTTTCCATCCTTGTTCATTGAGTTCACTTTACTTTGAGTATGGGAATGCCTACCTCAAAGATGATTTTTGGTATATATTTTACATTAGGTTCCCTTGAATTCTCCTTGCAGGTTTCAGACCATTGCCTTTGATCTTATACTTGGAATGATAAAGAGCTTCAATCTTTTAAACTTATTTTTCAGACTTTGCACTTTCGGGGGCAATCTATTACACGTCAAATTGTCGCCATGACACTTGATCAGTTTATGGATACTATTATCATCCGTGAACATGTTGAAACCATCTCCCTTAGAAGTCCAACAACTCAAAATATGTTAAAGTCCATGAGAAATTTGGGTCAAATATCTCTCACACCTTTTAAGTTCCACCTGTGCCAATTTCTCTATTGTTTCCCGTGCATGCACTAAATTTAATATGAGAACAATGTAGAGCCACACTCTATCTCTAACTATAAACCCGTGCAGGTGAATTCTAGAAAGTAAAAATAAAAGTTACATTCTAGAAACCTCGCTAGTCGAATATTTCCCAATTAAAAGCTTCTAGGTAATGACTATTCGAACTATAACCCGCATAAGATTCATCTCTATCCCATTTCTCATGGTAACCTAATCCTTCACTAAAGGAGGTTCATCATCTTCTTAGGGATCTAAAACTCCCCCCTCTTTGATCTATAAAAGGACTAAAGGGTTGAGGGATGAAGAAGGTCAGAATTCAGAGAATACAAACTTATGTTGCTAGTTTGAGATTGGAGAGCTTGTTATGTAAGGAGGAGATTGAAGGCATTTGGGAGGGACCTCACAATGTCAAGGTGAATGCTGTAAGGCTCCTCTTCTCTTCTAATTAATAAAAATCATGCACTTTAACCCATTGATGTTGTCTTTTGCGAATGCTGAATAGTTTGCAATTAGTTATTATGTTCATTAAGGCAAGTTCAATCCCTAATTTTCTTGATAATTAGGCTAAGTTGTTTGAATTACTGTATCACATGTGATTTTGATTCTTATTATGGTTTATGTTTGTAGGTTCTACCAAACATTGAAGAGTTGCATCAATTCACAACTAGGGTTCTTCATTAGACATTTCGTAAAAGCAGTAAGAGGTCTATCCATTAGTTAGACTGCTTGTAATTCGAATAAGTTCAACTTAGGGAAAGAGTCAATTCATTTGTCGTGATTGTTTCTAGTTTCCATTTAGGATATAGGGAGATCTCTCTTGTCCACATGAGGGATTTTCTGGTGTAAAAAAATGGCAACCATACTGGGGAATGTCTTTATTCTTGTCCTTTTTCCTTAGCCTCGCTTTCTGATTTTTCTTATTTATCCAGTCCTGAGTCTTCATAAATTAATGTACTTTTAGACCTGATTGGTTGGTTTTTGAGGTTTTTTATTTTTTCTTTAAGTTTTCCTTCCCATGTTGTTTCTGTTTGTACATAAAGCACAGCTCAGCGCCCTTTTTTCTTAGCAACTGAGCACATGTGCACTATTGCCTACTGCGCAGTGCTTGAAAGTTTTTGAAAATTTCATTATAGCTTCAACCTGGACTTGAATTTTTCTTCCTGAAAGTGTCATTCTAGTTTTTTAGACTGTGTGTTGTCTTTTCTGAGCTCAGTTGATTGCTTTGTTGATGATTTTCTCAAGATTAGGTCTCTTTGGAAGAATACCTTAGGCTTTTGACTTGTTGATTTGTTGATTGATTAAAACAAGTTTGAATGTATTTTTGTCATTGATATTATTATTTTTTTCTATCAAATAAACTAGCTAAGATTTAAAAATTGTTTACTTGTGGTCAAAATTACTTTAAATTACAAGTTACAATTTCTGAAGACCTTATGCTTTTGTGAAAATATCATAGTTATTTTTGCTTCATAAAATAAGTTGTTTCTTTCATCTTGGGAAAATTTTCATGATTGGACTCTTATTGTCATCAAATCAAAGCATTCATAGGAGAATGTGTATTTTCTCCATATTCTTGATTTATTTTTGTGGGCTTGAAAGTTTCAAGTGATTATAAGAAAATTGCTTTTAGTTTATTTTGATAATTAGCAAAAATTTGGAAATTTGTTTGTTGACTACATTTTTCATTACAAAATAGTGAAATTGGTTTATTTGATAAAAGTGAAAAGTTGTGAGTTGTTGCATTTTATTTCTCAAAAATATAAGAAAACTGTTTCTTGTCTCTAAATAGAATTTCATTAAAATTTGAAAGTTTCTTTTTCATTTTAGAGTGCATTAAGATTTCAATTCATGTCAAAACATCATAAGTTTCACCTCCATCACCCATTGAGTAAAAGAACAACTTAATAATACAACGCTGATTAAAATTCACTTAGAATTTTATATATTTTTAGGGTTATTTTCACCTAGAGTAGCTTCAGTGTAGGGATTTGGAATAGGGAAGGAAGTAAACTTTCTGAAGCTACAAACAGACAATAGAATCTTGAGTTAGGGAGAGAAAATCCAAGTATTTTCATTTTTCTCTAGGAAGCTCTTCTTAGACATGAGTTAAGCATGAGGTCATGTTGAATCTATTGAAGTAATCTGACCCACTTCATTGGCCTAGATACAATTATTTACACGTATTACAACAGTGTCGAAAGGTACTTAGGGTTGCTTGAAAGTAAACCGCCAATTGATCATTTGGAGAAGCCTTCAAGGGGATTGAACTTGTTACTCTACCCTTACATGTATGTCCGATCTATGAATGTCCCCCCAGGTAAAATCATTGTATTTGATGAACATAGTGGCTATAATCCTAGGGATCTACCTATGGTGATCGCAAAGGAAAGGTCCTGATGTACTTGGAATAGACATTAGCCAGACTCAGTTGGACTCTCTGGAGGGTAATATTTGTTCAAGATCTTTTATAGTAGAGTTAATTGCGCCATACCATTTCATTAAGAAGGTTGTGAGGGTAACTAGTCCAAATACTCATTTTCTATAAAAAAAAGTCACCTTCATCTCTTCGATGTTGGATTTCATCACCAAATAGTATATACTAATCTTTGTGAAGAGTAAGTTTGTGTGGTTTGAACTCCTAGATTTTTAGTGCGTTCTACCTTTTGTCTTGTTCTTTTTAATTTTTGAAGACTTTAGGTGTAATTTAGATATTGTGTGATTAATAATTAAAAAAAAATCATTGTGGCAAAAGTATGAAGACAATCACATAGGATACATGGGGATCCCCCTGAGCATACACCGAGTTAGTTAGAAAAGATTAAAACCGAAAAATCTGAATGTTCTGAAACTAGAACTGCACCAAAAACTAAAACTTCTGCTATTATAGATTCTGATGTAAGAGGAACTGAAGTTAACCAACCTATAAAATCTACTATATGAGGTATTGAAGTAACAAAAACTAAATTTGATCAAAATCAGAATTTAACATCACACTCAGCAACAATTGATTTAAAAATTACTGAAATCATTCAAACTGAGTCAGATATTGGAGAATCTTCTGATAGAAACCCCGTTTCCAAACCACATATTGACAAACCTGAGTCTGATATTTTTGAGCCTAACATTCATAGATTTGCTACAACACATATTATGAATCCTCCACTTTCACTATGTGTGAAACTTATCATTACTGATAGTCTTCCTCCTAGTCTTATTTCCATCGAGGAACTTGTTTCGAATGAAGAGGAAAAACCTCTAGTTTCTACCAGTGAACCTGTGGATATCTCAAAACTTTTGTTTCGATCTCTTCACCGTCACCCTTGGTATTTACACCCTTGAACTTTTTAGGGAAAGGGATTTCACGTTACATGACTCCATATTCTATCGTACCCAGTTTTTCTGGTCCCGAGTGATTCCTAGAAGTGTCGTAATAGATACATCCATGTATTCCACTTCTCTGAAGTGCACATTGTATAGTGGTATTTTACCACCTGGATATCACTCTCTTGCAGGAACTTATTGAAGAGCTTCTTCCTCGAACACATCTTCAAACATGTCAACTGGTGTAATTAACCCTACCAATGAAGGTTTGGCATCTGAACAAGCCATTAATATGATTTCTGGTAATGTTTGTAATCCATGAGCTAACCAAACAGGTGGTTATTATCCGCTTAGGGGGAAACCATCATATCCCCCACTTGGAGGATAGCCTTTTGGTAGACCTTACCTTGTAGCTGGGGGGCATCCCCTCGCCAAAAACTACTTTAACTATGCTCAAATGCCTTAAGCCGGTTTTGGTTAGCCTGTTATGCCTCAACCCACTTATGGAATGACTTACCCTGGATTGAATACAATCTAGAACCCTTCTCAATAGCCAATTCATGTCGATTCTCAAGTGTCGTTGTATCATCTGGATAGCCTCTTGAACAACCTATGTAGCAACTGCCTTTTGAAGGTATTTCTTCTCAAGTCCAACCAACCGTCCATGCTACCTCATTGACACTTGCCCAAATTATATTGTAACTTTTATTAATAAAATTATAAGCAATTGCTTCTAGGAAAAAACTTATAATATACATATCGCATTAAAATATATTTAATTAATAAATATATAATTAAAAATAAAAATATTTCTTTACATAGAAATGCTAACTATATATAAAATGTAAATGTTAGTTGTAAATTAAAATCCATGTTACAATATTAATTAAAATAATAGTACATATTCATAACCATTATATTTTAGAACTTCATATTTGAATTTAATATATATATGGGTGAGTGCATGGAGATAGGTTACACTTTTGGGCCAAATTCAAAATTTTACTCTTCTCTAAAATTGAAGTCCTCAAAATTCATATAAGCGTTGTGAATTTTGATTCAGAGTAAAATTACAATTTGTGGAGAATTATGTTGTTGCCCTAATGATATTTTTTGCAAAATAGTTTAGTCTCACTCTTCTATTAAATAAAATGTTTTTCCTTGCAAATTTCCGTAAATCTTAAGAGGTATGTGTGTTTTCGTGTAGCATAACTTAGTCTAAAATGTGTAATGTGTGTGTGCGTGCGTGTGTATATATATATATGTGTGTGTGTGTGTGTGTGTGTGTGTGTGTGTGTGTGTTCATGTAGCATAACTTAGTCTATATATATATATATATATATATATAAGCATGATCTACATAGAGAGAAATAAGTTATGCATATTAAAAAATTATTTTATTATGAAAATTTATATTTTTTATTATTTTTAGAAGTTAGAAAAGTAATATTTCAATTGCATTTTGCAGACACACATGTTCACGTAATATTTTTTTCTACTATTTAAATAAATTAAAAAACCAAGAGTACCATTTTCAAGATATTTGTATTTTTTGAAAAAATTTCATTTAGTATATTTTATGTTATTGTTTTTTTATTTAACCCCTATGAAACTATAAAAAAAAATCAAATTCGTCACTTAAGGACAAAATTTTCCTAGAATCTCTTAGGCTACAAAATGGTGTTCCAAAGAACTTTGTAGAAGGGGAGCTAAACCCCTATTTTTTAGGCCCTCAACAACTTGATTGAGCACTTAAAAAGATTGATCGAGAGCTTCAAGTAACATTTGAAATAGCTCAATCAAGGGTTTAACAAATACTCGATCGAGCTCTTGACATGGTTAAACAAGGGCTCGATAAAGCCCTTTGAACCACAATATCCCTGCTGTGTTTTTGGCAAGAATTTCTAAAAAATATCTTGGTTGAGGGCTAAAATTGTACTTGATCAAGCTTCTTTTTTCTCCCTTCCAACTCATGCACTTGCCAAACAATGCAACCCATCTTCATGCATTCATATATATATATATATATATATATATATATATATATATATATATATATATATATATATATATATATATATATATATATATATATATATATATATATATATATATATATATATATATATATATATATATATATAATAAAATATATCAATGAAAAATGTCAAACCCATTTGTATATATATGCAATTATATGTTTTATCGAATTTTTAATAAAATAAAATAAAAATTATTTCTATACATGGATCCATCTACTCTACCAAGTGGCGAGAGGAATGAAATCTCTCACTGCAAACATTTCCTCAAGTTTTGCATTCAAAAAGAGATAGAGAGATGGATCTATGTTGGTTTCGAGGAGAAGCACTTTATAACCCAATATCAAGGAGATGTTGTACTTCATGCATTAATCAAACAATAATAATAATGATAATAATAAAGTATAATATATGATCAACTAAAAAAACAATAAAAAATACAATGTAATAAAGAAAATAAGTCATTTAATTCAATTTGTTATATTGTAATTTTATTTATATGGATAAAATTATAATTTTTTCAATAAAAAAATCCTTATATATATATATATCTCATGCCTTAATATAAAATTATGTAATAATGGTCCATATTTATAACCATAGTATTTCAGAACATATAATTAATAAATATATCAAAACTTAATAATTTAAGTAATAAACACGTACTTAGAAATAAGAATATTTATATATATAAAGATGTGAAATATATAAATGTATATATAAAGATTTATTTTATCATATAAATTAAAATAATGATTCGAATTCATAATCATTATAAAAGAATATTAGTATATGGCTTGAAAGCCATGGTAAAAGAGCTAAAGGTCAAGCTAGGTTTGGGAGTGGGATATCAATAAATTGTTGACCATCTTGTTACTTACTCTCAGGATGATTACAGAGGAATGCCCCAATAATATGACTAATCTCTTATGTTGCTTTTTGGGCTTTAAAAAAGCTTTTAACAACATTCATAGGAAAAAGCTATGGAAGAGGTTGAAAGAGATAATGGCTCCTTTAGAGTTGATGGTTTCTATGGCAAGGTTATATGAGAATGTTATTTCCAAGCTTAACACAACTAAGGGTTGGTTAGAAGAAATTAATTGCAATATTGGAGTCACCCAAGGGTGTCTATTATCCTCTGCCATTTTTGGCATTTACCTTGATAAGCTTGAAGAGTTTTTAGACGATGTAGGAAGTCTTGGCCCCACACTCCCTAATATAGTCCTAACTAGTCCTAACTCTTCTCCTTTATGTTGATGCTATTGTTCTCTTGGAAAGGAGCCATGACCATTTCAGCAAGAAACTAAAAATCCTCCAAGATGGGTATGATAATTAACACTGACAAGACTAAATTCATGATAATTAAATCCAAAAATATTACCTAGATAGTTTCATTTACATTAATAACTACTTGTAGGAAGTTCCTTCATAAAAATATCTAGGAATGGGCATCCATAATCAACCCAATTGGAAGTATAACATTGAGAAAAGGATAAATGGAAGATGGAAAAATTAGTATGGGCTTGAAAAAAATCACAAATCAATCTATCCTTGGATTTGGGATAAGAAAAGATCCTCTTTGAGACACTTGTCATACTTGTTATTTTATAAGGATGTCAGGATTAGGGTTGCAGTATATCCATAAAACCATGGAAGAAGATTTAGGTCTAATAGTAGTTTATAACCTACAACCTCAAGACTAAATACTCCCTACCCTATCCTCCTCATTGAAGGTAACATTTCTCCTATTGAAAGTACTTGGAAATAATGCTTCCATGGCTTCCATGTTGAGTTTAGAATTAGTTTGGAATTTTCTGGAGAAAACATCTCAACTTCTTTGCCGATGTTTGGAATTGGATGGATTTCAATGCAAATATATATATATATATATATATATCATATTTGAGAATGAAAAAAAATAGTTTTATGTGTGAAAGTTGAGTTTTTTTTTTTATCAAAGTCTATCTAGGATAACTCCCTACGGGGAGGTCCTAGGGTCATAGAGAGAGTAGATTACTATGATTTTTGTGTGTCGTGAATATGGTGGATTTGTTTGTAGAGTCATAACGACATAGCATAACATTGTAAAGATTGTATCAGACCTATGTAACAGTGACTGCAAGGTTCGGTCTCATAGTTCGAGCACTCAAGGAGCTTCATATGGCAGGTTATCAAATATTTTTAAGTGATAGAAGAGAAAAAGATAGTGTGCGTCATTCACAGCTTTATTCGACAGGGTTTTGGCAGTGGAGAAAGAATGTCAAAACAAAATATGCAAGTAGTAATCTCATGGTCGTGAAGCATAGTCCACTTGAGATTTTAGAAATGGTAATGTTGGAAGTAATGGAGAAAACTAAACTTAGATTATTGTTATGATGATGATAGGATCGGGACTCTAATCTTATACCTTAGATCCTAATATATAGGGAGTGGTTGAAACCATCCCATTAGTGTAAAAGCCTATATATTTGAGGCTCATCTGATTTAATGTAATAGGGCTTGTATGAGTGTTTGTACACTCTCCAGGTATCTCACCTAGAGATCCAGTTAATATATAGTTTATATATTCATTTTTTGACATGGTATTAGAGCTGCAAGGGTGTTAATCCTGTATGTTGAGTGAAGGGTGCGACTGAGACAAAATCATCACGTAGTTTGGGTGGAAAAACGCAGCAATGAAACAGTAGCACTTCACCCAGGATTCAATTTAAAAACTCAGCGTAACTTCGCAACTCTGTCTTGAATAGCTGTGAAGACGTTCGCAACTCCCTGGTGGATAAGGGCACCAATCGTGGAAACAGAAAAAAAGAGTTGCGTATGTTTTTTTCTCTCATGGCGAGATGCGTGTTTGAGGATGTCTTACTTCCTGGTGGTGAGAAGATTGTCTTGTATGCGTGCCGCCGAGGAGGATTTGATGGTGTGGTGACTATTGATATCACTCGGTGAGCTTGAGATCGCCCGGTGTGGTTGCGATCAGCCGGTGAGTTTGAGATCACCTGGTGTGGTTGAGATCACCTAGATTTCATGTACCTGAGACTTGAGCAGTAGTCATCGTCATTGCAGTAGAAGGTATCAGGCTCGAAGGTAAGAAAAAGAAAAAAAGCGGTGTGTTCCTTTTTGAGCTTTGCCATCTAAGTGGAGGAGGCCACGAGGAGGGCTGCGTGAAATCTGTGCAGTAGAAATAAGATCCAAGCCCTTGCGATATGAGGAAATCCGTGGAGGCTGACCAGGGTGGAAGATGAGAGTGCAGGTGTGCAAAGGCTACGAGGTGCTGAACAGACAACCATTTCACCTGTATCATAGCCTACGATCACATGAATCTACCGATTTGGCACGAATTATAGATTTGGCGTGGATCAACCATGCTTGATTGAGGGGCAAGCCAGAACCAGCAACAGCGTGGATCTATTTTTTGGTCGTGGCATGAATCTGTTTTTAAAATGCATTTTAAAATGATTATTAAATGGTTATTTTCTTTTTTAGGTATGAATTATGAAATATGGGAAAATGAAATGAAAATAGTATTATCAAAGGTAAATTTAGTAGATTATGTTGAAGATGTTATTAATGATAGTGGATATGCAGCAGCATTAAGTCTTATAACATCTGCATTAGATGAAAACATCATATTTAACATAATATATGAATATGGAGAGATTCTTAGTACAAAATTATTATGGGACATTTTAGAAATGAAATATTATTTGAATGAGGGCAATTATGCTGAAGATATTTCTCTTGAAAATGATCCCATATTTGATTGTGAAATTGAAGATGCAATAATGGGTGATGAATGTGTGTCTGTAACTGAAACTTGTGATGAGGAAAACACATCCATTATTGTAGATCCTGAAATTTTTCTAGATGCAGAAATCAAGTTTGATGAGACTTATATACTTCATGATGAGTGGATCAATTTGATGATTGAAAAACATCTTATTGATGAATTACTGTTTTGTAAGAAGGAAGGCCTATCTTAACATACACATCAAATGTAGAACATGCTTGCAGCAACGGAACTGAGTGAAGAGGCAAAAGGCATAACTATGTCAGCATAGAGCGATGGAGTAGGGAGAGATGGACAAATGGAAGCTCTCCTGAAGGAGTAGGAAGACAAAAAAAATGTGGCCCTGTTTATGAATCTAACATTGTTTTTTGTGCAGATATTGGGAGACAAGAACAAGCAATTCAAGGATCCCAGGAACCTGCAACATCAAATGAAAATAATGTTAGTATATACTCGAAGAGGAGGATAAGAGTTCATGTGTTCCTCTGGAGGGGGAGAAAACGTGAAAAGGAGGCGAAGCTCCATCATTTTCTTATGGAAAAGAAAGTGAAGATGAAGCTTCATCCACAAATGAACAAGTATGGGATCGCAAGCAAAAAGACTAAAATAAAAACTCTGTTACCAAGTTCTTCATGTTTTAATTGTAAGCCTAGCTAGGACTAGACTAGCAGGCATATGTTATTGTTCAGTACCCTTTCTCCATTAAGGGGGAGTGTTAGAAGTAATGGAGAAAACTAAACTTAGATTATTGTTACGATGATGATAGGATTGAGAATCTAATCATAGACCTCAGATCCTAATATCTAGGGAGTGGTTGAAACCATCTCATTAGTGTGAAATACTATATATTTGAGGCTCATCTGATTTAATGTAATAGGGCTTGTATGAGTGTTTGTACACTCTCCGGGTATCTCACCTGGAAAGCTAGTTAATATATAGTTTATATATTCATTTTTTATGAGATAATTGGGAGCATAAATGGTTGTGATTGTAGCATCATAATTTCAGTTGCATGATTAACTATGAATCACTACTTGACTAATGAAATTTAACTCCTAAAAAGTGGCACACTACAATTTTCGTTTTTTTGAAGACTACGCCTAGTTCCTTATTATTCTACAACTAGCTTGATAGAGGTGCTGAGTGTAATTAGATCAGATGGAAAATGCATTAGAGGGTAAGGATTTAGATTGGTATTAAGTTTCATTATTGTGTTGAGATGGTTCCTGCACATAAGATCTCATTTACGGCAGAGGAGTTTTTCAACATCATCTAGTTGCAATAAACTATGGAAATACATGGATGAATCTTAACAATGCATGGAAAAGATTACTGCTAGGAAATATTGAAGCCTGTGAGTGTGTGGAATGAAAAACATGAAGTTGTAAAGCATATCTGTAGCCAGACATTTGACCATATGGTTGTTAGCCATGATAGGGATGACGCTCCATAACATTAATGGATCTACTACATATCTCTCAGCCTCATCAAGCTTCCACATCTCTATCAAAGGGTGTATCATCTTCATAAGGCTTTTAGAGCCTCATGATTGGTGTTTGATGTCCATTGTATGAAACTCCATAAACATGAATGTTGGAATAATGACCCCATTGCACGAAATAATTGAGAAAGCATCTTGAAAAGATTTTTGAGATTAAAAAGAAAAAATAAATCTTTTCATTTCATGTTTTGTTGCAGTAAACGTTTCCTTTTCTTGCCGCACTTTGACCAGTTTCTCATAGAAAGTGGTAAGTTCATCGTTTTGGTAAGCAACCTATCAGTACCAATTTTGTTGAAATCCTTTATTAGTGTTGCATCCATGGATGGAGAGTCATCAATATGTTGGGTGTTTTGCAATTGTAAAATTCTTAGCTTGAGTGATTGCTTTATTTTATAATTATTAGTAATGATATGACTAGCACAACCACATTTACTAATGTGGTTAATATTCGTGGATACGTGTATATCAAGTACATTTACAACCACATTAGTAAATGTGGTTGATATACGTGGATAGACTTAAATAAACCATATTAATAATTATTAGTTGTATAATGTAAAGATGGCTATTAAAAATTAAATATTTGTAATTGTTAATAATGATATAAATAATAATATGATTACTATATTAATATTATAGTATATATTAATATAATACTATGTTTTTATATAATATTATATTAATAGTTATATTTGAAACTATAACATAATGAACATAATATTATAAACCAAGGGATTAATAAACCCATGGAATTTGTACTATAAACCGAATAGATTTAAATTACACCCTAGGATTACTATTAAAAATATTGTGAATAATAATATACCGTGGGAATATGAACCCTTATATTGATAAACCAAAGGGATTGATATCATAAGCACAAGGGACTCATAAACCAAGGGATTATAAACCGATGGTAATAATATTAAAGACAAGGAATTGATATTATAGACTCAAGGGATTTAAACCTTAAAATAAACATTAAACTCTAATATTAATATTATAAACCTTAGGATTAACATTATAGACATGTTATTAAGAAACCTAATGGATTTTAAACCCATGGGAATAATGTTAAACCTTAGGATTAATATTAAACCTTAGGAACATAAACCCTAAGATTAATAAACCCAAAGGATTATAAACTTAGGGGGTTAATATTAAACCCTAAGATTAATATCATAAACTCAAGGTAGTAATAAACTCATTGAATTAAAATTAAAAATACGATGGATTATAAACCCAAGGGAATAACATTAGATCATAGGATTAACATTAAACCCTAGGAATATAAACTGTATGATTAATATTATAAACCTTAGGATTAATATTATAAACCAAAGGGAATAAAATTAGGCCTTAGGATTAATATTATAAACCCAAGGGCTTAATACTAAAAAACCAAGGGATTATAAGCCCAAGGGACTAATATTAAACACAAGAGATTAATATTATAAAACCAAGGGATATAGACCCTATGATAAATAGTATAAACCCTAAAATAAACATTAAACCTAAAGAATCATATCATGGATCTTACAATTAATGTTATAAACTCAATGGATTAATAAACCCAATGGACTAATGTTAAAAATCCAAGGGATTATAAACTCAAGGGAATAACATTGAACCCTACAATGAATATTAAACCATAGGAATATAAGCCCTAAAATTAATAAACATGTGAGATTACTATTGTAAACCCTAGGATGAATATTGTACTCTAGGAATATAAATCGTATGAGCAATATCACAAACCTAAGGAATTTATATTATAAACCGAATGGATTATAAATCCAAGGGATTTATAATAAACCCAATACAATCCATTAGATTAATAAACCAAATGGATTGATATTATAAACAGAAGGGACTCATAAACCAAGGGATTTAAAAACTGATGGGAATAATATTAAACACAAGGAATTAATATTATAAAATGAAATGGTTTAAACCCTAAAATAAACATTAAACTCTAAGGTTAATATTATACCTTGTGATTAACATTATAGACATATGTTATTAAGAAACCTGATGGATTTTAAACCCATCAGAATAACATTAAGCCTTAGGATTAATATTAAACCTTAAGAACATAAACCCTAAGATTAATGAACACAAAGAATTAATACTATAAACCCAAAAGATTATAAACTTATGGGGTTAATATTAAATCGTAAGATTAATATCATAAACTCAAGGTATTAATAAACCCATTGAATTAAAATAAAAAAACACAAGGGATTATAAACCCAAGGGAATAACGTTAGACCCTAGGATTAACATTAAACCCTAGGAATATAAACCATACGGTTAATATTATAAACCTTAGGATTAATATTATAAACCCAAGGGAATAACATTAGGCATTAGGATTAACATTAAACCCTACGAATATAAACTATATGATTAATATTACAAATATTTTATAAGCCGTATGATTAATAGTATAAACCCAAAGGATTAATACTAAAAGACCAAGGGATTATAAGCCCAAGGGACTAATATTAAAGTCGAGAGATTAATATTGTAAAACCAAGGGATATAGACCCTAAGATAAATAGTATAAACCCTAAAATAAACCCTAATCCTCAAGAATCATATCATGAACCTTACGATTAATGTTATAAACTCAATGGATTAATAAACCCAGTGGATTAATATGAAAAACACAAGGGATTATAAACTCAAGGGAATAACATTGAACCCTACGATGAATATTAAACCATAACAATATAAACTCTAAAATTAATAAACCCATGAGATTACTATTGCCTAGGATTAATATTATACTCTAGGAATATAAATCGTATGAGTAATATCACAAAACTAAGGAATTTATATTATAAACCCAAGGGATTTATATTAAACCCTAGGATTAATACTATAAACCATATCAGTAATATTATACCCTAGGCATATGAACCCTTAGATTAATACACCCAAGGGAATGATATTATAAACCCAAGGCAATAATAAAAACAAGGGATTATTACTAAAAACTCAAAAACATAAAGGATTAATATTGTAAACCCAAGGTATATAAACCCTAAGATAAATATTATAAACTCTAAAACAAACTTGGTTGACCATGGTTGATTTTCATATTGAGACAATATTTGTCACAATGCGATGTTGGACCATGGTTGACCAAGATTGATTTTCATATTGAGAGAATCTTTGTCACAATCTGATGTTGGACCATGGTTGAGCATGGTTGACCATGATTGACCTTGGTGGACCATGGTTGATTTTCAAATTGACAATGTTTGTCACAATGTGACGTTGGACCATGGTTGACCATTGATGACAATGGATGTGACAATGTGACGTTGGACCATGAGACAATCTTTATCATAATGCGGCCATCGATATTGATTATTATTGACAATGGTTGACCATGGTTCATTTTCATATTGAGACGATATTTGTCACACTATGACATTGGACCATGGTTGGTAATAATTGACCATGGTTGACAATGGTTTATTTTCATATCGAGACAAAACTTGTCACAATGTGACGTTGGACCATGGTTGACAATGATTGATCGTGATTGATTTTCATTTTGAGATAATCTTTGTCAAAATGTGACATTTGACCATGGTTGACCATGATTGAGGATGGTTGATCATAGTTGATTTTCATATTAAGACAATCTTTGTTATAATGTGACGTTGGACCATGGTTCATAATGGTTCACAATGGTTGAACATGGTTTATTTTCATATTGAGACAATCTTTGTCATAATATGACATTGGACTTTGGTTGATCATGGTTGACCATGATTATAAACCAAAGGGATTTATATTAAATCCTACGATTAATATTATAAACCCTATGAATAATATCATACCCTAAGAATATGAACCCTTAGATTAATAAACCCAAGGGATTGATATTATAATCCAAAGGGACTAATAAACACAATGGATTAACACTAACAACTCAAGGGATTATAAACCCAAAGAGAATAATATTAAACCCAAGGATGTAATATTAAAAACCCAATGTATATAAACCCCAAGATAAATATTATAAACCCTAAAGTAAACATGGTTGACCATCATTGACCATGGTTGATTTTCATATTGACAAAATATTATAAACCCAATGGATTATAAACCCAAGAGATTTAAATTAAACTCTAGGATTAATATTATAAACCTTGTGAATAATATTATACCTTAGGAATATGAACCCTTAGATTAATAAACCTAAGGTATTTATATCATAAATGCAAGGGAATGATAAACCCATGGGAATAATATTAAACACAAGGAATTAATATTATAAACCGAAGTGCTATAAACACTAAAATAAACATTAGACCCTAAGATTAATATTATAACCCTTAGGATTAACATTATAAATGTATGTGAATAAAAACCCAAGCGACAATATTAAAAACCCAAGGGATTTTAAACGCAAGGGAATAACATTAAACCTTAGGATTGATATTAAATCATAGGAACATAAACCCTAAGATTAATAAACCCAAATGATTAATACTATAAACCCAAGGAATTATAAACTTATAGGATTAATATTAAACCCTAAGATGAATATAAAACTCAATGGATCAATAAACCCAATGGATTAATATTAAGTACCCAAGGGATTATAAACTCAAGGGAATAAAATTAAACCTACGATGAATATTAAACCATAGGAATATAAACACTAAATTTTTTTGTAAAACCTAAGATTAATTTTATACCATGGGAATATAAATCCTATGATTAATATTATAAACCTAAAGAATTTATATTACAAACCCAATGGGTTATAAACCCAAGGGATTTATATTAAACCTTAGGATTAATATTATAAACCTTATTAATAATATTATACCCTAGGAATATGAACCCTTAGATTAATAAACCCAAGGGATTGATATTATAAACCCAAGGCAATAATAAAAACAAGGGATTAATACTAAACACCCAAAAAAACAAAGGATTAATATTGTAAACCTAAGGTATATAAACCCTAAGATAAATATTATAAACCCTAAAACAAACTTGGTTTACCATGGTTGATTTTCATATTGAGACAATATTTGTCACAATGCGACGTTGGACCATGGTTGACCATGATTGATTTTCATATTGAGAGAATGTTTGCCACAATGTGACATTGGACCATGTGATTGCTTGAGATAATGCTTTATTTTATAATTATTAGTAATGATATGAATATAGTATTGTCCGTGATATGTAAAAGACCAATAAAAAATAAAGAAATATACTTAAGCTAATGGTTTTCAACATTCTTCGGTGTCGAGAGAACACATCATTGACTTTGTTATATGCTCATGTATCTTGTTGTTCTTTGGTGCTTCAAGAATACTATTTACACATTTTATTTATATGTATGTAAGTGTATATGTCAATAAAGGTCAGTTGTAGAGTTCATTGCTACATAAAATCAGTATATAGATAGCTTACCTATATAAATTGAAGTATGTAATTTGATGCACACTGCTAGGATGGTGATCCAGGTGGATGTTGGTGGCCACCCACCTATCCCATTTGGACCCCCACAACTGTCTCTTTCAGTTTTTCTGTTTCGTTAATTATAACATAGTTTATTATTTTTAGCAGTTTTTCGGGTCCTAAACTTCCAGAGCCGTTTTGAGGCCCTAAACGACGTTTTTTGGGAAATCCACCCTGCAGTGATTTTTCTTCTAAAAATCGTCTTTTTCGTCGTAGTCCTCGGAGATATCTTTCCAACGGGCTATCATGCGCGTCAAACGGAGATAGTACGACCAATTCGTGACCCTGGGAAGTTGATGTACCAACTTACCCAAAAACGGGGCCCACAATTTGGCGTTTCATCTTCTAGGGTTAGGTTTTGGAATGTGAAGGCTTTTCCATTGTTTCTCAACAATAAATAGGCCTTCGAGCCTCATTGTAACACAGCTCAGAACAGTTCAGAGGCATGTAGCCGCACATCTCTTCTCAGAGATAAGCTACCATCGCCCTAGCTGGTCTATTTCCATTTCTGGTTGTAAGCATATTTCAGTATTTTACAGTAATGAAATGAAGTATTATTTCCGCTGCATCTTTATGTTTATGGTTATCTCGGTAATTTATTGCGTTCCTGTCTAAATCTGGATCAGTGGTATCAGAGAGGTCTGTTTTTTCTCCGTTTTTCTTTGCATGTCCCCAACGAGGTCGGGATATAAGGAGTTAGGGCTCGAATTGGTCGAACCTTTGCAAGACTAGCCTCGCAAATCTCGACGACCTCCCATGGTGGATGAGAAGAAAGATGAGGGGGCAGGAGATCCTATCAAAATCTTGCTCGAAGAAGCCCTCGAGTGACAAAGGAACGTGATGATGGACAACTTTGCGCAGATTCTTCAGCGGCTACCGAGAGGCGACACATCGGCTTCCAACAGCTACTCTGGAAATGCCACACCGTTTAAGGTACAAGTTATTTTTGAAATCCCCATCTTCGAGGGTCAAATAGACGCAGATGCCGTAGATAAATGATTAAATCTGCTAGATGGGTATTTTTTTGTTCATGAATTTTCAAGTCGGGAAAGGATTGTTTTCGCTCTTCTCAAAGCAGCCCCCCACGTCAAGGACTGGTGGGAAACCTACTGCAAGCAGAAGGATGAAAGTACAGGCTCACTATTTTTAGCCCCACCCACTTGGAATGACTTCCGGGATGCCATCAAGGAGCAGTACTACCCTGTCGGAAGCTATGAGGACAAATACATCAAATGGACCACACTCCGGCAGGGACGAGACCAAGATGTGCCAGAGTTCACAAACATTTTTCATACCCTTCGCACACAATTAGGTATAAAAGATTCTGAGCTGCATCTGGTACTCAAATACCGCGGCTGCCTACACAGATACATCCAGGAATAGATGGAGTTCTTGAACATCTCCTCACTCGGCACAGCATACCGATACGCTATCAAAATTGAGCAAAAGATCAAACAGAAGAAGCGAGACTTTGGATCTGCAAATCCAAAGCCCAAAGGACAAAGCCAAGGCGGGGTGACCCAAGACAACCTGTTGAAGCCGCAAGAAAAGAATAACGCGACGAAGCCGAAGAAGGACACAGGAAAGTGGTGTGAGTTCCACAAGAGTCCCACTCATAACAAAAGTGAGTGTTGGACCAGGCAGTCGTTGGTAGCCGAGTTGAAGGCTTCCGAATCAGATGCATGTTCCGACTCTAAGTCAGAACCCGACAAGGGGAATGACAAAGGGAAGCAGATCATTGATGCGGATCCCAATGCCACTATTGCTACTGCCAAGATCCAGAAAAATGAGCCCGAAGATCTAGAGGAGGGGGAACATCTTTTCCACTCATAGATGTGGGTGAAGGGTTCGCCGCTGCAATTCATTGTCGACAGTGGCAGCCAAAAGAAGCTTATTTCAGAAGAAGTCGTGAAGTGGTTGGGCCTACCAACTACACCACACCCACAGTCGTACAGTATCAGTTGGCTTCACGAAGGACGAGATCTCAAAGTTTGCCAGCAGTGTCGCCTTCCCTACAGCATCAAGCCCTTCACAGACGAGGTATTGTGTGATGTTACACCTTTGGATGTTTATGATGTACTATTAGGCCAACCATACTTGTGGAGGCGACATGCTGTGTATGAGTCAAGGCCTCGCACTGTCATCATTTCTTTGGATAATCCATTATACAGGATACCGGAGGTAGCCCCACCTACCGCCACCTCTTTGATCACTGCTAAGAAAGACAGCAAGCTCATCTCACAAACTAGGAAATTTATTTTCTATCTGGTTCGCTCCCAAAGTAAAGGGAAGATCGTTGCTACATCCATGACCCCCGTGAAGGGTTCCTCCACACAGCAGCAGCAACAGAGGGATACAGTCATGACAAAACACAGGAACAACTTATCCTTACCCGGAGGGGTACCACACAAGTTTCAGGTGGGCGACAAAATTTGGTTACATTTGCAGAGGGAGCGCCTTACCAGAACCCATCAGAAACTCAGACCACTTCGACATGGTCCTTACATCAGTAACTAGGCTACGGGAAACAATGCTTTGAAGCACAACATTCCTCCATTCCTTCGCTTGCACCAAGTGTTCAATGTGGACCGTCGCCGACCATGCTCCCCACCATTTCTGGACACATTAGAGATTGCAGAACAGCTCACCAGAGACCCAGCTTAACAAAAGCTTCCTCATCTCAGGGAGGAACTCAATGCAATGGGGACCATTGCTTCCTAAGGGGGGAGGAATGATCCAGGTGGATGTTGGTGGCCACCCACCTATCCCATTTGGACCCCCACAACTGTCTCTTTCAGTTTTTCTGTTTCCTTAATTATAGCATAGTTTACTACTTTTAGCAGTTTTTCGGGTCCTAAACTTCCGGAGTCGTTTTGAGGCCCTAAACGACATTTTTTGGGAAATCCACCGCCCAACGATTTTTTTGTTTAAAAATCGTTTTTTCCGTCGTAGCCCTCGGAGAGATCTTTCGAACGGGCTATCATGCGCGTCAAACGGAGATAGTACGACCAATTGGCGACCCCGGGAAGTTGATGTACCAACTTACACAAAAACGGGGCCCACAATTTGGCGTTTCATCTTCTAGGGTTAGGTTTTGGAATGTGAAGGGTTTTCCATTGTTTCTCAACAATAAATAGGCCTTCGAGCCTCATTGTAACACAGTTCAGAACAGTTCAGAGGCATGTAGCCGTACATCTCTTCTCAGAGATAAGCTATCATCGCCCTAGCTGGTTTATTTCCATTTCTGGTTATAAGCATATTTCAATATTTTACAGTAATGGAATGAAGTATTATTTCCGTTGCATCTTTGTGTTTATGGTTATCTCGGTAATTTATTGCGTTCCTGTCTAAATCCGGATCAGTTGGAAGCATGTGCCTAGATATATTTAGTATCTAGGGTATTCTTGGGAGTAGTCAAGAAGCGTGAGTTGTACAAAATTCATCAATGATGGTCATAATCAATTATGTTTGAAATGGAGTTCAAGTGAAAGTTGGAATATATGGTGGTGAAGAAAGAGTCGCGTTTTTACGAGATTCCAAAGTAAATGTGAGTGTTAATGAAGACTAGTTAGAAAAAAAGTATTCTTGTTGTTGCAATGTGTGTTTTCAATGTTTTTCATGTAAGCATTAAGGGAGGGACTTAGAAATAATGCTTCCATGGATTCCATGTTATGTTTAGAATTAGTTTGGAATTTTGTTGAGAGAATATCACAACCTCTTTGTCCATGTTTGGAATCAATGGGATCTCAATCCAACTATATATGTGTATCATATTTGTGAATGAAAAAAAAGATTTTATGTGTGCGAATTGATTTTTTTGTAAAGCATGGTTATGATCATGTATATCATGTATAAGATGTTGTACAACATGGAAGCTAAGAGGTGTCCTAAAATTGCTTCTAACCCCCACCTTCGGCTCAAGTGAGGATGGCATAAGGATGTCCAATGTTGGATACCATTGGGGATAAACAATGAGACCATCTTGCAGAATAAGGATAATATTAAAAATGTTATTACTTCCAAATTTGAGAAGTTGTGGGGCGATAAAGAGTTAGAGGGGAAAAGGAAACTAAGATATTATAAGCATGTGATCAACCACAGTCTTGCAACCCATAATTATTTCTTTCATGACTAGTGTTAAGACAAAAATGAACATTGCTAATATATGGACTAATTCTCATGAACTTCATAGTGAAACTTGACATTGACCTATTCCCAAAAAAACATGGGAAAGAGTGTACCACTTGTGACACATTAAAAAAGTTGAAGATGAAAAACACATTCTCTTAAATTTCCGAGCTTATAATCAAATCTACTCTAATTTTCAAATATTTATCACATTATCAACCTTATTCCCTGGTGAACACAACACAACTTCACCACAACTATAGTGATTTGATATAAAAATATTAGAATCCACTAGCACATTAAAATATGAATCTATTAGATGAAGGACAACGAAACAACCAATGAAAATGAGTCGTATACGGAATTACTGTAATGTGAGTCATCCGATTCGACTGACGTTGAGAGTCATGTTATTGCATCTCATCATTTACCTGGCAAATAGTCATATTGTGTCATTTTTTTCTTTCCCACTTACGGACCCATTTGGCAGCTTGTGAAAAGGCCAATGGCAGATCTGGGGATCTGAATCTGTACATTTCAAATCAATTTTTATATGTGATAACTGATAAGTGTACAAATATAGGGGTCCTGAATATATGTACATTTCAAATCAAACGTCAGATAGGATAACTCCTAGTTCGTATGTCGGTGTGATATGAGCCCCTTCTTCTCGTTTCGCGTGCGTTTTTTCGCCCGTGAAACTTGAAATTGCTTCGTGACAGGCACTTACTCGTCAAATTCCATCGGGAGAAAGTCCCCTTTGGAAAAATCAAATCAGAGGAGGTATAAGTTGTCCCATCCCCCTTTCCGCAGAAGGTTATCAAACGCTGAGAAAGAATTTAAATTTGAACAGTGATGACTCATGAGTCACGAATGAAGACGCAATTGCCTAGGAAAGTGTTTTTGGACAAGTGGAATCCTGTGACAGTGAAAAATGTTGATTGTTACATGTGTCTCACTGGGGAATTATCAGATTAATGAAAATTATGAAGCCTTTTACTTTCTGGTAAAGTTAATGGATCGGAGGGAAGCCCACTTCACTCACACTATCTACTTGGAAAGCAAAAAGAAAATCAATTCGCAGTAGCATACACGTAGCTATCCAAATTTTGCGAAAAATCAGATTTCGAGTGGTCCTAAGCGGGCTAATATATTCCTTGTTGGATAATACATTCCTTGTTAAATTTTGGTTGAAATAAGATTAAATTATAAATTTGAGTGGTATAATTTATTAAAGGGTTTTAATTAATTAGAAGTTTTTAAAAATTTAAAATCAAATTATATAATAAAGTAAATTTTGGTTGAAATAAGATTAAATTATAAATTTGAGTGGTATAATTTATTAAAGGGTTTTAATTAATTAGAAGTTTTTAAAAATTTAAAATCAATTTATATAATAAAGTAAATTTTAAATACTTCTGAAATTTTGAATCAATTTATATAATAAATTTATATTTTAAATAATAAATATCATGATTTCCCTCACAATTTTAAGGTTAAGATAAAGCGAAAACTCAAAACATAATCTAGTCCTACAACTTATTCAAATTTCAATTTCATGACCTTTTTTAGTTTTTCATACACATCATTTAAGTTTTCTTCAAATTCATGAGTGACATTTTTTCCTTTGCTCCATGTAAATTCTAAATAATAGCATCCATACTTCATATAAATAATAACATAATTGCGATTATTGCTTGATGACTCATCAAAATATTTGATCTTAAAAAATTCCAAACGTAAAACGCTATAACAAAACTTGAGAAATAGAAGGATTCAAGCGTCTACAGTTCAAGTCCCTTGCATTCTTGTATGTTTCGTTTTGTTTTGTTCAATAGATCTTTAATTAATTTCTTGTATGTTTCGTTTTGTTTTGTTCAATAGATCTTTAATTATTTCTGAGAAATTAATGCGACCAGATTTTGGGAGGGGAGATGGTCAATAAGATTGCCTGAGTTTAACTTTCAGGTTTATAGATCTTCACCAACCAGATCAAAATGGAGCAGCTCAACAGTCACGTTACCATAACCCAACAGCAAAATTCGGACACGGGGAATTACCTCCGAATGCTTATATAAAGGTAATCTTTCTTTCCTACGCATTATTTCTGTCAATCACTTCTTTTTATAAATAAATAAATAGAGTGTAACTAGTAAACAGCCTCCAAGTCAAGCAGGAACCTGTGACTGCGTAAGCGTGAGATGTTCAAGGACACTCCGATTAATGATGGTTATGGGGATGGGACGATTACTCCAAGTTGTGATGGAGACTTCCCCCCACACATCATACCACTGGTAACTATAATCAATTAACACATGCAAACTCCATTTCACCTTGATTTTCAATCGATAATCTCTTAAGGAAAAAACGTCTTTTTTGGGATAAGAGTTACTCAAAGGTAAAGTCGTAAGATAAGAGTTAATCAAAGTAAGCTTACAGGGTAAACTGTCAAATTCTTTGTTTTTGGAGAAGATAATTAGTATATATAATATTATAGGGTCATTAATATGTGTACAGCAGTATATGTTACTTATTAGATTTAATTATATTATTAAACCATTGGCATAGCCCTGTAATATTGTATATATTGATTGCACCAAAGTCCTTTTCAATTCAGATACTAATTATTTATATCATTCAACTCACATTCTATTTTCTAATAAAATTGATGCCACATTGGAATTAAAAATAATTATAAATAAAATTAAAATTATACTTGAAGTCAAAATTTTATAGACAAAATTGATCTCAAATTATCTAGGAAATCAGAATTCCACGTTTTTCATGAATTATTTTTGGAATTTTTGAAGATGATTAAACTCTATCCGGTTTTTTTGAAAGTACAATTAAAATATATATCAAAATATAGAATACATAAAATTTTAATTCACGAGGTAAAATAAAATATAGGAAAGTAATAAAATAAAAACTAAAATGTCTAATTGGACAATTAGACTTTTTTTCCTTTTTTCCACCGTAGTTAACAAAAATAGAAACGTAATAAAAAAAATAAAACCTTAATAAAAAAAAATAAAACATGTAATTTGGTTGTTAGATTTTTTTTTTTTTTTCTTTTTCCTTATTGTATTTTTAACTATATAATCTCATTGGATTTTAAGTAGAATTCAAATGTCTTAAAATATTTTGGGACATTATATTGATTTTTATTAAAAATACATTTTAAATAATTGAAAATCACAAAATTTTTAAAAATTGTCTCAGATTTTAATAAAAACAAGTACATCTAATAGTTAGGTTGTTCCAAATAGAAAAGCTCTAATCTAATTGCTTTGCATTTTAGGGATTTAGGGCTATATTGTTTTTTTCAATTTTTGTGAAATCTTATAAAATTTTGTTCAAAGTTTAATTAATCAACTTTACACAATCCAAGCTCCCAAACTATTTTTCAACCCAACAAATATATTTATGTTGGGAATTTTTTGCTAAATTCTAAAACAAAATATGAACAGAGAGTAATACTCTCTTTTTACCATAGGATCTTTAACATAGGGAAGCATAAAAAAAATTGTTTGTTGGAGATGAAGAACAAAGTTTCACACAACAAAATAAACACTTTGTATTCATTAATCAAACCACTGCAGTTACAAATTTCTTCCTCTGCCAGAGGGATTCTCCAAGACTGCTTCAGATGCACAAAAAAAATTACTGTCTCATAAAAATTAACTGTTGTGTTCCTTCATTCTTTACACTGCTGTAAAAAAATGCTTTCTTACATTTACTGTTGTAAATGTAATTCCTTATATATGCTGCTGCATTTCCATTACATTACATTTCAACCAAAAAAAACATACATTCATTCGCGCGTTCTTCCCTTTTTGGCTATCGCGCTGTTGCGCCTCACTCTTCTGTTACATTACCTATTACAATAAAAAACAACTAAAGCTAAAACATAACAAAATACATTTTTGTGCCATACTTCCATAAGTAAAAAAAAACATTAAAATTAAAATCTTTTACCTACAATCTACGACCATAGTAAATTCATTAGTCAAACGAAAACTTTTACTCCACGCAAGGTTCATGGATCAATGGCGGAGACCTGTACAGCAACTTGGTTTCAATCGGACGGTGGACAGCCTTCATTTTAATCGAACGGATATCGCTTGAACAAAACAAACGAACATTACGTTCCGGGAAAAAAGTGGTTTTCAAAAATGCTTGAGGACACATGTCAAATGGCGTACTATATCGGGGCCGTTTGAGAGAATACCACCGCTTGGAGAAAAGGGGTGCGATGGAGTCTGGTGGTTTTCCAGAACAGTATGCAGCAGGGTAGTTGAAATTATATTTCAACACTCCCCTTTAATTTCAATTGTTGGGTTATCAGTCATACCCAAACATTTCCTCAAAAATTCAAAACTTTTCTGTCCCAATGGCTTGGTCAGAATCTCTGCAACCTGCTCCAGAGATCTACAATGTTCTAAGACAATTTCTCCACTGTTTACCAATTCCCTGATGTAGTGAAACTTTGTGTCGATGTGTTTCGTTCTCTTATGAAACACCGAATTCTTGTATAATGCAATCGCTGAGCTATTGTCACAAAAAATCACAGTTCATTTTATTTGCTCTTGGCATAAGCTCCTCAAAATTCTTCTCATCCAAACTACTTGACATGCTGCTGCTGTAGCTACCACATATTCTGCTTCTGCTGTAGACAATGCTACAATAGGCTGTTTTTTAGAAGCCCATGAAATAGCTCCTGAACCCATGTGAAAAACATAACCGGATGTGCTTTTCCGATCATCTACACTTCCAGCCCAATCACTATCAGTGTATCCAACTAAATCTGAACATTCTGAAGTAGTATATAAAATGCCAAATCTTTTAGTACCTTTAACATACCTCAGAATCCTTTTTTCTTCGTGCTAATGTGCTTCTTTTGGCCTCTCCATGAATTTGGAAAACAAACTAACAACAAACATTATATCCGGCCTAGTTGCAGTCAAATACATGAGGGTGCCAACTATGCTCTTATACAAACTAGGATCAAAATCCTTGTTGTTGTCCTCTTTGTTGAGTTTTAATCCCATCACTGTGGGAGTGATTGCTATCTTGCTCTCCTTCATATGGAATCTTTCCAACACTTCATTAACATATTTATCTTGTGAGATAAAAATCCCATTTCCATTTTTTTTTACTTCTATTCCTAAGAAGTATCTCAGCAAACCCATGTCAGTCATTTCAAATTCTTCTTTCATGACTGCTTTGAAATTTTCAATAAAATAAACATCACTACCTGTGAAAATAACATCATCAACATATAACACAACAATTAGTAATTTACCATCATTTTCTTTCATGTAGACGGTGGGTTCTCCCTCACACTTTTCAAATGCATTTTCTAGTAGATAGGAATCTATCCTATTGTACCATGTCCCTGGTGATTGCTTCAGCCCATAAAGAGATTTCTTCAATCTGCACACTTTGTGCTCTTGGCCTTTATTTTCATAGCTTAGAGGTTGTTCAATGTAAACCTCTTCCTTTAACACTCCATTTAGGAATGCTGACTTCACGTCCATTTGGTAAACTTTCCACTTGTTTTGTGCTGCTATGGACAGCACTGCTGTCACGGTTTCCATTCTAGCAACCAGTGCAAAAGTTTCCTCATAGTCTCTCCCATACTACTGCTTATATCCTTTGACAACAAGTCTTGCCTTGTGCCTTTCTATTTTTCCTTCAGCATTACTCTTGGTCTTGTAGACCGATTTAACTCCAATGGCTTTTTTTCCTTTTGCTAGTTCAACTAAATCCCATGTCTTGTTTCTTTCTATGGCATTGATCTCCTCATCCATAGCTTCTATCCATTTCTTATCCTTAACTGCTTCTTCGAAATGAACAGGGTCATCAACATGACAATATAATGCAAACAAAGAATTCATACTTTCATTTGCTACGTCTTACTCATAAATATCACTTAAATTTCTGAACTTCTTACCTCTTTCATTTGGTGTGCAAGTGCTTGAAAAAGCACTTGAATTTCCTCCTTATGGTGTGCTTGGAGAAGCACTTTCATTTCTCCTGAAGGGTGTCCCTCGCTGTCCTTGTGTTGGTGCTGTTGTTTGGGGATGTATTTCAACCATCTCCTCATCATGTTCATCATGTGACAAAGAGATTTTAACATTCACTGTTTTCTCTATGCTTTAATCCCAAGCTTCCTCCTCAATGAACTGAACATCTCTACTCACAATTAGCTTCTTGGTGGATGGGTTATACAACCTATAAGCTTTGGATTCCTTACTGTATCCAATGAAAATACATTTCTCCCCTTTGCTGTCCAACTTCTTCCTTCGCTGATCTGGAATGTGTGCATAAGCCACACATCCAAAAACTTTCATGTGCGTGACTCCTTGCTTTCTCCCACTCCATGCTTCTTCCGACACTCTGTTCATCATTGCTTTTGTAGGGAATCTATTCAAAATGTACGCTGCATAATGTACAGCTTCAGCCCAATAATCATTTGGCAAATGCTTTTCCTTCAACATACTCCTCGCCATATCCATGATTGTCCTATTCTTCCTTTCAGAAACTCCATTTTGTTGCGGGGTGTACCTAGCTATAAACTACTTATGAATTCCATTTTCTCTACAAAAATGTAAAAATTCCTTGGAGATATACTCACCTCCTCTATCAATTCTTAGAACTTTGATATGTAGCCCGCTTTGGTTTTCTACTAGTGTCTTGAAATTGCAAAATCTCTCAAACACTTCACTTTTGTTCTTAAGGAAATAGACCCAAGTTTTTCTTGTAAAATCATCAATGAATGTTAATATGTAGTGGCTGCCTGCAAGTGATGGAGTTTGCATCGGTCCACATAAGTCTGAGTGGACAATCTCTAAGGGTGTTTTTGCCCTTATGCTTTTCCCTGATGGAAAACTTTTTTTGTGTTGTTTCACCAAGATGCAACCTTCACAAAGGCTGTCTAATTTCTCTATCAATGGTAATCCTCTTACCATTCCTTTTCTACTCAACAAGTTAAGACCTCCAAAGTTGAGATGTCCAAATCTCAAGTGCCACAACCAATTTTCATCCTTTGGTTCGCTTTGGTAAGCCTCTTGAGCCACTGCTGCAATTACTTCTTTATTTTTTAAATCCGTCTTCATTCTGAGAGGGAACATCATGTTCCTTGTCATCTTTACTTCAACAAAACATTGTTTGCTGGATGCTATATCCATGATGGTGCATACAACATTCTCAAAGAAAACATTGTAACCCTTTTGAACAAGCTGTCCAATACTTAAGAGGTTACATTTCATTCCAAGAACATAATAAACATCTGTTATGGTTTTCTTTTCACCTTTCTTTGTTAAGACATTTACTTCTCCTTTTCCCATAATAGAAACTTTATTATCAGTCTCTAATGTGACTTGTGACTTCACACTTTGATCTGACATGGAAAACAAGGCTATGTTTCCTGTCATATGGTTACTGCAACCAGAGTCTAGAAACCATACATTTTCACTCTTTTCTTCACCCATATTACAAGCTAAAAACAAATTATTTTGGCTGATATTTTCTCTAGTGAAATTTGCACTAAATCTATTATTCATATCATGCTGCTTCTTCCTACATTCATTTGCATAATGCCCATATTTTTTACAGTAGTAACATTGGACATTGGATTTTTCATACCTTTGTCCTTGAGCATGATGTTGTCCACTTTGTTGGCTGCTGCCTTGGCCTTGGTTCTGATTTGGATTGCTGCCTCTTCCTTGAGTATTCGCTGGACTGATCCTTCCACCTCTATTTTGGCTTCTGCCTGTTCCTCTCTTGTTTCCTCTGCCTTGACCTCTTCCTCTTCCAAAAGACATCTAGGTCTTAAAGGCATGCTCTAGAGATGAGCTTTCATTTCTACTCAATCTCTGCTCATGTGTTATCAGTGATGCATGTAATTCATGAAATGTGAAGCTTGTGAGATCCTTTGTCTCTTCTATGGTTGTGACAATCACATCGAACTTTGAGGGTAGGACCCTCAACAGTTTCTCCACAATCCTCCTTTCTTCAAGAATCTCTCCATGAGACCTTATCTGTGTGACCAGACCAATTACTTGTGTGAAGAATGAGTCAATATTGTCTGACTCCTTCATGCATAGATTCTCAAATCTCTCCTCGGCAACTGTAGCTTTGTTGTCTTCACTTTCTCCATGCCTTGATAGGTTGTCTTGAGGGTTTTCCATGCTTCTTTGGATGTCTTGGTTGTCTCTATCCTTGGAAATACACTCTCATGCACTGCTTGATACAAGAATACGAGGGCTTTTGAATCCTTCTTCTTATAGCTCTTCAGCAAATCTTTCTCTGCTTGTGTCAAGTTATTAAACTCTTCTTCATCTGCTGGTTCTTCAAATCCATCCTCAACAAATTCCCATAAATCTTGTGAGGCAAGCAAAGATTTCATGGTTATTGCCCAATAGTCATAGTTTTTCCCATTAAATTGTGGAAGCTGAGTATTAAAGATACCCATGCTAGTGCTGGTGCTGATGCTGGTGATGGAGCTAGCCATTCTTGCACTCTAAGCTATGCCTCAAAATACTTGACTGTGTATTAAAAATCACTGACTCTCTTCAACACAAAAAAAATCTTGAGAAATACCTTGGATTCTTGAGAAATACCTTGGATTCTTTGACTAAGTCTTGACTCTACTGGAGAAGCTGCTGCAACAAAGAACCTTCCTTCAGCTACTTTGACACCTTCAAAGAGCCTGGACAAGCTCTGATACCACTGTTGGGATTTTTCTGCTAAATTACGAAACAAAATATGAAGAGAGAGTAATGCTTTGTTTTTACCATAGGATCTCTAACACAGGAAAGCATAAAAAAATTGTTTGTTGGAGATGAAGGAAAAAGTTTCACACACCAAAATAAACGCTCTGTATTCATTAATCAAACCACTTTAGTTACAAATTTCTTCCTCTGACAGAGGGATTCTCCAAGACTGCTTCAGATGCACAAAAAAAATTACCGTGTCTCATAAAAATTAACTGCTCCTTCATTCTTTACACTGGTGTAAAAAAAAACTTTCTTACATTTACTGCTGTAAATGTAATTCTTCACATATGCTACTGCATTTCCATTACATTACATTTCAATAAAAAAAAACATACATTCATTCGCACTATGTGCGTTCTTCCCTTTTTTTGCTATCACGCTGGTGCACCTCACTCTTCGCTTACATTACCTATTGCAATAAAAAACAACTAAAACTAAAACATAACAAAACACATTTTTGTGCCATACTTCCGTAAGTAAAAAAAAAAATTTAAAATTAAAATCTTTTACCTACAATCTACGACCATAGTAAATTCATTAAATTACTTTCCTGACAAGCCCACAGTCAAACGAAAACTTTTACTCCACGAAAGGTTCACGGATCAATGACGAAGACCTGTACAGCAACTTGGTTTCAATCGGACGGTGGACAGCCTTCATTTTAATCGAACAGTTATCGCTTGACAAAACAAACAAACATTACGTTGCGAGAAAAAAATGGTTCTCGAAAATGCTTGAGGACACACCTCAAATGGTGTACTGTATCGAGGCCGTTTCAGTGAATACCACAGCTTGGAGAAAAGCAGTGCTATGGAGTCTGGTGGCTTTCCGGTAATTCAGCAATTTAGGCATTCAAAAATTTATTTTAAACATAGAAAAACACAATCTAACCCAAAAAAATATTTACACAGAATCTAATATGGACGTTCCGTGATAATTGGAATCTTATTACATTAATGATATGTAGAGAAACAAGCAAACAAGGAATGATTTCAGTGGTCCGCATGCGAAAGAGAATGAGGACGAGCATACCCTAGACGGTGTCGTTGACAGGTTCGGCCGGCAGGCCATCAAAGCCCGGACCGGTGGCTGGAAGTCTGGATTATTAATATTAATTATGTCTGAACTCTTTCTGTTTAGATGCTTTAGAATATTGATCGGCAATCATTTATAGTGCTAACTTAACCTTCTAATTTCTCTGTTGGCTGCAATGTTACTGGACCAGAGGTTATCCACCATCATAATTCTGTGTACTTTTTATAGTGAACCCCATGGTGTCGTATCTTAAAATAAGACGTTCCTTGATATCGCTGTAACGATCAAGTTTTATGAGTCTCTGACTATTTCTATTGCTTGTCCATGCAAAATAGTAAATCAAGGATTGGCCACGCTTGCGTTCTTTGGGGTGGCTGTAAACCTGGTTCTGTTTTTTACTAGAGTGCTTCATCGGAGCAATGCATCCGCAGCAAATAATGTGAGCAAGTGGACTGGAACCGTTTATATATTTTCTCTTCTTGGGGCATTTCTTAGTGATTCATACCTCGGACGCTACCGGACATGCACTCTATTTCTCATCATTTTTGCGGTGGTGAGTCAATTTCTGACCTTTTTGCTCGCTAATGTGCCTGGATCTGCCTGATACGTTTCCAAACAGATACGTCAAAGCAATTAACGGGGTTGAGTGCTGTTTTGGATGGAATCATTCTCTTGTAAGCCTAAAAAACTATTAGCGAGTAATTTTGTGCATGTCAAATATTCTATTAACAGTTTTTAATCGTATCAATCTCTCAAGTATTAATATATGAAGAAGTAGAGACTAAATCATACTGTCTGACAACAACAGGGTCTAGTGCTTCTGGCATTATCATCTCAGTTGCTCTTAGTGAAGCTTATGATTGATGCGGAGATTTCATTGTCGCCATCAAAAGTTTTTTTTGACAAGAGAATGATTATTTTAATGGGAATAGAAATGTTTTCTCTTTCATAAAAACAACCTGGAAGATTCAATAACACCGCAATGCACTGCATACAACAATAGATTCAACTTTTACAAAATACTTAAGAGACTTGTCATATATTCCCTTTGATGTTAATATGATATTTTCACTGACTTTCAAGAGGTCTTTAATACATTCATTATGTTTGTTGGATGGCCATCTTGTGGAAAATTTAAGGTCCTGTAACCTCGATCGATCATCCATGCTTGCAAGCATCAAGAGAATAGTTTCCACTACCATGTCCATCTCATATGACTATCATACTTCCACTACCATGTCCATCTCATATGACTATCGTACTTCCACTACCATGTTCATCTCAGAGTCCATTCCTCAAATATGTCATTACTAATGTAGCTAATGAGTAAGTTGTTTGGTTTAACATCACCATGAATAAGGCCTACCAAGTGGAGTGTTTCCAACATACGTATTGTTTTAATAGTGTAGTACTGACATAATATCTGATCCATGCACTGACCAGTTATCAAATACAAATTAATAACACCCTCGAGATTTCGATGCTCTAAATAATCACAGACTAGAATGCTATAATCAGAATATAAATGTATTTACCATGTTGATCCAAAACTAGACCGTTCATCACTAAGGATGAGTTCATCAAGTTGGCGATAGATATAAAATTCCTATGGGAAAGAAGATCTTTGAATATTTAAAGCAATTTTGTTACCAGGGCATCCATCAATATGAGCCCTACAACTTGGGCAAAGGCACCTTTACTTGAGCATATTTTTATATGGTACTTAGTTCCACCTATATTTCGTATCACATTCTATAGAGATGATAAGCATGCATTTCCATTGAATTTGTTTCTTTGGTTGAATAAAATTAAAAAACTAAGAGATACCATCCACTAGACTGGCCTAGTTTTCTCCCACAGTGGCATGTGAACACCTTCATATTATTAATCCCTGTGAAATTGACAACACCAATATGCCTTTGTATATCAAAGTAGTCGAGGGTGAGCATGTTTTCAACAATGATACTGATATTGGGTATGGATATGACTTAAAAATCTTGATTCGCTTAACAATATTTTCTCTCTTTCAGAAACAAAATCTAAATTACTGCCACACCCATTCATTTTATGTTGCCCATCAAGAAAATAAAATATATATAAATGGTGCATCTTTGAATGTTGCACCAGTAGGAAAAGGCCCAACCACCAGGGTGGTGATGGTTTCCATTCTCAGTCTTAGAAAATAACCAAACAACCAAGGTGAAAATGGGTGACATTTCCTGGCTCAACACCCTCTAAAGATTGCAAAAATAGTTCTCGAGGGAACTCAATTAGCACCACCAATGATACAGTTTCTTGAGATACTTCTCCATCAATTTTAAATTCCAACTACTTCCGCATTTATGCTCCTTAGCTTGCAAATGAGCAACAATACAATAATTTTCTGCATATTTGGAAGGTTGCTTACAACCCAGAGCTCCGAACAAATGTGTTTCTTTCTGGTTTGGCGAGTTAAATTCAGCATACTCTCACCCCTACCATGCAATAATGCACATTGTTTGGTCATTCCACTACTACTTCCAATTAATTTGGTATCAAGAAACCTTCCCAAATGGTTCAATTGACCATTCACGACTTCATTTAGTTTGTAATGCTCAGAGTGCATATCTGCATCTCCACCAAACTGTTCCCATGAAGTTCCAAGGACATTATTCTGTTTGGCTTTGGAGTTGTATGGAGAAAACTATTGCAAATCTTGGCATCATTTAGAGCAAGGAATATGGTAAAGGAAAGAAAATAACCTTTATTCATGCCAATTATATGGCAAGTTGAAGCATGACCAACATTCTTCTTGAAAGGATTGTCAATACCGAACTTGGCCATCTACTACAACATCTTGTGTAGAATCAAGTGAAAAAAAAGGTTGAGATATATTTCACATTTGCAATCTCTAACCACTCATTAACATATTTAGAAAATAATAACATGAGAAGACTTAAAGCTATTTGTATGGGAAATATCCAAGAATTTCGCCAACCAATCTTAGAATAAATCATTATGTCAACAATGTGGGATGCCACCAACAGTAGGGGGTCTCCATTGTATGAAGTCCCAATCAAATCTCACACAATTTTGGATAGGAGCCACATCTAGAATAAAGGCTCAACTCCCATTTATTCTTAGAGATTTTCCTTTACTATAATTAAACATAAGAGGTTGCACACATACTTTGAGATAAGAAAGTAAGTAGACCCTATGAAACACACAATTGCAATATGTGTGTTGTACTTTCATGGATAGGATAAGCGAGAGAGTGGGTCTTTAGAAGAAAAGTAGTAGTATTATCCTTAAAAAGACCCACCTGAGCATGGAAATAATTATTAGTAAATCTGCAAAATAGTTCACAAAGTAACAATGATCATGAAAGCAAGTATGAATGCACATTCAACAAGATGTATACCAAAGGCAAGGAAATAAATAATTTTCTTTAGTACATATGAACACAATCATACATCATAAACATGAAAATAATAGTCTTACAACATTCATAATAAATCCATGAAAGTACGAAAACTCTAAGAGCTTCAAATAATAAGTGAAAGTCCCAAGATACATCAAATACAATGATACAACACTAGCCCCAATAGTGCAACATTGAGCCACCACTTGCTCCTCAAAAGAATGATATTCTCTCATATTTTGAGCTTGAGAAGCCCCGGTTAAAATTCCTTTACCTGAGGAATGAGGGCCTATATAAAATAAATGCGGTGCCCTTTCACCTCCATATGACTCATAACTATTAGAAACGAGGACAATACTGAGAGGGGGGTGAATTAGTATTAAAAGAATGTTAAAAAAATTTCTTTTACTTGTAATGCTATTAGGACAACTACAAAAGGAAAGCTACAATTTGTTGCAAAACTTCTTTGGCTACAACAATTAAGAAGAAACTAATCCATGAATTAGCTACAACTGAAAGGAGATACATCCCCCAATTGTTTACCAGCACCTACCGGAAAATGCTACAAACCCTGATCTACAAACGACTACTTACTTGGCCTCAATGATTCATTTTTCATCCATTTTCAAACTAGAACCATGAATGAAAAAATTTTACATAAAAAATTAAATTTGTCTCTTAAATCACTCACCAAAACACCTTCATCAATATATGATCACTGAATACAATAACAAAATCACCAACCCACCTTACACACACCACAATTTACACTAGAAGAAGTTAAATTCATTATGTTAAAAAAAATAGCCTTCCTCAATCGATTCTTCTCACTCAAAAAAAAAACATGACTCACAAGATTAGCTTCTTTTTACCTTTAGATATTCCTTCATGCATAAATATTTTGTTAGCTCGTCTTCTCAATGTTCTCGAATTGTCTTCAGTCACTAATCTAATGTTCTGATAAAAATCTCTAAGTTAAACTTCTTAATTTGCCTTTTAATACTAATTAGCTTAGTTCACCTGTTATCATGATTTTTTCTAGTGTTCTCTAGTTGTTTTTAGGTTCATCATGTTTGAACATGAGTTCTGCATGTCTGAAAATTAAATTCGATCTTTTCATGAGGTTTTTGAACTCAATATTTGAGTCTTACTATCAATTTGAGATAATATGGCACATAACATGATTTAGTTGGAGTTTACTAAATCTAGTTGACTATAATTTTTCATTAAATTTCCAAATATGTTGTCAAAATTATCCATGCCACCGAATTTGGCCTTTAATCCCTTATTTATTAGCTCTATTTCCTATAGGATGAAGTGGTTTAACCACAATTTTAGTCCTTGAGCACTTAGTCTTAAACTCTACAGTCCCTTTGCACCTTTAAGCCTTGAGGTATTGTCTCCCTTCACGACCTCAGTCTCTTTTCTACATAAAACATCAAGTTGGCACTTTACAAACATACATCTTTATTCTGGTGCTTCTCTTTTGCACATTTCATTTCCTTCCAAGGCTATGCTGCAGAAATTGCATGTCCTGTGCGATCGCCTTTTTCCTCTCCCATTGGTTATTGTTGTCACTATGTATTGCCAACATGTCCCGACACTCTTCATCTTGTTGTTCTCATATTTTCTCTTCATATACCTATAAGGTCTGGAGATTAGAATGAGCTATCCCAATGGGTCTGCCCATTGTACCTTCGTACCAATCATCTTCTAGTCGGGCCGAGTTGTCTTTTACAACTAACATGCAAGTCCAATGCTGAGTTAACCCGGTGGTCTTCCTCTCTACTCACTTAAAACCTTTCGGGTTCCTGCCTATGGGATAATATCATGCTCTCGTCATCAGAGCCGCATGGCACTCTATGAGTGGTCCATGTCTCACTCGTAACTGAACCACTCAAGCACTCAAAGAACACGAATCTAGATTCCATGTGTCTCTGTACTTGATGTCATGCTGAAATCATATCCCTTGTCAAAGGATAGAGAAAGCATATGAAACCTTGGTTTTGTGTCAGTTTCCTTCGTTAATGTTATAAGTGTCCCAACTAATTCATTTACACTTCGTTGTGTGGTTGCCACATTGTCCACATGATCCATCTAGGCCTTTAACTTATATGTGCACCTTTGGAACCTCCCAGGGTACTCCTGTTGAGATTGCATCATCTAGTGCTTCATTACTCATACACCCTTTGAAACTTCTAGGATAGCCTTTTAAGGCTAATATGTCTAGTGGGGACCTTTTGCTTTAAAGCTTCCACCAATCCAATTGCTCGTCATTACTTTTATCAAAGGCATGCTTTCCCAATTATCTATTTAGCCGCTCCACTATCAAAAAAACCACTTGTGGTTTGTGCTGGTAAAACTACCCATTTTGACACCCCTTTGGCATGGTTTATGGTATAGATTAGGGAGGGTGTTAGAATCAATCTCCATCATTTATCATGAGATCGTTGGTATAGACAAAATGTGTTTTTGACACCCCCTTGCGTGTTAATGCCTACACATGATGACACAGTGGAATATATTTGTTGCACCAGTGGGGATGTGTGGCGAAAGATCCACCCTCATACTTGCTTGATGTTTAACCAATCACCTCTACCAATTCTTCTACCACTTGCTTTGCCAACTTTTGCCACACCGCCAAAAATATGTTGCTCCAAAACACCTTAAAAGAATTTAACTCTTCAAAACTTGGATCTTTGGGTTCCTAGCTTTGATGGCCATATCTTTAAATTTTTGCCAACAATGTTGTCACAACTGTCATTATTTCTTGCATGAATGTCCTAAGTGCATTTTTTTTAAAAGGCATGGTTAATGAGCACATAATTTTTTAGAAATCCATATATATGCTAGACTCGAGAAATCTTGACAAGTTTTGTTAATTCTTAAAAAACTAGTTGTTGGGCCAATATTCTAGTGGTTGTAAAATGAAATGTAATAAAATATAAATTCAATTGAATAAATAAACTAATAAAATTTAAAATGTAATAAAAATAATAAATCTACTCCATTCAATTTATTATATTGTAACTTTGATTAATAAATTTATAAACAATTTTTCCTAGGAAAAAACTTATAATATACGTATCACATTAAAATAAATTTAGTTAATAAATATGTAATTAAAAATAAGAATATTTCTTTATAGAGAAATGCTAACTATATATAAAATGTAAATATTAGTTGTAAATTAAAATCCATTTTACAATATAAATTAAAATAATAGTACATATTCATAACCATTATAGTTTAGAACTTCATATTTGAATTTCATATATATATATATGGGTGAATGCATGGAGATGAGTTACACTTTTGGGCCAAATTCAAAATTTTACTCTTCTCTAGAATTGAAGCTCTTAAAATTCATATAAGTGATGTGAATTTTGATTCAGAGTAAAATTACAAGTTGTGGAGAATTATGTTGTTTCCCTAATGATATTTTTTGCAAAAAAAATTAGTCTCACTTTTCTATTAAATAAAATGTTTGTCCTTGATAATTTCCGTAAACCTTAAGAGGTATGTGTGTGTTGAGAGAGAGAAATAGCTAAGTTATGCATATTAAAAAATATATATTATTATGCAAACTTTTATTTTTTATTAGCCAAGTAATATTTCAATTGCAATTGCAGATACACATGTTTACATAATATTTTTTTCTACTATTTGAATAAATTCAAAACCAAGAGTACCCTTTTCAAGCTATTTGTACTTTTTGAAATTTTGTACATTTTATGTATTTTTTTTTATTCAACCCCTTTGAAGCTATCAAAAACAAATCAAGCATTATGTTTAAAAGAAATTAGATGAAAAATATCATATGAAGTCCAAAATGACAAACCGATATGTCATTGGATAGAGGATTCTTTCAGGAATCCAACTTGATCAACTTCGTCACTTAAGGACAATTTTTTCCTAGAATCTGTTAGGGTAAAAATGGTATTGCAAAGAACTTTGTAGAAGGAGAGCTAAAACTCTATTTTTTAGGCCCTTAACAAATTGATTGAGCACTTAAAAAGCTCGATCCAGAGCTTAACGTAACATTTGAAATAGCTCGATCGAGGGTTTAACAAATGCTTGATCGAGCTCTTGACATGGTTAAACAAGGGCTTGATCAAGCCCTTTGAACCATAACCTTCGTGTTGTGTTTTTGGTGAGAATTTCTAAAAAGTATCTTGGCTAAAATATTACTTGATCAAGCCTCTTTTTTCTCCCTCCCAACTCATGCACTTGCCAAACAGTGCAACCCATCTTCATGCATTCAGCAATCGATATATATATATATATATATATATATATATATATATATATATATATATATATATATGAAAACTGTCAAACTCATCTGTATATATATGTAATTATGTGTTTTATCGAATTTTTAATAAAATAAAATAAAAAATTTCTATAAGTGGATCAATCTCAATTTTGGCTCTCCAAAGTGGCAAGAGGAATGGAATGTCTCATTGCAAACTTTTCCTCAAGTTTTGCATTGAAGAAGAGATATAGAGATGGATCTATGTTGGTTGTTAGGAAAAGCACTTTATAACCCAATATCAAGGAGATGTTGTACTTCATGCATTAATCAAATAATAATAATAATGATAATAATAAAACCTAATATATCATCAACTAAAAAAGAAATAAAAAAATATAATGTAATAAAGATAATAAGTCATTTAATTCAATTTATTATACTGTAATTTTAGTTTTATGTATAAAATTATAATCCTTTCTATATATATATATATATATATAGCCTTAAAATACAATTATGTAATAATGCTCCATATTTATAACCATAGTATTTTAGAACATATAACTAATACATATATCAAAACTTAATAAATTTAATTAATAAACATGTACTTAGAATTAAGAATATTTATATATATAAAGATGTGAAATATATATATTTTTATACATAAAGACCTACTTTATCATATAAATTAAAATAATGGTTCAAATTCATAATCATTAGAAAATAAGATTAGTATATGGTTTGAAAGCCATGGTAAAAGAGTTAAAGGCCAAGCTAGGTTTGGGACAGAACATATCAATCAATTGTTGACCATCTTGTTACTTACTCTAAGGATCATTGCAGAGGAATGCCACAATAATATCACTGATCTTTTATGTTTCTTTTTGGACTTTAGAAACACCATTCATAGGACAAAGCTATGGAAGAGGTTAAAAGAAATAATGGTTCTTGTAGATTTGATGATTTCTATGGCAAGGCTATACGAGAATGTTATTTCCAAGATTAAGACAACTAAGGGTTAGTTAAAAGAAATTAATTGCAATATTGGAGCCACCCAAGGGTGTCTATTATCCTCTGCCATTTTTGCCATTTACATTGATAAGATTGAAGAATTTTTAGAAGATGTAGGATCTCTTCGCCGACCCTCCCTAGTATAGTCCTAACTAGTCCTAACTATTCTCCTTTATGTTGATGTTATTGTTATTTTGGAAAGGAGCCATGACCATTTCAGCAAGCAACTAAAAATCCACCAAGGTTTCTACTCCAAGATTGGTATGACAATTAACACTAACAAGACTAAATTCATGATAATTAAATCCAGAGAGATTACCTAGATAGCTTCATTTACAATAATAACTACTTGTAGGAAGTTACTTCGTAAAAATATCTAGGAATGGATATCCATAATCAACCCAATTGGAAGTATAGTATTGAGAAAAAGATAAATGGAAGATGGAAAGATTACTATGGGCTTGAAAACAATTGCCCATGATAATTAAATCCAGAGAGATTACCTAGATAGTTTCATTTACAATAATAACTACTTGTAGGAAGTTCCTTCATAAAAAATATCTAGGAATGGATATCCATAATCAACCCAATTGGAAGTATAGTATTGAGAAAAAGATAAATGGAAGATAGAAAGATTACTATGGCTTGAAACAATTGTCCCTCAATCTACCTTTGGATTTGGGATAAAAAAAATCCTCTTTAAGACTCTTGTCACCCTTGTTATTTTATATGGATGTGAGGTTTAGAGTTGGTATATCTAGAAAATCATGGAAGGAGATTGACTAGATCTAATAGTAGTTTATAACCTACAACCTCAGGACTAAATACTCCCTACCCTATCCTCCTCATTGAAGCTAACCTTTCCCTAGTGAAAGCACTTCGAAATAATGCTTCCATGGCTTCCATGGTGAGTTTAGAATTAGGCTTCCATGGTGAGTTTAGAATTTTGTTGAGAGAATATCTCAATTTCTTTGTCCCGGAATGGGTTGGATTTCAACAGAAATATATATATGTATCATATTTGTAAATGAAAAAAACAGTTTTATATTGATTTTCTTTGTTGGTATCAGAAGCTATATGGGCTAACTCCCTCAGGGGAGGTGTTATAGACAATTTTGTGCCTTACAGCATTAGGCATGAATTGTCAATAATCCAAGGGATCCAAAGTCCCTAAACATGATGTTCCTACCCCTAGAGGAACAAGGTCAGCAAACCAACAGCTCTCAGATCAGTTCTCCACCTGAAAACACTCAAAAACAAGCAATCCTGAAATCAAAGCAGGTGCTCCACTAGGCTTCTGCGCTGAAACTCAACTCCTCCATGGTGTACCTGCGTTGCAAAGCAAGTGGAACAAAGGCCACCTGCGTTGAGCGAGATGGGACAAGTGGCACACTGAGTCATTGCTCTGGAATCTTCCAAAAATGACACTTGGATCAGGGATTTCGCCTTGTGATGAGTCAGAGGCTCTGTTTCTCCAAGTGGAAGCAAGGTTCTCCAAGTGGATTCAAGAACTGAAGATCAACTGAAGAGAGAGAGGACACAAGCAGCTACACATCAGTTGCAAGCTGACTCATCCTTTCTCAATTCATCTATATATTGAGCTCTCTCCTATGAGCTCAGGAGGCTGGAATTTTGTGCAAAGTAATGATATGCTGTTGGTTTCACTATAGAGCTATTGGGTGATTGCTTGAAGGAGGTGAAGAGGAGAAATTCTTTCTGCTGGGAGGTGTTGCTGGATTGGGGCCTTCAATGGTTGTAACTCTCTCAGAACTTTACTTCTTCATTAATAAAAGCTATTGAGGTTCTTCTATATGCACTTGTTTCAATGATATATTGTGATAATTGTATATTTGATTTATGCTAATCCTTGAATCAGTTATGATTGCATGCTTCTTGTAGTTTCCTTCTTTGTTATTTTGCAGGATCTCATTGTAGCTGGGCCAGCAAAAGAGCAAGGAGCTGGGAGCAAGCAGCCAAAGAGAAGAGTTTGGATTCGACATTAAGCGCAAGGCAACGGTTAGTGCATTTCCTCATTCTCTCTTGCTTTCGTAAAGAAGTAAACCTTAAGTAGTTTTCTTTACAGTTGTTTCTGAGGTACTATCACCCTTAGAGTGGGATAGGGTCATCCGAGTCGGATACTTTTCCCTACAACAAACTGGCGACTCCGCTGGGGATCGTATCTGTTTGATTGTTTGTAGTATTTTGCTATTCATTTCCTGAACAAAAGAGTACCAAATCGAAAAGCTTTTGACTATATCAAAAGCGAAGTAGAGGGCAGCCACTCTAGCTAATTTCTGAGCATGTTCATGATTTGAAGAGCTGATCTACAAGGATCCTTGTAAGCTCTTAGTGATAGCTTTTCATCTTCCTTGTCATCCCTTAGTGTGTGCTTGACTGATAGCTTCTGATTTGAGCAAAAACTGTGAATTTTTGAGAAAATTGTGACCCGGAAACTGAGAAAACGCAACTTTCGTTTTCCAAAGCAGGTAGTACACAGGCTACCTGCTTTGCAACGCAGGTCCCGAAGGGGCTACCTGCGCTGAGAGCCAGACTGGCTGAGCAGCACCTGCGTTGGCCCAATTTTGCCTTGTGCAGTTGGGGTTTCCTCCCTTTTTCTTGCATGTTTTCACTATAGTTTTTGCAGCAAGTTGTCTTTCTTATACCTATTCTGAAACCAACCTTACTTGCCATCATTCTGCCTCTGTTATATAACGAAATTGTACTTGTTCTTTTGTATTTCTTACATCATTTACAATTTCCCATAACGAAAGTTAACCAGTCTTGCTTTGGCCTCTTAGATCTGAACCTGTGTTAGGCATTTTGCTGGTCTAAAGAGTTAGCTTGTTTGCTGTCCATAGCTGATTAGTCTTTTTACTTTCGTCATTATGGTTTGATTTCATGTATTTCCAGTGTTTAAACAAGTAAATCTTAAGGTGTCTTTTGATTTTGGACTAGCTTGTTTACTTTCGCTTGAAATCGAAATCAAAGTTATATAACAACTTTCTTTTTGTAATACATCAACATTAAGAAAGGGAAAAGAAAATACATGCATTGTGCATTTTGCATTTGACTGTTTGCATGCTGATTTAGGAAAATTTGCATTAGTGTGTGCTCTATGATCTGTGTGAAAAGATTTTCCTTTCTTCTCCCTCAGTAGTTAAGATTTTCAAAGTTGAAAGATTGAAAAGTTTGCTTCTCATCTTACACTGCATTCAGGAATTTGTTACATACATCTCGTGGTGATCCTTAAAGGCAAACTGCTAAACAAGATCAACATTAAAATAAATTCAATTTACATAACAACGCTTTGTAACATAACGCAAACACATAGAGGTCTAGGTAGAGACGTGTTCCGGCGTCGTTAAACGTAGTGACTGTCGATCTCTACGAAGGTGGGTGATTCCTCCTGAGAGTCGTTGGCACTAATACGGACTTGTGCTCCCACGTACCGTCGCGTATATATTGGGAGACCCCTATAGGAACAAAGCCTTTATCCATAGGAAGCCGTGTCGGCCGCCCTACTGATCGCGATGCAGTGAACACAGCATTCACGAAGATCGACCACCCGTACCGTAAAACGTATTCTGTGGTTTCGCGAAAAGTTTGGCACACCCTCTGCCTAGAACTCCAGAGCAGTTTCTTTTGGCCTTTTTCAAACTCTATAACTGAAAAAGTCCATCCGGGCATTTGTCACTTCGGGCTCGTTAAAACATCGAAGGAGACTAGAGTAATCTTTAGCTTTTTCTCGACTCTTAAAACATGAAAAAGCAAAGTTGTGTCTAAAGCGTCGTTAATAAAATTTATTTTAATCGGAACATAATCACCTGTTATTCCCACGTTGATCTTTCAGTTGAAAAGTATGGAGCCCACCAACCAAGGAAGTCACCTTGGCGGAAGTCCCAATCCCTTCTCCTCTTGGGGAGATGTTGGTGCGCCTCATATGGCCACATTGTCACTTCCAGGATTGACAATTGGCCTACCTGTATGGCTCTTTTCAACTAATGTAGTTCAGATCACCACTAATCCTGAGCAGTCGAATCAACAGTCAGACCAGTCTAGAGCTACCCACCAGCCTTCCACTTCTTACAATTCTTCCTCTGATCCTTCATCTTCGCAAGGTAGAGCCGGCAAAAGTCAGCCTCCCATGGAGAAGAAGGAAAAGAAGAAGAAAGAAAAGAAGCAGAAGGGGCCTATGGCGAAGGCGACTGGGGGCAAGCAAAAGACATCTGACAGAAATCCACACACTGCACCGACCGGGCATAAATCGCCATGTGTCATTTGCAAAGGGGCCCATTTCCATCGTGATTGTCCTTGTATTCCCCGGATACTAAGGGACTGGTCCCCCAGGTTGCACAATCCAGTAGCATCAACCTCTGGTAGTCATGTTGATTGCAGTCCGTCAACTAGCGAGAGTGAAGGACGAAAAGGGAGACCAAGATCACCCTGTATGTTGTGTGAAGGCGATCACGCCATCCACCGATGTCCATTCTTAGACGAGGCGAAGAGAGTTTTGGAAGATCGTCCGGTTTCACCGTTACGACTTCCTCCTGGATACCAAAAACTCGTGCCAAGTCCCTCGATAGTTGAAAATCCAGCTGGCCCGATCAAGTGGTCAGCTGAAGTGTCGGTCATTGAGAATGAACCTACTGAATCCAGACCAGACGAAAGTCTAAAGGTCGAAATGGCAGTTGACCCGGTTCTTCCTTCAGAGGTTTCATCCTCAAATGACTCCGTCATTGAAGACCCATCTTCAAATGACACCCTCACTGAAGAGGATAAGGATGACACCGTCCATATTCTTTTCATCAACACAGACTCTGATGAGCATCAGGGCAATGCGCCCATTCCTTTATAGCAGGAAGGAACATCGTCAGGGTCGTATCTGGCCGTGTATTCGGTCCCACCACCAAGCAACCTAGTTGTATCCTTTGATTGGAATCAACTAGGCAGACCCCGGTTACCAGCCAGTATCCCATTCAGAATCATCGTCCAAATCTACAGAATGGTGATGGCTGGAACTATCATTGATGAAGGGGCATCTGTGAGTATCCTTTCCTCTATTGCTTGGAAAGCACTGGGTTCCCCGGCGCTTTTACCTGAGATGAGAAATCTATCTGGTTTTGATAAAGGAACCAGTCACCCGTTAGGGATTCTCCCCAATTTTCCCATTACATTGAAAGGGAAGACAGTTCATATGAACTTCATGGTCGTCCAGGGACCCTTGGTATATAACTTACTCCTTGGACGAGACTATATATATTGCATGGAGGCGATAGTGTCCTCACTCTTTAGAGTTATGTGTTTTCCGCACGAAGGAAGAATGGTCAAGCTCGTAGACCAGCTTTCATTTCCAGGATCACGCATCGCAAATAGTCAAATACCATCCCTTAACGGTTTATTCGCTCAAGGAATGCCTCTATCCCCGGTTCTACTTCCCGATGAATGCGAGTGATTCGGAAAGATGTAACTGGGACCCAGGGGGCATGCACCCTGGCCTGCCTTGGGCAGAGGAAACCTTGGGTATAAAGTTAATTTCCGCAGAAGAATGGGACTAGTCCGTACCCCGTCCGAAGGAAGGAAGAGAGGGTTGTTCTAGGATAAAGTTATTTTGTCAAAGTTATGTGAGTGAGATAATCAGCTTCTCGCTCCCTTTGTCTAAAAAGTAGGCTCTCCTGAGGGAGGAGATCCATTTGTGGCGGCGAGTAGCCACCATCTTTGAAGGCAAGCCTCACCCATTAAAACATATGTTTTGAAGGATAAGTAGGGGCAGCCTCCAAAGAAAGAGATGAAATTGCTGCAACAAGTAGTCACCATCCTTAGCAACCTAGTAATAGACATCGCCGAAAAAAAAAAAAGAGTTTAGTTTGCGGCAGCGAACAAAACCATTTTTCGGATAATAAGTAAGAGGCAAACCTCCCTCCGTAACGCCAATGTTTTATCTTTTGCGATCTTGCAAAAATAAAAAAGTGAACTGATGGGAAGACAAGTACCGTCGGCACCGAAAAATAACGAGAAGACAAGTATCGTTAAAAATATAGCAAGACGACAAGTAGAAAAACAGAGGTGGGACAGAGGAGGGGTAGCCTTGAAATTATACTTTATACCTGGGGGCATGCGAACCTTTTGGAGTGCAAGCACGGGACGACTATTTATTTTTTTAAATTTTTAGGTCCTCCCTTTAAACCTGTAGGTCTAACCCATTAAACTCGTAGGATTAGCCGTTTCCAGCTTGCATAAAGAAAGGATGTGGGGCAAAAGTTAAAACTTGCCAAATCGGAGTAACTAGTGAGGTATAGCTCCTTAAATATGACTACCTCACCTGAGGCGTTCCTTGTATTAAGACTGGTATATTCGAGCAGTTTTAGCAATGTTCATGCTCGTTTAAAAAATAAACGCAAGATCCGAGCAGTTTTAGCACATAGTTCATGCTCGTTAAAAAATAAACATAAGTTGTGAGCAATCTTCCCCTAGAGTTCAAGCTCACTCAGAAAAAATGAACCGGTAAATAACCTTGGTAAATGTAACCTTTGACAGCCATATTAAAGCCCTTGGTCGTGTTCTTGCAGTCTCACCTCCATCCGTTCATTTGGCCAATCGTTCATCTCCATATGCTTGTTTACCCATTTTGAGGAACAGCTGCGAAGAGTGATTTCGCTTAGCCATCCTTGTGACACTGCCGTGATTGGAATATTCCAACCTGTACCTGGAATCTGCTGCTATCCCTGTTTATCACTCGTTCCTCAAAAGACGAGTCTTCTTTGAGCTCTTTTCTCTTGACTCGTAAAATATGAAAAGTTTGCCGAGTTTTGGCCTTCCAGCTCATTAAATGACCGGAAGAGATATCCCTCCTCTAGATTTTAATCTTTTTGGACCTGAGGGATTATTGCACAAAAAGATCGAGCGCTTGTTTTGTTCGGCTCGTTAAAGCAATCGAAAATTCATCCCTTCTGTATCGTTTTATACTTTTTCGGACTTAAGGGATTAGATGACGAAAAAGGAATTCTGGAGTTGACTTTATGTACCTTTTCAGACTCTCTAAAAATGAAAAGGACCGAGTTATCCTTGTCGTTAGACTCGTTAAATTCATTAAATAGCGACAAACTTGTCTCTAGACGAGAACGAGTTTCCTTATCGCTAGGCTCGTTAAAACATAGCGATAGGCTTGCCCGAAGGGCAGGTTATAGAACAAGCATATGTTATCCTCCTCAAGCTTGATAAAAATAAAGAGGTACTGGTCAGCAATGACTGGGGAAAAATTGGGAGAACCTCACAGCTTTAATGGTAGCAAGTCACTCTTGAACATGACACTTTGTCCTCCGTATCACATCGGGTTGGGTTGTTTCATTCACCGATCTCATCACCATGGTCCTCGCCACACCATCCACATTTGGGGTAATGCTACCAATCCATCACATCAGTGTCGTTATATGTTCAAGAGATGTTGTTCTGCAAAGAGTCAACCGTGTCCCATCCACTGCCATACATTGTCCTTCATCCATTTCATGACCGCCACCCTGAATCATACATCACAGTTTGTTTTCACCTCATCACAATCACTAGCTCCGTTCCGTGTCACTGATGTGGGATTCATTAAGGCCCTCCTTTGACGGATCGCTCCTTGTCGACATCAGCTCATTATCCAAGGAGTTGATCTAGGAACACCCCCTTCAGTACTTTGAAGCTTGCATGCCTCAATGGCAAGTTTCTCACTTCCGGCGACAGGTACACATCAATGACCTTCGACCAGAAGATTTTGCATGGTGGTCGACGCCAAGTCCTTTATTCCCACCATGTGAATTGTACTGCCGTACCTTGAGGGTCATCATCCTTATCGGTGATTCCTCTCGCGCTTGTTAACGGTTTACATCATTGACCGGTAATCAAACGATGTCTTTCCATGTTCGACTTCAAGAAATTCTCACATGGATCGACTTGTACATCGAGTGAAGATCGGAAGAGATTGAAGACCCCGGATCTAGTTTCATCCATCCGGGCTGCGATATATATTCAGGATATAAAGACATTTGATATGTACATCATTGCAGCAGATGATCATCCTTCTCAAAGGATGATAACTTCAGTAGAGAATTATCAGTCTATCATCAGACGATCGTCTGTTCTATGTACCAAAATGTATTTATAAAGCTGAGCATGGGAATGCCCGCCTCAGCTAGATCATGAAAAAGTATGAAAAATAATGTATTGTATTGTATCCTATTACAGGACACTTCTCAGCAGATTGAATGAACTTCGGATCCTCCTAATAAAGCATTTCACCCGATAAACGACCTCATACTTTAGGGGGCATCTGTTATAGACAATTTTGTGCCTTACAGCATTAGGCATGAATTGTCAATAATCCAAGGGATCCAAAGTCCCTAAACATGATGTTCCTACCCCTAGAGGAACAAGGTCAGCAAACCAACAGCTCTCAGATCAGTTCTCCACCTGAAAACACTCAAAAACAAGCAATCCTGAAATCAAAGCAGGTGCTCCACTAGGCTTGCGCTGAAACTCAACTCCTCCATGGTGTACCTGCGTTGCAAAGCAAGTGGAACAAAGGCCACCTGCGCTGAGCGAGATGGGACAAGTGGCACACTGAGTCATTGCTCTGGAATCTTCCAAAAATGACACTTGGATCAGGGATTTTGCCTTGTGATGAGTCAGAGGCTCTGTTTCTCCAAGTGGAAGCAAGGTTCTCCAAGTGGACTCAAGAACTGAAGATCAACTGAAGAGAGAGAGGACACAAGGCAGCTACACATCAGTTGCAAGCTGACTCATCCTTTCTCAATTCATCTATATATTGAGCTCTCTCCTATGAGCTCAGGAGGCTGGAATTTTGTGCAAAGTAATGATATGCTGTTGGTTTCACTATAGAGCTATTGGGTGATTGCTTGAAGGAGGTGAAGAGGAGAAATTCTTTCTGCTGGGAGGTGTTGCTAGATTGGGGCCTTCAATGGTTGTAACTCTCTCAGAACTTTACTTCTTCATTAATAAAAGCTATTGAGGTTCTTCTATATGCACTTGTTTCAACGATATATTGTGATAATTGTATATTTGATTTATGCTAATCCTTGAATCAGTTATGATTGCATGCTTCTTGTAGTTTCCTTCTTTGTTATTTTGCAGGATCTCATTGTAGCTGGGCCAGCAAAAGAGCAAGGAGCTGGGAGCAAGCAGCCAAAGAGAAGAGTTTGGATTCGACATTAAGCGCAAGGCAACGGTTAGTGCATTTCCTCATTCTCTCTTGCTTTCGTAAAGAAGTAAACCTTAAGTAGTTTTCTTTACTATTGGTGAGGTACTATCACCCTTAGAGTGGGATAGGGTCATCCGAGTCGGATACTTTTCCCTACAACAGGAGGCCCAAGGTCATAGCGAGAGTAGATTACTATGATTTTTGTGTGTTGTGAATATCGTGGATCTGTGTGTAGAGTCACAGCGACATAGCGTAGCATTGTACAGCTTGTGTCAGACCTATGCAGCAGTCACAGCAGGATTCGGTCTCATACTTCGAGCTCTCAAGGAGCTTCATATCGAAGGTTATCAAACATATTTAAGTGATAGAAGAGAAAAAGACAATGTGTATCATTCACAGCTTTATCCGACGGCGTTTTGGCAATGGAGAAAGAAGGTCAAAACAAAATATGCCAGCGGTAACCTCATGGCCCGTGAAGCATAGTCCACTTGAGATTTTAGAAACGATAATTGGGAGCATAAATGGTTGTGATTGTAGCATCATAATGTCGGTTTCATGATTCATTGTGATTCATTACTTGACTTGTGACATTTAACTCCTAAAAAGTGGCAGACTACGATTTGCGTTTTTTTGAAGACTATGCCTAGTTCCTTATTATTCAACAACTGGCTTGATAGAGGTGCTCAGTGTAACTAGATCAGATGCCAAACATCTTAGAGGGTAAGGATTTAGAGTCGTAATAAGTTTTGTTCCTGTGTTGAGTTGGTTCCTGTACATAAGATCTCATTTATGGCAGAGGAGTATTTCAACATCATCTAATTGCAATAAACTGTGGCAATACTTGCATGAAGCTTAACACTGCATGGAAAAGATTGTTGCCATGAAATATTGAAGCCCGTGAGCTTGTGGAAGGAAAAACAAGAAGTTGTAAAGCATATCTGCAGCCAAAGGATTGATCATATGGTTGTTAGCCATAATAGGGACGTCGCCCCATAACATTAATGGATCTAATACATATCTGTCAGCCCCATCAAGCTTCCACAACTCTATCAAAAGGTGTATCATCTTCAAAGGCTTTCAGAACCTCATGATTGGTAATTGATGTCCATTGTATGCAAATCAATAAACATGAATGTTGGATTAATGACCCCATTCCACGGAAGAATCGAGAAAGCGTCTTGAAAAGAGTTTGGAGATAAAAAGAAAAAGAAAATATTTTCATTTCATGTTTTGTCGCAGTAAACGTTTCCTTTTCATGCCGCACTTTGACCAGTTTTTCATAGAAAGTGGCAACTTCATCGTTTTGGCAAGCAACCTATCACTAACAATTTTATTGGAATACTTTATTACTGCTGCATCCATGGATGGAGAGTCATCAATCTGTTGGGTGTTTTGCGACTGCAAAATTCTGGGGATTGAGTGATTGCTTTGTTTTGTAATTATTAGTGATGATATGAATATAGTATTGATTGCTTTATTTTATAACTGTTAGGGATGATGATATGAATATAATATTAGTGATGATATGCATATAGTGTTGATTGTCTGTGATATTGTAAAAGACCAATAAAAAAATAGAGAAATATATTTAAGTTAACGATTTTCAACGTTTTTTAGTGGGAGAATACATTATTGACTTTGTTATGTTGAGTTTGGTATGTGTTAAATGTATCTTGTTGTTTTTTGGTGCTCGAAGAACATTATTTATATGTTTTCTTCATATGTATGTAAGTGTATATGTCAAAACAGGTTAGTTGTAGAGTTAACTGCTCGATAAACTTAGTGCATAGATAGCTTATCTATATAAATGGAAGTATGTATGCATACTGCTAGGATGAAAGCATGTCCCATATATTTAGTATCTAGCGTATTCTTGGGGGGTAGTCAAGAAGCGCCAATTGTACAAAATTCATCAATGATTGTCAGAATCAATTATGTTTGAAATGGAGTTCAAGTGAAAGTTCGAATATATGGTGGTGAAGAAAGAGTGTTTTTTTTACGAGATTCCAAAGTAGATGTGAGTGTTAATGAAGACTAGTGAGAAAAAATTATTCTTGTTGTTTCAATGTGTGTTTTCAATGTTTGTCAAGTAAGCATTAAGGGAGGGAATTGGAAATAATGCTTCCATGGATTCCATGCTAAGTTTAGAATTAGTTTGGAATTTTGTTCAGAGAATATCACAACCTCTTTGTCTATGTTTGGAATGAGCTGGATCGCAATCCAACTATATATGTGTATCATATTTGTGAATGAAAACAAATAGTTTATGTGTGTGAATTGATTTTCTTTGTAAAGCATTGTTATGACCATGTATATCATGCATAAGAAGAAGTTGTACAACATGGAAGCTAAGAGGCATCCTAAAATTGCTTCTAGCTCTAGCCAAAATTCCCACCTTCGTTTGAGGATGGCATAAGGATGTCCAATGTTGGATGCCATTGGGCATAAACAATGCGACCATCTTGCAGAATAAGGATAATATTAAAAATGTTATTACTTTCAGATTTAAGGAGAAGTTGTGGGGTGATAAAGAGTTCGAGAGGGAAAGGAAACTAAGTTATTATAAGCACGTGATCAACCACACTCTTCCAACCCATAATTATTTATCTTTCTTGACTAGTGTTAAGACAAAAATGAACATTGCTAAGATATGAACTAATTCTCATGAGCTTCGTAGTGAGACGTGACATTGTCTATTCCCAAAAAGCCATGGGAAGAAAGAGTGTACCACTTGTGGCACACTAAGAAGGTTGAAGATGAGAAACACATTCCCTTAGATTTCCCAGCTTATAGTCAAATCTACTCTAATTTTCAAATATTTGTCACACTATCAACCTTCTTGCCTGGTTAAGGCAACACAATTATAGTGATTTGGCAATGCTTCTCTCTCTACTTTTCGAGCGTAGAAATAATAAGTTGAAGAATTTTGATTAATTTATTACCTTCCTAAGGTTTGATAGGCCATATTGGTCTTGGTTTATTATAAAAAAAAATTAATACTTATAATAAACTTTTTTAGAATCTAATGTTATCTCCTGCTCCTCTTTCTCCCTTTGTATAAAGTCATTGTTATGCATTTTCCATTAAAAATTTAAATTAAATATATATATATATATATATATATATATATAAATAAATACCAAAAACATATATATGTATTTCTATTTATTGAGTTTTTAACAAAATTAATAATAAAAATATTTCTATGTATAAAGATATAAAATTTATATAAATATAAATAAGGTTATTGAAAGTCAAAATAGACCCATCTTCATTCAAGAGTTCAAGTACAAATCTTTTTTAAAAATTTACATTCAAAAAACACTTACATTTTAAAATATTCAATCACTCTTAATAAATCTAAAATAAAAATAAATATATACTAACTAATATTAAATATTAAAAATACTTAAACTTTATAAAATATTATTAAATTATTTAAATTAAAACAAACAAAATACCTCACTTGGCATTCCTTAACCCATTATTGCGGTGAATAACACGTTCACTCAACATTAAGATCTTCCTTAGATTGATGGATCATAGAATTTTTAAATAGGAATATTATAGCAATTTAAGGATTTATTTAATTATTTTATGTTTTAAGGGTTTTGGTAGGAATTTCATTTTCGTTTTTAGGTTAAAAAGTTTATTTTTAAATATATAAATAAATTTAACATGTTATAAAAGTATACATTTTACTAAATTTAAAAATCAAATTTATTAGTCAAACAAATTTCATTAACTCAAAAGTTAAAAACTTCTCTAACATAAAAAATAATTATGTTAATTAATTTGATTAACTGAAAGCTTTAAAATTTCTCTAACATAAAAAAAATCGTGTTAATTATCTACCACTTAATCTATTAAATGGAGGTGGAAGAATTGCTGTAACTTAAATTTACAAAAATCCCCAAATTTCTATGACTTTTCCAACAAAAACGCATCCATATGTACATTAAAACATGGGAAGAAAGAGTGTATCACTTGTGGCACATTAAAAAAATTGGAGATGAAAAACACATTCTCTTAAATTTCCAAACTTATAATCAAATCTACTCTAATTTTCAAATATTCATCACGTTATCAACCTTATTCCGTGGTGAACACAACACAACTATAGTGATTTGATATTTTTATAGTGATTTGATATAAAAATATTAGAATCCACTAGCATCCGGATGCACATTAAAATATGAATCTATTGGATGAAGGACAACGAAACAGCCAATGAAAATGAGTCGTATACGGAATTACTGTAATGTGAGTCATCCGATTCGACTGACGTTGAGAGTCATGTCATATTATTGCATCTCATCATCATTTCCCTGGCAAACAGTCACATTGTGTCATTGTTTTCTTTCCCACTTACCCACCCCTTCTGGCAGCTTGTGAAAAGGCACACCCCAGATCTGGGGATCTGAATCTGTACATTTCAAATCAATTTTTATATGTGATAACTGATAAGTGTGCAAATATAGGGGACCAGAATATATTTACATTTCAAATCAAACGTCAGATATCATCACTCCTATTTCCTATTTCGTTGTGATACGAGCTCCTTCTTCTCGTTTCGCGTGCGTTTTTTCGCCCGTGAAACTTGAAGTTGCTTCGTGACAGGCACTTACTCGTCAAATTCCATCGGGAGAAAGTCCCCTTTAAAAAAATCAAATCAGAGGAGTTATAAGTTGTCCCATCCCCCTTTTCCGCGGAAGGTTATCAAACTCTGAGAAAGAATTTAAATTTGAACAGTGATGACTCATGAGTCACGAATGAAGACGCAATTGCCTAGCAAAGTGTTTTTGGACAAGTGGAATCTTGTGACCGTGAAAGATGTTGATTTTCACATGTGTCTCATCGGGGGAATTATCAGATTAATGAAAACAATAAAGCCCTTTACTTTATGGTAAAGTTAATGGATTCTGACGGAAGCCCACTTCCTCACACTATGGACTTGGAAAGGAAAATACACGTAGTTATCCAAATTTTGCGAAAAATCAGATTTTGAGTCGTCCTAACAGGGCTAATATATTCTTCGTGGGATACATTCCTTATTAAATTTTGATTGAAATAGGATTAAATTCTAAATTTGAATGGTATAGTTTATACAAAAGTTTGAATTAAAAAAAATTAAAAGTTTTAAATCAATTTATTTTAAATACTTTTAAAATTTTGAATCAATTTATATAATAACACTGTATTTTAAATAATAAATAAAATATCATGATTTCAATCACAATTTTAAGGTTAAGATGAAGCGAAAACTCAAAACATAAGTTAGTCTCACAACTTATTCAATATAGTATCACAAGCCACCATGGAATTTTAAATTTTAATTTCATGACCGTTTTTAGTTTTTCATACACATCATTTAAGTTTTCTTCAAATTCATCAGTGACATTTTTTCCTTTTACTCCACGTAAGTTCTAAATAATAGCATCCATACTTCATATAAATAATAACATAATTGTCATTATTGCTTGATGACAAATCAAAATATTTGACATTAAAAAATTCCAAACGCTATAAAAAAACAAATTAAATATAGTTTTATATTTAAGATCCACTATGAAAAGTTTAGATTGATAAACAAAAAAACTTTGTCATTAATATTAATATTTCAGAGACTTGTAAGGAATTTTCGATAGTGACTGATGACCAAACCCTGAAAATAAAAATTAATAAACCATCTCAACGCAACACTACTCGCATAAGCAGAAATAATGCTATGTTTGGCTAAAGAGAGATTGCTTCATCCGGAATATAGAGATTACTTCATTCCCGATCAATTTGATTAAATTTACATATTTACAATTGCTCATTAAAATTTCGTCTGTTAAAGTTTTAACAGATTTATTGGCGGTAAATAAGTTTAAAAACCAATAATCTTTTTAAAAACAAAAAAATTGTTTTTATCACCGTCAATTGAAGTTTTAACAGATTTATTTGCTGTAAAATAACTTCAAAACCAAGAAGCTTTTTGAAAAAAAAAAAAACCTTTCAGTGGAATGTCAATTTCTAGGCCAAGTGGAATGTAATATTCAATATAGTATTGCAAGTGAAACTTAATATTCGATATAGCTGGGTTGAAATTTGGGCAATTAGTATATATTATATTATTGATTTATTAAGGTGTAGTATATTATTGATTTATTAAGGTGTCGTTTATTTAGGTTGAAGAATTGTTTGGATGTAAAAGAAATTTTGTAGTAATAGTGTTTGAATCATATTTTTGATGGTAGAAATAGATCAGTACTATCAAAATTTTTTTGAAACACTCAAAATCTTGAAATTTAAAAGCTATTTATAAAAATTCTTGCCAGATTTTATCAAAATCTGACCTAAATTTCCATAATTTTCAATCCAACAAAACAATCTTGTTAACTACACCATCCATTAATAAATTAATATTAGCAGTTAAATAATATACTTAAATCATTAAATGAATAATATATATTGCCAAGCACATTAATGTATCGATGAGACTATATTAGTAAGCCTGAAATTTATTCACAAACCAGCTGAACGGTCAGGATTTTTTTTTTCCTCCCTCGTTTCCTGATGTGATGTGCTTATCATCGTTTTAAGGAATCAAAGTGACTGAATGACCGGCGTGAGGACTACTGTCTGTTTCAAATTGACATGTCGTGCAACAACATCTTACCATTTGGTCGTCTTTCAATTTTACAGTATCAGAAATCGGGGTAAACGCTAGGGCATCACAACCGTAATGGCCGCCCCACGTTGGCTTTTTTCCTCTCAGGTAAGCTGGCACTGATGTAACCCCACGTCATTGACGTAGATGCTTCAGCCTCCAGCACTGAGTAGTCAGTTATATAAGCGGAGCTCATTGCAGTATTTGGATAATCCGGTCTGCAGATCTGCTTGATGGTAATTAACTTTTCGGGCAGATTCGTAGTCTTCTGTGTTTAGCGTAGTGTTCTGTGTTTAGTGGCTGCAAATTTCTGGCATGAAAACATATAACTCTGAAGAAGTTAGTTTTATGTTTGAGTTCTAACGCTCCATTTTCAGCTGTTCGTGACGCAATCGCTTTTACACGAATTGTTTCTCTGGATTCTGGAGATCGTAAAATTCAATATTCTTTCATCTTTGGTATTCCAATCGAAATCTCTTACGCACTAAGGCAATTTGCTTATTGAGTTTTACTTAGTCATCATTTTAATTGAACCAGATATGCGACCTTGGGTTTTATCTCTATCTTTCTGTCAGAAATTATTAGGTTCAATAAAGCTTGGAAATTTCAAAATTAAAAGCCACCTTCGGAGATAAATATTTATCTTTAATCTTTAAGTAATGTTCTGAAATTCAGCTATATCGGCAATTTAGATGTTTGGTAATATATGCCTCTGAATCAGGTATATTGATGAAACAACTCCAGCTTATAATTTTGGCTGCCTTGCGTTTCAGAAGGATTTTTCCTTTGCATAGAGTAGGTCAATTTGATTGTTTAACGTAGAAATGACAGAACAGATCTCTTTGTTGCTTATTTTGCTTAGGTAGAAATATAAATTTCTTCTTTCCTTTAAAACTTTACTGAGTTGATCTTAATCTGTATTTGTGACAAGTGTACAGCCTGTAATGTTGTGAGACTTTTAACACTGTCACAATCGGAAGATTGTTCCATTTTGAAATTTACTGTTAAATTCAGGAATAACTTTTTTGGCCTCCCTCAAGCTGTAAGTTTTATGGATGTGCTCTAATAGTGCAGGTTTAGTCTTCATTGGTTTTGTAGTTTAAATCTGAGCAGGATTATGTATGTTTGAGAGTTGTTAGATGAAGAAATTTAGTTATTTTGTGGTCCAATCTTGAACCAGACTATCTTGTCGTTTGTGGTTTATATGTTTCTGAAAATTGCCACGAACACGATTTCTTCGATTGAAAAAAATAAAATTAAACTTTCTTGATCGATATATTAAGAGGAACAAAGCCACTGTTAAATCTGGGAATAACTTTCTTGGGCGGTCTGCCTGTGGATTAATAGAACCTTCATGTTCCTTTTTGTACAGACTATCAACGGCTGCTTCGATCCTATACTGAGAAAGGGTTTGTGTAGCCTATATTAGATAATATTTAGAGTGTTTATGATTATTTAGATGTTTCCAGTCCAGATTTCTTAAACCACATTACAAATGTGACTGCAATTTCTTAGACATCATAGTAATCTCACAAATCGTGGACATACTAGAAAATCAAAAGAAAATAAATTATGCACTCAGACAGTTTCTCAACTCTGCCTGACTTCAATTACATAAACTGGTTTCTTATAACAAATTCCTCCACTAAAATGCCTTTACAGTCTGAACGATTTCATTGCCAATTGTTTAAATGATAAAACATCCTGTTTACGGGTCTGTTATAGACAATAGAGCAAGTAGCCCAATAGTCTCTTAGTGTTTAGTGACTTGTATGTTTCGTTTTGTTTTGCTCTATAGATCTTTAATTACTTCTGAGAAATCAATGCGACCCAATTTTGGGAGGGAAGATAGTGAATAACATTGCCTGAGTTTAACTTTCAGGTTTATAAGCCTTCACCAACCAGATCAAAATGGAGCAGCTCGACAGTCACGTTACCATACCCGAGCAGCAAAAATCGGACACGGGGAAATTACCTCCGAATGCTTATAGCAAGGTAATCTTTTTTTCCTACGAAATTACATATTATTTCTTTCAATCATTGTTTTTATAAATAAATAAATAGAGTGTAACTGGCAAACAGCCTCCAAGTCAAGCAGGAATCTGTGATTCCGTAACCGTGAGATGTTCAAAGACACTCCGATTAAGGATGGTTATGGGGATGGGACGATTACTCCAAGTGGTGATGGAGACGTCCCCTAAAACATGTAATTTGATTATTAGACTTTTTTCTTTTACCTCATTGTATTTTATAATCTTTAGAATTCAAATATCTTAAAAAAATTTGCTACAATAAATTCATTTCGTATTAAAAATACGTTTTAGATAATTACAATCTACAAAATTTCTAAAAATTTTATTTCAGATTTTAATAAAAACAACAACATCTCATAGTGAGGTTGTTCCAAATAGAAAAGCTGTAATCTAACTGCTTTACATTCATGGATTTTTGGGCTATATTTTTTCTTTCAATTTTTATGAAATCTTATAAAAATTTGCTCAAATTTAATTAACCAACTCTGCACAATCCAAGCTCCCAATCTATTTTGCTCCCAAACTATTTTTCAACCCAACAAATATATTGAAGCATTCAAGAATGTATTTTAAACATAAAAAAACACAATCTAACTCAAATATATATATATATATATATATATATATATATATATATATATATATATTTAAACAGAATCCAATATGGACGTTCCGTGATAATTGGAATCTTGTTACATTAATGATGGGCAGAGAAAGGAGCAAAAAATGAATGATTTCATTGGTAAGCATGCGAAAGAGAATGACGTTGAGCATACCCTAGACGGTACCGTTGACAGGTTCGGCCGGCAGGCCATCAAAGCGCGGACCGGTGGCTGGAAGTCTGGATTATTAATATTAAGTATGTCTGAACTCTTTCTGTGTACTTTTTCTAGTGAACCCCATCCATGGTATCGTATCTTAAAATAAATCGTTCTTTAATATCGCTGTAAGTTTGTAACGATCAAGTTTTATGAGTCTCTGACTATTTCTGGTGCTTGTCTATGCAAAATAGTAAATCAAGGATTGGCCACGCTTGCGTTCTTTGGGGTGGGTGTAAACCTGGTTCTGTTTTTTACTAGAGTGCTTCATCAGAGCAATGCATCGGCAGCAAATAATGTGAGCAAGTGGACCGGAACCGTTTATATATTTTCTCTTCTTGGGGCATTTGTTAGTGATTCATACCTCGGACGCTACCGGACATGCACTCTATTTCTCATCATTTTTGCGGTGGTGAGTCAATTTCTGACCTTTCTGCTCACTAATGTGCCTGGATCTGCCTGATACATTTCCAGACAGATACGTCAAAGCAATTAAGAGGGTTGAGTGCTATTTTGGCTGGACTCATTCTCTTGTAAGCCTGAAAAACTATTAACGAGTAATTTTGTGCATATCAATTATTCTATTAGCAGTTTTTAATCGTATTAATCTCTCAAGTATTAATATATGAAGAAGTAGAGACTAAATCATACTCTCTGACAACAACAGGGTCTAGTGCTTCTGGCTTTATCATCTCAGTTGCTCTTAGTGAAGCCTACCAACTGCGGAGACGGAAGCTTGAGTTGCCAATCTCCATCATGTTTGGGGATTGTACTGTTCTATTTATCTATCTACCTTGTGGCTTTGGGAAACGGAGGATACCAGCCCTCAATAGCGACGTTTGGTGCAGACCAATTTGATGAAGAAGATGACAGAGAAAGACCGTCCAAGATAGCTTTCTTCAGCTGGTTCTACCTTGCCCTTAATCTTGGTTCTCTTTTTTCTAACACCATACTGGGCTACTTTGAAAACAATGGCTTGTGGATATTAGGATTCTGGTTGTCTGCTTTAGCAGCGGGATTGTCCATGGTGATATTTCTAGCAGGAACGCCCACTTATCGACATCGCATGCCTGGAGGTAACCCACTGCCGCGTTTCGCCCAAGTATTTGTGGCAGCGATTCTGAAATGGAGGTTGAAACGCCCATCAAATGCTCATAAGGACCTTTACGAGCTACCCAGTACAGAAAGTGCAATCAGCGGATGCCGAAAGATACTGCACAGTGAAGGATTAAGGTATGTATATGCGTAACCCCAATATGAATATGCTAGCCATATAAGCACCCTTTCCGTTCCTCTCATTATTCAGTTCACCATCTGTATGTCTCTATGATAATTACTGTACCCTACACTGGTTTTTCTCTTATTTCCATATTGATGGATTATATTGAATTTGAATTGGTTTTTAAGGTTCCTTGACAAGGCAGCAATAGAAACAGATAATGACACAGTGGAAGTGGAAGGAAAAGAAAAAAGTCCATGGAGACTTTGCACAGTGACTCAAGTGGAAGAAGTAAAATGCATCCTGAGGTTGCTTCCTATCTGGTTGTGCACAATCATTTACTCAGTAGTGTTCACCCAAATGGCATCTTTGTTTGTGGAGCAGGGTGCTACAATGAACACCTCCTTGGGTAGCTTCAATGTTCCAGCTGCTGCAATGTCCATGTTTGATATTTTCAGTGTTGCAGTATGGATAGCTTTATACAGGCGGGTGTTGGTTCCTTTTGGTTATAAGGTCACAGGTAATCCAAAGGGTTTCACCGAGCTACAGAGGATGGGAGTGGGGTTGATCGTGGGTATGCTCGCCATGGTTGCTGCTGCTGTAGTTGAGATTTATCGGCTGAAAGAAGTAGACAACAAAATCATACCCGACAGTCCAAGCTCCCTCAGCATTTTCTGGCAGATTCCTCAGTACGCTCTGCTCGGTGCTTCGGAGGTGTTCATGTATGTGGGTCAGCTAGAATTTTTCAATAGTCAGGCCCCTGATGCACTCCGAAGCTTTGGAAGTGCCCTGTGCATGACCTCAATATCATTTGGCAATTATGTGAGCAGTTTGCTGGTGACAGTCGTAATGTATGTGACAAAGAAGGAAGATAGACCGGGTTGGATACCAGGCAATCTGAACAAGGGGCATATGGATCGTTTCTACCTGTTATTAGCAGCCCTCACATCAATTGACTTCATTGTCTATATTTTGTGCTCCAGATCCTATACCAACATTGCAGTTTACAAAGAATCTACTGAGGACGAAGAACTAGCTCATATTAAATAAGTTTTTTTCTCCTTCGTTCACAAGGTTCTGTGTATAGATGCAAGGGATTACTATTGTAACGTGGATCTATAAACTTGAACAATCACTTTGAACTTCTTTATTGTAAAGCTAAAAAGCTTCGAAGAGCTGGCCTGAAAGGTGTCGAACAGAGAGAGCACCCAATCGTTATTGAAAGCGAAGACGGGTAAAAGAAAAAGAGAGGCTCTGCTGATAGAGTCCAAGGTACAGGAGTTGAAGGTGACACTGCTACACCAACTTCATGCACTGTAAAGTGGATTCTAATAGTGAACGAGTTTTTGATAATAAATTAATTTGTTCAGAAGTTTGGTGCATTTAATTAACTGTTCTCTTCCGCTTATAAACATTTAAATCATATTTCTGACCCACACATTCCATGGCAATGCAATTTGGGGATATCATGGATTCAACTGCTCACTACAAGTTCTCACAGATTCGAAGATAATGAAATTTGGGCTAACATGGATTCAACTACTCACTGCAAGTTGAAGTTTATATTCAAGAGTATTTAAATCAATCAGGCTTTGCTTTCTTGAAGTTCAAAAGACAAAGCCGTTAGTTTGTCTCTTTATTTTTAATCAAGTTTATATTCAAGAGTATTTAAATCAATGAGGGTTTGCTCTCTTGAAGTTCAAAAGAGAAATCCTGTGCCTGTCTCTTTAATTTTTTATCATCTAAAATGTTAAATATTTTAAGGATTCTATTACTCACGACAAAATGATTTAACAATATTGAAGGGAATTATGAAAGCAAACTTTTGACCTAAAGATTTTTTTTAAAAACTAATCAATCAAAATTAAAAATTATTTATCACTTTGAAAAATGCTTATCGGGATATGTGATCTTCAAAAATTATACAAAAATTATTAAAATTGAAAGTTTAAATTAAAAATATGAAATTCTAAATTTTATAGAAAATTAATAATTATTATTATTATTTTTAATAGAAAATTGATGGGTGCTGAAAATGTCTTATTTTTTCCATTACCCACTTCCTTTTTACTTAAATTTGGCCTAAACCTATAAGTTCTTATCCTCCATTTTGATCAAATACAATATTATACAAAGCTAGGTAGGCATATTTATGTTTAATGTTAGAATTATTAGATTTTTGTGATTTTCTAAAAACTTTGAGATCAATAAACCACTAACCCTAATCTATCCAATGCGGGTAACTCAATGGCTATGTGTACCACGAACTCATAGCCAAATTTTCGGAATGTGAGCTGGCAGTCACATTGTTTGACCATACGAGGGAAACTCTTTTGTTTCCCTCCATCAATGTAAGGACTTGAGAAAGTAGGTGTGAAGATTCAATGGTCGACTTCTATAGGGAGATCTAGTTTTAATTGCCCAAGTCTAGGGTATTTGGTTTCATGTTATACCTAAACTGGATCATAAATCCAACTATTTGTAAATGGGAGTCTACCTTCGTGCTTCTTTGTTTGTTATGAAACGAGCTCACAAAAAGATAAGAAAGATAGATCAATGCCTTAGAATTGAGCCTCTTTGAGGGGGCAACCTCCTTTACATTACACAAATTAACAATTCTTGGATGACACAAATGAACAATTCTTGGATGACACAAATGACTAAACCTCCCTCCTATTTATAGGAGTCTAAGGGGTCACAATATAATCAAGCTGACATAATAGTAATAACATAAGGGCACAACAATATCAATAGTGGGTTTCTATGGGGCACACTAATAACAATATGGGGACAATAGCGACACAATAATAACAATAAGGGCTACAATGACAATAGTAATGGAGGAATCACGAGTATTATAGGGACCTAACATGCCTCTCTCCTTTCGAAAAGTGTTGTCTTCAACACTTGAGTAGTTCTCGATGCTTCTGTATAAAATTCACATCCTCCCATGTGGAATCTTCAGCGGATAAGTTCTTCAACTTGATGAGATACTCCGAAATTGATCGATTTCGTGGCTATCGAGTTCTTGTTTCTGTGACTGCTTCTGGTTCCAATATGATTTTTCGTTCCTCGTCAAGTTCTCGCAATATTGTTTGAACTAGGAGCTTGTCACCTATAACTTTCTTTAAACATGAAACATGGAAAACTAGGTGCACTCAGGAAGGTGCAGGAAGCTCCAATTTGTATGCCATAGTACCAATCTTTTGCAACACCTTGTACAAACCATAATACTTTTCTGATAATTTATATTCCTTCTTAGCTTGCTTGAGGGACATTTGTTTATATGGTTGTAGCCGTAGTAATACGCAGTCACCTACATCAAAACTTGTTTTGCTGTGATGTTGATCTACCTGTTGCTTCATTCTATTATGCGCCTATGTGAGGTTATCATTTAAGAGTTGGAGAACTTGTTGTTGACGTTCGATGTGATGTTCCACTGCTTGAACCTTAGATTTTTCTCTTAAATATGATGTGATAGATGGTGGATGATATCCATAAAGTGCCATAAATGGGGTCATTTTTGCTGTAGTATGGAAGGAAGTGTTATACCACCATTCTACGAGAGGCAACCATTTTACCCATTGTGTCTATTTATCAGATACAAAGAAATGAAGATATCCTTCCAAACATTTGTTTACTATCTCAGTTTGCCCATCAGATTGAGGATGATAAGATGAGGTATGAGCTAACTCAGTACCGAGACAAGAAAATAATTTTGTCCAAAAATTTCCAGTGAAAATGGGATCTCTGTCGCTTACAATAATCTTTGGGTTTCCATGTAGCTTTTGAATCGTTTCCATAAATGCAGTAGAAACTATACTAGATTTAAATGGATGCGATAATGCACAAAAGTGTGCATACTTGGTAAGTTTGTCAACTACCACCATGATGACACTCTTTCCTTTGGACTTGGGTAAACCTATGATAAAATCCATTTAAAACTCCTCCCAATGTTGGCTTGTAATGGATAAAGGTTGTAATAGCCCTAGGGTTTTAATTGTTGCAACTTTATTTTGTTGGCAAACCAAACATTCCCCACAAACTTTTGAATATCCGATTGAAGGCCTTCCCAAAAAATTTCCTTCTTAACCTTGTGGTAAGTTTTTAAAAATCTTGAGTGCCCTCCTCAGGGAGAAGTGTTCAATTCCATAAGAATCTTTTGTTTGAGTTGGGAATTCTTACATAGGTATAAGCGATATTTGTACCATAATGAACCATTTTCCCAGCTAAATGTATCAGATGTACTGGGATCTTGTCGTAACTTTTGAATGAGTGCCCACACTTCTTTTTCATTCTTCCATTCATCCCTTGCTTCGTTTATCCAATCTCATTCGATAATAGAAATGGCACACAACAATGCTTCCACATCCTCATCCTTTCTCGAGAGTGCATCTGCTACAACATTTTGCTTCCCTTTTTTGTAGATGATTTCAAAGTCATAACCCAACATCTTTGTGACCCATTTTTTTGCTCTTCAGAGGATAATCTTTGTTCTAAAAATTATTTAAGACTATCATTGTTTTTTTTTACCTTGAAGTGTCTTCCCATTAGGTAGGGTCGCCATTGCTTAAGTGCATGTAGTATTGCCAACATTTCCTTCTTATAAATATCTTTGTGTAAATACTTTCCTTTGATTGGACGACTTTCGAAAGAAATGGTTCTTTCATCTTGCATCAAAACAACACCAATTCCGTTTCGTGAAGCATCACATTCCACAATAAAGGTTTTTGTTAAGTCCGACGTAGCTAAGATCGGTGCTTCGCACATTGCCTCTTTAAGATGTTCGAACACCTTTGTTGCTTCTGAAGTCCATGAAAATGCATCTTTCTTCAATAATGTTGTTAGAGGTGCTTCTATTCTCCCATAGTTCTTAACAAACTTGCGATAATACCCTATCAACCTGAGAAATCTTCGCAGATGCTCTATGGACGTGGGGATTTTCCATTCCTTAATGGATTTAATTTTGCTAGGGTCTTCCTTAACACCTTCATGAGATACAACATGACCTAGATATTCCACCTCTTGTACTCTAAAGAAACATTTGGAGCTTTTTTCATATAATTTTTTCTCCTCCAATAGTCTGAGCACCCTGTCAACATGTTGAACATGATCCTTCCAAGACTTGCTGTAGATTAGTATATCATCAAAAAATACTAACACAAATTTTCTAAGGGTGGGTTTGAAAATGGAATTCATCAAACCTTGAAATGTAGAATGTGCATTGGTAAGGCCAAAAGGCATGACCAAAAATTCATAATGATCCTCATGAGTTCTAAATGTTGTTTTCATAATGTCTTCAGTCTTCATTCTGATTTGATGATATCATGAACAAAGATCCAACTTGGTGAAGTAATTTGATCCACGAAATTCATCCAATAATTCATCAGTGACAGTAATGGGAAATTTATCTTTAATAGTGAGCTTGTTGAGCTCCCTATAATCTGAACACATGTGCCATGATCTATCCTTCTTGTGCACCAATGCTACTGGAGCAGAGAAAGAACTTTGACTAGGTTGAATTATACCAGCCTCTAGCATTTCTGCAACCATACGTTCAATTTCACTCTTTTGGGAATAGGGATATCTGTACGGCCTCATGTTTGGAGGAACACTTCCTGGAATCAAATGAATAGCATCATCATGATCACGAATAGGTGGGACACCTTTGGGAGTCTTAAATACCTTGGAATGATTGTCCAAGACTTTTTTGAGATCTCGAGAAATATATGATTTTGATGTGGGAACCTTTAGCGAACATAATTGTGGAATTATGCGTCATTGTTCCTTGTTTAGAAGCTTTGTCATATTGTTAGAGGTAATTATCTTTCCCAGTTTCCCTGCAATACCCCTTAATTCAAATTCCTTTCCTTCCACACAAAATTTCATGAAAAGTTCTTGACCATTAAAAGTTATTGTACCCAAGGATTGTAGCCATTGGACTCCTAGTACAACATGAGCACCACACATTGGAATGGAAAGCATTGGTCTATTCAATACATATTCTCCCATGGATAGCTTGATATTATGGCACTTTCCAGAGCAATTTATTGTTCCTCCACTTGCAACCATCACTTGAAACTCATATAGGAAGCAATTCAATTCCTTGGCTATCTTACAATGAATAAAATTATGGGTACTACCCGAATCATTCAACACTATTACCTTTTTCTTCTTGATATGTCCTTCGATATTGATAGTTTGAGGAGTGGTAATTCCAGCCAATGGATTAAAGATATGGTAGGATTCATTTATTCTTTATCTAGGGTTTGTTCCTAGAGTATATCCTCTTCTTTTGAAATTTCTTGTTCCTTTTCTTCATCCTCTTCACAATCTATGTAGAATAATTTCTTCTCAACACATTTATGACCTTTAGTGTATTTGCTATCATAACTGTAACAAATCCCTTTTTCTATTTTTTCTTCAAATTGTTGTGGTGTCAACCTTGTAGGTTGTGGAAGGCTAGGGGCAACAACATTTCCATCTTTATAGTTGTGAGTGGTAAGCTTCCTTGTTGCCATAATTTTTCTTTCCATTTTTCTTTCTAACTTGAATGCCTTCTCCAATGAATCAGTTTCCCAAAGGCAAACCTCATGTTGGATATTATCCTTTAATGTTCCTATGAACAAATCAATCCTATGCTTCTCTAGAATATCTTTTAACCTTATGTTCAATTTTTGGAAGTCATCAATGTGCTCCATCATTGAACCCTTTTGTTTGATATTAGTCAATTCACTAAAAAAAGTGTTTCCTTTTGTATCCTCATAATGTGCTATCATTTCTTCTGTAAAAATTTCCGAGAACCAGTAGCACATGATTCTGACAGCGATGATTGAGACGAAATGACTGATGACGGATGGTGGGGTGTGTGATTGATACATGTGTATGCTCTACGAGATATATGATGCTATATGAGATCGGATAAAAGAAGTGAAAAAGCTTCCCATTCGCATGATGATGTTCACTCCTATCGCCACGTCATTAGCCCGAGCCGTATGCTAGCTGTATTTGAATCAATGACCTAGCTGGCTGCCCAATGTAATGCCCAAACCACACTGACGATCTCGGGTATTGTTGGAGGGTGACAATTTGTTTACGAGAGAAAAGCCATCGATACCATAGAAATTGATTTGGTTCCAAATATAAAGTTGCGATATGTACCTTTTGTGTGTTTTGCACATTATGTAGATCGGAAAATTGCTCCATTTGTAGTATCCATGTTCCGGGATCCTTGCCATCAAACTTCCTCATATCAATTTTTGGAACACGAGGGTCTTCAATCCATCATTAGAGTCTATGAAATCATGATTAACATTTTTTTTTGTTCTCATCATGAGTTTCCTTTACTAACCTTTCATCATTAGTAACCATTTCTTGTAGCAACTTATTCAAATTTATCTTCAATTCTTCCATCTTAGTGTCCATGCCATCCATCTTAGCATCCATGCCATCCATCTTAGCTTCGACGCCATCCATCGTAACTTGCACACCATTCATATTAGCTTCCATGCCATTCATCTTGACTGCAGTTACCTTTTGTGAGAGTGAAATTTGTTGTACGTGGTCTTGTAATTTTGATATATCATGTTGCATTTCCTCCTCTTCTTCACGAGTCATGCTAGAGCTTTCAGGTTGCTTACTAGGTGTTTCCATTTTCTTTCTTCAGGGAATCAATTAATGCTAATAATTCTTCATTATTCCCTTTTAATTCCTTCAAACTAATTTTTCAAACCAATCTTATGCAAAATTTTGAAAAAACTACACACCTTTTTTTTCACTTTGTAAGAGCTCGATATTGAATCTATTGTATCTCTGTAATTGCAGATCTCGAATATCTTAAATCACGTCCTGTAGTGGCCCTTTGAGTCCTCTTTCTAACCATGCAAGTCTGATGAATATTGGATTCTCCAAGGAATAGTTATGCCAAATCTCCCACGGTGACCTGATTATAGACTAGTTCACTAGAGCGAACTTGTACAAAGTGCCATGTGTCATTGTTTCGACCTTCATATCAGACACTGATATATAGACAAATATAGGTCGTCTTCTTTCTAAAACTTCTTACAACATTTATATCTGATGCTCAAAACAAAAGTTATGACAATTTTCCCCAGGTCCCTGTTTGGAATGTAATTCAGGAGTCTACAAAAATGCTAACTTCCTCATATTATATCTCTGAAAATATAGCGAGACAGGCTTTGAAATTTGGACCCAAAGTTTAGAACGATTTCAAATCAAATGGATTTTTTGTTTATCTTTTGAAATCTTGCCGAAGAAAGGTTATAGAGAAAATGCCACCATGACTTGTTTGGAGCAGCGAAACCTAGAATCCAAAGCTTTGATACCAAATGTTATGAAGCCAGCTCACAAAAAGATAGAAAAGATAGATCAACACCTTATAATTCAGCCTCTTCGAGAGGGAAACCTCCTTTACATTACACAAATGAATAAACCTCCCTTCTATATATAGGAGTCTAAGGGGTCATAATATGATCAAGCCGACATAACAGTAATAACATAAGGGCACAACAATAATAATAGTGGGTTTGTATGGGGCACACTAATAACAATATGTGAATAATAGGGGCACAATAACAAAAATAAGGGCTACAACGACAATAGTAATGGGGGAATCACTTGTGTTATAGGGACCTAACATTGTAATTCATTATGATGTATAAATTGTATAACTGGGCCTGCAGGAAAAACTAGTGAGAATAGGGAGATGATGCTAAAGTTTTCACTACTCAAACTGGGTGAACTCATGATGTGAATATTGTTTGATCAATAGAACATCTATGGTAGGAATTTATTTATATCTATCAGTTATATTGTGTTACATGATTAATTTGTTGTTTCTGTAAGTCACTTCTTTAATCTGGGTGTGGAGGGTGGTCTAGTAAGGGCCCATCAGCCCACCTCCACAACCTTTTGTATATTGTAGTAGATTAAATGTGTGTGCGTGTTATGGATTGAAGCATTCTTGTAGAATTTCAATTTTAGATGTCATATTGATTTCTTGGTATTTTACTGCCCTTATAATGGAAATTGTTGTTTCATGCTTGCACCAGTCTCTTCGAATGTATGAGTTGGATTTGAATCTTTATTTCATTGATGAAACACATCTTTGAATCACTTTTTCGTTAATGAAGCACATAGTCATTGTTCTAAAATGGAGGTAGAGGTTTTGGATCTAGTTGCTTGAGGGTTTCAATATTGATTTGAGTTTGTTGAGGGTTTCGATATTGATTTGAAACTATTCAGCATTCTTATGATTTTTGTTCATTAATTTTTTCCTCATGCGACTATCTATTTCTATCGATGGTTCAAATCCTCTTTTGCATTGGCTATTAAATATTTCAAAAAGGGTGAGTTTGGGGATAAGGATCGATCATTTTTTGTGATATCCTTTCTATTGTTAGTGAGGGTAACTAGTCAGTTGATGAAACATGCCTAACTTGTCGTATTTTTGTATGTCTTAGCTACTGGATCATAAGTGGACTTTTTCCTGAGATTTGCTCCAAAATCATTACAATTTCATCCCCTATATTCTCTTGTAACCTAGTATGACAAAGTCCTCGGTGCTTTTATTACTGGATCGAACCACCGATTGTTCCCTTGTCTAGGTAAGCAAAGGCGATTTTGTTCTTTTCATCTCCAATATGGGTTGAGTCCAGGATTATGATTGTTTATCTGAGTATAGGTACTACACGAGGTACAGGTAGTATTTTAAGTACATGAATTCGAATATAAAAAAGAATTATTTTCAATTTTTTCTTTTTTGTATTTAATGTTGTGTGTTACATTTTATTTATTAGAAATTGTGAGAGAATTGTTGTAAGTGTGAATAATTTCATGAAGGATGTGATGATATTTTTACTGATTGGTACTTTGCTAAGATTCAATACAACAATGTGATTTTATTTATTCGGCCTTCCACACATATACTTGTAGACATAATGTATGTATGGCTTGAATATTGAAAGAATGTATTTACTGTGAGATCTTTCGTTAATACATGTGATGCACTGTATCACAAAATCACTTAATTTATTTTGCTTGGTTGGTGTGGTTGTGATTCTGAAAGTTTTGTCTAGATTTGAATATTAATGGTAGTTTAATTTTTCTAATACACTGCCCTCTTTTTCTGTAGATGAAGATTGATTAAAGGAGTGAAAATTCAAGTAGAGATCTTGTTTTAAGTTTGTAGGGTGGGAGAATTATTTATGATTTTGCTTTATTTAAGTGAAATTAGATAGGTTACAGAGTCTTTGTGATACATACACTATTGCGCGTCGAAGTCAATGATTCCTGATTGACACAAATAAATTATGAGTCAAATACAAACCAATACTGCAACCAACATTTTGGTATCGTTGCTAGGGAGGTGCCTACAAAATTATGGTAATTATTTCAGCATTTGTTTTTAGCTCTAGAGGTAAATTTTCATGGTATTTTTTTTAGTAGGTGTGCCTCTTTTTGCTGTTGAATACAAGGGGTAATATTTTAGATTGTTAGAGTGCTTTTCTTTATTGCAACATTTAAACTTGGATTCAATTGATTTTATCCAATAAGTGTTTTTACAATTTTTTTGATTAATTTATGGTTTGATCTCTTTTTAAAAAAATATGCATGACGAGGAGAGGTAGGGGCCTAAAGCCCATGAAGGGTAGAGGAAATCTTGATAAACAAAAAAGTTTTGCTCACTGTGGGCCTTTTGTTGTAGGAAAAAACTCCAAGGAGACATAGGCCAACCAAGTTGGTACTTTCCACATAGACTCAAGACATAGTAGTTCAGGGGTATCCCAATCATTGGTGGGAAAAAAAGGAGACTGAAAAAGTAATCTAAAACACAGACACTCTTCCTAACCTATAAGATGTAATTCATTTGGAGGAAAGAGGATGGTAGATCATCAAGAAGTCTATGGTGAAGGTGTCGGTGAAAGTTAGCCAAAGAATAGTCTGCCTTTGATTTCCCAATTGTGTACCCTAATGCAATCATTCAAATAAACAACATGCCACCTTCAGGTTTTCCACATTTCCATTGTAAAGAACATGAGTATCCCTATTCTTTTCCTTTTGAATTTGACATACTTTGTAGGGGCTATGATTATTTTTGGATGCTCATAAGTTAAAACGTTTCCCTGCAACTCTTAAAGACTCAACCTTATGCTCGTTTATGGGGTTGAGGGGAAACATTATTACCTCTCAAGAGAAAATGAAAAGGAATTTTCTAAGTAAATATTAGGAATATCACAAGACACGAGAAATGAAGGACGACATTCTCACTATCACATAGTAGGATAATGAGAGTTTGGAGGAGTATTTGCAAATATTCCTATATATCCTTCAAACGTCAAAGAACAAATTTGATATAAACATTGTTAGAACCCTGTTTATACGAGGAAATTTTGATGATTATAGGAATAATTTGAATCTATTAGGATAGGGGGGTATTTATCAACTTTCTTTTGGTCAAATTTGTGACTTTTGCTGGAAGCTTTAATGAAACCAATCCAGATCTAGTGAGGGAATTAGAGGCAATTCTAGGAACAACAAATTTGTACCTACAAATGCTATGATTATTGGTTTGGAAAATAAAATTGATAACATAAAAAGTAAATTATGAATATTGTTAGTAAGCAGATAGATTCTTTAAAATTTTGGCGAAAATTAGAATAAGAACAAGAAACATTGTCCATTTATTGTCCAAAATGTAGAAAAAAACATATTTTACGAGAATGTCCTGTAGATGTCAAGGTTGTTAATAACTGTGTGAAATGTGCAAGTAAGCATCCTACCCAAGAATTCCCATCTATATTAGGGTTGAAGGCAACATTTGAAGGGGAGCATTCACTACCTGAGCGATTGCACTCCATGGGAGCATGAAAATCATGGCCACAAGTATAGGTATAATTATTTAACTTGAAGCATATTCTCCTAACTATAAGGCACCAAAATATTATTTGGAAACTATGAACTATCCTCAATCTTGGGAGCAAGGGTATCATCTCAGTTTGGGAATCCTCCTCCTCTTCCTTGACAACAAGGATGGAGAGGACCACCACCCTATTGTTTTCCTATCCTATGCCTACCCGGTCATCTCTTGCGCAATATGCACCTTATCCTATGGCACAACCTACAGTATCGGCTGCGCTACCTCAGTATACGTAGACTATGCCACCACCATTCTAACCACCTCAGCTTCCAACACAACCTGCGCCAAACCAAAATAATAAAGTGGTACAAATTATTTATTCGATTAGACCACTCCATTTCCCTGCTTATCAGTCCATTCCATTTTGGGTTAATGACCTCCAACTGAGATTAGGAAGGGTAATAAATATATAGAAAAACAAAAACAAAAACAAAAACAACCCACAATAATCGTTGAGGATAAAATTGAGCAGGAAACTCCTAATCTTTCAAATAATGATGTTGCTTTACAACCTGATCCCATGCATTGAGAGTCCTTACCTTCTTCTTCTAACCAACCTCCCTTTTTGATGAGCTTGGTTGTGAATAAAGATAACCCCACCACTGATCTTGACTTGGCTTTCGAGTTCAGAAATTGTTTTATAAAGGTTCCTTTACTGCATGCTATAAAACAAATTCCTATAGGCACTAAAATTATTGAAGAACTTTGTCCTAAAAATCCAGGGAGGAAGAGAGTTAAACCCACACTATCTAGTTTGTTGGAAGAGTGGTTGAGTTGGTGATAGGATGTGCCCAGTTTAATAAATATATTGATCCTAGAAACCCAGTCGTCTCAGTTCAGATAGGTGATATCCTCATTCACAATGTGTTGATAGACCCAGGAGCAGATACTAATGTGATGACTTGGCAAACCATGGAGTAGCTTCAGCTGACTCACAACTGACCTACTCCCACCATGCTTGAACTTGTTGATAGATCTAAAATCAAGCCGGAGGGTGTGTTAGATGATGTGATTATCTCAATTGATTCATGGGAGTGCCCCACACATTTCATTGTTTTACAACCAAAGAATCCTATTAAGGGACACTCTCTGGTTTAGGGACAACCATGTCTTGCTACAACAAATTCCCATATAGGTTGTCACTTTGGTGGCATGTATATTTCTCATGGGGATGCTAGGAAGAAGGTCACCTTGTACCCACCTGTTAGATCTATCCAGAATATTTGTGGTATACTATGGTTGGATTATGATAGTAGTAAGCAACTCAGTCTCTTTCGACGATTCATCAATATATAGAGTCTGTTGAGGAGAGTGTGATCTAAGATTTTCTAGATAATTTAGACACTATGCAAGATTTTAGAATGCTTCATTAAATATTTAGACTAGGTTTGCAAGAAAATTGTGATCCACAATCCTCATCATCATTACAGAGTTTGGTAGCCACCACAGATATTCACGAGACAAACACTACCCTTGTTGATGTTAGTCCATGCAAATATTTATACATTAGCATAGACCTGGACCAATCCCAACAAGAGAAACTTGTGAGTTTGCTGTGAGATCATCATGATTCCTTTGCATGGATTTACTAGGACATGAGAGGCATCCCTCCTTAAAATTTTACCCATCATATTTATATTCAGGAGGGTTCCTAACCTATATGACAACCCCAAAGGAAAATCAACCTTGCACTAAGAGATGTTGTTAAAGAATAACTCCAAAAACTCTTGGATGTCAGTTCTATATATCCTATATATGATAGCTAGTGGGTCTTTACATTTGTAGTAGTCTCAAATAAAGATGGGATATGGCGAATTTGTATCGATTACAGAGAATTAAATAAATCCACTGTCAAGGATTACTTTCCCCTTCCCTTCATCGATCAAGTACTAGATACCCTTGCAGGTAAAAATTAATTCTTGTTCTTCGATGGATTGAGTGGTTATAAGAAAGTATACATCACACCTGAGGATCAAGTTAAGACTACCTTTACTTGTCCCCGAGGAATATTCACCTATCGAGTGCTTCCCTTCAAACTTTGTAATACTCTTGCTACTTTTCAAAGGATGGTCTTGGCTATCTTCTCCTACCTCGATTGTGTAGAGGTTTATATGGATGAATTTTTAGTATTTGGTGATTCTTTTCAGGAATCTCTCCAGAATTTAGATAAATTATTGAATAGGTTCCAAGAGGTCCGCCTTGCTTTGACTGACAAAAAATGCAGATTTATGTGCAAATCGGGTGGTCCTTGGCCATATTTTCTCTGATAAGGGTCTCCAGGTAGATGCATCGAAGATAGATGTCATCATACACCTACCTATACCAAAAACAAAAAGGGAAGTGAGAGTGTTCCTGCGTCATGCAGGTTACTACCGAGATTCATTGAGAATTTTTCTGGGATATATACCCCTCCTTTTCATTTATTGGCTAAGGATATTGATTTATCTTGGACCAAGAATTGCTAATGAGATTTTGAGAATCTGAAGGACAAATTAGTACATGAACGAGTCCTTAGGGGAACTGCTTATTCCTTTCCATTCCATATCTCGTTGGATGCCTCAAATACTATTTTTGGTGCAACATTGGGACAAGAGGAAAGTCAACAATCCTATGCCATCTACTTCATTAGTAAAAACTTGTCATCCGTTGAGCTTAATTATACAGTGACAAAGAAAGAGTTCCTAGTTGTGGTTCTTTCTATTAATAAGTTCAAAAACTACATTACATGATACAAAGTATTTATACACACAAATCACTCTGATATAAAGTATCTAATGAACAAACCTATAACTAGTTGGATGATAACTAGGTGGTTAATTTCACTACTGGAATTCAATGTAACTATAATTGACAAGCCAAGAAAATCAAATGTAGTAGCTGATTTTCTTTCTAGATTGAATAACCTTGGTTAAGAAATTATTGTAGATGAATCATTGCACAACGAACTTCTTTTTGTTGTTTCAACAAACTCCCCTTGGTTTGTCAACCAAGAAAATTATTTAGTTATGGGAAAAAAACCACGACACCTATCTGCTAGGGAAAGGCGGAGGATCATTCAAAATAGTGCTTCACACTCCTAGATTTAAGGAGAACTATTTTACAGAGGACCTGATCTTATTATCCGTAGAAGGGTAAGAGAAGAGGATGTGTTTGACATTTGAAAATCTACCCATGATGAGCCTTGTGGAGGCCATTTTGCAAAAAAGGGACAACATATAAAATCCTTCGTGCTGGCTTCTTTTGGCCTTCCTTATGTAGAGGTCCCAAATAATATGTTAAGCGGTATGATAGTTGTTAGAAGATGGGCCAACTTGGTCAAGCTGATGAGATGGATTTATGCCCACAAGTCATGATAGAACCCTTTGAAAAATGGTCCATTGACTTTGTGGGGCCTATAGCCCCAACATCTTTAAATAAGAGACATATCTCAGTTTCTAAAGACTTTGTGACAAAATGGGTAGAAGCTACCATTGTTTCTTATGTCACTGACTTTTACTCGATTTTGTGTACCATGAGAAATTGTTACTAACAATGCAGCATAATTTTTCTCTAATCTGGTAAAACAAATTGTAGATAAATACAAGATTTGACATAGGAAATCTACACCATACCACCTGCAAGCAAGTTACTAGAAGCATTATGGGACTACAAAACCACTTAGAGGAACAATATAGACCACACACCTTATGAGCTAGTGTACGAGAAACAAGTATTGTTATCGATCGAATTCCATATTAAAACTTTCAAGACTACAATCCAGTTGGAAATAGACATATTGGAGGCACAACAACAACGCCTTTTGCAGTTAAGTGAATTGGTTGAGATAAGACAAGATGTTGTACAACGAATTGTTTTGATTCAACAACAACACAGTAAATGGAATGATAACTTAATGAAGAAAAAATAGTTCTAACTAGGAAACATGGTGCTTCTCTATGATTCAAATCTCCATACATGCTGGATGAGACCTTACAAGGTAGTTAGAGTCTTTTAGAATGGGGAATCTGAGATAAAGACCATTAACGAACATGGTACTATCTTCCTGGTGAATGGACATATGCATAGGATGTATCTTTAGCCTAGCACCAAGGAAGACTTTACGCAACAATTTCAACAAAAATCATATATGAAATTGGTAGGCAGGGGAGAGCACTAACCCACTATGAGTATATTTTGAATTTCTATTTTTCTAGAATAATAATAATAATAATAACAATAATAATATTCAAATTAGAAAAATAAAAAAAAAAATAAGAAAAAGGAGAAAAAATAATAATGTGCATGACTGTTAAAATTTAGCTCTTTTGCATAGTTTTGCAGAAGGTTGCCTGAAAACTAGCTGACTGGAAGGTTGGCGCCCCCTTCTTTAATAAAATGGGAACACTGACCAAATTGATAAACATGTTTTGTCCATCCTTGATAAGAAGAAAGACTCTGCAGGTATATTTAGTGGCAGGAGGACTTAACTAGAAAAATATTTCCCTTACTAAAGTTCATGACAGAGAACTTGTCAAATTTGTATGCGATCAACATGAAGAGTTCCCACTGTAGTTAATTTTCTACTAGACCACAAAATAAAAAGAAGCAGAGGAATAATAATTGGAAATGAAAGAACTCTACTTAACTTTGTTTCCTGCATCTCTCTTTCCCATTCTACCTTGAAAATTAAACCTTGTACCATTTCTATATTCCCCTCTAAATTCCTTACAATTATGCTTCCCATTCTTTATTCTCCTAATCCCTTTTCTATTTTACCCCCTCTTCAGGGAAAATTCCTTTTTCCGCACCTTTATCTTCCTAAAATTGATACCCTTCCATTCTAAAAATTGCCCCTATTCCCTATTCCTTATTCCCCCTTGATTTGAAAGTTAAAAAGATCCGTCCTTCTTTAAAGACACTCAACATGCACAAGAAATATCTCAGGCAACACGTGGCAGCATACAATCATCACCAAAGCCAAATTGATAGATCAAACATTGATAATTGAAATTTTGAATCATTTAAATAACTTCAACATCATCCTTCTCTTGACTTATGATATAGTACATGTAGGTCATGTAGTGTGGGCATACTATTTAGTACAGTTAGGATGCATAGTAAAGACAGTGGCCCTATGTTATATTTACCTACACTCCATCGATTAATATCATCAATTTTTTTTTTGTGATTTTTCTTGGTCTATGTCATACATTTTGATAATATTACTTAGTAGGAATGGGTTACTTAATATATAAAGGATTTTAGTGGTCATTTATATTCCAAAGTTAGAAAGCACACAATTTTTATTTATTTTTAATTGGCATACCTTTAGCCTATCCAAGACTTTATATATATAATGTATCATTTGCAATTACTAATCCGAGAAGCCACATTCATGATGAGGAGGCATGGGTTTGGTGTCCTTCTTGTCACTATCATACATGTTAATTAAATTAGTCGAAAGATTTTCTCATGCCTCACATTACACTTATAACCTGAGTACTAGTGAAGTTATTTCCTAGTGTTAGTTATTATATGAATTATTGTGGCATGATTATCTCTATTGAAACCATCATCCTACAATCAACCTCGATAAAAAGTAATAATTTGACATGACCTCAACCTCATCATGATTAGACATTCACACAATTTTCACCATCACTAATTGGTTAGAGAGGTGATGGAAATGGAATGATTTAGCGAATCATTTCAAATTGTAATGAGAAAAAGGGAAATTATATATATCATTGCATGTAGGCTTGTAGAGATGATTATGCTATCAATATTGAAATAGATTGACGGAAAGGCTGAGGGAGGAGTAGTATAACATATTGTGAGGAGGCGTCTATAGTGGTAAGCATGTCGAAAGTAAGATTTGGACTAGGGCCAATTGGCTAAGTGAATAAGCTGCCTGAGTATAAAAGAAGCTTCCAAATATTGAAGGTGACATTATGGTTACCGTTCTTTAAAATGTTTTATGGGCACGAAATGAAAGTTGCACAGGTATTTGTTCAGAAATTTGATGGAAAAAGGGAAACAATTGGTTCATTGGTGCTTGATGTTTCTGAGTAGTTTCTGGCTGAAGTAACCAGTCTTCCCCGAGATGGAGAGAAATGGTTTAAAAAGAGAGATTTTGATGCAAGTGCATGGCAAAGGTTAATGACATATTATAACTACAGTGCAGATTGGAGGCATGGGGTGCATGTGACATGCTTGATCAAGAAATGGAGAAGCTTTTTATTGATCCTATAGAAGTTCTTAACCTGTGAAGGTTGATTCTCAATGGTACTCCTCTATCATATCTGACTCTTGTTTCATTTCGAATCTGGTCATACTTTAAATTTCCCTCATTTTCTTTGTAAGAGCTTAGCAAGAATGGCACATAGAACTAAAAGGAGCCCTCCTTCCAAAAAGGAGAAGAAATTATATCATGTTGGGTTAAATAAGATATTAGTTTATGAGGAGTTGCGTCAAATAGGGTCTGACAAGGATAAATTCCTAGTGCAATTCAAGGCTGGTCGCTTACAACATGTTAATTTAGAGAAACAATCTTCAGGAGGATTTGTTATGTAGGTACACAAGAATGTTGATAAAAGAAAACAAAGTGAACCTATGAAAGAGTCTGAATTTGTGAAACAAGGTAAATCTGTGGAGTTTGAGACTATGAAACATAGAGAACGTATGAATAAGATGAATATTGAGAGATAGAGAAAACCCGTGGAGGGGTTTGAGGTTGTGAAACAGAGTAAACAAATTAAATTTTTTAAGAATGTAAAGCAGAAACAACCCTTGGAGGGGTCTAAGAATGTAATGGTTGAGCCATCTTTGACATATATGGTCATTACCAGAAGAATTACTAGGGAAAGGCCTTTAAAGGAATATTTTTCCTCTTCGACTAAAAGTATCCATGTGACTGAAAGTATTTCTGTGTCAGAAGACATTCTGGTGGAAAAGCCAGAATATGATCAAAGACTGATGTGTGAAACAAAAGTGGTAAGCCGCAGTCCCTACGCATTGAATCAATATGATAAGATTCCTATAGAATCTACTATTGAAGGCGACAATTTCACTAAGGTTTGGGAAAGTACTAAGAAAAAATGGAAGAAATCCAAAATTGATAATAATAATCTGTGAGTGGATGAGAAGCTTAAAGGGAATGTTGAAGAAGCCATGACAGAATAGGTCAAGATCATGAGGATGTGCCCATTAAAGATACAGAAGATTTGGTTCCTCTGAAAACATTCTTAAACAAGGAAAATATGAAAAGAGGATTAGACTTTTGTAGAATGAAGTGAGAGATAACAAATCCTTGAAAAAGTTTATCCAAACTTAGAATTTAACCTTGAAAAGCATTGTGGCCTGATTGAATGTGGAGATAATAGAATTAAAGGAAAATAATAAATAGTTTGAAGAAGAATTATATACTTGTAAAGGGAAGAACAAGTAGCTGGAAGCAGAAATGAACACTTTGAAGGATAAGGGCAAGAGAACAAATAAGAAGCATAAGGAAAGTCCAAATTCAGATATGGAAATTAACATTAAATTCAATAAGTGATGAAAAGGGTTTCCAAATTTTATTTTATTTTGCAAAGGATGGTAATTTTTTGTGAGGAAACACAAGTAGATAGGCTTGGGGGAGTGATTGGTGTTGAAAATGTCTTATTTTTTCCCTTACCCACCTCTGTTTTACCCAATTTTGGCGTAAACCTATAAGTGATTATCCTCCATTTTGATGTGGTTTTTGAAGAAAAGTATTGCAAATACAATATTTTACAAATCTAGTTATACATATTTCTGTTTATTATCATAATTATTTGATTTGTGTGATTTTCTAAAATATTTGTGATCAATATAAACCACTAACCCTAATTTATACAGTGCTCGTACCTAGATGGTTGCATGTACCATAGATTCATAGTCAAGTTTTCAGAATGTGAGATGGTAGTCGAATTGTTCGACGAGATCAGTCAAATCTTTTTTTTCCCTCCATCAATGTAACATGCCAAGAAAATAGGGGCAAAGACTCAATGGTCGATTCCTACATGGAGATCTAGTTACAAGTGTCCCACGTCTAGGGAATTTGATTTCATCTGAGACCTAAAATAAATCTTAGATCCAACTATTTCTAAATGGGAGTCGGCCTTAGTGCCTCTTTGTTATTCATTATGATGTATAAATTGTATAACTGGGCCTATGGGTAATGAGAATAGGGAGATGTTGTTGAAGTTCTCATTCCTCAAACTGGATGAACTCGTGATGTGAAGATTGTTTAATCAATATAACCTCTATGCCAGGTATTTATTTATATTTGTGAGTTATGTTGTGTTACATGATTAATTCCTTGTTTTTGTAAGTCATTTCTTTAATCTGGGTGTGGAAGCTGGTCTTGTAAGGGCCCACCAACCCAGCTCCACAACCCTTTGTATATTTTTTGTATATTAAATGTGTGTGCATGTTGTGTATTAAAGCATTGTTGTAGAATTTCAATTTTAAATACCATATTGATTTCTTGTTATTGTACTACCCTTATATTGAAAATTGTTGTTTCATGCTTGTGCATGTCTCTTCGAATATATGAGTTGGATTTGAATCTTTATTTCATTGAAGAAATGCACTTTTTCATCTTTATTTCATTAATGAAACATGTCTTTGAAACCATGTTTCATTAATGAAACACACAATCATTGTTCTAAAAGAGATGTAGGGGTTTTGGATATAGCTTCTTGAGGGTTTCAATATTGATTTCAGATTGTTGAGGGTTTCCATATCAATTTGAGACTAATTAGGGTTCATATAGTTTTGATCCATTTTTTTTTCCTCATGCACTTGTCTCTTTCTATCAATGGTTAGGATCCTCTTTTCGATTGACTGTTAAATATTTCGAAAAGGGTGAGTCTTGGGATAAGTACCAATCATTTCTTGTGATATCATTTTTGTTGTTAGACGGGGTAACTAGCCAGTTGATGAAACCAACCTAACTTCTTGTATTTTTGTAAGTCTCGGAGATTGGTTCATAAGTGGACTTTGTCCTGAGCTTTGCTCTAAATTCTTTACTATTTCACCCCCTATATTCTCTTGTACCAAATCTTACATAATCCTGGGTGTTTTTATTTTTGGATTGAACCACTGATTGTTCCTTTGTCTATGTAAGAAATAATGATCTCATTCTTGTCATCTCTGGTCTCGGTTGAGTCTAGGATTAGGGTTGTTTATTCTAGTATGAGTAGTAGATGAGGTACAGTTAGTATATTAACTATAGGCATTCGAATATAACAGAGAATTATTTTCAACTACTTTGTTTGTATTTGATGTTGTGTGTTACATTTTATTTATTGGAAGTTGTGAGAGAATTTTTGTGTGTGAATCATTTTGTGAAGGGTGTGATGATAGCTTGATTATTCGTACTTTGCTAATATTCAACACAATAGTGTGATTTTATTTATTGGGCCTTCCACACATATACTTGCAGACATAATGTATGTATGGTTTGAAGATTGAAGGAATGTATTTGCGCTGAGATCTTTCGTTAATACATGTGATGCATTGGATTGCAAAATCACTTAATTTATTTTTCTTGGTTGGTGAGGTTGTGATTTTAAATTTTTTGTCCAAATTTGAATATTGATGGTAGTTTAGTCTTTCTAATAAGCTTCCCTCTTTTCCTATAGATGCAGATATATTAAAGGAGTGAAACTTCAAGTATATATGTTATTTTAAGTTTGTATGTGGAACAATTGTTTATGGTTTGATTTGATTTAAGTGAAATTAGATAGGGTCTAGAGTCTCTGTGGTACATAACACACTGTGCCTCAAAGTTAACAATTCCGGATTGACAAAAATAAATGTTGAGTCAAATATAAACCAATACCACAACCAACAAGAATGAATAAATATATTTAAAAAGAAGTTTAATTATTCACAATTAATTATCAATATTAATTTTACAATATCCACCAAATACTTTATAAAAATTATTTTTATTAATTTCACAAAATCTATATGACATGGTAATGACATTTTTTGGATTAAATCATTTAATCCATTTGTGATGGAACCTCACATCCACATTTCACCTTTTATTTAAATTTTTTAAAAGTGAATGTCTTAAGTTTACATAAATTGTGAATGCAAATATACAAAATTTATTAGAGATTTCTTATATGTGTGTTGAGGTATACATCTTATTAGATGTACAACAAATAAATTATACAATGATAATGTGCACATTTATGAATATATATTATAGTACAATATTAAAATTTAATGAACAACACTTTAAGATATGAACACTATTTTTTTTTTTTACTAATTTACAGGAAATATTATATGATATTACCATTTAAACCTATGAAGTCTATTATCTATTGAATTCATGTTAAAATCTCTCTGAAATTAAATTATTAAGTTATTAAAATATTAATAATGCATTATTACATTTTTATTATGCCTTATACTATGTGTTTAGTGTAATACATGAATGGATGCCAAAACTTTGCATTATGTGTCTAGCATATACGGAGAGGGATCAATTTGTTTTGGGGTACAACCTACTTTTATAGTGAAAAAATTAAGATCTTTGCGCATGTAGATCTTTAATCCATATGGGTTCTTAGTGTTTGATAGGTTCATGGTTAATATGAATCTATACTCTCTCTCTCTCTCTCTCTCTCTCTCTCTCTCTCTCTCTCTCTCTCACACACACACACACACACACACACACACATACAATGTGAGAATTCTCATTGTTTAAATTTTGATTTTTGAATATTAAATGTACTTAATACCATGAAAACCTCCTTTGAGAACCTGTTTTCTATAATCTACAGAAATTAAACTCCATATCAAAAAATAAATAGTAGATTTTATACAAGAATGACCTAAACAATATACTTGAAAATGGGCTAAGATGTGATATAGTAAGATTATTTGAAATGTTTTAACCATATGATTTTTTTTAATTGATTTATATAATATATACATATCTTTTTTACTATATATAATATATACATTGTTGACATTCAACAAGGATGGAGTCACTCTTCTCACTCATATTGGGTTGCAGAGTGTGCCTCAACACAAATATTGTACCATAATGAATTAAAAGAATTAACTCATTAATCATATCATGATTCATGATTAGACACCAATGTATGCAAACATAAAGGAAGTATAGACCAATGTTGTGAAAGCTATCTTCGATAACATACTAAAAAAATAATGTATTGAAATAATGAATGTAGATTCATGGAGTTATCCATTTACAGAATTTAATTGACAATTGGGACAAATTTCCCAAATCAAAAAACACAGCCTGACCACATATCAAACATACATGAAAAATACAAATTAATCAACTAAAATTCTATGTATTTTCACCCCACTTGATCTCAATATTCATAATCACAAAAGCGATAAAAATACCACAAGCACACTTTTAAAGGTAAATTAAAATATGGACAAAAACCTATGATACAGAGGACTATACCACCAAGTGAAACCCAACCTTGTTGATGAAACTATACATATATTAGGGAAAAATTACTCGAAACGCTTTTCAATTAAAATTTATATTAATTTAAACACCAATTCCATTGATATATATGAGTCAAGCTATCACAACAAATGAAAATAGAAAAGCAACCCTGTGTACCATCATTTTGTAATGCAAAGAGCCCCACCAAATTTGCAATATAAGGGAAAATATAGTCAAAACATAGGAAATCCAAAGCTTCCACTTAGAGCCCATCTATGTCTCTTAGGGATATTTAGTTATTGGAGATCCAACCATCATGTATAGTAGAAGAAAATTCCATCGTACTATGATTACCTCGCATGAACATATTCAACACAACAATAATACATTAAATACATGTAATAGACTAATAAATATTACAAAAAAAATTGAAAACAAAGATATCAAAATAAGCCTGGGAAATCATGCATTGTTGGAGTGAGGGATACCTCGCTTGTTGAGTTGTTCAAATTGAAATTGTTCATCTTCATCTGTAGCGATATTTAAATCAATTTCTAATATTACATTTTGTTTGCTTATTTCTCTTATCTTTTTTGGGCTTAAGAAACTCTTCTTCCTCTTCAAACATGGCTCAAAAGCACCCAACTGACATTCGAAGTCATAATCCATAATAAGAAGACTCTTGGAATTATCTAACATCTTTTTAACCAAATTAATTAACTATTTGGTTTTTCTCAAAGTAGCATAGGGATTGTTTCGAGGAAGGTTTAAGTAGCGAAATAAATTCTCTCTATCCAACTCAAGTCCTTCAACATTTACATCAACATTGTGTTGGCATATTCATTAAGATATGGTGCCTCAATATTTATCTCAAGAGGGTCATTGAATAAATCAGGTGTGGTCTCATGATTTAGTAATGGGTTTGAATGAATTCATTGAATAAGAATATAAACAACCCACCTTTATGGAATGCTTTCAAATGTTGCGACAAATAAACCATGGTAAGTCACAAGTTATGAAATTTATGGGATGCCAAGGGACAAGATATTGCTTATTATGTTTATATTAAATCCTCACCCAATAAGCATGAGGTATTCTCTCATGAGAGCTATAACCACTATCTAGAATTCTTTTTTCTTTTTCCATTGATGATTCAAATTGTTTCTCTTTCTGTAATGATTCAAATATCCTTCCTTTTTCAAAATTCATGTAAATTGATAAAACGATTCAAAATTTATTAGAAGAATATATATTAACCAATCCTTCCTACAAGCACATTTATTTCTTTTATCATATATAAAACATGTGTTTAGGTAACAATGATATGACTCCACAAAATTGTTTGTCTCTTTATTTACATGGGTGAAATCTCGATAGCCTTTTACCCACATCCCTAATTGCAAGAAATTTGGGTTAATGAAGATATTTCGTTCGTATGAAAACCAAAACGAGAAATGTAAGAAAGAGTATGTGAACTTACAAATATTGTCACTGACAACCCAATTCTTGTGGAAATAGTATAAGAAATTCTCCTCATTAGAAAATTTGTTGAAGAATGCATTAATTTCAATGGTCACTTCATCATTGGAACAATATATCATAATCAAACCCAAATCACTAAACATCGCTTTTGTTGCTTCTACACAACTAGTCAATCGATTGACATTTTTTAGCCATACCCTTCGTACATGCCAAACACATGATATAACATTGCACCTTGTGATTGTCCTACCACATTCAATTCATTTCAAGTGCATGTTTTTTAGAATAAATAGAAGTTGTATTGTAAAACAAGAATATTGAAGTTACCTTAAAGCATTGATTTCAGCCAATGCGTCATCAACCATGAAGGCATTAACTTTCCAATATTATTAACTTGGTGATACCTATGCATGGGGTGCTCTAGCCATAGTGAAATTTCCTTTGATGTATTACAAGATACCACCACGAATGCAACTAAAACCCCACTATGTTTCTCATCAAAAACCACAAGCATTCACAACTAATACTATCACATTCTAACACATTATTCATGATCAATCACTACAACTAAAATTATTGTACTAGATCAATCATTCTTAATACACTCACCCCATATTTATTTGTGTTGAATGGTTAATCCATGGTTATTAAGATATTATTCTATAGCTTGACTGTTGTCTAGAACACCCACTTTACTTGAATTCCAACTATAAAAGGGATCTCTTCATCATTGATATTTTGATAAAAGAAAAAATCATCATGGGGTTTTTAATACAAAAGGTTCACACTCATTTCATCCTTCTTATGCAACTAATAATTTCCTTTCATTAGATGATTATAGATGTTAACAACATATTTCATGCACAAAAGTAAATCCCTATCTCGAGATGTGGCATCCATGCCTATATATTTTTCAATAGGCATTTTACAAACAAAGTCAATCGAGAGTTCCATGAAAAAACAACTCTTTACATAGCAATCCATGTCATTTGATAGCTTTGGTTGATGTAGATACCTAACATCACATGAAGTGTCATTCTAGCCATGACAATGCCATGGCACATCTTCATGTTCATACATGTTATATGGTATTATTGTCATGTCAGGGCTTTGAACCATAACCTTTACAATGAAACAACATTGGAAACCCCTGTTTTTTGAAAACGAGGATCTTTGTTTCATTTAATTTTCTCCTCTTTTGTCCTCGAGGTCATATGAACAATCATAGGTGCATAATTTGTTTTGAAATGTCAATACATATGAAAAAAGATAAAGTATTATTAATACTAACATCTAAACAATGCATCTCTAAAAACATACACTTCATATCGCAAGGAAGAAGTAGGCCATGATCTTGGGTGTTTATTTTGTATGCAAGTGAAGTAACATGGAGCTTCTGGGATTATTTCCTCTCCTCTAATAAAATCAAGAATTCTATCTGAAGGATTTTTCAATTTTTTCAATATCTATGTTATTTCCATGTACTTTAGACCGAACTAAATCCTTTCTAGAAAATATGATCTCTTTAGGGTCTTGCATTGGAAGGGTAATGATAATTTTCCATTTTCCTTGCTTTACCATTTTACAACCAATTGATTTGCTGCAACAGTGACCCAACGAGTTGTTACAATGGTGACCTATAAAGTTGCTACAACAATGACTAAGAGAGCTCCTGCAATAGTGAGATAGTGAGTTGCTGCAATGGTGAACCAATAAATTTTTGTAACAGTGAACGAACGAGCTGTTACAATGGCGAACCGGTGATTTTCCATAGTGGCGAACCAACGAAATGCTACAATAGTGAACCAGTGTATTTTTGGCATTCAAGTTTGGTGCTATCCTAACCCTTGATGAGTAACAACTAGATGTGTGCTTCACAATGGAGCACTAAGACAAGTATTTCATATTAGTGGAGAAGCTCCTGGCAGAACAAAAAATAATGAAGCCTACTATATTTCCCTAGTTGATGGGCTAACATCAACTACCAATTATGGTGCAAATGGAATTTTCATTTACACCAATCTAAATTGATATGTAATCAAAAGACCTACATTTATCATGTCTGAAGCCAAAATCTGAAAACTCTTCATAGAGAAGCATTAATCAGATATTTAGAGGATTGATGATGATCTATTGTCTGAAGTAGTATCTACTATAGGTGGAGTTCCAAGATGTGTAGAGGAATCACCAGAAACAATTATTATATCTAAGCATCAATAACATCATATGCAATCATTTCATTCATCCTTCATAAAATAACTTATACATGTTTGAAACTTTAAGTTTTATATTCAAAAACTTCGAGGAAACAAAAACATATATTAAATATGGCCTTCTCGTATTTGTGGACTAGATATCAAAGATTTCCTTCTTGTATCTTAGCTTTGGAGATAGATTATCTCCTCTAGATAATTACGTATTGAACATGATTTTGCAATTCAGATTGTTGTGTTTCATTATAAAATAACAACAAAATTACTCAATTCAATCTTCTTTTCATGGATTGACTCTTCACAATAAAATAAAACGCATAAATGAATTCATTTTGTTAAAATTTCAGGTTTCTTTATTAGTGAATTCCCAATGCTTGAAAACTGAATATTTTGTAAGGATATCCTCTTTCTGCTAAGGAATTGGTAATCATTTTAAGGCCTAAATGGTTGGGAATGGTCAAGTTTCAACAAGTTATTTTTCAACAACAACAAAGAATTAATATCATTCTAATGAACTATTTATTTGCATAGAATGAGGTATCATATGCATCTGGTTATAGTACTAAAGTTTAATATCTCTATTTATTTCCATGAACCAAATGGATTCCTATGCTAGAAGGGTTCTTACAAGCCTTGGAATCTCTATTTTCATATGGAATAAATTCAGTAGAACTCCATAAAATAATCTAAAAGGTCTCGTGAAAATATGTTTTGCATGAGGGGGCATGATATATTTGCATTCCTCATACGTTGATATTCAAACATGACCAAGTCATTGGAGCACAAAAAGAGAGGGATTTGAAATAATTCCTTAAACTCGCAAGAAAGTAATGCATCACAAACAATTCCATGGACAAAATTTACTATTTCACTTTAGAGTGGGCAACCTCTGCTCATCTAGTTATAAGAGCATCAAGTTGCAGTTTCTCCAAAATTTTACTTCAACATGGGTGTAGGGTTGTGAGGTAGGTTAGATGCAAAACTTAGGGATGAGAAATGAGAACGAAAAGTTGAAGCTACAAGTTATAATTTGGGTGGTGGGTTATAGGAAAGATGCCATATTGTACTTGACATGAGGCAAATGGAGCCTGCAATGATGATGGAGACTATTTTAGAGACGGAGAAAGTTTCAAAGATGGAGACAAATATAGATGGGGTCATGGTGAGTCGATGGAAGGAAGCCAAAGGATAGTCACAAATAAAGGGATGGTGTAAAATTGAAGTGAAAATCATCGACTCATTAGACTATGCCAAAGATAATGGATTACCTAATAGAATCCCACTTCCACATAATGCCACTATCATCTTGAAAAATAAAATAATCAATTTGAAGACATCCGTGACACAATTTGAAGTCAGTTCAATAGCCTAGATGTAAATACTGAAAGTTTTCAAGAAAAATACATAAAAAATGTAAAATATCAAATTATGGGTCCTTTCTAGAAGTTTAGGATATCTATTTGACTAGAATTATCTAAACATTTGGGATATATATTTGATTAGAATTATAAATTTGAGTTGTGTAATTTGAATAATTTATAGTTAAAAGTAAATTGAGCTATTAAATTAATTTATATAATAAAAAAATAATAATAACAAAGACCATAATTTTACTGGATTGTGTCACCAAATTAAAGGAAAAAACACATACAATAATTTAGTTAACAAACACCCTTTTGAATATAGTATCATGAGTGAAATGTAATATTCAATGCAAATGGGGCTAAAATTTGTTCACCAACTAGTTGAAAAATCCATCCTTTTTTACATCGTGCAATTGTGTGATGTGATATGCTTATCATGCATCTTTAAGCAATGAAAGTGAGTAAATGAAAAGTGGGAGGATTGAGGCCATCTTGAGAAGTATACTTCAAAAGGACATGCCATGCAATAACATTTTACAATTTGTGGTCTTTATATTTTTATAGTTTCATAAATAAGGAGAAAATCAAGGCACCACGACTGGAATGGCCACCAGGCTGCCCCCCCTGTTTATTTCTCTCTTAGATAAGCTCATGCTAATGTAAGCCTACGTCATTGATGTAGATAGTACAACACACCCACCATAAACAATTGGTTATATAAGCACAAATCAATGCAATATTTTGATAACATGGAGACCTACATATTTTCTTAATGGCTGTTAACTGTTTGAGTAGCTTCATGAAGACTTCACTCAATGAACCTCTGATATAGACTGCACATTCTTGACATACTTGTTACAGGTCAATTTGGGAAATCAATCCCAACTTCTAGATCCGTATTATTAGGGTCCATCAAACCCTAATTCAATTGTTTTCATTCCCTAATGAAGTCAACCTACATCATGCTTGCCTCCCAAGAGTTTCCATGACACCATTCATCCAAAAAACACCCCTAAGGAGATCAACATAGTTAGCCTTCTATCAGGCCACATTGCAATGCAGAAACTTCACTGACTGGGTGCATTGCAGTGCACTTAGCCTTTGTTTCACCTGCACTGAGTGAGATTCATCAAATTTCTTAAATGAATCCATTGGATTCCTCATCCAATGGATACTTCTAGAAGTTTCCAAGTTGATCGAGCTCGCATTTGGATGAGGAAGATAACGAATGAACCTCAATCCATTATTCCTTCCTCCATGGAACCACTTCCCAAATTTGGCAGAGCATTCATCAAGGCCATTAATGGCTTAACCTCCTCCATTCAGCTATAAATTGACCAAGTATTCAAAGGCTAGTCTAGGTTGGAATTTCTTGAGCTAAGGAGATGATGTTTGAATGAGATTAGTAAGAGTATTGTAACGATGTTGAATTGTTGCTTCATGAGGAGAGAAGGGATCGAAATTGGAAGGAAGACACTGAATCAAGCATGAAAATTCATAGGTTATAATCTTTCCTTTTATCAATAAAAAATTCAAAGCTTTTTACATTCATGTTCTTATATGATGTATATCGTATTCTGGATTCTATGATATGTTTGATTAACAGATATTTATTGTATGCTTTGATGGGTTTCTATCTCGGCTTATGTGCATGTATTTTCCAAGCGAGTTAAGTACGAAAAGGAGTAGCGGAATCAGTCAAGGGAGAGAGGGAGCGAGCAAAAGCTACAGGTTGGTTTCCCTTCTTACCTCGCTTATCTGTTGATTAAAGAAAAGGTAGCGAATTACTTTGTCTATTGTTTCTAGACTAGCTACTAAGGCTAGAGAGTTAGGCATTTGTTGAAGCACTAAATTTTCTCGAATCAAATTGGCAACTCCACTAAGGAATGATCCTATCCCTTATAGTAGCTTATTAATCTCTTGAAGCACTTTGACATACTGTACTTCCTGCCATTTATGGAATTCAAGTCTAAATTCACTGAAAATTGAATCAAATTTAAGCATAAAGTTGCCTTCAGTGATCAGCGCACTTTTGTGACTAACACTGTACGCTGCACTGCACTTCTCGCATAGGAGCAATGCGATTCAGAGAACTATCTCTAACTGCTACCTGCGTTGATCCCTTTAGGGTCAGTTTTCCCATCTAGGAACTGAAAACTTCTGTCAATTTTTAGCAGTTTGAATTGCTTGTCAAATGTAAATGAAGTCTTGTCTCTGAAAATAGTTTTTATCTCCTTATTCGACCTGATTTAGACTGGATTGTTTGATGTTCTTTTATTTTTTTGTTTATCATTTGTTGTCCACTATCGAAAGGTAGTTTTTATCGATTGTTTTGTCGAAAATGAAGTGTCGTAAAGTCTTCCTTCATAAATAATTGATTGATTTATTTGTGCATTTGATTTGTATTTTCATTTAAAGTATCGAAAATCTTCATTTCTTTAAAGTTGAAAGTGTCGTACAGTCTTCCATTCCATTTAAAAGAAATTGTCATAAATCGACATCTTTTATGAAAAGAATTTTGAATTGTTTGTGCATTAGTTTTTCTTATTGCATCATTTACATTAAGAGAAACTAAAAAGAAAAAGAAATACATGCAATTTTCATTTTAGAGTTTGAGTTTGTGTGTTTGAAAGGCATGGTTTAGGGAATTGCATTAGTTTCTGCTCCTTGTTGTTTGTTCAAAAAGTACTTGTATGCTCTATCCCTCATAGCTGGGATTTTCATTGCTGAAAATAAATAGAAAGAGTGCTTCTAATTTTATTTGCATTCTTAGGAATTTCGAAAAAAATCTCATGGTGAACCCTCAAAGGCAAATTTTAAGCAAGATCAACCTAAAATTTACATCAATTAATCTAATAATGCATTGGAACTTAACTAAAACATCTAGAGGTCTAGGATAGAGACATGTTTCAGCATCTTTAAACCTAGTGGCTGTCATTTTCATTGAGGTTGGGTGATTCCTCCTCTCTGATTCGATAAGTACTAGTATGTACTTGTGCTCCCTGTACCATCGAGTATATAATGGGAAACTACAATAGGTTCAAATACTTTATCCCTAGGAAGCTGAGTCTACCACCTTACCGATTGTAATGCACCGAACATAACATTCAGGAAGATTCACTGCTGTATGTTAAATCCTTGATAATTTCTCCTTCATTTATCACCAAGGTGTATATTGTAATTTTATAATTAGTTTGGTAAACCCTCTTGTCTAGAATATCTAGAGCAGTCACTTTCATTCCTTTTTTACTCTTTAGCTGTAAAAGGATCATCTAAGCACTTGTCCCTTCAGGCTCATTAAACATCAAAGGTGACTAGAGTCTATAGAAATTCCCACTGCAAATCACCTGGTAATGCAATGTACTAAAGAAAAACACTTGATCTACTTCTACAAACAATTTAGCGGAAGCTTAATCGAACATGAGAAACATCAAGCATGAACAGATATAACTGAGAATGAGAAGTAATCAACCATAACATAGAAGATATATCACTGGGGAAAGCACTAGCCTAAAACCCCAACTCTGTATTATAATACAAGTGGAAATCTTATTCAAGTTACAAAAATAATCAGCTCTCAAGCTATCCCGCTCTCTCTGTGTTCAAACAATACTGCTCACAGTTTCAATAGACATAGAATATATCTTCCTCAAACCCTCCAAGCCTCCTATTTTCTTGCGTAGTTTTGATTTGGGTCCAATGATATCACATGTGTGAATTGGACTCATCACACTCACTCTAACCTCAGGTCCAACTGCACAATCCATAAGGAATAATATTCCTTCTGCATGCAAGGAATATTCACCAAGGAATATCCTAGCAACTGATAAAACAATGTCCCTCCATCTGATCTCAACTGGGTCTTTGACTGAATTGACATGCATGAGTTATCCATGATTGAATCTTCAGTTATCTGAATTATAATAGTTACATGCATGCAAGCATTAACTAACTGAAATCTCATTAATTTAACAAACTATTAAATTAATCTAACTGGACTTAACTAAGTTAAACTAAGTCAACTAATTACAACTCAATATTACAACTCGTCCTTATCTCTTTAACTGAAGGTTAAATTCCACAGTCAAAGGAGAAACTATTGCATGTACTCACATAGACTTCAAGTTTGATTTTCCTTAACTAATTAACTCAAGATGAATTAATTAATTAATTTCCAAACTGTTGTTGATATCAAATTCGAATTTTACTTCCTATGTTTAGTCCAGGGACTTACTAAAATAAGAAGGGATCCTGAAATGCTATTTTTAGAAAAGCTATTTTTAACACTTTCACTTTTCACCCATTGTTGCTAAGATCTCCAATGGTTGAACTGCTATTTATAGCTTAGCTATTTATAGCAGTGCTATTTTTAGCAATTCTTGTTGCAAATCTCAACACTCCCTCTCAACAAGAAAGGGATTATCAGTAACCCTAATCCTGTCTCTATGGAACTCGAACTTACATTTTGACAATCCCTTAGTCAAACTATTTTCACTCTACTCCTCGGTCAAAACATACTGCAACATTATGATCCTCTTGACCACACAGTCTTGTAGATGATGGTAACAGATATCTATATGCTTGCACCTATCATGAAACACTGGATTCTTAAAGAGTTTTATGCAACTCTGATTATCACAGTATATCACTATAGGATCCATCATCTGACCAAACAATCCCACTAGAATCTTCCACATCCAAATGGCCTTGCATGTTGCCTGACTGGAAGCCATGCATTCAGCCTTTGCTGAGCTAAGTGCAACTGATCTCTGTTTTCTGCTGTACCAAGTACCTGCAGCTAAACCAAGGTTGAAGATTCCTCTAGAAGTTCTCTTCCAGTCTGATGGACCACCTGCCCAATCTGCATCCGTGAAGCCTTGCAGCTTCACTCCCTCTCTCCATCTGCACCATAATCCGTACTGTGTAGTGCCTCTAAGATATCTCAGCACATGCTTCGCTACCTTCCAAAACATCTTGGTAGGTTGAACCATAGCTTGACTTAGCTGGTTCACCACAAAGCATAAGTTGGGTTGTGTGTTCACTAAATACGTAAGTGGACCCACCAGCTGCCGATAAACAGTAGCAGCTACTACCTCACCTGAAGTAGCATCCTCCTTCCTCTAGTTCCCAGCTAGAGGAGTCTGCATGGGCTTGCACTTCTCCATGTGAAAGCACCTGAGTATCTCATTGGCATACTTGCCTTGAGACACAAATACTTCCCCATTTTTCTACCACACTTCCATGCCTAGAAAGTAGTGCATGAGGGCCAATTCCTTCATCTCGAACTCTCTTGCAAGGTCCTCCTTCGAAGATTTCATCAGCTAATCATCACTTATCAAAATTAGATCATCGACATAAAGTACAGTAATCAATGGCTTACCTTCTACCATGATGTGGTAAAGGTTCGCATCAACTTCACTCTTGGTGAAGCCCAACCTAGTGAAATAGTTGTCAATCTTGGTATACCAAGCATGGGGTGCTTGTTTCAGCCCATATAGTGCTCGCTCGAGTTGGTAGACATGCGACTTGCGATCAAAGGTCTCAAATCCTTCGGGCTGCTCAATGTATACCTCTTCCTCAATATTCCCATTGAGGAACACTGTCTTCACATCCATCTGCTAGATCTTCCAACCCATCTGAGATGATAGAGCTAGCATCAATCTGATAGATGAGTACCTTGCTATGGGAGCAAAGGTCTCATCGTAGTCGATCCCCTCAACCTGTGAGAAACCCTGGGCAACAAACCTTGCCTTATGTTTCTCAACACTACCACAGCTGCCTACTTTACCTTGTAAAGCCATCGAGAACTAAACTCTAACTTATCTGTAGGTCTAGGGACAACATCCCACACAATTTTCCGCATGATAGAATCATACTCTTCTACCATTGCATCAACCCAGACTAGTTGCTATATTGCCTCCTAAAAAGAAGAAGGTTCGGTTGCTACACACTCCCCAACAAGGGCCATGTAGCCAGTGTATCTCTTGGGAGATCTCCTCTGTCTGCAGTGAGAGGATGGCTGCCCCACCTTCTCTCTCGCATCCTGCATCAATCTGTCAGCTTCCCATGAGCATTTCTGCTCGTCTCTAGAAGACTCTCCAGGAGTGGTAGTCTCCACTACTGGATCCTCTGCATGTGGCTAATCCACATCATCAGGAGGCTCCTCCTCCTTTGGAACTAAAAGTTCCTCATTGCCATGCAACTTGAGCTCCCTCTCAAGGGACACTCGCATGGCTCTCTGCTCATCGAACTTCAGATCCGTGTGCACTACGGTCCTCTGATTGGCAAGCAGAAACACACGATAGTTGTGGGGTGTAACTGTGTACCCCACAAGTATCCCCAACTCAGTTGTTGGGTCTAGCTTCTTCTAAGCATCTTTGGTCCCATGAGAGAAAACTGGTGATCCAAAGATGTGGAAGTGACTCACATCTGGTCACTTCCCTGAAAAAGCCTCCATAGGTGTCTCCATCCCCAAGATATAATGAGGATTCTGTTCTTGAAGATACACTATTTTATTGCATGCCTCAGCCCACAGATGAAGTGGTAGGCCTTGGTCATGTAACATCGCTCGAGCTACTCCCATAATAGATCTGTTCCTCATTTCGGCCACCCCATTCCGTTGTGGGTTATGGGGAGCTGTTAGTTCCCGTTTAATTCCTTCTGCTGCACAGAAGTCTTTAAATTGTTGGGAAATATACTCTCCACCATTATCGCTAGGAAAGGCTTTTATTTTCTTTCGAGATTCTTTCTTTGTCGAGGCTTTAAAATCACAAAACCTCAAGAAGGTTTGATCCTTCTTTTGCATAAAGTAGATCAACATCTGCGAGAAAAATCATCAATAAAAATAACATAGTACCTTTGTTTAGCAGTGGAGGCTGTAGAGAATGGTCCACATACATCTGACTGAACTCACTCCAGGATTGCTCCGACTCTACTATCCCGATCCTAAAAGGAATATTTCGCATACTTACCCAAGGTACAACCTTTGCATGTACTCATCTGCTCAAGTTTTCCCTTGGGTAATCTGGTAGAAATCTGTTGCATGATCTTCAAGGCCCCGTGATGCAAGTGGCCCAGTCTTCTATGCCATAGCTCACCAACATCTTGGTTTTGCACCACCTTTGCTTTGGAACTCAGTGCAACACAGTCATCTACCTCCAGCTTGTAGAGATTCTTTACTCGAATCCCAATTTGCTTGGTCTGTCCAGTGCTGATATGCCTTAGGAAAAATTTTCCTTTACTAAAGACTACATCACAACCTTTATCTTCTAGCATAGCAATAGACACAAGATTCTTTTTCAGACCTGGTACATACTTAACAACAGATAGGGTGAGAGGAGCACCATACTCCCTCTGAAACACAACTATACCTTCACCTGAGACACAGTACTTTCCATCGTTGCCCATCTCGATCCGCATTTGGAGATCCTTCTCCTCCAAGTTACTGAAAAGATTCTTGTCACCCAACATGTGGAAAGAGGCTCCACTGTCCAGGTACCAAACACATCCCACCATGGAAGAAACCATGCATGTAATAAGTGAGAAATCCAGCTCAAATTGTGAAGCTAGTGCATCACCATTAGATCCCTTTGAGAAACCCTTCTTGGATTTCTTCTTTAGACAATTCATAGCATAATGGCCCACTTCGTCAGAGTGAAAGCAACACACCTTCAACTTTTCAACCTTCTTCCCACCATGAGAAGATTTGGATTAGGATTCCTTCCCTTTCCCTTTCTTAGCTTTACTCACTAAAGCTATATTTTCTTCATTATCTTGTTTTGATGGAGATCCAACCCTGGTGCTACGCCTTATCTCCTCCTGCATTAGATCCAACCAATGTCATTCCCAATATGGCAATTTCTCTCTTCAATTAACCAAGTCCTGATAGCTATGCTAGCTTTTAGGAAGACTGAGGAGTGATAGACTCACCATGTCGTCATTAGCAGTCATGACCCCTACACTTGCAAGCTCATCCCTACAGGTGGTGAGTTTGTTCAAGAATGTAGAGATTGTGTTGCCCTTTTCGCACTTGATCTTTCGAAGTTTGTCCTTCAGCGCCAGCTTCCTCTGATCGTTGCTATTCTGATAAATATCTTTCAATGTTTTCCACATCGAAACAAAGTCTTCTTCCCATGGAGGCTCGAGACTATGTGATCTAGAACTCCCTCTATGAGGATTCTCCTTGCTCTGGCCACACACTTTTTCCATTCCGTCAGTTGAGTAGCATCAGTCAGCTTCTACACTTCTTGATCAATGAAGTCCTTTAGGCCGTTATCTTCTAATACTGCCTCCATGTGATCCTTCCAGGCGATATAATTCGAACTGCCATCAAGGGCATATTTGAGTCTTAAACCACTGAATGCCATTGGTGAAATATATGTGATAAGAACTCACTTCAATATTAAGAAACCAAACTTTGTACTTCTCCTGCTTGTATATTGTCCTTCCTTTATCACCTTTGCTCTGATACCATGTGGAAATTCCCACTATAGATCACCTGGTAATGCAATGTACTAAAGAAAAACACTTGATCTACTTCTACAAATAATTTAGCAGAAGCTGAATCGAACATGAGCAACATAAAGCATGAACAGATATAACTAAGAATGAGAAGTAATCAACCATAACACATAAGATATATCACTGGGGAAAGCACTAGCATAAAACCCCAACTCTGCATTGTCATACAAGTGGAAATCTTGTTCAAGTTACAAAAAGAATCGGCTCTCAAGCTATCTTGCTCTATCTGCGTTCAAACAATATTGCTCACTGACTCAATAGACATAGAATATATCTTCCTCAAGCCCTCCAAGCCTCCTATTTCCTTGCGCAGTTTTGATTGGGGTCCAATGATATCACATGTGTGAATTGGCCTCGTCACACTCACTATAACCTCAAGTCTAATTGTGCAATCGATAAGGAATAATATTCCTTCTGAATGCAAGGAATATTCACCAAGGAATATCCTAGCAACTGGTAATACACTATCCCTCCATCTGATCTCAACTAGGTCTCTGACTGAACTGAAATGCACGAGGTATCCATGAGTGAATATTCAGTTATCTGAATTACAGTAGTTACATGCATGCAAGAAATAACTAACTGAACTCTCGTTAATTTAACAAACTATTAAATTAATCTAATTGGACTTGACTAAGTTAAACTAAGTCAACTAATTACAACTCAATATTACAACTCATCCTCATCTCTTTAACTGAAGGTTAAATTCCTCAATCAAAGGAGAAACTATTGCATGTCCTCACATAGACTTCAAGTTTGATTTTCCTTAACTAATTAACTCAAGATGAATTAATTAATTAATTTCCAAACTGCTGTTGATATCAAATTCGAATTTTACTTCCTATGTTTAGTCCAGGGACTGACTAAAATAAGAAGGGATCCTGAAATGCTATTTTTAGCACTTTCACTTTTCACCCATTCTTGCTAAGATCTCTAATGGCTGAACTGCTATTTATAGTAGTGCTATTTTTAGCATTTTCTATTTTTAGCATTTCTTGTTTCAAATCTCAACATAGTCATCTTTTGTTTTTTCTTGGCTCTTTAAAAATGAAAAAGCGAAGTTGTGTTCCAGTGTTGTAAAAATTAATTGACCATGGATAACATCCTCCACGCTCCTTCCTTAGTTGATCTTAGGTTGAAGCACATGGCGACAAATTCGGAGTCCACCAATCAAGGAATTGCTTTTGATGGGAATCCTAGTCTTTTTCCTCCTTTTGGAAATATTGGTGCTCCTTATATGGCTACATTTTCCCTTCTAGGATTTACCATTGGCTTGCCAGTATGGTTGTTTTCAACCTTCTTGGTTCAAAATGTCATGATCTCTCCGCAATCGAGTACACCTCCAACTGGAAAAAATCAACCTCTTTTTGATCCTAAGGTCGACCCTTTGCCTTCTTCCTCAGTCATTTCTTCCTCCCCTTCTTCTTCTTCACCTGGTGAAAGTATTGGTACTAGTAACCAGGTGGCTAAGAAGAAGAAGAAAGGGAAGAAGAAGAAGAAGAAGAAGCAAGTTTAGCAGAGGGAAAACCAAGCAACCATTGCTTTGAATGAAACATCAGATGAGAAACCATCCATCAAGACTTACAAAGTTTGATATCCATGCAAACTTTGTGCGGGAAACCATCTTCTTTGAAATTGTCCTGATATTCCTCAAATCTTAGAGGAATGGTCTTCTCGTTCACATCATCCTGTGTCATCAACTTCTAGAGATCATGTTGATGACACACTATCAACTAGTGGTAGTAAAGATCATGGAAAGAAGGGAAAGTCAAGTTTCCATGTAGGTTATGTGAAGGGAATCATCCCATTCGCCTTTGTCCCTATTTGGATGAAGCCAAAAGAGTGTTGGATAACCGTCCTGCTTCACCGCAGCGACTTCCATCTGGTTACAAGAAACTATCCCTAAATCCTTCACTAGTTGATGGATTGATTGACCAAAATCAACTATCGGTCAAACCCACTCTCTCTGAAAGTGAATCCTATGAGTCTATACCTGACCCAAATCAACAGGTCATGGTAACAGTTGACCCGATTTCACCTTCAGCTAATTGTACCTTTCCAAAAGAGACTGAAAATGATACCACTCAAGTTCTTTTCATTTCTTCAGATTCAAATGAACCTGGGGACAATCCTCCTGTTCCATCAAGACAGGAGGAAAATCCTCCCATTCTTGTAACTTAACGGGTTAATTCTCTTGTTTCTACGATACCCCCTCCAAGTAGTCTAGTCACTTCCTTTGATTGGAATCAACTAGCAAGATTTTTCCTTCCTTCTTATGTGCCTTTCCAGATCATAGTAAAAGTTTGTAATATGATTGTATCTGGCACTATTATAGATGAAGGTGCTTCAATGAGCATCCTTTCCTCAACTTCTTGGCAAGCACTCAGTTTGCTACCGCTTGTGCCAGTTACTCGGAATTTGTTGGGTTTTAACAGAGGAACCAGTCAACCATTAGGGATTCTTCCTCAGTTACCCTTTACTTTGGGAGGAAAAACCGTTTATCTGAACGTGATGGTAGTGCCAGGACCTTTAGATTACAATTTACTTCTTGGGTGTGACTATGTTTATGGCATGGGAGCTATTGTTTCCACACTGTTTCGAGTGATGTGTGTCCCGCATGAAGGCAGAATTGTCACCATTGAATAGCTTTCATTTCCCACTCCAAATATGGCTCCTAGTCAACCATCTTCCCTAAATGGTCCTTTTGTACCAATGGTATCATCCCCGTTGCGGGTTAATTATGTTGCAACTTGTTCCATACCTACATCAACTGACGATCAATTCAGTGATGTTGTACACCATGTACTAGGGGCATTGGAACCAGATCTCTCCTTTATGACCTCTTATGAGTTGTGATCCAAGGAGTTTGAGGATAGTTCGTTGTCTTGTGTCAACCTTGTTAAAAAATGAAACAAGGAGTACGGGGATGGTTCTTTTACTAACCTTGGTAAAAAATGAAATAGGTCCCATGAGGATAGTTCCTTGTCTTGTGTCAACATCGTTAAAAAATGAACCCAAGGGTATGAGGATAGCTCTTTTACTGTGTCAACCTCATTAATGAAATGGAGGATATGAGGACAATTATTTTACTGTGTCAACCTCGTTAAAAAATGGAACAGGTCCATGAGGATAGTTCCTGGTCTTGTGTCAACCTTGTTAAAAATGAAACAAGGAAATTGAGCAGAGTTCCTTATCTTATGCCAAGCTCATTAAAAAATGAAATAAGGTACCCTGGAGCAAAGTTAAAAGTCAAGTCTTTGATTAGATCTCGTAAGATCCCAGTCAAGTCTTTCACTTGATCTCAGAAAAGAACCTTCATTCCATCCACTTGATAGCCATGAGTAGTCTACTTAGGTGAATGTAATGAAGCTTGGGGGGCATGCAACTAATGGTAAAGTTAAGTTTACCTGTAGGTTATGTGAAGGGAATCACCCCATTCACCTTTGTCCCTACCTAGACGAAGCCAAAAAGGTGCCTGCTTCATCGCAGTGGCTTCCATCTGGTTACAGGAGACTCTCCATTTCATCATGCTAGGGGCATGTAAACCAATTCAAACATAGTTTTTGTTCATTTTGAGCTTGTGTAAACATGAAACTGAATCCAAGCATAGTTTTCCGTTTCAAGCTTGTGTAAACATGAAACTGAATCCAAGCATAGTTCCCTATGGTTCAAGCTTGTCTAAAAATGAACCCATTTCCATTTTAACCCTTGTGATTGCCATTCTATCAGCATTTTCTATCGGATGAGCCCTAGTTGTTTTATTTCATCACCACCATCTCTTTGGCTGATCATACGCTTTAACTTTGTTGTTTTACCCTTTTTGAGGAGCAGTTGCAATGAGTGGTCTTATTAACCAGCCTGTTCACATAAATCAACATGTTTTGAGAAGTTCCAACATCAACGGAACCAGTTGCTACCCTAGATACCACTCATTCCTCAAAATGGAGTCCTCTTTAAACTCTTTTGAAACTCTCTAAATATGAAAAGATTGTCAAGTGCTTGTCTATTCCAGCTCATTAAAGGATTGGAAATGATATCTCTCTTGTATTATTTTATGCTTTTTTAGACTTGAGAGATTATTTTACAAAACGGAACTTGTGGAGTTTCCTTTTAGTCCCTTTTCAGACTCTCTAAATGTGAAAAGGACCGATTTATCTTTGTCGTTAAACTTGTTAAAAACATTAAATAGCAACAAACTTGTCCATCTAGAAAAGACCGAGTTTCACCTTCGCTAGACTCGTTAAAACATCAAATACCGATGGATTCACCTGAGTGGTGGAATTATACAACAAGCATATGTTATCCTCCTCAAGATTGATAAAAAAATAAAGAGGTACTAGTCAGAAATGACTGGGGAAATTGGGAAAAGCCGAGAAAACTTTATGGTAGCAGGTCGCTCTTGAAAATGAAACTTTCACCTCATCACCATGACTATGTGGGTTGGATCATTCAGCTTGATGGTTATCGCACCATTGGTCTATCATACCATCCATCACTTTGTTTTGGGTCAATGCTACCAATTCACTTCAGTGTCGCTAATATGTTCAAGAGAAGTCATTTAGTTCAAAACTTCATCCTTTATAATACAGTAAACCTTCATTTTCATGCCCGCCATTCCTAAACCTTGTGTTGTCAATTGTTTTTTCATCTCTAAAATCATTTATCTCGTTACGTGTAGTTGATGTGGGATACATCAAGGCCCTCTTGCGATGAGTTGCTTCTTGTCGACATTAGCACATCATCCAAGAAGTTGTCTTAGAAACACCCCTTCAGTACCTTAAGGCTTGCATACATCAATGGCAGGTTTCTCGCTTCCGGTGATAGGTTGACATCACTGGCCTTCGATTGGAAGACTTCGTATGGTGTTCGACATCAAATCATTTATTCACACCTTGCGAAATGTACTACAGTACCTTGAGGGTCATTATCATTATCGGTGATTCCTCTCACATCTGTTAACGGCTTACATCATTGGCTGGTAATCAGATGATGTCTCTCCATGTTCGACCTCAGATCATCTATTCACATGGTTATACTTGTACAACGAGTGAAGATTGAATGATATTGAAGACCCTAGATCTAGTTTCATCCATTTGAGCTAAGATATATTTATGAGTACGATATCAAATGTACAAATGGCCTTACATTCATGGTCATCCATTGAAGGGTCTATATATGTAGACGACTATATTTGTACATGTAATGAAAGCTTATAAGCTGAGCATGGGTATACCTTCCCTCAGCTAGTTCATGAGAAAAAATTAAATTATCATGATATTTGTATTGTAACTGATGCAGGTCACCTTCCACTTCAAAACTTTCTCTCCAAGTGGTAAAGCATCTCACTTAACATGTTTATTTTTGACTTCATGCTTTAGGGGGCAACTGTTACAGGTCAATTTGGGCACATCAATCCCAAATTCTAGATCCGTATTATTAGGGTCCATCAAACCCTAATTCAACTATTTTCATTCCTTAATGAAGTCAACCTACATCATGCTTGCCTCTCAAGAGTTTCCATGACACCATTCATCCAAAAAATTCCCCTAAGGAGATCAGCGTAGGTACCCTTCTATTAGGCTACATTACAATGCAGAAACTGCACTAACTGGGTGCGCTGCAGCACACTTAGCCTTTGTTTCACCTGCGTTGAGCGAGATTCATCGAATTTTTTAAATGAATCCATTGGATTCCTCATCCAATTGATACTTCTGGAAGTTTCCAGGTTGATTGAGCTGGCATTGGGATGAGGAAGAGAATGAATGAACCTCAATCCATTATCCCTTCGTCCATGGAACCACTTCCCAAATTTGGCAAAGCATTCATGAAGACTATTAATGGCTTAGCCTCCTCCATTCAGCTATAAATTGACCAAGTATTCAAAGGCTAGTCTAGGTTGGAATTTCTTGAGCTAAGGAGATGCTATTCGAATGAGATTAGTAAGAGTATTGTAATGATGTCGAATTGTTGCTTCATGATCAGAGAAGGGATCGAAACTGGAAGGAAGACACTGAATCAAGGATGAACATTCATGGATTGTAATCTTTCCTTTTATCAATAAAGAATTCAAGGCTTTTTCCATTCATGTTCTTATATGATGTATATCGTATTCTGGATTCTATGATATGTTTGATTAGTAGATCTTTATTGTATGCTTTGATGGGTTACTCTCTCGGCTTGTGTGCAGGTACTTTCCAAGCGAGTTAAGTATGGAAAGGAGCAGTGGAATCGATCAAGGGAGAGAGGGAGCAAGCAAAAGCTACAGGTTGGTTTCCCTTCTTACCTCTATTATCTATTGATTAAAGAAAAGGTAGGAATTACTTTGTCTGTTGTTTCTAGACTAGCTACTAAGTCTAGAGGGTTAGGCGTTTGTTGAAACACTAAATTTTCCCGAAACAATACTAAACAATAACCTTAATTTCACTACATATTCGAAAATACCTCTAATATTCACTTTATTTAACACCCTACCAATACAAACCTAATAAACCTTCTCAATTTAAGAAACCTGTACATTCGCTAGATATTGTAGGTATCTATTTTTCATTAACATTTTTTATACCCCTTTATATTTTTTCATTAACTTTGAGCTTTGGTTTTTATACACAACATATAAAGCAATTTAACTTGTAATATTTGTCCAATATATTATGTCATTTTTTTCTCAAAATATATCCCCCAATATGAATCTACATCATATGGTATTTCTCCCCCAATGAAGCCCCTGTGGGTAGATTCGTAGAGCATTATGTATTTAGCAGGTTCAACACCTACAATGTGTGGTACCTATATATGCATTCATTAATATTGTCCGAATATTTCATACTGGATGCAAAATTATGTCATGAAAACGTAGAGCTCTGAGGAACTTATTTTTCTATTTTCATTCTAAATCTTCATTTTCAGTTATTTGTGAAGCGATCGTGTTAAAATAATTTCTTTTAGGATTTTGGAGCTCATAATCTATATATTCTTTCAAATTTGTTATTCCAATCAAAATCTCTTAGAAGCTAACATGATTTCCTCATTGAGTTTTACTTAATCATCATTTTAATTGAACCAAATATCCATATTTTATTATTTGTACAAATATGTAATATGTTTTGAAACTAAGTATATATGCAACCCTGCATTTTATCTCTATCTTTTTGTTAGAAATTATTAGGTTCAATAAAGCTTGGAAATTTCAAAATTAAAAGCTACGTTCAAAGAATTTATTTTTATCTTTAATTCTTAAATTTAATATCTTTTCAAATTCAACTATATTGGAAATATACATCTTTTGTAATATATAGCTCTGAATCTGGTTGATTGATGAAACAACCACACCTTATCAATCATTTACCTAAATACTTTTCGCTAGCTTATTGAGAATAATTTTTCCTTACATAGAGTAGGTCAATCTAATTTATCTTAGCAAGTTAACCAGGGATTGAGATCCTAAAATTGGCTATGATCATATCCCTCCTCTTTAGATATAAATTAAAATAATAAAGCTAAATTATAAATATTCATGTGACTATTATTCAAGTATGTTGAATTATGTATGTTTCATTTTGTTAACTAATTGTTTTTCTCAATAGATCTTTAATTATTTCTAAGAAATTAATGCAACCAAATTTTGGGAGGGAAGAACCTATTGTATTGGAGAAAGATAAGTCAGGTGCATGTGACATTGATGAACCCCCAAGAGTTTCCTTGAAGGTTGAAGTTCTGGTGTTTATCTCACTCATGAACCACCTCAAGAGCTGAAATATTCCACCTATCAGTAGTTTATCCACTGATGAAACTTCCATATTGTCCACTCTCTTATCCTAAAAGTGAGATAAGTTATATGCATTCTAAAATATTGGCATGAATGTGAATATGCATGAACAATGTGATTGATAAAGTGTGTAGCTAGTCAATGAAGGTAATGTAACCTTGTAGCATCTTGTTTCTCCTATTTTATTAGTTAAAAATCCTCAAGAGTGCTCCATATCAAGCTTTGGAATCTACCTCAGGGGTGACAACTACAAGTGGTAGTGGTTGTAGCTTTTGTATGGTTGGGTGGTGTAATGTACCCAACCACTTAGGATAAATAAGATGGGTTTCTACTAGCTTAATAAGTTCTAGTAGTATAATGCAGTGAAATTTTTTAATAAGGGATAATGATTCAGCTAGGAGAAACTTTATAATTTCCTAAGGGGTGAAAGGGGACATATCCTAGGCTAATGAAAAATCACTTCGATTTTATAAAATGAAAGTATCCTAAAGTGACTTAATAAAATATTATAAATGTAAAATGGCAGCAAAAGTGGTCACTCAATTATAAAAAAAAAAAGAGAAAAGTGAGGAGCTTCTCCTCCTTCTTTCAGTTCAATTTCGGAGAGAAAGAACTCTTGAAGAGTTTTTGGAGAGAAGCTTAGGATTTTGGAAACCCTAGTCACCCTTGCTAGCTTAGGTGTCGAAACTAGACACACTACTTTTTCCAAAGAGTGAAATCACTCATATTTCACCATTGTTCTCTCATGGAGAAAAATATTTGTAGGAGATATTGAGCTTGAAGAGGTCCGACCTATTGATTTTATTTCCAGAGATTGTAAATTTTATATATCTGCTCATAGGTGGAGATTCAAGCCAAATAAAAGGATGACATTACCAAAGAAGCATGCCAAGCTCTGCCACACTTTAATGCGTCAAATTTTAAGGGTTTAAAGTTGTGTTCCTACAGCCAAAAGGACTGTATGATTTTTGGTTACCTAAGGTTAAACTTATGTCCACAAGGCAATGGGTCTCATTCCATCTAGAGGTTTTTGACCCTATATTTATTTTGGGAAGAGTCCAAACCATAAAAGGGACCTATTCTTTTACTCTAAAGGGGTCACAATCATCCCATACACTGTTGGTTGAATGTTCTCCAGCTGGGGCCAAATTTGGAAGAATCACTTAGCTGATTTTCGATGCAAAAATTAGATGTTCACCTACTATCAATTCACTACTCACACATTCCATCATGTGTTGAGCTCTATGTGATTGACATCACTAGTGTTTCAAATAGAGATAGGACATTGAATAAGTCATCCTCTTAGAGCATTCACTCTAATTAAACTCAAAGATTAAACCTATTCATAAGCCTGCCCAACATAGTCATCAATTCGAGGTTCCATTGTGTTATTTCTCAACTTTGCATATTTGTTGTTTGTTTAGTCAAAGGTTGAACATTTTTGAGCCCATGTTATACAAATATGGACTCATATTTAATAGACTAAATTGAACTTTATATTCTACTTTTTACTGTCCATCATTCCTAAGTTGCTTTTTGTTATTCACTATAGTTTGGAATACTGATTTGGGTAGCATTAATTATGTTGCACCATCATTTGGAAATAATATTTATCAAATGAACTTACAACAATATGTTCATGAGATGTTTGAAAGAATTTATGATGGAAAGAGCTCATTAAAAGCTCAAAAACCTATGGCCATTTTGGATAGATATCCAAGTAGCAATTTTACAATGTTATAAGAGAATGTTCTTGGACAACCGTGGGGTATAAGGAAAAATTATTAGCGATTTGATGAGTGGTAAGGATAACCCATACATCACCTAGAAAATACAATATAGAACCAAATAGGCAACTCCCATTTCTGAAGAAGATGACTCTCCAAGAAAGAAAATGAGGAAGAAGAGACCCATAGCAAGGGGAAGGGGGTAAAAGAAACACTTGAAATAGAAGAGCCAAACATGGGTGACAAGGAGGCATAAGCATTTAACAACATGCTTAGTGCAGTAAGTGGTTTTTCTAAGGGCTAAAATTAAGGAGACATTGGACCTCATGAAAGGGATGACAAACAAGGGGACTTCCACTGAAAGGGATCATGTTATTGGTGAGGGGTCCAACAATGTTGAGGGAAGCCATGCCCATATGATTAGATAGATCCAATCATGCTTATATAGCAGAATACCCAAACCCAACATGCCTTTGTTCCTACATGAGACAACAGAGCATGAAACAAAAGCAAAACAATCAAGGGATTCCTTATGTATATTATTTGGAGGAGTATAGGGCATTGGGACATGAGCTTTTAGCTATCATGAGTTTCATTAATTTATACCATATACAATTAAATAGCAAACATAGGATAGTTCAAAAATATTTTGGGTGGAATAATAAGTTGCAAAAGACATTGGGGAAAGTGATTATTCGTTGCTTTGATGGTTCATCTAAATGCTCATCCCGATCATGGGTCCACAAACTAGATACATATTTCCAGGTAAATCTAATGGCAGAGGAGGAGAATATTAATTTAGAAACATCACACTTGGATGGAGAAGCGTGGTACCATGAGTTTGTGAATATGGGTCATAACAGAATCTCCTCATATATTGATTTCACTCAAAGGCTTATTGAATGGTTTGATAGGAAGGACCTAAAGCTTCATTTTAGAGAGTTGGACCAGCTCAGCCAGACAGGTAGTCCTTAGGGTTATATTTCACAGTTTCAGAGACTAACAATTATTATAACAAATATCTAAGAGGCTAGGTTGGTAATTCTATTTGTAGAAGGGTTTTCACAGCCTCTACATGGTTGTGTCAAATGCTTTGAATCCACCACTCTTTGTATGAAAATTAACAATACCAATGATATGAAGGATGTCACTTCTAAGAATAAAATCACTCCTAAACATTCTTTCCTCTAGAAGAGAAATGATGTAAAACCTTTTAAGAATAAGTGGACTAGGAAACCAAAGATGGAAGAGGAGAGGAGTTAAGAAAGAAGAAGCTTTATTTCAACTATCAAGAGCTTTGGGCACCAGAGCACATATGCATAGTGAAGGAAAAGGTGGGAAAGCCCCACTATATTGAGGTGTACTTGGTGTTGGCATTATGATTCTAGTTTGGCTCTATGGTACAGGTGTTGTACTTGATGGTAACTCACTCAAGTGGAAAAATTCTGTTCAGGCTCTCAAAATGATGGAAAATAAGAGGTTCGCAGGTGCATCGTTCAAAAGGTGCGGACCCGCAGGTTCTCCGTCCAGGATGTGCGGACATACCCGCAGGTTATCGGTTCATAAGGTGCGGTCCCCAGTCCACTCACTCCAATGCAGGGAAGCGCGCTCACGTGGGGTTTCTTATGTTTGGCCCTTGATATTTAGCCCGTCGTTCATGATCCTATGGTTTTGGCCCATGGTTTAGGATCTAAATTATTTGAACCCTTGTTTGGATCCCTTGTATTGGTTTTCGATGGTTTTGTCCCATGGTTTGAATAAGGGCTTGCCTATAAAAAGGAAAAGAGATCACTTGGCTAGACACTTGTGAAATTTGAATATCTTAAGATCTGAAATTTTGGGTGTTTTGGTTTTACAAAGCTAGATCTAAATCAAGGAGAAAACTTAAGGCGAATCTATTGAGAAGTTGTGATCTCTCAGGCACATGATCAGATCTCTGGATCTAATTGTCTGTGACACATTGGAGGACTGTTAATTTGGCCCTAATCAGAGGTTCACAAGTGATCCACAACGTAAGTGTGGAGGTACGCAGTGCAGGAGAAGACGCAATGCGGGGGTACGCAGCGCAACAGAAGGCGCAGTGCGAGGTATGCAGCTCAGAAGAAAGCACATTGCGGAGGTACACAGAGGCACAAAAGGACCAGTGCGGAGGTACGCTGTCAGACGAACAGTGAAGGTGCGGATCTGAGCTGAGGTACGCAGTTTAGCAGAAGGAGTAAGTGCGGTGATACGCAGAGCAGCAGAAGGATCCAGTGCGGATCTGTGCAGTTCAGGCACAGAAAGACTGCGGATATACGCAGGTTTATATTGGTGAAGTAGCGGACCTGTCTTGAAACATTTGTTGGCTATGTTTTATCTATTGCTGCAGAGTTCTGGGTTTAGATTTCTGGTATTACTTTTCTGTTTACATCATTCTGAGAAGTTGGGTGATTCATTGGTTGATTGTATAAGGAGATTGGGTGATTTGCATGTACTTGATGATTATTTGATCTTCTTGGATCCAGTCTGAAAATTAATGAAACATGGTCCTTAAAGAAGTAGAAGAGCAAAGGGGGTTGTAGCTCCCTTCCAGGAGAGACTGGAAAACGAGAGAGAGTTGTAGCTCTCTGTAGGTTGCAGCCTGCGTAGTGGTAAAGGACTACACCAGTACAAAATCCTTGTAAAAGAAGTTTCTAATTGAAAGAAGATAGAGACATATTGCAGCAGGTGGTTTTCACCCACATTGGGTTTCCACCTTATATCTGGTGTTCTTTGGTGTGCTTATCTGTTTTTCTTGTTCTTGTTCATTATTATATGGCACTGACATACAAATTAATGATCAATATCTGAAGAATAAATTAAAGTATAAATCTAGAAGGCATATTGAAAAGAATTTGATAATACTGATTCACCCCCCCTCTCAGTATTATTTCCAGCAATTGGTATCAGAGCAGATTCTTCATAAGAAGCTTGATCGCTTGGAGAAAGATCTTGCATCATGAGCAACTACGAGAGGGAAGCATCAGTCAGGCCACCAATTTTTGATGCGACAAACTTCGTTTATTAGAAGGTAAGAGTTACTGCCTATCTTCAATCTCTTAGTACAGAAGTCTGGGATATCATAGATACAGGGTATACTTTTCCATCAGCAACTCCTACAGATCCGGCTGAAAAGAAGAAATATGAAACAAATGCAAAGGCAGTCAATACTCTATTAGGATGCCTATCTCAATCAGAATTTGTCAAGGTAATGCAGTTTAAATCTGCAAAAGAGATATGGGACAAGATTGTTCTGAGCTATGAAGGAGATGATCAGGTAAAACAAGCAAAACTTCAAACTCTCAAGATTCAGTATGAAAATCTCAGGTTGTATAATGATGAAAGTGTGGCTAACTATTTTCTTCGTGTAGATGAGATTGTTAATTGTATGAAAAATTGGGTGAAGAAATAAAAGAGGCTGTTGTGGTTGAAAAAGTTCTAAGATCTTTGTCCCCTAGGTTTGAATCTAAAGTTTTTGCTATAGAAGAAAAAGAGAATCTACCAAGCCTTAAAATGTCATAGCTGCACGGAATTCTAACTGCTTATGAAATGAGGAAAGGAGGTCCATCAGAAAGGAGAGAAGCTGCCTTCAAGGCTTCAGGCAAAGGTGAGTACTACGAGTCAGGACATGTGTCAGAAGAAGAAGAAGAATCAAATTCTGTCAGAAATCTTCAACGGGGTACTGGACGGTTCTGAGGTAAGTTACCTTTCAAATGCTTTGCTTGTGGAAGAGTCGGTCACTATGCTGCCAAATGTCCTCACAAGGATAAGATTGACAAAGGGAAGGAACCTGTTAGATGGAACAAGAAACAGAATGCAACTAAGAAAAGTTACTACACTCATGAAGACAGTGATGGCCTATCAAATAGTGACAAAGATGAACGAGGTAATGATTATAAACTTTTGATGGCTTTTGAAGATGATGATTGCATGGATGCTATAGATGTGGATGAATTTTATGAAGAGATTTCTAGACTCAAGACATGTTTAGAAGAAAAGAATGTGATCATTGATAATCTGCAATTTCAACTTGATGAAAAAGAAAAATCTCTTGAGAAGTTAGAATGTGAAATTGTTGGCCTTAGAAAAGAAATTGAGAAAACAAAGGTTCTTAATCTTAAGTTTGTTAAAGGATCTAAAACTCTGGATGAGATTATCAATGTACAGCGTTCTCCTCTAATTAAGACAGGTCTGGGTTATAATGGAGAAACATCTCAAGCATCCACCTCGAAGAGTTATCTTGATGCAGCAAGGAGGAATGAGCAAAAGCCCAATGGAGATCATCAAGTAAAGCAGGGATGAATTACATCAAGAACAAACAGATACTACCAGGTAAACCAGGGGAAATCCATCTTAAGGGTGAACAAAAGCTACAACCGGCCACAGGTAAAAACTTCTCAATTTGCTTCAAGAATGGATGACAATAGAAATTACAATCATTTGGCTGGTAGATTTGATAATCGCAGAACTTTCTTCAATGGACAATGTTTCTCTTGCCATAACTTTGGTCACAAAGCAGCTCAATGTGTTTCCTATAAGGCAATCATGACTAGAGAAGCTCAAAAACAAAGAAGTATGTCCGAGATTACAAAAAGGACCTATAACAACTTTTCGGCCCTTGAAAATGAAATTGAATGTTCTATTTGTAATAACTTCGGTCATGAAGATTCTGAATGCAGGAGCAGGTTTTGGCAGAAAAAGGAACAAGCCTCAAGCACCCGAACATGGAGAATAAAGGAACCACAACCAGAAAGATGTGGGATAGCTTTTTATGTAGAAGGACTGGAAAATCTATGGTACATCGACAACAGATGTTCGAAGCATATGACAGGTGATAAAGAAAAACTTGAATCATATACTGCTTTAGAAAAGGGTAAGAAAGTTTCTTTTGGAAATGATACCCCTGCAGCCATAAAAGGAAAGGGCACTACTCAGTTGAAGGAAAAGGTCAAAGCTAGAAATGTTTTGTATGTTGATGGCTTGAAGCATAATCTACTAAGTGTCAGTCAAATGTGCGATCAAGGAACCGAGGTAATATTTCGATCAAATGGATGTAGCGTTCGTGATCTCGATACAGGAAAATCAGTAATCAAAGGCCGAAGAACTCCAAATAATCTATACATATTTGAAGAAGGACAACAACAATGCTATTTGAGTAAGGATGATGAACATTGGTTATGGAACTGGAGGTTGGGGCATATAAACTTTTCAAAAATAAGGAAAGCATGCAAATACCAGGCAGTTCGTGGTCTTCCAGATATCAAAATTCCAGACAACACCATATGTAAATCATGTCAGTTTGGTAAGCAAACGAGAACTAACTTCCCTGAGAAGGAAGGATCAGCCAGCAGGCCTCTTGAACTAGTCCATACAGATGTATGTGGTCCATTTAGGACAAGGTCACCTCGAGGAGAAGAATACTTTATATTATTCATTGACGGCTTCTCCAGGATGGTTTGGTTGGGACTTATGAAACACAAGGATGAAGCATTTGAAAAATTCAAATCTTTCAAAGCCTTGGCTGAAAACAAATCAGATCACCAAATTAAGTGCCTCGGGTCTGACAGAGGTGGGGAGTTTACCTCAAAAGAATTTTTCGATTTCTATGAGGAACATGGAATAAGAAGGGAATTATCTATAGCTAGGACTCCTCAACAAAATGGAGTGGTGGAAAGGATGAACGGAGCGGTCCAACAAATGGCTTGTGCTATGCTTGATGGGTCTGGGACTCCCACAACCTTCGGGGGTGAAGCTCCATTTGCTGTGGTTGTTATTCTCAACAAAGCAAATGTCTGAGTGAACAACACTCAAACTCCTCACGAGCTCTGGTATGGTGAGACTCCTTCGGCAAAGCATTTCAAAATTTTTGGGAGCAAATGCTATATCAAGAACACTGATGAATAGCTTGGCAAACTTGGACCTAGAGAAGATGAAGGCATTCTCCTTGGTTATTCTCCCCATAGCAAAGCATATAAGTGTTACAATAAAAGACTTGGAAGAATTTTTGACAGCATTGATGTAGTGGTTGATGAAAAAGGATACATCCCTAGGCAAGTAAATCATGAAAATATCGAAGAGGATGAAGACTACTGTTCAGATAAGAAAAATTACGAAGAAGAACCTCAAGAGGCACCTGAGGAGCAAATAAGGATATAAGAGAAGACTCCATCCAGGTACGTTCAAAAGAATCATCCAGAATCTCAGATTTTGGGGCAAAAAGAAGCAGGTGTACAAACAAGAAGAACAATTGCAGAAACCTCAAGCTATTTGGCATTGCTCTCCTCCACTAAACCACAAAATGTAAGAGAGGCATGCAAAGATGAATGCTGGGTCAAGGTGATGGATGAAGAACTTGAGCAGATCGAAAAGAACAACACTTGGGAGTTGGTTCTTAGACCAAAAGATAAGAATGTCATAGGGACAAAATGGATCTTCAAAAATAAGTTGAATGAAAATGGAGAAGTAATTAGAAACAAGGCCAGACTTGTGTGTAAAGGGTATGCTCAACAAGAAGGAATAGACTTCGAAGAAAATTTTGCTCCCGTTTCTAGACTTGAGGCCATCTGAATGTTCCTTGCTCTCTCAGGCTTTCAGAAGTTCAAAGTTTTTCAAATGGGCGTGAAATCAACCTTTCTGAATGGGGACTTAGAAGAAGAAGTTTACATTGAGCAACCAGATGGTTTCATCCTTGGGAATGATCCAAATCTTGTATGTAGACTGAAGAAGGCTCTCTATGGTCTTAAACATGCTCCAAGGGCTTGGTACTATCGTTTTGACAAATATCTTCATCAATAAGGTTTTTCAAAGGGATCAACAGATAGCAATATTTACATAAAAATTGAAAATGACAAATTACTAATACTTGTTGTGTATGTAGATGATATTATCTTTGGCAGCAATGAAGAAGCTATGAGTCAAAGCTTTGCCTTGGTGATGCAGAAAGAATTTGAAATGTCTTTGCTTGGAGAACTGACATATTTTCTTGGATTGCAAATCCAACAAAATGAAGGTGGAATCTTCTTGTCTCAAACCAAGTATCTCAAGTAGATTTTGAAGAAATATGGCATGGAAGATGCAAAACCAGTATGTACCCCCATGGTCATAGGATGTAGCCTCAATGCAAATGATAAATCAGCAGCAGTGCATCAACCAACCTACAGATCTATGATTGGAAGTCTACTTTATTTAACAGGTACCTGACCAGACATCATGCATGCAGTGGGAAGAGTTGGAAGATTTCAGGCAAATCCAAAGGAAACTCATCTTCAGGCAGTGAAGAGAATTTTCAAGTACATTCAAGGAACTCAAAACTATGGCTTATGGTATCCTAGAGATACAGATCTCACTCTTCATGCTTATACAGATGCAGATTGGGCCGGAAGCGTGGATGACAGGGAGAGCACAAGTGGTGGTGCATTTTTTATGGGTTCCAGATTAGTATCTTGGTTCAGTAAGAAAAAGAGTTAGATTGCTTTATCTACAGCTAAAGCGGAATATGTGGCTGCTGCATCTTGTTGCACTCAACTCCTTTGGATGATGCAGACCTTGTAGGATTTTCAAATATATTGTACTCCACCTATCTCCATCTTATGCGATAATACAAGTGCAATTAGCATTTCAAAGAACCCAGTCATGCATTCAAAGACCAAGCACATACCGATCAAGTATCACTTTCTCAGGGAACAAGTGCTTGAACAAAAGGTCAAGTTGGAGTATGTTCCTTCTAAGGAACAAGTTGCTGATATACTCACCAAACCATTTCCCAGGGAGACCTTTGAATACCCCAGGCAAAAGCTGGGGGTTGTTGATGCATCATCTTGTTGTTGAATCTCATCTGTTTCAGAGATTGTTGGTTGTACACAAGTTTCATATGGGGTATACGAGTACATTTGCTGGTTGCGGATTGGTTGAAGATCGAATGGCATAGGTTCAGGGGGAGCATATAATGCATTGTTGGCATTATGGTAGAAGATCTTGGAGGAAGTATAGAAGGAGATCATGGATGTTGATCTGAATAGTGTTGCAATATGTCTCTATCTCTTTCATGGTCAATTATGGTGTTTGTTGGATTATGGTTCTTCTTGAAGAAACTTCTTTCCTTTTGCAGATCTGGTTTTTAGTCAGGGGGAGCATGTTCTCAGGGGGAGCATAACCCTTTGCCCGTGATGTCAAAGGGGGAGAATGACGTTGAGGATCTTGAGGTTGCCATCAAGTCCAAAGGGAGATATTGTTGGCATTATGATTCTGGTTTTGCTCTATGGTACAGGTGTTGTACTTGATGGCAACTCACTAAAGTGGAAAAATTCTGTTCAGGCTCTCAAAATGATGGAAAATAAGAGGTTCGTAGGTGCATCGTTCAAAAGGTGCAGACCCGCAGGTTCTCCATCCAGGATGTGCGGACATACCCGCAGGTTATCGGTTCATAAGGTGTGGTCCCCCAGTCCACTCACTCCAATACAGGGAAGCACGCTGACGTGGGGTTTCTTATGCTTGGCCCTTGATATTTAGCCCGTCGTTCATGATCCTATGGTTTTGGCCCATGGTTTAGGATCTAAATTATTTGAACCCTTGTTTGGATCCCTTGTATTGGTTTTCGATGGTTTTGTCCCATGGTTTGAATAAGGGCTTGCATATAAAAAGGAAAAGGGATCACTTGGCTAGAGACTTGTGAAATTTGAATATCTTAAGATCTGAAATTTTGGGTGTTTTGGTTTTACAAAGCTAGATCTAAATCAGGGAGAAAACTTAAGGCGAATCTATTGAGAAGTCGTGATATCTCGGGCGCATGATCATATCTGTGGATCTGACTGTCTGTGACACATTGGAGGACTGTTAATTTGTCCCTGATCAGAGGTTCGCAGGTGATCCATAGCGTAAGTGCGGAGGTACGCAGTGCAGGAGAAGACGCAGTGCGGGGGTACGCAGCGCAGCAGAAGGCACAATGCGAGGTACGCAGCTCAGAAGAAAGCACATTGCAGAGGTACGTAGAGGCACAAAAGGACCAGTGCAGAGGTACGCTATCAGAAGGACAGTGAAGGTTCAGATCTGAGCTGAGGTACGCAGTTCAGCAGAAGGAGTAAGTGCAGTGATATGCAGAGCAGCAGAAGGATCCAGTGCGGATATGCGTAGTTCAGGCACAGAAAGACTGTGGATATACGCAGGTTTATATTGGTGAAGTAGCGGACATGTCTTGAAACATTTGTTGGCTGTCTTTTATCTATTGCTGCAGAGTTCTGGGTTTAGATTTCTGGTATTACTTTTCTGTTTACAACATTCTAAGAAGTTGGGTGATTCATTGGTTGATTGTATAAGGATATTGGGTGATTTGCATGTACTTGATGATTATTTGATCTTCTTGGATCCAGTCTGAAAATTAATGAAACGTCGTCCTTAAAGAAGTAGAAGAGCAAAGGGGGTTGTAGCTCCATTCCAGGAGAGACTGGAAAACGAGAGAGAGTTGTAGCTCTCTGCAGGTTGCAGCCTGCGTACTGGTAAAGGACTGCACCAGTACAAAATCCTTGTAAAAGAAGTTTCTAATTGAAAGAATATAGAGACATATTGCAGCGGGTGGTTTTCACCCACATTGGGTTTCCACCTTATATCTAGTGTTCTTTGGTGTGCTTATCTGTTTTTCTTGTTCTTGTTCATTATTATATGGAGTTGACATACAAATTAATGATCAATATCTGAAGAATAAATTAAAGTATAAATCTGGAAGGCATATTGAAAAGAATTTGATAATACTGATTCACCCCCCCTCTTAGTATTATTTCCAACACTTGGAGAGTGGTAGTGATGATGGAGAGGAGGAGATAGTGTGGGGACATGTGCAAGGATAGATATAATAGACAGTTGGGGGTGACACTTCACATGTAGAGGGAAAATCCCCTATTATTGCATCCATGTTAAGATTCCCCAAGTATCATACTTCCAGAGTCAGAGGGGTTTTAGAAGGACACAAGGTGATGCTATTGGTCAATGATGGGGCTTCCTAATCCTTCATACATGTAGATATGGTTGATCGAAGAGGGATTCCCACGAATAATTTCGATGGTTTTGTGGTTTCCATACCTGGTGGCCATCAAATGGACTACACTATATGCATCCCATAGTTACAGCTAACCATGTGGAATTACATGGTGACTAATGAATTCTTCTTGGTGGATGTGCTAGACACCAATCTAGTGTTAGGATTCATTTGCTGAACATCTTCACCAGCTAACTTCTTGAACAATGCTTTTTGGGCATGGAGTATCTGACACGTCGCTCTTTGGTGTTCAATCTCATTGCAATGACTACAATAATTATTTCCACTCCAAAGTTTCTCAATCATCTTGTAATGCTTATTCTTGGTGCACCTCTGATGAGTTCCCAAGGAACCCTCACTATCACTCGAATGTGATGAAGTTCTCTCATCATCTATCATTGGTTGGTCATTGGATATCTTGGAGCATTTCCCAACCTCTTTTTTGACATATCCAATTCTTGCATAAATAGGAAATTCCTCCACTTTCATGGGATTCACAATGCCTTGCCCATTAATGTTGAGGCCCTTTGCTTGATAGGATTTCCCATATTCTTAAGAAGATTAATGTCTCTTATTAATTCAAACCTCTCGATACCATTAAAAATTCTCTTAGATCTGTTAAGGACCCTATTGATCCTAAGGACATGAAAGGTGTCTACCTTGTTCCCTTTTGTTATGGTATCCCGTACATTGGATAAATAGGTAGGTCTATGAAACAAAGGATTAATGAAAATGCTACTAACATTAGAAACAATCACTCCTGCACATCAACCCTTGCCGAGCATGCAGAGAAATCGAAACATCACGTCTACATAGAAGAATCCAAAGTCATTTCTAGGGTTGATCATTTCCACCACAAGAAACTTAGGGAAGTGATTGAAAATGAAAGCCATTAGTAACCTTAATAGGGATGATGGGTTGAACTTAAGTAAAAGCTAGATTCCAACTCTCTCTTCATGACTCTCCCTCCTTTTTTCTCCTTTCTCCCTCCAATTCTTCCTTATTTTCATCTATCTTCTTCTATTTTTATCCCCTATTATCCTTATTAATTTTATTTAACTTCATATGTCTAATATGATTTGTATATTTTAGATCATCCATCTTTTTTTTAAGACAACTAAAGTACATTTTGCACTTAATAATACAACTAAACTATTAACATTTTTAGTTAACCTTTAGTGTTTTCACTACTTTTCTCATACACTACTATCCTCCTATTTAAGGAAAACATTATCCTCTAATTAATAATAATCAGATTAAATGGAAAATATTAATAAATATTCTTATTAAAAAATTGATAATATTAATAAATTATCATAAAAATATAGTGAAATAAAATATTTTAATTTTGAATTATTCCTAATAGCTAGTTTTCAACCGAATATATTCTATTTAATAGGTCAAATAATATTATATAAATTAACTATTTTTATATAATATTACTATATAAATTGATATCATTAAATTATTATTTTAGAATATAGAAATTAAATAAATAATTATTACATAACAACCAGTTTCTAACTAAATATTGATTAATTAAACAGATAAATCCTTAACATTTTTTCTTAAATAAAAGTTTACCTTCCTCACTAACGAATTTACCAATGGCTAGTTTTCAATGGCTAACTCTGGGCAATGATGCATCCATGTTATTTATTCCTTCAGATCGATTGTTTTCTCACCTTGTCCTGAGGATGAACCACATTAGTTGGTTTGAAACATCGACCAAATCCTAACGATGTGATTAAGCCGAAAGAATTATATCTAAATTTTGATCTAATTCCTAAAGTATGTTTTTCAAAAGTAGTGAAATCATCATAATTAAAAGTACTTGAAATTGAAGAATAAACTTTTTACCTCAGGCTTGTTATGCTGCAACTTTTCCAAGGCCTCCTTGGCTTGTCACTGATGTTGCAACCTTCTTTTCTTCTTCTTTTCTTCTTGTAGGAGTCTCCTTAGTTCAACATTCTCCACCTGAATGCTTTGGTTGATTTCTTCGAGTTCTTGGAGTCATGCCACATTTAGTTCCCTTTTCAGTTTTGGCACAACATCCGCTGAAATATTTGTCTCATTTCCCGAATTAGAACCTAAGTGGATGGGTTCATCCGCTATAATCCCAAGAGAAACAATATTCATTTTGGCACCTGAGTCTAATCCTAGGTTAATTGTTCCACCGCCTATAAATCTCGTAGTTGTGATCTTCTAATCATCGTCTAATTAAGATTCTTGGTCTTGTTGCAAGGTTTCAAATTTCTTTTGCTTCTATTTTCTGTCATTCCTCTTAGGTCTCAATTCTGGATGTAGTTTCCAACAATTCTCCTCATCATGCCCTTATTTCTCACAATGTGTACAAGAGGGCCTTGCTTCTCTTTTCTTGTTTGTTGCTGCCCTCTTTGGGCAGCCATCTTGGTCATGCTTCTCCTTGCTTTCAAGATGTACAACCTTCACACTGACTTCATCAAGAGACTTATGTTGAATTAATAACAATAAATGACGCAAATAATTATCCAAAGAGCTAATATATTTCATCAACATCTCAAAAGTTTCTAGTGGAACATTCAATGCTAATGATTGTTTTATAAACTCCTCTATAAAATTATGAACAATTTTACCTTTACTTTGTTTCATATTTTTCCGTTCCATCATGGCCTTTTGTTTATAACCCAATGGGTAAAATTTTCCTCTTAAAGTAAAAATGAACTTAGACCATGATGAAAGAAGTTTACGACTACTATTACCACCTTTCTGTAGCTTTCCTTCCCACCAGCCGAGAGCGGTACCACTCAATCGAAGGGATGCTAGCTGGATCTTGGCTTCATCCTCTTTGATTTGTTGTATGCCAAAATGCACTTCCACTTGTCTGATCTAGTTATCTATATTTTCTGCATTAGACTCTCCACTAAATACAGGTAAATCAAATTTGACATCCATCTTCAAAAAATGATCTTTAGATACATTCCTATGATTCCCATTAGAATGATGAGAAGAGGAAAAAGAAGAACTTTCATTCGAGGATGGAGAGGGAGGAGGCTCATCTCCTCCACCTTCATGATTTACTGTGGCGTGATCATATAGTTTCTTCTTCTCAGGCTTGATTGTCTTCTCATATTCTGCAAACAATTTGTCAACTTTCTTTGCCATGGTGAAGAAGATCTTGTGATAATTTCGCTCTTCCTCAAATCGATATTCCCCATCTTCCATGTTTCCTCTTCGTGGTGCACGCCACCCATTGGGATCAAATGATTTAAGTTTTCCTTCACCTCTTTGGAGCTTGTTCGTGGTTAGCATTCATTATTGAAAATCACATCAATAATACCTTCTCTAATACCAAACATGATCTAGATCTTTTAACTTGAAGGATGCATACCGAATTGCATATAACAGAGCATATTATCCAAGTAACTTAACACATGAAAAGAAGAGGAAATCATAAACCAGCCATGAGATCAAAGGGACACAAATGATTTAATTATGGATTTCACCCAATTTGGGCTACATCGCTGGGCCCTACTCAAAGTGGGGAGGCCTTCTTTCATTAAGTGACAACAAAAAACAGTTACAAGCAACTTTACAAAAATGACCCTTATACCTCCAATTTTGATGATGGCCTGAAAATGGGGACCTCAGTTGGAGAAACGGGCTGCACGGTTGGATTCTTGGCATGAAAACATGCAAAAATGACTATAAACTCATCAAATTCTAACACTCTCACCCCTGGCCCTCTAAGGGAATCTTTTCAGCATCTTTTCATATCCATCACTCATTGTTCTGCTCATTTGACTGCTCCTAGTTCTGTCGCTCCACCCTCCACCGGTCTAGTTCAAATGGGCAAATGAAATTTTAAATACATGTGATGGGCATAGCCACCAAAGGACGAGTCATGTCTCATTGGTAACATAGTCATTTAGGCTGGGTGTGGGGAGGGTTCAAACCCCCGCCACTCCCCATATGGCATATTATTGTTTGGACGGATTAGTTTTAACAAATATGGCTTGATATTTTAAACTCAGTAATTAATATAAATATTATTTGTGGCTCCAACAGGATTGGTTTGGTACGATGGGGGTGGCCCACCCACCCAATTTTTAATAGATGATATATATAATACCATTGGTTCATTGGGGGTGGCAGGGTTGGTAACCCGCTACCCCAAATTTTCCCACCGGTTTTTAAGGGATATTAGACAAACTAAGTAGGTGACAAATTTTCCTATTGTGACCATCGAATTTTGTGCACCAAGATTCTGCCAAATTGTTGCCTTGTTAGTGACAACCACTTGGCCAAGTTTGTCTATAACTTTGACCAACTATAACTTGAGCATACAAACTTGGATTGGAGTTCCATTCATACCATTGGAATAAGCGTGATGAGCACTACGATCTGGTTTTAGTTTCACTTCCATCGGATTTCTTTGATTTTTGAGCTATTTCCAAGGCCACTTCTATTTCTAGATCCACCTAGATCAGTTATCCTCTTGCAAGCCTGAGAAAATATTGAAGAGTAATTTTGTGCATGTCAAATATTCTCTTAACAATATTTAATGGTACTTATCTGTGATTTGTTGGCCTATGAAGAAGTAGAGACTATATCATATTCTTTGACAACACTAAGGATCTAGTGCTTCTCACATTATCATATCAACTGCCATAAGTGAAGCCTACTAACTGTGGAGTTGGAAGCTTTATTTGTTAAATTCCATCAACAATTGGGATTGGACTATTCTATTTATCAATCTACCTTGTGGCTTTAGGAAGCAAACGATACCAACCCTCAATAACAACGTTTGGTGCAGATAAATTCGATGAAGAAGATGATCAAGAAAGACCCTCCAAAGTAGCTTTCTTTAGTTGGTTTTACCTTTCCATTCTCTATTTTCTAACATAATACTGGGCTACTTTGAAGACATTTGCATGTGGGTTTTAGCATTTTTTATTTATTTATTTATTTTTATTTTTATTTTATCTACTTTAGCAGCCAGATTGTCTATGATCATATTCCTAGTAGGAACACCTAATTATCGACATCACTTCCCTGGATGTAACCCACAACCATGTTCCTCTCAAGCATTTATGGCAGCAATTTTGAAATGGAGGTTGAAACACCCACGAAATGCTCATAAGGACCTTTACGATCTACACAATATAGAGAGTGCAATCAATGAATGACAAAAGATATTGTAAAGTGAAGGATTAAGGTCTGTATATGTGTAACCCTAATTTGTTCTTTTTTGTTTTATGTGGTTCATTAAACCCATTTGGTACTAGGTCAATACCTATATGTTCAACCCTACTCTATTCTAGGCATACATAGTCAAACATGACATAGCATGAGATTGGAACCCAGGTGGGCATTATAATGATAGCATATCCCCACCACATGCCCTACATGGGTAACCTCATTCTATTTCAGGAATAGATAGCCAAATGTTTCATAGCATGATATTAGAAGACAACTCAGGAGGAAGACAAAATATTGTTCCCACAATATGAACTATATACATAAACCTAATCTATTCTATGCATATAAGTACCCTTTCTAGTTGTCTCATTATTCAGTTCACTGTCTCTCTATGTCTATGATAATTATTTTACCCTATTTTGGTTTTTGTCTTATTTTCATATTGATCAATTATATTGAATTTGTGTCAGTTTTTAAGGTTCCTTGGTAAGCCAACAATAGAAATAGAGGATGACATAATGGAAGTGGAAGTAAAACCAAGAAGTGAATGGAGATTTTTCATGGTGAATCAAGTGGAAGATGTAAAATGAATCTCGAGGTTGCTTCCCATATGGATGTGCACAATCATTTACTTAGTGGTGTTCACCAAAATGGCATCTTTGTTTGTGAAGTAGGGTGCGATATTAAACACCTCCTATGGCAGCTTCAATGTCCTAGCTACTAGAATGTCCATGTTTGATATTTTATAGTGTTGCATGTGGATAACTTTATATAGGTGGGTGTGAGTTCCATTTGGTAATAACGTCATAGTAAATCCAAAGGGTTTCACGGAGCTCCAGGAGATCAGCGTGGGCTTGATCGTGGGTATGCTTTCAATGGTTGTTTCTGTTGTAGTTGAGATTTATTGCGTAAAAGAAGTGGACAACGAAATCATATCCGATAGTCCAAGCTCCCTTAGCATTTTCTAGTAGAATTCTCAGTAAAATAAGTGCTTCAATGGTGTTCATGTATGTTTCTTAGCTAGAACTTTCCAATAGTCAGGCCCCTGATGCACTTTAAAGCTTTGGAAGTGCCATGTGCATCACCTCAATATCATTTGGGATTATGTTACTAGTTTGATGGTGACAATAGTATTTCATGTAATAAAGAAGGAAGAAAAACCTGGATGGATACCTGGAAATCTCATCGAGGGCCATATGGATCACTTCTACTTATTATTAGTATCCCTTACATCAATTGACTTCATTGTCATTATTTTCTACTCCATATCCTATACCAACATTACAGTTTACAAAGAATCTACTGAAGATGAATAACTAGCTCAGATCAAATAATTATTTTCCTCCTTTTTTCTCAAGGTTCTATGTTTAAATGTAAGAGATCACTATTGTAAAATGGATGTATATACTAGAAAAACCACTTTGAACTATTTTATTGTAAGCAGAAAAGATTTGAAGATCTATCCTAAAAGGTGTTGAATAGAGAGAGAACTTGATCGTCATTAAAATTAAAGACATGTAGGATCTAAGGTACAAGATTTGAAGATGACACTCCTACAACAACTTCAGTGGATTCTAAGAGTGAAAATGTTTTAACAATAAATTAATTTTTTTAGAAGTTTGGTGCATTTAAATAATTTTTCTCTCACACTTATAAACATTTAAATCATATTTCTAACACAAACTCCATGGAAATGTAATTTGGGGCTACCATGGATGCAATTGTTGACTACAAGTTCACACTGATTTTAGGATAATGCAATTTGCATTAACATGGATTCAACTATTGACTACAAGTTCACATTGATTTTATGAGAATTCAATTTGGGTTAACATGGATTCAGATATTGACTACAAGTTAAAGTTTATATTCAAGAGTATTTAAATTAATTAGTGTTAACATAGGGAACTTCACTGATTTAGTTTACTAAATATTAAACCTCTACATTTTTGTCTCTACATACTTTCTCTAATTTAATCATAGTTTCGTCTTTGCCCAATCTATTTAATTTCCATGCTAAAAATGAAATTTACAACACCAAGTACCTTTAAGTCAAATTTAGAGGAGAATCAATTTTTCACATCTTAGATCATCTTTTTATCATTTCAAATCAACCATATATATCATCCACATATAAGACCAAATAAATAAGATGATAAGAAATTAATTTAAAATACACACAATGTTCCACTTTTTTGCTTGTGTATCCAAGTCCATGTGCATATGCTTCAAATTATAGATACAACATCCTTGGTCATTACTTCAACCCATATAAATAAATTTTCAGCCTACATATCAACTAGTTATTTCCCTTCACTGCAAACCCCTTTATTTGTTTCATGTATATATCTTCTTCCAGATCCCCATGTACGAATGTTTTCTTCACGTCTATTTGCTCTACCTCAAAACCAAAAGTACCAATAACAGATAAAATAAATCTAATAGAAGGTTACTTTGAAACAAGACAAAAAATATCACCAAATTCAATTCTCTACACATCATAATAACATTTTTCTACTAACCAATATTTTTATTTCTCCACTTTTCCTTTTACATTCAACTTCTTCTTAAACGCCCATTTTTTTCCAATGGATTTTCTTCTAGTTGATAACTCCACTAGGTCGCAACCTTAATTCTTGTCCAAGGTTTCTATCTCTTCAAGCATGGCCTTTTAAACATAGTTTTCCATCTTTTGAACCCAATGGATCCATAATATCTCTAGGATCATCATAAAAAATAAAGAAAAAGAAAATTGAATGAAAATCAAGTTCAATATACATTTTCGGTTCCCTTTTTTCTTGAAGTAATCCCCTCAAATCCAAGGTATGTGGTTCTTCTTCTTCTTATTTGTGTTTTTTTCTAGAGTCTTATTTGATAACATCTTTCACTTCTCTAAATACCACACCTTGAATTTACACAAACTTCTTTTTTTTGGTTCCAAAGCTTGTAAAATTTTAAATCATCATTAAAACGAATAAATATGCATCTTTCATATTTTCTATTCAACTTAGTTATGCTTTCCTTTGGAACATGTAGATATGCATCATATCCAAATACACTAAGATGTGAGAGACATGTTTTCTTACTAACGCATACCTTATGTTGAGTCCTATCATCAAAAGCTAATAATGGTGATATGTTTTCCAAGTATCATGCAATATCCACTGTCTTTGATTAGAATTCCTATCCTAACCTAGCACCACTGACTATGCTCCTTTCTTTTACCATCATTATCCTATTCATCCTTTGTGCAAGCCCATTATATTAAAGTGTCTATGGGGTAGTTTTTTGTTGTGCTATATCGAACTTCTTATAGAACTCTTCAAATTACTTACCACATAACTCTATGATGGGTCCTATCAATAGGTATCTTTTGGAGTTCATTATGCTATCCTCCAACGCTTGAAACTCTCATTTTCTCACATTAATTCACATTTTTAGCCATAATATGCTTAGTAGGAATACTAAAAGGTGTTTTTCATATTTTATGACTTAATGTGATTAATATGCAAGTCAAAGAAAAAATTTGGAGATATTTACCATGCAGAGGCTTGATGGAGACACATAGAGAGAATATAGGGAGATTGTCCACCTCATTAAATCCCTAACTCGGCTTGAGATCTAAGAAAGCTCTCCAATAACTCGAATTCACTAGAAGCCAATGAACTCCAAGTGAATGACAAGGACAAAGGGAACTAGATCCAAAAATCTCGATATTTTCGAGGGGAGCATTCTTTCTTTCAAGGAAGTTACCCCTCAATCATTTTTTGTATAAGTAAACTTGCTGAAAGGATCATTAGGATTCGAATTTTCGTTATAGCTGAGAGTAGCTACTGAGCCTAGTACTTGAAATTTTTATTCCTAAATTTCATATGATGTATGAGACTATTGTTTTCTATTATTGAAAATTTTACCATTGATCTGCATCTCAGTTAGTTTTGGAGGGTTGAAGCATTAGGTTTGGGCCCAACTCATAGGCTTTAGTCCCTCTCTTGTATTTTCCTTCTCGTTCTTTTTTCAAATCATTGCAATCATTCTCTTGTTGCATCATATATTATATCATAGAAACTTGTAATTATAGGTTTTCTTATCACCTCTCTCATGGGAAGAGTGATTGGAAATATCTCCAATAACAATAACAAATATTTGTTTATGATTTCTTGGAAATCGATAGATGTTAGTTGTGATCCTTTTTCATGATTAGGAGATAGTTATATTTTTTTTAGTGATTACAGTAGTTTTGTCGGATGAAATAGATCTTAGTCAAATTCAACTCATATTTTCCATGTTAATTTATTTCACTGTGTTATTGATCATTTTATGCATGTATTTGGCTAGTTGTTGGGACTGTGCTGATCTCCAAAGGTGGGTATACCTTCCCACATTCACCTAGAATTCACCATCATCCTCCTGGGCACCTCAAGCGTCTCCCAAACTCTGCCTCCATAATCAATCTGTCAAGGCAAATAAGAGGCACCATGGGCATAAACTTTGGTGCAAGATAGACCTCTGAGGGGTGCTAGGCTTGGACAATGGAGTCCCATAAACTTAATTTATTTCCTCCTACCTCCATCGACCTTCCTTCAAGCCTAATATACCACTTCCATACTCAAAACACTCTCGTAGCCCCTCCTGTAGTAAAACAAAGCTTCCTAGAGCAATAGAAGACCTCCTCTACCAACCCTACAGATTTGATTTCTTCAACCAATTTTGCTCCAAACTTGGATTCTAGCCTAGTTAAGTTGAATAATATCCCCCACAATATGATTTATTGGTTAGGGAAGACCTTATGACCACTCCAACCTCATCCTTCCATCATTGCAAACATCATATGGCACAACAAAGATAGATTTAGTGTTTTTCCTTCATAGGCATGTTAAAGATGTGATCTCTCAATTTCAGTAGGTGTGAGTAGATAAATTATGCATGCAAGGTAGGTTATTGATTTTAGTCAATTATGAAAGTAGAATATGATGAGTTATTTCTGTAAATATATTAGTTATTTTCCTTATGCAAACTCAATTAAGGTTCCCATTTGATGATTGACATTTTCACCTTGGTAGCATAATCATGTTTATTTATGCTTTCATAAGAGGTTTTCACTACAATTATTTGGAGGAATGGTATTTGAATACTATGATATGATTTCATGAATAGGAGTGACATGAATAGAACCTAACCTACTACGCATATAGCATTGTCACCTCTAAGTTTGTATGAACCCCGAGTTTATAATTTGAGTTGAAAAGCGTTTGGGTGCTGCAACATCTTGGTGCAATAACAGATCTCATCACGTTTTTGCGTCATTTTTGGGGAGGTTTATAATTAGGTAATGTTTCTACCTAAGAATTTATTTTTCTTTTTTATTTTTCATCAATCTTATTTCTTTGAAAATTCTTGAAAAAATCCAAAAAAAAATAAGCAACAAAGCTATTTCTTTCATGCCTCGTAGGAGTAGGGATAACCAAGGGAAATTCTTGCCAAAAACCCCAACCCCTCAATAATTCAACCTTCATTATTCTTTGGTGACTGTGAACTTTCCTCTATGACTGCAGGGGAGTTGGAAAACCCTTTAGGAGAGCCACCTGAAATTTTTGAAGAAGCTATATGAGAAGAAGAACCTATATCACCTACCCAAACTATGGTTGAAAACTAGAAAAATGAGCTTTTCCCTATAACAGAAACCAATGGAGAGGATAAAATGAAAAATATAAGCCCTTCTTCCCTCCATATTTCTGTGGCCTAACCTATTAATATCCTAGCACCTTCATGTTTGAGTTTTCTGTTGTTTGTAGGACCTATGACTATGACTCTGATGAGTAGAATTTCTAGTTGTTTCCTTCTACCCTCAAAGATGCATCCTTGAACTCGTTTATGAGCCTACCTAGATGCAACATCGCTACTTGGGCCAAAATGTAACAAGCCTTCAATGATAAATACCAGGACTATTGTAGTCCTATTGACGATGTTAAAAATCCATCAACCAAGGGGATCTCCCGATGTGAATTCCCAACTAGACCTCACATTGTTTGGTGTAGGAATCCCATCTGGTATGAAGGCCCGATTTACATATACATAGGGATCTACCTTGGATCTAGCTATCAACACATGAGAGTGTTACGATGGTGTCTTCAAACAATAAGGTACATGTGCCTGGTGAGTGTGTAATGTAACTGTGTGAAGGTTCTCTTACTACAAAGGGGGAGAGTAAAGTGAGCCTCCTAGTGAGAGGTAGTAGTACCACCCAGGAAGAGACACACATGAACCAAAAAGGGTCTATCCAACATCCAGTCGAATAGTCCATATTAGACGTAGTAGTCATTAAAACCAAAGTACAAAGTAAAACACATATGCCATCCAACAGAGTAGTCCACACCGATGTGATGGTTGTTATAACCATTAAACAAGACTTGTCTATCTAATGTCCTATAGAGTAGTCCGCAAGGATGAGACAATAGTGATAAATGATACAACACATATTCAACAATGTAAGTACTAAAAAAACCAAAGTAGTTCAACTATCTTACTACAGGATAAGAAAACATGCATTACAAATGTTTAAAGAATAGTCTTACAAACATCTACAAAGCATGCGTGAAAATGTGCTCATTTTAGCTGGCTTCTGAATTAAGAAAAAATCCCAAGACACATATGTACACCATCTATCACTAGTCCCAGTAGTGGGACATTGGAGCTACTACTCTCTCCTCAAATAACAAACTACAAACTCTCAAGGCTATGTGGGAGAAGCGAAGGTGAAAAGTCTTTTTCTCATATAATGAAAGGATATATATAACCGAGGGTGATGCTTGACCCTCATCACTCTTCAATTTCTTGTGTGCGTCCATTGGAATTTCACTTTACATTACATATGATTAGAATAGATATGGCCCATAGTAGTGATGTGTCCATGACAACTCATGACCCTACTTGACACGACACTACTGACATGTACTACCTGGTTGTGGTGTCCATGTCAAGGTGTTGCGCTACTAAGTGATGGATGTCCTCTCAAGTGTGATTTTTATTCTCCTTCACATGACTTAATGCTATAGGGCCTTCAATGGTCTTGGTATTGCAATATTGTTCAATGCATGTGTTCCTTTCACTTGCTGCTTAACGTGATTTTTATATCTGTATAAATGAAAGCAAGTCTTCAAGCATGCGTGCTCTTTCTTCATCCCGTTCATCGTCTCGCCATGATCTATCAGTACAATTGTTCTTGTAATTCACTCATGTTGGGACGAAATCAAATCCAAAAACTCCTAGTCTGGCATGATGCATTATTTTCCATGTTCAAGGGATAGGGAGGGAGGACAAGTCACCGAGACTGTGCAAAGCAAAACTTAGGCTAGGATGAGGAACTCTGAGGCACAATATTCACTATATGGGAAGAATACACAGTGGCCACTGTGAGGAAAAATTACAAAGTGAAGGGTACTAGTGATAGTTGCAAGGTGGGACCCTAAGTTGCACTTCCATGCAGTTTTTGGAGGGAAGATAAGACAAGGATGCAAGGGACCAGTTGGGCATATTTGTACAATTTCCTAGGGGAAGACAAGGTATAGCAACAGAGGAATAGCTAGGAAGTTCTGCGCAGTTTTATAGAGAGTGAGTCCCAACTGAGGGAGGTCATTGGGAGGAAATATCTTCACAGTTTATGAGAGTAGTGCAGGCCCAAAGCTCTTTGCAATGTAGGGTTGCAGTAGGAAAGAAGGATAGTTGATGAATGTTTTTGTGAAGTGCACAGTTCAGGTTGATCTTTGAGGCAATTTCTATGCAGTTTTGGGAAGGAAGAAAACTTCTCACCTCTAGGATTATGCAGTGAAATTCACCTGGAGGACAACCTCAATGACTGCACAGTTCCAAGAGCTAGAGCAGCACCAATGAGGGTGGATACTGCATAATGCAGCTCAGTCAGGGTCCGAGCAAGTGAAGTTGTTCTGTCGAGATATTTTTCAGGAAAATGGCTAAGTGTGAAAGGCAGGTGAACTCGTGAAGACTCGACATTGTGTTAAAACACTTCAAATACTTCAACAACATGATGAAACTAACTGCTAGGAAAACATTACAAAGCATGAACCTTTGTGGGACCATTTAGAGGTGAAAGCAAAAGGTGCGACGCTTGGGGTAGACAGTGGAACAACCATGACGACACTTGCGTGACAATGCTTAAAACGTTCTGTGAGAGTACGATAAATGTTCTCATAGCAGAGACAACCCAAACACACAATGAAAAGCCTTCAAAGTCATCAGAACAATATCACAAGCATGACAATGCAATCGATATGCAAAAAGACAACCGCTCGTCAAATAAGAAAAAGCGAGCAAGAGACGTAATGGAAACACATGGAACGACTTCTAGTGCTTACAACCATGCATGTCATTGAAGACAAAATGATATGAAAATGATAAGTAGTCTTTCAAGATACCCTAAGAGATGTAATTCAAAATATGCGCCTTGTTTTCCATACCTACCCTCCAAAGGGTTATGCATGTGATGGAGTCTTCATGCGGTCCTGATCTTCTATCATAACTTGAGTTCCTTGGTCTTCTTATATTTCTTCTCGGCTCCTTGAGAGTCATATAACATGTCATCTTTCTTTGTGGTCACCGAGAGATACATCTGTGTAGTTTCAACGAGCGGTGATTGTTGTTCAGATGAGACCCTCGGAGGACACATCTGTGCAGTTTCAAGATGGAAGGCAGACTGAACAACGAAGGGATGACGCTGCGTAGTTTTGGGATCTAGGACACTACTGCAAGATGAGGTCCTAGTGGGAAACTTCTGTACAGTTTTTGGATGCAAGGAAGAGTGGGCAGCTAAGGGACAACACTGCGCAGTTTCTGGATGCAGTGGGTTTTGAATAAGGGAAGGACATTGGATGAAACCACTGTGCAATTTTGGATGCCAAGGGAGGTTGGGGTCTCTACACATTGTGTAGTTGCAAGAGGCAAAGGGAAAATATTGAGGGTTGTAGATGTGAAGTGTGCAGTTATGGAAAGGTTTGACGAGGATAAGTTTCTAATGAAACTCTGAAATTTAGCAAAGTGTGGGATCAGTGGAACTGATGTGAACAATGATAGAACTTGACTATGATCACACACTTGAACACTTAGTGATGCAACATAGACCATCCATAACATATAAAAACATACTTCGCTTGATGCAACAACCTTTATGATAAGAGTACGCAAAGTGAGTGCAAGACGCGTCTGTGTGATGAGGACAACTCATATGCACAAACATTTCCCCTTGAAGCAGAACAAACTTCCCTTTGCATGAAAAACAACAATCCCCATGCTCGAAGATGACACATGTTGTATAATAGAAAGCGTGAACTATTCTTAAGATCAAAAAGGGGAGCTTGAGATCATCAGCTTACTGATAAGTGACTAAGGAACGATCGATCAGAGGATCCATAGTAGGCTCCGAAATTTGAGTACAAGCCAAAATTTTGGAGTGTGTTACAGCCACTACAACACTTGGAAACACACTGGTTGAATTCCAGCTTCTCTGTCTTGGTTTATTTTATGTCAGGCCTTGGTCCATTAGGAAGTATTGATTCATTGTGTACATTACTTTGCCTTCCCCACTTACCCCATGGAAAGACATGGTTCACCTTGTACCAACTTAGTTGAACACAACATAATATGCACCCAGATCATAGTGTTTCAAATTGGGAAAGGTAGATTAGCTCGCGAGCTTAAGATTTTATGAGTATATCTTTTCATCACTGGTGTTGCTCCACTACCAACAGGCTTGGAGAGTACCACAACAGAGTTAGATGGGAACACAAGCATTGTTCCACTACCAGCAAGCCTGGACAGTAACATGATGGAGTTTCTTGCATCACCTCTCTATGTAGGAAGCCTTTCCCTTCTTTCACCTTTATTATTTTTGAAATAGAATTGTATATCGAACCTTATTCATTTTTCGGGTGGAAGAGGGATCCCAACTTATTGAGAGAAGGAGAGGTTTTTATTTTAGAGAATCATATAAATACCTCTGATATAGGTTTTCTCTTTCAGATTTCCCCTTCTCCATTTCTACTAGTTAGATAAGCTTTAACACACCAAAGCAAAAAACTGAGTACAAGCATGAGGTTTCCAAGACTGGACACAGGTTTGTGATTGGACCCAAGATCTCCTTACAGAGGGATTGTATTTTCCATCAAGACTTCATCGGCCAAAGTTTACAACCAAAAAAAATCAGGACAAACATAGGACAAGCCAAGGGTTACCATGTCACAAGACTCTTTAAGTGTTAGCTACATACACATTCAGAAGCCAAGACGCAGGTCTAGGCACAACACTTATTCCTGTAGTGAAAGAAAATGGAAAACTTAACATGAAAGGTAAAAAAAAGACGAGAGAAAAGGAGTACACAACAAGAAAACAAAATTTGAAGAGAAGAAAGCAAAATGACTAAGGCAAACATAATGTAGAGTTAGGACAAGGAAACAAGAATGAACTACTAGAACAAGTGTTAGATGAGTGCAAGGAAAGGAAAAATGAGATGCAACTAATCCTACTCCTATCCTAACAACTAAAAGTTCAAGGTTACATGAAATTAAATTTCCAGTGAAGCCACTGTCGTCTCTCCCGAACTGCATCCACAAAGATACAAACGATTAAACAGATAAAAAGTAGTGTGCAACAGAAAATACAAAAACTTGAAAAAATTGCACACAGTAAGGAAGGTCTTTCCTATGGGTAGAAAGATGTGTCACGACCACCCAATACACATGCTTCACCTTTTTTATGGATACCCTTTCTAAACAAGCCTCAGAAACTTCTTGTCGATGCATCCTTGTCTGCATTGAGCTTCTTAGCAAGTGCAAGGAAGGATTGAAACTTGTTTCCTACAACATGGCTTTCCAAGTAAGACTGTTTCAACCATTGAATGATTGGATCATAAAAGTCATGATGGATGTTTGGAAAGCCTCGTGATCTTTGAAAATATAGATTTATGATTCGAGACACAAGATCAATATGGGAATCTTGTAAGGAGAGATAGATCCAATTGCTCTCAGCAGTCAGGCCAAGATAGTGAGGACCTACCATAACCATCAGTGAAGGCTAAAGTTCCTCACCTGCTTGATAGAAGTCTAAATAGAATGAGGGTAAACAATGAATATTAGAGTCCACAAAGCAACTGTCACCGATTGTGCTCATGGGAAAATGATAAGCTGAACTACAGTCACCCAATATAGAGAAATGACTGGATGACCTAGTTGATACGTTAGATTCCCAGTTTCTAATGAACAAAGAAAGATTCATTTAAAAAATATTATGAATGCTCCAAATAATGGAACCAAGTTTGATGTGAGCTAGATATCACGAACAAATTTGTAGTGCAAGGTTTGCAAGAAGGTTGAGGTGCTAACCATGAAGAGGGAAATTCAATAAGTATGACTGAGGGAAAAGAGAGTCTTTGAGATGATAAACTTCACAATCCCATGATTGCATGATAGATGAACATTCCCAACCCGAGTTCAACGTGAGAGATTTGCATGAAGACTGATGCACTATAACAAATTCTTGGATTCAGTCATAAGTAAAATTCTCAAAATTTGAAATATCAAACCCGGAATACCAAACACTTTTTACACGGGGATCCAAATTGAATGAAACCATGCATATAGATGGATTGTGTGTGAGAAACCATATTTGATTTGGTTCCAGGGGCTTACTATAGTTTTCAAGTCGTGACATAACGATCAATGCATGTTCAAGTGCATCAACTCCCTAGTACGTCCCAAAACTTTCCTGAATTACAGAATCACATTCTGAAGCATGAACTGGATCATGTGTGGCTTGATGGTGGCTGCTATTTCTGATTTCAAAACTACTCTCAAGATGGCGTCCATCTCTTTCACAGGTTACACCATATTTTTAGCTTCAACAAGCTCACTTGAAGAGTCGTCTTCATGCAAGAAAAGAGATGATGGGGAATGGGAAGGAAACTATGTGATTATAATTCTTTCAATTTTATGATGGATAGCCTCACCATATTTTATAAATCAAGGAGATAACTCATTGGATGAAAAAACAAGTGAACACGTAACATCTCCTCTGCATGTAGATGCATTGCGAATGGTAGGACATAAGGGAGAGTGAGGTGAAGAGGAAGTTTCGATATGAATGTCTTCTTTGACCAGAGCACATTGCAGATTTGAGTTAGAGTCTTCATGAGAAAATGGAAGATCACATGATGTGCTTGGGTGTTCCTCACGACATATGGAAGCATGGGAGTGATGATTTCCCAAGGCTGGGGGTTGATTGAAAGAATTAATTGTAGAGGATGTTCCATAGAGATTAGCATATTTAGAATCGTTCAAGAATGGAAGCTCATTGTTTTGATGCGCACAATTTTTAAATGGAGAGGGAAGATTGATAGTGTCCTCACGTTTTGGCTCCTATGGCTCTATAATGTGACTACCTTGCACCTGATCACAATTTGAACCAGCAGCCTAAGAATCAAGAGAATGCGAACAACTACCTGGTGGAGCAGATTCATCAAGCGAATCATAGTACTGATCTAGGTGGATATTGGTGGCCACACATTTATCCCACCTAGACCTCCAGTATTTTTCATTTGTTTCCTTGTTTATTTCAACATTTATTATTTTTAGTGGTTTTTCGGGTCCTGAAATTTTGGAGCAGTTTTGACCCCCTAAACGGTGCTTTTTTGAGGTCTGATGCAGGCCCATAACAAAAGGTAAAGGCCCTTCAAAAATCTTGTAGTATTGAGACAGAATTTTCCAACAAGGTATTGTACGTGCCAAACAAAGATAATATGACCAATTTATGACCCCGAGATGTTGGCTTCCCAACTAACCCCAAGAGGGCCCACAAACTCTTGGCGTTACATCTCTTGGGGTTAGGGTTTTGGTTGTTTAGGGTTTTCTCATGCTTTTCAATAATAAATAGGCCTTTGAGCCTCATTGAAACATAGTTTAGAGGCATGTAGGTGCCACATCGCTTCTCAGAGATGAGCTACCATCGCCCGAGTTAGTCTTATTTCCATTCTATTTGTAAGAATATTTCAGTAATTGATATTAATGAAATGATGTGTTATTTTTTCTTAATATTTATATTTATTGTTATATCTATAATTTGTTGTGTTCCTGTTTAAATTTGGATCAGTGGTATTAGAGCGATCTTCTCTTTCTCTATTTTTCTTTGCATGTCCCCAACGAGGTCAGGATATAAGGAGTTAGGGCATGAACTGGTCGAACCTTTGCAAGACCAACCTTGAAAATCCTGATGGCCTCCCATGGTGGAAGAAAGGAAAGATAAGGGGGCAGGAGATCCTGCCAAAATCTTGCTCGAAGAAGCCCTCAAGTGATAGAGGAACGCAATGATGGACAAATTTTCCCAAACCCTTCAGTGGCTACCCAAGGGCGACGCATCTACTTCCACCAACTACTCTAGAAGAGCCACACCCTTTAAGGTACAAGTTAAATTTGACATTCCCATATTTGAGAGTCAAATAGATGGAGACGCCGTCAATAAATGGTTAAATATGCTAGAAGGATATTTTTTTTCTTCATTTTTCCAACCGGGAAAAGTACTTTTTCTCTTTTGAAAGCCATCCCCCACGTCAAGGATTGGTGGGAAACCTACTGTGAGAAGAAGGATGAAAGTACACCCTCACTAATTTTGGCCTCATCCACTTGGGATTCATTCTGGGATGCCATCAAGGAGCAATAATACCTTGTCGAGATATATGAGGATAAATACATAAAGTGGACCACACTGTGACAGGGAAGGGACTTAGACATGTCAGAGTTTACCAATGTTTTTCATACCCTTCACACGAAGTTGGGTATCAAGGATTTTGAGAAATATTTGGTACTCAAGTACTGTGGTTGCCGACACAGTTACATCAAGGATGAGATGGAGTTCCTGGATATCTCGTTGCTCGACACGGTGTACTGATATGCTGTCAAGATTGAGCAGAAGCTTAAATAGGAAAAGTGGGACTTTTGATCTACGAGTCTGAAGCAAGGGAAAGGTGGCCCCAAGCTGTAGAGGAAATGGAAACGCCAAGGGGAGGAACCTACAATAACATGCTAAAGTTTCAATCAAATAATAGCACCATGAAGACAAAGAAGGACACATGAAATTGGTGTGAGTTCCATAAGAGCTCCACTCACAACACAAGTGAGTGACTAGGCAAGCAGTCACTGGTGGCCGAGTTGAAGGCTTCTTAATGTGATGCATGTTCCGACTCTGAATCTGAACTCGACAAGGTGATTGAAAAAGGGAAGAAAATCATTGATGTGGAGCTCAGTGCCACTATGGCCACCACCAAGATCTAAAAGATTGAGCTTGAAGATCCAGAAGAGGGGGAGTGCCTATTCCACTCACAGATGTGGGTGAAGGGTTTGCCGCTCCAATTCATTGTCGATTGCGGGAGCCAAAATAACCTCATTTCAGCTAAGATCATGAAGTGGACGGGCCTACTGACTACATCACAACTGCATCCATACACCATTTAATGGCTTCACCAAGGATGAGATCTCGACTTCATCGACTAGTATTGTCTTCCCTACAACATCAATCCCTTCACAAATGAGGTACTGTGTGATGTTGCTCCTCTTGAAGTTTGTGATGTATTATTAGGATACCCATACTTATGGAAGTGACATGTTGTATATGAGTCTAAACCTCGCTTTATTAGTATTTCTTTGGGTACTAAGTTATACAAGATACTAGAGGTAGCCTCACCTACCTCCATCTCTTTGATGTCTACTAAGAAATGCAGTATGTTCATCACCCATACTAGGATTTTTTTTTCTTTCTAATTCATTACCAAAGTAAGGGGAAGGTCATAGCCACATCCATGGCCCCCGACAAGGGTTCCTCCAAGCAGAAGAAGCAAGTGGACATGGTCATGGAAGAATATAGGGACATCGTCTCCTCACCCATAGTGGTACCCTTGCATTGGTAGGTCAAGGATTCAATTGATATCACTCCTGAAGCACCTCTACCCAATGAGCCAATATATTGCTTCTCCATTGTACAAAATTAAGAGATCAAGAAGAAAATTGAGGAGCTGCTGGAAAAAGGGCACATCCGGCCAAGCTACTCAACTTGTGGGAGTCTGATTATACTTTTATAGAAGAATGATGGCAACTAGAGGCTCTGAATTGATTATCAAGCACTAAAAGAAATCACTGTCAGGAACAGGTAGCCAATCCCACTACAGGACCAACTCAACAGGGCCAAGTATTTCAGCAAGATTGATCTGAAGTCTAGTTATCACCAGGTTTGAATAGGACCATAGATGTATGGTAGACTACCTGTAAATCCAAGGAAGGCCTTTTTGAATGGTTGGTTATGCCCTTCGGTTTGAAAAATGCCCCTGCTACTTTTATGAGGTTAATGGATGAAATCTTGTGGCCCTTCACCAACTTGGTCGTGGTGTTTTATCTGGACGACATTTTCATCTTCAACAAGAGTTGGGAAGAACACTTGCAACACATTCAAGAGGTCCTTCAAACCCTCGGCAACACAAACCATGAGCCAACTTGGAGAAATGCACCTTTCCCATGAGCCAGGTCCAATACTTGGGTTACATCATAGATGAGTAGTGTGCATGTGGACCTAACCAAGATCCAAGTGCATGCGGACCTAACCACTCTAATGGAGCTTCACAACTTTTTGGGCCATGCAAATTTCTATTAGAGATTTGTGTTGGGAGTCTCCCATATTACTTGGCCTTTTAGTCAGATTAATAAGGGTGGGGCAAAAGAAATTTTTTCTTAGTCCAAGTCCCAACAAAAGGAATTTGTTGAGTTGAAGCACCGCCTCTAATCTGCACCAGTATTCACACTACCAGACCTACAACAATGATTTGAAATCGAGACAGACGCCTTAGGCTATGCCATTGGTGCAATCCTCACCCAGCATGGGAATCGAGTAGCCTATCATAGTGATGCACTTTACCATACAATTCAAAAGTACCCAACGTATGATAAAGAGATGTATTCCATCATACAGGCTTACCAATAGTGGAAACAATACATTCTGGGTAAGGAGATGGTCATCCACATCGATCACCCACCTATTCAGTTTATATACACACACAGGAAGTTGCAGACTGATCACCAAGAGAAGTGGTCAACATATCTACAACAATTCCACTTAAACATTAAATATAGAAAGGGCAACACCAATCATGTTGGATATAGCCTCAGTAGGCCCCCAATTGCAATATGAACTACTGTTCTCAAATCTTGTGGTCACAAGGCCTTTGGATGGCTGCAACTATTAAAAAAATGATCCAAAGTTTGTCTTGACATACCAGATGCTAGTAGTTAGCAAGAAAATTTCTAATTTCCACCTCCATGGTGCATTATTATGCTACCTGGGCCACCTTTGTGTTACTTCAAGTGAGCATGCCAAGCTGATTTGGGAGGCGCACTATAGTTTGGTCACATGACACTTTTGTGTGGAGAAAAATGTGGTTGTACTACACAAGTAGTTTTACCAGCCCAAACTCTGACTAGATGTTGGGAAATATATCAGATCCTACACTGTTTGCACTATCATCTAGCCAACCATCAAGAACCAAGGAATATACAATCCTCTTCCTACTCCGGGACAGTCTTGGGAATCCATCTCCATGGACTATATGTCTAGCCTCCCTTCTGGCAAGCATGGTAATGACTATGTATTTTTGGTCATGGATAGATTTTCTAAGATGGCTATATTGGTGGCTTGCAAGAAGAGTATCACAGTAGAGGGCATTGCAAAACTATTCTTTGGATGACTATGTATACATTTTGGGTTCCTGCATGCTATTAATCAGATTGGGATAATAGGTTCCTAAGCACATTCTGGTCAATCCTTTGGACACTATTGGACACCAAGCTCACCAAATCGACTGCATTCCATCCCTAGACTAATGGCCAAACAAAGATCATCGATAGGGTGATAGTGAACATACGTTGCATGTACAACTCCAAGCATCATCGAACCTGGGATGAGAGTCTTCCATATGTGCAACAGAGTTATAATAGAGCTCTCCATAGCTCAACTAGTCATAGTCCCTTTCAAGTGGGTCTAGGATTTCAACCATTGTGTCTAATTTATGTTGCCATGCCGCACGCGACTACACAGAGAGAATCCACACATGTACTATCCGAGGTTGATAAAGAAACCAAATTTATTAAACATGTCCAATGCATCCACCAGCAGGTTCATGACATCCCGGAGAATTCAAGTGCCAAGTACAAGCAGCAACATGATCAACATCGGGTGCCACACAAGTTTCAGGTGGGCGACAAGTCTGGTTGCATTTTCAGAACTAATGCCTTATCGGAGCCCATCAGAAGCTTAGATCACTTTGATATGGTCCTTATACCACTACCAAGGTTGTGGGAGACAATGATTTTGAGCTCAACATTCCACCATTCCTTGGCCTGCACCCAGTGTTTAATGTGGACCGCCTTTGACCATACTTCCCACCATTGTTGGACACATGAGACATTGAAGAACAACTCACACCAGCATAATTAAACCCAGACTGCATGGAGCAAAGCACAAATGATTATATTATGGAAACGCATGTCAAGAAAACTTGCCAACAAAAGATCCAATTATATCAGGTTGTCAAAGTTGTCCAACTCCTGCAGAAAGGAAAGTGTCTCACCAGGGACTAGGTTCAACAGAAATTTCCTCACCTCATGGAGGCTCTACATGTAATGGGGACCATTGCTTCCTAAGGATCGGAATTATCCAGGTGGATATTGGTGGCCACCCACCTATCCCACCTATTCCTCCAGTTAATTTCATTTGTTTCCTTGTTTATTTCATCATTTAGTATTTTTAGCAATTTTTCGGGTCCTGAACTTCTGAAGTCGTTTTGACCCCCTAAAAAATGTTTTGTTGAGATCTATTGCAGGGCTATAGTGTAAGGTAGTGGCCTATGGAAAATATTTTAGTACTTAGAGAGACCTTTCCAACAAGGTATCATATGCGTCAAATAGAGATAATATGACCAGGTTATGACCCCGAAAATTTGGTTGCCCTACTAACCCAATCGGGGCTCACAAACTCTTGCCATTACATCTCCTGGGGTTAGGTATTTCTCATATTTTTCAATAATAAATAGGCCCTTAAGACTCATTATAACATATTTCAGAGGCATGTATTCCCCACATATCTTCTAGAGGTAAGCTACCATCGCTTGAGCTAGTCTTGTTTCCATTATGTGTGTAAGCCTATTTCAATATTTGATATTAATGAAATGAAGTGTTATTTATGCTACTTATTTGTACTTATGTTTATATCTGTAATTTTTTTCCTTCCTTTTTAAATTTGGATGAGGAGTCATGGTTTGTAGATGATGGTGGATGGCAGAGATGCAGATCATATTCAACACTTGAGTTATGAATGGTGACATACTCTTACGGAATGGAGGAGTGAGTCTTTGCTATAGGATTTCTGAGACATTTTGGAACTGCCCCCATAGTAGTAGGAGATAGAGGAGAATATGGGTTGGGTACATGCTACACATATTTCTTGGCTTTGTAATTACCACGAGGGGGCACCCACATCAAGACCAGAAAAGGAGGATGACAAGGAACAAAGGGTGTTGGGCTCCTCCTCTGCAATATGAGGTACCTCATGATTCACAATAGTTGGGGAAACATAAAATTGGGAGGTTCAAGTTCACAGAATGAAGAAACACAAACCAGGTGCTCAAACTCTACTTTCAAGAAATCCCAGTTCAAATTTTCTTCCAAAATTTCACAGCAAGGGTGAAGGAACCAATCAAAAAAAATTCCAAGTGATTCGTTAGGCTCCATTCTTAATAGGCCGGTCCTTCCATAAAAATCTCTATATTTATACTTACTGAAGGCTTCATTGAGCTCCCTGAGGAAAGGATGAAGAGAATGTTCAAAAGCAGGTGGCAAGGTATGACACCACCAAGTAGCACAACCTTCAAGGTTCAAGAAGAAAAGCACACAAGAAGACTCTTCATTATCGATTTCATAGGGTTCACAAAATTGAATAAAATTAGAAATGTTCTTAGTTATGGATGTTCCATCCTCACCATAAAAATTTAACTTGGAAAAGTGATCAAGAAGCTCATTGGGGGTTGAGAATTGATCAAGGAAAAAATTGGAGAAATACCCCAAGAGTAGGATTTATGTATTAGCCATTTTAGATAAAATATTAAAACAAGATGCAATAGGCTCAACTTGTCATCTGGCCCTCCTTCTACCACCATTTTGTTGACAATGTTGGAAATCCATCAACCAAGGGGATCTCCTCGATGTTAAGTCCCAACTAGACCTCACATTGTTTGGTGTAGACGTCTCGTCTAATACGAAGGCCCGACTACCATATACTTAGAGATATGCCTTGGCTTTAATTGTCAGCACATGAGAGTGTTACATTGGTATCCTCAAAAAACAAGGTACGTGTTCCTGGTGAGTGCATATGATGCAACAAAAACACAATGATTTAAATAAAAGCCAAATGGCTCTTTAAACCCATAATCACCCCTCCTCACTATCGGGACCAAATCCATTTAAAACAATGCTTTCCCCTTTTCTTGGGACCAAAACAACCCTTCAAATGTTAATCAACGCTTTAACCCTTTTCGAGACCCAAACCTTTGAAAAAGACTTAAAGAATGCTTTTCCACATTTATAAGCACATATATGAATTATCATCGCAGATTTGGATCTAACTGATCGGACGGCGAGGATCCAATCACACTATCGGCATTCGGTAGGCACAAAGATCCTTTATCGGCACGTTCCCTTGGCCCGATGTGATATCGCTATCACTATCGGCACTTTACAATGGTTGCTTTAAGATATATATACACACTCCGATATGCCGATGTGATACTAATTGGTGATCATGAGTCGCAAAGGTCGTATTGCCTCCACTTAAGTGACGCGATTACACCTACCGGACCGGATAACACTCAACATTCAATTATATAAACTTTCAAATCTGCCCTTTTGAGTCTGCAAAGTATTTTAGCGTGACTTCCTTTGTAATTCCTTTCGTGGTGCCATATGGGAAATACACACAAGCCCGACGTGATGGGGTTCCAGGGACCTAATATCAATAACAATTCCACCTATAATAGTTGAAATCCAGATCTCTGTTTAAACTGTGTTTTAGCCCAATACTTAGTGTATTTTGGTATTTGGCCTGCAGAAACCAGAATGAAGCAATGTGCTTGCTCAATGATCCTCTAACACCAGGTCTCCATTAAAAGGCATGAAACACAGAGGGATAGCATCACTAACATCTGAAACATAAAAAAAAACCACACATTTGAAAGCCTCCACGGGTTGTTTATAACATTATGCCCACAACACTATTTTATTACTAACAAAACAATACAAAGTCTTGCCCTGAGGCCAGATTACACGGGGAAAAGACCTCTGTCTCACAAATGCATTCCTAAAATCACTCTATGCCCTCACTTCACTCAGCAATCCTCTCTAATCTCTCGCTTATTACATTTTTCCTCTTTAATCCTCAAATAATTCCTCTAACAATATCTAACAACAATCTTCTATTCTCAAGAGATCTAACAACAAATCCTCTATTTCTTATCTCTCCCTCACACCTATGCAAACAACTCTATCTCTATATCTAAAATAAGATAGTCTCTAAGTTATTACAATAATGAATTATAACAAATTATTTGAGAGATCCAACCCTCTCAGTAAAAATTAGTTTTGACCCAACAGTCAATGAATTTCAACCTGTTTAGCCACAACATGTGAACGAGTTTTCAAATTGCTGGCTAATCTCGATTCTCCTACATCAGACTCCCAGGGAAGAAAATAATTTTTCTTCAAGCTGTCAGTACTTACTCCATATTTTTGTAGTTCAACTATTGTCAACCAACTAGAATCTTCCACTGGCTGCTCCTTCCACTTGACTAGATACTAGAAATATGTCTGCCCTCTTGTTTTCTTGGATATTCTTTAATCCAAGATAGCTTCTACTTCTTTCTTGACTGCTTTTGTTACCTATTCCTCCCAGTTCACGGTTTGAGCTTCATCACCTGTCTCTTCTTTCTACAACTTTATTTCTGCCTCTCTGAATGGATATAAGTCTGCAACATTAAAAATGGGGGATATGCCAATCCCTTCTGGTAACTCAATCTCATATGCATTGGCTGAAAATTTCCTTTTAATTTTACAAGGTCCTATCTTCTTCATTTTCAACTTGTTATAAGTTTTAGTAGGAAATCTCTATTTCCTCAAATATGTCATGACTAAATCTCCTACTTGGAACTCCTTTTCTCTTCTTTTCAGATCTACTCTCTACTTGTATTTGTTGTTGTTCTCCTACAATTTACCTTTGACTTCTTCCTATAATCTTTGCATTTGTTTCGAAAAGTCTTCAGAACTTGCGCTCCTGGCTTCCTGTTTTCCCAAATCTCTAATCTCATACACTCCTCTCAGATGCATTCCAAAGACAATATGAAATGGACTCATTCCAGTGCTTCAGTTTGGTGTATCATTGTAAGCGAATTCAGCTTGAGCTAATGCCAAATCCCACTATTTGGGATTCTGATATACTAAACTCCTTAATATATTCCCCAAGCTCCTGTTCACCACTTTAGTTTGTCCATCTATTTGAGGATGCTATGTTGAACTAAAACTGAGGTTAGTTCCTAGTTTCTTCCAAAGTGTGCTCCATAAATGCCCTATGAACTTGGTATCACGGTCAGATAAAATGCTTACAGGTAAACCATGTAATCGTACAATCTCTTAAAAGAATAAATTAGCTATGTGGGTTGCATCATTAGTTTTCCTACAAGCAATAAAATGTGCCATTTTAGAAAACCTATCTACTACAACATAAATAGAATCGTTTCCTCTTTGATTTTTAGGCAATCCCAGAACAAATTCCATGCTAATTGCATCCCACGGTTGATCTGGTATGGACAATCTCTGATACAGTCCTGTATTTTGACTCCTTCCTTTGGCATACTGACATATCCTGCATTTCTCAAGAAACTTTTTACTATCAGTCTACATTTTAGGCTAGTAATAAAAAGCATTCACCTGAGTGAAGGTTTTATCTTGTCCAAAATTACCAGATAACCCTCCACTATGCTTTTCCTTGATAATGTTCTCCCTCATGGAACATTTGGGAATACATAACTTGTTGCTTTTAAATAACATGCCTCCTTGAAAGAGGTAGTCCATCCACTGACTTCTGTTATGGCTCACTGGATTCTGAACTGTTGTGTAGATGTCTCTAAAATCCTCATCATCCTTGTACATTTCTATCATTTCCTTAGAACCTAGAACACCCACTTTAAACTCTTGCAAAAGAAAAGTTACCCTGCTCAATGCATCTGCTACTTTATTAGACTTACTAGTCTTATGCTTTATTAAAAAAGTGAAACTTTGCAAAAATTCCACCCATTTGGCATGCTTTTAATTTAACTTTGGCTGGTTATTAATAAACTGTAAAGTGTGATTGTCTGAGTATAAGATGAATTCTTTAGGCAACAAGTAATGCCTCCACTTTTTCAATGCCTGCACAATAGCATAAAGCTCCTTGTCATAAGAAGAATATTTCTTCTTTGCATCATTCAGTTTCTCACTAAAATATGCTATTGGCCTTTGCTCTTGACTCAGTACTGCACCAACTGCTACTCCACTTGCATCTGTTTCTACTTGAAATACTTTCTCAAAATTAGGCAATGCTAGGATTGGTTCTTTCGTTATCTTCATTTTCAGCAAATTAAAGTTTTTGTCTGCTGCTTCTGTCCATTGAAATGGCTGATTTACCTCCTTGATTGTCTCAAGAATTGGTGTACAAACTTGACTAAATCCTCTTATAAGCTTCTGTAAAAACTAGCAAGTCCATGGAAGCTTCTTAACTCAAATATGCTTTTGGAAGTAGGCTAGTTCTGGATTTCTTGTACCTTCTCCGCAACCATTTTCAATCCCTCTTTTGGAAACTAAAAATCCTAAGTACACTAGCTCCTCCTTCATGAAAGTACACTTCTTCAAATTGATTAGTAGTTTCTCCTTCTGTAGAGTTCTCAGGACCAACTTAAGATGTTCTAAATGCTCCTCTTTACTTTTTCTAAAAATCAGAATATCATAAAGGTAAACAATGACAAATTTACTTGCATATTCCTTCAGGACTTCATTCATTAGACTCATGAATGTGCTAGGTGCATTAGTGAGCCCAAAAGGCATCACTAACCACTCATACAGTCCACTATTTGTTTTGAAGTCAATTTTCCACTCATCGCCTTCCCAAATCCTGATCTGATGATACCCGCTCTTCAAATCTATCTTAGTAAAGTATCTGGATGCACTTAAACAGTCCATTAAATCATCCATTCTGGGCAAAGGAAATTTTTACTTGATCGTTATCTTGTTGATAGCTCTGGAATCTGTGCACATGCGCCATTCTCCTCCCTTCTTCGGACTAAGTACTGTTGGCACAACACACGGGCTCAGACTCTCTCTGATCAGCCCCTTGTCCATCAGTTCTTGTACTTTCCTTGCAACTTCAGCATTTTCCTGAGGAGTTAGTCTATATGCAGCTTTATTGGGTAGACTTGCCCTTGGTATTAAGTCAATATGGTGGCTAACACTTCTAACCGGTGGTAATTCATTTTGTAATTCATCCACAATGATATCCATAAAATTATTTAACACAACTTTAATTTCTTCAGGAAAATCATTTAAATTTGTGGACGTTAAGATTACCTTGGGCCTCCCTATGATAGCGAAGTGCAACTCCTTGCTTTTGTCGACCTCCTATAGCAACTCTTTACCACTTATGAACATGATACTGTTTTCAGGCAATCCTTTATAAACATCACTCTTCAATGGCAATAATGTGTGCTTGTTTCCATCCTTCTCTATGGTATATGTGTTCCTTGTCCCGTCATGAATCACCTTCTGGTCAAATTGCCATGGTCTCTCCAATAGAATATGACAGACATCCATAGGCATTATGTCACATAGCATTACATCTTTGCATGTACCTATTTGCATCTCAAAATTGCACTATTCTATCACAATGACTTGATGGGCCTTCTACAACCAAGACACTCTGTAGGGTGCAGGATGTACTATCTTCACTAACCCAAGCTCATCCACCATCTCTGTGGACACAAGGTTATCCGTACTTCCACTGTCTATGACTGCCTTACAACACTTACCCTTTGATTTACAGGTGGTTCTAAACAAGTTCTTCCTTTGTGCAGATTCTCCAGTTTCCTTCTCTGCTCTAAGAAAAGTTCTTCTAAATAGCAGTGATTCACCTTCTTCAGGGGATTCCTCTTTCTCCTTAAGTTGAGGTGGTTCTGGCTTTGCCTTAGCCACATTTCCACCCCTCTAGCTTGCTGATTTTTTATGAAGACAGTCCCATGACATGTGTCCCCATTCTCCACAGGTATAACACCTAACATCTCTCCCTCACCCTCTTCCTCTGGGCATGAATATTCCTCTAGTAGATTCACCCCTCTGTGGTGATCTACCACTTGAGCTTCCTGCTTCATGCTGGTGTTGTGTTACTTTGGATCTAGCAGCTCCTCTACCTCTCACTGAGCTCTTTCCTCTGTTTCTCTGACTTTGTTTCCTCAATATTTTCTCCTCAGCCTTCAGACTTGTTTGATAGGCATCCTCAACAGTTTTCAGACTTAACAAGCTAATCTCATCGTGTATCTCATACCTTAACCCGTTTATATATCTAGCTATCTTTTCCACATCATCTTCTACATGCCCTGCTCTAATACTTAATCTATAGAATTCTTTTGTATACTCCTTAACAAACATTCCTTTCTATTTCAAATTTTGCACTTGTTAAAAATATTCAAATGATAGTCTTTAGGCAAAAAACTTGGCTTTCAGTTTTCTTACCATTTTGTCGCACTGCTTGATCATAGATTTCCCTTTCCTTGTTCTTGATGTCTGTACCTTGTCCCACCAGATGGGTGCATGACCCTTCAATCTGGTGACTACAAACTTCACCATCTTAATCTCCTCAACCTTTTCATAATCAAAGTACTGATCTATGGATATAATCCAGTCTATAAGCTCCTATGCATTTAGACTCTCTTCATACATAGGGATCTCCATATTGGGTTTGCTTCCTACCTTTCCCAGTATCTTGAGGACATTGGTAGTTTCATTGTCTTCTTCTACTTCTCCCACATCTGCAACAGATTCTTTTGAAGAACTCTCAGCTCCATCATCAAGCACTCTTCTTTGGGCTGTCTCCATTGTCTGCATACGTGCATGCAAAATCCACACTTATTCCAATAGAATTGCTTTGGGTTCTCATCTTCGTCAACCAATTCCTCTCATTGGTGGCATCTTTGCTGCAAACACCTCTTTCTTCTGCTCTGATACCAAAAATTGATGCAGCGGAAACACAATGGTTTAAACAAAACCCAAATGTATCTTTAAACCCAAAATCACCCCTCCTCACTATCAGTACCAAATCCCTTTAAAATAATGCTTTCCCCTTTTCTTGGGGCTGAAACAACCCTTCAAATGTTAATCGGTTCTTTAATTCTTTTCAGGACCCAAACCTTTGAAAAAGACTTAAAGAATTCTTTTCCTCCTTTATAAGCACATGTATGAATTATTACTGTAGATCTGGATCTAACCGATCGGATAGTCAAGGTCCAATCGCACTATCGGCAGTCAGTAGGCACAAATCTCCTTTATCAACGCATTCCCTTGGCCCGATGCGATATCTCTATCGCCATCGACACTTTATAATGGTTGCTTTAAGATATATATACACGCTTTGATATGCCGATGCGATACCAATCGGTGATCGTGAGTTGCAAAGGTTGGACAACCTCCACTTACGTGATGCGATAATGCCCACTAGACCTGATAACACTCAACATTCAATTATATAAACTTTCAAATCCACCCTTTCGAGTTCGCTAAGTATTTTAGTGTGATTTCCTTTGTAATGCCTTTCACGGTGCGATATGCGAAATACACACAAGCCCAACGCGATGGGGTTCCACGGACCTGATATCAATAACAATTTTTCCTATAACAATTGAAATCCAAATCTCTGTTTAAATTGTGTTTTAGCTTGATACTTAGTGTATTTGGGTATTTGGCCCGTGGAAACTAGAATGAAGCAATGCACTCACTCAACGATCCTCTAACACTAGGTCCCCATTGAAATGCATGAAACACACAGGGATAGCATCACTAACATCTGAAACATAAAAAAACCACGCATTTGAAAGCCTCCACAGGCTGTTTATAACATTATTCCCGCAACACTATTTTATTACCAAAAAAGAAATACAGAGTCTTGGCCTGAGGCCAGATTACATAGGGAAAAGACCTCTGTCTCACAAATGCATTCCCAAACTCACTCTATGCCCTCACTCCAGTCAGCAATCCTTTCTAATCTCTCGCTTATTACATTTTTCCTCTTTTATCCTCAAATAATTCCTCTAACAATATCTAACAACAATCTTCTATTCTCAAGAGATCTAATAGAAAATCCTCTATTTCTTAGCTCTCCCTCACACCTATGCAAACAACTCTATCTCTATATCTAAAAAGAGATAGTCTCTAACTTATTACAATAATGAATTATAAAAAATTATTTGAGAGATCCAACCCTCTCAGTAAAAACTCATTTTGACCCAACAGCCAATGAATTTCAACCTGTTTAGCCACAACATGTGAACAAGTTTTCACATTGCTCTCTAATCCTGATGCTCCTGCATCAACATACTGTAACTGTGTCAAGGTTCTCTTACTACAAAGGGGGAGAGTAAAGTGAGCCTCTAAGTGAGAGGTAGTAGTACCACACAAGAAGAGACACACACGAACCAGAAAGGGTCTGTCCAGCATCTAGCAAAATAGTCCACAGCGGAGGCGATAGTCATTAAAACCAAAGTACAAGGTAAAACACGTATAGTACCATCCAGTAGAGTAGTCCACATGGATGTGATGATCGTTATAACCAATAAACAAGATAGGATATCTCCTCCCAATAGTTTCATTCTTATCTATTAAGTCATTCATTTATTATTATTTCATCTACTAACCAAAACATGATGAGAGCAATATATCAATACTATCATAAAACATAATTATAACCAGCAAATAACCAATGATATAACAATGATGAAATAGCCATTAAAACCACATAATGGAAAGCACATTTACTCATGAAATACCAAAGGAAAATGAGGTCTTATTAACATTTGCAAAGACAACCAAGTTAGGGACTTCCATGTATCACCTGACCATAGATTTGGTTGAATCGAATCTCTCTTTCAGTCAATCACCCCCCCTGCCATATTCCAAGAATAAATGTGGGATCTCATGGAATAAACCAAGAACACCAAAGAAGGGCTTCCATAGCCTACACAACCTCAACCCTCAACCAATGAAACCACCTCACGATTGAACATCACTAACCATCACGAGATCGGTCTCTACCCAAGTTTTGTGGGGCTCCAAAGTATTTTTCTAACCAAGGCTTCTAGGGCTAATAACTTGTAACACCCCTCCATATTGTTGGGTCCCTATAATACTAGTGATTACCCCATTACTATTATAGTTATACCCCTTATTAATATTGTTGTGCCCCTATTACCCCCATATTGTTATTACTGTGCCCCATAGAATACCTCTATTGTTATGTTTGTGGATTTATATTATTATTGTTAGGTCGGCTGGATTATTTTGTGACTCCTTAGACTCCTATATATAGAAAGGAGGTTTTTTCATTTGAAACATCCAAGAATTGTTCATTTATGTAATGTAAAGGAGGTTTCCCCCTCGAAGAGGCTGAATTTTAAGGCGTTTATCTATCTTTTCTATCTTTTTCTTGAGCTGGTTTCATAACATTTGGTATCAGAGCTTTGGATTCTAGGGTTTCGCTGCTCCAAACAGGTCATCGTGGCATTTTAACTATAAATTATTTTCTGTGACGTTTTAGAAGTCGCAAAAAAAACCCATTTGAGAAGAAATCATGCTGAACCTTGGGTCCGAATTTCAGAGCTTTTTGCACGATATTTGCGGAGATATGATCTGAGGAAGTTGGTCTTTTTGCAAACTCTTGAATTACATTCAAAATAGGTGACCTGGGGAAAATTGTCATAAATTTCTCTCTGGGGATCGGATTAAAATTTTGTAAGAAGGTACACAAAGAGGATGGACTTTAGTTTCTTGTATGCATTTTTCAGATCCAAAGGTCAAAACAGTGACTCGTGGCACGTCATACAAGTTCACTCTATTGAACTAGTCTATAATCAAGTCACTATGGTAGATTTCGCATAACTCTTCCTTGGAGAATCCAATTTGGGTCAAACTTGTGGCATTGGAAAGAGGACATAGAAGGCTACTACAGGTTGCAATTTCAGAATTGGAGGATCTAGAATTACAGAGATACATTAGATTCAATATCAGGCTTCTACAAAGTGAAGAAAGGTGTGTAGTTTTTTTTTTAAATTTTTGCGTAAGCCGGGTTTGAAGGAATTCAAAGGGCATAGTAAAGAATTATTATCGGTAACTGATGCCCATAGGAAAGAAAATGAAAACACCTAGTAAGGAACCTGAAATCTCTAGCATGACTCACGAATAAGAGGAAGAAATGCTACATGATATATCAAAATTACGAGAACAAGTGCAACAAATGTCACGCTCACAAAAGCTAACAGAAGCTAAGATAAATGGCATGGAATCTAAGATAAATGGTGTGGAAGCTAAGATGGATGATTGGAAGACATATTTGAAGACAGACATGGAAGAATTGAAGATAGATTTGAACACAAACTTGAAGACAGGCATGACAGATATGAAGACGGATTTGACAAATTTTCTACAAGAAATACTTACTAATGGTGAAAAGGTAGTAAAGTAAACTCATGATGCGAACAAAAGAAATGTTAATCATCATATCATAGACTCTAATGTTGGATCGAAGACCCAACATATTCCAAAAATCGATATGAGAAACTTTGATGGCAAGGATCCCACAACATGGATATTACAGATGGAGCAATTTTTCGATCTCAATAATGTGCAAAACACACAAAAGGTACGTATGGCAAATTTATATTTGGAACCAAATCAGTTTGTATGGTATCAATGGCTTTGCTCTCGTAAACAATTTATCACTTTGGCAATTTTTACGGAAGAATTGATAGCACATTATGAGGATACAAAAAGCAACACTTTTTTTAGCCAATTGATAAGTCTCAAACAAAAGGGTTCAATAATGGAGCACATTGAGGAGTTCCAAAAATTGAACATAAGGGTAAAAGATATTCCAGAGGAGCATAGGATTGATGTGTTCATAGGGTCTTTAAAGGATAATATCCAACATGATGTTCGTCTTTGGGAACCTGATTCATTAGAGAAGGCATTCAGGTTAGCAAGAAAAATGGAAAGCAAATTTATGGCAACCAAGAAGCATACCACTCACAACTATAAAAACAGAAGTGTTGTTGCCCCTAGTCTTCCACAACCTATAAGGTTGACACCACAACAATTGGAAGAAAAAAGGGCAAAAGGGCTTTGTTACAGTTGTGATAGCAAATACACTAAAGGTCATAAGTGTGCTCAGAAGAAATTATTCTACATAGATTGTGAAGAGGAAGAAGAAAAGGAGCAAGAAAGGTCAAAAGAAGAGGATATACTCCAGGAACAAAGCCTAGATGAAGAACAAATAAATCTGACCATATCTTGTAATGCATTGGCAGGAATTACCACTCCTCAAACCATCAAGATAGAAGGACAAATCAAGAAGAAAAAGGTAATAGTGTTGATTGATTCAGGAAGCACCCACAATTTTATTCATTGTAGGGTAGCAAAAGAATTGAATTGCTTCCTATATCCAGCACCAGAGTGTCAAGTGATGATTGCAAATGGAGGAACAATAAATTGCTCTGGAAAGTGCCATAATATCAAGCTATCCATGGGAGAATATGTATTGACTAGCCCAATGCTTTCCATTCCAATGGGAGGTGCTGATGTTGTACTAGGAGTCCAATGGCTACAATCCTTGGGTACAATAGCTTTTAATTTTCAAGAACTTTTCATCAAATTTTCTACGGAAGGAAAGGAAGTTGAATTAAGGCGTATTGCAAGGAAACCAGGAAAGATAATCAGCTCTAATGGTATGACAAAGCTTCTAAAAAAGGAGCAAAGAGGTGTAATTGCACAATTATGTTCGCTAGATGTTTCCACATCAGAATCATCTATTTCTCCAGATCTCCAAAAAGTCCTGGACAATCATTCCAAGGTATTTGAGACTCCCAAAGGTCTCCCACCTATGCGTGATCATGATCATGCTATTCATCTGATTCCAGGAAGTGTTCCTCCAAACATCAGGCCGTACAGATATCCCTATGTCCAAAAGAGTGAAATTGAACGTATGGTTGCAGAAATGCTAGAGGCTGGTATAATTCAACCGAGTCAAAGTTCTTTCTCTGCTCCAGTAGTATTGGTGCACAAGAAGGATGGATCATGGTGCATGTGTCTGGATTATAGGGAGCTCAACAAGCTCACTATTAAAGATAAGTTTCCCATTCCTGTCATTGATGAATTACTGGATGAATTGCATGGATCAATTTACTTCACCAAGTTGGATCTTCGTTCAGGATATCATCAAATCAGAATGAAGATTGAAGACATTCTGAAAACAGCATTTAGAACTCATGAGGGTCATTATGAATTTTTGGTCATGCCTTTTGGCCTTACCAATGCACCTTCAACATTTCAAGGTTTGATGAATTCAATTTTCAAACCATTCCTTAGAAAATTTGTGTTAGTATTTTTTGATGATATACTAATCTACAGCAAGTCTTGGAAGGATCATGTTGAACATGTTGACAGGGTGCTACAACTATTGGAGGAGAAACAATTATATGCAAAAAGATCCAAATGTTTCTTTGGAGTCCAGGAGGTGGAATATTTGGGTCATATTGTATCTCATGAAGGAGTTAAGGTAGACCCTAGCAAAATTAAAGCCATTAAGGAATGGAAAATCCCCACATCCATAAAGCATCTGCGAGGATTTCTTGGGTTGACAGGGTATTATCGCAAGTTTGTTAAGAATTATGGGAGAATAGCAGCACCTCTAACAACATTATTGAAGAAAGATGCATTTTCATGGACTCCGGAAGCAACAAAGGCCTTTGAACATCTTAAAGAGGCAATGTGCCAAGCACCGGTCTTAGCTACACCGGACTTCACAAAAACCTTTATTGTGGAATGTGATGCTTCAGGAAATGGAATTGGTGCTGTTCTAATGCAAGATGAAAGACCCATTGCTTTTGAAAGTCGTCCAATCAAGGGAAAGTTTTTAAGCAAAGCTATTTATGAGAAGGAAATGTTGGCAATACTCCATGCACTTAAGAAATGGCGACCCTACCTAATGGGAAGACACTTCAAGGTAAAAACGGATCATGATAGCCTTAAATACTTTTTAGAACAAAGATTATCCTCTGAAGAGCAACAAAAGTGGGTCACAAAGATGTTGGGTTATGACTTTGAAATCATCTACAAAAAAGGGAAGCAAAATGTGGTGGCAGATGCACTCTCAAGAAAGGATGAGGATGTGGAAGCATTGTTGTGCGCCATTTCTATTATCCAACCAGATTGGATAAATGAAGCAAGGGAGGAATGGAAGAATGACGAAGAAGTGTGGGCACTTATTCGAAAGCTACAACAAGATTCCAGTACGTCTGATACATTTAGCTGGAAAAATGATTCGTTATGGTACAAAGATCGCTTATACCTCTGTAAGAATTCCCAGCTAAAAAAAAATATTCTTATGGAATTGCACACTTCTCCCTTAGGAGGGCACTCAGGATTTTTAAAAACTTACCACAGGGTTAAGAAGGAATTTTTTTGGGATGGCCTTAAATCAGATATTCAAAAGTTTGTGGCGGAATGTTTGGTTTGCCAAAAAAATAAAGTTGAAACAATTAAGACACTGGGTCTATTACAACCTTTATCCATTCCAAGCCAACGTTGGGAGGAGGTTTCAATGGATTTTATCACAGGTTTACCCAAGTCTGAGGGAAAAAGTGTCATCATGGTGGTAGTTGACAGACTTACCAAGTATGCACACTTTTGTGCATTATCACATCCATTTAAAGCCAGTACAGTTTCTACTGCATTTATGGAAACAATTCAAAAGCTACATGGAAACCCAAAGATTATTGTAAGTGACAGAGATCCCATTTTCACTGGAAATTTTTGGACAGAATTATTTTCTTGTCTTGGTACTCAGTTAGCTCATAGCTCATCTTATCATCCTCAATCTGATGGGCAAACTGAGATAGTAAACAAATGTTTGGAAGGATATCTTCGTTGCTTTGTATCTGATAAACAGACACAATGGGTCAAATGGTTGCCTCTGGCTGAATGGTGGTATAACACTTCCTTCCATACAACAACAAAAATGACCCCATTTATGGCACTTTATGGGTATCAACCACCATCCATCACATCATATTTAAGAGAAAATTCTAAGGTTCAGGCAGTGGAACATCACATCGAACATCAACAACAAGTCCTCCAACTCTTAAAGGATAACCTCATGTTGGCACATAATAGAATGAAACAACAGGCAGATCAACATCGCAGTGAAAGAAGTTTTGATGTAGGTGATTGGGTATTCCTACGCTACAACCATATAAGAAAATGTCCCTCAAGCAAGCTAAGAAGGATAATAAATTATCACCAAAGTATTATGGTCCGTACAAGGTGTTGTAAAAGATTGGTACTATGGCATACAAATTGGAGCTTCCTGCAGCTTCTCGATTGCACCCAGTTTTCCATGTTTCATGTTTAAAGAAGGTTATAGGCGACAAGCTCCCAGTTCAAACAATATTCCCAAAACTTGATGAGGAAGGAAAAATTATATTGGAACCGAAAGCAGTCATAGAAACAAGAACTCGACAGCTACGAAATCGATCAATTTCAGAGTATCTTATCAAGTGGAAGAACTTATCTGCTGAAGATTCCACATGGGAGGATGAGAATTTTATGCAGAAGTATCCAGAACTACTCAAGTGTTGAGGACAACACTTTTTTGAAGGAGAGGGGCATGTTGGGTCCCTATAATACTAGTGATTACCCCATTACTATTACAGTTATACCCCTTATTAATATTGTTGTGCCCCTATTACCCCCATATTGTTATTACTGTGCCCCATAGAATCCCTCTATTGTTATTTTTGTGGCTTTATATTATTATTGTTAGGTCGGCTGGATTATTTTGTGACTCCTTAGACTCCTATATATAGAAAGGAGGTTTTGTCATTTGAATCATCCAAGAATTGTTCATTTATGTAATGTAAAGGAGGTTGCCCCCTCGAAGAGGCTGAATTTTAAGGCGTTTATCTATCTTTTCTATCTTTTTCTTCAGTTGGTTTTGTTACACTAAAAAATGTCACCATGACTATTTGCAGTTAGTATGGCTCCATCCACTATCATACTATCCTCCTTGGCAAGTCTCATGCCTCTGCTTTCCATGTCAAACTTCAAAAAATAGAGAAAAGTCATTCAAAAGTCAATTATCTCTGGTCCGCAGTTTCTCTTAGCCTTACCTGCGGGTACGCAACCCAAGTTCACAATACCTGCGTACTTGTACGCTCTATATGTAAAGGGATGGGTGCGTACTCCTGTAAAGGTCAAAAGGCGCAAGTTTCACTCCAAAAAGGTTACTTGTGGTCATTTCTAGAGGCTTCTAGAAGTATGTTTGATGTGTATGAAGTGCCTCCAGATGGTTCATGTATCCCTACCAAAGAGGAACTTATCCCATCAATAGGGGAGCTATCCCATCCAAAGAGGGGCTTATCCCATTGATGGTGGACCTGAATAACTTCCTCTAGAGCACTATAAATACAGGCATTGGGCCAAAGGGAGGGGAGGTTGAAAGTTGAACATACCTAAGGGTAGATGCTGCTGGAATTAGGACTTCCTTGTAGAAGCTTGTGAGGAGAGATTACCATCTTTACTTGTTTCCATTGGGAGGTGGGTGAGCTGATCAGAGTAAGGGAGAACTCTTGTGGACCCTGGGAGGAGCTTGCACCACACCAAGGCTCAGGTTGTAATAGTTCCTTTTGTTACCTTTTAATACAAATTAGTCCATTCTTCTCAACAATTTGTTATTAATGAGTTGTTTCATGTACTCCTTGGTCTATATGTTAAATATGTTTTATTTTATGTGATATTCAGGTGCTATTTAATCGTTTGATTGTTGGTGAATGCAGGTTTCGAACTGAAGGAGGAGCTCATCCGGATCAACGAAGCTGGACTACTACAACAGCGTTGGATTACAGGTAGGATCTAAACACTTGATTTCTCATATTGTAAAAGCATATTTAGGGAAGGATTGCTCTTATTTGTCTTGTTTGTCATTAGAGAGTCTTAGGCTTTCTAGGAAGGTCGGTTGTGTCCGCACTAACGACTCTTTCCGCGTGACAAAATGGCAACTCCACTGGGGACTCCATTAATGTGTTTGAGTTCTTTTTGATTTGATATTTTGGTCTGAGAAAAATTGCTTGTTTTCTGATTTTTGATTGTCTAGCTGTGTATTTGGGTGGGTTAGCTTAGAGTCAATTTAGTTTTTTATTTTTCTTAGTCTTGCCAGCAGTACGCAATCTCTGCATTTAACACAGTGCGTACTTGTATGCACTGCGTTTTTGTGCATAGTGCGTACCCGCGCCTGTGTAAACAGATGACCTGCGTACCCCTGTCAATTTTGAGAAAATTTCAATTTTTTGCTTTTTGCTCTTTAGATTTTGTTTTCAATTTGTTTTTACTGCCCAGATCCATCAGTTTACTGTCAAAGATCTTCACCTGAACTTGTCCCGTTAGTGTCGAGGGTTTTGGTGGAATTCATAGGGATTTTGTCTTAGGGTTTGATTTTTAACTGGTCCTGTAGTGACTTTGGCGTTAGGGGTTGTCAAACTTTGGATCTCCCTGGTTTTGATCAGTCCTCTTAGGAGTCGGACCTGTCATAGAAGTCACCCAAGTGAGAGACCTACCTTTGTGTCTTCTCTTTGCGAATCTCGAAAAGTTTTTTTGTTAAAGCCTTGAATTCCATTCTTGAGAAAAAAGAACAAAAAGATTTTGATTTTGTTTTTTGGTTAGTTTATGATTCTGCATGAACTGATCCTTAGTTGCATTTTGGCTAAGTAAAACATCCGGGAATCATCGTTGTAGGCTTTTGTCCTCATTATTTTTGCTTTTAGGTAAAATTCCTTTTAATTTGCTTTTGAGTGAATTTGATTTGATTGTATTAGATTTGTTAAATTCGATTTGATAAAATAGTTTTACATGCTTTATTAACATAGAAAAAACACAAAAATTCTTTTGGAAAAAGTTTTCTTTGGTAGCATTTGTAGACTTTTGGGAGAAAAAGGAAATTTCGTAAAGTAATTAGTGGTCATGAGTTGTGTGTTTTGAAAAGATAAAGAGAATTGTTTCTTTGATTGTCTTTACTAAGAAAGTTGTTTTCTATAAAATTTGCATTTTCCAAATCTCTTAGTTAGGAGATTCATTGAAAAAGAAAAGTAGTGTAAATCATCTTAGGTGCATCTTTGTAGTGGTTGCGAGTCGAGTCTACACACCACCAGTTTCATCTCCATCACCTTTTTGTCTTTAAGAAAAACCATAAAATTAACGCTTAAAGTAAAATCAACGTAGTAACTTTTATTTACTAGGGCTCTGAAACAACAATTTAGATCAGGCTAGTGTCTTGGAGTAGGAGAGTAATTAACTCTCCAAGACAACAAAACCAAACAAGTAGCTTATCTTGTGATAGAATAAATCCAATTGTCTCATTTGTACTCTGGGAAAGCTCCTCTTAAAGGAGAAGCACGAGCTCGTGTCCGAACCAGTGAGGGGATCAATCCTCCCTCGTTGGGAACGACGCCAAACACACACGTATTACAAATGGTAAACCTCGGATTAACCATTGTCGAGGAGCCAGGGGTCACTTGTCGGTAAACCTTGGATTATTGTCAAGGAACAGGCAAGGGGATTGAGCTTGATACTCTACCCTTGCGTGCTGTCGGAGTGTAGACTGTTCCCCCAGGTGCATTTGTTGCGGTTGGTAACCTTTGTGACCATTATCTTTAGGATTCTACCGAGGTGACGGTGGAGGGAAGATCCCACTATACCTGGAGCAGATGTCGGCTAGACTCACTTGGATTTTCCGGAGGGTTCACTTCACTCGAGACGGTTAAAGTGGAGGAACTTGTGCCGGTCTATTCATTAAGCAGGTTGTCGGGGTAACTGTTCCACCCGCCACTTCTGTACTGAATCCAGCGATGTTGGGTTTCATCTCCAACTAGCGTTTTCGGTCTGGAAGGCTACTGTTTGTGTTTGGTTTGACGCCCTATATTATTTAGGCGTATGATTCAAATTTGTTTGGTTCTTTAGAGACTTTAGGTGGTTTGTTTTGAGATTTTACTTTGTTTGTGTGTGCAGTAGTTAAAAGTTTTTAACTGTGGCGGAATTACCGAGACAGTCCCGTAGACTTCGGGGCAAGTCTCCTGAGGTTGTTTCTGTGGCCGAATTGTTGAGAAGATCCCGTAGACTTCGGGGTGAATCTCCTCAAGAGGTCCCAAGTCATTACGAAGGTTTAAAGGTCCTTGTAACTCCTCCTAGCAGCAGTAGAGTAGGTTCACCAGAAGAAGGAGAATCTTCGTTGGTAGTCCATCAAGATTACCAAAGTCTAGAAACAAGTTATAATCCGAAGCAGTTGAAGTTTCTGAGCTTGCTGGTAGTTTTTCATCTACTAGTGATATAAGCGAAGAACCTGAAATATCTGAACCTGTTACTCCAACTTCTAGTGTACCAGATTCACCCAGGGTAGAAAGAGTCATCACCGAAAATCTTCCTACTGGTTTGATAGCTATTGAAGAACTTGCTCCAGAGGAAGAGTTAGGCATGTCTACCCTTGAAGATCAACCTACTATTGATCTAAGGGAGTGTGAATCTATCTTTTACAGTCCTCCTAGAAGTACTACTTGGTACCTTTCGTTAACCAATTATTTAGACAACTCAGGGGTAGGTTTTTCTCCACCTCGTACTCCTTTTCCACCTGGAGGTATTTATACTCCTGTAAATATGTCTGGTCAGTCGTCCGTGTTCACTCAATCTCCTCAATCTTTCTTACACGGCGGTCCTTCTGTTCCCACCAGGTATCAATCACTTTCTGGTACCTTTGCGGGAGCATCTCCTCAACCCATTGATCATGGGTTATTAGCTGGAAACAATGGTAATAAACCGTTGGGTGTAGGGGAAATTTACATGATGTCAGGTTCAGTTCCCGTTTCTCAACCCCAAGGTGGTCAATTACCGCCTGGGGGGCAGCCTCAATTAACGCCTGGGGGGCAACCTCAAGGTACACAAATTGTGTCTGGGGGGCAGCTTCAAGGTCAGTATGTATCCATGGTACAATACATGCCTCAGGGTCAACCCCAGCCTCAATATGTACCCCAGGGTCAACCTCAGTATCATTATTTACCTCAAGGGTATCAACCCCAAGGGTATCAACCTCAAGGGTATCAACCTCAAGGTCAAGGTCAACCCCAGTATCAGTATTTACCCCAAGGTTATCAACCTCAAGGTCAATACTCGAGTCAAAGTTATCAACCACCTCAAGGTCAGTCATATGTTCAAGGTATGGGAACTATGCCTTTCAGTTATCAATCCTATCCTCAATCCGGTTATGGGTCTCAGTATCCTCAACCTGTTACAGGTCAATACCCTGGAATGATAGTGTGGGATCCATCACAGGGTCAACAGGTGTTGCAGCCAAGTATACAGTTGGTACCTCAAACTGGACAACCCGTAGTTTCTGGTCCACCCCAGCAACCACAACCTGTCCAGTCAAATGTTCAAACTTCTGTAACTTCGGTAGTTACTCAGCCGCCAATTGCACCTAGTACTCCATCTCAAACAGCTGCTGCAACTACCGCAACATCTACCGCACTTACTTCTGGAGTATCGACAGCTCCGGTTTCTACTGTTTCTGCAGCCACTCCTCAGACATCTTTACCATTGTCCGGATCTACGATTCAAACCACGGTCCAGATGCCTGTAGGGCAGCCTGGTTTAAGTACTGTTGTAACAACTCAACCTCAATTTACTCACCAACAGTACCAGGGACAGTACCAATACGGTCCTATTTTCCAACAACCGGTTTACCAGTATCAACCGTATCCTGGGTACACTTATCAACAACCTCAACAACCCCAGTACGGTTCGGTTAATCCTGGTTTTCCACGAGGATATAATATCCCTAATGCGATTCCTGTTCCTAGTTATCCTGGATATCCTCCTCCTGGGACTGGTCTTGTGACCCAGAGTTTTAGAGATCCTAACCGGCAGTTACCGTTTATCGCAACTTTGGATTTACCAGACTTGACGCGCCTAACAAACGATCCAATTCAATATCTTCCGTTCTGGCCGCCAATGCCAAATAAGTTGCCCAGTGATATACCCAAGTTCGAAGGTAAGTCTGGAGAGGATCCGTCCAATCACGTGATGACTTACCACCTCTGGTGTGCTTCCAATTCTATCTCGGATGATTCGATCCGCTTACGTCTTTTCCAGCGTGCGCTCATTGGTCTCGTGGCCAAGTGGTACTTTGAGTTACCACGGGCCTCTTTTTACAATTTTAGCCAGTTAGCTACCTCGTTCCTAACTCATTTTCAGTTTCCGGTCAGATACGATAACGGCACGGAGCTATTAACTTCATTGAAACAGTCGACCTCCACTTACATATCCGATCATATTCACGAATGGAGACGTCGAAGATGTTTAGTGAAAGTTTTTATCCCGGACCAAATCTTAGCTGAATGGTTTGTAAAATCATTATTACTGAAGATTACTGAAGATGTAGCTAAGGCCGGAGTAGTTACTGAGGAGCAAGTCATTGCTCAAGCCCAGTACCTTGACTTAGTTTACACTCAGTCGGGTACATTGCACGAGAAGATCCCAGATCTTCCTAAGTCGAATCAAATTGCTGCTGCTCCTTCGGGGTCTCATGCAACTGATGGCATGATTGGTACGGTAAATACTAAAAGTAAGAAGAAATCCTCAAAGAATTCTTCTCCAATAATCACCCTACCGGACTCCCCGACAGGAGAATCTTCTCCTGAAATTACTGCCAATATTCATGCTGTAGAGTCATCTACGGCTAAATCAAAAAACGGTGGTAAGAAGAAAGGAAAGAAGAAGGATAAAGCAGACAAGGCTCCAAAGGAGAAAAAAGAGAAGTCGGAATCTAACTACGAAAAGCGCAAACCTCGCTATCCTTGTTTAATTTGTGAAGAAGATCATTTCACAAGAGATTTCCCTCATCGGGCAGAGGTTGTGAAAATCGTTAAGGGTTCCCCAACTCCTGCTGTTTTGAAAGATCCATTTCCAAAGCAGGATAGTAAAATGATAGGTTCTTCCTCGAGTGCCAGTGAAGAGCCCATATTGATGATGTCTCATGTACGGATTGCGACTTGATCGCAAGATTATGGTATTAAGAATCCTGTTGATGGTAAAGAGCAGAATCTTCTCATTCTAATCCATCAACCTCAGCCCCCGGTTCCGATCCACTACAGATCGAGAAACCTAAATCGGACTTGATAATTAAACCGCCCGCCAAGGGTATACTTCGAAAGTCTGCTTTCAATCCACATGCGAGAGTAGCTCAGAATTATAACATTGTTGAGGATTTAGTTGTTTCACCCTCAGCAATGTTGCATTTGGAAGTGCTGCAATCATGCCCAGCACAACGAAAATTATTCTTGTCGGCTATAGGCGCTGTTGATATTCAGGACCCGAACCTGATAATCTTTGATCTAGAAAATAGTACACCGCGTCTCCCTCATCAGATGGCTTTCCAGATTCCAGTGATAGTCAAAACAGGCCTATTCATCGGACTGTAATTGATGAAGGAGCTTCTACGTGTATTATGTCGATTCAGTGTTGGAGATCGCTTGGTTCTCCTTCACTGAACCAATCCCCGACGATTCTTAAGGCCTTTGATGGCCATGGGTTCCATCCGTTTGGCATTCTACAGGATTTGCCTATAGGGGTTGAAGGAAAAACCGTTAGTCTGGATGTGGAAGTGGTTGATGCCCCTCTAGACTACAACCTTCTTTTGGGTCGCAGTTGGTCTTATGCTATGACAGCAGTCGTGTCATCGGTCTTCAGAGTTATAAAGTTTCCATATAATGGTAAGATCGTGACGATAGACTAGTTGGCTTACTTTTCATCCGACCCAGCCTCTTCAGAGAGTATCCAGCATGTTGGTAAAACGACTATCCCTTACAGGAATGTTGGTGTAGGATTGGTTAAAGATTCCGGTTTACTGGGAACTTTTCCCTTTCCTTCCATCAATGCAGACCCTTCATTCTCATCCATTCATATGATTACTTTAGACACTATTATTTACGATGATCCTTGGATTGTCCCATCTGAATCTGAAATAGACTCCTTCGGTAATGCAATGCCTTTGAGTCCATATGAAATTGCTTATGAGGCCGTGCAGTCTTTTTCCGACTCTAGTTCAACCCAATTCGACCAAATGAATGTGGTCCGTGAGGAATCACTTTTCACATCAACCTCAGAACGGATAACGTTTCCTGAAGTCGTGTCATCTGACGAACAACTTCGTGAAATCCTAAGTGTAGACGATCTACCATGGGAAGATCTTCATCATAGATTTTCGTTTTTACCTGAGGGTGATGACTTTGAAAATGATTTTTCATCAATTTTTACAGCTGAATATGTCAAGGACGCTCAGAATCCCATGAAACATCCTGATTCAGAGTTGAATTTGGGAAACATTTCCCAAACTATTGCCATCGACATTTCAGTCAAAATCGGAGTTATTGAAAACATTCATATAGGTGCCTCGTGTACAGATAACGAAATTCAAACATACAAGGTCCTATTTCAAGAATTCCGCGACGTGTTTGCCTGGTCCTATGAGGAAATGCCAGGAATTGATCCCTCCATTGTTGTTCATGAAATCAAGACCTACCCGGACGCTAAACCCGTTCAGCAACGTCTGCGTCAGATACACCCTAGGAAAGCGGCTGCGATTAAAGCAGAAGTCGAGAAGCTGTTGAAAGCAGGTTTCATTTATCCGATCCCGTTAACGGATTGGGTATCGAATATTGTTCCGGTTAACAAGAAACAAGGAACAATAAGAATATGTATCGACTACAAGGATATAAATCGTGCTTGTCCAAAAGACAACTATCCTACACCCTATATCGATCAAATAATTGATGATTGTGCCGGCAGTGAAATATTTTCCTTTATGGACGATTTTTCCGGTTACAACCAAATCAATATTCTACCTGCCGATCAACCAAAAACGGCTTTCATTTGTCCTTGGGGGACGTTTGCTTATTGCAAATTACCGTTCGGACTTAAGAATGCCGGAGCCACTTTCCAGCGGGCAATGTCTTACGCGTTTCACGACATCAAGCACATTGTGTAACCGTATCTCGATGATTTGCCTGCTCATTCTTTACATCGAGCTGATCACCTTGTCCACTTACGCGCTATTTTTATGAGGTGTCGGCATTATCGAATTTGGTTGAACCCACACAAATGTGTCTTCTGCATAGAAGTGGGACGATTGCTAGGATTTGTCGTTTCAAAAGCCGGTATCCGCGTCGATCCCTCGAAGGTCGAAGCCATCATCAAATTGCCTCCTCCTTCGAGTTTGCGCCAACTCCAAAGTTTGTAAGGGAAAGCAAACTTTTTACGTCGATTCATTCCTAACTACACCGAGGTTACAAAGGGTTTCACCCGGTTGTTGAAACAAAACACTCAATTTTCTTGGGATGAGATAGCTCAGAAATCTTTTGATGCACTTAAGCACGCGTTAACCCATGCACCGTTGCTGCATCCTCCCAACTACAACCAGGACTACTTTTTGTATCTCGCCGCCTCCCACTCCACCATTGGAATGGTCTTAGTTCAGGAAGATGAATTCGGGACGGAACATGTGATATATTATCTTAGTAGGACGTTAAATCCCACTGAGCTAAAATATTCGCATGTGGAGAAATTGGCCCTGGCAACTGTTCAGGCTGTCCAACGTTTTCGTCATTACATTCTCCTCCGTAAAACTACAGTGATTTCGGATTGTAACCCTATGATCTATATTTTGACAAAACAATTGCTAGGGGGCAAGTACTCCAAATGGATTGTTATCCTGCAGGAGTTCGATTTGGAGTTTGAGAAGTCCAAGTCTAAGAAATCCTTAGTTTTTGCGGAATTGATGTGTGACTTCCCGCGTGCTGACACAGAGACTGTGGCAGAGGAACCCATTGCGGACGAATCTCTATTTCTTATCAGCACTTTAGATCCGTGGTATGGGGATATAATTGTCTATCTCCAAACCCAATCCTTTCGGCCCGAAGCTTCAAAGTCGGAACGCCGGAAAATTCGATTCCAGTCCCAACAATACAAAATTATTGGAGATACTCTTTATCGTCGTGGGGCGGACTTGGTTTTTCGTCGTTGCTTAACTCATGAAGAGGCAGAAAGGGTTTTGAATGACTGTCATTCTGGAGCATGTGGCGGTCATATGTCTGGGTATGCCACAGCTCAGAAGGTGTTGCGTGCTGGCTATTTCTGGCCGTCCATGTTTAAAGATTGTATCATTGCGGTCCGAAAATGCCACAACTGTCAAGTGTTTGATCGCAAGATGCGCGCACCACCTGCTCCTCTCCACCCCATAATTGCCGTTGGTCCTTTTGCTAAATGGGGTATCGATTTTATTACTTGTAACCCTCACTCGGCCGGGGGGCATGCGTATATCATCCTTGCGGTTGATTATTTTACTAAATGGGCCGAGGCGATGCCTACATTCGAGGCAAGCGGCAAAACATCAACGATTTTCGTATTCAATCATATTATTGCTAGGTTTGGTGTCCCACAAGCGATCATCACTGACCATGGGCGCCATTTTCGAAACATTATGATGACAGAACTTACAAGCCAGCTTGGTTTACGCCATGATAGTTCTACTCCTTATTATCCTCAAGCAAACGGTTTGGTTGAATCTATCAACAAAGTTCTAGTTATCATGATCCGACGAATCATTGGTATTCATCAGTCGAATTGGCACAACATGTTATTTTCAGCGCTTTGGGCGTATCGAACCTCAGTAAAAACATCAACAGGGTTCACTCCTTTCCAGCTAGTTTATGGTTTGGAAGCAGTGTTGCCCATTGAATGCGAAATCCCATCACTTCAAATGGCTATCGAATTACTCCCAGCTACTTCCGAAGAGGAGAAGCATCTGTTATACTTAGCTAAATTAGATGAGACTTGACGTGACGCTGCTTTGGCAATCGAGACTCACGCAAAAAGGATGAAAGCTCAGTATGACCGTAACGTGACCCCTCGTAATTTCTCGGAAGGAGACCTAGTGCTATTATATGATCAAGCTAACGATAAATTAGGTGCTGGAAAATTCGTTCCCATGTGGCATGGGCCCTACATTGTCAAGCGAAAGCTGGCAAAAGGGGCCTATGAGCTGGTAGATTTTGATGGGGACTCTTTGGGTAAGCCCAGAAATGGACTTTACCTAAAGAGGTATTATGCTTAAATGATGGGTATGGAGATTTAGTTAGTTCTAGTTAGGTTAATTTTCTTTCTAGCTGGTGTGTTTGCTTAGTTTAGGCTGTGTGCTTAGTTCAAAGAGTGTGTTTTTGTCGTTATTCTGGCTTATCTTGGTTTTACTCTTGATATTGCAGATGTCGACGCCTCTCCAAACGTACATTGGATTTGCTGATGGTGCTTGTCGTAGTACACGGAATATCTCTTCCGCAGCTTGGGTTATCTATTCGCCCTCTGACGAGTTAGTTTCTATGCATGGGGTGAGCCTCGGTCAAACAACAAACAACATTGCAGAATACAGTGCAGTGATTGAATTATTATCTGAATCTATTTCATTTGGGATTCGGAGTTTGATAGTGAGGTTAGATTCTGAACTCGTTGTATTACAGCTTAATAGAGTCTATGCCATTAGAAATCCAGTGTTATTAAGATTGTTTTTGAGGGTGCGTCTCTTGGAACGTGAATTTGATTACATTGAATATCAACATATTCCAAGGTCTTTAAATACATTAGCAGATGCAATGGCATCTCGAATGTTAAATAGACATTTGTAACAATCATAGATGTAAATTTATAAACATTTCATCACACATGTTTAACAAAATAAGCCAGTAATAATGATATATATAGATAGGAGTGTGTCAAAAATATACATCGTCTTCGATCATAGGTTGAAAAACACCTTATGATCGGCAAAAATGATAAGTACAAAAAACCAAAAATGTCATATGTGTCTACAAAAGTGACTAGCCAATCACTGGTGGTGCTCTCTATACGAGACCACTGCCCGCGCTACCCTACACAGGAACCTCCTGAAAGGTCCTGGGACTGCGACCACGTAGCGCTGAAGTCAGATAGGAATTTCATCTATAGTGGTCTCTGGTATATCCGCCGTCAGACGCTCTAGATCCTGTTCCAGCTCGGCTAAGGTCTCTGCGGCCGCATCCTGTGGGGCTGGTGCTGGTACAGCTGGTACTCTCCTCTCAAAAGCCCGGAGGTTGGCCGGACGTCGTGGACCTACATCTGCATTTTGAAAATTTGTGCTGTCAGTTTTGAGGCGATATATAAAAAACAAAAAAAATACATAATTTAAAAACTTGTGAAAAATGAAATACCTCTGTCGTCCCATTGTTCTCCCTGTGGAAGAACCATGTCCGGATCATTGCGAAAATCCATTCCGGCATACGAAAAATCCTGAATCGCAAAGACCTGGCCCTCTAGCCAGTGAAAGTAACCGTCAGGAAATCGAACAACTGCTGCTCCCTCGTCAAGATGCCGGGCCATTACCGCAACCCATCTCGTCAACTTAGGCTCCCGAGGAGGCCCAACTGGAACTGTAAGATGTTGGGGGATTAGCATTGGAACTCTCTCTAGGGCAAAGCTCACAACTAAAGGCCCATATCCAAAGGTCTTTAGTTGTCCTCTCTTTGCCCTGGTTAGTTGGCCCTTCATATTGGCCAACACAGCATCGCACCAGTTGAAAATGGTGCCTTGGAAGCAATCTATAGCCATCCACATTTGGGACCCGGTGGCATGGTGCAAAGCAGCCGCGCCACAAAGTCTGGTAACAGTAAAGGCTATCAACATAAGTTCAGGTCGGGATATGTATTTGATTTCTATCCCCTTCTCCTGGTTTTGATTGTTGCACCACTCTAGCCGGAGACTAGTAAGGGATTGGCCACCTGGCCTAGTCCCGAATAGAGAGAGTTGCTCGCCCCTGTTAGGCAAGCCAGTGAGAAAATATATGTCGGAGGGCTCTATCTCGAGCTGGTGCTCTCCGATGTAGAAACACTGATCCTGAATGTTCCACCTTTCAACCAGCCACTCTAAGAATGGCACCTGGGCCCTCATGCCAGGTATGGCCCAGTACTTATAGAGTCTGCATGCCTTTAACGCATCAATAGAAGGTTGATGACCTATTGCGGCCAAATCAACATCCTCGTGTTCTCTTTCACGCCAATCAAGCATGGTGTGCACCCTGCACATCATAAAACATCTGTTAGAGTCCATAAAATTTTAAAATTTTGGTCCATTTTGGAGAAATGAGGGTTTCAAAATGCGTTTTGCGGGGTACGCACCCCGGATTTTAGGAACAGAGCGTCTGGACGCAGCTTCCCTTAAGGCCGGGTGCGTACGCCCGATATTTTCCCCATTGAGAAAATATCGGGGTACGCAGGTCAGCAATGCATGACCTGCGTACCCCGAAGGGCGCATCTTGAAACCCCAAGACCTCCAAAAAATCAAATAAAAACCTAAAAATGAATTTTAAACGGATGGAAAGCAAGAGAAGGATGTTGTAGAATACCTGATGAGACGGCATTCGGTTCTAACGGTCGGATTCTCCGCAAAGTCCACGGGAAGTTTTCTTGTCAAAAGCCCTTTTCTCAACCTCAACAGTAAAATGGTAAAAATGACATGGTAAAAAGTCTTTTTATAGGTTTTTTTGGATGAATGAATGCTAAGTTTGTTTATTTTTCACCATGAAGGGATATTTTTTCAATGTATTTTTGCCCATCTTAAACAGGTATGAGTAATGTGTTGTTTTTGTGCAGGACAAAAGGACCTTAGGGTAAAATCATCATTTTTCACGAACCAAAACATCAGAGTCATCTTTTAAGCTCTTTTCCGACTCCTAAAACATGAAAAGGTTGCCGCGCGTTTCTTTTACACTCGTTAAAACAAAATTAAAAGACGGTCCCCTTATAGCTCTTTTCTGACCGTAAAAATAGGAAAAGATTGCCGGGTTTTTGTCGTTTCAAACTCGATACGGAAATAAAACGACGTGTTCTTGATCACTTTTTACTTTTCAGGTCAGAGACACTAATCATGAAAGTACTCCTTGGTCACGAGATCAAGCGGTTCTCTCAAGTATTATTTTATATTTTTTCGGGCTTGGGAGACACAAATTTACGAAAAAGTTCACCGTGGAGTCTTCTTTAGTTTTTTCAGCCTCTCTAAAAATGAAAAATGCCGAGTTTCTCCTATACTGGACTCGTTAAAATTTCACAGTAAAGAACCTGTTCGATTACAAACAGGAACGGACCACTCCTTCTTAGGGTCCGAATCTAAACTAAGTTGGACTCATCCGAAGGATGAGCTTATAATCAAGCATATGTTATCCTCCTCAAGCTTGTAAAAAATAAAGAGGTACTTGCCAGAAATGGTGGGGGAAAAGAGAGAAGAATGAACCAATTTATCATCCATTGTTACAGAAGAACCTTATCACCGCTCTTGAACACGACACTTTTCATTCACCTGGGTTGGGAAATCCTTTGCCTTAAAAGTTGATCAAACCACTTTGAAAGTCTTCAACCGTTTCTGGGTATTAACTTTGGGTCAATTGCCATCAAACCATTTGTCGTGTCGTTATGTGTTCAAGAGGTCTCTGCAAATAAACCATTCATATGCAAAATACTTGTCATCCATTTGACCATCCCTGAGTCAGTCCTTACAGCAACATTTCTTCAACTTGAACAATGATTTCGTGTTGTGGGCTTGCCTGCAACGGGTCGCTTTCTATCGACATCAGCACATTATCTAGAAAGATGACTTAGAAATCGTCAGTACCTTGAAGTCTGCATGCATCAATGGCAGGTTTCTCGCCTTTGACGACAGTTTACATCATTGACTTTCGATCGAAGGATTCCGTGACGTGTTCGACATCAACCCATTCATTCACATTTCATGGATTGTACTGGGTACTTTGAGAACCATTAACATCACTGGTGGTCTCTCTCACACTTGTTAACAGTTTACATCATTGATTGGTAATCAAGTGGTTTCTACCATGCTCGACATCAACTCATTTATTCGCATAGATAGAATCGTACCAATTCGGGAAGTAGAAATGAAGACCCTGGATCTAGTTTCCACCATCCAGGCTGCGAGGAGTTTTGTATTCATTATACAGTAGACTAATCATAAACAGATGGCTGCATCCATACTATGTCTACAAAAGTCTATGATTGTGATGTACTGCAAAATCATTCTTGTATCAGAGCAGTAGTTAGATTGTTAGTTAAAGTTTTCAATCTGAGTATGGGAATGCCGACCTTAGCGATGATATCATCGTATATATGTATTTTGTGTTGAATATTTGCAGGTTCTGACCGGGTCCTCCGCAAGATACTCCTTGAAATGATAAAGTACTTCACCCTTCCTAGATCATAAAAACCCTAATCTACTACAGGCTTCGCACTTTAGGGGGCAATCTGTTACACTAAAAAATGTCACCATGACTATTTGCAGTTAGTATGGCTCCATCCACTTTCATACTATCCTCCTTGGCAAGTCTCATGCCTCTGCTTTCCATGTCAAACTTCAAAAAAGAGAGAAAAGTCATTCAAAAGTCAATTATCTCTGGTCCGCAGTTTCTCTTAGCCTTACCTGCGGGTACGCAACCCAAGTTCACAATACCTGCGTACTTGTATGCTCTGTATGTAAAGGGATGGGTGCGTACTCCTGTAAAGGTCAAAAGGCGCAAGTTTCACTCCAAAAAAGTTACTTGTGGTCATTTCTAGAGGCTTCTAGAAGTATGTTTGACGTGTATGAAGCGCCTTCAGATGGTTCATGTATCCCTACCAAAGAGGAACTTATCCCATCAATAGGGGAGCTATCCCATCCAAAGAGGGGCTTATCCCATTGATGGTGGACCTGAATAACTTCCTCTAGAACACTATAAATACAGGCATTGGGCCAAAGGGAGGGGAGGTTGAAAGCTGAACATTCCTAAGGGTAGATGCTGCTGGAATTAGGACTTCCTTGTAGAAACTTGTGAGGAGATATTACCATCTTTACTTGTTTCCATTGGGAGGTGGGTGAGCTGATCAGAGTAAGGGAGAACTCTTGTGGACCCTGGGAGGAGCTTGCACAACACCAAGACTCAGGTTGTAATAGTTCCTTTTGTTACCTTTTAATACAAATTAGTCCATTCTTCTCAACAATTTGTTATTAATGAGTTGTTTCATGTACTCCTTGGTCTATATGTTAAATATGTTTTATTTTATGTGATATTCAGGTGCTATTTAATCGTTTTATTGTTGGTGAATGCAGGTTTCGAAGTGAAGGAGGAGCTCATCCGGATCAACGAAGCTGGACTACTACAACAGCGTTGGATTACAGGTAGGATCTAAACACTTGATTTCTCATATTGTAAAAGCATATTTAGGGAAGGATTGCTCTTATTTGTCTTGTTTGTCATTAGAGAGTCTTAGGCTTTCTAGGAAGGTCAGTTGTGTCCGCACTAACGACTCTTTCCGCGTGACAAGTTTCATAACACATATTTATGTTGATGTCTTGTTATATGTATACTAAATTAGGGTTAGATTTGAAAGCGGTAAAGCCATAATTGTTTGTAATGTATAAGAACAATAAAGTATTATGATGTAATAATTAATTTTTTAATAATAAAAAAAACTGGAAAACTACTTGGGAAAGAAACACTAGAGGGAAGGGATTCTTGCAAAATTTGAAAACTTATCCTTGATGGATAAGGCAAAAATAAATCTTCCTCAAAAAGGACTCCAAAAAATCATTAGAAGATAGCAGACAAGATTTAATGAGATGGGAGAAAAAGGTTCATTGAACCACTTAGTTGTATAAAGATGCTAAGTATGGGTGGAATAAAGCGTTGTAGGAGAGAAAAGAAGGCTTTAAGGAAAAAGGGAGAAATACATAATTTTTAAAAGAAATATTGGAAAGAAAATCTCAGGAAAGTGGCTTGGCACACCCAATAAAAGTTAGACACCACTAAGGAAAAATATGCTAGGGAAGGAAATGTATACAATACGTTAGTGGAGAATGAAAGGGGTTGTTGATCTCCTTGGCAGGCATATCTCAGCATAGGGGGAACTGGACGATGTCGTTAATGGTTAGGTGGAAACATGGATTTCCCACGTGTGCTCCAGAAGAAATTATGGTAGATCAATTATTTGCACAGATCAATTATTTGTAATCATGGTTTTTTTAATGGTTGGCTGGATCCTAATGAATTTATGAAAAGGATTTTGATACATGAATAGTAGTCACATAATAGTTACGAAATGGAATGGATGTGAAATAAAACTGTACCTCTATTTAATCCTCTGTATAATGGTATATATATTATATTAATATCAGGGAAAATTTTAAGGATGAAAATTTGTCTTAAAGTTTAGAAACCTTGGCGAATCTTACTAGTCCCCAAATTGAAAATTATAAAATATTTGTTGATATCTTTGTAAAACCATGCAAATTTATAATAGTTTTATATATAGTCTTTATACAATTTTGGTAATTTTTTAGGTAAAAGTATTCTATACTATAAAATTTTGGCGAAAAAATGGAAATTGACGAATCTTTTTTTTTTAAACCATGGAAAATTAGCCCAATTGAGAATATTAGCCCATAAATTTTTCCATGGTTAATATGCATGCATGTACTCTGTTAGTGTGTGAGTTGACTATACAAATACAAATGAAAAGTGTAGAGATTGATTTGTAACAAAGGAGATGGGGATTTTATATTTGTGGTTATGATGTAAATAAAGAAAATATTATGATAGACAGGAATTATATCCATGTGATCTTTGATATGGTAATTACTAAGTAGTTTGGAACATGCGAAAAATGTTATTATCTACCTAGATGAATATATTGGGAACCCACAAGGTGTGGATTTAGTTTTTCCATAAGATTCTACTCCATGGAAAGGAAAATGGGTGTAAACATATAAGTCCAGGAATAGGAAAACTTGACTTATACACTAAAATTCTAAATTTGTGTACAATTAATGAGATTTGGTTTCTTTTAAAGAAGAAGTGGTAACAAAATGTAGTGGTATATATTATCCTTTTTTTTCCTCAGATGGACAAGACAAATAGTTTCCTTAGCATAGCCAAGAGTGATACCAAATTGGTGCAGCCTGCACATACCCATGATGGGAGACTTGTGAATGTTCAGTAGGTTCTCAAATCCAAAGAGAATAAACCACTCACACAGATTCTTTAGAAAACCATCGAAGAGGGATGGTAAGGTGTAAGAGGGATTATATGAGAATGATAATTAACATTTTGCTATGATTAAGTCTGATGAAATAATACATAGTGGTTATTATTTGGAAATTAATATGCCATTAACAATGAGGAAAAATGCCACAGACTATAGATATCAAACAAGGTAAATACAAGTATCTATATACACTAATGCTCGTCAATATAAATTAATAATTATTCGATAAATGATATATGTCAATAAAGAAAGAAATATAATTACATTGCCTTCTCTAGGCAAAGTAGATACTAAACTGACAAGTGAGTTCACAAGAAACTAAGAGAAGCAATGTTCATACAAAAGTAGACTTCAAATTCAATAGGAGAAATAATGACATATACATACATACATATATATATAGAGATATTCTAGTGGTTAAAAAAAAAATCTTGGAATGTGCCAGTACAACACACCCCATTAACATTAATAAAATATATATATATATTCCAGTAGTTAAAAAAATCCTGAAAGGTGCTAGTATAATGCTCCCTGTTAACATTACATTGGCCAAAATTGGGCCTCTTTACTATGTCCATAATACAACAATAAAGAGCAAGTACATGTACACATAACCCGTGATGGGTGCTCGTCTAGCGATCCATTATCCACCCATTTTATAGGACTTATCCTGATTAAATTAAGCTATTGAACATAGAATAAGCATCTGTGTCATAACGAGTAAGAAGCAACCATAGCAACAAAATTGTATGAAGAGCGAATGAAGGTTAGCTGAGGAAGCTTGTTAGAAGAACACAAAGTCAAACCAACTGAATTGGGTGTTACCTACAGACAGGAGTGTAGATTGAGGTGTGAGTCATAAATCATTAAGAATTAGTGCCATGATTAAGCAGAAGAACAAAAAGAAAAAAAACATAATACTATAGGTGGAGTGGATACATGAAGCGTGAAGACCTTGGATGTTGAGTCCTGCACTAAAGAATTCAATATGGTTGTTATCATTAGATACAAAACCTATTTCACACCTTCATCTAGAAAATAGAAATTGGTGAAATAATAAAGGGAAGCAACCCTGAAGAACCCTGAATCATAATGGATTTAGACAATGTGAGCCATTAATAAATGCCTTATGGTCAACTTACCTGAGTCATTTCATGAGATGAGGCAAAGTTTCCCAGGTGGAAACCCATCTCAGTTGTAGTAGAGTAAGCATTATGACCCTATGGGCCATGGATTCTATGAGAATTGGAACCATGTATTCTAACGTTAATAAAACCAAAACAAGCAGAGGCATGATAGAACAAACCAAAAAAAAAAAAAAACCCTTTCACTCAAATTTTACCTCGAATCGACCATAACAACAATGGGAAGATTACACAGAAGTAGTAAGGGACATTCTTCACGAATTGGCCCAAAACTAAAGGAAATCAAGGGCATACATTGGGAGTAGCCATATCTGAGAGATATAGTAAGCAGACAAGCTAGGTATCCTAGGACCCAACAAGACAACATGAGAGAATTCACCAGACATAGAGAGAATAACAGTGAAAAATAAAGCGGAACCAAATTTAGAAGACATCCTTCTAATTACTGTAAGATCAATAGATAAATTCATGTCAAAAATATGGGTAACATGATTACCAGTTGTCTGGGTGAGTGAATATGAGATGTTAACATGCCAAAAACTGTGAAAAAGAAAATACATATGTTGGGTTGCGAGAGAAATTATCTCAGACTTACACACGGTGGAACAAAGACTCACATTCTCAGCCAAAGAAAAACCCTTGAATGAGGCAAAAGGAAATAGAGTAGATATATTAAGGTTAGCAAAATGAGCCTCCACCATGGGATTCATGAAATCTCAATCTTAATTGTCCACCTCAACGTTGTATTGAAGGCCATGTGAAGGGTCCACGAATAGTGGTATCATGGGTGAATTTAACATGTGCATGATAAGCACTGCTTGCACTCGACATGAAATTTGTATGTTGGCAGAGGGAGCTCTACTATGATTTATACTATAAATTATAGCAAACCCTCTAAGCTATGGATAAAGTAATTGTGTTATTTCCTTTTCCCTCCTGCTAAGGGTATATGGATTTCACAAAAATCTAACGAGATCTCCAACTAAGGATATGATATGGGAAGAGATATTGCAATAATGATTTGTAACATTGAATGCTTTCTTATTATATAGGAGTATGGGAAAATGTAATTATTATATGGATTAAATATGATGATTAGGTAACATTTATTTTATTTATGTTTTTAAAAGAAAGAAAAAAATCGTAAGGACAGGGTTCATGATAGATGGTATTACAGCCAAGTTTTAAAAACTGGGCATAAAAGGAACTACCATAGTACTGACTTGATATGTGTAAGACTCAAATGTTGAAGTAAATAGTGATACACTAATATTGTTTTATGTTGACTATAAGTTATTAAAGTAAAGCGAACCATAATAAAATGACAAACGAGCCCCCTCCAATGGTAGCAGAAGGAAAAAAGCTATATATAGAGTTGGGGAATGGAAATAATCCACCAACATATCAGTTTATGAATATTATGAGGAATTTGAAGCAATAATTGGCTCATGTTAGAAACATCAATGAATGCCTACTAAAAGCTAGTGAGGAGTAAGAAATCATGATAACAGAATTAACTAAAAATTTGATTCATAGAGTAATGGAGCCATAAGTAACAAAAAGGAAGAGTGGGGTTATGGAATTAGAGAAGTCCAAAAGTGGAGGTGCTTCAAACAAGACTTATCCAAAAAATCATAAAAGGAAGAAGAAGGTTGAACTCTAAGGGGATTTCAAGAAAATAAAACCCCTAACTTAGATGGAGAGAGGTAAGAGGATGCAGAGGCTTGGCTCCTCAATATGACCAAGTAATTTCAGGTGTATGAGTATAAGAGAAATTTAAAATTCATATTGGCCATTTACCAGCTCCAAGGGAGAGTTTCTCTCTAGAGGGAAGAGGCCAAAATAGTGCATACCTTGGAGGAGAAGAGAGTGTACTAGGAGCAATTTCAAAGTTAGTTCAAGTCTCAACATCTAAATGAATGATATTTTGATGATAGATCTAAGAAGTTTCATTAACTAAGACTAGGGAAATTAACAATAGATGAGCTTGTGGATAAATTTACCAATTGACTACAATACGTCCCTTATATTAAAGAGGAGAAATGTAATGTAAAATGAATTTTGAACTGCCTACCAGCCCCTTATAATGAAAGGATTGAGTTTGAAAATCCTAAAAGAATGTAGGAGGCATAAAGGAAGGCAAGTTTGTGCTATCAACAATTCAAGAATCGATGTGAAGGCTTAAAATCTTATCAATGTAAGGATAGGAAAAAAAGAGTAATAGGATCAAAAAGACAAAAATTCACTTATCTTAAGAATTTTTGGAAGGACCCTCAGTGGAAGAGGTTCAATAAGAGGAATCTAAATCAACCTGCATAGTCTCAAATTGGGTCACAACCCATGGATTTAAACAATTAAAAGATCAGTGGGGCCAAGGAGAGAGAAATGTTGAAGTGTTGGGGATGTGGTGAACCATATATATTGAGATACTAACCACATAATCCTAGTTCCATTCAGAATATTCAAGTTATCCATGAGGCAACAATGATGAGTGACATTGCCAAAAACATTCATGTGATATGTGTTGTGTTGGATGACATACATGTTGAGATTGAATGTACCATTTTAAAGTAATTTGTTTATGTTTTGATTGATATAAGGCTAGTTTAAGTTACAATAGTCCATATTTTCTAGAAAAATGTGATTTAAAATCTAAAAAAACAAAGATTGCATGGTTGTTAGACTTAGCAACCAGCACAAAAATAAGGGTAACCATCCAAGTAAGACAGTGTTCCATCAACTTAAATGGCTATTTCACAGAAGTAAATTTAAATATTCTCCCTTTAGGGTCCTATGATGTATTAATAGGCATGGACTTGTTAGAGAAATGGGGATTTGTTATAAACTGTTTAGAGAAAATAGTAAGTTGTGTGGGTCAAGATAGGAAAACCAAGTTAATTAACTTTATACCAAAATCAATATTAGTCAGACAAATCTCATCTTTCTAGTTGAAAAGAAGTGTAGGAAAAGGGTTTCAATTATGCATGGTGCAGGTGCCTAAAACAAATAAACAACAAACAGAAAGGGAAAATTTAGATACACTTCCAATCATTAATGAATTTCAAGATGTTTTCCTAGAGGAAATCCCAGGTTTACCTCCCTGTAAAGACATATATTTATCCATTTATTAGTACTAGGTTCCACTCCAATATATAGAGCTCCTTATATAATGAATATATAAGAGGTATTAGAACTAAAGATGCAGTTACAAGAACTCTTAGATAAAGGTTACATTAGACCCGATGTCTCACCATGGGGGTCCCTTGTGTTATTTTTCAATGAAAATAGTGGCACATTCAAAATGTGCATCGGTTATTGACAATTAAATAAGTTAACCATAAAAAATAAATGCCTACTATACCATATTGATGATTTTTTCGATCAAGTGATGGGAGCCACCATATTTTCAAATATTGATTTAAGGAAAAACTATCACCAGCTGAGAATAAAATATGAAGGTATTCACAAGACAACTTTAGAACCAGATATGGTCACTACGAATTCGTAGTGTTACCCTTTGGTCTTACTAATGCACCAACAACCTTTATGTGTTTAATGAACACTGTACTTCATAAGTACCTTGATAAATTTTTGTTAGTGTTTATAGATGGTATTTTAGTGTATTCTAAGAATGAACAAGAGCAGAAGGAAAATTTGAAATTAGTGCTGCAAACTTTAAGGTAACAACAACTATATGCGAAACTTAGCAAATTTGAGTTTTACAAGGAAAGAATATAGTGTTTGTGTCATGTCATTTCAAAGGAGGGATTGTCTATTTATCCTGAGAAGGTTAGGGATATTTTAAATTGGTCCATAGCTAAGGATGTGCCATTCATTTACTATTTTACGGGAATCACAAGATATTATCTACTATTTATAGAAGCCTTCTCTAAACTATCTTATCTTATTACCTCCTTACAGAAGAAGGAAACAAGGTTTGAATGGAAAACCAAATGCTAGGAAAGTTTTGGCAAGTTCAAACAATTGCTGACAATACCTCCTATACTGAAAATTGCGGACCCAAATAAGGAATTAGTTGTTTGCACTAATGCTTCTTTGGAAGTTTCTTTTTTTTTTTTTTTTGGGGGGGGGGGGGGGGGGTGTTATAGAAATTTTTGTGCCTTACATCTATAAGCATGAAATGTCCATAATTCAAGGGATCCAAAGTCCCTAAAGATGTTGTTACAACTCCTAAAGGAACAAGGTCAACCAATGACAACTCCTCCCAGAAGTTCTCCACCAAAAACCACTCAGAAATAGTCAATTCAGGATCAATTCAGAGGCTCCACTAGCTGCCTGCGTTGAAATGCAGAGTCTACACTGGCTAGGTGCACTGCAACGCAGGTGGAAGCACTACCAGGGTGCGCTGAGCGGGAAATGACAAATGGCAAGCTCATTCAACGAGGTGGAAAGACCCTGGAAGCTTCCAGAATCTTCTCCAATGACACTTGCCTCAATGAATTCGACTAGTGATGAGTAAGAGGTTCTCAACCTCCAAGTGGAAGCAAGAACTGACAGAGAGAAGCCACAAGTCAAAACATAAGCTGACTCATCCTCTCTGCTTACATCTATATATGGATCTCTCACCTAGAGGTTCAGGAGGCTGGAATTTTGTACTTTGCAGAGAATTGATGTTGGTTTGAGATTGAAGATTAGTACATTGGGTGATTTATGCTTTGTTGGAGGAGAGGAAGGGATTCCTTTGCTGGGAGGTAGATGCTGGATCGGAACTCACTTGGTTGTATCTCCTCTTGGACTTTATTATCATATCAATAAACTATTTGAGTTTCTCCTACATGTCGTATACCAATGATGTTTTGTTATGCTTACATGTTTAGCTTAATCTGATCTTGAGATTTTTATGAATGTATATCTGTATCTTTGTGTAGTTTCTCTCTCTTGTGATCTTGCAGGAATTCGGTGAAGCTGGGCCGGTGAAGGAGCAAGAAGCCGGGAGCTACTGAAGAGAGGAGTGATTTGGATCGACAAACTAGCGAAAGACACAGGTTAGTTAGATCCTTCTTCCTCATTTACATTTCATAAAGAAGAATACTCAATTAGTTTACCTCGTTTGTTGCTAAGGCACTATCACCTCTTAGAGTGGGATAGGGGCATTCCGAATTGGATACTTTTCCCAACAACAGGGGGGGTTGATGCAGGGAAATTTAGTAGTAGTCTATGAGTCTAGCAAACTAAAAACACACAGAAATAATTATGTTGTATATGATTTAGAGTTGGTTGTAGTAATACATGCCCTAAAGACGTGGAGCCACTACCATTTAGGAAAAAAACATTACTCTAGTAACACATCCTCTCAGCTTGAAATATTTTTTCAGCGAACTGGACCTAAATGCTAAACAGGTAAGGTGGTTGGTTTCTCTTAGTGAGTTTGAGTTTGACATTAGACACATAAAAGGAAAGGAAAATAAAATATAATATGCCTTAAGAAGACATGCACATGCTTCAATGTGAGTATCTGTTAATAATATTTTCACATATTTTATAAATAAAATTGAAAAATCAATACAACAAGATCCCAAATACCTGTAAATTCAACAGAAATTGCAGCAAACATAAATTGCAAGTTATGTTGAAAATTATGAAAAATTCCTAATTTATAGAGATATATTGTACGTCGCTAATGTGAGTTCTCTTAAACAAATGATAGTAAATGAGTATGATAATAAATTGTATTCGGGCCATCATGGATATCAAAATATGATAACATCATTGAGAAAATATTTTGTTAGGCCAGGCATGAAAAAGGAGGTGGAAAAATACTTATCAAAGTGTTTAGAATGACAACAAATAAAGGAGGAACACCAACACCCTGGTGGATTGTTGAACCCATTTCCCATTATTGAATGGAAATGGGAAGTGATTTCATTATATTTTATTACAAGATTACCAAACAGAAAACGACAACTTTATTCCATTATGGTGTTGGTGGACACCTTGAGTAAAGTAGCACATTTTATATCGGTGTAGTCTGGTTATGGAACGACATAGATTGCCAATATTTTCATGAAGGAAGTTTTCCAAGTACATGGAGTGCCAAATATGCTATTGTTAGACAAGGATGCTACGTTTACCTCCAAATTTTGGAAAGATCTATATGGGGGCATGGGAACTCAGTTAAATTTCAGCACTGCATATCACCCTCAAATGAATGGATAGATAGAGAGAATAATTTAGATTTTGGAAGATATGTTAAGGATGTATGTTATGGACATGCCTACAAAATGGGAGGATTTTTTGTGTTTAACGAAATTTTCTTACAATAACAACTACCAAACTACAATAAAGATGAGTCCTTTTAAAGCTTTATCTAGCAAAAAATGCCATACACCTCTTTTTTGGTGTCAGCCAGAGGATATATTGATATTACGTCCTGATACCTTGCAATAAATGGAAAATGTGGTACAAAAGATTGGACAGAACATCAAAATGACATAGGATAGATAGAAAATATATGTGGAAAATAAAATAATTCCTAAATAATTTAATATTGGAGGCCATGTTTACTTAAGAGTAAAACCGAGGAAAAGTACCTATTAAAGTGCACAATATTTTTCATGTATATTTATTAAAAAAATATGTCCATGATAATTCTCATGTAATTAATTGGAATCCAATACAGGTGGAACTTGAAGGAGATTTCCTTCCAGAGCCACCGCACATCTTAGATCAGACAGAGATCTTGCTCTGGAATCTAGTCGTCGTTCGGGTTAAGGTGCATTGGAAGCACTTTACACCTGAGAAGGCTACTTGGAAACTAGAGGACAAAAAGCAAGAGGCTTATCTGACACTATTTCAAAAGTGAAGTGATGACATAATGAACACCAAGGACGGTGTTGAATAAAAGGAGGGGAAAAATGTAACACCCCTCCGTCTTTATGTTAATGTCTTGCTATATGTATACTATTTTAGTTGTAGATTTTATGGTGGGAAAGCCATAATTGTTTAGAGTGTATATGAACAGTAAAGTATTATGATGTAATAAATAAGTTTTCATTAATTAAAAGAAACTAGAAACCTACTTGGGAAAGAAACACTAGAGTGAAGGGATTCTTGCCAAATTTGGAAAATTATCCTTCATGGATGAGATCAAAATAAATCTTCCCCAAAAAGGACTCCTAAAAATACCTAGCAGGTAGTAGGCAATATTTAATGACATGGGAGAAAAGGGCCCATTAGAGCACTTAGTTGTAGAAACATACTAAGTATTGGTGGAATAAAGTGCTGTGCAAGAGAAAAGTGGGCTTTAAGGAAAAAGGGATAAATACCATTTTTCCAAAAGAAAGAAAGGAATGAAAATCCTAAGAAATTGGGTTGGAAAACAAAAGAAAAGTGGGACGACACTAAGGAAAAATATTATGGGGAAGGAAATGTATAAAATACATTAGTGGAGAATGAAAGGGGTTGTTGATCTCCTTGGAAAGCATATCTCAGCTGGGGGTGAATACAGATGCATTTCATGGTTGGGTGGAAACATGGATTTCCCAAGTGTGTTCTAGCAACAAATATGGTAGATGAATTATTTGCACAGATCAATTATTTGTAATCATCCTTTTCTTAATCGTTGGTTGGATCTTGATGCATTTATGAAAACTATTTTGATATATGAATAGTAGTCACGTAATAGTTGTGAAATGGAATGGATGTGAAATATAAAATGTACCTATATTTAATCCTATATATATATATATATATATATATATATATATATTAGATTAATATGCATGCAGGTACTCTGTTAGTGTGAGTTGACTATACAACTACAAATGAAAAGTGTAAAACTTGATTTGCTCGGAAGGAGATGGGAATTTTAGATATGTAATTATGATGTAATAAAGAAAATATTATGATAGACATGAATAGTATCCATGTGAGATTTGATATGGTAGTTACTAAGGAATTTTGAATATGAGGCAAATGATATTATCTACCTAGATGAATATATCAGGAACCCATAATGTGTGGATTTTGTTTTTCCATAATATTATTCCCCATGGTAGGGAGAATAGGTGTGAATAGATTACTCCAGGAATAGGCAAAGTTGTCTTATACACCGAAATTCTAAATTTCTATACAATTAATGAGATTTGGTTTCTTTTAAAGAAAATCTGAACACAAGATGTATTTGCATATATTATCTTTCTTTTTCCTTGTCTAGATAAGCCAAACAACATCCTTAGCATATCCTAGAGTGATATCGAATTGGTGGAGCCTAGGCATACCCGAGATGGGAGAGTTGTGAATTTTTAGTAGGTTCCGAAATGCAAAGAGAATAAAACACTTCAAAAGAGTCTTCATCAAAGCAGCGAAGAGGGGTGGTAAGGTGTAAGAGGGATTACACGAGACTAATAATTAACATTTTCTTGGGATTAAGTCTGATGAATTGATACTCTGTGGTTATTTTCTCGAAATCAAGACACCATTAGCAATAAGCAAAAATACGAGGAATTGTAGATATCAAACAAGGTAAATACGAGTATCTATAGACATCAATGCTCCTCAATATAAGAAATAATTATCAGATAAATGTTAAATTTCCATAAAGGAAGAAATATAATTACACTTCCTTCTCTAACCAGAGCAGATATTAAACTGACAACCTAGTTCACAAGAAATTAAGAGAAGCAACGTTCATACAACAATAGACTTTAAATCCAAAAGGAGAAATAATATATATATATATATATATATATATATATATATATATATATATATATATATATATATGTATATGTATATGTAGGTATGTATATGTATATTCCAGTAGTTAAAACCAATCCTGAAAGGTGTTAGTGCATTGCACCCCGTTAACATTACATTAGATGAAATGGGGCCTGTTTACTAAGTCCATAATAATAGTAAATAGAAAGTAAATGTATAGATAACCCCTGATAGGTGCTCGTCAAGTGAGCCATTTTCCACCCATTTTATAGGACTTAACCTGATTAAATTGAGCTACTAAACAGAGAATAAGAATATCTTTCATAACCGCTAAGAGTCACCAATAGAGACAAACCTATACGAAGAGCGAGCGAAGGTTAGTAGAGGAAGCTCACCATAAGAAAACAAAGTCAAACTCACTGAACTGGGCATTACTTGTAGACAATAGTGTAAATTGAGGAATGAGTAAAAGAGAAACGGGAACTAGTGCCATGCATAAGTAAAAGAATAAAAAGAAAAGAAAAAATGGAATCCTACTAGTCCAATGGATACGTGAATCTTGAAGACCTTGATGTTCAGTCTTGCACCAAAGAACTCAATACGACTATTAGCATTAGAAACAAGACCAAATTTACACCTTCATCTAGAAAATTAAAATTGGTGAAATCATAAACGAAATAAACCCTAAACAACCCTAAATCGTAATGGATTTGGAAAACATGAGCCATTAATAAACACCTCATGTTGAACTTACCTGATCTATTTCACGAGTTCAGGAAAAATTTCCCAAGAAAAGCCCTAACTCACATGCATAAAAGTAAAAGTTATGACCCTATGGGCCATGGATTTTATAAGTGTTAGAACCATGTATTGTAATGGTAAAAAAATAAATAAATAATGGGTAGACATGCGACACAATGGAAGAAAACCCTTTCGCTCAAATTTTACCCTACAATAGCAACAATGGCGAGATTCAATAGGAGAAGTTAGGACCATTTTCCATGAATTAGCACAGGACTAAAGGAAATAAAGGGGATACATGGCGAGTAGGCATACCTAAAAAATATAGTAACCGCACAAGCTAGGTATCCTTAGACCCAACATGACCATATGAGTAAATTCACAAGACATAGAAAAAATAACACTAAAAAATAAAGGGGAGCCAGAGTTAGAAGCCATCGTGTTAATTACTATGAGAGAAATACAGAGATTCGTGTAAAAGATATCATTTTTCTGGGTGAGTGAAGGAAAGATTCTTACATGCAACGAACTGTGGAAAGGAAAATACATCCGTCAGGTTGTCGGAGAGATTGTATTAGAGTTGCACACGATGGAACAAAGTTTCACCTTCCTAGCCAAAGTAAAATCTTTGAATCAGAGAAAAGGAAACATAGTAAATAGATTAGGGTGAGCAGAATGAGTATCCATTATTATTATAGACATATTTGGGTACTGCAACCCATATCACATATGTCCATAAACCAAGGGTTTCTAAGTCCCTAAAAGTGTTGTTTCATACCCTAAAGGAGCAAGTTCAGCTGATTACATAATCTCCCAGAAGTTTTACATAATCTCCCAGAAGTTTTCCATGAAAAACCACTCAGAACTGGTCAACACAGGACCATATAGACTGCCCAGTGCAAAGGGTGCAAAGCATCTCACCTGCCACATGCAAAAAGTGTGATGCATACTAGAGAGCCCTTCCGTAGGGAACGATGAGTGAGAGCAGACAAATGGCACAAGCAGTTTGCTAGGTGGTGACCCTGAGAATCTTCTAGAAGCTGCTCATTTGACACTTGCCTGCCTGAATTCACCCAAGAATGAGTAAGAGATCATGAAATCTCCAAGTGGAACCAAGAACTATGGGAGAGATGACACTAATCAAAATCCCAAAAGTTGACTCACCCCCCTGCAAATATCTATAAATGGATCCCTCATCCCAGAGATCCAAAGGTTGGAATTTGGTAATTTGCAAAAAAGTGTTGTTGGTTTCTCTTTGAAGACATTGTTGGGTGATCTTGCTTTGTATGAGGTGAAGAGGGCTTTCAAGCTGGGAGGATGGCGGTGGGTTAGACCAAGTGGTTGTAATCCTCTCTTCTACTACTTTTACTAATAAAACTATTTGAGTTTTCCTCCATATTCTTGTGTATCTCTGAACGTTGTGTTGATATATGCATTTGTATGGTCAATATATATCTAATCCTATATTGTTTACAGTGATAGATCTCTATGCTTTGATGGTATTATGTTTTTTTGAATCTACAGGTGCTCTTTGAAGTGGGACAAGTAAGGAAGAAGTGGCGAGATTCTATCAAAGGGGAAAGGAAACAAGCAAGGAGTCAAGCGAAAGACTGAGGTTGGTACTCTCTGCTTCTTTCTCATCTCTCTCTCGTAAAGGAAAAACAAGTGACTTTAATCTGTTTGTTTCTAATATAGCTACCCGTCTTAGTGGGACTAGCAATTCTCAATAGACATTAGATTTCTGGGTAACAAAATGGTGACTCCACTGGGGAGCGATTAGTTTGATTGCTTGTCTCTATTTGTTTGATTCATAAACCACAGATGGAGCCAGAAGTTAAGAAAGCTAGCCTTCGAACTGCATTTGCTATGCAAGTGCAAAGTAGATCAATGCTGCTTCAGTCAATCTCTGGGTTTGTTTATGAACTGAACAGTTGACTTTCAAACATACTAAGTGCCCTAGAGGTAGCTTGAGTAACCTCATTAGTTCAGCCCTTGTACTTTGTAGTTACTAATTATCATTTTCTCGGCCAAAATCCCTGAACTAAACTGCAAATTGTGACCAAAAACCAAGTTAAAGTCTCATCCCTGGACCATCACACCTTGTTTTCTTGGAAATCTGGATGCATCGCACCTCCGATGTTTAGTAGGTGAGATGCATCCCTGTTTTCCTTTATTACAGGTGTGATGATCAGATAAGACTAGTTCTGCCTCTAGATTTTGGTTTTTTCTTCACTCTCTTCAGCTTTATTCAGGAGTTTTGCTGCCTGTGATCAGTAGAACATTGTTGAAACCCCCTTCCTTTGCATCATCCAACCTCCATTATACAAATATTTGTGAATGATTTTGTGTATTTTTCGCCATTCACAATTCTCATTTACAAAATAGTAGCTTAATCGAATTGTCGTCTTTTGATTTGAAAGTGTCGCAAGTGTCATTTTCAGTCAAGGAAAAGAATCCTTCTCTTTTTGATAGTTTATTACACTGGTACTCTTCTATTTGATCTGAATTAGTAGTATTTCAAGTGTCGAAAGTAGTTTTCAATTCAAAATCGCAAAGTGTGGTCTTGTCTTGCTTTCGCTTTTTGAAAAGAAAATTGTTAGTACTATCGCTTTGAAATAAGAAATAATTCAGATTTGTATTGAGCATTCTTTTTGTCATTCATACATTAAGAAAGCAGAAAACAAATGCATGCATGTTCATTTTCATTTAGATTGCTTGTTGATTTTGATTTAGGACAGTGCATCTAGTGTGTGCTCTCTGCTTTATGTTGAAAGGATTTCATTTCTCTTTCCTTGGTGGCTAGGATTTTCATTGCAAAAAGAAGATTAGACGACTGTTTATCATCTTAGATTACATTTTAGGAATTGTATATCTACATCACGCAGTGAACCTTAAAGGCAAACTTCTTAAGAAAGATAAACTATAAAATAAATTCAATGAACATAAAAATGCTTTGGAACCTAACGCAAAACATCTAGATGTCTAGGCTAAAGACGTATTTTGGCATTGTAAAGACTGGTAACTGTTGCTTTCATCGTAGGTTGGGTGATTCCTCCTCTTTGAGATGACAAGTGCCAGTACGGACTTGTGCTCCAATGTATCGTCGACTATATATTGGGAGACCACAATAGGCTATATCCTTTATCTTTACAAAGCCATGTCTGTCGCCCTATCGATTGCAATGCACTAAACACAGCATTTGGGAAGATTGACTGTCGTACCGTAAAAAGTATTCTACAGTTTTGCAATTAGTTTGGTAATCCCTCTGTCTAGATTTCCAGAGTAGTCTCTTTCATTCCTTTTTAGACTCCTTAAAGGAAAAGGTCCATCTGAGCACTTGTCACTTTAGGCTCATTAAAAATCGAAGCTGACTAGAGTCATATTTAACTTTTTCTCGACTCTTAAAATTGAAAAAGAAAGTTGTGTCAAAGCGTCTAAAATTCATTTAATTCAGAATAACATTTTCCCCTCTTATTTTGAGTTGATCAAATAATCCACAATCATGGAAGAAATTCAATCAAAACCCCATCATTCGCAGAGACTAACAAGTCAACCATCTTTGACTCTGGAAACGAAACCATTCTGGGCTTAGTGAACTCGTTTAACTGGGTCAAAGTCTCTTGGTTTGTTTGAAACTTGTGTTTCAACATCCTCTGAGACTCCAGTTACTCCAACTGTTTTTGGCATTCCTGCCTCTACAGAAGAAGTTCCGTAGTTACAAGAGGACATTAGAATTGATCCTGGTATAACAGTAAACACTTCTATCCTTGAACCAACTACAACTAGAGTTGATTTAGAAGGTGTTACCCCTCCAGCATCTGTCGTTGCAGAATCTATACTTTCTTCGGCACTAGAAATATTTTACAGACCTGACGGTCTACCTCTTCCACCTGGAGTGATCACTATAGAAGAGATTACGGAGGACCTTCCATCCAGTACTCCATCTCATTTTGGAACTACGATCTACCTTTGTCCTTCTGCTTCAGAAGTTAATACCTCTTCACTGCAAGTTCCTGTAGAATCGCTGGGAAGTCTTTTGGATAGACTCGATATGTCTAGACAACCATCGACATCCAGGACTGTGTCGTCTGATACAACAGTAGCAGAACCTCATCTCACCACTCCAACGATGTTCGGTAGTATACCATCTGTCCCAACTAGCTCTCAACTGCTAGAAGGAGTCCACCCAGGGACTATTTCGACAGTATGGTTAGTTCTCGTTTGTTCATCCGAAATAGTATCTGGAATCTCTTATGTTGAATCTCAACAAATTGATCCTTCACAACAATATCAATTTAGGCAGTCTGGTCTCGAAAGGCCAATCATTCCTTTGAGTACTAGATTGCTGCCATATGGGGGGTATTATGCCCTTTCGTTGTTCCCTCCGGGAGAACAACCATATGAGAGTTCACAACCAAATTCAGGTCAAATTGGAATCACATCCAGCGGTTGGGTGCCAATACTGCCTCAACAACCAAGAGTTGTATACTCAATGCAACTAAGTCTACCTGTGTTGAATATTCCCTCTACACCAACTATTGTGACAATGTCACAAGTACAAGCATTGCCTGTTGCATGCCAACCTCAAGTTTCTCAGGTCATTTTACAACAACCTCTTGTCTCCATGACACAACCACAATCACCAATTAGTGGCTCCTTAACTAGAGTGACTCAAGCCCAAATGGGTACTATTACCTGTCATCTTGGTCAAATGTCTAGTATTGGGCAACAACAAATGGTTTCACAACCATGGCTGGTTCAAAATCAACAACCGCAATTCCAAAAAGCTTACGAAGGACCTGAGCAACAAAACTTTGCAAGTAATGGGCAACCGTATATTCAAAACAGTTATCACCAGTCATCTCAAATTAGTTATGCCCAACAACCTTATCAAAGTTATCAGCATCAAATACATTATGTGAGTATGCAAAGACCCATTGCTCAGGCGATCCCATATTATCCTAGGTACGCTTCACCAAACCTAAATCAAGAGTTTCTCTTTGTGGCGACTTTAGAATTACCAGTTCTAAATTTGCCAACGAACGAGCCAATCGCTTATGCCTCTTGGTGGCCGTCGATTCCTCATAAACTTCTATCAAATATTCCTAAATTTAATGGAAATCCCAGTGAAGATTCATCGAATCATGTGATGACCTTCCATCTGTGGTGTTCCTCCAACACTCTAAATGATGATTCGATTAGGCTTCACCTTTTTCATCGAATGTTAACTGGTCCGGCAGTAAAATGGTACATCGAATTTCCTAGAGCTTCATTTGATAACTTCAGCACCCTTGCCACCACCTTTTAAACCCATTTTTAGTTACCAATAAGGTACGAAATAGGAACAGAGCTTCTTAACAATTTCAAATAGATGACGACCACTCACATATCCGATCATATTCATGAATGGTGACGTCATCGAAGAATGGTAAAAACATATGTCCCTAATCAGCTACTAGCTGAATGGTTTATAAAGTCTTTGTTACCTTCTATTACGGAAGACATGGCAAAGGGAGGAGTCGTCACTGAAGAGCAAGTCATTGCTCGTGTGCAATATCTAGACTTGATACATACTCAGTCTGGCATGCTCTATGACAAAATCCCTGATGCTCCAAGACCAGAATTTTTCATTCCTCCTCCTCCTAAATCAAACAAGGACTCTCATGCCAACGATGGCATGATAGGCACGACAAGCATGGAATCGAAAAGGATGCATCCAAGAAATCCCGTAAGGTTTCTGATCAAAATGCAAATGAAGAACTTCTTGCCTCGGAGGTTAATGTTGTGTCAACTGACAAAGGCAAAGAATCGAAGCAACTAGGAGGTAAGAAGAAAGGGAAGAGAAAAAAGAAGAAACAGGATGATTCGTCTCCTGAAAAATCTTCTGCAAACCCTTCTAGGCAAAAGAAACCCACTCAACCATGCTTCATATGCGATGAGGATCATTGGACGAGAGATTGTCCATATAACGCTGAAGTTAAGAAATTCTTTAAGAATTCAAAAACATCAGCAGTATTGACTGATCCGTTTCCAAACCCAGGAACCAATCTGGTTGTTAGTGACAATGCTGCCCCATCCCAAGTCCTTATGTTATCCATTTCGAAACAGCAAAATGATGCTTTGATATCGACAAGGAATAAAGATTACGAGAATCCACAGCTATTGAACAACAAGGCTATTGATCAACCTAGTAGTTCGACAACAACTTCGAGCAAAGTTGTGCCACCCATCATTCCTGAGCTAACGATAAAGCCGCCAAAAGGACTTGTACACAAATCAACATTTAATCCTTGTGCAAAAGTAGCACATAATTATAATATAGTATAGGACCTAGCCCAATCACTGTCTGCTATGTCGACACTTGAGGTACTGCAAAATTTCCCCTCCCAAAAGCAAGCGTTATTATCAGCAATAGGTGGGATTGACCCAGCGGATTCCAATCTTGTGGCCTTTAATCATAAAGGATATGACCCGCAGTGACCAGCTCAGCTCGCTTTCCTCATTCAAGTGAAAGCCCTCAACAAAACTATTCATTGAACAATTATTGATGAGGGGTCATCTACATGTATTATGTAAATGAGTTGCTGGAAAAATTTAGGCTCACCACCCTTGTCATGATCGTCTATGACGTTAAAAGCATTTGATGGACGAACATACACTCCATACAGGATTTTAAGTAACTTTCAAGTCAAACTCGGGGGAAAAACAATAGAAATACATGTTGAAGTTATCGATGAAAACCTCGATTACAACATCCTACTCAAAAGGCCCTAGATTTATGCTATGGCTACCGTTGTGTCGACATATTTCAGAAAGATTGCATTTCCCTTCCAAGGAGGAATTACAATCATCAACCAATAGACATTTCTTTCCAACAGTTCACAAGTTACGGGAAGAATTCTGATGATCCATGGAAGCTCTCATTCACTTCAAAATATCGGATTAGGCTTACTAAAAGACCCTGCATTGATGGGTACTTTTTCCCTACCACCTCCGAACAACCTAGTGGAAGTGGCAATGGTGGGAACCTGCAATATGGTATCTTCCATTCAAAAGATGTCCGGACACGATATTAGCATGGATCATCATCAGGTGTTGCCTCCAAGCCCAATAGAAATATTGTAGCAATCAATGTTCTCGGCATGGGATGCAAACCCAAATGAACACTCATCAAGCGTTTGGGTAGATAGGTATAAAGAGGATGGTATCTCTTCAGATCCTTGGTCACATGTACATTCTACAGACGAAGGAATTGTTCAGTCAATGAACATAGAGGGGGCACCATGGGAAGATTACCACCATCGTTCCCATCTTCTGGATTACAACGAAGATTACTCCAATGACCTTAATCATCCATTAGTCTTTGATTTTCTATCAAATACTGTAAATATGGTGGATTCCGAGTGAAAATACTCATGTCGGAAAAACTTGTTCTTCTTCAGAATTGGAAGTATATTATGCTCTCTTTCCCGAGTTCAGAGATGTCTTTGCATGGTCATATGAAGAAATGTCAGGCATTGACTTGAGCATAGTTGAACAGGAAATTAAGATGTATCCAGATGTCAAACCAGTAAGACAACGGCTTTGGCAGGTTCACCCAAAGAAAGCGTTGCCATCAAGGCAGAAGTTGAGAAACTTCTCCATGCTGGTTTCATTTACTCGGTTCCTTTAACTGATTGGGTATCGAACATTATTCCTGTGATGAAAAAGCAAGGAACAATTAGAGTGTGCGTCAATTACAGGGATGTAAATCAAGCTTGTCCAAAGGATAACTACCCTACACCTTCATTGACCAGATAATTGATGAATGCGCCGGATGCGAAATCTTTTCATTTATGGATGGATTTTTTGGGTATAATCAAATAAATATCCGCCCACAGGACCAGTCAAAGATTGCATTCATCTATCCGTGGGGCACATTCACGTACCGTAAGCTACCTTTTGGTTTAAAGAATGCAGGGGCGACTTTTCAGAGGGCAATGAATTATGCCTTCCATGACATCAAGAACATCGTTCAACCATACCTCGACTATCTTCCGGCTCACTCGCGAAAGCGGACCGATCATCTGCAGCATTTGAGAGCAATATTTCTATGTTGCCGACACTACAAAATAAGATTCAATCCGCACAAGTGTGTGTTTTGCGTTGGTTCTGGTCATTTACTTGAATTTGTAGTTTCAATAGACAGAATTCGTCTCGACCTGTGTAAGGTTTAGGCAATCATCGATTTGCCTCTACCTTCAAATTTGCTTCAGATTCAGAAAGTCCAAGGGAAAGCGAACTTTTTGAGTAGGTTCATTCCAAATTATGCTGAACTTGCTAAAGGTTATATGCGTCTTTTGAAAAAGCAAGTACCCTTCAACTGGGATCAAGTCACGCAAGCTTCCTTTGATGCTCTAAAGGAATCCCTAATAAAAGCATCATTAATGTACGCTCCTGATTATCAAAGAGACTTTAACCTGTATCTGGTTGCAATAGATATAAACATCACAATAGTTTTAGTTCAAGAAGACAATGGAATCGAACATCCTGTTTATTATTTAAGTTGAAACTTAAATGATACAGAAAGAAAGTACTTATATGTTGAAAACCTAGCTCTTGTTGTTGTTCAAGCAATACAGAGATTTCGACACTATGTTCTCTTTCAAAAAACTACCGTTTTGTCATATTGCAACCCCATGACTTACATCTTATCATGACTGTTTCTTGGCGGCAAATATTCAAAGTGGATAGCAATTTTGGAAGAGTTTGATCTAGAATTCGTAAATTCCAAATCGAAGAAAGCTCTAGTTTTTGCAGAGTTACTATGTGATTTCCCATCATCGTGGATGAATTTTTGTTTCTGATATCTTCAAGCCATCTGTGGTATGGAGATATAATCATTTATCTCCAAGCCCAAACGTATAGTTCTAATACCTCTCACTCAGAACAGCGACGTATTCGATACCAAGAAAAAGAATACATGATTTTCGGTGATACACTTTACCATGGTGGTGTCGATACTGTTCTGCGAAGGTGCCTCACCCATGAGGAGGCCGAAAAAGTCTTGAATGATTGCCATTCAGGTGCATGTGGGGGGCACCAATCTATTTATGCTACGACACAAAAGATTTTACGAGTAGGATACTTCTGGCCAACAATGTTCAAAGATTACATAACCGCAGTCAGAAGTTGCCATGCTTGTCAAATCTTCATCCGCAAAACCAGAATACCACCTGCACCTTTGCAGCTGGTGGTTGTTGTTGGGACATTTGCCAAATGGGGCATATATTTCATGTAATGTAACCCCACCTTGGCCCGGGGGCATGGGTATATCATAGTCGCAGTTGACTATTTTACGAAATGGGCTAAGGCGCTGCCTATAGTAAACAACAGCAGTGAAACATCCGCTCTTTTCTTTTTCAATCATGTAGTCACGAGATTCGGCGTTCCACAAGCTATGGTCATAGATCATGGATCACATTTCCACAATCACATGATGGTTGAATTAGTCGGCAAATTAGGACTGTCCCATGATAGCTATACTCCTTATTATCCGCAAGCTAACGGGCAAGTTGAAGCGATCAACAAAGTCCTAAAACACATGCTGCAAAGGATGATTGGAGTCCATAAACGGAATTGGCACCTAATCCTGTACTCAGCCTTGTGGGCATACCGGACATCAGTAAGAAATGTGACCAGATTTACACCCTTTCAGCTGATGTATGGCCTGGAAGCAATCTTACCAGTTCAGTGTGAAATTTCATCTCTCAAGCTCGCATTTGACTCCCCGGAACTTCAGAGGAAGAGGCTCGTTTCTCAGAGTTAATCCAACTGGATGAAACCTGTGGTGACGCCGCCTTGGCTAATGAAGCACATAAGAAATGAGTCAAAAGCACAATTTGACTAGAATGTCAAACCCCGCATTTTCTCAGAAGGTGACCTGGTCTTGCTTTACGATCAGGAATCCGATAAATTGTGAGCAAGTAAGTTCCAGTTTTTGTGGATGGGTCCTACATTTTTAAAAATGCATTAGCTAAAGGTTCCTACGAGCTAGTAGATTATGATGGGATTCCACTGTCGTAACCTCGAAATGGGTTGTACCTAAAGCGTTACTATGCTTGACTCGGCATGGTAACCTCTTCATATGCTTTTGTTACATTTTTGTTTTCGTTAAGAGTGATAGTTTTGGTTAGGCAATCCACTTTTGCATTTTGTTGCAGATGTCAAACCCATTAGAATCATTTGTTGGATACGTCAACGGGGGGAGTCATAGTACACGGAACCTATCTTCTACAGCTTGTGCCATCTTTGATCCAAGCGGTGAGTTAGTAAGTTTCAAGGGGGTGTGTGTTGGTCAATCAACGAACAACATCGTTGAATATAGCGCATTGATAGAACTCCTCTCTGATGCCATCGCGCATGGTATATGCTGACTTATCGTCAGGCTAGACTCACAGCTCGTCATTCTACAGCTTACAGGCATCTATTACATTCGGAATCCAGCTATTTATCGCATGTTCCTAAGGGTCAAGATTTTGGAAAGGCAGTTCGATTCTATTTAATATCAACATATTTCCAGAAACTTAAACACATTAACTGATTCATTAGAAAATTATGTGTTAGATAGACATTTGCAACATTTGTAAAAGAAAAGCATTTTATCAATAACTACATCAGGATCATATAACTTAACTGAAATAAAGCTCTGAAAATCAAATATATATATATATATATATATATATATATATATATATATATATAACTCTTTATAGTTTGTACATAGTGCTCTGTGTCTAGGACAAATTTGGTCATATGACCCAAAAACTCAAAGTGCAAGGGGGCATGCTAATGTAATGGTGTTGGTGATAACTAGTCACCACCTATGTAATCATGCCCAAGAGCCTAGTCCATTGGCTCAGCACGCCAGTGGTATGGCACTATAATCTCAGAGGCAGCTCATCGGTCCTCATGTCCGGAATGCGAAGGGTGAGACCCTTGATCTGATCCTGCAACACTGCAATACATCCAGGTCACGAAGAATGACCCTCCGTACCGCCTCTCCTGCTAGAATGGCAGCTGCTGCTCTCGGGCGCACTGTTGGTCACACTATCCCAATATCTGCATAAGCACATAAGTTTTGATTAGTCCTGATAAATATTTAAAAATGCAAGAACATTATAAAAACAATAAATAGAGATATGGTCAGAGATTTCAACCTATGACACCCCATTGCTCGCCAACCGGCAGCACCAAATCTGGGTATCCCCTGAAATCCATCCTAGCATATGGATACTCGGCATAAACCATCTGCTGACGGTTGAACCACTCAAAGAAAGCATCAGAGAATGAAACCTATGATTGACCAACATGTCTGGCAATAAGGTCAACCCATCTCTGCATCCGTGGCTCAGTCGGTGGTGGTAGGCCAAGTGAGATGTACTGGGGCTGCATCAGTGGGATCCTTTCCAAGGCGAAAGCAGTCAGAATAGAACCATAGCCAAAGTTCTTAGAACTTATGGTTTTCACCTTGCTGAGCTGTTCTTTGATCACTGGAGGTATTGCGTCACACTAGTTAAATACCTTGGGTTCGAGACATTCCAAGGCATACTGCATATAGGACTTGTTGGCCAAGTGAAGTGCCACGCTACCAGCCAGTCTAGCAAAGGTGAATAAAATATTCCTCAAAGACCAGTCTGTGACATCTCGGATACTAATCTTGCCGTCCCTGCTCGGCTGAGATCCTTCTCTATAGTATCGGCGAATATAATCCCTCATGGATTCGCCCCCCCAGGCGGAACCTGATAGTGGGAGAGGAGCGCCACGCCTTGATAAACCAGTCAAGAAATAGATGCCCTCAACAGTCATGGGGATGGATTTGCCTCTTATCTAGAACACTTGGTTGGTAGGATCCCATGCATCGAGGAAATATTGCAACAAGTTTATTTGTTGCCTCATGCTAGACATGCGGAAGAATTTGAGCAAGCCACAGTTCCGCAATGCAGTTACCGTACCCAAATCATGTAGGGAAACCATGTCTTCTTCTTCATGCTCATGTTCACGCCATGTAACAACCATTTTTTCTCCGATGAATCTCTGAAAAGAAAACAAGAGAAGAATTAGGATATTGATTTGGTAAAAACCAGGCCAAATTTCCATGAAAAATTAGTGCAAAAGTTTTCCTTGCGCCCATCACATCCTAGCTGTGTACTAGGTGAGATGCATCCTGACAGACCAGTGGCTATCCTAGGATGCATCACACCTTTCGATGTATAATAGGTGTGATGGGGGCAGAGCGAAATATTCAAACCCCAAGGGCCCAGAAAAGCAGGAAAACATGCTCATAATTCAAAAACGAAAGAATGCAATTGAAGAGCTCAGGTTTAGCTCCAACCTGGTCTAGACGGCATTGAAAATCGTCCACAGAATCTCTAGGATTCAGTTGATGAAAATCAAGGGTGAAAACACCTCCAGAGCTCCAACAGTCACAACTTCAAATGAAATGGTAAAATGAGGGGTAAAAAGCTATTTTTAAGTTACTTTTCATGTAATTTAATTAGGGTATTAGATTTTTAACTCATTTTTCAAGCATATGTCCTCATTTCTAATGAGTTTGATGGAGCAAATGAATAGGTAGTACTACTGTCAAAAGAACATAGTGTTAACGGTGAATTGAATATCAATGACCAATTATCATGAGTAATTTTACGAGAAGTTCAAGATCGTTAAAAATTAAACCTATCAATGAGCATATGTTCCACCAGAGTTCAAGCTCATTAAAAAATGAACCCACCTCCGGTAAATAACCATTGTGAATGATTATCATCAGCTTTTGAGCATTGGTCGTGTTCTTAACATCACCTCCACTCTGTTTCAGCCAATCATTCGCCTCCATTTGATTGTTTACCCTTTTTGAGGAACAACTACGATGAGTGATCCTATTAGCCACCTTCTTTACACTACCGTGATTGGAAAGTTCCAAACCTTACCTAGAACTAGTTGCTATCTGAAAACATCACTCGTTCCTCAGAAAATGAGTCTCCTTTAAGCTCTTTTCATCTGACTCATAAAATATGAAAATATTGCCGAGCAATTGGCCTCTCCAGCTCGTTAAAGTGATCGGAAGTGCTATCCCTCATCTATATTTTAATCTTTTTGGACCTTAGGGATCATTACACAAAAATATCGAGCATTTGTCTTGTTCGGCTCGTTAAAACAATCAAAAGTTCATCCCTTTCGCATTGTTTTATACTTTTTCGGACTTAAGGGATTATATTATGAAAAAGGAATATTGGAGTTTACTTTCCATCTCTTTTCAGACTCTCTAAAATTGAAAAGGACTGAGTTATCCTTGTCGTTAAACTCATTAAAACAATAGCGATAAACTTGTCCATTCGGACAAGAGCAAGTTTCATTGTCGCTAGACTTGTTAAAACATAGCGACGGGTTTTCCCGAACGGAAAATTATAGAACAAGCATATGTTATCCTCCTCAAGCTTGACAAAAATAAAGAGGTACTGTTCAGAAATGACTGGGGAAAATTGGGAAGAAAACTCGAAGAAGCTTTTTTGGTAGCAAGTCGCTCTTGAACATGACACTTTCACTCCATCACCATGATTGAGTCGGGTTGGGTTATTCCGTTCACTGGTCATATCACCATTGGTCCACCGTACCATGCACTTTGGGGTTAACGCTACCAATCCATTTCAGTGTCGCCGATATGTTCAAGAGAAGTCACTCAAAGGATTCACCTACCCATCTTGTGTCTCATCTGCTACAATACCTTCGTGCTTCATTCTTTCATGACTGCCACCCTGAACATTGTATCATCAAATTGTTTTCACCTCTACAAAATCATTTTCTCCGTTTTGTGTCATAGATTTGGGATCCATTAATGCCCTCCTACGATGGGTCACTTCTTGTTGACATCAGCTCATTATCCAAGAAACCAACCTAGGAACAACCCTTTCAGTACTTTGAAGCTTGCATGCCTCAATAGCAAGTTTCTCACTTCCGGTGACTAGTTTACAATAATGGCCTTCGACCGAAATTTTTTGCGTGGTGTTCGACATCAACTCACGTATTCACACCACGTGAATTGTACTGCAGTACCTTCAGGGTCATCATCATCATCAGTGACTCCTCTCACACCTGTTAACAGCTTACATGATTGGCTGGTAATTAGGTGATGTCCTTCCATGTTCGACATCAAAACATATTTTTCACATGGATCAACTTGTACTTTCGGGCGAATATTGAACAAGTCTTGAATATCCCAGATCTAGTTTCATCTATCCGGGTTTCGATATGTTCAGGAAAATAAAGACATCAAATGTACATCATTGCTACACGGATAATCATCCAAAAATAAGGGATGATGGCTCTACCAGAATCGTCAGTCTGCACACAGACGATTGTCTATCCTATGTACATGAAAATGAATTTATTAAGCTGAGCAGGGGAATTCCTACCTTAGCTAGATCATGAAAATGTTATGAAGATAATGTATTGCATTGTATCTTATTACAGGTCACCTTCCAGTGCGAAAAACCTTGGATCCTCATTATAAAGCATTTCACCCGCCATCAAAAGATCTACGACCTCGTGCTTTAGGGGGCAACTGTTATAGACATATTTGGGAACTACAACCCCAATCACATATGTCCATAAACCAAGGGCTTCTAAGTCCCTAAAAGTGTTGTTTCATACCCTAAAGGAGCAAGTTCAGCTGATTACATCATCTCCCAGAAGTTTTCCATGAAAAACCACTCAGAACTGGTCAACGCAGGAACATACAGACTACCCAGTGTAAAAGGTGCAATGCATCTCACTTGCCACATGCAAAAAGTGTGATGCATACTGGAGAACCCTTCTATAGGGTGGGATGAGCGAGAGCAGACAAATGGCACAAGCAGTTTTCTAGGTGGAGACCCTAAGAATCTTCTAGAAGCTGCTCATTTGACACTTGCCTCCCTGAATTCGCCCAAGGATGAGTAAGAGATCATGAAATATCCAAGTTGAACCAAGAACTATTAGAGATATGACACTAATCAAAATCCCAGAAGCTGACTCATCCCCCTGATAATATCTATAAATGGATCCCTCATCCGAGAGATCCAAAGGTTGGAATTTGGTAATTTGCAAAAAAGTGTTGTTGGTTTCTCCTTGAAGACATTGTTGGGTGATCTTTCTTTGTATGAGGTGAAGAGGGCTTTCAAGCTGGGAGGATGGTGTTGGGTCAGACCAAGTGGTTGTAATCCTCTCTTCTACTACCTTTACTAATAAAGCTATTTGAGTTTTCCTCCATATTCTTGTGTATCTCTAAACATTGTGTTGATATATGCATTTGTATGGTCAATATATATCTGATCCTATATTGTTTACAGTGATAGATCTCTATGCTTTGATGGTATTATATTGTTGTGACTCTATAGGTGCTCTTTGAAGTGGGACAAGTAAGGAAGCAATGATGAGATTCTGTCAAAGGGGAAAGGAAACAAGCAAGGAGCCAAGCGAAAGACTGAGGTTGGTACTCTCTGCTTCTTTCTCATCTCTCTCTCGTAAAGGAAAAACAAGTGACTTTAATCTCTTTGTTTCTAAGATAGCTACCTATCTTAGTGGGACTAGCAATTCTGAATAGACACTAGATTTCCTGGTAAAAATTGTGGGATTCATGAATCTCAATCCTGAATTTCCACCTCAACGTTGTACTAAAGCACATGGGAAGGGTGCATGAACCAGGATATTGTGGGTGAATTTAACATGTGCGTGATAACCACCGCCTACACTCGACATGACATTTGGAATTTTGCAGAAGGAGCTCTACTATCATTTAAATTATACATTATAGAGAACCATCTAAACTATGAATAAAGCACTTGCATTATCTCCTTTTCCTTGGTGCTAAGGGTATACGGATTTCACAAATCATAATGAGATCTCCAACTAAGGATGTGATATGGGAAGAGAGAGGGTGCAATAACAACTTGTAATATTGATTTTTTTCTTATTATATATGAGTAGTGAAAATGTAATTATTATATGGATTAAATAGGACGCTTAGGTAACCTTTCTTGTATTTATGTTTTTAAAAGAAAAAAACCCATAACGATAGGGTTCATGACATAAATCAACCCACAACAGTTGTCAGGCTCCAAAGCATTTGTATAGCCAGAGCTTACAAGACTAGTAACTCAACCCACCAAGGGCTCCAGAGAATTTTTCCAACAAAGGCTTCCAAGACTAATATCTCAACCGAAGTTGTTACAGGTCTTCCAAAGCGTTTGTCCAACCAAAACTCCAAGAACTAGTAACTTAACCCACAACCAGAAGGAACATGAGCACCAACCAAAAGACAAAGATAAAACCCACAACACCATTGTTGTGTAGGAAATGACAACGCTAGGAAAAACAACTTTTAATCCAGGAAATCCTCAATGCCAATGATAGATCATGACCAAGAAACCACATGCATGTGTCACGCATGCCAAAAATACCAAGGAAATCATACACGCAAATCAATACCTGCAATAAAAACCCATTGTAGTTGATGATACCAATAACCTCTTACACTTTCCTACTTTTGCTTTGCCTCCTTTATGCAAATCCCAATTTCGCCTCACTCCTCCACAAGTGCTCCAAGAAAACTCTAAGTGTTCAAGAGTATGAGAGAGACTGAGAATAGAAGAGAGAGATCCAAGCTAAAACTGATAAAAGGTTGTGAACTGATCCTTAGAAGCCTTTTTATCAATGAGGCCTCTATTTTTTTCATTTTTCCATTATTTTTACTTCATTTTTCTCCTCACATCCAACACATGACATTTCGCCTACCTTTTCTCCTATTTTACATTATTTTCATAAATAAAATTCCTATAAATGCCTCATGCCTTTCCAAATCCTTTGCCATTGTCTTTGCCAATTTCTATATCCATTAATTAATCATAAGTGATACTTGTCACTATGTTTCTCCCAACATTCATCTTGGGATACCTGTCCCATGAACTTGCTTATTATTATGCCTTTATTAACTTTATTACATGGATTTTTGACCAGGTTTGTTATAGAACTCTTGCACTTAGGGGAAGACCTTGCTCATTGTCCAATGACACCTACAACCAACAAGACTATTGAAAATAAGAACTTACTTCCCACGGATCTTTATAACTTAGCTTGTTTCAGTATTTACAATGATCAACCTCCTGAGAAGCAAACCAACATAACCAACATGACAATTACAATGACATGGCAATCATACCACTTATTGGAGCTTTGTACAACAAGTCATGGTGGTATTTACATCCATATATATATATATATATATATATATATATATATATATATATATATATGTATATATATATATATATATATATATATATATGTATATATATATATATATGTATGTATATACCAAAACACTACACCAAAACATATAACAAAAACATTCTCTGAACCAATGAATAAAGAAGGATACATAGCCCACATCTCATCAACCATCTTCCATGTAACTTCATTGGGCCCAAAGTTGTTCCACTACACTTTAACCTGCTAGTTTGCTTGGTTCTAGAGAATAAGCATTTTTATTTGAAAAATGCATTGAGGTTTTCGTTGGAATTCTCCTTATGGCTCCACCTACAATTTATTCTATTCACTCACATGATCATCATATTTAACATACTTCTTAAACAATGAAACATGGAAAACATCATTGACTTTCATTATTGAAGGCAGTGCAAGTGGATAGGCTACTAGTCCAATCCTTTGAAGAATCTTAAAAGGTCCACAAAATCGAGGTTCCAGCTTGGTACATGATCCAATCCTCAAGGAGCTATTCTTGGGCTTGATACATAAGTACACCTATTCCCCAATATGAAACTCCTTAAACATCATGTTTTGATAATGTATAACTCTTCTATCTATTCTGTGTTTCCTTTAGATTCTTCTTGATTACCTGCATTTCTTGTTCCATCTCTCCCAACATGTCTGATCCAATCAATAACATGTTCACTAGGCTACTCCAGCTTATGGGAGTATTATAACTCCTCCCACATAGTGCCTCAAATGGACTCATCCTCAGTGACTCCTGATACACATCGTTGTAAGAAAACTTAACCAACAGAAGGTACTCCTCCCATCTTCTCTGTTGATGCATCACATGCATCCTCAACATGTCATCCAATATCATGTTGAGCCTCTCTATCTTTCCATCTATCTACAAATGATAAGATATGTTGAAGGCAAAACTTTTACCCAAACCTGCAAATAACGACTTCCAAAATCTGGGAGTGAAATTAGCATCCATGTTTGAAAAAATCTTCCTTGGAACACCATGTAGCCATACTACATCTCGAATGAAGACTTGTTCTACTTTATTAGCTAAATAATTAGACTTCACTAGAATGAAATATGTTACCTTTTTCAACCTATCAATTGTAACCATGATGGAATCATGTTTTCTAGATGTCCTTGAAAAACCTACAGTGAAATCCATGCAAATGACCTCACATTTCCACTCTATAATTGGAATCGACTGTATTAATCCACCTGGATGCTTACACTTTTCATTTATTTGTTGACAATCCAAGAACCTAGCCACAAACTATTCCACTTCCTTCTTCAGATTCGGTCAGCAATAAAACTTTTTCATTTTTTTTAAGGTCTTGTGATATCCTCGATGACCTGAGTATGTCTTAGCATGAAATTCCCTTAAGATAAGAATCTTGAGCTCACTATCATTTGACACATAGATCATCCCCCTAAATCTGACTAAACCATTAGCAGTGAGATAATAGTCCACATCTTGATCACCTAAACCCTATTGTAACTAGTCCCTAAGCTCCATATATATGTCATCCTAATGTCTTCCCTATAAAATAGGATCCTGTAACTCTGTCCCATAAGATCTCATAGCTATTATATGATTCATTAGTACTCTCCAGCTAAGATCATATACAACCATCTTCTCTTTACATTTAATGTACCTGATCTCGAAATCCAACTCACTAATCATGACTAACCATCTACCTTGCCTGGCATTAGATTTGGTTGGTCAAATAGATACCTCAATCCACTGTGATTGCTCATCGATACAAACATTTTGCTAAAAAGTTAGTGCCTCCACATCTTCAATGCATGGATGATCATTGTCAACTTAAGATCATGTGTCGGACAATTTTTCTCAAGCTCATTCAGCATCGGTGAGTCATAACACACTACCTATCCTTCCTACATTAAGACTCCACCAAATCCTCTCTTGGAGGAATCTGTACAAATGACAAAATATTTGTCTAGATCTGTAATATTTAAGATTGGAGCATCTGTGAACAATTGCTTCAATTTCTCAAAACTTAGTGCACATTCCTCGGTCCATTCAAATTTATTACCTTGCCCTTTTAGTGATGTAATAGGATATGTAATATGAGAGAAGTTCTTGATGAGTCTCTTATAGTAACCTGCTAGCCCCATGAATGACCTTACCGCATCCACATTCCTAGGAGTTTCCCACTCCATGATAGCCCTTATATTTTCTAGATCCACTACTATGCCTTGCTTGGAAACAACATGTCTCAAGCAATGTACCTTTGTGTGAAATAAACTGCACCTACTAAGCTTAGCATACAATTGATGCTCTCTTAACAACCTCACTACTTCTGCTAAAAGTTCAGCATGATCTTCCTCATTCTTGACATATACCAATATATCATCAATGAATACAATAACAAACCTATCTGGATAAAGATGCAACACATTATTTATCAAGAACATAAATGTAGTTGGACCATTAGTCAAACCAAATGGAACTACAACAAACTCATAATTCCCATACCTAGTCCATAAACAAGTCTTGTAGATGTCTTCTTCCCTGATGCGTACATGATGGTATTCTAATCTCATATCAATATTCGAGAACACTATTTCTCCCTTAAACTTGCCAAATGAATCCTCAATCATCAATCAAAAACACTACACCAAAACATATACCAAAAACATTCTCTCAACCAGTGAATAAAGAAGGATACATAGCCCACATCTCATCAACCATCTTCCATGTAGCTTCAATGGGCCCAAAGTTGTTCCACTACACCTTAACTTGCTAGATTGCTTGGTTCTAGAGAATAAGTAGTTTTATTTGAAAAATGCATTGAGGTTTCCACTGGAATTTTCCTCATGGATCCACCTATAATTTATAGTATTCACTCACATGATCATCATATTTAACATACTTCTTAAATAATGACACATGGAAAACATCATTAACTTTCATTATTGAAGGCAGTGCAAGTGGATAGGCTACCAGTCCAATCCTTTGAAGAATATTGAAAGGTCCACAAAATCAAGGTTCCATCTTGGCACATGATCCAATCCTCAAGGAGCTATTCTTCTGCTTGATGCATAAGTACACCTATTCCCCAATCTGAAACTCCTTAAACATCATGTTTTGATAATGCATAAATATTCTATCTATTTTGTGTTTCCTTCAGATTCTTCTTGATTACCTGCATTTCTTGTTCCATCTCTACCAACATGTCTGATCCAATCAATACCATGTTCACTAGGGCACTCCAACTTATGGGAGTATTATAACTCCTTCCAAATAGTGCCTCAAATGGACTCATCCTCAGTGACTCCCAATACACATTGTTGTAAGAAAACTTAACCAAAAAAAGGTACTCCTCCCATCTTCTTTGTTGATGCATCACATACATCCTCAACAAGTCATCCAATATCATGTTGACCCCCTCTATCTTTCCATCTATCTGCAGATGATAAGATATGTTGAAGGCAAAATTTTTACCTAAACATGCAAATAACAACTTCAAAAATATTGGAGTGAACTTAGCATCCATGTTTGAAACAATCTTTCTTGGAACACCATGCAACCATACTACATCTCGAATGAAGACTTGTGCTACATTATTAGCTGAATAAGTAGACTTCACTGGAATGAAATATGTTACCTTTTTCAACCTATCAATTGTAACCATGATGGAATCATGTTTTCTAGATGTCCTTGTAAAACCTATAATGAAATCCATGCAAATGACCTCACATTTCCACTCTATAATTGGAGTCGATTGTACTAATCCACCTGGATGCTTACACTTTTCTTTTATTTGTTGACAATCCAATAACCTAGCCACAAACTCTTCTACTTCCTTTTTCAGATTCAATCAGTAATAAAACTTTTTCATTGTTTTCAATGTCTTGTGATATCCTCGATGACCTGAGTATGGCTTAGCATGAAATTCCCTCAAGATAAGAATCTTGAGCTCACTATCATTTGACACATAGATCATCTCCCTAAATCTGACCAAACAATTAGTAGTGAGACAATAGTCCACATCTTGATCACCTGTACCCTATTGTAACTAGTTCCTAAGCTCCATATACATGTCATCCTGTTGTCTTCCCTATAAAATCTGATCCTGTAATTCTGTTCCATAAGATCTCATAGCTCTTATATGATTCATTTGTACTCTCCAGCTAAGAGCATATGCAAACATATTCTCTTTACATTTAATGTACTTGATCTCGAAATCCAACTCACTAAGCATGACTAACCATCTACCTTGCCTGGAATTAGATTCGATTGGTTAAATAGATACCTCAATCCACTATGATTGCTCATCAATACAAACATTTTGCTAAGAAGATAGTGCCTCCACATCTTCAATGCATGGATGATTGTTGTCAACTTAAGATCATGTGTTGGACAATTTTTCTCAAGCTCATTCAGCATCTGTGAGTCATAACACACTACCTATCCTTCGTTCATTAAGACTCCACCAAGTCCTCTCTTGGTGGAATCCGTACAAACGACAAAATATTTGTCTAGATCTGTAATATTTAAGATTGGAGCACTTGTCAACAACTGCTTCAATTTCTCAGAACTTAGTGCACATTCCTTGGTCCATTCAAATTTATTACCCTGCCCTTTTAGTGATGTAATGGGATATGTAATATGAGAGAAGTTCTTGATGAATCTCTTATAGTAACCTGCTAGCCCCATGAATGACCTTACCTCACCCACATTCCTAGGAGTTTCCCACTCCATGATAGCCCTTATATTTTCTAGATCCACTACCATGCCTTGCTTGGAAACAACATGTCTCAAGTAATGTACCTTTGTGTGAAAGAAACTGCACTTGCTAAGCTTAGCATAAAATTGATTCTCTCTTAAGAACCTCACTACTTCTACTAAAAGTTCAGCATGATCTTCCTCATTCTTAAAATGTACCAATATATCATCAATGAATAAAATAACAAACTTATCTGGATAAGGATGCAACACATTATTTATCAAGAACATAAATGTAGTTGTACCATTAGTCAAACCAAATGGAACTACAACAAACTCATAATTTCCATACCTAGTCCAGAAACCAGTCTTGAAAATGTCTTCTTAATTGATGCGTACATGATGGTATTCTAGTCTCAGATCAATATTCGAGAACACTATTTCTCCCTTCAACTGGCCAAAAAAATCATCAATCCTCGACTATGGATACATATTCTTGATGGTCACTTTGTTCAAATTCCTATAATCAATAAATAACCTGGGAGTACCATCCTTCCTCTTCAGAAACAACACTAGTGCACCCCAAGGTGATACACTTGGCCTAATGTATCCTTTGTTAAGAATTTCCTTCAACTGCAACCTTAATTCCAATAGCTTTGGTGTGCCCAACCTATATGGTTCCTTTGATGTTAGTGTTTCCCCTAGTGACAAATCAATAGAAAAGTCCACTTCCCTGTGAGCTAGAATCTCTGAAATTTCTACCAGGAAAACATCTTAAAACAACTGTAAAACTAGACACCTCCTTAAGACATTTGTGTACTCAGCTTCCTTACCCTTGTCACTAGAAATATGCACTGCAAATAACACATGCCCTTTTCTGCAAGTACTCTTGGCCTACATAGATCTCACCATTCTAACTGATGTTGTCTTCCTCTTACCTGCAAAATTGTCTGTTCTCCATTTTCATTCAAGCACTCAATTTCCTTTTCATAACAATCCAGCTTGGTCATATGAAGAAACAACTAGTCCATACCCAAAAACATAGTGTAGATCCCAATGGAAGTACATTCAAATGTTTTGATGTAGGAATACCATTCAACTCAAATGCACGAGCTCTTACCCAATGATGAACTCTCTTCTTAGTACCTATATCCAGCTGCGCTAACCAAGACTCAACATGCACTTATTTATTTAAACCACAAATATCCACCAGGTTAGGATTAACATAACTATAATAAGATCTAGAGTCAATCAAAATAGAAATAACTTGATCAGAAAGCTTACCGCCCATATCGATAATAGATTCTTGTTGATCCTCATGTCTTTGATCCAATGCTGCATAAATCTGTGAAATGTTATCCCCAACTATCTACGAATCATCTCAACTATAAATCTAAGGCCTACCACACTAATTCTATGTACAATGTTTTCTGTGATGCTCTACTCCACATGTCAACAGTGCAAGGGCTTCCTTCCATCACCCTTGTTCTGCTCCTGAAACCAAAATCCCTATCCTCTACCAGATGCATTGAACTTATTGGTGGTGTTGCATTCTCTTTGTTACTTGTGTCTCGAGGTCTTGTTCGCTTCTTATCCCATTTTCCTTTATTATATTCATTACTTTTCCAAACCTTCTTAGTCTCATATATGTGCTTTGATTACTTGTAACAATGATTTAGCTTCTTTATGGATTGCTCCAATGATCTAGGCTCATCAAAACCAATCCTTTCCTTAAGTTCTATCGGCAACCCACTGATGAATCCCTAAATCTTTCTTTTTCTCCTCCTTAAGATAAGGAATATTCCTCAATAACTCTAAGAATATACTAGTGTACTCCTCATTGGTCATAGATCCCATCTTCAGCACATAGAAATCCTTTGCTCTCTCATCATAGTATCTCTTCGATAGATACTTCTTCCTAAAAAGTCTCTCAAACTCACTCCAAGTGAACACCTCTTCATGAATACCATTGACATTCTTTACATATTCCCACCAGATGTTTGCTTTACCTTTAGCAGTAAATGTAGTTATTCTAGCCTTCGTGTTCTTTGAGTGATCGTGCAATATAAATAACTTATTCATCCAAAGAAACCATGCTTATGGATCTTGTGACTTCTTCATTTCCCCATCAAATGTAGGTCAATTTGATTTCTTGAACTCATCCTAGAAATATGCCGTTTCACTCCTCTTGTAAGGATGATAGCGATGATGACTATGATACATGTATGAACTAGAATTAGAGTAAAACCCATGTCCATTGCCTTGTCTATTAGGTGAATCCAAGAATATACCATCTCTAACTGTGTCATGTCCTTCCAACCTATTCCCACCATGTGACTTGCTAACATATGCTCCATTAGGCCTATCCTCCTGCTCATGAATGATTATAAGAAATCCTTGTATCTACAAGTTTGAAAAGCTCTGAAGAATCACAACATTGACCTATGCTCATTTCTCTTGCTCTCTAGCAAGTCTCTCGTGTGATTGAATTATTTGGTCATTTTCTTCTTTGTGACTCCTTATTTCTTCCTTCAAACTTCTCAGAGTGTTTGCTATGTCAGGTGAATATCCCTCACCATGCTACTCATCTAATATATAGGGAGAATCTCGTGAGTTGTAGTATATCATTTTTCTATTCATCTTTGATATTATCTTCCTGTAGGGTATACCATGTCAGCTAAACCAACATATAAACAAACCAATGTACGTCAGTGTAGTTCAGGGGAGGATCTCTCATCTGCAAGATCAACCAAATTAGCACAATATATGCATAATCATAATCATCACAATATATACACATCATTTTAATCTTCATCCAACAATCATTCATGATGCCACAACTTCCACACCGACTAGGTACCATGCGTGCATAACCAACATATGTACGATACACATTCATAAACAATACATATAAACACTGACATGCATTCATGGGAAACACATCCTGAAAACAACACCATCAACTTCTGCATGACATCAAAATGGGAAACATAACCATCACCGTGCATACAAAAAAACCACACAGACCACAACCATAAGGACACATATGCCACCGACATGTACACATGACAACACATTCATCAAGGAGAATAGAAATCGGACATGACTTGAGGAGAATAGAACCATATTCTGATACCACTATATAACACCCTCCTCCCAAATTTAACCAAGCTAACCAGTCCACCAACGTAAACATGTGACAAAGAGTTACTATGATATGATCCAACTCCCCAAGTACAATTTAAGGAATTGGAATTGACAAGACAAGACCAAACAATGTAAACTTTGAGACGGGAACTGATACAATTATCCCTTTCATTGAGGTAGAAAAAAAGTCAATTGATTTTGAAAAGTGGTGATGCAGAATACATATATTTTTTTTAGCATATCTTTTTACACTTGAATTTTTTTATTGTACATTTGCTTTTAGAATGTTAGTGATTTTCATCCCGATTTTAAAAAGTGTTGATTCTGTATTAGGCCCCTTTTTTGAAAGACCTATTTTTTGACTTTAAATTTTCTAATGTATTAAATGTGAATAATTATTTTCTAAATTTAACAATTTTTTAAGCGGTCTTCTTCTTCATATTTTTTTTTTCTTTTTCTTTTTTTATTTTTTTTTTAATTTTTTTTTATATGTAGTGAAGTTTTTATTATTTTTCATAGTTAAAGAAGAAGATAGATATTTTAAATTTTCGATATTCTACATATTTATATATCGTTAATTATTTTTTCAATGCGCATCAAGTAATTGTCTCTAAAAGACAATAATTTTAACAATTGACATAAAAATAACCATTTTAAACATAAATATAACTAAAAAATTACACATTTTGACAATTTTTTGCTAGAAATGACATGTCAAAATAACAATTTTTATCGAGAAAATTTAACAAAAAATGGTTAACTAATATCTTTTTTATGAATTTCATATCAAAAGAAAATAATAATCACTATTGTTTTGAAAAAATAATGATTCACATAGATATTAAAGCGAAAATCACATAACACGAATATTGAACACATAACAACATTAATTGAATGCTTACTCATAAAATGTTATAGTCAAAACATTACAAGTATAACTAATTAATAGTTACGAAAAAAGAGTTATATTTCCAAGCAGAACTTAAATTTAGTCAAAAATATCATGTAATCCAAACTCTTCATCCTACAGAGTTTCATCATTGTCTTCTTCCACAATACTTTCTGCTTCATTTTGCTCATTTTCCTCTTCTAATGGATCTTTGATGTCTGTGAATCTCCCAATGTATGACTTTCCAATCATTCGATGTAATGGTGGTTGAGGTTCCTTTGCCTCTTTTTCCACTGGTGATTCACTAAAATCCACTTTATTCAATCCAATTTCTTTCATTGCATCTAGAAGAAATTTAAGAGCATTAATTCTTTGCTGAATAAATTTGCACTGTATTGGATATTTTTCAAGGGTAATGCAATTTCTTCCTTTTTGTAGGCAACATACTAGTGTTGTACCTAATTATCGAGCACAAAAAAAAATAATGAAGTAAATTAGTATAATGACATATAACTTAAGAAATAAGATATTGAAATTCAATTCTATAATAAAACTTACGTGAGCCAGAAATTAAATCCAGAACCCAATCTCCTTCATTTGAGCATAAGTCTATAATATAGTTAATCCACGACTGTGGTTGTTGATAAATGTTAACTAGCTCTCATTTTGCATCTTTATCTTCCTATGTTACTTCTTTCATAGCAACATCATAAACTGGTACTTGGCTATGACTCTTTCCATCTATCTGACCAAAAAGCATAGACAAATAGCCATCATCTTTTGTCCAACTATCAATCATTTATAATTGGTTGATCTTCACGGTTAAGAAAATTTGACTTTTGCCAATAACATGAAATACTAAAAGTTCAATTAACTTGTACATATATATTTTTTTAACATTGATAAACCATACATTTTCAACATCTTACCATGTAAGCTGAATCCTTGAGTTTGTTTTCTCCTTGAAGCTTAACAATAACATTGCCAATTGTATGTCTGAATGAAATGTCACAAATCTCCATAATGGTGATGATGTGAATTCTACAAATCCCGTAACTACTTTACTAATAGATTGATAAGTATAAGGGTCACTATCATAGTCAATGTTTGGGATATTAAAATCATGGGAAATATCCAAAATAACTAGGGAACAATCCCTTTTAGGCATGAGTTTAGCAATTTCTTCATAGTCACCTTGTATTAATTGATATTGAATAGTATGAATCCCATTCCAAATAAAATGAGTAAGAGTTGGATCAAGTTTAACATTCCTAATATGCTACTTTTTCAGTCTTTTGATCTTAACATTTTTAATAAATGTTCCGAAACTATCTGGTGTTCCATTTTCATCCTTCTTCATATTAAATAAAATAAAAAATATACGTATAAGTTATAAAACAAAAATAGTATATAGATGAATAAAAATTAATGCATAAATCAACATACCTTTTTAAATGCAAGATACAAATATTTTAGTGTTGATGCAAAACTTGAATCTGGATAGTTGCATACAACATCATCCCAACTATCTTCATTCAACAATTTAACCATTTGTTCTTATATTTTCATGTAAACTTTGTGATTGAATAGATAAAGTAAAAAAAGTTAATATAATCATATGTATAAAAGATACTACTAAGAACAATATGTTATATTTAAAAGAAAATTATAATCTAGAAATAAGTAAAAAAAATTCCACAAAGTTACTTTTGAAATTCCTCACACATTTCTTCCAATGATAATTCCCAGACTTCACATGAGATAATATTGCTTTGACAAGTTTTTCATCCTTCACTCCCAATTCTCTCCAAGGTGTGATAGTCATATCTTCTGGAATCTACTTCATTTTAGGACCTGAAATATTGTTGCTACATATAAATGGTTGAGACCTTTTGACCTTCTAGTTTTTAATGTCAATGTTCTCCCACATGCTAAAAATATCATTAATCAATTGTCATATCTCTCTCGTTCTAAATTCCAACTGGAAAATATTATCAATACTTTTGAATATATCAATATTTACTCTACTGCCTTTTGAACTGGATTTCTCCTCAATTTGATAGCCTATTTCCATACAACATTCCTTTTGGAAGTCTATAGTAACATTTATCTTATCCCCACGACATTTTTATTCAAAATCATTATGAATAAATATAACCCTTTGGATGAAAGACATAGAAATCCTATATTCATTATCTAAATTATGATCCATGCTAATAACTTTGCTTATGTATCTGATAAACCAGCGTAAATGATACATTTCATTATTTCAAAACGTGGGTATTGGGATATTTCTCCATCAATTTCCTTTGAGCTTCTACAGAATGGTTCCCCCCCAAGCACATATAATTTTACTCAAAAAATTTTGACTTATCGAATGCTTCCTTGTTGGTAACTTGAACTAGATTAACAAGAAGCACATAATTAACCACATGAGCATATGGATTGTATCTCATCAATGTCTTCAATTTATGAACATGCAGGTGGTATTGCTTTCTAATTTGATATTTACATTGTCCTCCACTTGGCTTATAGATTTGTCTCACATTAAGATGAAATATATGATCACCCACAATTAATGTTTTCTTTGTCAAGTTATGTCGAATGGAATTTTGTTTTGTTTTAATAATGTCATCCTCTAAATCATCTCTTGGTGTAATGATTTCCCTACTTTTTTTTTTGAATTTTCACTAGGATCTTCATTGTTGGAAACGACTACTTGAGAATGTTCAACTTTCATTTTATTCCTCCTAGCATTCTCATCATTAACTATAACAGAGGAATTCTTAGGCTTTGCTACTTTTGGTCTTTTATGGATCTTCTCCTTTCTAACATGTGTTCTAGTGTCATCCTCAGTAATGGAAACATATTCTTCACCGTTAGTTTTAACTTCTCATCTTCAAAAGTAACCTGTCTACCTTTCCTAGATTTATCCAGTAAAGATATTTTTTTATCACTTGGATGTAGTTTTGTAGCATCATGAATTACTAATTTTACCTTGTTTTCCATATCTTCTTCTGACTCTTAGTAGAAGCTGCTAACAACATTCATAATATCTTTCTCTATGAAATGAATGCCTCCCAACATAACTAAAATATTTTCAATAAAATTCTGTCAAACAAAATATCATATGTCAATAAAAACTAAGTTATAAAAATATAACGAGGCAGTTACAATAATGAAAAACAAAAATATAAATAACAATACTTACCATATCATGTGCAATGTCATTTATATTTTGTTTACACAAATTTGTAGATTCCTTTGTCCTGTCATACAATGACAATGATAACTGATATCTAATATTGTCATGTGACTTGGGCGGTTTTTTAAGTACATAAGCAACTTCAGTGTCTGGCATCAAACATATGTCTATGACATTTTCCGACACCTCATAAATTGAATCCACTATTGTTAGGGATATCATCATATAGATATATCTACACATGTTTTCTTTATCTATCTTTAACATACCATACATTTTATGTAAGGTTCACTTCTTTTTATTTCTTCCAGTATGAAATCGTCCTCTTATTGTTTGAGGTACTTGATAGATTTGTAATTATTAGCTCAAGTTTGGTTCACTGAACAGTTCTTTTAGATGATCTATCTTTAATTTTAGGAGTCTTTCATTCGGGAAGATTCACAGATATCTTCTTTGACGCAATTTTTCTGCAAAAAAATACACATATATATAAATTAGTAAATTACAAAAAAATGATATCATAAATTAACAAACAAAATGATAAAAGATAAATAATTTTGTAAAACATAACCTTTAAAAAAAATTTAAAAAATAAGAAATTAAAAAAATGCGGCCCCCTCCCACCTATTGGGTCATGGGGGTTGGGCGGAGGGGCTGGGAATTGGAGGGAGCTGCATCCAACCTCTCCCACCCCAACCCCACAGCCTCATGGGGGTGGATGTGTCCAGTGAGCACAATCGGGCCCACCACACGCACTATGGCCGTAGTGGCCTTGTGCCTGCCATGATGCTGTTGGGTAAACCTGGCTCATCTAAATTTTTAATTTCTAAAAAAAATTATTAAACCTATTGAATTTTAAAACTTTCACACAGCAAAAGGGAAACTAAGCTTTCAAATGCGATAATTTTCCGTTGAATATGTTGTCGATAACAATGTGGCTGCTCCACAAATTCGCTCCATGTCTTTTAACGAATCTTGAAAATCCTTGATGTGATGTGAGGAATAGCGATAATGAAATTTATGATATAACGAAAATTATAGAATTGTTTTACCGCATAGTTAATGTGAAATTAATTTGTTTTTATAAAAACTTTAACATGTAAATTTTGTTATGGCGATATAGGGAACTATGATAAAACAAACATTACGAAATTGTTTTACTGCACGGTGAATGTGGGATTAATTTATTTTTATAAAGACTTTAACATATAAATCTTGTTATGGTGATATAGTAAATTATGATAAAGTGAACATTACGGAATTTTTTTACCACATGGTGAATGTGGTATTATTTTTTTATTTTTTTTTTTTATAAAAACTTAACATAGAAATCGTATTATGGCGATATAGTAATTTATTTTAAATATGTGATAGAAGATATAATAAAAATTTAAAAAAGCATTCACTTTTCTAGTAAATGTTATATAGTTTAAGTGAAAAATTAATTTAGGTAAAAGATTTAGTTTACAATTTTAATTTGAAGATTTAGTTTAAAAGATTAATTTTATACGAAAATTTTAGTTAAAATTTTTCAATAAATTGTAGAAGAAAACTATGGAGGAGAATACATGAAACAAATTTTTTGGAGGGAAAAATTTCAGCAAAAATTTTTGGAGGGAAAATTTGGAGGGAAATATTCATTCTTTAAGCTATATATATATATATAGATATATATATATTCCCTTTGGAAAAATCTTAATTTTCATTATATGTGAGAAAATTACATGTTGTATATGCATATTTCATACACTGTAGGAGAGGCAAAGTGCCTTCAAACACAAAAATTATCGAGAGTAGCAAAAAAGACTGCTTTGTATCTGCTCATGGAGGCACAGTTCTTCTAGTAGAGTTCAACAAAAAGTTAAATCAAAATTACTCTAAGAAAAGAGTACATGTCAGTTGTATATTTGATAATTTGAAAAGCATATATGAATATTTACAGATGATAACAAAAAAAAGACATATAACCAGCCTCCCTCTGAGCCATTTAGTCTACTATATCTATAAACAGCCAGTGATAAAACTCGTAATGAGAGTCATCCCTCTGTTCTTGGATCATCCAAGTGCCTAAAGGCTTGACCGCAGCTTCTTTGGATAACATATTGGGAGCTGAATTTCGTTCCCTATAAATGTGATGGCATACAAATGAGTCAAAATGAGTGATAAGTCAATGTGCCTCATCCAAGATCTGTCTCAAAGAAAAATAAGAACAAGTTGATTTTTTATTTTCCCAATTACAGACAATTTTTGAGTCACCAAATAACTAGATATCTATACAGTTTTTTCCAGTGGGAATTGTATGAGGAATTTGGTTGTGGATAGTTCAAGATAGTAGTTTGTACCTCTTCCGAGGCCCATTTGTAGATTGAAGAAATAGGAATCAGATAAAAACAATAAGGCATCACCCCCACAACCAAACTCTTATGTAGATCCATCGAAGAAAGCCCAAGGAAGCAAATGGTTGATGGATTCAGGGACAATGGTTCAAGGTAGATGGATGTCTTCCTCATCATGAATGGTGTTGTAACCAAAATGGAGGCCCAATGAGGCAAAATATTTTGGAAGACAAGATTTTTGTGAGCTATCTAGAGAGCCCAACATATAAGGAGAGGGAGATTTCTAGCTTTAGTTGGGGCTGCTCTAGCCGACCATTTTGTCGAGGCCTCTTGAATAGATGGACCCTGCCATCTGATCTAGGGGAAATGGTCGATGATGTTGAGCTCGAGAGGTCCTTAGCAACCTGACATTTCAGGAAAATGTGTTCCACGATTTCATTATTGCACTTGCATAGATAGCACCAGAATGGACCATGTTGTGCATGCTTAAGGAGGTTATCATTTGTAGGGGTATTGTTTTTAAGAATTGTCCACATGAGAAGTCGAGTTCTAGGGGGGGTTTTGAGCTTCCATAAATGTATCCACCAGTACTCTATATCTTGTGCTTTATGCGCTTCAGCTAGGACCAAATAACCCTCCTTAGGAGAGTATTTCCCAGACTTTGTGAGTGCCCATATAATCTCGTCCTCCCCTTCTGTAATTCTAATATGAGCTTCTGTTAAGGCCATTGTGTAGTTGGCCCAATTCTGTTCCCATTGTTGTAGGATAAGCAAGCTTCGTGTTAATTTCCAGGCTTGTTGAAACAAAGAGCCATGATCAAGGTCCGCAATATGGGTAATATGGGTGATACCCGCTTTATCGAGGTAGGATTTAAGCTCGAGGGGCAGTCTATGGGCATTTTCGCAACCAATCCAGGGATACTCCCTGATCCTCACTATGTTACCATCTTGGATTCTCCATGTGAGGCCGGATCTAATGATCTCTAGAGATTTTAGCACTACCTTCTAGATTACTAATATCCATGTGTTGAATCTTGAGTGTTGTCTTAGCCAGTCCATCACATTAAGAGGTGCAATGTATTTAGAGGTGGCCACCCTTGTCCACAAACTATTTTAGGTGATGAGCTTCCAGCCAAGCTTTGCTGCTAAGGCTCTAGAAAAGTCCTCCAGCTTCTTGATACCCTAGCCTCCCCATTTCTTTGGAATAGAGAGAGCATCCCATTTAAGTCAGGAAAAAAATTCTGCCAGGGTGTTTGCCCATACAAACTGACTGCAGAGGGTTAGTATCCTAGAGAGAATGCCACTCAGTATCCAAGCTAGAGCCATCCAGTACACCAGAGTAGCCTCCACTACTGCTTTTATAAGTGTTAATCTGCCTGCTCTGGATAAGTACTTGTGATACGAGATGTTAAGTCTTTTTTCTAGTTTTGTTATTAGCCATATCGAGTCTACGATTGTTATGAAACCAGCTGAAGAAAAGATAGAAAAGATAGATCAACGCCTTAGAATTCAGCCTCTTCGAGGGGGCAACCTCCTTTACATTACATAAATGAACAATTATTTGATGATACAAATGACAAAACCTCCTTTCTATATATAGGAGTCTGAGTCACAATATAATCCAGCGGACCTAACAATAATAATATAAAGCCACGAAAATTACAATAGAGGGATTCTATGGGGCACATAAATAACAACATGGGGGTAATAGGCGCACAACAATATAAATAAGGGGTATAAATACAATAGTAATGGGGTAATCACTAGTATTATAGGGACCCAACATGCCCCTCTCCTTCAAAAAAGTGTTGTCCTCAACGCTTGAGTAGTTCTGGATACTTCTGCATAAAATTCTCATCCTCCCATGTGGAATCTTCAACGGATAAGTTCTTCCACTTGATAAGATACTCTGAAATTGATCGATTTTGTAGCTGTCGAGTTCTTGTTTCTGTGACTGCTTCCGGTTCCAATATAATTTTTCCTTCCTCATCAAGTTCTGGCAATATTGTTTGCACTGGGAGCTTGTCACCTATAACCTTCTTTAAACATGAAACATGGAAAACTGGTTGCAATCGAGAAGTTGCAGGAAGCTCCAATTTGTATGCCATAGTACCAATCTTTTGCAACACCTTGTACGGACCATAATACTTTGGTGATAATTTATTATCCTTCTTAGCTTGCTTTAGGGACATTTGCTTATATGGTTGTAGCCGTAGGAATACCCAATCACCTACATCAAAACTTCTTTCACTGCGATGTTGATCTGCCTGTTGTTTCATTCTATTTTGTGCCAACACGAGGTTATCCTTTAAGAGTTGGAGGACTTGTTGTTGATGTTCGATGTGATGTTCCACTGCCTGAACCTTAGAATTTTCTCTTAAATATGATGTGATGGATGGTGGTTGATACCCATAAAGTGCCATAAATGGGGTCATTTTTGTTGTTGTATGGAAGGAAGTGTTATACCACCATTCAGCCAGAGGCAACCATTTGACCCATTGTGTCTGTTTATCAGATACAAAGAAACGAAGATATCCTTCCAAACATTTGTTTACTATCTCAGTTTGCCCATCAGATTGAGGATGATAAGATGAGCTATGAGCTAACTGAGTACCAAGACAAGAAAATAATTCTGTCCAAAAATTTCCAGTGAAAATGGGATCTCTGTCACTTACAATAATCTTTGGGTTTCCATGTAGCTTTTGAATTGTTTCCATAAATGCAGTAGAAACTGTACTGGCTTTAAATGGATGTGATAATGCACAAAAGTGTGCATACTTGGTAAGTCTGTCAACTACCACCATGATGACACTCTTTCCCTCAGACTTGGGTAAACCTGTGATAAAATCCATTGAAACCTCCTCCCAACGTTGGCTTGGAATGGATAAAGGTTGTAATAGACCCGGTGTCTTAATTGTTTCAACTTTATTTTGTTGGCAAAGAAAACATTCCGCCACAAATTTTTGAATATCTGATTTAAGGCCATCCCAAAAAAATTCCTTCTTAACCCTGTGGTAAGTTTTTAAAAATCTCGAGTGCCCTCCTAAAGGAGAAGTGTGCAATTCCATAAGAATCTTTTGTTTTAGCTGGGAATTCTTACAGAGGTATAAGTGATCTTTGTACCATAATGAATCATTTTGACAGCTAAATGTATCAGATGTACTGGAATCTTGTTGTAGCTTTCGAATAAGTGCCCACACTTCTTCATCATTCTTCCATTCCTCCCTTGCTTCATTTATCCAATCTGGTTGGATAATAGAAATGGCGCACAACAATGCTTCCACATCCTCATCCTTTCTTGAGAGTGCATCTGCCACCACATTTTGCTTCCCTTTTTTGTAGATGATTTCAAAGTCATAACCCAACATCTTTGTGACCCACTTTTGTTGCTCTTCAGAGGATAATCTTTGTTCTAAAAAGTATTTAAGGCTATCATGATCCGTTTTTACCTTGAAGTGTCTTCCCATTAGGTAGGGTCGCCATTTCTTAAGTGCATGGAGTATTGCCAACATTTCCTTCTCATAAATAGCTTTGATTAAAAACTTTCCCTTGATTGGACGACTTTCAAAAGCAATGGGTCTTTCATCTTGCATTAGAACAGCACCAATTCCATTTCCTGAAGCATCACATTCCACAATAAAGGTTTTTGTGAAGTCCGGTGTAGCTAAGACCGGTGCTTGGCACATTGCCTCTTTAAGATGTTCAAAGGCCTTTGTTGCTTCCGGAGTCCATGAAAATGCATCTTTCTTCAATAATGTTGTTAGAGGTGCTGCTATTCTCCCATAATTCTTAACAAACTTGCGATAATACCCTGTCAACCCAAGAAATCCTCGCAGATGCTTTATGGATGTGGGGATTTTCCATTCCTTAATGGCTTTAATTTTGCTAGGGTCTACCTTAACTCCTTCATGAGATACAATATGACCCAAATATTCCACCTCCTGGACTCCAAAGAAACATTTGGATCTTTTTGCATATAATTGTTTCTCCTCCAATAGTTGTAGCACCCTGTCAACATGTTCAACATGATCCTTCCAAGACTTGCTGTAGATTAGTATATCATCAAAAAATACTAACACAAATTTTCTAAGGAATGGTTTGAAAATTGAATTCATCAAACCTTGAAATGTTGAAGGTGCATTAGTAAGGCCAAAAGGCATGACCAAAAATTCATAATGACCCTCATGAGTTCTAAATGTCGTTTTTAGAATGTCTTCAATCTTCATTCTGATTTGATGATATCCCGAACGAAGATCCAACTTGGTGAAGTAAATTGATCCATGCAATTCATCCAGTAATTCATCAATGACAGGAATGGGGAACTTATCTTTAATAGTGAGCTTGTTGAGCTCCCTATAATCCGGACACATGCACCATGATCCATCCTTCTTGTGCACCAATACTACTGGAGCAAAGAAAGAACTTTGACTTGGTTGAATTATACCAGCCTCTAGCATTTCTGCAACCATACGTTCAATTTCACTTTTTTGGACATAGGGATATCTGTACGGCCTGATGTTTGGAGGAACACTTCCTGGAATCAGATGAATAGCATGATCATGATCACGCATAGGTGGGAGACCTTTGGGAGTCTCAAATACCTTGGAATGATTGTCCAGGACTTTTTGGAGATCTGGAGAAATAGATGATTCCGATGTGGAAACATCTAGCGAACATAATTGTGCAATTACACCTCTTTGCTCCTTTTTTAGAAGCTTTGTCATACCATTAGAGCTGATTATCTTTCCTGGTTTCCCTACAATACCCCTTAATTCAACTTCCTTTCCTTCCGTAGAAAATTTGATGAAAAGTTCTTGAAAATTAAAAGCTATTGTACCCAAGGATTGTAGCCATTGGACTCCTAGTACAACATCAGCACCTCCCATTGGAATGGAAAGCATTTGGCTAGTCAATACATATTCTCCCATGGATAGCTTGATATTATGGCACCTTCCAGAGCAATTTATTGTTCCTCCATTTGCAATCATCACTTGACACTCTGGTGCTGGATATAGGAAGCAATTCAATTCTTTTGCTACCCTACAATGAATAAAATTGTGGGTGCTTCCTGAATCAATCAACACTATTACCTTTTTCTTCTTGATTTGTCCTTCTATCTTGATGGTTTGAGGAGTGGTAATTCCCGCCAATGCATTACAAGATATGGTTGAATTTATTTGTTCTTCATCTAGGCTTTGTTCCTGGAGTATATCTTCTTCTTTTGACCTTTCTTGCTCCTTTTCTTCTTCCTCTTCACAATCTATGTAGAATAATTTCTTCTCAGCACACTTATGACCTTTAGTGTATTTTCTATCACACTGTAACAAAGCCCTTTTGCTCTTTTTTCTTCCAATTGTTGTGGTGTCAACCTTATAGGTTGTGGAAGAATAGGGGCAACAACACTTCCGTCTTTATAGTTGTGAGTGGTATGCTTCCTGGTTGCCATAATTTTGCTTTCCATTTTTCTTGCTAACCTGAATGCCTTCTCTAATGAATCAGGTTCCCAAAGGCGAACATCATGTTGGATATTATCCTTTAAAGACCCTATGAACACATAAATCCTATGCTCCTATGGAATATCTTTTACCCTTATGTTCAATTTTTGGAACTCCTCAATGTGCTCCATTACTGAACCCTTTTGTTTGAGACTTATCAATTGGCTAAAAAAAGTGTTGCTTTTTGTATCTTTGTAATGTGCTATCAATTCTTCCATAAAAATTGCCCAAGTGATAATTTTTTTATGAGAGCAAAGCCATTGATACCATACAAACTGATTTGGTTCCAAATATACAGTTGCCATATGTACCTTTTGTGTGTTTTGCACATTATTGAGATCGAAGAACTGCTCCATCTGTAATATCCATGTGGCGGGATCCTTGCCATCAAACTTCCTCATATCGATTTTTGGAATATGGTTGGTATTCGATCCAACATTAGTGTCTATGGAATCATGATTAACATTGCTTTTGTTCACATCATGAGTTTCCCTTACAACCTTTTCACCATTAGTAAGTATTTCTTGTAGAAAATTTGTCAAATTTATCTTCAAATCTGCCATGTCTATCTTCAAATCTGTCTTCAAATCTGTCATGTCTCTCTGATTTCGATCCCATGGATTCTGCCTCTAAAATGTTCTTCTTTCATGAGCCTGTTGAGACCTTTTGTGATGAGGAGGAAGAGAAATGGGGATAAGGGGAATCCCTGTTTAAGGCCTCTTTCTAACTGAAAAAAGGGGAAGCCGCTCCATTAACTTGCACACTGAAAGGTATATTAGAGATACAACACATAATCCATTTGGTGAAGTCAAAAGGGAACCCTATATGTGTTAAACATTCTTTAATAAAGCCATCTTACTCTATCAAAAGCTTTTGAGAGATCAACCTTGAGTATCATACCTTTCATTTTCTTAGTCTAAAGAGTGTGCAATACCTCCTATGTTGTTCCAAGCACCTCATGAATCTGTGTATCTTGAAGGAAGGAAAATTGCTCAGGTGAGATATGGGAGGATAGAGAAGGCCGCAGTCAATTGGCTATGATCTTGGTTATGATTTTGTAGATATAGTTACACAGTGAGATGGGCCAAAAATCATCAATTGAGGTTGGGTTGTCAGATTTGGGTATGAAGGCAATGAATGTGGAGTTGAAGGCTTCATGCATCCTGCCGCTGTGCCTAGAATCCTCAACAACCTTGAGAAGGTCCAGATCTAATGTCTCAAAGAAATCCAGGTAGAATTACACTGGCCGGTCATTCGGTTGTGGACTCTTGTCTCTCTTGAAACATTTGAGGGTGGTCTCTAGCTCTCCAATAGAGACTTCCTTTACCAGCTCTTATGCCTCCTCTTGATCCACAAAATGGAGAAAGTGTTGAGATACTCGAATGATTTCAGCTAGGGTGGCATTGTTGGGTGCTCCTTAAATCTTCTTAAAGTGAGATGATGCCAAAGATGAAAGCTGGGGGAAGGTATTTTTAGGGTTCCCATTCTCATTTAGGAGATACCAAATGGCATTGGTTGCTTTCCGCCCATTTGCAAATTTATGATAGAATTTCGTGTTATCATCACCCTCAAGCAGCCAGATTTCCCTGCTTCGCAGTCTCCATGACCCTTCTCTATCCTTTAATATTTTTCCTCTAGAAGCATATAAGGATGTGAGCTTATCCTTATGCTCAGGTGAGGCAAGAACTCCTCCCTAATTATTCTCAAAATCATCAGTCTCATCTTCAGTCTCCCTTAGGGTTTTGTCATCTTGAAATCTCCTATTATGTGCCCATATTTTAGATAGTTTCTTCAGTTCTTTTAGCTTATGCAAGAAACTCTCTTCAATGCTCCCTCTAGAATTAGTGGGATGGGCCTTCCAGAAGTTCATGATGAGGTGGGCATAGGATGCATCTTTTATCTAGGAAGAGTTGAATTTAAAAGGACCCTTAGGTTTATCAATCCTCCTTCTGATTTCAAAGTAGATAGTCAGATGATCTGATAAGCCTCTAGAACCCACCCACTATCTGAGATTGAACCCTATGCTTAGAAGGCCTTCCTTATGAAGGAAATGGTCAAGTCTTCTAGCTAGGCTATCTTCCCTAGCTTTATTATTCCTCCAAGTGGGATGCACTTTTGCTAATGGAATCTCCACTAGGCTATGCGCTTCCAAGATGTTCTCAAATAATTCTGATTGGGTATCAGATTGGGCATGATGACCCCAGGATTCCGAGTGGCCTAAACAGAAGTTGAGGTCCCCTCCCAGAATTAAGTGGTCCTTCCAAAAAATATCAGAGCTCAGAATATTTTCCCAGAATTCAGGACTATGATGGCAAGGCCCATACACATTGATAAACCTGATCTCAGTGCCTAGGTCGGCTAGAAATAGATCTGCCCCAATATGCGCAGGGCCACCCCAACAATTAATAAGGTTGATGGAGGACTAGGTATTAAATCATAGAGAAATTCCTCCTAATCTTCCAGATGCACCTAGGGCATAAAAAGACCAGCCCGAGAGCATCGATTCAAGTAAGCGGGACATAGCTTCAGCACTACCCAAGGCTTCTTGCAGGAAAATTACATCGACTGGGTCATCCATGATCAGTCTTCAAAAAGATAATTTTTTATTGGGCCTAGCTAGCCCTCTGCAGTTGAAAGAGAGAACACTCATGGCGGGGATTCTGTGAGGGCGTTCAATGCTCTAAGAGCCCTTTGGATAGTGTTTTGTCTCCCTAAAGCTATATCCTCCCCAACTTGCATTTTTTTTTTGACAGAGAAGAGGGACGACTGTGAGGAAGCTTTGGAGGAAAGGGGGTCAAATTGAGAACTATACCTAAGAGGTTTGGGACAACAGACTTCGTCTTAGATTGAGTTGGGTAGCAGGGGCGAGGGGCCCCTGTCTTAGGAGCATGGGAAAGGGTGGGGGGGGGAGCTCTAGGAGGGGAGTAGGGATAATAGAGACAGAAGGGGAGGGGGAATGGAGGAGACAAGTCATAGAGATGGTAGACTGAGAATGACCTTCATTGACCTTAAAATTAGCAATTGCAGTGAGAGAAATACTTTTAGACATAGCATAATAATGGGAAGAATAGGGGATGGAAGAGCTCTTACCCGAAGAAACCGCAACCTCGACAGCCACCCTAGCCCCGGTGAGTGGACGAGACAGAGGCTGATGACGTGTTTTGGCGCGCTTATTTGAGACCTCCTTTCTAGTTGTCTCCTTGCCTGCTTTAGGATTAGCATGGGTCTCTGCCTCTCCAGAGGGTGGAAGATCCTCTTGTGATTGATGATTTCTTGATGGAGATGCCTTCCCTGTCTCTCCAGCCTTTGGCCTATTGTTGAGAGGGCAGTCCCAGAAGAGGTACCCAACCTTATGGCATCTTCTACATCAGAAGGGTACCCCTTCATAATCCAAAGTCTGCAACCTTGTTAAATTTCTCTATTGGAGAGTAATGTGCTCCTGTAATCCCTCCTTGGTGTCTAAGTGTACCGAGATCCTTACGTAAGCCATCATACCAGGTTATAGATGAGCTTTCTCATTATCCAGGTATGTGCCTAGGGTATTCGCAATGTGCCTAAATACATCCTTAGACTAGAACTAAAGAGGAAGTCCTGGTAGGCACCCAGAGAGGGCCTGCTCCAAGGTGCTCTCTCTCTGGATCCAAGAGGGGATTCCATCTGCCCAAAAGGACATGAGCCTATTCAATATGCCATACTGAAGAAAGGATCCAGTTTGTGTGCTCTACCCTTGCAAATCTTAACGCGAACCATCCCCTGAAAATGGTCAGTACAAAGGGGAGGTCGGCCAGATGATGTCCCCAAACTTTGGCCATCCATTACTTCAACCTGGCCGCTGTATAATTTCTTTCTCATACTCTTCCAACCATAACCTTGTTTATTGTTTCCATAAAATCTCACAACTAGATTTCCTCTCCCATGCTGAGAAATGCTTCTTGTGCTTTGGGTATTATACACCTCTGCTTCTTGCTTGTCTTGATCCCTGTATCAAAATGAGCCTGCGGAGGACCTCGCGAAGGAGTTTTTATGGGAGGGTTAGGGTTCGAAGGATCAAAGGAAGGCCCTGTAGGAAAAACTCCGGAAATTTGTAGGATCACATTGAAGCTGCTTGAGAGGGGGGGGGGGGACGGGGGCGAGGGAATCAAAGTCGAGGGGATCCCAGCTGAGGGAAGCGAGGGTTCACTAGGAGGAGCCACAGAGGGGTTGTGAGAGCTTTTTGATGCTGGGAATGAATCAAACCTAGAGGAGGAGTTGGCAAGATTGGGGCCTTCTGAGCAAGCCACAAAATTTTGGATCGACGACAATGGAAGAGGGGTTCAGAAAGCTGACTAGGAGGCGGTGACCTCTAGGAGAGTAGCTACCGAGAACGAGGGTCCTAAGAATGAGGGAAGTGTCTCTATCTCATTAGATAGTTCATTATTGTACAGATACAAGACCGATGGGCTTGCGTGTGAAGTTGTCTAGATAGGGGTGACCTCCAATTGGTCCTCTGAATAATCTACTAGGTCCTCCATAACTGCCTTGAAAGTCCTATGCTAGCGGCCATGCTAAAACAAAATGTGCCCGTCGCTATTGTGATTGGGAGTAGGTGGTGTGAAAGGATAGAGGGAGGTGAGGAAACCAAAAAAAAATAACCCTGCCCGCTACAAAGAAATGGAAAAGTTGGAACGATGTCAAACGTACAACATCCATGACCAGAAATCTTCACAGGTTCTAGCTCACGGGGATGGAGGCTTCAGGCTTTAGGTCACCGACTGCAAACCCCAACCCTCGTTTGAAAGTGAATTTGTATCATTGAACCTCTTCTATTTGAAAGTCATGGATTCTTTTGATAGTGAAGTTTTTCTTTGTGAAGCATCAACATCTTCATCACGTAAAAACTCTATTTATATTGATGATTATAACGGAAATTATTACATTATGAATAGAGTCAAAGATTCCATTAGTCCTAATACTAAGGACTATCAGAGCAGTATTGATCAAAGACAGGATGAAGAATTTCAAATAAATAAAGAATCATGGTTTCCACTTAGTCCTAATCATATGCACTATGAGAGAAGCAATGATGAAGGGAATCATGAAGATTTTCAAATAAATAAAGATTTGTGGTTTCCACTTAGTCCTAATCCTTTGCACTATGACAGCAGTAGTGGTGAAGAGAATGATGAATAATTTCAAATGAATAGAGTGTCACGGTGTCCACTTAGTCCTAACCCTATGGACTATTAGAGCAATAGTGATGAAGAGCATGATGAAGATTTTCAAATAAATAAAGAGTCACGTTTTCCACTTATTCCTAATCCCATGGACTATGAGAGTAGCAGTATGAAGAGGATGATGAATAATTTCAAATGAATAGGGTGTCATAATGTCCACTTAGTCCTAATGCTATGGACTATGAGAGCTACATTGATGAAGAGCATGATGAAGAATTTCAAATGAATAAGGTGTCACGGTGTCATCTTAGTCATAATCTTATGGAATCTGAGAGTAACAGTGATGAAGAACATGATGAAGATTTTCAAATAAATAAAGTGACTTGGTTTCCACTTAGTCATGATCCCATGGACTATGAGAGCAGCAGTGATTAAGGCAAGGATGAAGAATTTTTGATAAATCAAGAGTCACAGTTTCCACCTAGTACTAATGCTAAGGACTATGGGAGCAGTAGGGATGAAGGATAAGATGAAGCACTTAGTCCTAATCCTAATTACTATGAGAGGAACACTAAAAATGCACATGATGAAGAATATCCAATAAACATCAAGTCAACTTTTCCGTTTAGTCCTAATTCTAAGGACTGTGAGGCTAGCACTAAAAAAGGGCAAGATGAAGAATATCCTCCAAGTTAGTATTTCAAAAGCATAGATGATCATAGTGAGGATAACATTCCTCATAATGATGATGAAAATGCTTATACAAATGATGATCCAATGATGGAGATGTTTCCAGGAAATATTGTATTAAGGAGTAGGAGCAGAGCTTTTCGTATCAATCCAAGATGTTCTTGTTATACAAGGGGTAGAGCAGAATATTTGACGAGAATAATTTCTATCAGTGCTCTCATTTCAAGTGAGTGCTGTCAAAAATATTGCTTGAAACACATGGATTTCAAGTTGCATTAGAGAAAAGGAAGAGATATTTGTCAATGCATAAAAGCATGAAAAATCCATATTTAGTGGGGTGCATGCAATCTACATTGTCAGGTAATGATTATCATATTGGGTATTTATTTATCTATACAAAGGCTTTCAAAATATTTCATTCAATGGGTAATTTTCGCTTGTCAAGAATCCAAGAAATTTTAGAAAAGGATGCCACATTTTATTCATAAGTACATCATAAATGATAGTTTGGGCCATTATCAAATACTGCAATGTCATGGATGAAATATTTCTTTTCAAAGCATGGAGAGTGTATGCCAAATAGACAGACAATACATATTCCAGATAATTTCTCAAGATGAGAAATCTACAACTTATAAAAATAATATGTAGAAAGCACTGAAGGACATGGTCAATTTATTACATATCAATATTTTGTGAAGATAAGGAAGAAACAATTCAACAATGTTTGTATTCCTAAGAAGACAAGGATGGGGATTTCCAGTACATGTGATTCTCCTAAATAAAAAAGCGATAAATGTGGGTCAGAAAGAGGTAAATATTCATAACTTTAACTTTTAAAATTGTATAGTCATCAACTATGAAAACGTATTACTTAATGAAATTCTTTTATCGTGTGTAGATTCCATTTTCAAAGCACTTCAAGAGCATCACGAACAACAAACAAGTGAAAGGGAAAAGTTGTAAGAGAATCGAAATAAGTGTTATGATAATCCAAATAAATATTTGGGTTTGATAATTGATGGTATGGACTAGAAGGAAACACTTCCACCACATTTTTCTTGCACAAGGAAAATTTTATAGGAGGAAAATTTTATTCATTATCACTTGGTTGGTTTTATGGTCTTGAATGAGAAAATGCTGTGAAGGGTATACTTCACAGCTCCAAATATTCATAATGATGCAAATACGGAAATAACCATAATTCATGATGTGCTTTCTCATTGTTCTGCTATTCTTCCTAAAGTTTTGTATCTATAATTGGACAACACTTGTCGTGAAAACAAAAATCAGATTTTTTTTGGATATATAAAGATTCTTATTGAATTTAAAAAATTTCAGAAGGTAAAGGTTCGTTTCCTTCTTGTTGGGCACACTCATGACCATATTGATCACATGTTCAGTCGCTTTTCAGTCACATTGGGGAATGAAGTTGGGATCATGCCATCATTAATTGAATGTATTAAGAAATCATGCATGCGAGTGCCTACTTTTGATGTGTTGGAAGAAACTGTTGACATGCGAAATTTTATTTTCGGATCACATGGTGAAGAGAAATGCATTGAACAACTTGATGACATTAGCTTCCAAAATCAATTTCGTATCAAAACAAATGATGGTAAAACACTAATCTGGGGCATGAAGTATTCAACTATTACGGAATGGGCGTCGTTATTAGGTTTGGCATTTTTGAAGTTCATTCGAGATCATCCAATATTTGCGTCAAATATATTGTTATTACAATCAGTTGCTAAAGTTCATAATTCATGCAAACATAATAAAGATTTAAATTACTCTTGTTGCCTAGAAGAAATAAAAAAATGTACTAGATATACCTATGCGTACTTTGATATTGTTGATTCATTTTAGTGGGAGTATTTTTTCAATAATCAAAGTGATATCATTTCAAGAACAAAAAATGAAGAGATACCTTTGAAAAATCCATTTATTTGGCCACAAAATGTGTCAAATAAACACAAGGAAAGAAACATTGTTGAACAGAAAAAATATCATGGTATTATTAATTCTTAACAAGTAGAGGAAAGAGAAATGTATATTGGTTCTAGAAGATCTCATGCACAATGTGAAGCCATGGACGACCTTTATAGGGGTACAGTACAGGATATTAAGGAGGGGTTCATCATTGTAGTGCTAACAGATGGAGATCACAATGGCTATCCATTTTGGGTTGCTAAGATTATAAAGGTCATATAGAAAATGAACATGTTTTTGGTGTTGAAGTACATTGGTATGCGATAAATACACACCCATTCAATGGTCTGTATAAGTCAGAGATGGTAGTTGATCAAAAAATTGGTGGAAAGAGAAAAAGAAAGGGTACAAATATAAATTGTCACTGCACATACCTCTTAAAATTGGAGGAAGTTCAAATACTTGTTTGTGACTTCAATTTAACAAAGAGAGGAACTCTTCACTTCCAAATGATAGATATTTTGAAGAGGTTGTTACTAGAAGGAACAATGTTGAGATGGGAGGCTTTTGAAACCAGTCATAGATCCAGAACAATTTTCAAATGTGAAATGGTAGGAATGCATGTGAACTGAGATGGGGTATTAGTTGATGAAAGAGAAGAATATGGAACATCTTCATCTGCATCCAGTCATTCATATGAAGATGTGAATTCTAATGGTGTGCAAGAAAATATGAGTGCTTTTGAATAATTATCTAAGAAATTTTATATAATTGATGTTTGCATCGTTTCTTGAAATAATATTTTTGATTCCCATATGGTATTAAATGAAGTTATGAGTCATTATTATGTTTGTTGGATAATACATTTTCATTATGATGATTTTATTTGTTTAGAATATCCACAATGCAACAATAACTTAGATATATAATTTATGTTTCATTCAAGCTACAAGTATTGACATTTTGATTAATTTATTCGTGTAATTTGTTCATAATGTGTTGAAAACGTAGAGTTTTTAATTCTATGGTTGAAAATCATCCACTTTTTTTGTATCATTAATGTTATGGTTAAAAACAATTAGAATTTTAGTGATCTTTAGTGTCATGTTATTATATGTTTAACAACATGGATGAAAACTAATGGAATTTTAATGTGTTTCGGATCTTGTTATTTTATTTTTATCGCCATTACTAAAAAATGTTGAAATTATACCTAGAAAAGAAAAATGTTATTCTAAAAAAAACATTAGTGTTTTTTTCCTCAAAAAGAACTCTTTTTTGAATAAACAAATTCAGTTTTACGACCATTTTTTTAAAATGTTGAAAATTGACCCTAAAAAAAAACATCCTTCCACTATACACACTTTTCATTTTTAACACTTTTTTTCATGTTTTTGTTGGCTTTTTGGCTAGAGTTCTAGTTTTGAGTTTATAGTTCCCGTTTCAAAGTTTACATTGTTACCAATTTCACCTTCCTTAGGAGTTACAAAACCTTTAGGAGACAACCAACCCTTCCAAATGCCAACCTTGGAGAAAAATTGATGTTTTGTTGATTTAGATCCACATCCGCTCCCATGATAAGCCATGCATGTGAATGAGACCCTCCAATCACTCCCACAGTAAGGAATTCATGCAACAATGGCCATTTTAAGGCAGTTTTGTGCGAGAGGCCCTAGATTTTGTGCCACTTTTTCAAGCCCAAGGTCCAAGCAACTGCCCAAAACGTCATGGAACTTCTAGAAAAGATAATTGACATGGATATAAGGTTACTAATGCAAACACTTGACCAATAACTTGATCTGATCCCTACTAGCCATGATAGGCATTTTGTCAAACATATTGTAAACATGAAATCTACATGTCATAACAATAGATCTGAACATAGGGATCCAATACTTATATAATAATTATCTAGGAGGATTGATATCTTCTCCCAATAGATGCATTGTTATCTATTAGGTCATTCATTAATTATTATTTCATCCACTAACCAAAACATAATAAGAACCATATATCAAGGTTATCATAATACATACTTATAACAAAGCATAACGAGAGATATATCAATGATGAAAGAACCATTAAATCCACACAATTACAATCACATTTACTCATGAAATACCAAAGGAAAAGGACCTCTCATTAACATATGAAAAGGAAACCAAATCAAGGACTTCCACGTACCACTTGACCATAGATTGGGATGAACCAAATCTCTCTTTCAGCCAATCATCCCCGCACCATATTCTAAGCTTGAATGTGGGATCTCATGAAAAAAACCAAGAACACCAAATCGGGGCTTACAAAGGATACACCACCTCAACCCTTAACCAGTGATTCCATCTCACAATCAAACATGACTAGCCATCACCAGATCAGTCTCTACCAAAGTTCTCCAGAGCTTAAGAGCATTTGTTCCAACCAAGGCTTCCAGGACTTGTAACTCAATCCACAGCTATTGTGAGGCTCCAAATACTTTGCCAAACCAGGTCTTCCAGGACTAGTAACTCAGCCCACCAAGGGCTCCAGTGTGTTTTTTCAGCTGAGTATTCCAATACCTATAACTCAACCCAAGCTGTTATAAGGATTCTAGAGAGTTTGTCCAACCAAGGCTCAAGGAACTAGGAAATCAACCCACATCCATAAGGAACATGAGCACCAACCGTAAAAAAAAGAAGAAGGATAAAGCCTAGAACACTATGGTTGTCTAAGAAATAATCAGTCTAATAAAAACCACTATCAATCTAGGAAATACTCCATGCTAATGACAAATCATGACCAAGAAAGCACATGCATGTGTCATGAATGCCAAAACTAGCAAGGAAATCATACATGCAACTCAGTACTTGCAAGAAAAACCCGTTGAAGCGACTAATCCCGATGTCGTGTCGTGATTTCCTACTTTCCCTTTACCTCCTTGCCCCAAATCCCATGTATGCCACACTCCTCCAAGTGTGCTTGAAGAAAATTCTAAGTGTCGAAAAGTATGATAGAGAGAGAATATAAGAGATAGCTCCAAGCTAAAACTAACAAAAAATTGTGAACTAATCCTAAGAAGCCTTTTTGCCAATGAGGCCTATATTTTCTTCATTTTTTCCATTATTTTCCTTCACCTCATATGCAACATGTGACCTTTCACTTTTTTTTCTCCTATTTTCCGTCATTTTCATAAATAAAATGCCAATAAATCCCTCATGCCTTTCCAAAGTTTTTTCCATTGTATTTGGAAATTTCCATAGACATTAATTAATCACAAGTGATCTTCATCACTATATTTTTCTGAACATTCAACTTCCAATACCTGTCAACCTTCGTTAGTATTTTTCCTTTACTAGCTTTATTACATGGATTTTTTACTAGGGCTATTACAAATCTGGTCAACTATAATCAACCATGGTCAACCATGCTAATGATGGTCATATTTGGTCAACCATTGTCAACCAAAAACATTTCATGTTCTACATACTCCTAATTGCAAAACATAGTCAATGATGGTTACAATGGTCAAACATGGTCAACTAAGGTCTCTATGCCTAATTATGGTCAACCATTGTGGTAAATCAAGATATTTGTGGTTGAATATCGTACAAATCTCTATTGATGGTGAATCCATTTCTCTATGGTCAACCATCATAAACCATGTTTAATCATGGTTAAATATGGTCAACCATAGACAATGTCTCTATTGAAAACCACAATCAATCACGATTAACAAAATTCAATGATGATCATCCATAATCAACCATGGTTAGTGATTCTCAACCATTATTAACCATGGTTGAATTCTGTCAACCATGATTAAGGTCTCTATGGTTAAGTTTGGTGAACCATGGTTCATTGTGGTAAACAATGGTTTTATACCATGGTCATCCATTTTCATGTAATATGAACCATTGCCAACAATGATCAACCATGTTCAAGCATCAACAACGATGGTCATCATGGTCAATCAATGTTTTCATGGTCAGCCATAATTAATCGTGGTTGAATATGGTTAACCATGGTCATTGTCTTTATGGTTAACCATGGTTGAATATGGTTAACCATGGTTAACCATGATCAACCATGATAGAAAAGGTAAACCATAGTCAATCATGATCATCCATGGTTGAATATCATCAACCATAATCAAGCAGAGTCAACCATGATTAAGGTCTCTATGATTGAATATGGTCAAGCATGATCAAGGTCTCTATGGTTGAATATGGTCAACCATAATCAACATGGTCATGGTTGAAAATGGCCAACCATGATCAACCATGGTCAATTATAGTTAACATGGCAATTTATTCAATGTTGCAATGTGTTTATAATATTAAAATACCTCTTGATTTTATTAATCTGCCTTGCGTTTATAATATCCCTAGGGTTTATTAATCTCTTGTGTTTATAATATTAATCGCAAGGGTTTATAATATTAATTCCTTCGATTGAAATTGATTGGGTTTATAATATAAATAATCCCTTAGGTTTGTTAAACCCTTTAGTTTATAAAATTAATCCCTTGGTTTTATTATATTAAATATACCTTGTGTTTATTAATCTCTTTGGTTTATAATATTAATCCTAAAGGTTTATAATATTAGTCCCAAGGATCTATAATATTAAACACTTGGGTTTTAATATTAATGCTTTGGGTTTATAATACTAATCCTTTTGAATAATAGTAATGATTTCTTATATTTATAATATTAATCCTTTGTTCTTATGGTATTGATCCATTATGTTTATAATATTAATTCTTTGGATTATAATATTAATATTTTATTGGGTTCGTAATGTTGGGGTTTATAATATCACGATGCTGGAATGGTATAGAAATCTTTCCAGTGTTGCATTCTGTCATACATTGTCTAAGTGCGACAATCAATCTCATAATGATTGTGGCAATATTACATTTCATTAGGAATTGTTCAATGTTACAATGTGACATTACACATTTGGGGTTTTATGTTATGGTTTATAATATTAGGGTTTATAATTGTAAAACCCCTCCCTTTTGTGCTTAATCATTGTAAACCTACGTTGAGTTAAACCTAGGTGTGATATCCTCCATTGTGTGTTAAATGATTGTAAACCTAAGATGATGAAAGCTAGGTGTGATACCCTGCTTTGTGGGTTAAACTATTCTAAACCTAAGCTCACGGTAGCTAGGCGTGAAATGTGTTATGAAATAAATTAATAAAATAAATCACTTGGAGGCTGGATCACCAAGAGAGAGGAGTTTATTTCCAAATCCCATTCAGGAATGGGATAGAGATGAATCTTTCATGATAAAGATTATAGATGTGATTCTAGATAAGCTTGGATGGATTGGAGATCCATTGGATGGATGGGACATAAAGATCCATCGGGCATAAAATCTTTGCGGGAGATAAAGGCAAGCTTTTATGGGGAAAAGCCTCATGGAAGATAAAGATGATATTTTTCGAAAAATACTTACGAATATGGAAAAATTGATAAAAGCAGGATGCCAATAATGGAAACTAAATCATGAAAGAGGGTATTAAATACCCAATGCATCAATCAATTGAGGACAGTTGATCGTTGGCAAGAAGTTGGCTCAAATGGAACCAAAGGTGGTTCATGGTTGGGTGGTGGTGCTCTTCCTTCCAAGTGATGGTTTTAGATGGATTCACATGTGTGGAATGTTGTATCTTAGTCTCTTACCCTTCATGTAATTATTTTATTTGATTCAATATTGGATATGCTGCCCCGTCTTGGTTTATGTGTTAGTATGATGTTATCTATATTCATATGATGGATTCCATTCTTATGCTTGTGAATGAGTAGGATATCAAATGAATCTATCAGTGATCTTCATTACATTAGTGAGGGAACCTTTAATGTTATATAAAGAATCTAGTAAACATGGCAAATACTGTAGATGATTGAAGATCATTATGGTATAATGTAAGTAACAGAATAGTCTATGATGGTTGGATTATCTATTGCACAGATACTCAATGAGGCTAGATTACATTATGTCTGTTGCTTAGAAGTTATCTGATTATGGAACTCATGCAATATTACTATGCATGCGGTTGATTGATTTAATAGCCTTTATATAGTTTGTGCCTGCATATTGTAATTAGGCATGAGATATAGATGCATGTAGAACCGTTAGGAGGTAATTTCTATATAATCCAATAGATGAGGATTTCGTTACCATGCATGTCACTAGAGGTTTGATGGCTGCATGTTATAGCTCCATCCTCCCTTCCAACTGTAATTGTGTTGTAGAAATCATTCGATGAAGATGAGATAATGTGTCTATGGTATAAATCTCCTTCCTGAAAGTGACATAGTAGTCTGACTAGGGGAAAGGAACATGGAACCTTAACTATGTCTAAGGAAAAGCTAGGGGAACGATAGAAAGCTCTGACAAAGCCATGAACCGGAAATCTTCCTATAATAGAAATGGGTCGAATCCCTATAACTGAAGCCTCTCCCTCTCTATTCCCTATCCGAGCCGATGATAGCCTAATCCCATAACCCTTCAAGAACCCGATAGTAAGCATGTGTTGGCGAGTCAACCGATTTTAAGTCTTCTGAATGAGATCTTTTTTAAAATTTTTAGTGGATTTGTGCTTATTTTCCAGATAGGCCATGGAGGTTCATTACAATAATATTCGTATTTACAATATTTTATTTAATATTGGGCTTATAATATTAATCTTAGCATTTATAATATTAATTCTATGATTTATAATATTTATCATAGGGTTTATAATATTATTTCTAGGGATTATAATATTAATATTATGATTTATATTGTTGGGTTTTATAATGTTAGGATTTATAGTGTTTAGATTTATGTTAGGGTTTAGTATTGTGATGTTGGAATGGTGGGGGAATCTACCCAATGTAGGAGTGTGACAATTGTTGTCACAATATTACATTACATTATAATTTATTCAATGTTGCATTGTCAAATTGAATGAATATAGGTTTAATATTGTAATTTATGATTGGGTTTATGGTTTATAATTGTAGGGTTTAAAATATTAATCCCTTGGTTTTAATAATCCATTGATTTTATAATATTAATAATCCCATGGGTTTATAATATCAATAATCCCTTCATTTTATTTATTCCTCAGGTTTATAATATTAATTCATGATATGTATAATAATAGAATACAATTTATAATGTTGTGATTTATAATATCAATCCTAGGGTTTAATATTAATTTGTTAGGTTTATAATCCCTTGGGTTTACAATATTTACCTCATTGGTTTATTAATCCCTTTGGTTTATAATATTAATCCTTTAGAGCTTTTAATCTCAAGGATTTATAATGTTAATTCTTTGGGTTGATTAGCCTCTTGGGTTTATAATATAAATAATCCATGTGGTTTATTAATTCCTTAGTTTTATTATAATAATAATCTCTTAGGTTTATTAATATCCTAGGTTTATAATATTTATAATTCATTCGGTTCTTTAATCTCTTGAGTTTATAATATTAATGCCTTGACATTATAATATTCAACCATGGGTTTATAATATTCATCCATAGGGTGTACTAATCCCTTGGGTTTATAATATTAATACAAAGGGTTTACAATATTAATCAATTGGGTTTTATTACTAATACTTTGGGTTTATAATATTAATCATTTGGGATTATATTATTAATCCTTCATGTTTTTAATAATAACATCATGGTTTAAAATATTGATCCCTTGAGTTCTTAATATTAATCTAGTGACTTTATAATATTTTTAATTCAGTGAGTTTATTAATCCCTTGGTTTTATAATACTAACCCCTTTGGTATTAATATTAGTGCCTTGGGTTTATAGGTTTAATACTAATTGTAGGGCTTGTAATACTCCTTTTTTTTTTTTTCTTTTTTTTTCTGGTTGATAAGTGGGTGAATCCTGAAAATCACTCTTACCCTATGGCTGAGAGGCCACGATTCATGGGCGTCTCAGCCGTCAAAGTCACCCGGGGATCGCACCTGGCCTAAGACGCACCAGCGGAAACCATGCTAGATTTTTGGTATCAGCGAGACTAGAACCAGTGACCTTTACTTACAGAACACCTTAACAACATGCTCCTTCACCCACTATTCTAAATCTCTTTGATTTAGGGTTTGTAATATTCGTCCCTTTAGTTTATAATATTATTCCATGTGGTTTATTAGTCCATTAGGTTTATTATAATAATAATTTCTTTGATTTGTTAATATTTTTGGTTTATCATATTCATTCATTGGATTTTTTAATCCCAAACATTTATAATATTAATACCTTGGGTTGATTAATTGATTGATTTTATATTATAAATAATCCCTCGAGTTTATTAATCCCTTTGATTTATAATACTAATCCCTTGGATTTATAATATTAGTAATCCAATGTGTGCATTGATTTCATGGGCTTATAATATTAATCCTAAGGGTTTATAATATTAGTGCCTTGGATTTATAATATTCAACCTTTGGGTTTATTAATCCCTTAGGTTTATTGATCATGTGGGTTTATAATATTTTTAATCCTCGAGGTTTATTAATCTCTTGTTTTATTGATCCCTTGGGTTTACAATATTAATAATCCCTTGGATTTATAATATTAATAATCCCCTTGGTTTATTAATTCCCTAAGCTTATAATATTAATAATCTCTTAGGTTTATAATATTATTATCCCTTGGGTTTATAATATTGATTCCGGGGATTTGTATTATTAAATGTTTGAGTTTTTAATATTAGTGCCTTAAATTTATAATATTTATCTCAATGGTTTATAATATTAATCCCTTTGATTTATAATGTTGATCTTTTGGATTTATAATATTATTAATCCCTTGGATTTATGATGTTAATGCCTTGATTTTATTAATACCTTTCTTTTATAATATTATTATATCAATCTTAATAGGGTTTATTATATAATTCTTCTGTTTATTAATACTTTGAGTTATTTGGTTTATAATATAGTATAGTTTAAAATATAGTATTTTGTATACAATTATGCAAGCACATTGACTATTGTGGTTATTCATGTGCTTAATATACACTAAGCAATATATATGAACCACATTTACTAATATGGTTGTTGTAATGTTTATAACATTTAGGGCTATAACATTTGTAGTTTATAAGATGAGAGATTTTAAAACTTTGAATAATATTAGGGTTATATTATTTGGGTTTAATAATAAAGTTTATAATATTGGGTTTAATATTAGAGTTTATACTATTGGGTGTTTAATAAATATGGGGTTTATAATATTGTGTTTAATATATAGAGTTTATAACATTCTCGGTTATAATATTTGGGTTTATAATATTGTATTTAATATTAGTTTTTATAATAATGCGTTTAATATTTGTATTTTTATTATTGGGTTTATAATAGTATTTAAAATATAGTATAGTATAATATCCTTAACTTTATCGTTAACAATATTATAAACCTAAGGATTAACAATATTAATATATTATAGTTTAGGATGTATAGGGTTGAAAATATTAATACGGTGTAGTTTATAATATAGTATATTTATAATGTAGGATAGTTCATAATATAATGTGTGTATAATATTTGTATTTATAATGTTGGGTTTATATCCCATTGGGTTTATCATATTAATATTAGAATTGATATATGAGTCTTTGAGTTTATAATATAAATATTAGAGTTTAATATTAATCTTAGGGCTTATAATCCTTTCAGCATATAATATTAATTTTAGGTTTTAACATTAATTGCTTATATTTATAATCCATTGAGTTTACAATATTAATCTTAGTGTTTATATTTGGAGGATTTAATATTAATTGTAGGGTTTATAATATTAATCCCTTGGGTTTACTAATCCCTTAAATTTATTGCTCTAATAATCACTCGGGTTTATTAATCTCCTAGGTTTATAATATTAATCCCTTGAGTTTAAAACATTCATCTCTTGGGTTTATAATATTAATAATCTCTTGGGTTTATAATATTAGTCCCAATTGTTTATAATATTAATAGCTTGAGTTTTTAATATTAGTTCCTTGGGTTTATAATATTATTTCCAATGATGCCCGGATGTGGGTGAAACAACGTGCCATCAATGCAGGCACTTGTCTCAACACCTGGGACGAGCTTGATTTGATGGGCATACGATTTAAGGCAAGGGAGATTGGGTTCAATTCATTAACCATGTTAATAGTCATTAATAAGTTGCAGATCCGGAAGGACAGAGCCTTCAAGTCGAACGCGCCTGCTCAGAAATTGGATTGCGCAAGGATGAGGCATCCTTGTCCTCTGTCGGCGATGGAGGTTATGAACTGGCTATATAGGGGGCAGTACCAGTCATTCCAGGACCAGAGCAAGCAATTTGAAGTTCGTTTTTGGCAAGACACTTCTCCGGAGGTTCGTCTCAGGGTGGTGGAGCAGAGTTTCATTGCCCTCGCCTTAGGAAGTATGGCACGCAGCAGAGGAGTGCCTCGTCGAGGCGGTAGATCTGGTATCCGCATTGTGTATGAGGAGGAGGAGCAGCAACCTGTTGCTCCCATGGCTGCCATGGACCCTTCGTCCTCCAGCTCCGAGGAGGAATTTCTGCTTCTGCCGGACTCTTACCAGACAATTCGCCTTCGAATTCCTGGAAGACTCTTGCACTCAGATGTCATTCTTAACTTTTCGGTTTATCTCTCAGAGGCGGCTCCTGCAGATCTCTCTTCATCTTCTCCGGCCTCCGCGAACCTTCAGAGCAGTGAAATTTTACTGGGGGACATGCTCGGGAGGGTGTATCGAGTCCCACGGCCCCTGGCCGCCGTCGAGCCGGATGAACAGCCTCCGCAGGCTCCGGTCCAGACGAATTCGACTCAGGCCATGTCGGTGCAGGAAATTCCGCCTCCGGGTAATGCTACTCAGGATAGACGAGAGGGCCAAGATTCGGTTCAGCCAGGTTCGGATGGGCAGCTTCGATGTGACGAGGAGCTGGTTATCTGGCTCGATTCGCCTAGTCCGGAGCTGAAGAATCCACCGGGGTCGCCCAGCCACCCTTCCTGAGTCTACTTGGTTCAGCTTCTCCAGGTTTTTGTTTAAAGTTTTCTATGTATTTGCTGGTTCTCAGTCTGGTCGTTCTCAGTTCTACTACTCTGCCTCCGCTTAGCGGTTTGTCTCTAGTCAGTACTGTGTCAAAGGTTAGCGTTTGTAGGCTTTACAAAGTCTGTGTTTTGTCTGTCCGCTGTCCGAAGAACTCACATGGACAAAGTTTTGTAACTGGGTCTCACTGGAAAGATAGTCTGTTTCAGTTGTTTTTGTCAGAGGGCTGGCCACGCCCCCCTCGGATGATGTAATCTTTGTAAATATTCTCTTACCTTAAGATAGACTTAGACTTTACTTAGAAAAAAAAAATATTATTTCCAATGATTTACAATATTAGTCCCTTAGGTTTCTAATGTTAATTTATTGGATCTCCTAATACCTTGGTTTTATAATATTAATCACTTAGGATTATTAATTCTCTGAGTTTATAATATGGTATAGTTTATAATACAGTATAATATAATATTGTTAACCCTATGGTTAACAATATTATAAACCCAAGGGTTAAGAATATTAATATAATGTAGTTTAGAATGTTTAGGGTTAACAATATTAATATAATATAGTTTGTAATTTAGTATTTATAATGGGTTTAATATTAGTATTTATAGCATTGAGTTTATAGTCCCTTGGGTTTAATAATCCATTTGGTTTATTACTCCGTTGAGTTTATACTATTAATGATAAGGGTTTAGAATATTAATTCCTTGGGTTTACAATATTGATGTGTTGAGTTATTCTATTCATAATCCCTTAGATTTATAATATTATTACCACTTGGGTTTATTGACGTCTTGGATTTATAATATTAATCCCATGGGTTTATAATATTAATGCGTCGGTTTATAATATTAATAATTTGAATTTATTAATCTCTTATGCTTCTAATATTTATAATTCCTTGATTTTATAATATTAATCCTTTGTGTCTATTAATATTTGTATTTATAATATTAATTTCTTGAGTTTATTAATCTCGTGGGCTTATAATATTAATAATCTCTTAGGTTTTTAATATTAATCCCTTAAGTTTATAATATTAATGTTTAAGGTTTACTAATCTTCTTAGTTAATTTATTATAATAATATTGTCTTTTTATATTTAATATATATAATAAACATTATATTATATCAATATATTGGGACTATTGATAATTATATTAATAAATATATAATAATTATTGACATAATATAATGGTATGGTAGAGGAAAATAAGTATTATTAATAATAATTAAATATTATGTTATGTATTAATTATATTATAATGTGAAATATAACTATTAATATAATAATCATAAATGCATAAATATAAAATATATGGTGATTATTATTTATATAATTATTAATAATAAGAAATAGTTATTATTTAGTAATATATATTTAATAATTATTAATATTCTTCACATAAATTTTTTGGTTTAAATTAATCACATTTACTAATATGATTATAGATATTTTTCATGTATTTCTGTGAAATATATCAACCATATTAATAAATATAATTATACTAATAACAATTTTTTTAAAATTGAAAAATTATCATCTCAAAACTCTCTTTAACTAGCCGAAATAGAACGTTTTAACGCAGAAATCTGCAAGGTCCATATTTCATGGAGGAAAATCGAATGTGTACAGGTATAGACACGGCAGATCTTACGTGCTAAACTGGTTAATAAAGCAACAATATTGTATCAATCCAAAGAGGTAACAACCATTAAGGAGATGAGCAGGCACGATTCTCAGAAATTACAATGAGCTACAATTTACATGGGCGATTACTCATGGTGGAGGACTATGTAGTGCTTACTTCAATGACGCAGGTTTACACGAGAGGAAACTTTCTCGAGAGGAGAAAAGACTAAGTGGGCTGGTTATATTTTTTGTAGGTAGTTTATTTATCCAAAAAAAAATATATAAATTTTCACATGATTTTGGATTTTTTTTGAAAATCCAGATTATAAATGTTAAGTGTTTAACGACTTCGAGTGTCCCCTAACCTCCTGAAGGTGCCCCCATAGGTATTGAATCCTTTTTTGCCTTTAAAAAATGTCTTAAAATTTTTCTTGAAAGTTAAAAAATTCTCACCACATTTTTGCAAGAAATTTGCGAACCGCCCCAAATTCTGGGCTCCCTGCACAATGCCATATTTTCCATGTGATGAATTTAAAAAAAATAAATCAAATTAATTGAAAAATTGGAGATTGAATTTATTTGCGAAATTGATTATATTATAGTTTTTATTTCGATAACAACAAATCTAGTATTTTTTACACGTTTAAAAAATTATTACAATTTTTTCTTGAAAAAATATATTTTATTATGGAGATAAGCATTTCCCTTATTGGAATTGCTCATTTAATCTTCTTGCTAATGAAGGTGTAACTTGAAAGATGCTAATATATTCTCTTCTTCCCACTAGATCAATGAATAAAATACATTAACCTAACTTCCTTACATATTTAAATCACTTGTTTAAACCATATTTAAATAATTTTTTACCAATTTGCAATTAAAAATTTAGAGTGTGACTGTTATTAATGACCATGTTATTATAGACCACAGCTGACTTTAACCACCATCATCGTAATAATAATTAGTGAGAAATAAATTTAAAACTAAAATTTCAAAACATGAATGGAATTATATAATTAGAAAACGTCTCCCTTTTCGCATTCTAAAACGTATCTCCATTCCTATTGTGAGACTTATGATCGTGGAAGAGTAAATTAGAGGTACCTGTTTGGTCATGTACATGGTGTGTCAGTTTAATTGTTACTGTTAGAAAAGACATACTTGTTCTTGCAAGGTAATTCCATATGTATGTTACTGGTAAATGGTGATATGTGTTCATTACTTGTATCTGAGCTATCTTAACGCCTTTACTTGTACAAATATCAGACGATTAATCAACAAATGTAGGGTTTTAAATGATAGGTGGGGTTTTACTATTATATAAACAATATAATCCTTATAGAATAAGTGGGCAGATTTGCCACAATAGAATTTATGATTCATCTGTAATTTGCAGAGGTCGTGAAATAGAATTTGTGATTCATCTGTAAATTGCAGAGGCAGTGAACTACAGTGACAGAGATGGTTCTCAACTAGCCACAATAGAATTTGTGAAGTCCAAATGAAGTAGGAGGAAGTTGCAGAGGTTGTGGGTCAAGTTATGTAAAGGGAGAAAAGGCATTATGTGGCAATCATCTTTTTATGAATTTTTCTCTCAATTCTCTATTTTTGGTATTCTTTTTATTTTAATTACATACCCTAGGCTGGTAGGGTCTTGCTCTCTAAAACAAATTTTGAACATTAATGTTTTAGTGTGAATTTAGGGTTTTAAATTAGAGTTTCAAAGTGAATAGTGTTTCATCATCTACATTCTATTCTTGCCACTATGGTTGTCGATCAAGCCTATATGTCACATTCTCATGGACCTTTAGTGCTCAACCATTAGTTTTGAAAGGAAGACCAATGTTGTACCGTTAGCTTTGTGAATCCAAGGAAAACTTATATTCCATCATTTGTTTCATCATCTACATTCTATTCTTGTCACTATGGTTGTCGATCAAGCCTATATGTCACATTCTCATGGACCTTTAGTGCTCAACCATTAGTTTTGAAAGGAAGACCAATGTTGTACCATTAGCTTTGTGAATCCAAGCAGAACTTATATTCCATCATTTCTTGTGTAGATTAGGGCATTGTTGCATTCTTCCTGTCACTTAATGTTTTTGTTATGAAACAATACCTTTTCATTATAAATAATTAGTCATTTTCATGTTTATCAATTGAATTAAATAGAAAATTCCAATCATATTATTATTTATAGTTTTTATTTTCACTTGTTAGGTGATTAGGATTGTTAGCATGTACTGTAAGTACAGGGCTTTAAATTCGACAAGGTTCGGAAGTTGAGAGGACACAGCTACAAACGGAGATCAAACTACTAAAAGTTGAGGAGCACTGCCCTTTTGCATAAGATGTTCATGTTTAAGGGTTTGGTTGAAGATCGAAATTCTAATATCCCACTTAAAATGAATTATTCAAACATTTAATCAAAATATCACAGATATGTGTTTATTGCTACAGTTGGCTTGGTTAGATGATTCATGTTGTGATTTTTCATGCACAGGACACTTTGTATGACCATGCTGGCCACCATTATTTCAAACACTATTAGATCGAAGGCTCAATCGATTTCATCTTCGGCGACGACCTTTCCCTCTATGAGGTAATCACTAACTGATATGGTCCCTGAAACGTCGAAGGGTTCGTTCAATTTATAAAAAAAAAAAAACCCTAATCTTGGCTTGTTGATCATCTACCCAAGGGTGCAACCTGCACAGAATTTGTGATACCTACGGGCGCGGTGACAGTGCATAAGCGGGAGAAATCGGACGACCACACATGGTTTGCATTCTTGAGATTTAAGGTAACGCGGTAGGGAGCTTTCTACAAGGGGCGGGTGTGGGGATCCTTCTCCTGGGTGATTTTAGCTTACACTTATATGGACGCCATCATTCAGCTCACCAGATGGCATGACATGGGATACCCCAAAAGAAAAACATGGGTATTACAGATTTCACCCAATTCATTGATTTTCAAATATTCTAATAAATATCTTTAAGATAAATCATATCATTAATTTTTGTTAATATTTCACATCATTAATTTTCGATCGATCGATCCATAACTATGTAATGTAGTTCATCATCTAAACATTCTTGTGTTTTTTAAATTTGCAGAACTATGTTTTATGGGCAGTATAAGTGCATGGGCCTCGGGCAAACTTCTCTTGTCGTGTTTCTTGGTCCAGAGAACTGACACATGATGAAGCCAAGCACTTCCTTTCACTTAGCTTTCTTGATGGACATAATTGAATTAATTTGTAGATGCTTTATTTCTACTAGTAGAAAGTGATTCATCTTCATATATTACCGGACTATATCAGTAATTTTCCGAACATTCATGGATGGTGTAAACTATTCATTGTTTCAGCTGTGTGGATGTATATATTTATATAGTTTCCGTCTTTCTCTCCATAATATTTTTGCACCATCAGTGGAAATATGATCATACCACCAGGAGCTTCCACTCCTTTTTCCCAAAATAAAAGGATTTTTATGGAATGTGAAGTTTTATGAAGAATTAATAAAGTTGCATGGCTTCACAGGTTTCAAATTAGATAAATAACAGGACACCACATCCATTGTAGCACATGTGAACTTGAAATTTTGAGATTTAAAAAATACTCCTTGGTCAGTTTCAACTATTAATTTAGAATCGCACAGAAACATAAACCAGATGTCGAGGGCTTCGTTCTCCGAAAGGCTGCTTCTTGTGAGGTGCTTTCCATTATTTTTTCAATGGAGAAACCTCTGATGATGAAAGCTAGTGTAGTGTCTATTTCTCGTGACAAAGCACAAAGCATCAAATTGAAATGAAGCAATCCAATCAAACATTGCAATGGTTTATAAAAGTTTGTTGCAGCCTTCGAATCAACTTTTGCGGCTATTTAAAAATACTTGCATGATAATTTTAAAAAATAATTTTACTGTTGTTTAAAAAATATATTAAATTATAATTTTAGTTTAAGTTAATAGGTATAAAATATTTTAATATAAATTATATATACATATATTTTAGAAAACATCTAACTTTACATAAATGGTACGAATCATTAAAATAAGGTAGATCACTGTTAGGATGAATGAGTGAATCATAAGAAATAGTACCATTGTGATATGGTGAATTATGGAGAAAAAGTACAATCTAAATGTTTTGAATTATGAAACTAAAATCAAGATTAACGTATTTAAGGAGTTGTTTTTAAAGAGATTTTTTGGAAGCTTTTTCGGTTGGTTCTTCCGGTCGAAATCCGGCAGTAATTTATTGAAATCACAAGTTTGATAAATAATTTCTGCACAATCAAAGGGTCCCAGGGTTTTTCAGGGTGCTGAATCCAAATATACATTTAAAAAACCATTTTAAATAATACAAATTAAGATTTAACCTCAATTTTTTCCCCCACATTAAGTAACCAGAATCTCCAAAAATTCATACTAAAGACAACTCCCCTATTTAATGTATGTATTATGGAAACTTATATTATTAATTAAAAAAATAATATATGAGATATAAAAACATAATGGAATGTTGTTCATATCTATTTTGTTTTAATTATGTGTCTAGGTAAATATGTGTATTTCTAAATATATAAATTTTAGGATTTTTATTTTATAAATAAAAAATTGTGGATGAATAAAATTATATTTTGGGTTATTTTTGTTTATAAAAATATCAAATTAAACTTTAATTTTAATTTTGATAACTAATAACTAATGGTAACTAACATGGTCACAATGTTATATCACATTGTAATTTATCAAATGTTGCAATGAAACATTGAAAAATGAGGAGACTACACTAATATTGTTCAACATAATCTCCTTTTAATATTATTAATTAATATTAATAATTAAAGATATTCAACCACATTAGTCAAATATAGACAAATATATTCAAATCAAATCAAACATTGTGAATAGCCTCTTCTAATTGCCAATAAATATAGTGAGTGTTGATATAAATGTGCTATTATTAAAGTGTTCATGATTTATCATTTTTTAATGGTTTATAGTGTATTATTATTAATGTATTCATTTTAATTCTTTTTATTGATGTCTTAATGGTTTACAATGTGAGTTGTCTTTAGTGCAACTTTTTGGAAGCTTTTACAGTGGATTTTTGCGGTCTAATTTCTCTAAAATCATGCAAGAATTCATTGAAATCATAGGTTTGATGGTTAAACCCTCCACATTAGAAGTACACCATAGGTTTCTCACAGTGTTGAATCCATATGTACAGTGAAAAAACTAGTTTAAATAACACAAATCAAGATTTCACCACAAAATTTTCCACCGGATTCAGGCACCAGAAACTCTAAAAAGTCGCGCTAAAGAGAACTCCTTTACAATGTGGTTCTTATATTGAATCTCGTTTATGTTTATTACTTTTGTTTTGTATTATTGCATTATTTGTGTTTATAATATTGATGCCATGGATTTAGGGATTAAGGGGTTTAAAATATTTAATATGACATATATTCTCTCATTTTCAAAACCAAACATTGTGAGCCTTGTCGAATGTTGCATTATAATTGTCTTGCCGGTTGGTAAAATATTAATTTCTAGGGTCTATTAATCGTTTGGGTTTTTATTATTTTGTTGGATTTATTAATTCATTGGGTTTATTGATTGCTTGAGTTGATTAATCATTTGATTTTATAATATTAATGCCTTGGGTTTATAATATTAATAATGCATTGGGTTTATTCATCCCTTGTATTTATAATATTAATAATCCATTCTATTTAAAATAATAATAATCCATTTGATTTATTAAACCCCAATATTAAGGGTTTAATCCGTTAGGTTTATATTCTTTATCCCTTTAGTTTATTTATTCTTGGAGTTTATAATACTTAGAATCTCTAAGTTTTATTGATTGCTTCGGTTTATAATATTAATAATCATGCGAGTTTATGAGTCTTTTGTGTTTAGAATACTAACTCCTAGCCCTTATAAATCTCTTGGGTTTTTAATATTGATCATTGATTCTTGATCCCTTAGGTTTTTAATATTTATTCATTGGGTGCACTAATTCCTTGGGTTTATAATATTAAATCATTGATTTATTAGTTTTAGGGTCTACAATATTAATAATCCCTTGGGTTTATTAATCCATTGAGTTTAAAATTTTTATTCTTAGGGTTTATTGATTTCTTCGATTTTTTATGTTAGTTTGTTCGGTTTATTGATTCCTCGAGTTTATTGATTGTTTAGATTTATTAATCCTTTTTTAGGCTCATTGTTTCCATTGGGTTTGGTATTTCCTTGGGTTTACAATATTAAATGCTTAGGTTTATTTGTTCTTTAATTTTATAATATTAATAATTCCTTGGGTTTATCATTTAACCGTTTGGGTTTATTAATCCCTAATATTAAGGGTTAAATAATAGTCCTAAGGTTTAATATTAATCCCTTAGGTTTACAATATTTATCCCTTCAGTTTATTAACCTGTTGGGTTTATAATATTAACAATCCCTAGGGTTTATTGATCCTTTCGGTTTATAATATTCATAGTCATGTGGGTTTATCAATCCTTTGGGTTTAAAATATTAATTCCTAGGCTTTGTTAATCCCTTTTGTTTTTAATATTGATCCCTTGCATTTTTTGGTCCCTTGGGTTTCTAATATTTTTCCCTTGGGTTTACTAATTCCTTGGGTTTATAATATTAAATGCTTGGGTTTTTTCGTTCTTCAATTTTATAATATTAATAATTCCTTTGGTTTATCATTTAATCCCTTGGGTTTATTAATCCCCTGAGTTTAAAATATTAATTCCTAAGGTTTATTAATCGTTTGGGTTTTTTAATATTCATTTGTTGGGTTTATTGATTCCTTGGGTATATTGATTGCTTGGGTTTATTAATAATTTGTTTTTATAATATTAATACCTTGGATTTGTAATATTAATAATGCCTTGGGCTTATTGTCCACTTGGGGTAGCTCAATTAGCAATGGTCGTGGAAATGAAGTCTCACTAGACCAGAGTCTTGGGTTCAAATCTTGTGCTATCCCCCCGATTAGGGTGAAAAGTTGGACATGATGAAGATGTAGTCCTACAACCTTACAAAAAAAAATTTAATGCCTTGGTTTTATTGATCTCTTGTATTCATAATATTAATAATCCCTTCGTTTTATAAAACCCCAATATTAAGGGTTAAATATTATTCCAACTATTTATGATTATGTCAATATCACAATAGATTAACATAATATGGAAATCAACCATGGTCAACCATGTTTATTTTAGGGTGTATATACCTTGGGTCTATAATTTTTATCCCTTAGGTTTATTATTCCCTTGGGTTTATAATATCAATCCCTTGGGTTTATTGATCTAAGGGTTCCTATTCTTAGGGTTTAATATTATTCAAGAATAGTCAACATTAATCAACCATGTCAACCATGCTCAACCATGTTTATTTTAGTATTTTTAATATTTATCTTAGGGTTTTATACCTTGGGTTTATAATATTAGTCCTTGAGGTTTAATATTATTCCCTTGGTCTCATAATCCCTTGGGGTTTTAGTATTAATACCTTGGGTTTATTATTCCTTTGGGTTTATAATATCAATCCCTTGGGTTTATTATTAGGTTTATAATATCAATCATAGTCAACCATTGTCAACCATAGCCAACCATGGTCAACCATGGTTGAATGTCGCATTGTGATAAGGATTGTCTCACCATGAAAATAAACCATGTTTTTTTTAGTGTTTGTAATATTTATATTAGGGTTTACTAATGTTAGGTTTATAATATTAGTCCCTTGGGTTTAATATTATTCCCTTGGCTTCATAATCCCTTGGGGTTTTAGTATTAACCTTGCGTTTATATTTCCCTTGTGTTCATAATATCAATCACTTGGGTTTATTATTAACTTGGGTTTATAATATCAATCATGGTCAACCATGATCAACCATAACCAACCATGGTAAGCCATGGTCAATCATGGTCGGATGTTGCATTATGACAAAATTTGTCTCCATATAAAAATCATGGACAATCATGGTCAACCATGGTAAGCCATGGTTGATGATGGTCAACCATGGTCAATCATGGTCAAACATGTTTGAATGTCACATTGTGACAAATATTGTCTCGATATGAAAATAAACCATGGTCAAGCATGGTCCAACGTAGTATTGTGACAAAGATTGTCTTGATATGAAAATCAACCATGGTCAACCATGGTCCAACCTAGAATTGTGATATGGATTGTCTCAATATGAAAATCAACGATGCTCAATCATGTTTATTTGAGTGTTTATAATATGTATCTTAGGGTTTATATATGTTGGGTTTATAATATTAGTCCATTGGGTTCATAATCCCTTTGGATTTTAGTATTAATCCCTTAGGTTTGTTATTCCCTTGGGTTTATAATATCAATCCATTGGGTTTATAATATTAACCATGGTCAATCATGGTTAACCATGGTCCAATGTTGCATTGTGACAAGTATTGTCTCTACATGGAAATCAACCATGGTCAACTGTGGTCAACCATGTTTAGTTTAGGGTTTATAATATTCATGTTAGGATTTATATACCTTGGATTTATAATTTTTATCCCTTAGGTTTATTATTCCCTTGGGTTTATAATATCAATCCCTTGGGTTTATTGATCTAAGGTTTCATAGTCCTAGGGTTTAACATTATTCAACAATGGTCAACCATAATCAACCATGTTCAACCATGGTCCAATGCGGCATTGTGACAAGAATTGTCTCAATATGAAAATCATTCATGCTCAATGTTACAGGTCAATTTGCGCACATCAATCCTAACTTCTAGATCTGTATTATTAGGGTCCATCAATCCCTAATTTAGTTGTTTCATTCCCTAATGAGGTCAACCTACATCATGCTTGCCTCCCAAGAGTTTCCATGACACCATTCATCCAAAAAATGCCCCTAAGGAGATCAACGCATGTAGCCTTCTATCAGGCTACATTACAATGCAGGAACTGCACTCACTAGGTGCACTACAATGCACTTAGCCTTTGTTTCACCTACGCTGAGCGAGATTCATCGAATTTTTTAAATGAATCCATTGGATTCCTCATCCAATGGATACTTCTCGAAGTTTCCAGGTTGGTTGAGCTCTCATTTGGATGAGGAAGAGGATGAATGAACCTCAATCCATTATCCCTTCCTCCATGGAACAACCTCCCAATTTTGGCAGAGCATTCATTAGGGCCATTAATGACTTAGCCTCCTCCATTCAGCTATAAATTGACCAAGCATTCAAAGGCTGGTCTAGGTTTGAATTTCTTGAGCTAAGGAAATGTTGTTTGAATGAGATTAGTAAGAGTATTGTAATGATGTTGAATTATTGCTTCATGAGGAGAGAAGGGAATGAAACTGGAAGGAAGACACTGAATCAAGCATGATCATTCATGGGTTGTAATCTTTCCTTTTATCAATAAAGAATTATAAGCTTTTTCCATTCATGTGCTTATATGATGTATATCATATTCTAGATTCTATGATATGTTTAATTAACAGATCTTTATTGTATTCTTCGATGGGTTTCTGTCTCGGCTTCTGTGCAGGTACTTTCCAAGCGAGTTAAGTATGGAAAGGAGTGGCGAAATCAATCAAAGGAGAGAGGGAGCAAGCAAAAGTTACAGGTTGGTTTCTTTTCCTCCTTCTCTTATCTACTGATCATAGGAAAAGGAGCGAATTACTTTGTCTCTTGTTTCTAGAATAACTACTAGGTCTAGAAGGTTAGGCGTTTGTAGAAACACTAAATTTTCCCAAAACTAATTGGCGACTCCACTAGGGAGCGATCCAATCCCTTGTAGTAGCTTATCGATATCTTAAAGCACTTTGACATAATGTACCTTCTGTCATGTATTCAATTCAAGTCTAAATTCACTAAAAATTAAGTCAAATTTAAGCATAAAGTTTCCTTTAGTAATCAGCACACTTCTATGACTGACACAGTGCGCTACAATGCACTTCCTTCTTAGATACAGTGTGATTCAGCGCACTGTCTCTAACTGTTGCCTGCGCTGATCCCTTTAGGATTAGTTTTCCCATCTAGGAACTGAAAACTTTTGTCAATTTTCAACAGTTTGAATTGCTTGTTGGATGCTTTTTATGTATTTGTTTTATCATTTGCAATCCAGTGTCAAAAGATAGTTTTGATCGATTGTTTTGTAAAAAACAAAATGTCGTAAAGTCTTCCTTCATAAATAATCGATTAGTCTATTTGTGCATTTGGTTTGTATTTTCATTTAAAGTGTCAAAAATCTTCATTTCTTTAAAGTTGAAAGTGTCAAACAGTCTTCCTTTCCCTTTGAAAGAAATTGTCATAAAATATCATTTTTTGTGAAAAGAATTCTGGATTGTTTGTGCATTAGTTTTTCTTATTGCATCATTCACATTAAGAGAAACTGAAAAGAAAAAGAAATACATGCAATTTGCATTTTAGATTTTGAGTTTGTGTGTTCAAAAGGAATGGTTTAGGGAATTGCATTAGTTTGTGCTCTTTGTTGTTTATTCAAAAAAGTACCTCTATGCTCTATCCTTCATAGCTAGGATTTTCATTGCTAAAAACAAATGGAAAGAGTGCTTCTCATTCTAGTTGCATTCTTAGGAATTTCAAAAAACATCTCATGGTGAACCCTCAGAGGAAAATTTTGAGCAAGATCAACCTAAAATTTACATCAATTAATCTAATAACGCATTGGAACTTAACTAAAACATCTAGAGGTTTAGGTTAGAGATGTGTTCCGACGTCTTTAAACCTAGTGGTTGTCGTTTTCATTAAGGTTGGGTGATTCCTCCTCTCTGATTTGTCAAGTACTAGTATGGACTTGTGCTCCCTGTACCGTCGAGTATATAGTGGAAGACCCCAATAAGTTGAAATCCTTTATCCCTAGGAAGCCGAATCGTAATGCACTGAACGTAGCATTCGGGAAGGTTGACTGTCATATGTTAAATCCTTGGTAATTTCTCTTTCATTTATCACCAAGGTGTATATGGTAGTTTTGTGATTAGTCTGGTAAACCCTCTTGTCTAGAATCTCCAGAGCAGTCACTTTCATTCCTTTTCGACTCCTTAGAAGAAAAGGATCATCTGAGCGCTTGTCCTTTCAGGATCATTAAACATCGAAAGCGAATAGAGTCATCTTTTGTTTTTCTTGACTCTTTAAAAATGAAAAAGCAAAGTTGTGTTCCAGTGTCGTAAAAAATAATTGACCAAGAATAACATCCTTATTCCTTAGTGGAGTTTACATTGATAGAAACAATCAGAAATTCTGGAGGAAAATCAACCTCCACTCCATCGTTCAAGGAGAGTTATGAGCAAACTACCCTTGCCACCAGAAGCGACTCCTATTCGGTCAAGGTGGACTTGTCAAATTGAGTCTAGTACATCAAGAGTTTCTGGTACTTCATCTAAATTACCAAAGCCACCTATCACGGCTAGTACTGAGCCTCCAGTTACTCCAACCATTTCTGGTACATCTGTTACACAAGAAGAAGTTACTCAACTACATGAGGCCACTATAAGAGAAACAAGTGAACAAGTAACTGAAGTTGATCCATAACTTGAAGTTAATCAACCAAAAATTACTTTAGAACTTGAACCAGTTCAATTGGAATTTGATCCAGAACCTATAGCAGTTGAAACTAAAGACATTTCTGAACTAGAAGTTGTTCACGAACCTTCCCTTGAAACTGAAGTTCTTTTACTATAACATCTGGACTTTGACCTTGAACATTCCATAGTTGTTACTAAAATACCTCAGTCATCTATAGTTCCTGAAACTTCATCTTTAACACCAGAAGTCTATTTCGGACCTGATGGTGAAATCCTTCCACCTGGATTAATTGTTGTAGAGGAAGAAATTGAGGAAGATTCTACCCCCGGGACTCCACATCATTTTGGACCTGGTTTGTTTCTTTATTCTCAATCTCCTCCTCATTCTACTGCTCCAGTTTTTACTACTGCCTCTGAGATACCACTTGATTCATTAGGTCAACTTTTGGGTTAGTTAACCATGGCAGAACAACCACAAACATCCCAGACTGCTTCATCTGATGTGGCTGTGGAAAAATCCTTTGTTGCTACTTCTTCAATGTTTTCTACCACACTTGAGTCACATTTATATGGACAACTGTCCATCCTGGCTGGTTACCAGTTTATGTCTAGAATCCACTCAGGGGTTTCTTCTTTGCCATGGTCATCATCCATGTCATCATCGGGAATTTTACCCGGTTCTTCTTATTAAGGATAACAGTTTGATCCTGCTTACCAGTATCAAACCGGGAAATTCGGGGAACAAAGACCCATATATACTCTTAACACTGGAATGCCACAATATGGTCAGTAATATGCCTATTCACTGCATCCTCCCTATCAAGGAGGATAACCCTATGGTTATGTCCCGTCGTATTCAGGTCAACCTGAAATGAGAGTTTGTCAATGGCAGCCAACTATGCCACTACAACCAAGGCTTGTGTATCCAACACGATCTATGAAAACTAAGCTAATTATTTTGATTGTACCTGTCGTAACTGTTGAACCACAGATACAAGCTCAACCTGCTGTATCTCAACCTGCTCAAGTTAGTTCTGTTACCACACAACCACAAGTTTCGAGTCAGCAAACCCAACCTTCTCAGGCTGTTATGCAACAACCACTTGTTTCCAGGGCACAATTACCTCGGGTTAGTGTGCCACTATCCGGAATGACTCAGTTGCTACTGGTTTAGTTTACCTTTAGCCTGGTCAAATTGGCATTCGGCGGCAATATCAAACTTCACAACCAATACCCCAACAACCTTAGCAGCAACAGTATCAATAGCCTCCATTTCAGAATGTCCAACCTCAATATGGACCTGCTTTTCAAGCTCAACCTGGGCAAGGACAATATCAAGCATATCAGGGCCCTGTGTACCAAGCCCAACCCGGTTATGGACAATTGCAAGGTGAACCTGGTTTTAATCCATATACCAGATATGTCCCATTTCCCTATCAAGGATATCCGCCTTATGCGGGTATGCAAAGGCCTGTGGCATAGGCAATTCTATCTTATCCCGAATATGCTCAACCCAATTTGAATCAGCAGTTTCCATTTGTGGCAACTTTAGAATTACCAGATTTGAACCGGCTTACCAATGATCCAATTTTATATGTACCATGGTGGTTGGTAATTCCTCATAAGTTTCCCTCAAATATTCCAAAGTTTAATGGAAATCTTGGAGAAGACTCGTAAAATCACATCATGACTTTTCATTTGTGGTGTTCTTTGAACTCCTTGAATGATGATTCGGTAAGACTCCATCTTTTCCAAAGAACACTCACTGTTTCGGCTGCTAAGTGGTACATTGAACTCCCAAGAGCTTCCTTCAATAATTTCACCAATTTAGCCACTACCTTTTTGACCCACTTCCAGTTACCCATCAGATATGAAACTGGAATGGATCTTTTGACCAACTTTAAACAAACAACTTCTACTCACATATCAAATCATATTCATGAGTGGTGCCATTGTCATCGAATGGTTAAAACCTATGTTCCTAATCAACTTCTAGCTAAGTGGTTCATTAAGTCCTTATTGCCATCTATCACTGAGGATGTGGCTGAAGGTGGAGTTGTTACAGAAGATCAAGTGATTGCTCGTGCCCAATACTTGGATTTAATTTACACACAATATCTCATGCTCTATGACATAATTCCACATGCACCACACCTAAATCAATCCATTCCACCTCCACCATCGAGTAGAGACTCTCATGCCAACAATGGTGTGATTGGTACCTCGAGAATGCAAACGACAAGTAAACCATCTAGTCAATTGCATGCCATTTTTAATCAAACTGTAAATGCATCTGAGGTTCTTCCTTCCAAGATTAATGTTGTTTCATCTGACAAAGGTAAGAATCAAAAGCAACCAGGAAGCAAGAATAAAGGGAAAAATAAAAAGAAAATTGAAAACCCTCCTCAAGAGAAATCATCTGATTCCTCTAATCCAGTAAAGAAATCTCATTATTCATGTCTGATATGTAATGAAGAGCACTTTACAAGAGATTGTCCTCACTGCTCAGAAGTTTCTAAATTGTTAAAAACTTCTACCACATCCGCAGTGTTGACAGATCCGTTTCCAACCCTAGATACCAATATGGTTGCAATAGAAAATGCTTCCACATCCTAGGTATTAATGTTATCCATCTCAAAACATAAAGATGAAATTTTGGTTCAAACATGTAGTAAAGATTATGGTAATCTGCCATTGTCGTCAAATAATCAGGCCACTGATCAATCTAGTTCTTCGACTTCGGCCACATCGGAAAATATTCCACTACCCATTGCACCAGAGTTAACAATAAAGCCACCTAAGGGAGTTGTGCACAAATCAACATTTAACCCTCGAGCTCAAGCTGCTAAAAATTACAAAATAGTAGAAGACCTCACTCAGTCTCCTTCTGCTATGTCGACGCGTGAGGTGTTACAAAATTACCACTCCCAGAAGTAGATCCAGCCATAGGTGGAGCAGATCCAACAGATTCTAATCTTGTGGTTATTAATCACTCACGATATACGCCACAGTTACCAACACAATTAGCTTTTCTAATTCATATTAATGCTCTCAACAAAATATTCATCGAACTATCATAGATGAGGGAGCTTCTTCCTTTATTATGTCAATGAGCTACTAGAAAACACTGAGGTCACCTACGTTGTCAAGGTCACCAACCACATTGAAAGCTTTTGATGGAATAACATATACTTCATGTGGGATTTTGAATAATTTGCAATTAGAACTAGGGGGAAAAACAATAATTGTTGAGGTTGAGGTGGTCGATGGACCCCTTGACTACAACATTTTACGTGGATGAACATGGGTTTATGCTATGGCTGTTGTTATTTCCACGTACTTTTGTACAATTTCATTTCCTCATAAAGGTGGAATAAAAGTTATCGACCAAACCTCATTTTTTTCCTCTAGTTCTCAAGTTATGGGAAGCATTTCGTTTGTTAACGGGCCACCGCTTTCACTTCAATCTGTTGGTGTAGGTCTTTTCAAAGATCCCTCCTTAATGGGTACTTTTACACTTCGTCCACCATCTGGAATTTTAGAAGTTGCGAGAGTCCAGACATGTAACATGTTATCCTCTACTTCATCTGATTTAAAGAGGATCACTAATAGTATTGAAGACGAAAGTTTTCCTGAGGTTATGCTGCTAAGTCCGATTGATCTTGCATAGAAATCAATATTTCTTTCTTGCACGACATTTCCAAATCCACATTCTTATGTTGAAATGTTAGCTTTGGAAACCATTCAAGCTGTGCAGAGGTTTCATCACTATATACTCCTGCGTAAAACTACGATTATCTCTGATTGTAACCCTATGACATACATTTTTTCACGTCAATTGCTGGGGCGCAAATATTCGAAGTGGATAATTATATTACAGGAATTTGATTTGGAATTCATTGTCTAAATCAGAGAAATCTCTTGTATTTTTCGAACTATTTTCCAACCTTCCCTCATCCTCCAACGATTTAACATCAGAAACATCAATCTTGGATGAGTCTCTGTTTCTCATTTAGTCAAGTGATCCATGGTATGGGGATATACTGATCTATCTCCAGACCCAAGCTTTTCGGCCCGATACCTGTCACTCTCAACTGCGATGTATCTGATACCAAGCCAAAAATTATTTGATCATTGGAGACACGCTTTATCACCGTGGTATCGATATGATTTTACATAGGTGCCTCACTCATGAGGAGGCTCAGAAAGCTTTGAATGAATTTCACTCAGGTGCTTGTGGTGGACGTTTATCCAGATATGCAACAACACAGAGAATTCACCATGTTGGTTACTTTATGCGAATAATATTCAAAGATTTCATAATTTCCGTCAGAAGTTGTCATGCATGTCAAATTTTTGATAGGAAAACTAGATTACCACTTGCACCTTTGCATCTAGTAGTCGTTGTTGGACCATTCGCTAAATGGGGCATTGATTTTATGACATGTAACCCCACCTCGACCAAGGGGCATGGGTATATTATAGTTGCCTTTGACTATTTTACTAAATGGGCCAAGGCGATGCTTACATTAAACAACAGTGGGGAAATGGCTGCATTATTTTTCTTCAACCACGTGGTTGCCAGGTTTGGTGTACCACAGGCCATAGTCACAGATCATGGGTCACATTTTCGCAATCACATGATGGCTGAGTTGTCTGCAAAATTAGGACTGTCACATGATAGTTCTACTCCATATTATTTGCAAGCTAATGGAAAAGTTGAGGCTATCAACAAAGTCCTTAAGTGCATGCTGCAATGAATGATTGGAGTTCATAAGATAAATTGGCATTTAATTTTTTACTTGGCTTTGTGGGCATATCGAACCTTGGTGAGAAATGCTACTGGATTCACACCCTTTTAGTTGGTGTATGGTTTGGAAGTATTGTTGCCAATTCAATGTGAAATTTCATCACTCAAACTCGCAATTGACCTGATACCTGATACTTCTGAGGAAGAAGCATGTTTCTTGGAATTAATCCATCTGGATGAAACCCGTCGTGATGTCGTGTTGGCTAACAAAAGCACACAAGAAACGGGTAAAGGTGCAATATGATAAAAATGTCAAGCCTCGTGTCTTCTCAGAAGGTGACCTGGTCTTGCTTTACGATCAGGAGTCTGATAAGATTGGAGCAGGAAAATTTGAACTGCTTTGGATGGGCCTTAATACTGTTAAGCGCTTTTTGACGAAAGGTGCCTACAAGTTAGTAGATTATGATGGAATTCCATTGTCTAAGCACAGAAATGGGTTGTATTTAAAACTTTACTATGCTTAGTTAAGTATGGTAAAACTCATGTAAATATGCTTGGATTGCATGTGTGAGTGTGTTTCTTTTAGGGTTGTTATTTGGTTAAGTAATCCACTTCGCATTTGTTGCAGATTTCGAACTTTTCGGACCATTTGTTGGTTATGCCGATGGTGCTAGTCATATTACACAGAAGCTATCTTCTGCAGCATGGGCTATTTTCGCTCCAAGCAGCGAGTTAATGAGTTTTAGGGCGATTTGCATTGGTCGATTAACAAACAATATCACGGAGTATAGCACGTTGATTGAACTTCTATCTGATGCCATTTCACCTGGAATTCGTTGAATTATCATTAGGCTAGACTCACAGCTCATTGTACCACAATTACTAGCATTTATACTGTCTGAAACCTAGCACTTCATTGTATGTTCCTTAGAGTTCGTATTTTGGAAAGGTATTTTGAGTTTATTCAATATCAACATATTTCCAGAAATCTAAACACATTAACTAACTCTCTAGCAAATTATGTGTTAAATAGACATTTGCAACATATGTAAAGTAAATATTTTCAATTAGCATCATCAGTTGAATAGGATTGCATCACTCAACCATAATAAAACCCTAAAAGTAAAATAGATAATTGTAAAAAGTTTTTACAAACAGTTTGTGTCCAAGACAAAAATTGGTCATCTGACCCAAAACTAAAATGTATGCAAAAAAAGCATCTAAGTAGACTAGTGGTGCTCATGATAACAGGTCACTGCCTGTGCTATCATATGCAAGAGTCTCATCCAACGACCCAGTACACTGATGGTGTGGCGCTAGAGTCACATAAGTAGCTCCTCGATCCGGACGTCTGGAATACCCAAGGTTAATCCCTTTATGTGATTTTTCAATTCAACCAGAGTCTCGGAGAACTACTCTCCCTACATGTCTATGTGATAGTCCAAATACATCTCGTAGGTCCCCCACAGGTTGAACAGGTTGGATATCTATATATATAAAAAATTGATTTTGTTTAGTCTTGGAATTAATCAAAAAACACAAAAAAGGAAAAAACTTTAAAGATTTAAAAACACTTGGTCAAAAAATTTACCAACAGCACCCCACATTGCTTCAGCTAGTAATGGTGACTCTGGATCGCCATGGAAATCCATTCTTGAATATGGATATTCTGTGAAAGTCATATCTTGTCGATTGAACCATTCAAAGAATGTAGGGGTAAATATGATTGAAGAATGGGCACCATGCCTAGCCATAAGATTTGTCCACCTCTGCATCTGTGGGTCTCTCGGTCCAGATACACCCAGTGAAATAAGTTGTGGCTGCAAGAGAGGAATTCTCTCCAAGGCAAAAGAAATCATGATCGATCCATAGCCGAAATTCTTGATCTTTCCTCTTTTCACCTTGGTCAGTTGCTCTTTCACAGATGAAAAGACAACCCCGCACCAGTTGAACACTTTTGGCTCTAAACATTCTAAAGCATACTGCATGTATGATTTGTTGGCCAAATGAAGTGTTGCACTACCAGCCAATCTGGCAATGGTAAAAAGGATCATCCTTAGTGGTAAATCACTAACATCCTTGATAAGTATCCTTCCGTCTCTGCCAGGTTCGGCACCCAGCCTACAGAACTAACTCACATAATCTTTCACTAGTCTACCCCCATAGGCAAGTCCAGTTAGTGAAATGGGGGCACCCAGCCTTGACAGTCCAGTTAGGAAGTATATATCATCGAAGGTAAAAGGGATCTCTTTGTCCTGAATGTCAAAAGACTGATCGGTCGGATCCCATGATTGAACAAGGAACTGTAGAAGATCCATCTGTTGCCGCTGTTCGAAATAATACTGAGAGGGGGGATGAATCAATATTAGCAAGTTAATAATATTTCATTTCCATAATTATATTCATATACGCTACTCCAGTTAATGGAACTTGCATGTATATGCAACTGTGTTTAAGGAAACTAGCATATATCCTGCAAACTTATGATTCAGTTAATTTATCATATGTTGATCTTTAATCAGCGCATCAGAACCATATAAACACTAACTAGGTGCAGTAAAACAAAACAGGACACACATGAACACAAGATATAAGGTGGAACCCCAATGTGGGTGAAAACCAACTACTGCAATCGTCGCTATCTTCTTTTAATAAGAAACTTTTTTTGACAATTTTTGTACTGGTGCAGTCTTATACCAGTATGCAGGCTTCTACCTGCAGAAGGCTACAACCTTCTCTCATTCTCCAGCTTCTCCTAGAAGGGAGCTACAACCTCCTAGCTCTTGTACTAGCTGATATGTTTAATAGTATGTAGGTGTTGGCCTACAGAAGGCTACAACCTTCTCTTTACTTCCAGGGACCACGTTTCATAAATTTTTAGAATGGATCCATCAATAACATCATTCAAACATCAAATTCATCTGCATCAATCAATCTCCTTTTCACCAACCACAACTGAATCAATCAATCACTTTTCAGAATGTTGTAACTAGAATAGAGTAACCATAAAATAGTAACCAGAACCCAAAACACTGTAACAGCAACCAGAAGTAGCTAAAGCATATTTTATGAGATATACACTACTTCAATGCGTCGATCCTACGTGCATATGCACTTTTCTTAAGGCGAACCTGTGCACAGATCTCAAAATCAAATTTAAGATGTATACGTTGTTTTGATATGCAAAACCAGTGTGTATACGTGCCTTTTCTAAAGTGAACCTGCGTACATATCTATAAATGATGATTTAATCTTTACAACAATTCTAGACTTCAATTATACCCAGATCATCATATCTATAGTCTACAACATGCACCAGTTATTCAGATAAAAGATCAAAACACACAAAGATACTTCACTTCAAGCCTTAAGATCTCGACCCATCATTAGATCTTATCCTTCATCAAGCACTAAGGTTCATCCTTGATTCAGATCCAACTTTGCACCATAACCTAATAACCTGTATTCTAGACCTTGCTCTTCATTAGATATTCAATTCATGAGTACCTTTGCCTAATTATCTTATCCTCTTATATTCTTAGGCCTGACTCAATACCATGGACGAAAACCACTTAGAACCAGTACCTTGGAGCAAATACTTGGGGTTAATACTTCAGACAGGATACCTTGGACAAATACCATGGATCAAAATACCATGGACCAAATACCACGGACCAAAACTAAGTTTTCCAACATGTACGCACCTTTCCTTCCATGAAAGTGAGTGTGTACGCTATACGCGCATTTTGGTTTGCGAACCCGCATGTACACATGGCTTGGTCAATGGGGAACCTATGTATACCTCTCTTACTTCATTCTCTGAGTCTAAACTATGATCTGTCATCTGAGTGAGTTGCCATCAAGGACAAAACCTATGTCATAGAGCCAAATCTGTGTCATAATGCCAACAATCTCCCCCTTTGGACTTGATGGAAACCCCAAGTCACTCTCCCCCTTTTTCATCAAGGGAAAAGAGTTATGCTCCCCTTAAGTTCATGCAGATTTCTCTGATATGCTGAAGTGTGATGATTGAGCTCCATGCTCCCCCTGAATATAAGAAAGGTCTACAAATAGATGTTCTAAAAGAAGAACATGACTCCATACATACATCATAAATGACCTTCCTATCACCAATGACTCATACATACATCCATCTCCCAACCAAGTGGGGATATACCAAGTTTATACATGTTAAAGCAAGAACATCACATCATCCATCCCATGCATAGTGGGGTAACAAAATAGGTTGTTACATGACCTTGACATTAAAAGATATACATGACATATCTGAAACCAAAGACCAAATATCTGAAACAAGACCATGATAGTCGTCAGCAACTATCATCAACAGCATCTGTCAATTAGCATCTAGACCAGCAACCATGATCTCCCCTTGAACTTGTTCCACCTGAATAAAAAACAACTATGAATTTATACCAAGATCTTCTAAGATAATGCCAGAAATGCATTATTAGAAGTATATGGTCCCCTTGAATCCTATGCTAGATGATCATTGTCAGACCCATATCAGAATCCTTTCATCCTGAGTGTGGCCCACTGCTTTTCTTCAAACCAAAATATACGCTACTGTATCCACAAAAACTGGTGTATGTACACGGCTACGCTTCATGAAACTCATGTATACCCACTTTTCTCTGAAATAGATACGATTTAACAGAAAGATGATGCATCAACTACTCCCATCTTTTGTCTGAGATATTCAAATGTCTCTCTAAGCAGTGGTTTGGTGAATATATCAGCAACCTGTTCTTTGGAGGGAACATACTCGAACTTGACATTTTGTTCAAGCACTTGTTCACATAGAAAATTGCATTTGATAGGTATGTGCTTAGTCTTGGAATGCATGACTAGATTCTCTGAAATACTGATTGCACTTGTATTATCACATAGAATGGAGATGGATGGAATACATGTGATCTGAATATCTTGCAATGTTTGCATTATCAAAAGGAGCTGTGTGCAGCAATATGTAGCAGCCACATATTCTACTTCAGCTGTAGATAATGAAATTGAACTTTGTTTCTTGTTGAATGAAGACACTAATCTGGAACCCATATAGAATGCACCACCACTAGCGCTTTTTCTGTCATCAATGCTTCCTGCCCAATCTGCATCTGTATAAGCATGAAGTGTAAGATCTGTATCTCTAGGATACCATAAACCAAAATTTTGTGTTCCTTGAAGATATTTGAAAATCCTTTTGACTGCCTGAAGGTGTGATTCCTTTGGATTGGCTTGGAATCTTCCCACTGCATGCATGCATGATGTCTGGTCAGGTACCTGTTAGATAAAGGAGACCGCCAATCATGGATCTATAGGTTGGCTGATGTACTGCTGTTGATTCATCATATGAGCTGAGACTACATCCTATTACCATAGGGGTACATACTGGATTAGAATCTTTGATGCCATATTTTTTTAAGATCTGCTTGAGATACTTGGTTTGTGACAGAAAAATACCATCTTTCTTTTGTTGAACTTGCAGACCAAGAAAATATGTGAGCTCACCAAGCAGGGACATTTCAAATTCTTGTTGAATTACCAAAGCAAATTTTTCACTCAATGCTTCTTCATTGCTACCAAAAATGATATCATCAACATACACAACAAGTATTAGCAATTTATTATTGTCAATCTTTGTATATATATTGCTATCAGCTGATCCTTTTGAAAAACCTTGTTGATGGAGGTATTTGTCAAGACAATAATACCATGCCCTTAGAGCTTGTTTTAGACCATAGAGAGCCTTTCTAAGTCTCCATAAAAGTTTTGGATCATTTCCAAGGATAAATCCATCTGGTTGCTCAATATATACTTCTTCTTCTAAGTCCCCATTAAGAAAGGCAGATTTTACATCCATTTGGTATACTTTGAATTTCTGAAAACTAGAAAGATCAAGGAACATTCTTATGGCTTCAAGTCTACCAACAGGTGCAAACTTTTCTTCAAAATATATACCTTCTTGTTGAGCATATCCTTTACAAACAAGTCTGGCCTTGTTTCTAATAACTTCACCATTTTCATTCAGCTTGATTTTTAATATCCATTTGGTTCCTATGATATTCTTATCATGAGGTCTAGAAACTAATTACCAAGTATTATTCTTTTAAATTTGCTCAAATTCTTCATTCATGGCCTTGACCCAACATTCATCTTTGCATGCTTCATTTACATTTCGAGGTTCGATGGAGGAAAGAAATCCTAGATAGCTTTAAGCTTCTGTAATAGCTCTTCTTGTCTACACACCTGCCTCTTTCTATCCCAAAATTTGAGTCTCTGGATGACTTTCTGAACATACCTGGATGGAGTCTTTTCTTCTGTCGTTATCTGTTCTTCTGGTGCTTCATTGGTTTCTTCTTCAGAATTAGTCTGATTTGACGTGGAAGGATAATCCTCGTCTTCTCCAAAATCTTCGATTTTTACCTGCTTTGGATTTTTGCATGCTTCATCAACCACAACATCAATACCTTCAATAATTTTCCTAAGTCTTTTATTATAACACTTATATCCTTTACTTCGAGAAGAGTAACCAAAGAAAATGCCTTCATCTGCTTTGGGTTTAAGCTTGCCAAGTTTTTCATCTGTCCTTTTGATGTAAAATTTGCTTCCAAAAACCTTGAAGTATTTTATGGTAGGAGTCTTACCATACCAAAGTTCATATGGAGTTTGAGTGTTGTTTACCCGAACATTTTCTTTGTTGAGAATAGTGACGGCAGCGAATGCAGCTTCACCCTAGAAGGTTGCAGGAGTTCTAGACTCATCCAGCATAGCACGAGCCATTTGTTGAATAGTTATGTTCATCCTTTCTACAATCCATTTTGCTGAGGAGTCCTTGCAGTGGAGAATTGCCTTCTTATTCCATGTTCTTCACAAAAGTCAAAGAATTCACCCGAGGTAAATTCCCCTCCTCGATCAGATCTGAGACATTTGGTTTTGTGATCTGATTCATTTTCAACCACGGCTTTGAAGGCTTTGAATTTTTCAAATCCTTCATCTTTATGCTTTAGAAGCCCTATCCAACACATTCTGGAAAAATCATCAATGAACAATATAAAGTATTCCTCTCCACGAGGTGATTTTTTCCTTGATGGACCACATAAATCAGTATGAACAAGTTCAAGAGGCTTACTAGTTGATCCTTCCCTTTCAAGGAATTACGACCTATTTTGCTTACCAAATTTACATGATTTGCATATTGTATTTTCTGGAATGCTGATATCAGGAAGATCATGAACAAGCTGGAATTTGCTTGCTTTTCTTATTTGAGAGAAGGTTAGATGCCCCAATCTTCTGTACCATAGCCAGTGTTCATCATTTTTTCTTAGATAGCACTGTTTTTGTCCTCCCTTGAGTATATATAAGTTGTTTGGAGTTCTTATTCCTTTGATCAAGGTTTCTCCTATATCAAGCTCATGAACAACACATCCATTTGATCGAAATACTACTTCATTTCCTTGATCACACATTTGACTAACACTCAACAGGTTATGTTTTAGACCATCAACATACATAACATTCCCAGCTTTAAATTTTTCTTTTAAAAGAACAGAACCTTTACCTTTTATGACAGCAGGAGTGTCATTTCCAAATGAGACCTTCTTTTCCTTTTCTAAGGCATTCTATGACTGAAGTTTTTCTTTATCACCTGTCATGTGTTTCAACCATCCACTGTCAATGTACCATTGATTTTCTTGTCCTTCTGCATACAGGGCTATACCACATCTTTATGTTTGTGGTTCTTTCTTTCTCCATATTTTGTGATTTAATGAATTTTTCTCCTTCTGAGATGTTTGCCGAAATTTACTCCTGCATTCAAATTCTTCATGACCAAAGTTGTTGCAGATAGGGCATTCTATTTCATTTTCAAGAAGAGAAAAGTTATTGTAGGACCATTTCATGATCCCCATCACATTCCTTTGATTTTGTGCTTCTCTAGTCATGATGGTATTGTAAGCAACACATTGAGCAACTTTGTGTCCAAATTTTTGACATTAAAAACATTTTCCATTAAAGAAGTTCCTACGATTATCGAATCTACTAACCTAGTGATTGTACTTGCTATTGATATTCATTCTTGAAGCAGATTGAGTATGATTTACCTGAGGTTTGTAGCTTATATTCATCCTTGAAGTAAATTGAGCTTGATTTACCTGGTGATTTGCTTTATGCCTTTGTTGTCGATTGTCAAACTGTTCACTGATCGTTGCTGCATCAAGATAGCTTTTAGTGGAGGTTGACGACTTCTGTGCTTGGGATGCTTCTTCAGTATATCTAAGACCTGTCTTTATCAAAGGAGGACGCTGCACTTTCATAATTTCATTTAAGGTTTCTAATCCTTTAGTAAATCTAATATCAAGAGCTTTTGTTTTCTCAATATCCTTTCTTAGACCCACAATTTCACATTCTAACTTTTCATTGTGTTTTTCTCTTTCAACAAGTTGGAATGTCAGAGTATCTATAATCATATTATTTTCTTCTAAACATATTTTGAGTTTAGATGTTTCTTCATAAAGGTCATCTTCATCTAAAGCATCCAATAAATCATCATCTTCAAAAGCCATTAGAAGTCTATAGTCATTACTATTTTCATTTTCATCACTATTTGATAAACCATCGCTATCTTCATGAGTATAGTAGTTATTCTTACTTACACTTTGTTTTCTATTCCATTTTGATGATTCCTTACCTTTATTAAGCTTATCTTTATGAGGACATTTGGTAGCATAATGACTGACTCTTCCACAAGCAAAACATTTGAAAGGTAGTTTACCTTTGAATCTCCTGGAACCCCGTTGAAGATTCTTGACAAAGTTTGCTTCTTCCTCTCCTTCTGAAATATGTTTTGATTCATTGAGTTCTTCTCTTCCTGAAGCTTTGAATGCGGCTTCTCTCATATTTGATGGACCTCCTTTTCTCATTTCAAAAGCAGTTAAGATTTCGTACAACTGTGTCATAGTAATAGTCTGAAGATCCTGCTTTTCTTCTATGGCAGATACTTTTGATTCAAACATAGTAGACAAGGATCTTAAAACCTTTTCTACTAAAGTAACTTCTTTTATCTCTTCACCAAATTTCTTCATGCAAGTAAAAATCTCATCTATACGTAAGAAGTAACTAGAGATACTTTCATCATTATGCATTTTGAGAGTTTCATATTGAATTCTGAGAGATTGCAGTTTTTCACGTTTTACCTGATTGTCTCCTTCATAGCTTAGAATGATCTTGTCCTACATTTCTTTGGTAGTTTTCAGCTGCATAACATTGACAAATTTTGATTGTGACAGACTCCCCAATAATGTATTGACAACATTGGCATTGGTTTCATTTTGCTTTTTACCTACCGTATATATAGGAATTGCTGATGGAAATGTATATCCTTCTTCCACGATTTCCCAGATATCAATTCCAAGAGATTGAAGATAGGCTGTGGTTCTTACCTTCCAATAAACGAAGTTTCTCCCATCAAATATTGGTGGTGTAATGGATCCCTCTCTTTCGTAGCTACTCATGATGATAGATCTTCCTTCAAGTGATCAAGCTTTTTCTGAAGGACCTGCTCTGATACCAATTGTTGGAAATAATACTGGGGGGGGTGAATCAGTATTAGCAAGTCAATAATACTTCATTTCCATAATCAGATTCATATACGCTACTTCAGTTAATGGAACATGCGTGTATATGGAACTGTATTTAAGGAAACTAGCGTATATCCCGCAAACATATGATTCAGTTAATTTATCACATGTTGATCTCTAATAAGTGCATCATAACCATTTAAACAGTAACCAGGTGTAGTAAAACAGAATAGACAATCACACACACATGAACATAAGATATAAGGTGGAAACCCAATGTGGGTAAAAACCACCTGGTGCAATCGTCTCCATCTTCTTTTAATAAGAAACTTCTTTTTACAATTTTTGTACTGGTTTAGTCTTATAGCAATACGCAGGCTTATACCTGCAAAAGGCTACAACCTTCTCTCATTCTCCAGCTTCTCCTAGAAGGAAGCTACAACCCCCTAGCTCTTGTACTAGCTGATATGTTTACTAGTACGTAGGTGCCCGCCTACAGAAGGCTACAACCTTCTCTTTTATTCTACGGACCACCTTTCATAAATTTTTAGACTAGATCCATCAATAACATCATTCAAACATCAAATACATCTTCATCAATCAATCTCCTTCGCACCAACCAAAACTGAATCAATCAATCACGTTTCAGAATGTTGTAACTAGAATATAGTAACTAGAAAATAGTAACTAGAACCTAGAACACTGTAACAGCAACCAGAAGTAGCTAAAGCATATTTTTTGAGATATATTCTACTTCAATGTGTCGAACCTACGTGCATACACACCTTTCTTAAGGTGAAATTGCGTACAAATCTACAAATCAAATTTAAGATGTATACGTTGTTTTGATATGTAGAACCAACGTGTATACACGCCTTTTCTAAATTGAACCTCCGTACAGATCTATAAATGATGATTTAATCTTTACAACAATTCTAGACTTCAATTATACATAGATCATCATATTTATAGTCTACAACATGCGCTAGTTATTCTGATAAAAGATCAAAACACACTAAGATACTTCACTTCAAGCCTTAAGATCTTGACCCATCATTAGATCTTATCCTTCATCAAGCACTAAGGTTCATCCTTGATTCAGATCCAGCTGTGCACCATAACCCAATAAAATGTATTCTAGATCTTTCTCTTCATTAGATATTCAATTCATGAGTGCCTTTGCCTAATTATCTTCTCCTCCTTTTATAGTCTTAGGCCTTAATCAATACCATGGACCAAAACCACTTAGACCCAATGCCTTGGACCAAATACCTAGGGTCAATACTTCGGACGGCATACCTTGGACCAATACCATGGATCAAAATACCATGGACCAAATACCACAGACAAAAACTAAGTTTCCAACATGTATGCACCTTTCCTTCTGTGAAAGTGCGTGTGTATGGTATACGCACCTTTTGGTCTGTGAACCCGTGTGCAAACACAGCTTGGTCAATGGGGAACCTGTATATACCTCTCTTTCTTCATTCTGTGAGTCTAAACTATGATCTGTCATCTGAGTGAGTTACCATCAAGGACAACATCTATGTCATAGAGACAAACCTGTGTCATAATGCTAATAGCCGCATGTTGGATAAATAGAAATAATTGAGTAACCCACAATTTCTTAGGGCCTCAACTGATTCCTGATTATTCAAGGCTGTGATATCCTATTCTTCATGCTCTCATTCTCTCCAGATGATTACCATTTTAAACCCTGAATTAGAAAATGAAACCCTTGGGGCCTTAAAACCATAAAATCTTTCCTAACTAAAATGGAGAATAAAATGAAAGAGAACAGAATTAGATCCTACATGGTCTAAACAACACAAGGAATGATCCCTTGAATCCTCCGCAATCAACTTGTGAACTTTGACGGAAAGAAAATTGCTCCTGAGATCAAAAGGTAAAACGAGATGGTGAAAATGAATGGTAAGAACCAGTTTTTATGTTTATTTCTTGCACATTAATCGAGTAAACATTTGTTTTCATTTATTTAATCCATGAACATGTATTTTTTAATCTATTTTGATGACATCTGGAGCAATATTAACAACTGATATGCGGTTATGACATGCTTACGTGTAAATTGGACATCTTTGACCACAAAGCAAACTTTTATCACTTTTTCAAGCTTTGTTAAAAATGAAAAAGGAACCCCATTGGATTCCTCTTTAAGCTCTTTTCACACTCTCTAAACATGAAAATATTGTTGAGCATTTGTCGTTTCTAGCTCGTTAATGGATTAGAATCGATATCTACTCAGTATAGTTTTACTGCTTTTTCGGGCAGAGTTAGATTAACTACGAAAAGGTACTCATTGGTCAAAAATGATTAATAGGTTCTCTCTTGTATTGTTTTATGCTTTTTTGGACTTGAAAGAAAAATTTATGAAAAAGAACTTGTGGAATTTCCTTTTAGTCACTTTTCACACTCTCTAAATGTGAAAAGGACCGAGTTATCTTTATCGTTAAACTCGTTAAAAAAAAAAAAATAGCGACAAACTTGTCCATCTAGACAAGACGGAGTTTCACCTTCGCTAGACTCGTTAAAACATCAAATAGTGATGGATTCACCCGAAGGTTGGAATTATACAACAAAGCATATGTTATCCTTCTCCATCTTGATAAAAACAAAGAGTTACTGGTCATAAATGACCAAGGAAAATGGGAAAAAGTTGAGAACACTTTATGGTAGCACGTCGCTCTTGAACATGACACTTTCACCTCATCACCATGGCTATGTGGGTTGGGTCATTCAGCTTGATGGTTATTACACCGTTGGTCTATCATACCATCCATCACTTTGTTTTGGGTCAATGCTACCAATTCACTTCAGTGTCGCTGATATATTCAAGAGAATTCATTCAGTTCAAAACTTCATCCTTTACAATACATTAAACCTTCATTTTCATGTCTGCCATTCCTAAACCCTGTGTCCTTAATCGATGTTTCATCTCCAAACTTATTTACCTCATTTCGTATCGTGATGTGGGATACATCAAGGCCCTCCTACGATGAGTCACTTCTTGTTGACATCAACACATCATCCAAGAATTTGACTTAGAAACACCCCTTCAGTACCTTAAGGCTTGCATATATCAATGGCAAGTTTCTTGCTTCTGGCGATAGGTTTACATCACTGGCCTTTGACCGAAAGACATCATATGGTGTTCAACATCAAATCATTTATTCACACTATGCGAAATGTACTACAATACCTTGAGGGTTATTATCATTATAGGTGATTACTCTCGCATCTGTTAATGGATTAGATGATTGGCTGGTAATCAGATGATGTCTCTCCATGTTCGACTTCAGATCATCTATTCACATGGTTAAACTTGTACATTGAGTGAAGATTGAACAAGATTGAAGACCCTGGATCTAGTTTCATCCATCTGGGCTACGATATAATTTCATGAGTACTATATCAAATGTACAAATGGCATTATATTCATGAGTCTATATCTGTAGACGACTATATTTTTACATGTAATGAAAGTTTATAAGTTGAGCATGGGTATGCCTTCCCTCAGCTAGTTCGTGAGAAAAATCAAATTATCATGATATTTGTATTGTAACTGATGCAAGTCACCTTCCACTTCGAAACCTTCTCTCCAAATGGTAAAGCATCTCACTCGACATGTTTATTTTCGACTTCATGCTTTAGGGGGCAACTATTATAGGTCAATTTGGGCACATCAATCCTGACTTCCAAATCCGTATTATTAGGGTCCATCAATCCCTAATTCAGTTTTTTCATTCCCTAATGAGGTCAACCTACATCATGCTTGCCTCCAAAGAGTTTCCATGACACCATTCATCCAAAAAAATCCCCTAAGGAGATTAGCGCAGGTAGCCCTCTATCAAGATGCATTGCAATGCAGGAACTGCACTGACTAGATGCACTGCAGTGCACTTAGCCTTTTTTCACCTGTGCTGAGTGAGATTCATTGGATTTTTTAAATGAATCCATTGGATTCCTCATCCAATGGATACTTCTCGAAGTTTCCAGGTTGGTTGAGCTCGCATTTGGATGAGGAAGAGGATGAATGAACCTCAATCCATTATCCCTTCCTCCATGGAACCACCTCCCAATTTTGGTAGAGCATTCATGAGGGCCATTAATGACTTAACCTCCTCCATTCAGCTATAAATTGACCAAGCATTGAAAGGTTGGTCTAGGTTGGAATTTCTTGAGCTAAGGAAATGTTTTTTGAATGAGATTAGTAAGAGTATTTTAATGATGTCGAATTGTTGCTTCACGAGGAGAGAAGGGATTGAAACTGGAAGGAAGACACCGAATCAAGCATGAACATTCATGGGTTGTAATATTTCCTTTTATCAATAAATAATTCTAAGATTTTTCCATTCATGTGGTTATATGATGTATATCATATTCTCGATTCTATGATATGTTTAATTAACAGATCTTTACTATATGCTTTGATGGGTTTCTGTCTCGGCTTGTGTGCAGGTACTTTCCAAGTGAGTTAAGTATGGAAAGGAGTGGCGAAATAGGTCAAAGGAGAGAGGGAGAAAGCGAAATTACAGGTTGATTTCTTTTCCTCCTTTTCTTATCTGTTGATTATAGGAAAAGCAACAAATTACTTTGTCTTTTGATTCTAGACTAGCTACTAGGTCTAGAGGGTTAGGCATTTGTAGAAACACTAAATTTTCCCAAAACACTCAACCATGTTTATTTTATTATTTTTAATCTTTATCTTAGGGTCTTTATACATTTGTTTTATAATATTAGTCCCTTAGGTTTAATATTATTCGCTTCGATTCATAATCCCCTGGGTTTACTGTTCCTTTCGGTTTATAATATCAATCCCTTGGGTTTATCATTCCCTTATGTTTATAATATCAATCATGATCAACCATTGTCAACCATGGTAAATCATGGAGTTTTAGTATTAATCCCTTGGGTTTATTTTTCCCTTGGGTTCATAATATCAATCCCTTGGGTTTATTATTAACTTGGTTTAAAATATTTATTCCTAAGATTTGTTAATCGTTTGGGTTTTTAATATTAATTTGTTGATTCCTTAGGTTTACTAATCATTTTTTTATAATATTAATGTCTTGGGTTTCTAATATTAATATTGCCTTAGGTTTATTGATCTCTTATATTTATAATATTAGTAATCCCTTCATTTTCTAAAACCCCAATATTAATGGTTAAATATTGGTCCAACTATTTATGATTATGTCAATATCACAATAGATTAATCTAATATGGAAATCAACCATGGTCAACCATGTTTATTTTAGGGTTTAAAATAGTCATGTTAGAGTTTATATACCTTGGATTTATAATTTTTATCACTTAGGCTTATTATTCGCTTGGGTTTGTAATATTAATCTCTTGGGTTTATTGATGAAAAGGTTTATATTCCTAGGGTTTAATATTATTCAACAATGGTCAACCATAATCAACCATGGTCAGCCATGGTCCAACGTCGCATTGTGACAAGGATTGTCTCAATATAAAAATGAATTGTACTCAACCATGTTTATTTTATTATTTTTAATATTTATCTTAGGGTTTATAATATTAGCCGCTTGGGTTTAATATTATTCCCTTGTGTTCATAATCTCTTGGGGTTTTATTATTAATACCTTGTGTTTATTATTCCTTTGGGTTTATAATATCAATCCCTTGAGTTTATTATTCCCTTAAGCTTAGAATATCAATCATAGTCAATCATTGTCAATCATAGACAACTATGGTCAACCATGATTTAATGTTGTATTGTGACAAGGATTGTCTCACCATGAAAATAAATTATGCTTATTTTAGTGCTTGTAATATTTATATTAGGGTTTAACAATTTTGGGTTTATAATATTAGTCCCTTGGGTTTAATATTATCCCCTTGCCTTCATAATCCCTTAGGGTTTTAATATTAACCTTGGGTTTATTTTTCGCTTGTGTTCATAATATCAATCCCTTTGGTTTATTATTTACTTGGTTTTATAATATCAATCATGGTGAACCATGATCAACCTTAACCAACCATGATCAATAATGGTCAAATGTCACATTATGACAAAAGTTGTCTCGATATAAAAATGAAGGGAAATCTTGGATAATCATGGTTGATGTTGATCAACCATGCTTTATATAATTAAACATGGTCAACCATGGTCAATCATGGTCAACCATGGTCAATGATGGTCAGACATGTTTGGACGTCACGTTGTGACAAAGATTGTCTTGATATGAAAATCAACAATCCCTTGGGGTTTTAGTATTAACCTTGGGTTTATTTTTCCCTTGTGTTCATAATATCAATCCCTTGGGTTTATTATTAACTTGGTTTTATAATATCAATCATGGTCAACCATGATCAACCATAACCAACCATGGTCAACCATGGTTAATCATTTCAGATGTCACATTATGACAAAAATTGCCTCCATATAAAAATCAAGGACAATCTTGGACAATCATGGTTGATGATGGTCAACCATGTTTTATAGAATCAAACATGGTCAACCATGGTAAATTGTTATCAAACATGTTTGAACATCACGTGTTCACAAAGATTGTGTCAATATGAAAATCCACAATGATCAACCATGGTCCAACGCCACATTCTCCCAAAGATTGTCTCAATATGAAAACCAAACATGGTGAAACATGGTCCAACATGGCATTGTGATATGGATTGTCTCAATATGAAAATCAATCATGGCCAATCATGTTTATTTTAGTGCTTATAATATTTATCTTAGGGTTTAAATACGTTGGGTTTATAATATTAGTCCCTTGGGTTTAATATGATTTCCTTAGGTTCATAATCCCTTGTATTTTTAGTATTAATCCCTTGGATTTGTTTTTCCGTTGAGTTTATAATATCAATCCATTGGGTTTATAATATTAATCATTGTCAACCATGGTCAATCATAGCCAGCCATGTTCAACCATGGTCAAACCATATGGATATGGAAATCAGCCATGGTCAACCATGGTCCAATGTTGCATTCTAACAAAGGTTGTATTTATATGAAAATAAATCATGGTCAACCATGGTTAACCATGGTCCTACGTTGCATTGTGACAAGGATTGTCTCCATATGGAAATCAACCATGGTCAACGATGGTCAACCATGTTTAGTTTAGGGTTTATAATATTCATGTTAAGATTTATGTACCTTGGGTTTATAATTTTTATCCCTTAGGTTTATTATTCCCTTCGGTTTATAATATCAATCCCTTGGGCTTATTGATCTAAGGGTTCATATTCCTAGGGTTTAATATGATTCAACAATGGTCAACCATGATCAACCATGTTCAACCATGGTCCAATGTGACATTGTGACAAGCATTGTCTCAATATGAAAATAATTCGTGCTCAGCCATGTTTGTTTTAGTATTTTTCATCTTTATCTTAGGGTTTTTATACCTTGGTTTCATAATATTAGTCCCTTGGGTTTAATATTATTCACTTTAGTTCATAATCCCCTGGGTTTAGTGTTCCTTTGGGTTTATAATATCAATCCCTTGGGTTTATTATTCCCTTATGTTTATAATATCAATCACGGTCAACCATTGTCAACCATGGTCAATCATGGGGTTTTAGTATTAATCCCTTGGGTTTATTCTTCCCTTGGGTTTATTATTAGCTTGGGTTTATAATATCAATCATGGCTGACCATGATCAACCATAACCAACCATGGTCAAACTTAGTCAATCATGGTGAGATCTCCCATTATGACAAAAATTGTCAGCATATAAAAATAATGGACAATCATGGAGAATCATGGTCAACCATGATGAGCCATGGTTGATGATGTTCAACCATGGTCAATCGTTCTAAAACATGTTTCAACATTGTGTTGTGACGAATATTGTCTCCATATGAAAATCAACTATGATCAACCATGGTCCAACGTCACATTGCGATAGAGATTATCTCGATATGAAAATCAACCATGTCAACCATGGTCCAACATGGCATTCTGGTAAGGATTGTCCCAATATGAAAATCAACCATTATCAATCATGGTTATTTTAGTGTTATAATATTTATCTTAGGGTTTATATATGTTGGGTTTATAATATTAGTCCCTTGAGTTTAAGATTATTCTCTTGGGTTCATAATCCATTGGGCTTTTAGTATTAATCCTTTGGATTTATTATTCCCTTGGGTTTATAATACTAATCATGGTCAACCATGGTCAACCATAGCCAACCATGTTCGACCATGGTCAAACCATATGGATATAGAAATCAATCATGGTCAACCATGGTCCAACGTCGTGTTCTAACAACGATTGTCTGGATGAAAATTAGTCATGGTTAACAATGGTTAACCATGGTCCAACATTGCGTTGTGATAGAGATTGTATCTATATGGAAATCAACCATGGCCTACCATGGTCAACCATGTTTATATTAGGGCTTATAATATTTATGTTAGGGTTTATATACATTGGGTTTATAATTTTTATCCCTTGGGTTTATTATTCCCTTTCGTTTATAATATCAATGCCTTGGGTTTTTTGATCTAAAGGTTCACATTCCTAGGATTTAATATTATTCTGTTAGCTTTATAGTTCTTGGATCTTTAGTATTCCTTTGGTCAAACATGGTGAAACATAGCCAACCATTCTCAAATGTCACTTTGTAACAAAGATTTTCTAAATATGAAAATCAACAATGGCCAACCACGATCAACCATGATCCAATGTCACATTGTGACAAAAAATTAATTATTATTATTATGTAAAAATGAATTAATTATTATTTTTTTAATTAATAAACATTATTATTATTATTATTTAATAATATTTTATTTAAAAAATAATATGATTATATAACAATAACTAATTAATTAACTATATGAATTATTATTATTATAATAATGTAATGATAATATAATATTATTATTATAATTTATTATTATGATTATTATTAATTAATTTAATAATATTATTATTATAATATTAATATAATAATTATAAATATATAAGAATATGGTTGTTGTTATTTATATAGTTACTAATAATCATAAATAATTACTTTTAAAAAAATACACACTGTAATTCCCTTATTACAATTCTAATTATTATTAGACCATGGTTGTTATTATGAGTAAATATTATTATTATTATAATTATTACTATATTATTATAGATTAATCATATAATAATATATATAAATATATAAGAATATAGTTGTTATTATTAATATAATTATTAACAATGATAAATAGTTGGTGTTTAAAAAAATACATATAATAACTATTAACGTTGTTGATATAAGCGTATATTAATCACATTGGAAAATAAAGTTGTCTTAATATATATGCTTCATATATATTTATCAACATATATCAACTACATTAATAAAAACAATTGTGCTAATTATACTACTATAATATAATACAAAAATTTTATTACATTACTATAGTACAATATCACAAATGATTATTATTATTATTATCGATTTTTAAGGTCACAACCAAGCGAGACACCAAATTGATCTGTGAGAAACCCTTGTTTGTGGGACAAGGGACCCACCCACCTTGGCACAAGGATTTGACTGCTAAGTCTACAAAGAGATACATACTCTACCCCCCTCTAGTTTTGAACCTGTGGCCTCTTAGGAGGAAACACATGCTCTTAACCATTAAGCCCACTCATACTTTTAATTAACTATACTATAAATGCCCACAAACTCTTTTTTGACTCTTGTAATATTTATGAAAACATGAAGAATTTTGATTTAGTCTCACACCATATCATAAGTGAGCACAAACTCACTTTAACTCCTAATCTAGAAGCATGAAGAACTTTGACTAACACAATCCACACACCTAAGACAGTAAACATTATCAAATCGAAGGCCACAATGTCATTTCACGGCAAGTCATTCCGGAGTAACTTTGACGGTCAGGAGGGGTTCGATTACATGGTGGTCTAGTGATATGTTGCAGGTTGCAGTTTCGTTGACCTACTCATATTCAATTTCATCCGATTAAATTCGAGTAAAATTCTTGTTATCAAAAACAATCGTCTCACCTACCATTCAATCTTTCTCGGTCTATCAAGACGCATTATCGGGATATTAGATTATGAGGAGAATCGCTTGAGGGAAAAAAGCAATGATGGTTCAGTTGGTTGTGTAACCAAATTCGACGGCGTGCTGTACTGAATATTACGTTTCAGCGGCAAGGACCCACTAATGCTATCTCATGAGTCACGGTTGCAATTTTGTCTCCAAAAGTTGGAGAATCTACATGTGTGCTCCGCAATCAGCGTCATTCAGTGTATAGTGAAAGGATCGAAGTTAATTATTTATGGAAGAAAATGGGTAATGCTGTTGTGGCATAGAAGATGTTTTCTTCTTTTTGGAAAATAAAGCAACGAATATGCCGTCAAAGTCGAGCGGATTATCATATGGCGTGATAAGTGATGTGGCAATTACCGTTCCCACATCGTGATTCGTGTCGACTGAAGTCACAATAGTCGAGTGGATTATGCGCCCCCACATCGTGACGACTGAAGTCACAATGTGATGAGAAGGCGTTCATATCGTAAGGCACCTGCCTTATCACATCTCAATTTTGATTTGAAGTGATTTTGCAATGTTTTATCTTATGAAACATTATTACGTGGGGGAATGCTTTTATATTATTCCCCTTTCTCTACTTAACATATGAATTAGGTGGGGAAATTCTTTTGACAGACTAGACGCCATCATCGTCTTTGGTGCGAAATGTAACTCAACCATTGCAAGCCACAGGTCAGGGCATGCTTCAATTTCAACATCATTGTAATAATGAGACTCACATTACAGTTCAGCGGTTCACGACATATAATATATTAAGGCGGTGATCGCAGATTTTATCAATATTTGGGAATACGACAGATATAGGCACGGTCAAAAAATTGACTTTTTCCATGTCCATCAAATTTTCGAATATTCAAAAAATTTGGGATAGACTTAACCATGACCATATTAAGATACAGCTAGCTATTTTCGCAACCTACTCTTTTATTTTATACAACGAATGGGTGGAATGTGAATTTAATTATTTATTCATGATTTAAAGTTCAAAATATTTGACAATTTAAATTACTATATTTTTAAACCTTAAAAGCTTATTTCACCACATGCCAATCATGACAAACAGTTTAGTGATCACTAAATTACCATTCTACCCCATTTTCTAATATTTGTGAGTTCTTAATATAATACATTATTCTTCAGCCTTTTACTATGTGATATAATTTACAGTAAATAAATTTGAGTTGTTTTTAGTGAGATACTTTGGAAGTTTTTTTTGGGTTTTTTAGTTTAATTTTTTTTAAATTTGTCAGAAATTTATTGAAATCACAAACTTGATAGGTAATTTCTGCATAATTGCAATGTTTTAGGGATTTTTTAGGACGCTGAATCTATATATATAGTGAAACCCAATTTTTATAACACAAATCAAGATTTCAAATCAAAATTTTCCAAAAAAAATACACTAAAAACAAGTCCAAATAAATGTGTTAAATAATTAATGACTTAGATTTCTATGATTAATTATGCTAAAGTATGGTATCCATTTCTGATATTAAAAACAAAAATATAGAGAGCAAAAACAGTCTGATAAATAGAGAAAACTACAAAGGTGCAAGGTGCATCAATACATTACAAAGTTGTGTTAAAATAGATTCTAGAGATAGGGGCAAAAAACCAATGGAGATACTTGCAAATTTTGAGAAGCATATGCCTTTTGAGAAAAAAAACAAAAAACAGGTTCATGGAACATACCAGGGACTGATGAGTGATCAGAGAGAAATTATGTACCCGGAAGTGAAAAATCCTAAATTTGATGCATTTCATTCCCCATTGTTATATTCATTTTCCATTTACCTATTTGAATTTGGAGCCCTTTCTTTGATAGTTCGTCTGCATGAGAGTTTTGGGACCTATCCACATGTGTTATAGTATAATCCTTTGTAGATCTCCAGAGAGAATCGATTCTGTTCATCCATCCAGTCAGATTGTGATTTTTTATGGAAATCTTGGCATTTACATGATCTATTATGAGTTTGGAGTCTCCATAGATCTGCAAGGACTCTATATTTAGGAAGATGCTGAACTGAAGAAGTCCCGATAGGGCCATTGCTTCCGATTTGTTGTTTGTTCCTTCTCCACCATTCCAATAGATGGCAAATTGTTGATCCTCCTTTGTAATTATGTATACACCGCAAGCACATATACCATTTTGTGCAGCCCCATCAAAATAAGCTCTAGGGAAACCCAATTGGCAAGGTGTAAGAGCCTTTGCCTTTTCTTTTTTCTGTTGTAGGATAGAGGATGAAAAAGAGTTGTACAAGGAAATAATGAATTCAAAAACAGACTTAAAGCTTTCCTTGCAGTTTTGAAATACAACCTTATTCCTCCATTTCCAGATTGACCATAAGACTAATAGAGGGATAGGTCTCCATAATGCTTTCTGATTACTCCACCAAACTAAAGCTTCTTTTAATGAGTGCAAAACATAATTGAATCCAAAATAAGTGGCCAGATTCCTCCAAAGCATCTGGGTATGAACACATTTTAAGAAAATGTGCATATTGTTTTCTTCCTCTGCTTTGCAAATTAAGCACATAGCAGGACCGTACCAGTTCCTTTTTTGCAAATTGTCCCAAGTTAGATTTTTATTATGAAAAACAAGCCATGAGAAAATGATAATCTTATAGGGACTCCCAGATTTCCAAAAAGAGATGGGGAAAATTTTATCAGGTTGTGGTGAGTGGTCCTTTAGAAGGGAAAAATATATATCTTTAACGTAAACAATCAGCTTCCCTCTATTCCCCTTCTAGATTAGACCGTCCTCAACTTCAGATCTACAAATCCCCCTGTTCCTCATTAGCCATATAATCTGATTCCACTGATGGGCTAATACACCATTTAGTCCCAGCACTGAGGCATTTTTCCAGATGGGTAGAGAACCCTGCCATTCTTCTATAACCTACTCCCAGTAAAAGATTCCTTTTCGGTGAAGAAACTGTAATAACTGTTGTGAGAAAGTTATATCTTCTTCTCCCCCCGCAATGGGATCATGACCGATAATTATGTTGTTTCCGGTTTGAAAGCTCCATACTAAGTTTTTAAGAAAAAACTGTTCAATCTTACGGAAGCTCCTCCATATGGTTGATCCATTGGCAGATCCTATCGATCTTTTCCTATAGCAATAAGAAATATCTTTGTTTCCCATGTACTTCATTCTTATGGACTTACTCCATATACTATCCCCTAAAACACCTCTCCATAAAGATGTACATAGTAAAGCCAGACCAAACTTTTAGAGGTCCATGATTCCCCATCCCCATCTTCTTTGGAAGAGTAAGGTTTAATAGTTTAGACCAAATGTTTTGGATAATACTTTTACATGGAAAACAAAAACCAAATAAATACAAAAATAATACGTTAGCTACAATAAACTTAGGATCACCCGTTGATACAATTATTCTCTATACCATTGTCATTGCTTCTCATATTTTTTTTATTCAATTTATTGATACAAATATTTTTTACACAAGTGTCATTGTTTCTTTTGAAAAAATATTAATTTTGACTAAAATTTTTGTATTTCTAATATAAAACTTTGGATTAATATAAACAAAAGATGAGGATGTGGGTCGTGGCCCCCTTGTTTTCCGGGACGCTAACTTGGTTTCACTGAAATAGTTTATACACCACAAGGATAAGGAATAAAATAGACGTCATTATGAAGTTGGTGGTATATTGGGTTTTTAATATTTTAAGGAGGCTTCTAATAACATCAAGGGATTGGAAGGTATTTTTAAGGTAATTTTCAATTATCTTAACAACTTTTTCAAAGGCGCTGTTTTGAGTGGGTGGTATGTTGGGTGTTTAATAATTTGAGGCTTCCAATAACATGATGGGATTGGAAGGTATTTTTAAGGTAATTCTCAAATACCTTAACAGCTTTCTCAAAGGTGTTGTTTTGAATATATGGTTTAATAGGTTAGTTTAAGAATATTTTTGGTTTTTTATTTTTTTTTTTTAAGTTGAAGGATTAAAGATTGGTCTGAATTTATTTTTATTTTAGGTTTATCAAATATTAAAAGGGATTATATTTCTTTTTATTTAAAAAAAATGTATTTTAAGAATTTTTTTTTTTTTTCACATTTAGTAGATTTAGAATTAAGATAGATGTACACTAGTTTATTATAACTTTTATTTATCAAAATATCAATTAGTTAATATATTTCATGTTAAGGTGAAACTTTATTAATAAATTAAACTATGATGAGAATCTATATAAAGTTACTATTAAACAGAAAATTAATAATATATATAGATGATAAAATAGTTTTAAATTTATATATAGAGAAAGACGGGTGTAAGTAGGTTAAGGAAATTTTAAATTTAAACTTTAAGAATAATAATATGATGATTCTTATTTTAAAAGTTTCTTTGTATTTTTAATATTTTAGTTAGTATTTTTATAATTTTTTATAAAATAAAAATAAAAATATTTTGTTTAAAGTGTATAAAATTTGGAATACAAATTTTAATAAAGGAAAATGTCAATAACCTAAAAATGTGGTTACATAGAAATATTTAATATTATATGTTTTGTTTTAGCTTTTAATATATATAATTTTTTTGTCACAATGTGTAGAATAGATGTTGACAAGGTGCTTTATTAAGACATTCTTTAGTGAGAAGTTCAAAATGTCGTGGAAAAACTAGTCATGCTAAAGACTCGTGTGGCCAAGCTAGATGTGATCCCCAAGTGATTTTGATGGTTTAGATGCCCTTGGGTCATGGTTACTCAAGCCATAGGTTCGGTCAGACAGTCCTCTCAAGATTCACATTACTTAGCACACACGCACATATATAATATTTCTAATTTATTAATTAAAAAAGTGTGTACGTTGTCTTTAGATTTATGTGGATGGGATTGTTGATGACTAACGAAGAAAGACCCACATATTTAAGGATTTTAGTTGACGTTTCGAAACCAACAACTAGGTCCATATTCAAGACTTGGGATAGGTGAAGAGCATGTCAAGTAATAAAAATTAAAGTGTAATATGTGCCATCTAAAACCCTAAATAAGAGGCAAAGACTAAATAAGTTAGTAGATTTATATAAGTTAGTATTATAAAATGAAATGCCTATCGAAAGAGTATATTGTATTAAGTTATCAATATATAATGATAACATATTATACTATATAAGATAATATATATTTTATACCTAGATGAGCTTATCATAGTTGTTTATTTCTTCGAATATAAATGTATAATTATAATAGTGGATCTATAACTTGATATTTATTATAACTTGATATTTATTGATGTATTTATATTATATATATATATATATGGATATGGTGTTTCATGGGTAGAGGGTGGCCGCTACATCCATGAGAAAATTTGGGCAGATCAACCCCAAAGGTAATCAAATCTCACTGGCTGAACTAGTAGTGCCGAACCCCAAGGACATCATGGAGAATTGACCCCATGGCCTCCCAATTGGCGAGGTACTTTGCAACAAGACATCGACCAGTCGAGCTAACCCTTATATTTTGACTATATTTTGAGCTAACCATATAAGCTAACCTTTCTATCGAGTTTTTTTGTTTTATTTTTTTTTAAATTTGTTAGGAATTTATTGAAATCACAAATTTGATAGGTAATTTCTGCATAATGACAAAGCTTTAGAGATTTTTTAGGATGTTGAATCTATATATAATGAAAAACCAATTTTTATAACACAAATCAAGATTTCAAATCAATTTTTCCCACACAAAATACACTAAAAACAAGTCCAAATAAATGCATTGAATAATGAGTGACTTAAATTTCTATGATTAATTATGCTAAAGAATAGTATCCATCTCTGATATTAAAAGTTACACCAAATGTTTTGGATAATACTTTTACATGGAAAACAAAAACCAAATAAATAAAGAAATAATACTTTAGCTACAATAAACTTAAGATCGCCAGTTGATACAATTATTCTCTACACCATCGTCATTGCTTCTCATATTTTTTTATTCAATTTATTGATACAAATATTTTTTACACGAGTGTCATTGTTTCTTTTGAAAAATTATTAATTTTGACTAAATTTTTTGTATTTCTAATATAAAATTTTGTATTAATATAAACAAAAAGATGAGAATGTGGGTCGTGGCCCCCTTGTTTTCTGGGATGCTAACTTGGTTTCACTGAAATAGTTTATACACCACAAGGATAAAGAATAAAATAGACGTCATTATGAAGTTGGTGGTATATTGGGTCTTTAATATTTCAAGGAGGCTTCTAATAACATGAAGGGATTGGAAGGTATTTTTAAGGTAATTCTCAATTATCTTAACAACTTTTTCAAAGGTGTTGTTTTGAGGAGGTGTTATATTGGGTGTTTAATAATTTAAGGAGGCTTCTAATAACATGGAGGGATTGAAATAATTTAAGGAGGTTTCTAATAATATGAAGGGAGGGATTGGAAGGTATTTTTAAGGTAATTCTCAAATATCTTAACAACTTTCTCAAAGGTGTTGTTTTGAATATATGGTTTAATAGGTAAGTTTCAGGATATTTTTGGTTTTTTGAAATATTTTCTTGATATAAAGGATTACAGATTATTCTAAATTTACTTTTATTTTAGGTTTATCAAATATTAAAAAGGATTATATTTCTTTTTATTTAAAAAAAAAATTGCATTTTAAGAAATTTAGTTTTTTCTCCACATTTATTAGATTTGGAATTAAGGTAGATGTACACTAGTTTATTATAACTTTTATTTATCAAAATATCAATTAGTTAATATATATCATGTTAAGGGGAAACTTTATTAATAAATCTAATTATGACGAGAATCCATATAAAATTATTATTAAACAGAAAATTAATAATATATAGAAGATAAAATAGTTTTAAATTTATATAGAGAGAGAGAAGCTAGTGTAAGTAGGTTAAGAAAATTTTAAATTTAAACTTTAAGAATAATAATATGATGATTCCTATTGTTATCACTCAGATTTTCCTTGAAGTTGTTGGGAAGAGGAAAGGGGTCTGAGGTAACCACAAACCAACTTTTTAGAGAGGGCTCTCTCTCTAAGTTTTAGCTTTGTTTTGAAGGATATTAGGCTAGTTATGAAAGTTTAGGAGTTTTGATTGTGTTTGGTGGTGAAATTCAATAGCAGAGGGGTAGGACTGAGTAGTTTAAGCCATTGGGCTAATAGAGTCAAAGAAGATGGCTTAATTGGATTTGGTTTCTTAACAAGGGATGGTTTCACAAGGCAAGATAGTTAAACATGGAACAAATAGAGACTTAAAAAAGATGGAATGGACTCTAAAGGGATGAAGGGAAATTAAGAATCCTTCATCATATTTTAAAGAGGGAAATTGGATGATTACCAATAAAGAGCAATTAAAAATTCTTTACTAAATAATCAAAGTGAATAAACTAGAAAACGAGAGAAATTAAGAATTCACTGTCTATGCGAGTTTAGAGGAAAACATTAAGAACAAAAATGATTGAAAACAGATTGCACTCAAGCTCTTTCTGAAATATTCTTTTTTGTTTATCATTCAGATATGAAACAAAGTTGATATAATAAACAATAAAACTTTAAAACATGAGATATAGAAGACTTATTGATCTGGGGTCTAACTCATGAATCCTGGGAAAAGTCCTTTGAATCAATTCTTCATCCAGCTAGCCATATAATTTTTTTTCCAACAGCACTTTATTCCAAAATAATCAGTATTACAACAATGTCTAAGAATCCACCCTCAATACTCCAATTCAGGGAGTATTTATACAAAGAATTTTACAAAAATATCTCATAACAGAATGAGATATATTATAGGATGACTATGAATAAGTTACAAGAAAAATAGAGACAAATGGTCTCATAGATAGGAGAAAAGGCAAATTGATGTTGTGATGTTCCTATTCTTGTGAGTGTGTTGGAGGCAAGCCCTATGATTTGGCTTGTTGTTGTCTTCTTTGGCAATTCTGTGCTGGCTGCCCAGTTTGAATTGATACTCTTTACTTGCTCTGATACTCTTTGACTTTTTTGATCTCTATTTATCATTCTTACCATTACTTACTATAGTAAATAAAAAATTTACATTTTACCAAGGATAATTTTACAAAATTTCTAACATTTCTTCCCACCATTGTTTTCTGGTATTCTGGTTCTTTGAAGTTTTCTCAGGGTCTCATCAGTTTCTGTGTACCTGAAAAAGGTAGGTTGAATCGGAAACAAGTGCTTTATCTCATGCTCGACATAGAATAAGTTCTGTAGACTGTCATAGAGAACTCTGCCTGTAGGCAATGCTTTTGATGTTGATGCACTTGTTGATGGACCTGCCTAGTTGCTTGCATATTGATTCAATTTCTCCACATAGTCTATATGCCTCATTAGTTTATCATTAATAAATAAAGGACTAGGCAACCCTTTACTATGAAAAATATCAAATCTCTTTATGAAAGCATTAATTTCATCTTGCATGTCATGACACCTTCTTTCTAAATTTTGCATCATAGTCCTTTTAGTAAAAAACCTTTTGACTTCCAGAATTGTTCCTGTTCTATCTTGAATGCCTAGCTCTTCAAGCTAGTACTTATTCTTGGTATTCAAAAACTGTATAAGCCTGCTGGCTTCCTGAGGCATATTTCCTAACTCTGCCCTTTCCTTTTGAACCTCTTCTTGAGCTGCCTTTACTAAATCAATTTTCTCAAAAATTATTTGGATTGATGGCCAAACATCATTTATTGGCTGAGTGATGTTGGCCCAAAGAATTTTCCTAATTTCTGTCAAAGGTTTCTCAAATGTGAGATCCTTTTCTAATGATTTCACTATGTTTTCTAACCCTTTAATCTCTCTTGTATTTTTTGCAACATTTATCTTTGAGAGATCATACCTCTGTTCTAAGTTGGCATACTGTTCTTGTACCTTTTTTAGCTCTGAAACTTGTAGTTTCATGTCCTCCATTGATTTTATTAGTTCCTTTGTGCTCAAATTAGCAGTACTATCCTGCGCTATTCCTGTTGTTCCTGTTGTTGTTGTACATGTGACCACCTTTGTTGTGGCTACTGGAATGTTTGGTGCTAGAGCTACTCCAAAGGTTGAAGAGACTGCAGTTGAGACTACTGGTATCACATTGGGAGGCTAAGAGGTCGACTCTCCCTGCTTTTACTTCAATGCTTTTTCTAGTTCTTGTTCAATCTCATTCAATTGTTCATTAAGTTTTAGGAGAAAATCCATAAGCTCTTCTTCAGATTTTTGCTTTATCATCTCAGCAGTCTATGGATGCCTTGAAGGAGGTAGCTTTAGCTGCTTCCTTAAGGCAGAAATATCTTCATATTTCTTTTTGATTTAGGCTTCTGTAGCCTTTACATCTTTGGGATCATGACCCAATCCAATAATTATTTCTTCTAAAGACTTTATTCTATTATATTTGGCCTTGGAGGAAGATTTCTCCAAATGTAGTTGGGAAGTTGTGTTATCTAAAGATTTTTCCAACCTTTGGGCCATCATTGCCTTACTAGTCAAGGTGTAATAAATCATTTCTCTAGTTTATTTGTGTAATTCAATTTGATCCAAAGGATGAATATCCTTTGCCAAGACTTCAAAATTAGTTCTAAGATAGTCTACTACCGATTGAGGCTGTTGCACTTTAGGCTTGAAATAATTCATTATCATTTTACCTTCTTTGATGTCATAGGCTGACATCAATCTATTTTGATTTGTAGGAGCTATTTTCAAATATTGATTGTAGACCTGAAGCCTTAATGGATCATTTCTGGCTTTTATGTCTATAAATGTCTTTTTGATATCTAAAGTGTCCTTTCCTGGTGGTCTGAAAGATGATACCTTTACACTTTGTTGTCTCTCTATCTCCTTTCTTTGTGAGCTAGTAGATTTCCCACCTATTGGGAAAGTTTGTTGGCTATCTACCCCTTCTCTCCTTTGACTATCAGTAGTATCTTCAACAAATTCTTCTTCTGAAAGGGGATTTAGCCTTTTCCTTTTGGTACCAGGCTGTCCTGAAGGTCTACTTGCAGGGGTATCTATTTCCATATCTCTCTTTTTATTTCTTTCCTCATTTAGAGGAGTTTGCAAGATTGGAGGTTCTCCCACATTTCCCTAAGTGGGAGGAGTGTGCATTTGAGCCTGCTCCTTGGAAGTTTTAGGCTGCTTAGACATTTTAGATTGCTCTGTGGCTTGAATGTTGGCCTCTTTTTCCTTGCCTTTGGATGTTCCTGTGGCTGGTGTGCTAGTTTCCTGTGAATGTTGCTGAGAGGTTCCAGCTGCTGAAGGACCAATCCCTGACCTTTGTACCTACCCAAAAGAATCTAGGTCAAGTGTTTTATCAAGATCTATCATAAAATTTTCAATATTGACCTGTTCACTATCATTTTCTACTAGGGTCCCTTCCCTCCATTCATCCATATTTGCAAATTGTTCAATCTCTAGAATCCTATGGTGAATTTATGGTGACAATCTGTTCTTCATTCTTCTATCATTGATAAGGCTGTAAGGGTCATATGGTATCCACCCAAAACTCTTTTGTAACTTAAGATGATCTTCTAAAATTATTTTTGCTTCTCTCCATGCCTCCCTAGTGTTACGGACAAAAGGGCCTGACTGATTCTTGATTCCAAGTTGAGCTTTCTTCTTGGTATTATAAAAATGGACCAGTTCTGAACTTATCATTTGCCTGAAATATTCCAATGTAAAAAACCTCATTGGAACATACATTGTTAGCTTAAAAGGGTAGATCTCACACCCATATATCCTGATTTCTGTATGGTTCTTATATAGGTACCAATCACCTATTCTATACTACTTGGAGAGCTGAAGGATCTTCCTCATATCACCACTGATCCTAGGAGGGGAATGTTATGAAACTGGCTCACAAAAGGATAGAAAAGATGGTTGAATGCCTTAGAATTTGGCCTCTTCGAGGGGGCAACCTCCTTTACATTACACAAATGAATGATTCTCAGATTATTCAAATGACAAAACCTCCTTTCTATATATAGGAGTGTAAGGAGTCACAATATAACCCAGCTGACCTAATAATAATAATATAAAGCCACGAAAATAAAAATAGAGGGATTCTATGTGGCACAGTAATAACAATATGGGGACAATAGGGGCACAAGAATATTAATAAGGGATACAACTACAATAGTAATGGGGCAATCACTAGTATTATAAGGACCTAACATGCCCCTCTCCTTCAAAAAAAGTTTTGTCCTCAATGCTTGAGTAGTTCTGGGTGCTTCTGTATAAAAATCTCATCCTCCCATGTGGAATCTTTAGTGGATAAGTTATTCCACTTGATGATATACTCCAAAATTGATTGATTTTGTAGCTGTCGAATTCTTGTTTCTGTGACTGCTTCCGGTTCCAATATAATTTTTCTTTCCTCACCAAGTTCTGGCAATATTGTTTGACCTGGGAGCTTGTCACCTATAACCTTCTTTAAACATCAAACATGGAAATTTGGGTGCACTTGAGAAGCTGCAGGAAGCTCCAATTTGTATGCCATAGTACCAATCTTTTGCAACACCTTGTACGGACCATAATACTTTGGTGATAATTTATTTTCCTTCTCAGCTTGCTTGAGGGACATTTGTTTATATGGTTGTAGCCGTAGGAATACCCAATCACCTACATCAAAAGTTCTTTCATTGCGACACTGATCTGCATGTTGTTTCATTCTATTCTGTGCCAACATGAGGTTATCTTTTAAGAGTTGGAGGACTTGTTGTTGATGTTTGATGTGATGTTCCACTGCTTGAAACTTAGAATTTTCTCTTAAATATTATGTGATGGATGGTGGCTGATATCCATAAAGTGCCATAAATGGGGTCATTTTTGTTGTTGTATGGAAGGAAGTGTTATACCACCATTCAACCAGAGGCAACCATTTGACCCATTGTGTTTGTTTATCAGATACAAAGCAATGAAGATATCTTTCCAAACATTTTTTTACTATCTCAGTTTTCCCATCAGATTGAGTATGATAAGATGAGCTATGAGCTAACTGAGTAACCAGACAAGAAAATAATTTTGTCCAAAAATTTCCAGTGAAAATGGGATCTTTGTCACTTACAATAATCTTTGGATTTCCATGTAGCTTTTGAACTGTTTCCATAAATGCAGTAGAACCTGTATTGGATTTAAATGGATGTGATAATGCACAAAAGTGTGCATACTTGGTAAGTCTGTCAACTACCACCATGATGACACTCTTTCCCTCAGACTTGAGTAAACCTGTGACAAAATCCATCGAAACCTCCTCCCAACGTTGGCTTGGAATGGATAAAGGTTGTAATAGACCCAGGGTCTTAATTGTTTCAACTTTATTTTTTTGGCAAACCAAACATTCCACTGCAAACTTTTGAATATCTGATTTAAGGCCATCCCAAAAAAATTCCTTCTTAACCCTGTGGTAAGTTTTTAAAAATCCCGAGTGCCTTCCTAAGGGAGAAGTGTGCAATTCCGTAAGAATCTTTTGTTTGAGTTGGGAATTCTTTCAAAGGTATAAGCGATCTTTGTACCATAACAAATCATTTTGCTAGCTAAATGTATCAGATGTATAAGAATCTTGTTGTAAATTTCAAATAAGTGCCCACACTTCTTCATCATTCTTCCATTCCTCCATTGCTTTGTTTATCCAATCTGGTTGGATAATAGAAATGACACACAACAATGCTTCCACATCCTCATGCTTTCTTGAGAGTGCATCTGCCACCACATTTTGCTTCCCTTTTTTGTAGATGATTTCAAAGTCATAACCCAACATCTTTGTGACCCACTTTTGTTGCTCTTCGGAGGATAATATTTGTTCTAAAAAGTATTTAAGGCTATCATGATCTGTTTTTACCTTGAAGTGTCTCCCCATTAGGTAGGGTCGCCATTTCTTAAGCGCATGTAGTATTGCCAACATTTTCTTCTCATAAATAGCTTTGTGTAAAAACTTTCCCTTGATTGGACGACTTTCAAAAGAAATGGGTCTTTCATCTTGCATTAAAATAGCACCAATTCCATTTCCTGAAGCATCACATTCCACAATAAAGGTTTTTGTGAAGTTCAGTGTAGCTAAGACCGGTGCTTGGCACATTGCCTCCTTAAGATGTTTGAAGGTCTTTGTTGCTTTTGGAGTCCATGAAAATGCATCTTTCTTCAATAATGTTGTTAAAGGTGCTGCTATTCTCCCATAATTCTTAACAAACTTGCAATAATAACTTTTCAACCCGAGAAATCCTCACAGATTCTTTATGGATGTGGGGATTTTGCATTCCTTAATGGCTTTAATTTTGATAGGGTCTACCTTAAATCCTTCATGAGATACAATATGACCCAAATATTCCACCTCTTGTACTCCAAATAAACATTTGGATCTTTTTGCATATAATTGTTTCTCCTCCAATAGTTGTAGCACCCTGTCAACATGTCCAACATGATCCTTCCATGACTTGTTGTAGATTAATATATCATCAAAAAATACTAATACAAATTTTGATCCAGGTGGATATTGGTGGCCACCTACCAAGTCCAACTGGACCCCCACCATTGTCTTTCTCAGCATTTTCAGTTTCCTTAATTGTAGCACAACTTACTATTTTTAGCAGTTTTTCGGGTCCTGAACTTCCGGAGCCATTTTGAGGCCCTAAACGACGTTTTTTGAGGAATCCGGGGGCAACATGGGTCCATGGAATGGACCGATGTTTCCCGTTCCAACAATGATAGTGCTCGGATAGATCTTTCTAATGAGCTATTGTACGCGTCAAACGGAGATCATATGCCAAAGTTACAACCTGGGGAAGTTGATGTACCAATTTACCCCAAACGGGGCCCACAGTTTGGCGTTTCATCTCCTAGGGTTAGGTTTTAGAATGTTAAGGGTTTTTCCATTGTTTCTCAACAATAAATAGGCCTTCGAACCTCATTGTAACACAGTTGAGAGGCATGTATCCATCACATCTCTTCTCAGAGATAAGCTACCATTGCCCTAGCTGGTTTATTTCCATTTCTGGTTGTAAGCATATTTCAGTATTTTCCATTAATGAAATGAAGTATTATTTCCGCTGCATCTTTGTGTATATGGTTATGTCTGTAATTTGTTGCGTTCCTGTTTAAATCCGGATCAGTGGTATCAGAGCGGTCTGCTTTTTCTCTGTTTTTCTTTGCATGTCCCCAACAAGATCGGGATATAAGGAGTTAGGGCTTGAACTGGTTGAACCTTTGCAAGACCAGCCTCGCAAATCACGACGGCCTCCCATGGCGGACGAGAAGAAAGACGAGGGGGCAGGAGATCCCATCAAAATCTTGCTCGAAGAAGCCCTCGAGCGACAACGGAACGCGATGATGGACAGCTTTGCCCAGATCCTTCAGCGGCTACCCAGAAGCGATGCATCGACTTCCAGCAGCTACTCTGGAAACGCCACACCCTTTAAGGTACAAGTTAATTTTGAAATCCCCATATTCGAGGGTCAGATAGACGCAGATGCCGTAGATAAATGGTTAAATCTGCTAGAGGTTTATTTTTCTGTTCATGAATTTTCGAGTCGGGAAAAGATTGTTTTTGCTCTTCTCAAAGCAGCCCCCCGCGTCAAGGACTGGTGGGAAACCTACTGCGAGCAGAAGGATGAAAGTACTGGCTCACTATTTTCAGCCGCACCCACCTGGGATTCGTTCCGAGATGCCATCAAGGAGCAGTACTACCCTGTCGGAAGCTATGAGGATGAATACATAAAGTGGACCACGCTGCGGCAGGGAAGGGACCAAGACGTGCCGGAGTTCACCAATCTTTTCCATACCCTTCGCACAAAGTTGGGTATCAAGGATTCGGAGCAACATTTGATACTCAAATACCGTGGCTGCCTGCACAAGTACATCCAGGAAGAAATACAATTCCTAAACATCCCCTCACTCGGCGCAGCATACCGATATGCCTTCAAGGTCGAGCAGAAGTTTAAACAAAAGAAGCGAGACTTTGGATCTGTGAATCCAAAGCAGGGGAAAGGTGCCCCTAAACCACAGAACAAAGGACAAAGCCAAGGCGGGACAGCCCAAGACAACCAGCCGAAGCTGCAAGCAAAGAACAACGCCGCGAAGCCGAGAAAGGACACTGGAAAATGGTGCGAGTTCCATAAGAGCTCCACTCACAACACAAGTGAGTGTCGGGCCAAGCAGTCACTGGTGGCTGAGCTAAAGGTTTTAGAATCAGATGCATGTTCCGACTCTGAGTCAGAACCCGATAAAGGGTATGAAAAATGGAAGCAGATCATTGATGCGGATCCCAGCGCCACTGTTGCTACCGCAAAGATCCAGAAAAATGAACCCGAAGATCCAGAGGAGGAGGAGCGTCTCTTCCACTCCCAGATGTGGGTAAAGGGCTCCTCGATACAGTTCATTGTTGATAGCGGGAGTCAAAAGAACCTCATTTCGGCAGAGGTCGTGAAGCGGTTGGGCTTACCGACCACAGCACATCCACAACCATACACTATTGGATGGCTTCACCAAGGACGAGATCTTCGCGTGAGCCAGCAGTGTCGCCTTCCATACAACATCAAGCCCTTCACGGATGAGGTATTGTGTGACATTGCTCCCCTTGAAGTTTGTGATGTATTGCTAGGACAACCATACTTGTGGAAGAGACATGCTGTGTATGAATCAAGGCCCCGTGCTGTTATTATTACATTGGGAAATAAGTTGTTCAGGATACCAGAGGTAGCACCACCTGCCGCCATCTCTTTGATTACTGCAAAACAATGCAGTAAGATCATTTCCAAAACCAAGAAATTTGTTTTCCTGATGATACGCCCTCAAGGAAAGAAGAAGACAGTGGCCACGGCCTCCAAACGGGGTCCCTCTGCACGACAACTACAGATGGACAAGATTGTGGAGGAGTACGAGGACATCTTCACCTCCCCGGCAGGGGTTCCTCTGCACTGTCAAGCCAAGCACTCCATCGATCTGACCCCAGGTGCGCCGCTACCCAATGGACCAATTTATCGGCGCTCCGTTCTGTAGAACAATGAAATCAAGAGGCAGATTTAGGAGCTCCTGCAGAAAGGTCACATCCGTCCGAGTTCATCGCCCTGTGGGAGTCCGATCGTGTTGGTACAGAAGAAGGATGGGACGTGGAGACTCTGTATTGACTATCGGGTGCTGAACAAGATCATTGTTTGTAATAGGTACCCGATCCCGCAGATTGATGACCTCCTAGACCAACTAAAGGGGGCGAAATATTTCAGCAAGATCGATCTGAAGTCAGGATATCACCAGGTACCAATCGAACCCTCCGATGTGTGGAAGACTGCCTTCAAATCCAAGGAGGGCCTCTTCGAATGGTTGGTCATGCCTTTCGGATTGACGAATGCTCCTGCAACCTTTATGAGGCTAATGGATGACATCTTGCGGCCATTCACCAACTCCTTTGTAGTAGTATACTTGGATGACATTCTGATCTTCAGCCAGAGTTGGGAAGAGCACCTCCACCACATCCGACAGGTTCTCCAAACACTGCGGCAACACAAGCTATGTGCCAATTTGGAGAAATGCACTTTTGGCATGACCCAGGTTCAGTATCTGGGATACATCATTGATGAACAGGGGGTGCATGTCGATCCAGCCAAGATCCAAGTCATTCGGGATTGGCCCTCTCCAACCACTCTAACAGAGCTCCGCAGCTTTCTAGGTCTTGCCAACTTCTACCGCAGGTTTGTGTTGGGGTTTTCTCATATTTCTTGGCCCTTGAGTCAAGTCACCAAGGGCGGGGCGAAAGCAAAATTCTTTTGGTCTGAATCTCAACAGAAGGCATTCAGGGAGTTGAAGGATCGCCTCTGCACGGCACCAGTGCTCGCGTTACCAGATTTACAACAACCATTTGAGGTCGAGACAGATGCCTCTGACTATGCTATTGGGGCAGTCCTTACTCAACATGGACATCCAGTGGCATATCACAGTGAAACACTTTCAGACACAGCCCGGAAGTACCCCACTTATGATAAAGAGATGTATTCCATTGTACAGGCCTACCGACAATGGAAGCATTACATTTTGGGGAAGGAAACGGTCATCCACACAGACCACCGACCTCTGCAGTTCATACAGACCCAAGGGAAATTGCAGAATGATCGCCATCAGAAGTGGTCTACATACCTGCAACAGTTTCACTTGAATATCAAGTATAAAAAGGGCAACACCAATAATGTTGCAGATTGCCTCAGTCAACCACCGATCATGGCGCTAACCACCGTGCTCAACTCTTGTGGGCACGAGACTTCTGATTGGCCACTTCTCTACAAAAGCGACCCAGAATTCGGCCACACATACCAGACACTCTTGGAGGGTCGGCATGTTGCAGATTTTCACCTCCAGGATGCCCTATTATGCCACCTCGGTCACCTTTGTGTTCCTTCAAGTGAGCGTGCCAAGACGATTTGGGAAGCACACTACAGTCGGGCTGCTGGGCATTTCGGGGTCGAGAAAACAGTGGCAGTACTGCAAAATTATTTCTATTGGCCGAATCTTCGACAGGATGTTGGGAAGTACATCCGATCATGTACTGCCTGTGCCATTGCCAAACCGACCATTAAGAAGCACGGCCTCTATGCCCCGTTGCCTACCCCTAGTCGACCTTGGGAATCCATCTCCATGGATTACATGTCAGGCCCTCCTTCCACTAAGCATGGAAATGACTGTGTTTTTGTGGTCGTCGACAGGTTCTCGAAGATGGCCATTATGATGACCTGCAAGAAGAATATCACAGCAGAAGCCACTGCTAAACTCTTCTTTGAACGAGTGTGGGTGCACTTTGGGATCCCACAGTCTATCATCTCAGATCGGGACAGTCGGTTTCTCAGCACATTTTGGTCTAGTCTCTGGTCAATGCTGGACACCAAACTCACGAAGTCCACAGCCTTCCATCCTCAAACTGATGGCCAAACAGAGGTTGTCAATAGGATGATTGTGCACATTCTGCGCATGTATAACTCAAAGCATCCACGCACATGGGACGAGAGCCTCCCCTATGTTCAGCACAGCTACAACCGAGCTCTTCACAGCTCCACTGGCCATAGCCCTTTTCAGGTGGGTTTGGGATTCCAGCCACTATGCCCCATTGATGTGGCCATGCCACTTGCAGCTACTCACATGAATTCAGCTCATCTCCAGTCCGAAACAGATAAGGCCACCAGCTTCATTGAGCGCATCCAACATATTCGCCAGCAGGTCCATGACATTCTTGAGAAATCAAATGCCAAGTACAAGCAGCGACATGATCAACATCGGGTGCCACACAAGTTTCAGGTGGGCGACAAAGTCTGGTTGCATTTGCAGAAGGAACGCCTTACTGGAGCCTATCGGAAATTGAGACCACTCCGATATGGTCCTTACACCATTACTAAGGCTATGGGAGACAATGCATTTGAGCTCAGCATTCCCCCATTCCTTGGCCTGCACCCAGTGTTCAATGTGGACCGCCTTCGGCCATACTTTCCACCATTGCTAGACACATCCGACATTGCAGAACAGCTCAAACCCACAGAATTAAATCCAGATTGCATGGAACAAGCTGCAACTGATCGGATCATGGACACACAGATCAAGAACACTCGCCAACAGAATATCCAACTGTATCGAGTTGTCAAAGCAGGCCCACTCCTTCAGCAGGGCAAGTGGCTCACCAGGGAACAAGTTCAGCAGAAGTTTCCTCATCTCATGGAGGAGCTTAACGCAATGGGGACCATTGCTTCCTAAGGGGGGAGGAATGATCCAGGTGGATATTGGTGGCCACCTGCCAAGTCCACCTGGACCCCCACCATTGTCTTTCTCAGCATTTTCAGTTTCCTTAATTGTAGCACAACTTACTATTTTTAGCAGTTTTTCGGGTCCTGAACTTCCGGAGCCATTTTGAGGCCCTAAACGACGTTTTTTGGGGAATCCAGGGGCAACATGGGTCCATGGAATGGATGGATGTTGCCTGTTCCAAAAATGATAGTGCTCGGATAGATCTTTCTAATGAGCTATTGTACGCGTCAAACGGAGATCATATGCCAAAGTTACGACCCCGGGAAGTTGATGTACCAATTTACCCCAAACGGGGCCCACAGTTTGGCGTTTCATCTCCTAGGGTTAGGTTTTAGAATGTTAAGGGTTTTTCCATTGTTTCTCAACAATAAATAGGCCTTCGAGCCTCATTGTAACACAATTGAGAGGCATGTAGCCATCACATCTCTTCTCAGAGATAAGCTACCATCGCCCTAGCTGGTTTATTTCCATTTCTGGTTGTAAGCATATTTCAGTATTTTACATTAATGAAATTGTTAGCACTTGAAATTTCACCTCAGGCTGAGAAAGGTAAACCTCAAGGCAACATCAAACCATTTAGCCTCGTAGCTAGCCCTACGGGGCAGGAGAAGGCTCTCTCCGGTCTATCTCGTAAAATCTTCAATAGATGAGATGACCAATAAGGTAACACTAATATTAGGCTAGTAAACTAATCAAAGAGTTTGGTTTTGGTTTTTTGGGGTTTTTGTGGTGGCAAAATTGAGGGGATGGCAATTTTGGGTGTGGGGATTGGACACAGTTTCTGCAGGGGGTTCCTTGGGGCGAGGTAGGAGACAACGTTGATGCCTTTAACTGAGGTGAATGGTCAGGAATGAAAGATGAGGAGCTAAAGAGAGCAAACAATCACTTTGAATTCTCTTTAGACAGAAGAAAACATTGAAATTAAACAAACTTAAGAGTAGAGCATGGCAAGCATGAATTCTTACTTTAACACTTCATTTGTTCAATGTGCAGAAGTAAAAGAAAGGAAATGAATCACATAAAAAGCTTACAAGAACATTGAGAAACACACCATCAACACATGAGTCCACAAGAATCCCAAAGAGGACTGCAAAACCCTGGTCTTCCTTAGCCAAAAATTGCAGAGATGCAGTGAAATAATACAATGATAGCTTCTCCCTCAAGAGTCCAACCATGAAAATGAGCAAAAAAGTACATAATATAGATGATCTAACCTCTTTCCCTGCCTCCATGGGTCGAGCTCACTATCCTAGGAGCTGTTTCAACCACTTCTAAACTAAGCACTACAAATTAGGCAGTCAAAACAACTTGCCTCTATAAACTTGGAAACCAATTCATTCACTTAACATTTACCCTTTTCATGAATGAATGTTCTAGAAGTGTTACATAAGAGTAAAAGTGTCTAAAAAGTACAATAATTACATCAAAGAGGATCACATTTTATCTCAAAAAGTCAAACTGAGTCAAATCTGCGTTTTCTGGGCTGTACAGTGCATTTCTGGACAAAACTGCCTGACAGGTCGCACGCCCCTTCCTGACGGGTCGCACACCTTTGGAGCCATGTTTGGGGCACTTTCAGGTGGCCAAATTGAGCACAAGTGGGCTTGTTGGAAAGGTCTTTGAGTCTACTTTCCAACCCAACTGGAATTTCTGAATTTGGAGTTCATTTGCCCTGTCAAAACTCAAATCTCCCAAGACTGCTTTCTGTAATTCAAAAACGTGGCAGAAAGTCAATGTTTGCATGTATTTTGACTTTCTGGAGGCCTAAAACTTCACCAAATCTCAAGTACATCCATGAGCATATGTAACTTTGCATGAAAAATCTGGAAATGCTGAGTTTTGGTCAAAAGGAGTTTCCCTGATGTAGGGTCGCGCGGGGGGTGAGACCCGTTAATGGGAAAAACCTGCAAATTGCCAAAAAATGCCAAAATTCACCCAAAATTCTCAAAATTTCTTGGGATTTGTGCTGTGGCTGGGCTATTTAGTGCCTTGATCCTTGAGTGAAGCCTCAGCCAAGATACGGAGGGGATTAGGCCTCTTTCTCCGTTTTAGTGCTTCGATCAACCGCCTTTGAAACATCTTCATTTTTGCCTTGCACACATGCATCCTTGCCCAGTAGTGGTTCTTCATGTTCCTCAACAATTTCTTCTCTTGGTTGGCCTTAGCCAACAACCTCTCCAAGTGTGCATTTACCTGGATGAGTATGGACTCTCGGTCAACGGGCAATGGGTCACCGGGTCTTCTTCGGTTCAAGATTCGGTCACTACGAATCCTCCATAGCTCATCAAGTGCCTTCTCCTCCTCCAACTGTTTGTTGCGCTGCTCCATGTATGTAATGGTCCATTGTGCACCCTCTAATTTCCTCTGTAAGGCATCATTTTCAGCTTTGAGATGCTGAATGACCTCCTTTGCCTCTTGGCTCGGAGAAATGGCCTCAAGATCAACAAGCTCAATATCTGGAACTCCTGATGGCCCCTCATCAATCTTGGGCTGCTTGCCCCTCTGTGCTACCTGTGCTGCTAAAGAGAGCGAGGCCCCTTCCACCTGATGTGGAGATAACACTCGCTGAGCTGATGATGAAGGCGAGACCCCTTCCACCTGCTGTGGAGATAGTACTCGCCTAGCTGCTGCAAATAAGGCCCTCGGGCCTTTCTGATAGGTGACTAGAGGTGAGGAGTTGACATGTCTAGTGACAGGGATGTCATGATGTTGTGATGGTCCTCCCTCCTCGTGAACAACCGCATGATGTGGTGAAGGTGGTGCTGTGAAAAACTCACGAGAGATGAACTCCTCCCATGAGATGCCCTGCTGAGTCAACTGATGCAATACTACTAGCTGAATCAAACCATAATGATAAAGGCTCCTGTACTGTTGTGCCGGGCTCTTCCTCTGTAACATGGGCACCATCCTCTGAACGTTCTGATAGAAGAAAACAGGGATGTTCATCATCCTCACTCGGGTGAAGTGCATCAAGAGGCGAATATGATATGAATAAACCTCTGAAAATCTGCCCTCATAGGTAAAATAGTGCATGATGAGCCTCATCATGGGAGCATACTCGCTCCTGAGAAACCTGAATGGAAACACACCTGCCAAATGTCTCATGAATGGTGGCCGGACAAAAGGCTCAAAATGAACATAATCTAGCACCTTGCGCTTGTTCCACACCTCCCCAACATTAGGTATCCCTGTGGCATGTGAGATCACCTCAGGTGTCAATGTAAAGTTTACCCCTGCAAGGTTGACATGTCCATCATGCAAGTGTAAGACAAATAGGTGAGCCAACTCTCTATGGTGTTGAATCCGTGAGATCCTCTCACAAAACTCATAGCAAGACATATACTGAAAACATGTGACTACCATAGGACAAGCATGTAACTCTGCTAAAGAAGTGGGCTCCTCTCTCTTATGATGTCCACCCTTACCACCCTTATGAGGCCTCCTCTATACCTCAATCTCTGAAGCTGATGACTGGTCATCACTTTTCTCATAGGTTTCGGTTTCTGACATGTTTAAAGGAGCAAAGTGGACAAAATGTACTGCTGCTTCTGCTTTATAAAATGCTGATTTCTGTGCTGTTTCAAGGGGACAAGGACATGAGGGAAATGTTAGGGGAGGGACCTTTTTACAAGGAATTGGGAATATATGAATATAACAGGGAATGTAAGGAAAACATTGCAAACAATTATTGCATATAGGAATACATGTTTATAATCAGGAATATAGGGGTAGGTTTTGCATTTTTAGTGATTAGGGAGAAGGGAGGGTTTGCATTTTATTTATAAAATAGTATGGGAAAATACAAATGTGAGTGGAAAGGGGAAGGAGGGAAACAATTATAAAGGGAAAAAACCTTGAAACAACACAAACCCTAGCACATTTTAACCATTAATATTGTAGTCATATGAAGCCTCTTCCACTTGCACAATTTGATTCTTAAACACAAGCATGAGGGCCTTCAATCATAACCAACAACCAAATTGAAGTGTAGAGGGCCTACCTCAAACAACTTGAAGATTTGGAGGGAGTTTGAGCGATTTTGAGTTGAGTTTGCAGGGGAAACGTTGACGGGTCGCGCGCCTTACCCAACGGGTCGCGCGCGCTTGACGGGTCGCGCCCGTTACAAAACAACACTGCTGGATGCTCACTGACGGGTCGCGCCCATTACAAAACAACACTGCTGGATGCTCACTGACGGGTCGCGTGCACCTGACGGGTCGCGCGCCTGGCCTGACGGGTCGCGCGCCTGTCTTGAGCTCAAATTTGACCAGATTTTGCCCAAAGCTCTTGGATACTTGCTCACTCGCACTTGCCAATGCCTTGGATGCATAACGAGAGTAAAAGGAGGGAGATTGGGTTTTTATAAACTCCATTTGAAAAAATTTCATGCTCAAACCCACTTTCTAAAGTTTCTCATTGACACTTTACAAAACTGACTTTTTGGCTTCCTTTGTCCTGAAATTGACTCATTTAATGCTTTGACTTGATTCTTTTTGCAGGTAGATCATCTGAGGGATCTTGGCAAGGGGACCAGGGTTGCATACTGTCCACTGAAGTCTTTTGAAATTTCATCACTTTTTACAAACATTTGAAAAATGACCTTGGCTTTAAAAACAGAGTTTTCAAATCCAAGGTGAAAATTAACTGTACAAGATTAAAAATCTCGAATAAACATCTTTACAATCATCCCTCTGGCTTGCTGAGCACTTATTGACCTTCAAAACATGACCTTGTAGACATTTTTGACCAAAACCCTAGACCTAGGAAATTGACCTCAAGACAAGACAAGACAAGCTTAAAAGAGCTTAATGACTGAAATGACCTGAGCCAGCAATGCCAAGAGGGGTATAAACACACCAGCTCCTCCATCAGGTTTTTGACATGCCTAATGGGATGCAAAAAATTGACACTGATGAGACACCTACATATGAAAATGCAAAGAGTTTTGATCGCTGATGGAGGGCTCAAGACCGACTCCAACATTGGCTCCAATGGGGATGGTAGCTCCTTGGAGGTACCAAGAACTTTAGACCTCTGGGAGAGCAGACCAGTGCCTTATTTAACATTGGGCAATGGAGTCAACTCTTACACATGTGACCAAATTTGAACAACTTTATTTGACTTGGACAATTGACTGAAATCCTAGACTAACTTTGACACTAACTAACTCACTTTATGCAAAAAATAAACTGACTGAAACAACTTCAGAAACTCACACCAACTAATCACCATTTTCAGAATTATAGCCTTCACCGCAGGCCCCAAACTGAAGATGGGAGATCAATTCACACTTGCTGCAGAATGAAAGTAAAATGGTAATTACAATGAGAGTGATTAGAGCATAAAATGCTCAAGCATGATACCTTTTGAGCAGCCGACCATTCACCGACCCACCAAGACATTCATCATCGTTCATTTCTTTGAGAAGAAAATCATTTGGACCACGGTATGCTGCAATTTTGTAGGGACCTTTCCACAAGTTGTCAAATTTTCCATGTTTCCCTTTGTCTTCATTTCGGGCATCCCATCTCAACACAACATCATCGATCTGAAAATCCTCTGATTTAGCCTTTTTGTCATAGATTTTCTTTATGCGGTCCTGCAACTTAAGGGAAGTTTGATGAACCTCCTCTCGCGTCTGCTGTAAATGAATCATTTGACTGATCTGCCGTTGCATAGGATCCTCCTCGCCACCAGCTTCTTGAAACAACTTGGCTACTAGAACACTAAGCGAAGTAGGAAACACTGCATCAACTCCATAATCCAGCTCAAAAGGTGACATACCAATTGACTTCTTTTGACTTACCCGATCAGCCCATAATGCATTTACTAACTTTTTGTGCCAGCTCTTCTTATTTATTTCCAGCAATTTCTTTATGATGTTCACTAGAGATTTGTTCGAAGATTCAGCCAGCCCATTACCTTGCGGATGGTAGGCGGTCGAATGCCCCAAGCTGATGTTATATTTATAGCAAAAATCAACCATTTTCTTCGATTTGAATGACGCAGCATTATCTGTAATCAACTTATGTGGACAGCCGAAACGTGACAAGATATTATTCTCAAGAAAAGAAATAATTACCGAGTCCGTGGCTTGCCGGGTGGGAATGGCTTCTATCCATTTCGTGAAGTAATCTGTGGCGGTCAAGATCCATCGATGCTGCCCGGAAGATGCTGGGTGGATTTCGCCAATAATGTCCAAACCCCACTGTTGAAATGGTGCGCTGATTTCAACGGGCTTGAGAGGCAACGGCTGTAACTTTTGCTTTCCTTGAAAAATTTGACATTCATGACAGCTCTTTACCGCTTTATACACATCAGAAAATAAAGAAGGCCAATAGAAACCAGCTCTCAAGATCTTATTAGCCATGGTCTTCCAAAACAAATGACCCCCACAGTCACCTTTATGAAAATCTTCTACTGTTGTCTTAGCTTCTTCTTCGACCAAACAGTTCAGCAATATTCCACCGGGATCTTTCCAATAAAGTGCTGATTTGATAATGCAAAATTTGGCGGCCTTTAGCTTCAATGTTCTAGCTTTGCTTCTAGGCATCCCAGGAGGTGAAGACAAATTTTGAAGCACATAAACTATATCAGCATACCAAGGAGAAGACACAAAGATATCGGACACCTGTAGAACTGAATTTTCTTCATCTTCATCGGACAAGGCAGCAATCAAATTGATATCAAGGACGTGGAGATTTGTTTCAGCAATCAACTTAGCAAGACCTTGACCTTTAATCAACTTGGTGGGCTTAATTTCTACATCATACTCTAATAATGCAGCAATCCACTTACCCCTTCTTCCTTCCGGTTCCGTTTGTACTAAAACATCCTTAACAGCTGCATTGGGAACATATGCTAAAATATGAGAATTCAATATGTATACCCGAAAATCTTTCAAGGCCTTAATCAGCGCCAATGCTTGCTTCTCAATAATATTATAATTCAGCGCTCCATCCCTGATGATACGGCTGAAAAAAGAGATGGGCCTCTCAACCCCATCTCTCTTTTGCATCAATACGGCTGCCAACATATGCTCAGAAGCAAATGAAAATAAAATAAAATCTTGTGTATAATCTGGGCTGATCAAAGTTGGGGCTGAAGATAAAATTACCTTTATCAAATTAAAAGAATTTACCACCTCTTCAGTCCATTTGAGCTCACTGTCCTTCTTGAGCATGTTGGTTATCTCTCTCAAATGTTCAGCAAGATTGGGGATGAAGCGACGCAGAAAATTCAATTTACCATTGAAGGACTGAATTTCTTTCTTGCTACGGGGCTGCTCTAATTGCTGAATTGCTTCCACCCGTGTAGGATCTATACGAATGCCATCTTTAGAAATGATATGGCCCAGCAGCTTGTCTTCGCTCATAGCAAAAAGACTCTTCTTCGGATTCAATGAGATACCATACTTTCTGCACTTTTGAAACACCTTAGTCAAATGAAACAAATGCTCTTCATCTGATTTAGAAAACACGGTCAGATCATCAAGATAAACAACTAAAAAGACATCCTTCTCATTTGCAAAGGCCATGTCCATTGCCCGCTGAAATGTGGCACCCGCGTTCTTCAATCCAAATGGCACCTTGGCATAATGAAATGTACCCCATGGAGTAGTAAATGTTGTCTTATCACAGTCATCTTCATGTACCAAAATCTGATTATACCCGGAATAACCATCGAGCAATGACATCCTTGATGCCCCCACTACCCGCTGCAATATATGGTCCATTTTGGGTAGCAGATAATTGTCCTTTAATGACACCTTGTTCAGATTTCTGAAGTCTATGCACAAGCGAATCTCGCCGGTCTTCTTTCTCACGGGCACCAAGTTAGAAATCCAATCAGAAAATGGGATTGGCACTATGATTCCAGACTTATACAACCTGTTGACTTCCTTCTCGATTAATGGTAGCAATTTAGGATTAATTCTTCTCAACTTTTGTCGGAAAGGCTTTTGATTTGGCTTTATGGGAATGGTATGCTGAATGATACTTGTGTCATAAGTTTTCAAGTCTGAATAGTCCCATGCAAAAACATTAGAGAAGGAAGACAATAATCTGATATACTCTTTCTTTACCTTTGGCGGCAATGCTTTCGAGAGCTTCACCATCTTTGGATTTTCGGCTGTCCCAAGGTTCACATCTTCAACACCTTCGTCCGTTGGCCTCAAAGTTGGCTTGCGGGCCACATCATCTTGATCGAACAATTCTTCCAAAGGAATTAATCCTTTAGGAATGTAATTGTCCTTGAGCTGCAATACATCCATCTGATTTACTCCTTCAGCTTCCGTGTCTATTGAAATGTCTTCGAATTTACCCTCAATTTGCAGAAAATCCTTGATTTCTTCGTCATCTTGAAAAACTTGCCAAGACCTTTGATTATCTGGAACTATAAGACGATGTTTCACATATATCTCAAACTTATTGCTGGAATTCATGGGTATTTTCAGATTACTTGCTGCCTTTGCCAATGCATCTGCAACACCATTTTGAATCCGGGGCACACATGTCAAAGTATGTTCTGAAAACCGCTTTAAGATATCTAGGACAGCATTCCGATATGCTCGCATACGAGGATGTTTGGCCTGAAATTCACCTTTCACTTGCTTGATAACCAACTCGGAGTCGCCATATACCGCTATCTTCTTTGCCTTCAACTTCCGAAGGATTTTCAGACCAGCAATAAGAGCTTCGTATTCCGCCTCATTATTTGAACAATCAAATGCCAATTTATAAGAACATACCCGTACCTTGCTTGGAACTTGGTTTCGGACTAAAAATGGGCTTTGAATCCACACACCTATACCAGCACCATCGCTGCCCACTGCGCCATCAAAATCCATGGTCCAAAGACCATCCTCATCATCTTCTAAATGCTGAAAATCTGATGTTGTTGCATGCTCTGTTTGTTGTCCACTTGTTTCAGCAATTGGCCTTATGACAGCAGACCTTTCTTCACTTTCCTTTGTCAAAGCTTCTCTGAAATTTTTTGAAATGCCTGGTATATCTTCTACTTGCACTAACTGACTATCTACCTCATTGAAATTATCCGCAAACAAAACAAAAGATTCTAAATCTGTTTGTACATAATTTACAGGATGATTGACGGGCTTTTCCTTACTAGTGATCATGTATTTCATTTTTTGTTCCCGATATAACTTCCTCATTTGACCGAAAACTGGAATTGTGGCATATGAAAAATCAAGCTGAAGTGTACCTTTGAGCTTGGCTCCCCATGATCTCGACAACAACATGCCAAACCACGGAGGAATATCCGCCACCACCACATCCATCAAAACATTCTTCGCTGGAATTTGATCTAGACTCACCACCAAGTCTTTAATCAAACCAATACATCTTACTCGGCTGGAATCAAACGAATACAAATCATGATACTTCCTTGTTATGTCAAGTCCCAGCTTCTCCATGATCGTTTTCGGCATCAAATTATGAGAAGCTCCTGAGTCAAACATGGCATTGTGCAACACAAACTCATGCAATTGCAAACTGATATAAAATGGAGGAACATCACTTTCAGGAGACTCACCATTTAATGTTGGCCCAAAAATCAATTCCTGCTGATCATCTTGTACATTCACCGTGTCTAGCATTGGATCAAAATTCAACATCTTGGAGAGCTGGCCTCGGTAGGTGTTATTCTTCATGATTTCTGTCAAAGGAATGGGCACTTTCAACTTTGCAATCTCATTCTCCAAACTGAAAACTGAAACCTTCTCACCTTCTTTAGCCGGATTATCTCTTTTATCAGCTTTATCTTTTGGTGCATTTGATGGCTGATCCATCTTAGCAGCTGGTGATGATTGACTTGTTGAAGGACCGACTATATCTTTTCCTTTTGCGTGTGAGGAAGCTGAATCATTCTTTGCTGATGTATCTTTCCTTTTCTGAATGGGATTTATGGGAATAGCTCGGTTTCTCAATTGCCTTTGCTGGCCTTGCTGGGCTGATAACGCATGCAAATACCCTCTTTGATACTCTTCGGATTCTTCTTCAAGTATTGCATCGTTTGACAAAATATAATGCTCATCTTGGGGAATGACAGAATTACTCACCAACTCATCTTCTTCTGTAATATAAGTGGGCATGTCATCAGGAGTGAAGAAGTGGTTTTCCTCTCCAACATTATCACCTTCATCATCAGATTCTTGACTAACAAAATTCTGCTGAAAAGGAGGTTTCATTTGCTGCTGAACTGCTGCCTCTTGTGCCTTTGTTTCACGCTGCTTGATCCTATATTGTTGCTGCTGTTGACCTCTGAAATTTGGATTACGAATCTGAGGCTCCGGCTTGTCAATAGTAACCTTTTCAACTGCCCTTTTAAGCTGTTCAATTTCACGGAGAACCTGATTTGATGTGGATGCTTCCTCCTTGATTGTGACTCGCTTTTCAGCCTTCATTCTTGCTCTTTTGTCATTCAAGTTTGCCTCAACGCTGACAGCAATCTTCTGCATATCCTCCAAGGTAGGTGGATCTCTGTCTCTCAATGAGTAGGCCATCTCCGGATCAAAACCATCTGGGAACTTAAGAAGTGCTGATTTTCTTGACGGTCTCAAGTCATCGGGAATAGCATTGTAAACTGTATTGAATCTGATTATGTAATCTTGAACTGACTCACCCGGATTGCGTTTGAGGTTGTTGTATTCGGCATTAATCTGAAGCGGATCCTTTCTGATTTCCCATCGATCTAAGAATTGATTCTGAAGTGCTTCCAAAGTGGCAATGCTGTTAGCTGTCAACCCTCTGAACCATTTTCTAACTTCTCCGGCAAATGTTTGCATGAACAACCGCATGGTAACATCTTCTTCATCTAACTCATATAGATCAAAGAAAGTGGTCATTTTGTCGATATGTTGCTGAGCAGTAATACTTTGCGGAGTACCATCAAACATGGGAATTTTGCTTTGATAATCAGCTGGCATATCATGAAGATTTGCAGGCAAAGCAAGTGGGGCAAACCGAGCAGCCATTGTTCTAGGAGGGGGAGTAGGATGAGTATGAAGAGGAGGAGCTGTGATAGCAGGGACTATAATAAGAGGAGGCTGTGGAGTCGGGGGAGTCGGAGGGGTAGGAGAAGTAGGAGGAGTATGGGATGTAGAAGGAGAACCGACTGTGGATTCGGGATAGGTGATTATAGGCGAAACTGAAACATAAGGAGGATAAGATTCTTCGTGAGCCGTGATAGTGGATCCAATATGATCAGAGATATTCTCAACAAAATCAGCAAGGGTAGTAGCTTGAATATGTGTCTGGAGATGTCTCAAGATGAAATTTTCGACCAATTTGTTATGTTTCTCAAATTCAATAGCAGCTGCAAAATCAGGGTCAAGGACTAGAGAATCGAGCGTACTTTCAGACTTGGCTTTAAACAGTGACAACTCAAAGCTTTCGTCAAAATCTAAATCTTCAAGATAATCAAAAATAGTTGGGCATGAATGAGATCTGAAAATGGGTCTAGGATCTGTAGCCAGCTTGTTTTTCTCAAAAGACTAGGAAAGAAAAACCATTCAGCCTGTGAAAACTCTCAACCTATCATCCACGGCTCAGAGTCAACAATTATACTGGGGTAAAGTGTCAATGAAGCGCTACGTTCACAAGCTCACGGAGATTGACTGAAGCAGCGTTTATCTACTAACGCTGATGTAAAACAAGAGCGTTTTCGAAGGCTACCTGGCGTAACTTCAGGCTCCGTCTAAGACTTATGAATTAACACGTCAATGAGCAAACAATCAGTGTGTTCTCCCCAGTATGGTCACCAGTATGTTAGCGCTTGAAATTTCACCTCAAGCTGAGAAAGGTAAACCTCAAGGCAACATCAAACCATTTAGCCTCGTAGCTAGCCCTACGGGGCAGGAGAAGGCTCTCTCCGGTCTATCTCGTAAAATCTTCAATAGATGAGATGACCAATAAGGTAACACTGATATTAGGCTAGTAAACTGATCAAAGAGTTTGGTTTTGGTTTTTTGGGGTTTTTGTGGTGGCAATATTGAGGGGATGGCAATTTTGGGTGCAGGGATTGGACACAGTTTCTGCATGGGGTTCCTTGGGGCGAGGTAGGAGACAACGTTGATGCCTTTAACTGAGGTGAATGGTCAGGAATGAAAGATGAGGAGCTAAAGAGAGCAAACAATCACTTTGAATTCTCTTTAGACAGAAGAAAACATTGAAATTAAACAAACTTAAAAGCAGAGCATGGCAAGCATGAATTCTTACTTTAACACTTCATTTGTTCAATGTGTAGAAGTAAAAGAAAGGAAATGAATCACATAAAAAGCTTACAAGAACATTGAGAAACACACCATCAACACATGTGTCCACAAGAATCCCAAAGAGGACTGCAAAACCCTGGTCTTCCTTAGCCAAAAATTGCAGAGATACAGTGAAATAATACAATGATAGCTTCTCCCTCAAGAGTCCAACCATGAAAATGAGCAAAAAAGTACATAATATAGATGATCTAACCTCTTTCCCTGCCTCCATGGGTCGAGCTCAATATCCTAGGAGCTATTTCAACCACTTCTAAACTAAGCACTACAAATTAGGCAGTCAAAACAACTTGCCTCTATAAACTTGGAAACCAATTCATTCACTTAACATTTACCCTTTTCATGAATGAATGTTCTAAAGTGTTACATAAGAGTAAAAGTGTCTAAAAAGTACAATAATTACATCAAAGAGGATCACATTTCATCTCAAAAAGTCAAATCTGCGTTTTCTGGGCTGTACAGTGCATTTCTAGACAAAACTGCCTGACAGGTCGCGCGCCCCTGCCTGACGGGTCGCGCGCCTTTGGAGCCATGTTTGGGGCACTTTCGGGTGGCCAAATTGAGCAAAAGTGGGCTTGTTGGAAAGGTCTGTGAGTCTACTTTCCAACCCAACTGGAATTTCAGAATTGGGAGTTCATTTGCCCTGTCAAAACTCAAATCTCCCAAGACTGCTTTCTGCAATTCAAAAAAGTGGCAGAAAGTCAATTTTTGCATGTATTTTGACTTTCTGGAGGCCTAAAACTTCACCAAATCTCAAGTCCATCCATGAGCATATGTAACTTTGCATGAAAAATCTGGAAATTCTAAGTTTTGGTCAAAAGGAGTTTCCCTGATGTAGGGTCGCGCGGGGGGTGAGACCCGTTAATGGGAAAAACCTGCAAATTGCCAAAAAATGCCAAAATTCACCCAAAATTCTCAAAATTTCTTGGGATTTGTGTTGTGGCTGGGATATTTAGTGCCTTGATCCTTGAGTGAAGCCTCAGCCAAGATACGGAGGGGATTAGGCCTCTTTCTCCGTTTTAGTGCTTCGGTCAACCGCCTTTGAAACATCTTCATTTTTGCCTTGCACACATGCATCCTTGCCCAGTAGTGGTTCTTCATGTTCCTCAGCAATTTCTTCTCTTGGTTGGCCTTAGCCAACAGCCTCTCCAAGTGTGCATTTACCTGGATGAGTATGGACTCTCGGTCAGCGGGCAATGGGTCACCGGGTCTTCTTCGGTTCAAGATTCGGTCACTACGAATCCTCCATAGCTCATCAAGTGCCTTCTCCTCCTCCAACTGTTTGTTGCGCTGCTCCAGGTATGTAATGGTCCATTGTGCACCCTCTAATTTCCTCTGTAAGGCATCATTTTCATCTTTGAGATGTTGAATGACCTCCTTTGCCTCTTGGCTAGGAGAAATGGCCTCAAGATCAACAAGCTCAATATCTGGAACTCCTGATGGCCCCTCATCAATCTTGGGCTGCTTGCCCCTCTGTGCTGCCTGTGCTGCTGAAGAGAGCGAGGCCCCTTCCACCTGATGTGGAGATAACACTCGCTGAGCTGATGATGAAGGCGAGACCCCTTCCACCTGCTGTGGAGATAGTACTCGCCTAGCTGCTGCAAATAAGGCCCTCGGGCCTTTCTGATAGGTGACCAGAGGTGAGGAGCTGACATGTCTAGTGACAGGGATGTCATGCTGTTGTGATGGTCCTCCCTCCTCGTGAACAACCGCATGATGTGGTGAAGGTGGTGCTGTGAAAAACTCACGAGAGATGAACTCCTCCCATGAGATGCCCTGCTGAGTCAACTGATGCAATACTACTAGCTGAATCAAACCATAATGATAAAGGCTCCTGTACTACTGTGCCGGGCTCTTCCTCTGTAACATGGGCACCATCCTCTGAATGTTCTGATAGAAGAAAACAGGGATGTTCATCATCCTCACTCGGGTGAAGTGCATCAAGAGGCGAATATGATATGAATACACCTGTGAAAATCTGCCCTCACAGGTAAAATAGTGCATGATGAACCTCATCATGGGAGCATACTCGCTCCTGAGAAACCTGAATGGAAACACACCTGCCAAATGTCTCATGAATGGTGGCCGGACAAAAGGCTCAAAATGAACATAATCTAGCACCTTGCGCTTGTTCCACACCTCCCCAACATTAGGTATCCCTGTGGCATGTGAGATCACCTCAGGTGTCAATGTAAAGTTTACCCCTGCAAGGTTGACATGTCCATCATGCGAGTGTAAGACAAATAGGCGAGCCAACTCTCTATGGTGCTGAATCCGTGAGATCCTCTCACAAAACTCATAGCAAGAGATATACTGAAAACATGTGACTGCCATAGGACAAGCCTGTAACTCTGCTAAAGAAGTGGGCTCCTCTCTCTTATGATGTCCACCCTTACCATTCTTATGAGGCCTCCTCTGTACCTCAATCTCTGAAGCTGATGACTGGTCATCACTTTGCTCATAGGTTTCGGTTTCTGACATGTTTAAAAGAGCAAAGTGGACAAAATGTACTGCTGCTTCTGCTTTATAAAATGTTGATTTCTATGATGTTTCAAGCGGACAAGGACATGAGGGAAATGTTAGGGGAGGGACATTTTTACAAGGAATTGGGAATATATGAATATAACAGGGAATTTAAGGAAAACATTGCAAACAATTATTGCATATAGGAATACATGTTTATAATCAGGAATATTGGGAAATCATTTGCAAAAATCACTGCATATGGGAATACATGTATAGAAAGTGAACATATGGGAATATGAATACATGCACTAACAGGGGAAGATAGGGAAACATATTTACAAAAATCTTTACATATTTACCAACAAATTCTTGTGTTTACCCATGCATATGGTGCAGCAAGATTAGGGTTTGAGTTTTTTGATGCTTTGGGAGAGGGGTAGGTTTTGCATTTTTAGTGATTAGGGAGAAGGGAGGGTTTGCATTTTATTTATAAAATAGTATGGGAAAATACAAATGTGAGTGGAAAGGGGAAGGAGGGAAACAATTACAAAGGGAAAAAACCTTGAAACAACACAAACCCTAGCACATTTTAACCATTAATATTGCAGTCATATGAAGCCTCTTCCACTTGCACAATTTGATTCTTAAACACAAGCATGAGGGCCTTCAATCATAACCAACAACCAAATTGAAGTGTAGAGGGCCTACCTCAAACAACTTGAAGATTTGGAGGGAGTTTGAGCGATTTTGAGTTGAGTTTGCAGGGGAAACGTTGACGGGTCGCGCGCCTTACCCAACGGGTCGCGCCCGTTACAAAACAACACTGCTGGATGCTCGCTGACGGGTCACGCGCACCTGAGGGGTCGCGCGCCTGGCTTGAGGGGTCGCGCGCCTGTCTTGAGCCCGAATTTGACCAGATTTTGCCCAAAGCTCTTGGATACTTGCTCACTCGCACTTGCCAATGCCTTGGATGCATAACGAGAGTAAAAGGAGGGAGATTGGGTTTTTATAAACTCCATTTGAAAAAATTTCATGTTCAAACCCACTTTCTAAAGTTTCTCATTGACACTTTACAAAACTGACTTTTTGGCTTCCTTTGTCCTGAAATTGACTCATTTAATGCTTTGACTTGATTTTTTTTGCAGGTAGATCATCTGAGGGATCTTGGCAAGGGGACCAGGGTTGCATACTGTCCACTGAAGTCTTTTGAAATTTCATCACTTTTTACAAACATTTGAAAAATGACCTTGGCTTTAAAAACAGAGTTTTCAAATCCAAGGTGAAAATTAACTGTACAAGATTAAAAATCTCGAATAAACATCTTTACAATCATCCCTCTGGCTTGCTGAGCACTTATTGACCTTCAAAACATGACCTTGTAGACATTTTTGACCAAAACCCTAGACCTAGGAAATTGACCTCAAGACAAGACAAGACAAGCTTAAAAGAGCTTAATGACTGAAATGACCTGAGCCAGCAATGCCAAGAGGGGTATAAACACACCAGCTCCTCCATCAGGTTTTTGGCATGCCTAATGGGATGCAAAAAATTGACACTGATGAGACACCTACATATGCAAATGCAAAGAGTTTTGATCATTGATGGAGGGCTCAAGACCGACTCTAACAGAAATGAAGTATTATTTCCGCTGCATCTTTGTGTATATGGTTATCTCTGTAATTTGTTGCGTTCCTGTTTAAATCCGGATCAAATTTTCTAAGGAAGGGTTTGAAAATGGAATTCATCAAACCTTGAAATGTAGAAGGTGCATTGGTAAGGCCAAAAGGCATGACCAAAAATTCATAATGACCCTCATGAGTTCTAAATGTTGTTTTCAGAATGCCTTCAGTATTCATTCTGATTTGATGATATCCTGAACGAAGATCCAACTTGGTGAAGTAAATTGATCCATGCAATTCATCCAGTAATTCATCAATGACAGGAATGGGAAACTTATCTTTAATAGTGAGCTTGTTAAGCTCTCTATAATTCAGACACATGCACCATGATCCATCCTTCTTGTGCACCAATACTACTAGCGCAGAGAAATAACTTTGACTAGGTTGAATTATACCAACCTCTAGCATTTCTGCAACCATACGTTCAATTTTACTCTTTTGGGAATAGGCATATCTGTATGGCCTGATGTTTGGAGAAACACTTCCTGGAATCAGATGAATAGAGTGATTATGATCTTGAATAGGTGGGAGACCTTTCGGAGTCTTAAATACTTTGGAATGATTATCCAAGACTTTTTGGAGATCTGGAGAAATAGATGATTCCGATGTGGAAACATCTAGCAAACATAATTATGCAATTACACATCTTTGTTCCTTTTTTAGAAGCTTTGTCATACCGTTAGAGCTGATTATCTTTCCTGGTTTCCCTGCAATACCCCTTAATTCAACTTCCTTTCCTTCCATAGAAAATTTCATGAAATGTTCTTGAAAATTAAAAGCTATTGTACCCAAGGGTTGTAGCCATTGGACTCCTAGTACAACATCAGCACCTCCCATTGGAATGGAAAGCATTGGGCTAGTTAATACATATTCTCCCATGGATAGCTTGATATTATGACACTTTCCAGAGAAATTTATCATTCCTCCATTTGCAACCATCACTTGACACTTTGGTGCTAGATATAGGAAGCAATTCAATTCTTTTGCTACCTTACAATGAATAAAATTGTGGGTACTTCCTGAATCAATCAACAATATTACCTTTTTCTTCTTGATTTGTCATTCTATCTTGATGGTTTGAGGAGTGGTAATTCCAGCCAATGCATTACAAGATATGGTCGGATTCATTTCTTCTTTATCTAGGATTTGTTCCTGGAGTATATCCTCTTCTTTTGACCTTTCTTGCTCCTTTTCTTCTTCCTCTTCACAATCTATGTAGAATAATTTCTTCGCAGCACACTTATGACCTTTAGTGTATTTGCTATCACAACTGTAACAAAACCCTTTTGCTCTTTTTTCTTCCAGTTGTTGTGGTGTCAACCTTATAGGTTGTGGAAGACTAGGGGCAACAACACTTCCATCTTTATAGTTGTGAGTGGTATGCTTCCTGGTTGCCATAATTTTGATTTCCATTTTTCTTGCTAACCTGAATGCCTTCTCTAATGAATCAGGTTCCCAAAGGCAAACATCATGTTGGATATTATACTTTAAAGTCCCTATGAACACATCAATCCTATGCTCCTCTGGAATATTTTTTACCCTTATGTTCAATTTTTAGAACTCCTCAATGTGATCCATTATTGAACCCTTTTGTTTGAGACTTATCAATTGGCTAAAAAAAGTGTTTCGTTTTGTATCCTCATAATGTACTGTCAATTCTTCCGTAAAATTTGCCCAAGTGATAATTTGTTTACGAGAACAAAGCCATTGATACCATACAAACTAATTTGGTTCCAAATATAAAGTTACAATACGTACTTTTTGTGTGTTTTTCACATTATTGAGATTGAAAAATTGCTCCATCTGTAATATCCATGTTGCGGGATCGTTGCCATCAAACTTCCTCATATCGATTTTTGGAATATGGTGGGTCTTTGATCCAACGTTAGAGTCTATGAAATCATGATTAACATTTCTTTTGTTCTCATCATGAGTTTCCTTTACTACCCTTTCACCATTAGTAAGCATTTCTTGTAGAAACTTTATTAAATCTGTCTTTCAATATTCCATGTCTATCTGCAAAACGTCCATCTTAGCTTCCACGTCATTCATCTTAGTTTCTACGCCTTTCTTTAAACAATCCATCTTAGCTTCTACGCCTCTCTTTAAACCATCCATCTTAGCTTCTACATCTTTCTTTAAACCATCCATCTTAGATTCTGTTGCTTTTTGTGCAAGTGACAGTTGTTGCACTTGGTCTCGTAATTTTGATATATCATGTTGCAGTTCTTCCTCTTCTTCATGAGTCATGCTAGAGCTTTCAGGTTGCTTACTATGTCTTTGCATTTTCTTTCCTCGGGGCATCAATTACTGATAATAATGCTTTACTATGCCCTTTCAATTCTTTCAAACTAATTTTTCAAACCAAGCTTATTAAAAAATTTGAAAAAAATTAAACACCTTTTTTCACTTTGTAGGAGCTTGATATTGAATCTAATGTATCTCTGTAATTTTGAACCATCCATTTCTGAAATTGCAATCTACGATAGCCCTCTGCATCCTCTTTCCAATGCCACCAGTCTGATCCAAATTGGATTCTCCAGGGAAGAGTTATGCCAAATCTCCCACAGTGACCTGATTATACACTAGTTCAGTAGAGCAAACTTCTACGACGTGTCACGAGTCACTATTTCAACCTTTGGCTCTAAAAAATACATTCCGTTTGTCCTCTTTCTGTACCTTCTGACGAAATTTCAATCCAATGCTCAGAGAGAAAGTTATGATGATTTTCCCCAGGTCACCTGTTTGGAATGTAATCTAGGAGTCTGCAAAAAGACCAACTTCCTTAGATTGTATCTCCGCAAATATAGTGTGAAAAGCTCTGAAATTCAGACCCAAGCTTGAGTGTGATTTCGTATCAAATGGGTTTCTTTTTTAGCTTTTGAAACATTGCAGAAAAAAAAATTATAGTGAAAATGCCATGATGACCTATTTGGAGCAGCGAAACCCTAGAATCCAAAGCTCTGATACCAAATGTTATGAAACTAGCTCACAAAAAGATAGAAAAGATAGTTGAACGCCTTGGAATTCAACCTCTTCGAGGGGGCAACCTCCTTTACATTACACAAATGAACAATTCTTAGATGACTCAAATGACAAAACCTCCTTTCTATATATAGGAGTGTAAGGAGTCACAATATAACCCAGCCGACCTAACAATAATAATATAATGCCACAAAAATAACAATAGAGGGATTCTATGAGGCATAGTAATAACAATATGGGGACAATAGGGGCACAAAAATACTAATAAGGGATACAAATGCAATAGTAATGGGGCAATCACTAGTATTATAGGGACCTAATAGGGAAACTCTTGTCAATAAGGTGGTTGCTGGATGAACAAATTGATCAATGAACTCATTGTATGAGTAAGGGGACTCTAAGGATGCATGGAAAATGGGACTCCAAAAGATGACAGACCTTGGATTTCCTTTGGTATCAAGTTTTATGACAGGGAAAGGGAAGTTCTCTCACTAATAATACAGCATAAGATGATATATGAAAGTGGTGTACTTGAAAACTCCTTCATTGTCCAGTCTTAAGAACTGGTCGTGAATCTTATTAGGAATATAGGAGGCATAATCATACGTAACAGCAGGGGGTTGTCCAGGAGTAAAAACTGACAACAACACTAGGGTTATCTCATCAACAAACTCACTAGTGTTGAATCCCATAATTAAAGATATCATATCATTTATGAGTTGTCCCATATCTGTGAAGAAATTTTGCATGTAAGGGGGTGGGCCATTAGGCTGATGCTTTTGTGACATGAAAGTCTGACAGATATGGTTCAGTTCTGACTGAGACAATTGAGTGGATTTCTCAAGTAAATATCCCATGGAAATGGGAGTGAGAGCTTGACTGGAGTGGAGTTGCAACATTTCATTGATGGATTGAGCAGTTATTGGAAAGAGGACTATTTGGCTTGGAGACATAATTGCTTTATAGTTAGGGTCATATTTGGCTTGGCATTGGTGGATTATATCAGGGAAAACATGGATGAGGGAAGAAAGTACATGGGAAGGTTAGATTCCCATAGCCCTAGGATGTCAGAGCCATTCAGATAGTTATCTCTACTTTGGCAAAAGGCTTTAAGGTGGTTTTTATCAGTGGATAAGTCTTTTATCTGAAAGTCTTTATCTGCGAGAGGTAGATAGTCTAAATCTTTATGAGGAGCATTCATGGGTGCAACAGTCAAAGCCACTGGGGTTTCCATTTTTGGTTCTTGTGGATTCAGAAAGGAATTTGGGTTTTCGATGAAAAATGGGCAAATTAATAGGTCTGGGAGCTTATATGGTGAAACAAAGACTGAATTTTCAATGAATTTTGGTCTTTTATGTGGAATTGTAGTGTAAAATGTGAACTTGCAGGGTTTTGGTGGAAATTAGATAAATACCTATGTTCAGGAAGTGAACAGTGCAAAAACAGGTGCAGGCAGTAGCTAATAGGTTCTGGGCTACTTCGGCTACAAGTTTCTTAGCAACGTGGCAGTTGGAAATCTTGGATAGTTGACCTCGACGTTATTTGCATGAGAACATTGTTATATGGTAAAAAACAATGAAAATGATATTCATTTGTTTTATTAATAAAGTCAAGGTTGGCGAGGGTTTTTTAGTTTTCGGGCGGATGACGTGCGCAAGGAATGAAATGATGTTTTGTTGTATATGGAAAAGCGGTAAGTGGTTTCATCGCACCGCTTTTGGGAACAGTCAGTATTTAGCTGGGAGCCAGCGATTCCACAGATCGCTTGATGCATGGTGGAGGTACGGGGAGAAAACCACTTAGCGATAACGCGCTAACACGTGGTCACGAAGGGGTGCACGATATTCATTGAGGCCGTCAGATTTGGAGAGCGTGATCAGACGGCTGACAGGAGGCGTTATGCAGTGGGCTTTAACAGCGGCAGGCCCAACACGGTTAAGAATTTATTAATCCTATCAGGGTTGATGCGATTGGTTTGGAGAGTTAGTAATTAGTCCAGATGAATAAATTAATCCTCATTAAATGGTGGCAGGATCGGGTTCTTAATCAACTATAGGTTAGTTAATTAATCCCATTTTTTATTTGTTTTATGGTTATACTTGACCATCAGGGTGGGATATGTAATAATTTGGGGTTTTTTCATATTTAAAATAATATGGGCGTGGGTAATTTTCTTTTATTTGCGAATTATATAATAAAACATCAATATTTAATATGACTGAATGAATGGAAAAGTGCTAAGTACAATGTTTTCTGAATATATTTCATCATATAACATATTGACTTAGGCTAAAGTGTATAAAAGGGTTTTTATGAAGATTTATTTCAATTTTCCTAAGTAAAATAGGATTTTACTTAGGAAAAGACTTATGAAAGTAAATGAATGAATTTTGGATGGTTTTAAGTGCTTAGGCTTTTAAATTATTGGGCTAAGGGTCTGGTCCCTCCAGAAGTAAGAGAAATGCTCTAAGCCCCTCTAATTTTCAAATGCCTTAGTACTTAGGGGAATTAGTGAAAGTTTAGGGAAATATGATAAGGGGAGTTAATTATTTGACCTTGCCTTGCTTGAAATGCTTCCAATGTAATGTCTGCCTTGCACTTGTGATGAATGTAAAAAATAACACATTTAGAGTCAATATCCATCACATGTAATTCTGTAACATCATCTACCTACCCTACCTAATTTAACCTAACATTTTTTCTTCTTTATTAGGGTGCACTTAGACTGGAAAACAGTTATCACACTTTATTTTCTTTTACATGGAGAAATCTATCTAAATCTAACCTTATTACATCCAAGCGCTTAGATTAAACTGTTGAGCTCCTTTTATTCACTCTACCTATCTACTTATCTGCCAAGTTTAAACAGTTTGGTCAGATTTTATTCTCTACCTCTAAAACATAAAATTCAAATATGAACAAGCCAAGCTTAAGCTGTGTGACTATTCAACAATTGTTGCATAAGTTAACAAGCTGCACATAATTGTTTATTGCACAAGAGTAAAAGGTAGTGGCATTTAGACTTGCACACTTTCCTTGGTCTTTCTTCTGGCGGGGTTCATTTTCTTTCACTTTTTTTTGACCATCTTATTCTTTTCACCCTTTGATTTTTCTTTTAGGGTATACCCTCTTTACATTTTTTAAATTTTTTGATTTTTTTTTTTTTTTGAAAATATGGAACACTTTTGCAACAAGGAAAGGTAGGAACATATTCATAGCTCATCAAGTCAATCATGAAATATGACACCTATTGGTGTAGGAGCATAACACTGGCTCCACTTTGGGATGGCCTTTCCTAGTGGAAAGTCAAGAACAACAGGTTAGATGGCTTATGAATGATTTTGACTGAACTATGGAATATTCTTCTGCTTGTTACTTTATTGTATGTATGACAGTGATACTCTTGAAGCTTAGGGCCTTCTCTTCCAGCTTCAACTCCAACAAGTTACTATCCAATCAAAATTGTGACAATACAAAGGATATAGTATGTATATGTTAAAAATCAGGATACATTAATAAGTAGGATCAAAGTAATGCTTCAACATCCGACCGTTAACTGGCCCTTCTTCTGCATCTGTGCCATCCAAAATTTTCAGATAATCTGTATTGTTTCCTTGTAAAGCATAGATAATAAAAGGTCCTTTCCTAGGAAGACAAACTTCTCATGTTTCCCCTTATCCTCTCTCCTGGAATCCCATCTTAACACTTTGTCTCTAAGGTAGAAATCATCTGCCTTGGTTCTTTTATCAAATATCTTCTTAAGCTTCTCCTACAACATTTGGGATCTTTGATACACTTCCTCTCTAGTTTGCTGCAGATTGATGGTCTGGTTTATCCTCCTTTGAATATCATTAGGTTCCACCTAAGCTTCTTGAAGTAATTTCATTACAGAAACTCCTAAAGATGAAGGGAATATAGCCTCCATGCCATAGACTAACTCATAAGGAATAGTTCCAATAGATTTTTTGGTGGTGAGTCTATTTGCCCATAGTGCATTTTTCAGTTTCTTATGCCAATTTTTCTTGTTCTCCTCCAATAATTTTTTAATAATATTAATGAGGCTCTTGTTGGAAAACTCAGCCAGTCCATTGCCTTGAGGGTAATTGGCTATGGAATGGCCTATGGTGATATGGTACTTGTTATAGAAACTTATCATCTTCTTGGATTTGAAGGCAACGTCATTGTTAGTTATGATTTTATCAGGACAGCCAAATCTAGACAATATGTTGGTTTCTAAGAATCCTATGATCATTGTGTCATTGGCTTGTCTAGAAGGAATGGCTTCTATCCATTTGGTAAAATAGTCTGTGGCAGTGAGAATCCATTTGTGTTAGCCAGAAGATGGAGGATGGATTTCTCCAATGAAGTCCAGGCCTCATTGTTGGAAGGGTTTTTTAGTGGAAATTGGTCTCAGGGGTAAAGGTAACAATTTTCTCTTGCCTTTAAAAAATTGACATTTATGGCAAGTAGTGACAAATTTCTTTACATCAGTGAACAAGGTTGGCCAATAAAATCCAGCCCTTAGGATCTTGTCTACAGCTGATTTCCAGTAAAGGTTTCCACCACAGTGTCCTACATGAAATTCTTGGAGAGCCTTGTTAGCTTCTTTTAATAAACAATTTAATAGAATTCCTTCATGATTTTTTCAAAAAAGAGCATTATCTAAAATACAAAACTTTGAAGCTTTCATCTTTAAAAACCTTTTCTTTGTTCTGGATAACCCTAGAGGAGCTTGCAGGTTTAATAGTAAATAAAATACATCAGCTTACCAAGGTGAATCTAAGAAGGCCTGGCTGATTTGTGGAGTCGCCATCTCCTGTTCATTATCCAGTTCATTAATGTCTAGGGCTTGACAATTTTTTTCTGTCATGAGCTTGGCCAATCCCTGTCCTTTTATAAGCTTTGTACGTTTTATTTCAATATCATACTCTAATATGGTAGCAATCCATTTACCTCTTTTGCCCTCAATTCCATCCTCAGTTAAGATGTCTTTGACAACAACATTTGGTACATAGGCTATCACATGGGAGTACAATATGTAGACTCTAAAGTCTTTAATGGCTTTTACAAGTGCAAAAGCTTGTTTTTCCATGATTTTGTATTTTAATGATGCATCCTAAGTGCTTTAATAAAAAAGTATATGGGTTTCTCACATCCTTGATCATCCTTTTGTAATAAAATAGCTGTTATAGTGTGTTCTGATGCGAATGAAAATAAGTCTCTATCAAATTGTGGACTGGTAAGGATCGGTGTTCTAGTTAAAGCCATTTTAATTTCTTCAAATGTTTGTTTGGATTCTATTGTCCATTTAATACTTTAATCCTTTTTTAACATATCATTAAGCAATCTAATTAGTTCAGCTAAGTTAGATATGAATCTTCTCAAAAAATTTATCTTTCCTAAGAAAGCTTGAAGTTCTTTGATATTTCTTGGGTGAGGTGTCTGCAGAAGAGCTTCTATTCTAGCAGGATCAATTCTAATGCCATCTTTGGAGATGATATGGCCCAAGAGTTTACCTTCCTCTAGACCAAACAAGGACTTCTTTGGATTTAAAGAAATACCATATTTTCTACATTTTAGGAATACTTGTCTGAGATGGTCCAAATGCTGTTGATTTGATTTAGACAAAACAGTTAAGTCATCCAGATATATAACAAGAAAATCATGAATTTATTTTGCAAATGCTATGTCCATTGCTCTTTGGAAGGTTTCTCCTACATTTTTAAGTCCAAATGGAATTTTGATGTACATGAATGTGCCCCATGGTGTTGTAAAAGCAATTTTTTCTTGGTCGTCAGGATGAACCAGAATTTGATTATACCCTGAGAACCCATCTAAAAGTGAAATACTAGAAGCACCTACTACCCTTTGTAAAATATGATCCATCTTGGTTAAAGGGTAATTATCCTTCAAAGAAACCTTATTTACATTTATTAAATCAACACATAATCTAATCTCCCCAGTTTTCTTCCTAGTAGGTACTAGATTTGACACCCACTCTGAAAACCTAATAGGAGCAATTATCCTTGCTTCGTATATACGTTTGATTTGTTTTTCAATTAATGGTAGCAATATAGGGTTAATTCTTCTGAGTTTTTGTTTGAATGGTTTCTTATTTTCTTTTAAAGGTATTGTATGCTGAATTATAGAGGTGTCATATGATTTCACGTCCTCATAGCTCCAGGAAAAGACATCTTGGAATTCTCTCATTAGTTCAACATATTTTAGTTTTTGGTCAAGGGGCAAAGATTTAGATAATTTTATCATTTTTGGATTTTCTTCAGTCCCCAAGTTATATTCCTCAATATCTGCTTTTAGTGGTTCCATCTTAGGTTTCTTTGGAATGTCATTAGAATCAAAGAGGTCTTCTAGAGGAGTTAATCCTTTAGGAAAATGATTCTCTTTTAAATTAATGACTTCAAATTCTCCTTCAATAATCTCATCAATATCCGCTTGTTTAAGGTCCTGCATTTCTTTGTTGGTGAACTTTGTGGGATGAAGCATTTGAATTGTACTCTCTTCTGAAATGTCCGTTTCTACCTCATTTGTTTGATCAAATTCAATAATTGTATCTACATCTATGTGACTGTTAGAAAATTCTTCATCTAAAGTCAAGAAATTGTTAATCTGCTCATCACTATCAAACACTTGCCAGTTCTTTAAATTGTCAGGTATGGCTGGTCTATGTCAAATTTCATATGTGAACTGATTATTAGGTTCGAATGGTAATTTGCAGGTGCCGGAAAACATTTCCAGACTATGGGCTTGCAAGTTATGTTTTCTTGGGATTTTAGCAAGCTGGGTTTCCAGAAAAGTATTGAGAATTTCTATATTTTTTCCTCTGTAGTATCTCAATCTGGGACCATTTCTTATATACTTCCCCTTGATCTGTTGAATGATTAAATCAGAATCTCCTATGACAGATACTCTAATTGCCCCTAATCTTTTGACAAGTTTAAGGCCTAGCAAAAGAGCTTCATACTTTGCCATATTATTGGTGCACTTGAAGTTTAATCTGTAGGCATAGCCTTCAGCATGGTCATTTTCAAGATTGTACACCCAAATTCCTTCTCCTACTCCTAATTTGTTGACTGAATCATCAAATTCTAAGTGCCAAAGAATTTCATGTTCATAATTGGTATCGGGAGTGTCTGGAATTTGTTTAATAGTGAGATATGGTTTCTTACTTTATTCTGGTCTCTCTTGGGTATCTGACGTTTCATTATTCTCAGAGATTTCCTGGATTTGAACACTAGAATTTTCTTTTATAATTTCTTTTGGTTCTGCTGCTAAAACTACTAGTTCATTGGAGGGATCACTTTCAGCGTTATAAAGAATGAAATAATCCATATCAGAGTGTTCTGAGTAGATGGGGAAATTTTTGGCTTTTTCCTGGCTACTTACTACATATTTCATTAAATTTTCTCTATATAGTTTCTTAGGTTGGCTGAAAACTGAAATAGTAGGATATGACATGTCCAATTGAAGAGATCCCTGAAGCTTTGCACCCCAAGATATGGACAATAACATGCCATACTTTGGTGGAATATCTGCTACTACTATGTCCATTAAGATTGACTCGAATCGAAAGAAAAGAGGTCTTTATATGGCCTGGTGATGTGTAGGTCTAATTTTTCCATTACACACTTTGGCATTAGGTTATGAGATGCCCCAGAATCAAACATGGCATTATGAAGTATTTTGTCACGTATGTTAAACTTACATAGAAAGGAGGAATTCCTCCATATAATGATTTTCCATTTACTTCAGGGCCAAATATTAATTCAGGTTGGTCATCAAAAACATTTATTGAGTCTTCATTTCCAGAGATTTTGAGTGATATATTGATTTGGTTTCGATAGGCATGATGTTTAGCTAACTCAGACAATGGAACAACTACTTTTAATTTTCCTACTTCAGTCTCCAGATTAAAAGGTTTTTCAGTGTGAGTTCTTGTATTTCGAACAGTTGGATTCTCTTTATCTTTTGTATTTTTTGTGTTTTTCTCCTTCTCGGGAGTGGGGCTATGAGCTGAAGTTGTTTCCAAATCAACTTCTAGAGGTTCTTCTACATTTCATTTGGGACGAAGAGAAGTGGAGAGTTGTCTGTTATTAGGTTGATTATCAGATACATCTTCAATAATTAGATTAGCAGGATTAGGATCTGATCTAGAAAGAATATGTACAGGTGTAGTATTGGTCTTACCTTTGAGGGGTTGTTTTGTAGCTTTCTGTTTGTTGGTTTCAGGGACATCAATTCTTCTACTCCTCAGGTTGTATTGCTTGTGGACTTCATAAATGGCTGTATCATATCCCTCCTTGAAGTCAAATGCTTCACCTGACTGAGTTTGGAATTGTTTGAGAATGTGAGCTTCTTGATCCTCTTGGGTCAAGAAAAATTGTTCTTCATTATTGAGTCCCATCAAGTTGATTTGAGTATCTTCTGTTGGTTCATCAGAATTTGAGGCTTCAACATAATTTTCTTGGAATGGGGGCCTAATGTTTTGGTCAGGACCAACCTTTCCAGTGTTCTGGTTTTGATTTTTCCTGAAATTTGGATTTCTTCCAGTATTGCTCGGTTGACCATCCCAAGGGTATTTCCTTTCAATTATTTCTACTCTATCTCCTAGCCTATCCATCCCTTTAACAATAACATCCTGTTTTTTTTCAAAGGCTGAGGGTTCTTTCAATGGTATCCTCGTTTCACTTCTGGCCTTGGTCCATTTAGATATCAAGTTGGCTTCAACACTGATAGCTATACTTTGCATATCTTTTAAAGTTTGAGAAGCTCTTTCCTTATGTTGATATGCCATATCAAAATCAAATCCATCAAGGAATTTGATTAATGCTAAATTTGGAGGAGGTCTCAGGTTTTGAGGGATAGCATTGTAAACATTATTGAACCTAGTGTAGTAATCTTGCACAGTTTCTTGTGGTCCTTTCTTCAGGCTTTCATATTCTGATAAGATTTAGAGAGGATCTTTCTTCTTTTCCCATCTGTTCAAGAATTTTCTATAAAGAGCTTCTAGGTCATTGATACTGTTTGTAGTAAGGACTCTAAACCAAGTTCTAACTTCTCTAGTCAGACTTTGAACAAATATTCTCTTTCTAGCATCATCTGCATCTATTTCATATATTTCAAAATAATCAATCATTTTTTTGGTATGTTGTTGTGCAGTGTAGGTACCAGAACCATCGAATGGAGTGATTTTACTTTGATAGTCAGGGGGCATAACCCTTGGATTGGCTGGTAATACCAAGGGAATATATCCATTTGCCATTGCAGTAGGTAGTGATGAAAAAACAGCTGGGGTTGGCGTTGGAGTGGTGGGTGGAGGGGTAGAAGGGGTGGTTTGAGGTTGAGATGTCTGAGGAAATGGTGATGAACTTGGAGAGGCAGTAGTGATCACAGAAAGGTTGGGTGTTCCTTCAGAGGTAAGATCAAATTGTATGGAGTTCTGTAAATGTCTATCAAGATGTGAAGTAACAACTTCAAGCTGTAAATCTTCAATAAATACTAGGTCTTGAACCTGGTGGACCAACTCAGAGTTAGAAAAGGTTACAAATAAAGAGGTCTCAAATTTCTTGTCAAAGGGTTCGTCCTCAAGGTAGATCCACTTACAGGGCAGGATCTTGATCTGTAGATGGGCCGAGAACTAGCAGAACTTTCTTGGCTTTCCTATCTCCTACGAATTCTGGGGATCAGATTAGGATTTTCAAACACAGATGGTGGATTTGGATCAGGATTAGCTTTCGTGTAATGAGTCCTTTTTGAAGCCAGGTTTCTAGGTGTATTTTTGGTTTTTCTCTAAATGGAATTAACATCACAACTTCAACAATTTCTTTAATAGGTTTTAGATATGGGATTTGAACTTTATTAAAGACTTATTTGACAAAAGGAACTGGTTGAGTGTTTGAAACCAGATGTTGAATCCATAAACTAGACCGGAGATAGACTGAAGCAACATTTATTTACTGTGCAATTGCAAAGCAAGAGTTGTTCAAAGGCTACCTAGCTAACTTCAGGCTCCATCTGTAGTTTATAAAGTAAACAATAGTAAAAAACAAACTATTCCTTGAAGTTGTTGGGAAGAGGAAAGGGGTCTGAGGTAACCACAAACCAAATTTTAGGTATAGAATCTAGCCAATCTGTACCCAAAGAGGGCTATCTATTTAATTTTTAGCTTTGTTTTGAACGAAATTAGGCTAGTTATGAAAATTTAGGAGTTTTGATTGCGTTTGGTGGTGAAATTCAATAGAAGAGGAGTAGGACTGAGTAGTTTAGGCCATTGGGCTAATGGAGTCAAAGAAGATGGCTTAACTGGATTTGGTTTCTTAACAAGGGATGTTTTCGCAAGGCAAGATAGTTAAGCAAGGAACAAATAGAGACTTAAAAAAGATGGAATGGACTCAAAAGGGATGAAGGGAAATTAAGAATCCTTCATCATATTTTAAACAGGTAACTTGGATGATTACCAATAAAGAGAAATTAAGAATTCTTTACTAAATAATCAAAGTGAATAAACTAGGAAACATGAGCAATTAAGAATTCACTGTTTATGCCAGTTTAGAGGAAAACATTAAAAACAAAAACGATTGAAAACATATTGCACTCAAGCACTTTCTGAATTATTCTTTTTTGTTTATCATTTAGATATGAAACATAGTTGATACAATGAACAAGAAAACTTTAAAACATGAGATATAGAAGACTTATTGATCCAGTGTCTATTGATATAATAAACAAGAAAACTTTAAAACAGGAGATATAGAAGACTTATTGATCCGGTGTCTGACTCATGAATCCTGTGAAAAGTCCTTTGCATCAATTCTTTGTTATGAAACCAGCTCAAGAAAAGATAGAAAAGATAGATCAACGCCTTAGAATTCAGCCTCTTCGAGGGGGCAACCTCCTTTACATTACATAAATGAACAATTCTTGGATGATACAAATGACAAAACTTCCTTTCTATATATAGGAGTCTAAGGAGTCACAATATAATCCAGCCGACCTAAAAATAATAATATAAAGCCACAAAAATAACAATAGAGGGATTCTATGGGGCACAGAAATAATAATATGGGGGTAATAGGGGCACAACAATATAAATAAGGGGTATAACTACAATAGTAATGTGGTAATCACTAGTATTATAGGGACCCAACATGCCCCTCTCCTTCAATAAAGTGTTGTCCTCAACGCTTGAGTAGTTCTGAATACTTCTTTATAAAATTCTCATCCTCCCATGTGGAATCTTCAGCGGATAAGTTCTTCCACTTGATAAGATACTCTGAAATTGATCGATTTCGTAGCTGTCGAGTTCTTGTTTCTGTGACTGCTTCCGGTTCCAATATAATTTTTCCTTCCTCGTTAAGTTCTGGCAATATTGTTTGAACTGGGAGCTTGTCGCCTATAACATTCTTTAAACATGAAACATGGAAAACTGGGTGCAATCGAGAAGCTGCAGGAAGCTCCAATTTGTATGCCATAGTACCAATCTTTTCCAACACCTTGTACAGACCATAATACTTTGGTGATAATTTATTATCCTTCTTAGCTTGCTTTAGGGACATTTGCTTATATGGTTGTAGCCGTAGGAATACCCAATCACCTACATCAAAACTTCTTTCACTGCGATGTTGATCTGCCTGTTGTTTCATTCTATTTTGTGCCAACACAAGGTTATCCTTTAAGAGTTGGAGGACTTGTTGATGTTCGATGTGATGTTCCACTGCTTGAACCTTAGAATTTTCTCTTAAATATGATGTGATTGATGGTGGTTGGTACCCATAAAGTGCCATAAATGGGGTCATTTTTGTTGCTGTATGGAAGGAAGTGTTATACCACCATTCAGCCAGAGGCAACCATTTGACCCATTGTGTCTGTTTATCAGATACAAAGCAACGAAGATATCCTTCCAAACATTTGTTTACTATCTCAGTTTGCCCATCAGATTGAGGATGATAAGATGAGCTATGAGCTAACTGAGTACCCAGACAAGAAAATAATTCTGTCCAAAAATTTCCAGTGAAAATGGGATCTCTGTCACTTACAATAATCTTTGGGTTTCCATGTAGCTTTTGAACTGTTTCCATAAATGCAGTAGAAACTGTACTGGCTTTAAATGGATGTGATAATGCACAAAAGTGTGCATACTTGGTAAGTCTATCAACTACCACCATGATGACACTCTTTTGCTCAGACTTGGGTAAACCTGTGATAAAATCCATTGAAACCTCCTCCCAACGTTGGCTTGGAATGGATAAAGGTTGTAATAGACCCGGTGTCTTAATTGTTTCAACTTTATTTTGTTGGCAAACCAAACATTCCGCCACAAACTTTTGAATATCTGATTTAAGGCCATCCCAAAAAAATTCCTTCTTAACCCTGTGGTAAGTTTTTAAAAATCCTGAGTGCCCTCCTAAGGGAGAAGTGTGCAATTCCATAAGAATCTTTTGTTTTAGCTGGGAATTCTTACAGAGGTATAAGCGATCTTTGTACCATAACGAATCATTTTGCCAGCTAAATGTATCAGAAGTACTGGAATCTTGTTGTAGCTTTCGAATAAGTGCCCACACTTCTTCGTCATTCTTCCATTCCTCCTTTGCTTCGTTTATCCAATCTGGTTGGATAATAGAAATGGCACACAACAATGCTTCCATATCCTCATCCTTTCTTGAGAGTGCATCTGCCACCACATTTTGCTTCCCTTTTTTGTAGATGATTTCAAAGTCATAACCCAACATCTTTGTGACCCACTTTTGTTGCTCTTCAGAGGATAATCTTTGTTCTAAAAAGTATTTAAGGCTATCATGATCCGTTTTTACCTTGAAGTGTCTTCCCATTAGGTAGGGTCGCCATTTCTTAAGTGCATGGAGTATTGCCAACATTTCCTTCTCATAAATAGCTTTGCTTAAAAACTTTCCCTTGATTGGACAACTTTCAAAAGCAATGGGTCTTTCATCTTGCATTAGAACAGCACCAATTCCATTTCCTGAAGCATCACATTCCACAATAAAGGTTTTTGTGAAGTCCGGTGTAGCTAAGACCGGTGCTTGGCACATTGCCTCTTTAAGATGTTTAAAGGCCTTTGTTGCTTCCGGAGTCCATGAAAATGAATCTTTCTTCAATAATGTTGTTAGAGGTGCTGCTATTCTCCCATAATTCTTAACAAACTTGCGATAATACCCTGTCAACCCAAGAAATCCTCGCAGATGCTTTATGGATGTGGGGATTTTCCATTCCTTAATGGCTTTAATTTTGCTAGGGTCTACCTTAACTCCTTCATGAGATACAATATGACCCAAATATTCCACCTCCTGGACTCCAAAGAAACATTTGGATCTTTTTGCATATAATTGTTTCTCCTCCAATAGTTGTAGCACCTTGTCAACATGTTCAACATGATCCTTCCAAGACTTGCTGTAGATTAGTATATCATCAAAAAATACTAACACAAATTTTCTAAGGAATGGTTTGAAAATTGAATTCATCAAACCTTGAAATGTTGAAGGTGCATTGGTAAGGCCAAAAGGCATGACCAAAAATTCATAATGACCCTCATGAGTTCTAAATGACGTTTTCGGAATGTCTTCAATCTTCATTCTGATTTGATGATATCCCAAACGAAGATCCAACTTGGTGAAGTAAATTGATCCATGCAATTCATCCAGTAATTCATCAATGACAGGAATGGGGAACTTATCTTTAATAGTGAGCTTGTTGAGCTCCCTATAATCTGGACACATGCGCCATGATCCATCCTTCTTGTGCACCAATACTACTGGAGCTGAGAAAGAACTTTGACTCGGTTGAATTATACCAGCCTCTAGCATTTCTGCAACCATACGTTCAATTTCACTTTTTTGGACATATGGATATCTGTACGGCCTGATGTTTGGAGGAACACTTCCTGGAATCAGATGAATAGCATGATCATGATCACGCATAGGTGGGAGACCTTTGGGAGTCTCAAATACCTTGGAATGATTGTCCAGGACTTTTTGGAGATCTGGAGAAATAGATGATTCCAATGTGGAAACATCTAGCGAACATAATTGTGCAATTACACCTCTTTGCTCCTTTTTTAGAAGCTTTGTCATGCCATTAGAGCTGATTATCTTTCCTGGTTTCCCTGCAATACCCCTTAATTCAACTTCCTTTCCTTCCACAGAAAATTTCATGAAAAGTTCTTGAAAATTAAAAGCTATTGTACCCAAGGATTGTAGCCATTGGACTCCTAGTACAACATCAGCACCTCCCATTGGAATGGAAAGCATTGGGCTAGTCAATACATATTCTCCCATGGATAGCTTGATATTATGGCACTTTCTAGAACAATTTATTGTTCCTCCATTTGCAATCATCACTTGACACTCTGGTGCTGGATATAGGAAGCAATTCAATTCTTTTGCTACCCTACAATGAATAAAATTGTGGGTGCTTCCTGAATCAATCAACACTATTACCTTTTTCTTCTTGATTTGTCCTTCTATCTTGATGGTTTGAGGAGTGGTAATTCCCACCAATGCATTACAAGATATGGTCGGATTTATTTGTTCTTCATCTAGGCTTTGTTCCTGGAATATATTCTCTTCTTTTGACCTTTCTTGCTCCTTTTCTTTTTCCTCTTCACAATCTATGTAGAATAATTTCTTCTCAGCACACTTATGACCTTTTGTGTATTTGCTATCACAATTGTAACAAAGCCCTTTTGCTCTTTTTTCTTCCAATTGTTGTGGTGTCAACCTTGTAGGTTGTGGAAGACTATGGGCAACAACACTTTTGTCTTTATAGTTGTGAATGGTATGCTTCCTAGTTGCCATAATTTTGCTTTCCATTTTTCTTGCTAACCTGAATGCCTTCTCTAATGAATCAGGTTCCCAAAGGCGCACATCATGTTGGATATTATCCTTTAAAGACCCTATGAACACATCAATCCTATGCTCCTCTGGAATATCTTTTACCCTTATGTTCAATTTTTGGAACTCCTCAATGTGCTCCATTATTGAACCCTTTTGTTTGAGACTTATCAATTGGCTAAAAAAAGTGTTGCTTTTTGTATCCTCATAATGTGCTATCAATTCTTCCGTAAAAATTGCCCAAGTGATAAATTGTTTATGAGAACAAAGCCATTGATACCATACAAACTGATTTGGTTCCAAATATAAAGTTGCCATACGTACCTTTTGTGTGTTTTGCACATTATTGAGATCGAAGAATTGCTCCATCTGTAATATCCATGTGGCGGGATCCTTGCCATCAAACTTCCTCATATCGATTTTTAGAATGTGGTGATTCTTCGATCCAACATTAGCGTCTATGGAATCATGATTAACATTTCTTTTGTTCTCATCATGAGTTTCCTTTACTACCTTTTCACCATTAGTAAGTATTTCTTGTAGAAAATTAGTCAAATCTGTCTTCAAATCTGCCATGCCTATCTTCAAATTTGTGTTCAAATCTATCTTCAAATTGTCCATCTTAGCTTCCATGCCATTCATCTTAGCTTCCACGCCATTTATCTTAGCATCTGTTAATTTTTGTGAGTGTGACATTTGTTGCACTTGTTCTTGTAATTTTGATATATCATGTAGCATTTCTTCCTCTTCTTCATGAGTCATGCTAGAGCTTTCAGGTTCCTTACTAGGTGTTTGCATTTTCTTTCCTCGGGGCATCAGTTACCGATAATAATGCTCTACTATTCCCTTTGAATTCCTTCAAAATAAATTTTCAAACCAAGCTTAAGCAAAAATTTAAAAAATCTACACACCTTTTTTCACTTTATACGAGCTCGATATTGCCTCTGATGTATCTCTGTACTTTCTAGTCATCTAGTTCTGAACTTATGACCTGTAGTATCTCTCTATTTCCTCTTTCCAATGCCACAAGTCTGACCCAAATTGGATTCTCCAAGGAAGAGTTATGCGAAATCTCCCACAGTGACTTGATTATAGACTAGTTCAGTAGAGCTAACTTGTACGACGTGCCGCGAGTCACTGTTTCGACCTTTGGATCTAAAAAACACCCACAAGAAACTACAGTCCGTCCTCTTTCTGTACCTTCTTACGAAATTTCAATCCGATCCTCAGAGAGAAAGTTATGACGATTTTCCCCAGGTCACCTGTTTTGAATGTAATTCAGGAGTCTGCAAAAAGACCAAACTCCTCAGATCATATCTCCGAAAATGTCGCACGAAAATATCTGAAATTCGGACCCAAGGTTCAGCACAAATTCTTCTCAAATGGGTTTTTTTTGTGACTTCTGAAACGTCACAGAAAAAAAGTTATAGTGAAAATTCCACGATGACCTGTTTGGAGCAGCGAAACCCTAGAATCCAAAGCTCTGATACCAATGTTATGAAACCAGCTCAAGAAAAGATAGAAAAGATAGATCAACGCCTTAGAATTCAGCCTCTTCAAGGGGGAAACCTCCTTTACATTACATAAATGAACAATTCTTGGATGATACAAATGACAAAACCTCCTTTCTATATATAGGAGTCTAAGGAGTCACAATATAATCCAGCCGACCTAACAATAATAATATAAAGCCACAAAAATAACAATAGAGGGATTCTATGGGGCACAGAAATAATAATATGGGGGTAATAGGGGCACAACAATATAAATAAGGGGTATAACTACAATAGTACTGGGGTAATCACTAGTATTATAGGGACCCAACATTCTTCATCCAGCTAGCCATACAAAATTATTTCCAACAACACTTTATTCCAAAATAATTAGTATTACAGCAATGTCTAAGAATCCACCCTCAATACTCGAATTCAGGGAGTATTTATAGAAAGAATTTTACAAAAGTATCTCATAACAAAGTGAGATATATTCTAGGATGACTACGAATAAGTTACAAGAAGAATAGAGACAAACGGTCTCGTAGATAGGAGAAAAGGAAAACTGATGTTGTGTTGTTCCTATTCTTATGAGTCTGGTGGAGGCAGGCCCTATGATTTGGCTTGCTGCTATCTTCTTTGGTAATTCTATGTTGGCTACCATGTTTTCACGGATACTGTTTAACTGCTTTGATACTCTTCGACCTGTTTGATCTTTGTTTACCCTTCTTACCATTACTTACAGTAGTAAATAACCAAAATTTACATTTTACCAATGATAATTTTATAAAATTTCTAACATTTCTTCCCACCATTGTGTTTCTGGTATTCTGGTTCTTTGATGTTTTCTCAGGGTCTCATTAGTTTCTGTGTAGCTGAAAAAGGTAGGCTGAATTGGAAACAAGTGCTTTATCTCATGCTTGACATAGAATAAGTTCTCTAGATTGTCATAGAGAACTCTGCCTGTAGACAATGCTTTTGATGCTGATGCACTTGTTGATGAACCTGCCAGGTTGCTTGCATATTGATTCAATTTCTCCACATATTCTATATGCCTCATTTTTAACATTAATAACTAAAGGACTAGGCAACCCTTTACTCTGCAAAATATCAAATCTCTTCATGAAAGCATTAATTTATTCCTACATTTCATGGCACCTTCTTTCTAAATTTTGCATCAGAGTCCTTTTAGTAAAAACCCTTTTGACTTCCATAATTGTTCCTATTCTATATTGAATGCCCAACTCTTCAAGCTGGTACTTATTCTTGGTATTCAAAAACTGTATAATCCTGCTAGCTTCCTGAGGCATATTTCCTAACTCTGCCCTTGCCTTTTGAACCTATTCCTGAGCTGCCTTTGCTAAATCAATTTGCTAAAAAATTATTTGGATTGATGGCCAAACATCATTTATTGACTGAGTGATGTTGACCCAAAGAATTTTCCTAATTTCTATCAAAGGTTTCTCAAATGTGAGATCCTTTTCTAATGATTTTCATTCTGTTTTCTAGCCCTTTAATCTCTCTTGACTTTTCTACAGCGATTATCTTTGAGAGATCATATCTCTGTTCTAAGTTGGCATACTATTCTTGTACCTTTTTTAGCTCTGAAACTTGCAGTTTCATTTCCTCCATTGATTTTATTAGTTCCTCTATGCTCAAATTGGCAGTACTATCCTGCATTGTTCCTACTATTCCTGTTGTTGCTGTACCTGTGACCACCTCTGCTGTGGCTGCTGGAATGTTTGGTGCCAGAGCTACTCCAAGGGTTGAAGGGACTGCAGTTGAGACTACTGGTATCACATTGGGAGGTTGAGAGGTCGACTCTCCCTGCTTGTCCCTCAATGCTTTTTCTAGTTCTTGCTTAGTCTCATTCAATCGTTCATTAAGTTTTAAGAGCAAATCCATCAGCTCTTCTTTAGAATTTTGCTTTATGATCTGAGTAGTTTGTGGATGCCTTGAAGGAGGTAGCTTTAGCCGCTTCCTGAAGGCAGCAATATCTTCATCTCTCTTTTTGATTAAGGCTATTTTAGCCTTTACATCTTTGGGATCATGACCCAATCGAATAATTATTTCTTCTAAATATTTTATTCTGTTATCTTTGGTCTGGGAGGAAGTTTTCTCCAAATGTAGTTGGGTAGTTGTGTTATCCAAAGAATTATCCAGCCTTTGGGCCATCATAGCCTTGCTAGTCAAGGTGGAAAAAATCATTTCTCTAGTTTGTTTGTGCAATTCAATTTGATCCAAAGGATAAACATTTTTCTTTTTTCTTTTTTTTCACTTCTGCTTCACAGATACCCGGGTCAATAGGTAGCCACTACATCCAGGGTTGTTCAACACTGAGTGGACGCACCCGAAGGCATCAACACCCCTCGGCCTATTTACTGACCTAGCCCCAAGAGCTTTCGGGATTCGACCCTATGACCTCCCATTGGCGAGGCACTTGATTTGACCGATTGAGCTAACTCTTGGGGCTTCCAAAGGATAAATATCATTTTCCATGACTTCAAAATTAGTTCTAAGATAGTCTACTGTTGATTAAGGCTATTTCACTTTAGGCTTGAAACAACTCATTATCATTTTACCTTCTTTGATGTCATAGGCTGACATCAATCTGTTTTGATTTGTGGGAGCCATTTTCAAATATTGATTGTAGACCTGAAGCCTTAATGGATCATTTCTGGGTTTTATGTCTATAAATGACTTTTTGATATCTAAAGTGTCCTTTCCTAGTGGTCTGAAAGATGATACCTCTGCACTTTGTTGTCTCTCTAGCTCCTTTCTCTGTGAGCTAGTAGATGTCCCACCTATTGGGAAATTTTGATGGCTATCTACTCCTTCTCTCCTTTGACTATTAGTAGTATCTTCAACAAATTCTTCTTCTGAAGGGGGATTTAGCCATTTTGCTTTGGTACTAGGCTATCCTAAAGGTCCACTGGCAGGGGCAGTTGTTTCACTATCTCTCTTTTTATTTCTTTCCTCATTTAGAGGGTTTGCAAGATTGGAGGTTCTCCCACATTGCCTTGAGTGGGAGGAGTGTGCATGTGAGCCTGCTCCTTGGAAGTTTCAGGCTGCTTAGACATTGTAGATTGCGCTGTGGCTTGAATGTTTGTCTCTTTTTCCTTACCTTTGGATGTTCCTGTGGCTAGTGTGCTGGTTTCTTGTGAATGTTGCTAAGAGGTTCCAGCTGCAGAAGGACCAATCCCTGACCTTTGTACTTTCCCAAAAGAATCCAAGTCACATGTTTTCTCAAGATCTCTCATAACATTCTCAATATTGACCCGTTCACTATCATTTTCTACTAAGGTCCCTTCCCTCCATTCATCTATATTTGCAAATTGTTCAATCTCTAGAATCCTATGGTGAATGTATGGTGACAATCTATTCTTCATTATTCTATCACAGATAAAGTTGTTAAGGTCATATGGTATCCACCCAAAACCCTTTTCTAACTTAAGATGATCTTCTAAAATTATTTTTGCTTCTCTCCATGCCTCCCTAGTGTTACAGACAAAAGGGCCTAACTGATTCTTGATTCTAAGCTGAGATTTATTCTTGGCATTATAAAAATGGACCGGGTCTGAATTTATCATTTGCCAGAAATATTCTAATGCAAAGAGCCTCATTGGTAAATACTTTGGTAGCTTAAAAGGGTAGAGCTCACACCCATATATCCTGATTTTTGTATGGTTCTTATATAGCTACCAATCACCTATTTTGTACTGCTTGGAGAGTTGAAGGATCTTCTTCATATCACCACTGATCCTAGGAGGGGGAACTCCTGTCAATAAGGTGGTTGCTGGATGAACAAATTGATCAATGAACTCATTGTATGAGTAAGGGGACTCTAAGGATGCATGGAAAATGGGACTCCAATGATGACAGACCTTGGATTTCCTTTGGTATCAAGTTTCATGACAGGGAAAGGGAAGTTCTCTGACTAATAATACAGCATAAGATGATATATGAAAGTGGTGTACTTAAAAACTCCTTCATTGTCCAGTCTTAAGAAATGGTCATGAATCTTATTAGCAATATAGGAGGCATAATCATACTTAACAACATGGGGCTATTCAGGAGTAAAAATTGACAACAACACTAGGTTTATCTCATCAACAAACTCACTAGTGTTGAATCCCATAATTAAAGATATCATATCAATTATGAGTTGTCCTATATCTATGAAGAAAGTTTGCATGTAAGGGGGTGGGACATCAGGCTGATGCTTTGGTGACATGAAAGTCTGACAGATGTGGTTCAGTTTTGACTGAGACAATTGAGTGGATTTCTCAAGTAAATATCCCATGGAAATGGGAGTGAGAGCTTGACTAGTGTGGAATTGCAACATTTCGTTGATGGATTGAGAAGTTATTGGAAATAGGACTATTTGGCTTGGAGACATAATTGCTTTATAGTTAGGGTCATATTTGGCTTGGAATTGGTGGATTATATCAGGAAAAACATGGACCGAGGGAAGAAAGTACATGGGAAGGTTAGATTCCCACAGTCCTAGGATGTCAGAGCCATTCAGATAGTTATCTCTACTTTGGAAAAAGACTTTAAGGTGGTTTTTATCAGTGGATAAGTCTTTTATCTGAAAGTCTTTATATGCGAGAGGCAGATAGTCTAAATCTTTATGAGGAGCATTCATGGGTGCAACAGTCAAAGCCACTGGGGTTTCCATTTTTGGTTCTTGTGGATTCAGAAAGGAATTTGGGTTTTCGGTGAAAAATGGGCAAATTAATAGGTCTCGGAACTTATATGGTGAAACAAAGACTGAATTTGCAATGAATTTTGGTCTTTTATGTGCAATTGCAGTGTAAAATGTGAACTTGCAGGGTTTTGGCAGAAATTGGATAAATAGTTGTGTTCGGGGAGTGAATAGTGCAAAAAAAGGTGCAGGTAGTAGTTAACAGGTTCTGGGATGCTTCGGCTGCAAGTTTCTTAGCAAGGTGGCGGTTGGAAATCTTAGATAGTTGACCTCGACGTTCTTTGCATGGGAACACTGTTATATGGTAAAAAACAATCAAAATGATATTCATTTGTTTTATTAATAAAGTCAAGGTTGGCGGGGGGTTTTTAGTTTTCAGGTGGATGATGTGCGCGAGGAATGAAATGATTTTTTGTCGTATATGGAAAAGCGTTAGGTGGTTTCATCGCACCACTTTTGGGGACGGGTGGTATTTAGCCAGGAGTCAACGATTCCACAGATCGCTTGACGTGTGGCGGAGGTACGGGGAGAAAACCACTTATGTTGTAGCTCTGATACCAATTGTTGTAGATCTGATACCATTTGTTGTAGCTCTGATACCAATTGTTGTAGATCTAGTACCAAAAATGTATGAGAATAGAAAATAACCCAAGAATAACAAGATCAAAATAGATAGAAATTCTACTTTATTGATCAAACCCTTAAGGTAGGGCAACACCATACATTCACTCCTTAAGGAAGGAGAACACTCCACAAGCCATATGCCTGTTCATACAAGAATACTTCTCTTCCTCTTCCTCTCTCTCCATGTGGAGTCTCTAGCCTTTATATAGGCCTCATACATACAATACCATGCATCATTACCGTGGTTCCCTCATACCATCAACTAATACCATGGGCCCATTACATTATTATTAACTACTTATGGTCCCTTACATGACATGGGTTAACCACCTTATTTATTACTATGGCCCATCCCATTATTACATTATTACCTTGGGTACCACCCTTGGTACCCCATATTATCCCCCCTAGGTATATAACAACTTAGCGATCGTGCGCTAACGCGTGGTCATGCAGGGGTGCACGATATTCATTAAGGCCATCAAATGTGTAGAGCACAATCGGAAAGCTGATGGGAGGCACGATGCAGTGGGGTTTAATAGTGGCGGGCCCAACACGATTAAGAATTTATTAATCATATCAGGGTTGATGTGACTGGTTGGGAGAGTTATTAATTAGTCCGGATGACTAAATTAATCCTCATTAAATGGTGGCGGGATTAGGTTCTTAATCAACTATAGGTTAGTTAATTAATCCCATTTTTTATTCGTTTTATGGTTATACTTAACCATTAGGGCGGGATATGTAATAATTTGGGGTTCTTTCATATTTATAATAATACGAGCGTGGGTAATTTTCCTTTATTTGGGAATTATATAATAAAACATTAATAGTTAATATGACCGAATGAATGGAAAAGCACTAAGTACAATGTTTTCCGAATATATTTCATCATATAACATATTAACTCAGGCTAAAGTATATAAAAGGGTTTTTATGAAGATTTATTTCAATTTTCCTATGTAAAATAGGATTTTACTTAGGAAAATACTTATGAAAGTAAATGAATGACTTTTGGATGGTTTTAAGTGCTTAGGCTTTTAAATTATTGGGCCGAGGGTTCGGTCCCTCCAGAAGTCAGAGAAATGCTCTGAGCCCCTCTAATTTTCAAATGCCTTAGTACTTAGGGGGAATTAGTGAAATTTTAGGGAAAAATGAGAAGGGGAGTTAATTATTTGACCTTTCCTTACTTGAAATGCTTCCAGTATAATGTCTGCCTTGCGCTTGTGATGAAAGTAAAAAATAACACATTTACAGTCAGTATCCATCACATGTAATTCTGCAACATCATCTACCTACCCTACCTACTTTAACCTAACATTTTTCTTCTTTATTAGGGTGCACTTAGACTGAAAAACCCTTATCACACTTTCTTTTCTTTTACATGGAGAAATCTTTCTATATCTAACCTTAATACATCCAAGGGCTCAGATTAAACTGTTAAGCTCCTTTTATTCACTCTACCTATCTACTTATCTGCCAAGTTTAAACAGTTTGGTTGGATTTTATTCTCTACCTCTAAAACATAAAATTCAAATATGAACTAGCCAAGCTTAACCTGTTTGACTGTTCAACAATTGTGGCATAAGTTAACAAGCTGCACACAATTGTTTATTGCACAAGAGTAAAGAATAGTGGAATTTAGACTTGCACACTTTCCTTGGTCCTTCTTCTGGTGGGATTCATTTTCTTTCACTTTTTTTTACCATCTTATTCTTTCCACCCTTTGATTTTTCTTTCAGGGTATACCCTTTTTACATTTTTTTTTTTTTTGAAAATATGGAAAACCTTTGCAACAAGGAAAGGTAGGAACATATTCATAGCTCATCAAGTCAATCATGAAATATGACACCTATTGGTATATGAGCAGAACACCTATTTTAAAAGTTTCTTTGTATTTTTAATGTTTTAGATAGCATTTGTATAATTTGTACAAAATAAAAATAAAAATATTTTGTTTAAAGTGTATAAAGTTTGGAATACAAATTTTAATAAAGGAAAATGTCAATAACATAAAAATGTGGTTACATAGAAATATTTAAAATTAGAAGTTTTGTTTTAGTTTTTAATATATATAATTTTTCTACCACAATGTGTAGAATAGATGTTGACAAGGTATTTTATTAAGACACTCTTTAGTGAGAAGCTCAAAATCTCATTGGAAAACTAGCCATGCTAAAGACTGGTGTGGCCAAGCTAGATGTGATCCCCAAGTGATTTTGAAGCTTTAGATGCCCTTGGGTCACGGTTACTCAAGCCATAGGTTAGGTCAGCCAGTCATCTTAAGATTCACATTACCTAACACACACACACACACACAGATATATAATAATTCTAATTTATTAATAAAAAAAGTGTGTACATTGTCTTTAGATTTCTATGGTTGGGATTGTTGATGACCAACGAAGAAATACCCACATATTTAAGGATTTTAGTGGACATTTTGAAACCAACAACTAGGTCCATATTCAAGACTTGAGGATAGGTGAAGACCATGTCAAGTAATAAAAAATAAAGTGTAATACGTGCCATCAAAAACCCTAAATAAGAGGCAAAGACTAAATAAGTTAGTAGATTTATATAAGTTATTCTTATATAATGAAATTCCTATCAAAAGAGTATATTGTATTAAGTTATCAATATATAATGATAACATATTATAATATATAAGATAATATATATTTTATACCTAAATGAGCTTATAGTAGTTATTTATTTCTTCGAATATAAAAGTATAATTATATTAGTGGATCTATAGCTTGATATTTATTAATTAATTATTATTTTAATATATATATATATATATATATATATATATATATATATATATATATATGTTTTCATGGGCAGAGGATGGCCACTACATCCATGGGAAAATTCAGGCAGATCAACCCCAAAGGTAATCAAATCTCGCTGGCCAAACTAGCAGTGCGGAACCCCAAGGGCATTGTGGAGAATTGACCCCATGGCCTCCCAATTAGCGAGGTACTTTGCAACAAGAATCGACCAGTTGAGCTAACCCTTAGAGCTATTTTTACACTATATATTATACTCAATTGTCTATATATAAATCCATAATATATAGTTTTATAATATTATATAGGTAGCAAATTAATGCACTAACTATTTATTACGTATGTTTATAATATTACATCTAAATGGTCATGAAGGAATAAGGGAAAGAGAGACACAAGGGGAGGAGGTCAAATGACAAGATAAGATAAGGGATGCAAGATGGTCATCAAGGGAATTAATTTTTATTATTATTAGTGTTTATAAGAGGCCACTATTTTTTATTGATCTCGATGTTTTTGTCCCTATTAATAATATTAGGGTGCTTTTTACTCATGACGGATTTCCTTATCCATTGTCTATAATAATGGATTTCCTTAGCAAGGATTTTGGTATTCTCTAAGGTAATATGATGCTTATTGTTCTTTGCATGTTTTGGAATAGTTGAGTTTTTTTTAATCCTTTCACATTTTATGTCCACATTATGATCCTTGATCGTTTCTTTGAAGGAATGCCCAATTTCTATAATATAACATTTATCACACGAGAGTTTTATCTTATAAACACCTTTGAGTTGGAAGTCGTCAATGTCATCTTTCACAGATTTCATCATTTTTCTAATGTTGGTATGAGGTCTAAAAAATGTTTTAATCATTTTCTTCTTCAATACTTTGACAATTCTGTTAGTGTTTCCCTTAAGGTAAGGTAGGTATGCAGTCTTTCGAGGATTATGGATGTTAGCGATACTAAGATTATCATCATCACTTAGATTTTTTTGAAAGGCATCTTTAATATCTTTCTTGTTATATTCAAGGTTGTTAATAATTTAACTAGGTTCTCTTTTGATTAGATTGATGGCCTACTCTAGATATTTTGAAAGCCCTAGAAGCAAAGGTTTTAATCACACAAATTTTTTGTGAGTCTGTATGAACGTGTTTTTCTGTGTGTGCTTTCTTATGATAAACCTTATGATCTTGTTTTCCATCAAGTTTCCTTATGATAAGAATATACAACAAATAAATGCAACCATTGTTTCTCTCTCCATAATGAATTAGACGTATGTTGAGATGATATTATGGCGATGAATAAATTTTGTGAGCTCCTCCTTACCATGTGGTTATATGAAAATGGTATCATCAACACATATATTCCAAATTTTAGGCTTGAGAAGATAATTACTAAGGACCTTGCTTTGAAACTCTTCCACGTAAACATTGTCCACTACTAGTGAAAGTAGACATCTAATTTCTACACCATTAGTTTTCTCATAAAATTCACCTCTAAAGCTAAAAAAAGGTGGATTTCAGACAAACCTCATCAAATCTGGCTATTAGTGTGTTAGCCACTTCTTTAACCACTAGAATTTCCTCCTCTAGAGGAATATTAATAAAGAGTGATACTACATCAAATATAATTATATTATGATTTGGGTTGATTCCTTACTCCTTAATTAGTATAACAAAATCATTTGTGTCCTTGAAGTATGAATCAATATGATCGACTAGCGCATTAAGCGATTTAATGATAAATTTTGAGAGCTAGTAGGTGGGAGAGGCAATAGTGTTAACTATTAGTCTTATCAGAACACTATTCTTATGAAATTTTGGGACTCCATAAATTCTAGGGGTTAATTCTCCTAAAGGCATCAATCTCTTTTTGATACTTTCATCAAGGTTTTAAGGTACTATGGCTTTTTGAATATATTCTATCACCTTTGAAACATGATTACTAGGTGGCTTCATATAACTTCCATTTTTATTTCTATGTGTAATCAATTTTTTATCATTGTCAACTTGATTCATTATAACAATAGCATCACCTTTATTATCTTTCAAGATGACAATGTCTTGGTTTTCTAATGTGCATGTAGTAAATGTTATATCAGAGAAATTGGTCATTCCTTCAAAGAAATAATCAAATAACATAATTAGGAAATAATACTTGAAAGGACAAAAAACTCATCTATTATGCAACATGCAAAGAACACTAAGGATCATGTTACCTTAGAGAATACCAAAATCCTTGCTAGCAAAAACCATTATCACAGATGACAGATAACAAAAGCGCTCGAGATTAAAAGGTACCCTAATAATATTAATATAGACAATGCCATCAATATGAGTAAAAGTTTTTGGACCCTTCTAAACACTAATAATAATAAAAATTAATCCCCTTAATGTCCATCCTGCATCACTTGTCTTTCCTTGTCATTTGACGCCCTCCCCTTGTGTCTCTCTTTACCTTCTTCCCTCACGGCCATTTAGATCTAATATTATAAACATATCTAATATATGGATGGTGCATTAATCTTCTACATATAATATATTGAAAGGCTATATATATATATATATATATATATATATATATATATATATATATATAATCAATAATTGTAAGATTATATATCCATTAATATAATTATACTCTTATATTATAATAAATAATTATAACTTTATTTAGGTTTAAAATATATATTATATTATATTGTATAATATGTTATTAGTATATATTTATAACTTCATACAATATACCCTTTGTATACGAATTTTATTTGGTAATACTGATTTATATAAATATACCATACTTTACATTATTGATTTATAGAATAATATTTATATAAATCCAATTATTCATTTAGTCTTTATTAGCCATTTAGGGTTTTTAAACGACATATTTTACACAATATTTATTACCTCACATGATCTTCATCTATCCTCAAATCTTGAAGCTGAACCTAGTGGTTCTGAAAAATTGACCAAAATCCTTAAATATGTGAATCTTCCTCAATCACTTATCAACAAAGTTTATATATATATAATTTCTAATAGACGTAACAAAATCAACAAAGTTTGTATACATTTATGAATATATATATATATATATACATAATTTCTAATAGGAATATTAATAATAAAATATTTCTTATTATAGGAATATTATGATTACTTTTTTAAGGTAATAATTACATAATTACATAATTATTTCGCAAAAAAAGATTAGTTTTGGTTAAAAAGTCAAAAAGACTCGAGGCTATCCTGGTTGTCAAAGTTATTATTGGATATTAGACTAACTCATTACTATTATCAATCTCCATTATTATTATTTTGTTTACTTTGATAAATCTTTTTGACACGCTCGTTAAAGTATGTCTCAAGAAAGTTGGTTGTGTTGACAGTACATTCACTAAAATAGTCACCATTATTCTTCTTTATGGAGACATATTGTCAATCTAGTAAGGAGCCCCTTTAAACTTCACAAGAAACTTAGAGTTCTAAAATAAATTTTATGGTAACCCTAAAATGTTATTATATATTAATAAGAGAATTCTTGTGAAAAATCTATGGAATCAATTACTCTTATTTTATGCGTGAAAATCTAATCCCAACAGATTCTCAATTAAGGTATTTTTTTCAAGCGTTATTGGATCTTGCAAGACCATTGTTGAGTGCTTAATTCAATATATTTTATTGCAATTAATAACTCCTTGAAGAGTGCCTTGATGAAGGTTAACTAAAGCCTTGATCTATATCTATATATCTTAATCAATTACTCTTATTTTATGCGTGAAAATCTAATCCCAACAGATTCTCAATTAAGGTATTTTTTTCAAGCGTTATTGGATCTTGCAAGACCATTGTTGAGTGCTTAATTCAATATATTTTATTGGAATTAATAACTCCTTGAAGAGTGCCTTGATGAAGGTTAACTAAAGCCTTGATCTATATCTATATATAGATTAAGATTTTAGTCATTGACTGATTTCAGTCATTGATTGAGCTTTGTGTATTTATAAGAATGTTTTAAATAGGTCACAAAGAAAATTTTATATGTCAACCACAATCATTAAAATTTGATTGAGCCTTTATAAAAACCACCCTTGCACCTCATTTAATATTCTACTATAACAACAATGACACTTGTGCCTAGAAGTAGGTGGTTTCTTACCACTTTTTAATATGTTGGAATTTGTAAAATTTTAACAACTAGTAGAAATTATAATATTAGAGTTTAAATTATTATTTTTATATTTTATGTTATAATCTACCAATAGAGTTTAAATTATAATTTTTATATTTTATCTTATAATCTACCAATAGAGTTTAAATTATAATTTTTATATTTTATCTTATAATTTACCAATAGCTATGTTTTATTTTTTATATGTTAGTGTGTCCACAACTTGCATAGCAAGTGTATGGTCGAAGAAATTGTGACCTGGAGCTAGTTAAGCCATCAATATCACCCAAAGATCACTTGGAATGGGCCGCATCATCTCTTAACATGGATGGATTTTTAGGTGTCTCATGTTGGTTACCAAATAGTTTTAAACCTAGGTATCTATTTAGAATGAGGTCCTTTGTAACTAATTGCACTAACGGGATTTGGCATTTACCAACAATTATGTTGGTGAAACTTTATTTTTTTGTTTAAATTTTATCATTTGATAGTAGTTATTATGTTGCAATTGAAATTAAAATGGAAACATAAACATGACTCTTTTTTTCAATTTGTTTAGTTTGAATAATGACCTTACCAATTTTATTTCCAATGGTTTACGAGAAACAATAAATGCTACTAATTTTTTAAATCCTTGGGTAATGCAAAAGGGACTAAAATTTATTGACTAATACATAGTTTAAAACTATCGTGGTCAAACACTACAACTCACATGTTGCTAAGTGAATATAGAATCAAAATAAAAGTATATTTCCCTACATATGACCATTACTTGAACATCATAAAAACCTAGCAATATACTTGTTTATCACCATTTTCCACATGAAATGAAATTTTATTTCATAAATAATTCACAACTCTAATACACTGTATCCTTTAAGAAAACACACTTGTGATGCAAATATGATAAGTGATACAAAAGGAAATCCCTCTTAACAAGCAAAAACAAGTCCTAAACCTCTAAAGTAGAATGAAAATAGATCTTCAAAAATAAAGTGGTAAGAAAAAAATGTATATTTGATAAGCTTCCCATCCTTTTACTACATGTTCCCTTTTGTTGTCACTTTTTACACTCAATTTCTCACTTTATTCTTTTGCTTATAATTCTACTTATTCTTTTCCTTATTTTTTTGTCTATCATTTGGTTTTATTTCCTTGTGACTTATCTCAACAATGCCAACTTTTTAGTATGTGAAAGGACAATGACTTGTTTCCTTCATGCCACCAATCCCTAGGAAGTGAAAAAACCAAAATTTCTTCGGTGTTCATGCATTTCTTCTTGTGTAGAAGTGGTCTTGTATATTTGGGCTTCCAAATCACCTTATAAATGTTAAGTGGTGACTAAGGACTCCACTCATTTTATGGTTTTATATTCTTTTTACCAAGTGTACCTTTTTTTTTTATGTTTTCTCTATGTTATTGGTGACTTTTGTCATCAACTCACCATTTCACTTCATATTCTCCTCATGTTTCATTCAATTCTTTGTCTTCTAAAACTTCTACATATTCGAACAACATAAACATTTTGGTTTACAAAATATTGATAGCTCATTTTCTCTGTGCAACCTGTCTTTCAGAATCTTAGAAAACCAATTTTTTTTTGGTCTCCTTCAAATCTTCTTCCTTGTGTATGCGTGGGTTTGGGAATTTGAATTTCCAAGTCATCTAAAAAATGTAAAGCAGGGACATAATCCTCTCTTTATTTGACAAATTTCTTGTCTTGTTACTAATAACTACTTGATGTTGTCATTTCCTTTACCTTGTTGATCACTTGTATCTTCTCCTTGTCATTTTGCTTCGTCTTCCCCTTTTGTTTAATTTAATTATTTGTCTTTTTAGCTTGAAAATTATCTAGACAACCTAAATTATTTGGTATGTGGAAAAAAAGCATTTCATTTTCTCCATATCAATCATCTAAAGGAAGTAGGGAACCCTATATGATTTGGTATCCTCACTTCTTCCTTATACATTGGCATGTCTTTGAATTTGGGGTTTCAAGTCATCTTAGATATGTAAAGTGGAAACCAAAACGTCTCCTTATTTAACACTTTTATTGTCTTTGACCAAACAATCACTTGTCATGGCCTTATCTTCACCCTATTGGCCACTATGGTATTCTCCTTACTATTCCACTTGCTCAATCGCTTGTGCTACAATTATCCTGTTATGTATTTTCCTTCTGAATTATCCTTCCAAACCTAGCATTTTGTAATCTGGTAATGCAAAAATATGATGTTTCATTCTCTCCATGTTGATTTTCTCAAGGAAGTGGATACCAAAAATTCATTTTGTCACATCACTTCTAACTTTTGCATGGGTGGGTTTACTAAGAAATCCCTTATATAATCACTCCCTACACCTTGTTGGTTACTTTGATCCTCGCCTTTCCATTCTAGTTGGTTCTCCCCTTGTGTTTTATTTATCCTTTTTTATTCTTAGCTTGTAGTTTATCTTCACAACCCAAAATTTTTGTTATGTTAAAGGGAGGAAACTTGATTTCTCCATGTCACTCATCAAAGTAAGTGGGAAAATACAAATTTATTTAGTCTCATCATTTCTTCCTTGTGCATGAATTGGCTTGTGATTTTTGGAATCTAATTCATCAAAAAAGGTAAAGTAATGACTAAAACCTTTCCCTAATTTCATAATTTTCTTATCTATTTACCAAGTTCTTAGTTTTTTTTTCATTTCCTTTACCTTGTTGGTAAATTTTGGTTTTCCCTTTTTATGGTTAACATTCCCCTTTTGTTTTATTTAGCCCTTTCTTTTCATGTCTTTAAACTTATATTGGTAACTCAAACTCTTTGATATATGGAAGGATGGGAACTTGTTTTATTTATTCCATTCATATTGAGGAAGTGAAATAGTCCAATTCATATTGTCTCCTCATTTTTACCTTGTTGATGGGAATTCTTGTGGATTTGAGTTTCCAAATCATGTAAAACTATTTAAGTGGTGACTAAAATCTCTCCTTATTGGATAATTTTATTGCTTTCTTTACCAGGTGACCCCTCATGATTACCTTTCACCCTATTGGTTTCTTTGTTCTTTTCCTTCCATTTCACTATGCCTTTCTCTTTCACTTTTGTTTAAACATATCTTCTTTACTTCCAAGTTATCTTTGAAACATAAAAACTTTTGTGTGGAAGGCTAGTAGCCCATTTTCTCCATAGCACTTATGTGAAGGAAGTGGGAGACCAAAATGTTTTTGGTCCTATAGCTTCGTCCTAATACATGGGTAGGATAATGTAGGAACACATGTCATATCAAAATATTAAAATGGTGACTAAGAAATTTACTCATTTTACATTAATATTTTCTTCTTCTTTTTTCTACCATGCACTTCCTTACGCTTTCCCTTACCACACCTTTATTCATTGTTCTCGACTCCACCTTGCCATTCCACTTGGTCTTTTCATTTTGTTTGATTTACCATTTGTGCTTCTTACCTTGAAACCTATCACAACAATGTAAATTGTTTGGTATGTCGATGGGTGGTGACTTATTTTCTCAACTCACTTGTCTCATGGAAGTGGGAAAAATAATTATTTTGGTTTCCTTATGTATTCCTTATGCATAAGAATTCTTATGAGTTTGGGTTTTGAATTCCTTTCAAAAAACTAAATTCACAACCAAAGCATATCATTATTTGAAATTTTTATTGTATTTCTACCAAGTACTCCCTTGTGTTTTCACTACCTCTATTTTGTTACTCACCATTTACTTTTCCCTTTGATTATCCTTATCATTTCCCTTGTGTTTCATTTATTGCTTTGTATTATTGGCTTGTGACTTATCTTGGAAACCTCCAAAAAAATGTATTTTGAAGGATGGAAGCTTATTTCATACTACAACATGTCTAAATGAAGTGGAACATTCAATTTGTTTCATCTCCCTGCTTCTTCCTTGTGCATAAACATTCATGTGAATTTGCGCTTTCAAGTTTTCTAAAAATAGTAAATTGTTGACCAAAACCTCTCTTTATCATTTTATTAAGAACTCCCTTATGATTTCCTTTTCTTGGTACTATTGGTCATTTCAGTCCACTCCTTACAAATGCTTTGAGATTTTCCCTTCTATTTTATTTATCCTTTATTGTTATCTTTTTGTGACATATCTTGGAAACCCAAAAATTTTGATGTGTAAGGATGGTGGCTCATACTTAGAAGGCCACTTATCTCAAGAAAGTGGGAAACCTCAAATTCATTTAGTCCTCATGTCCTCCTTGTGCATGGGGGCCTTGAAAGTTTTGTCTTATAAGTCATCTAAAAAAATTAAAATGGTATCAAAAATCTCTCCGTCTTTTAAAATTTTCTTGTCCTTTTTCCATGGATTCCCTTGTACTAGAGTTATTAATTTATTAAATCAAATCTATATAATTCATCATGGTTACATGTAAGTTGTATTCTAGGCTAACAATGTTATTTATGTGAAAAGTAATGTTCTAAATATACTTTTGTTTTTCCTCCCAGATACCTCAGGGATGTGCCTTGTTAGTCCCATGAGTGGAATTATATGCGTTACAAATAATTTTGTTTTCTCACTGCACAATTTCCTAACCATCTAGTTTTAAGGTGACACATGGAAATAGTTGGGACAACATAAATTGAGAAAACATTGCACTAGTTTTGTTTTAGAGTACTCATGATTCATTAGAGATCGATGAGTTATAAGATGCACATATTCTTTGGAAATTATTGTTCATTTATTTACATATTTAAATTTTAAAGTTTTACTTCATGAGAAGACAAATATTTTCTAATATATTCTTTTGGTATAACTTGTAGATGCACCTGGTGGAAAATCTTATCTTCCATCTCCTCCACCATGCGCGAATGATGTTATAGTGATTTACCTAAGGGAAATATTTGGACAATAAAACTAGCTAGTTATGGATATATAATCCTTTTCAATTATAGTTCTACTTAGAAGTTGGTTTTTGTGATTCTTGGTAGCTATGAGTAGAATTTGATGGCGATATATTAGAGGAAAATATCACAGAGTTCCATTTTCAATATTTTTATTATGATGATGAGTGAGTTTCTCACGAGAGATAACAAGGATGTGGTGAAAGTTACAATAGAGGGATCTGACGTGAGTTGTATGTTATTTTATGTCCCTCCTAGCCATTTAATGGGCCAACCAATTAAAATAAGAGACTTTAAAATTAAGATTGCAACATTGTATGTTTATGATAGATTTATTGTGGCATGGAATTCCACCACCATGATAAGGTCACATTGTAATTTGTGACACACACACATGCTAAGTCTGTGTTACACATGTATCATGATTATACCAATGCACCACTAAATTTTTACGGTCATGGTAGCTACTGATAGCAATGTAATTCCTATTTCTCAAGAGTATGGATGAAAATACTTAACTAATATTCCTCCCTATTTTATTTGGAATAATATTCCAAGTTAAGATGTTACAATAATTACAATGTGCTTTAAAGGACTTTTTTTCTTTATTTTTTTTGATCTTCAACTATTTTTCTACTTTGTTATCTATCAACATGAAAAAATATGAAAACTAATACTCTATTGATAAAATTAAAATATACATTAAAAGATTATCCATCACAGTGATAACTAATAATTGAAACGTATATGATATTATAGACAAATTTGGAAGTAATTCAATCAAGATTATATTAAACTAAAGAAATTCTAGAAATATCTAACAAACACATAAATAAATGAATCAATAAGGAGATACAGCAAAATAGTTCTATGATTCCTCATTCACCAAAATTAACAAATATTTACTAAACTTTCTAGCAATTTATTCATGCACATAGAATAACATTAACTACAATTAGAAATTGTTACTATAAATACCCGACATATTAAATTGTTCATAAACTAATCCATTAAATAGGTGAATCCATATAGAATCACAACAAAATTCCTTAGCTCTTGTAGATATTTAGAATTAAAACATTCGAAATAATTATCTAGAAACAATTACAACATTACTTTATGTTGCTAGGTATAAAACAATCCCCCATTTGTTTCTAAAATAACTAGGGACCTTATTAAAATTTGTTTTTTTGACCTTTTTGTTTTCATATGTAAAGTATTAACAATATTTGTTAATTATTTTGTATGAACTCCTTGTTTTCTTCAATTTCATAATGTCTACTATAACATCTTTAAAAAATATGGACTCCATCCCTATCTATTCATCAATTCGTCATCTGCCTTATCCATTCAAGTGATATTTATTTTCTTCTTAGGATCCCTAGATAGGAATATTAACCTTACCATTTTTTAAATGAACTAGATCCGTCACAAAATTCCATTTTATCATATCTTATTTGGATTTTGCCCCAGATATCTACCCATTCGAGTGGTGAGCCCTGGTATTGCACCAAGAATGTTGCAACTCCCAAGGGCTCCTCAAATCAAATTATCAACCTAGTGTTCGTAAAAACTTCAAGGTGACAGTGCTATATGCATAACAGATAGGATTCCACTCATGCCACCCTCAATTATGACATTAGATTAAAAGTGCTCATAGATCATTCCTCCTACTAAATTAGAATGAAAGCTTGTTGATAAAGGTATAATTAGAAATTACTTCTAGCTATGAGAGTGTAAATTCCATTGACTCAGATTGTAAATTCTAACTAATCAACTCATGAAGGGACAAAGGCTCATCTACTTGTAGAAAGAAAGATATTTTAACTTGGGAAATCGATCAAACTGTGAAATCTACCTGCAGAACGGAAGCTAATTTATCTTGCATAATTCATCAAAACTACCAATAAGAATTTCATGTACCATCTCCCTAGTTCACAATTTCTTGTAAATCATTAACCTACTTGCATCATACTTGTGATAAAAATACTAGCTCTACTATGTTTTTGCAGTGAAGAAATGGAAGGGTTGGAGTGGCCTAGGAGCTTCCCCTGATCATAAAATCACAGTTGGGGTTCATTATTCATCTAAACTATGAAAATATGAGGTGAGGATAAAAAATTGTGAAGGAAAGTGATGTTACAGGTTTTCTATAGGTGATTGCTATAAGAGGTGTGTAACACTCTAGGAAGGTTTGTAATGCTACAAGAGGGCATCTGAGTGTCTTTTGAAGGTGGAAATGATGTCTTGAAGGTATGGAGAGGTGGATGGAAGTTGAATAAAATGGAGGGAGGTTGGTTTGAGCCCCTAGCGAAGATCAGGACTGCTGACACACCTATCTTGCATTAGGATAAGTGCTGTCAGTGTACTAGGCAAAATGACCTATAGAATAGGGTTTTGGGACAAAATTTGGAGGTGGAACGAGAAGATGAAGGAGCTCAAGATGGAAGTGGTAAAGGTGTCCTTCCCTGTAGCTCAACACAACCCTCAAATCAATCACATGCATACATCCATTAATCATTAATCAAAGGAAATAGATTATGATGGAAAAGATGAGTTGAATTTAAATAACATCTAATTTATGCCATAACAATCATTTAATCACTAAACTAACTTCTAAGATATAGAAAGAAAATGTAAAACATGACAACTAACACTAATATAATTCCAATAAATCATAAATACGGTATTTTATTATTGTGGCTGTGAATCCTTCCACTCATTCTCCCACAAGAGAGGTGATATAGAGGCTGCAACCACAACCTTTTTTATAGATTAATCTCTATTAAAGTGCAAGAAAGTTTTAACTGCTTGGAATCAAGAAGAAGCATCAGTAAAAACAGAGGGATCAAAGCCTCTAGGATGGGCCCAAACTGAAATCATAAGTACAAAAAGAGGGAGAAAAGCCTCTAGGTTGGGCCCAAACCCAAGGGTCTCAGCCCTTTGAAACTAACTCTGATGCAGCTTAAAATCCAACTTCTCATTTTCAAAGAGTCCAAGTCTAATACATCACATAAAATTTTAAAGTAAAAATGTCAAGCTTGAAACTCAATTGCTACACCTAGTTGAACAAACACTTTGAATCCTAATGAGCTCTTCTTCTAGTTTATTTATACACAAGGGAAGCTGAAGTAGCTCCCTTGAAAGTAGGAGCGTTTCCCTCCTTGATATCGAAAATGGTGTATCTTATCCCTCTTGGTCTTCACATGGACTAGGAGTCACTCGGCTACCAGTTAATTCAAACTGGTGAGAGAGGATATTATGATCCCAAAGCCAAGTTTAGGGATTTAAACAGATGCACAAACACCCTAGATTCTCTCCTAGTTGTCATCAAGCCCCTACAGAGTAATAGCCTAAAAAATACTTCATTTTCCTACAATTAAACCAATTTAGGCCACATACTATGAAAAACACCATTTACTCCTCATACTAAGAATAATATAACAAAAAATGTGAATTAATGTAAGAGAAGGATAGTTTTAAGGTTGGAGGATGGCATATTGATCTTCAAAATACACCTATTGATGGGAATGATCATCGCCCCTTTGCTACAGGTGTTTCTCATCCTGTAAGAAACTCGTTCGTCTATGTGAAGCTCTTTCATGGCCCTGGTGGCCTCCCTAACATCCCAAGGCTCCTCATATGGTGTGCCCTCTTGTGGGTAAAAAAGTTCATTCCTCTCTATCTCTATCCACTCCTTCTGCTCTTTTTCATCGTCTTTTCCTTCTTGTAATCCTAGGAGTAAGGGTGGACTAAGTTTGAGCCCTATCCACCTAATTTTCATCCTCTGCATGATCTTCTTGTACAGTGGTGTTCTCTCAAAGGCATTCTTTATCCGTTAAGGGGAGTGATATTCTCTTATCTGTAGGTTGTGGGGTAAGGCATGCCACCTCGTCTAGCAAGCTTGCAAAATTGTTGTTCCGAACATCCTAAATTTGTCTTCAAAGTGTAGAATAGCTTGCTCCTAGGTAGAAAATTATTTGGGTGCTAAAGAAACATCATTGGAGATGAGGCTATGATTCCTAATGATATCCATAGGGCTCACTGGCTCTACTCTGAAATATAGTGGTCCCTTATCCTCTTTTGTTATTACCTTCTTTTGCTCGTCATCTTGAATCTCCTCATGAGTCATCCAGGATGTTAAAGCAGTCAACTGCATATCTCCCAATCTTGAATTGATATCCCAAAAAATCATATTGGTCAAATTGAGGTTCTTCGTATAAAATTCAACCAATTTTTCCCTATCTTCCATGTTGGTTTGGTTGCAAAACTCAATAAACGTCTTGTAGTCTTGAAAAGGCAGAGATCCATATTTTGCCAAAGTTTTTAATTGCAACTGCCACCACTGTTCTTTGAGAAAGATAACATAATAATTTGATGGTTGGCTACATTGCAGGGCTTCCATAAAGAGACTTTCCATGGTGAAAAGTTGTGTTTCTTTCTCATGCAGCCTCTCTCTCAACCTAATGTTTTATGCTTGTAGTTGCCCCTTCATCATAGACTCTCTCGTTCTCAAATCACTTAACTCTTTTCCCATTTCAATAAAATTCTCTTCCATGAGGCATACATCCTCCACATTCTTAGATTTATAAATTTTCATCCACTTGTGGGTTATGTATCTCTCTATCTCCAACTCATAAAGGAGTGGGAATGCAAATTTTTCATGCATAATCCTTCATCCTTCAATAAATTTATAGTAGAACCATAAGCTAGGTTGTGGGCTAGTTTCTTGGAGCTCTTTTAGGTATTTTCCAACTGTATTTGATGTGGTGGCTCCCTTTAGTAACTCTTTCTTGTGCTCCTCTAGATTCCCCTATTCTACCTGTAACATAATCTTCCCCTCCTATAGAAAACCTTGTCTCTTCTATAGCAAACCCTGATCCTCCTGTAGTTTCTCCTTTTCTTCTTTCTCAAAGGCAGATTGTGTGCTTGGCTTCATGATGGTGACTGGCCTAGTGGTAGGCCTACTCATAGCTGCTATAGATGACTTGGTTTTACTTTTAAGAGGAGTGACCTCCTCTATCTTTCCTTCACTTGGTCCTATTTCTTCCTTTTGACTTCGTGACTCATTAATAATTATAGGAACCTTTGTAGGATTTTTTGGTTTCCCTTGTCTAATTTTAGTGTTCTTCCTAGTTCTGAAATACATTTGACCGGGTCTTGATTAATTCCTATGGGGCTTAACACGAGTGCCCAATCTAGCTGATGTTGCAACTACTTCTTGTTCAATATATTCCTCTCCTTAGGGTGGTGAAGATTCCTTAGGGCTTACTCTCTCTTCTCCTTTCCTCTCCCCCTCTTCTCCTTTCATCTCTGCTTCTCCTACCTCTATCTCTGTTGTCTATTTTTCCTCAATTTTTGTTTCTTCTTCTTATGTTCTTGTTTCCTTTTCCTCCTCTATATTTACTCCTTCTTCTTCCTATGTTTTTCCTTCTCTTCCTATAATACTAGAGGTTTGAGTCGCTCCTATTGTGATGGTTTGTGTTCTTATGAAAGTCACCCTATCCATGTCCACAAATTTGTTCCATATGATAGGGATTCTAAATTTGTTTATAGCATCCACCATTATCAACTTGATGAGACCATGGTGAGATAACTGTCGGTTTTTTCCTTCCCTCTCCTTCTGACTCATCTTCATGATTGACTATAGGAGGAAATGAGGTACACTAAGTCTTCGAGGAAAGGGTAATTTTTCCTTGAATTTCAACCCCTAGAGTATCTTGAAGTGGTAGGCATAAGCAACACTTACTCTCCCTTCAAAAGATATATATTTAAGGATGTGGTAAGCTACCTCATCCCAATGGTAAGGAAAACTTTCTCTTCTCACTCCATTCTTATCTTCTACGAGCTTATCTTTTGAAAGGAAGAAGTTTTTCCTAGATGTGACACTTACTTTCTTGTATTCTTTACTCCATCTAATTCCTAGGGGCAAGGTGGTCACTCTGCTTATGTTTTCAAGACAAAGCGATATGGCCAACCCTCTGATAATAATTGTAGCATTGCATTCCTCTTTAGAGTGTAATGCCATGCCAAATTCATGGACAAGATCATCATCATACCCCTTCAACAACTCAAAGAAACCCAGCCACTGGTGTCTTCTGAAGATGTCAACTACAGGAGGGTGTTGGTGAATTATCATGGTGTCTAAAGGTTACTTATATTAAATCCTCCCCCAATTTCTTCTCTATTACTCCTTGATTCTATGTAGGTATGGAATTCAATGAGTTTTCAAATAGTGTTAGTGGTGAAACAGTGGTAAAGTGCTTGTTAACAGTGAGGAAGAAGGTTGGCTCAAATTGATATCAACCAAACTATTGTCTTTTCTCTTAACCATAGAAAACTTCAAAAATACCTCCTACTAATCAATTGACTATTATATGCTCTTAATTTTAAGCATACTTCTCATGCAATTGGGTGGAGAATCAAGGAAGGAGGGTGTCACTTACTTCTTGTCAAAGAAATTGTGGGTGTGCATGTAGTTTTTGAGGCAATGTCGAGCCACTAAGAATCCATTTTATCCTCACAACTCATCTTGTAGCTCCTATTGGCCCTCCTGTACAAATTACATGCTTTTCCTATAGCGATCTCCTGTAGCACTCGCAGCCAGGGTTCAAAACTCCTCGATGGCACTCTAGGTTGATCGATGCACTAGATCATCCTTCCTCTACCTATTTTTGGAATGAGTGATGGTGCAAATGAAGTTAACTAGCACATAATATCCTATTTTGGTTAAAATCTTAGAGTGCGATAGTCACTTGGCCTACACAAGTTTCCTATTTTGGACCGTTGTCCCCACTCATTGTAATCATTTCTCTCTCCTCGTGATTATCACCCCACTCTTCGAGGACACCATTTCATTTTGAGTTGATATTTCCACGTTGCATGGGTAACTTAACTCACACTTGAATTTACTAGTCGATGGTGGCCAATTTCACTGGACACCTCGATCCTATTAAAACACCTTTTCTCTCGCAAAACACATTTTAGTCATTTTTATGCAGAGTGAGGAGGTTAGGGTTTCCATACCTAATCCACTCTATGGACTGAGCTATTATATAGGTTTGCATGCTGGATTCGGACCATATATAATTATGATCAAGGGAGTTGACCTCATTGACTTATTTTTTGTGCATGTCTTCATTCTTGATGATACCTTGATTGTTGATTTTTATGTGTGTGTGCAGGTGCCTCTTATGATGTACATGATGTTGCTGTTGGTGGAAATCGTCCCTAATGATGATGAATCTCTTCATAGTTGCAAACAAGGCTTGATTACCCCATTTGGTGGTGGGGAAAAAATGATATTAGTGATCCCTATTGTGGCTGCATAGATTGCTACAGGAGGAGTTTCTTCACGTAGAAATCTTTTGATCTCCCCTTAAATTCTTTGGTTTGCATGAGGGAGATGATGACAAGATATAATGATATGGTTAGATTCATTAAGGATTAGTGTAGACATTGTAAAAATAGAGAATAGTGGCTTCTATGTCTTTTTTAAGATAGGATAGAGTGGAAAATTTCAGCAAATTGTTGGCAAAATGGAGTGGATGGGTGATGGACAGATGACGGAAAAATAATAGGATGATACTATTTATCATTTCTCATAGTCAAACTGGTCTCTTTTGTTTTTCACCTCCTCATATATCACTCATGTATCTCCACAGGCGCCTCCTGTAGCATTACATAACCTTTTTGTAGCAACAAAGATCCTTCCTGTAGCATCACTAAGAGGAGGTGAAATTTGGATTTCTTGATGATGGGATGGTGGAGAGAAAGAGTAATATGAGTGGAGATGATGGATGCGAGATGTGTGGATGGAGGGATGTATGATAGCTTGTAGGTTTTGTCCTGTACCCATGAGATCTTCCACCGTGTACAATTATGCAAAACAAGGGAAAGGTTAGAATACATGATATAAGCTTCTTCCTTGTTCTTCATTTCCCCTTTATTTTTTTTCTTGAGACACACGGGGTACCTCAGAGGAGGTTTTCAACCCACATGCCTTCCCTAGGTGTCTTAAGTGAGGTTTTCACCTAGGGATCTTTATCATTTTTTTCTTTTCCCTTTTTGGCTCTTGAGATGCCTCAGAGAGGTTTTCAACCGTGGAATTGGCCTCAGATGCCTCATAGAGGTTTTCATCAAGGCTTTTTTATTTTTTTTTATTTTATATTTTTCAAAATTCTACAAATTTTGTGGACTGGAAGCCATGAAACTCCCAATCACATTTAATTCCTCCCTCACTCAACTGATAAATTCTTCCTTTGACACAAGTATTCTATATAGCTTAAGCTTATAACCATTTACAAGTAAGGGAATTCCTTCCTCACCAATGGTTTTTATCTAGACAGATCCATTTTCATGACACTTTTCTGCTAGGTATGGACCCACCCGTCTTGTCATTAGCTTCCCGTTAAAATATTTGAACATAGAATCATATAACAGGGCCCAATCCCCTTCTTGAAAAGTCTTTTTCCTTGATATGTTTTTCATGTTAGACCTTCCTTTGCATTTGTATGACTTATGTGTGTATGATATCTTGCATTCTAAACTCATCTAAGCCATTAAGTTGGAGAAAGCTTTCTTGTTATGATATGGTCACATCTAAGTCCAATTGAGCTGCTATTCTCAAAGTGTTGTATTTAAACTAAATAGAAAGAAAATCCTTCTTCCCATAAACCAAATCATATGGAGTGAATCTAGTGGTGGTTTTCCAAGCGGTATTGTAGGCCAAAGTGACCTCTACTAGTCTGTTTGCCCAATATTTCTTGTTGTTGCTAACAACCTTGGTGAGGATGCTCTCCAATCCTCTGTTTGTGCTCTACTTTCCCATTTGGTTATGAGTAATAGGTAGTGAATGTCTTGTGCTTGATATGGTGATTCCTCATGATATCTTCAATCAAATTGGGTGTGAAGTGTGCTTCTTGATCAGTGACTACCTCCCTAACTTGTAGAAGATGTTTTCTCTTAAAAAATATGCCACTTTCTTCCAAGTTGTTGCTTTCACTTCCTTTGTCTCAACCCACTTTTTAAAGTAATCAGTGCACACAGTGATGTATTTTTTTGTCCTGATGGTGGATCAATTGGCCCAATTAAATCCATCACCCACCTGTCAAATGTCTCTAAGGCCACTTGAGGTTGTAGGGGCATTAAATCCACGGTTGTGGTTTTTCCCATCCTTTGGCACTAATCACATCTAGTGGTGTATCTCCTTGCGTCTTGATGTGGAGTCAGATAATAGTAACCATCCTATAAAAATTTAAAGGCTCTCCTTTTTGTAGAAAAATGAATTCCACAAGGTCCATCATGACATGCTCAGAGGATGTCAAATACCTTCTCTTCTCTTACACATATCCTCAATATTTGATTTGGTCCCAGTTTAAAAATATTCCCCCAATCCAAGTGAAAGGAGATATTTTTCTTACAATCTTTATTTTCTCCCTAGACAATAGATTAGGAGGGAACCTCCCAAGAACCAAGTAGTTTTCTATGTCAGTAAACCACTAAGAAAGAACTGATATTGAAAAGGGTGCTCATATGGGAGTTGATCATCCATCATCTCTTCATTACCTGCACACAAGGCTAACCTAGACAAAATATCTACAACAACATTTTCTTTCCCTGGTTTGTCATTAATATTCAGATAAAATTGTTGTAACAATAACAACCATCTAATTATCATAGAATTAAAATAAGGCTTGTTCATGAAATATTTAATGGTTGCATGATCAATATGAAAAAAAAATGGTATACAATGATATAGTGCCTAAATTTTTTTAAAGAATGTACTACAACTAAGAGTTTTTTCACAGTGATTGCCTAGTTCAGCTCAACTTTAGACAAATTCTTACTAATGAAATAAATAGAATATGGAAAATTATCCTATATTTGTCCCAAGGCTCTACCCACACTTTTATCTAATGTACCAGTATGGATATGGAAAGGAAATGGCCAATTAGGACCCCTTAGGATGGGTGCAGTGGTGAGTTTTTCTTTCAACACTTCAAGGGCCTCTTAACAACTATTGGTCCAACAAGAATACGAATCTTTGGCCAATAAACTAAACAGAGGTGAACATCCTTTGCTAAAGTATTTGACGAATCTCCTATAATACTCAGATAGTCCCAAGAAGTTCCTGAAATATCTTTTCTTCTAAGGGGTAGGGACCCTTTTGATGACGGAAATTTTATTTGGGTCTACTTGTATCCCTTCTTTGGATATGGAATGGCCAAGTAAAATCCCCTCATTCATCAAGAATTCACATTTCTCAGGGCTTAGAGAGAGATTCATTTCAATGCATTTCTTCAAAACCTTGCACATATTGGAGAGAGCTTCATGGAAGTCACACCCATAAGGAGTGAAATCATACATGTATATTACAATAGAACCATGAATCAATTTAGAAAAAATACTCAAAACTTCCCTTTAGAAAGTAGTTGGGGCATTTCACAAAAAAAATGGAAAAAATATATAAGCAAAGCTACTCCAAGTACATGCGAATGTAATCTTATCTTGGTCTTCGAGGCTGATATGGATTTGGTTGCATCCACTAAATCCATCCAAGAAGGAGAATAATGTCTTCCCTTCTAAGCCATATAGGAATTTGTCAATGAAGGGTAAAGGAAAATGGTCCTTCTTTGTAGCCTTGTTGAGTTCCCAGTAATCAACACAGATTCTCCACTTCCTATTCTTCTTAGTAACTAAGATAAGAGGTGACACCCACTGACTATCTGAAATGGGTTATATGAACCCTGCATCATGTAGCTTTTGTAGTTCTTCTTTCATAATGTCCTGAAGAGCTGAGTTCATCCTTCTTTGGGTTTGGGACATAGGCTTTTTGTAACACCCTCCTCCCAAATCTACCCAAGCAGTTGGCCTACCTTGGTAAACATGTGAGGAGAGGCTACTATGATTTAATTCAACCTCCTATGCGACCTTAAGGAAATGGAATCGACGGAAACACAACATACAAAACTTCCACATCATCTACAAGACCCCTGAGAACCATGCCAACACTTCAGGCAATTTGCTCCTAGGTCCCACTGATTTTTTTTATCACTTGACCATTGGAATCTCTCATGCTATGGGCATGTTAATGTCCAGGGACCTCTGGATGCTCTCACAGGCCTGCAAGCCAACATCCAAGAACCATTTTGTCTAGTTCTGTGCCATCATCCCTAGGATTTGAGCCACATTTTCAAGCCTAGAGCCCGGGTCACTTCCCATGATGGAATTGAATCTCCAAAGAAGTAAAATAACAAGGAAAAAAAGATGCAAAATGAATTAGTTGAACAAGCCTTTAACTAGATGCCTATTATCCCTGACATGCATTTCATCAATCATATCACAAACATGTAATCTACAGGTGTAAACAATAGATTTAAGCATAGTGATCTTCTATTTATCTAAGAATCACTAAGAACCATTGTTCCCTCATGTCATTTGTTGCATGATCATCTATTAGGTCATAGATACATTGTCCATTCATTTACAAGTAAAAACATGATGAGAGGCATACATAGTTGTTGTCATAAAACATATACATAACTAACATAGTAACAACAAAAATACCATAAATACAACAATCATAGAATCCACATATAAACCAGTACATTTACAAATAAAAGCGAAAGGTATGAATTTCTCATTAATGAATGTAGAAACCAACAAGGGATGGGACTACCAAATTCCACCCAACCATAGATTGACTCAGCCAAATCCGTCTTTATCCAATCACCCCCTTGCCATATTCCAAGCATGAATGTGGGACTCATAACCAACCGAAAGGAACCAAATAAGAATGGGTGCTACCAAAGTTATCCACCTACATCGTGAGTAATTTGAGTGCCTCATAGTCTCTCAGGAGTCACCGTAATCCACAATCTGATCTAGGGATCACTGATCCCTACACCGTGACCCACTCTCCAATCTCTACTGTACATCCCATCCCAGGACTACTAGGCCCAATGAAGAGAAATCCACCTCTTGGCTTTACTGTATATCTCGCCATTCACTGCCAAGTATTCGTAGGCCTACCGAGGCACACAATCTTGGCCTTACCATAACCCATAGTCTCACTCAGGAGTTACTAGGCATATGACTTACCGTGATCCATAGTCTAGTTCACCGACCACTACGCAATGTGTTTTTCATTTTGGAGATCCACCTCACTCAACTTTGAATCCATCAATAATCCATCTCAACTGAAGTATGAGAACCCATCTCATCAAAGCTATCTAGAAATGGCAAGGCTAGGCTAAAAACATTGTCACACCTAACAAAACCAATGTCATGATAGATAAGAACCACATGCAATACCATGCTTGCAAAATCTAGTAAGGAGATCACACATGAAAATAAATACTTGCAAAGAATCCATTGTAGCTAATTGACCCTGCTTTTCCTTACTTGATCTTTGCTTCCTATTGCCTTCTTTGCCTTTCATGATCCAATGCCTAAGTGTTGTAAGAAAAATCTAAGTGTCCAAGAGTGAGAGAGAGAGAGAGATAAATGAGAGACCTTCAAAACTAAACTGACAAAAAGTTACCAACTCATCCTTATAAGCATTTTTATTAATGAGGCCTCTATTTTCTTCATTTTCCATTATTTTCCTTCAATATCCTCCTCACATGAAATCTATGACCTTTCACCTTCCTTTTCTCCTATTTTTCATTATTTTCATATATAAATGTTCCAAAATTTCCATTTGCCTCTCCAAAGCCTTAGCCATCCCCTTTGCCAATTTCCTTAGCCATAATAAACCGAAATGAACACCCACTAGGATGTTTTTTCCGCCATTCAGCTTGGAATACATGTCCCATCACCATGGTCTTATATATTTTTTTACATGAATTTTCACCAGGGCTGTTACAAAACCCTCCCCCTTGGGGGAACACCATCCTCAGAGTTCAATGACACATATAACCAACAAGGATATTGAAAACAAAACATATTTCCCATGGAGCTTTATAACATGCCTCATTTCAGTATTTTCAATGAACATATGCTAAAGCATGACAAACATACCATGTATTGGAGCTTTATAACACAAATCATTACGGTATTTACAATAATAACCACATATACACACATACACATTTTCTACAACCAACAAATAATCATATTTCCTATGGAGCTTTATAAATTGAGCTCGATATAATATTTACAATAACACACACATATGCACATTTTCTCAAACAAAAACTAAAAGGGTACAATTCCTGCATCCCGAACAAGGGAATCCAAAGGCTCATACATCCACCCTCAAAGTAATACTAGGATTCACCTCCTTCCCAGGAAATCCATAATCCATTATAAGGTCAAATTTGCATCCAATGTCCCATGCTATAATCCTGTGCCACTTTTCCTCTCTGTGGTTACCGGCTCATTGTTCTAGGGGCACACTTCCAAGGTGCATCTGATTCCATCTGGTAATGCTACTAACAAAAAAATATATATATATTCTTGACCTTCCCTTATATGCTACACAGTCCCTCGGGCAATCGAGCCACCCCCTTCCGTGCAGTCAAACGCCTTCCAAGTTTCGCTAGCACCCCCATCCCGGGCATTCCATCCCTTGACAAGGCTTCCTTTCATCGGAAGATACAAAAACAAAGGCATATACCTACCTCAAAAACATCATACCAGTCATAGAATCCTCATGGAAATCAATGGAAACTATTTGCTACTAGTGTTCCATAGTGGCCCTACTCCTGAATACTTTACCATCACACTGCTACCTGTTCCAATTTCTTTGACTCTTGTTGTCAAATCTTGTAGTCAATTTCAACGAGTAAACCAGGCATTTTGATGCTTCCTGTACCAATCACATACCTTCGATTAGATTTAAAATAAATTGAAACAAGTTCACATGATACCTCATTGGCAGGTCGTCAATAAGGTACACTTGCAATCCTATTTACTTCCTATCACAACAAGTCAAACAAGCATCTTTGACCAGATCATCATGTATAAACATATCACATCAGGTTAGCTCAAAATAAAATTTTCATAGATGAACATCATAAATCGCATGTAACCATCATAAACTAGAATCGTATATCACATGTAATCACCATAGACAAAAATCATAAATCACATGCATAATAAAACTAAAAGAAACTAATGATACTTATCCTTCAATTGGTCCTTTCCTTCTACCTTTGTCTTTACTCTATGCGCACATAGGATCGGGTGCCATACCCAAGAAACACCCAATTCCTTCTCCTCAACCATGTACACGTACACATAGTGTACATCCTACACATACAACCACACACAACATACAACATCATGCAATACATGCACCTACACCTGGAAACACATACATGCACCTACACTTGGTGTATGAAACAACACAATACATACATACACCTACACCCATTGTATGACACAACATAATACATACATTCACCTACACCCAATGTACAACACAATACATATACGTACAGACTATACAACACAATGAATACACATGTCATGGTAACATGACTACATACTGCACATACAGAGTACCACATGCCCACAACACATGATGTACAACATGCAAAAAATACAACACGTACACCAATACCATATGTACAACATGTACTCAGTACCACTTGTATACCGCACCACCTGCACAATGTGTGGACAACATCACATGTACACGACACCACCTGCACAACATGTACAAAACACCACATGTACACTACACCACCTGTACAATGTGTACATGATACCACCTATACATAGTACAACATGCACGACATGTACATGACACCACATGTACACAACATCACATGCATGACATGTACACAGCACCACATGTACAACATGTACATGGAACCACATGCTAACGACATCACTTGTACAATCATGCACACAACACCATATGTACATAGAACCATATGTACAACATGCACACTTAACCATATATGCATAACACTGCATATACAACATGTACATAGCACCCTATGTACACGTCATTGCATATCTAACATGTGCACAACACCATATGCACACAACATCACATGTCCATCATGCACACAATACAATATGTACACAACACCTCATATCCAACATGTATATAGCACTATCTATACCCAGCACTGCATATGCAACATTCACACAACACTATTTGTACCACCTTTTACATAATCATTGCATAAAAAACATGTACACACACTATATATACACAACACCACATGCACACAACATCACAGATGCAACATGTACACATATACAACATATGCACAAAAATAGTACCTCACATCCAAAAGCACACTCTCTCTACCAAGAAACCTTTCTTTCAGTGTCTTATCCATGCTTGTATGAAAATGTCATAGACCACACTTCTTGCATTTCATTGATGCATCCTTCGGTATATCCTTTTCGTAACACAAACATAATATAATAACATAATATAAACTCATAACCACATGATATTGACCTAATAGATTTATCAAGACTACTCCTCCTAATTTATTCCTTGTAAGACTTGAAACCTCTTCAAGCCATTCACATACATAAGAAATCATTCTTCCACAAGAATGATCCTTCATTACCTTGTAGGACAGTGACATATATACATAGATACATATACATAAATATTAGCATAAAGCAATCATGATCCATGATGACCCTTTCAGACTTGACATACATACATAAATACATGTATACTTATATAAACATAAATATAATCCTGATAACAACATAATTACTAGATATCATAAGGTCAAGGTTAAGATAACTCCCCTTATCCATGCACATAATGCGCAAGATTGAGAACAATTTTTCCCAACGTATCCAAGGAATCTTACATATCAAGTCCTTTTACTTTACCCTTTCTGGCTACCATTCCTGTGACTACCCTACCATCGTCCATTTACACCAATGGACATAACTAGTCCAACTGGTTGTCATACTCTTGCCTTTAGCCCTGATACATGCACAAAGCTTCATTACATGTTGGGTTTCATTAAACTCTTCCCAAGCTCCACTAACTTCCTTATTCCCCAACCAATTCCCAAGACTCTCTAAACAATAAAGGCAAGACCGAGAATCAAACAAGAAAAATACCATGGAAAACAAACAACAATACGACACCATAAACAAAGTGGCATGACCATGCACAATACACACACAATCAAGCACAAGAAATCACCAAAATACCAAAAGCACAAGACTAAAAACAAACGCCATGACTCAATCCTCATGGTTCCCAATGCTTCCAAGGGAAAGTTCAACCTGAGCCTTCTTTGAGATTTCAGGGGAGCCTCTTTTCCATGCATTCCCTTGCATCATACTACCAACAACACAGAATTGTCAACTCATAAATAAACATAACAATACACGGGTTACCTTACCTTTTTATGCCAAGAACATTGCTTGCAACTAAACACATCCACACCATCTCTCAAGGGACTCCAATTCCCTTGAGAGATCCACCTGTAACCAGAGACCATATAATATACCTGTCAAATACATGTTCATGGATATAGCATATATCCCCATAATTTCAGACAAAGTCAAGTTTGAGAATACTTCCTGTATAGCCAAAGTAATTCTTGTCAGATTCCTTTCTTTTAAATTTTTACTATGTTGGAATCGAGGCTTACCATATGTTGTCACATCACCCAACTTTTAGTTATATAAACACATCAACTATTACCTTGTCATGCTAATATGAATCATATTTCCTGCAACTCTTCACACATACTCATATTATGCAATTCATTAAACATTCAACCAAATTTTAAACACACCATGTTAAATAAATCAACTAGACGACATAATAGACAACAAACACTCAAACATCAAATAGACGTAATAATAAAACTGTCAAGCACAAAGTAGATGACATAAGAAAATTCATTCCTTAATGTATCTAAGGGGAGGAAATCTTATCTGTAGAATCAATCTAGATTAGCACGGTATAACTTCACAACATATCATCTCCAACACAAATAAGATCATGATATCCATAACAGTAACCAACTAACATGTTCACATCATAAACTCATAAAATATTTGCATTCATGCATACAACCATAGGTTACTATCATTCATGACTATCTGACATGTGTATATGACTAAACTAATCAACTAGCATTTATAATGTATGTCACCATAACATCAATAGAATGGATGACATGCACATAACCATGATGCACATAAAAATACTTGACCTACATAATTGCGTGCCCAACATACAATCCTGTGTGACGACATGTTCTTGCCTCAAGATCCAATGCTGCAACTTCACTTTAAAGATCTGCATCTCCTGCTCTATCTCTGCCAACACATTAGCATCATAACATGCCAATAGAATCATGATGACCTAATTGCATTAAATGAACTCACAATGCATGTTTGACCTACTATACATTCATAACTATAACCGTGACAATTTATAGACACTGACATGCATATCAAATCCATAGACAACCATACATTCAGGAAGACACATCCCACAACAACACCATCAACCTTCACATGGTGACATCACTACAACAATGATCAACACCATTAAATTGCAAAAAACATGTGGAATATGAGCATAAGGAACACATATGCAATCGACATGAATACATGACGAACACACTGCCGATCCAGTCTGAGGGGTGAACCATGCACTAGTATCACTCTGTAACACAATCCTCCCACATCTACCCAAGTAGCTGACCAACTGGGGTAAACATGTGACGGGAGGCTACTGTGATTGGATTCAAACTCCCATGTGACCTTAAGGAAATGGAATCGATAGAAGCACAACACACAAAACTTCCACATTAGCTGCATGACCCCTAAGAACCATGCCAACACTTCAGGTAGCTTACCCCTGGTTCCCACTGAATTGTTTTATCACTTGACCTCCAGATGCTCTCATGTTATGGGCATGCTAGCGTCCAAGGACCTATGGACACTCTTACAGGCCTGCAAGATAATGTCTAGGGGCCATTTTGTCTAGTTCTGTGCCAATATTCTGGGGATTTGAGCCACCTTTTCAGGCCAAGAACCCAGATCACTACCAAGAATTGAATGACATTTTTAAAGAAGTAAAATAACATGAAAAAAATGATGCAAAAGAAATTACTTGAACAAGCCCTTAACCAGACCTGTACTAGCCATGACTAGCATTTCATCATACATATCACAAACATGTAATCTACATGTGTAAACAACAAATTTAAGCATAGGGATATTGTACTTATCTCAGAATTAACAATAACCATTGTTCCCTCATGTAATTTTTTGCATTATCATCTATTAGGCCATAAATACATTGTCCATTCATTTATAAGTAAAAACATGATGAGAGTTGTACATAGTTGTTGTCATAAGACATATACATAACCAACACAGTAACAAAAAAAAAAACCATAAATACATCAGCCATAGAAACCGCATATAAACAAGTACATTTACACATGAAAACCAAAGGAATGAATTTCTCTTTAATGAATGTAAAAACCAATCCGGGATGGGATTACCACGTTCCAACTGACCATAGATTGACTAAGCCAAATCTCTCTTCAGCCAATAACTTCCATGCCATATTCCAAGCTTGAATGTGGGACTCATAACCAACCAAAAATAACCAAACAATAATGGATGCTACAGGAGTTCTCCACCTACACTATGAGAAATTTTAGTTCCTCCTAATCTCTCAGGCTTTATCGTAATCCACAGTCTGGTATATGGATCACTGGGCCCTACACCGAGACCCACTCTCCAGGCTTTACCATATAGCCAATCCCAGGACTACTACTCCCAATGAAGAGAAATCAACCTCTTGGATTTACCATATATCCCTAGATTCACCAGTAAGGATTCCTAGGCCAATTGAGGCACACAATCATGGCATTACCGCAACCCACAGTTTCGCTCAGGGGTTACTAGGCTAGTGGCTTTACCGTGATCCATAGTCAGGTTTAAGGACCACAGGTCATGTTTTTTTTTTATTTTGGAGATCCAACTCACTCAGCTTCGAATCCATCTAGCAATCCATCTAAACTGAAGTATGATAACACATCTCATCAAGCCTATCCAGAAATTGTAAGTCTAGGATGAAAACACTTGCACACCTAGAAAAACCCATGCCATGAGAGAAAATAACCACATGTAATACCATGCATGCCAAACCTAGAAAGGAGATCACACATGCAAATAAATACCTACAAAGGATCTTGTTTCAGTTGCTTGATCCTACTTCCCGTTGCTTGATCTTCACTTCCTTTTGCCTTCTTTGCCTTTCGTGATCCAATGCCCAAGTGCTCCATGAAAACTCTAAGTGTCCAAGAGAGAGAGAGAGCCGAAGGGGGAGAGAGAGAGCGCGCGAGAGAGAGAGAGAGAGAGAGAGAGAGAGAGAGAGAGAGATTTGAGAGCTCTAAAATTGAACTGACAAAAGGTTACCAATTGATCCTCATAATACTTTTTGTTAATGAGGCATCTATTTTCTTCATTTTCCATTATTTTCCTTCAATTTCCTCCTCGCATGCAACCTGTGACCATTCACCTTCATTTTCTCCTAATTTCCATCATTTTCATAGATAAATGTTCCAAAAATGCCATTTTCCTTTGCAAAGCCTTAGCCATCACCTTTGTCAATTTCCTTAGCCATAATAAATAGAAATGAACACCCACAAGGATGTTTTACCCACCGTTCACCTTGGAATATATGTCCCATCATCGTGCCCTTATATATTTTTTTACATGAATTTTTACCAGGGTTGTTACACTTGCATCCCTCCTTGTTGTAAATATGGTGGGTAAAAACTGAGGTATGCACACCATTCATTTCCTTATAATCCAAAGAAAAATCATCCAAGTGTTTCCTCATCACTTTCCACAATTCTTCTTTCTATTTGGCCGAGAGAGAAGGGTTGATATTAAAGTTATGGATGGGCCAAATATTGACATGGTTTGGACTTGAGCCAATATGGCATAAGTAATTCCAATTATCACTCCCACATTCTTTCATCAAAATCATAAATTGGTATGGGAGTGGGAGGTTGATTCTAAAGGATATGGTCAATGAGGTCATATTCATCAGGTTTTCCCTCTCCTAAAATAGTATCTAGAGAGTAGATTCGATGGGGGGTGGTGTGATACAACTCGTCTTCTTCCTCCTTTTCTAACCACAAGGGTAAGTCATAGTCAATAGAAGGTTGAGCAGGAGGATACAATACCAACTGTTTAGACAAATGTCCATTCTTAATGGTCATGGTCCCAACACTACAACTAATGTAAGCATCAATAGTGGCTAACCATGGGCTTCCCAAGATGAGAGGATAGCCATTAAACTTGGTTTTGGACTAGAGAACCAAGAAATCAGGTAGATACTCCAAGATTCAATGGAGACCATAACATCTTCAACAACTTCCTCAGGATCTACTATGGATATGTTTGCAAGTTGTAGCACTATGGCGGTATTTCTTAAATCCCCTTGGAGATTTAGCTTTAGAATGGTTTCCTTAGTCATCACATTGATTGTAGCCCCAATATCAATTATGGTATTACAGACTATAAGTCCATTAATGCGCACATCTACTACTAGGCTTCCAGTGTCTAGATATTTATGAAGAACACCCTCCCAACGATAAAATCATATAATTGCCCAACAACATTTATGGTGGGGGTGTCTCTTTTTCTTCTCCCAAGACTTTTGAAAAACATTTCCTTGATGAGCTTATTATAGATGGGAACATATTTAATAACTTGGAGAAGGGATATCTTAAGACACAAAATATTCAATTCTCCCAAAAGTTCAAACTCTTTCAGGGTGTGTTGGCTAGGGTGGATCAACCTCTTAGGAAAAGGAGGTTGATTGACTTGATGAGCACTCTCTTCCTTCTCTTCTTCAAGCTCTTCAGGTGGAGAAGGTGGGTGGTTATATAGAAGCACTCTCCCAGACCGAAGGTTGACCTCTGTGATTTCCACAACATAAGTAGGATAAGATGTCTCTCCACTATAGACCTATTGTGATTCTTGTTGTTTGAGTTTGGGTTTGGTTTAGCAGCCATTTGAGGTTGCTTAGGTGGAGTAGGATGAGTGAGCTACAGTTGATGTTTGGGTGCAGGTAGTGAATTAGGAGGCTGGTTAAATTGAGGCCTCCATCCTTGTGATGTGTTGCTCCATTGAGAATATTGAGGTGGATATGGATGAAAAGTATAGTTGACAGGTTATAGAGGATATGGAGGAGCATAAGGGCAAGAAGGAGGTGTGGACCAAGACAGATGACTGGAAGAGTACCAAGGTTGCAAAGGTACATTATCATTCAAATTATATTAAGAGTAGTGTGCACCTTGCATTCCTTGTTGATATGGCCGAGGTCCTTGAGGTCTTCTTTTATCGATGAAACAAGGTTTCTATGACCCCCCCTTTGCCCCTTGATATACAAATTTTAGTCCTAGAAAAGAAGATATTTTTTCTATTGCATGATTTTTTTGACATACTAGGCATACCTCTATGACATTCAATGAAAACTCATTCCTATGATGTCTTTTGGTGCATCTATGGTAGAAAATGGCTTGTTCCATTTCTGCTTCCTCCTATTTTCTTTTGATTTGCATGGTATCCATTTGCAATTCAAAGGTATGCAAAATTTCACTCTTGAAATCCTCCAACATGTTACCTATCTAATTCTTAATGGATTTTGTGGAGGGAGAGGAATTGATCAAGCCTTAACTAGCCCTACCCTTCTTCCTGACAACCCTAGAATGATTCTTGAACATAGTTTTGATGTCATCATAGGATAACTAATAGATATCTCTTCGAGGTAGCATGTTGAGGGCTTCCAACATATCCTCCCTGATCCCTTAGAGAAGAACTAGCTTGAGTGATTCAGGATCAAGGGTACATTTCACTCTCCTATAACTGAGTTAAAATCTCTCATCATAGTCTTCTAAGGATTCATTAGGTCCAAACATAATCCTAAATATTTCTTCCTTGGTTTCATTGGACCTATAGTAGTCCTTGTACTTTCTATTGAAGGCGTGTTTCATTTGGGCCCAAGTAGTGATGCTTCCCCTAAGCAGACCCATAAACAAGTGCAAGGCTGCCTCTTTAAGGGTAGATGGGAATAAATTCAACTTCTCCTCATCATAGGCATAGTCATAGGTCTTATAGACAACAACAAATTCAAACATGAAGGTATCATGATCCTTAGAGGTTAATCCATCGAATTGTGGAAGGGAAGTAGGGCTTATGTTCTTCATAAGGAAAACCTCATTATCCTTGTTTTCAACCATAGTTTGGGTAGGTGAAGTGAGTTCTTCTTCTTCCCCAATAGGTTCTTCAAAAGTTTTAGGTTGCTCACCTAGAGGGTCTTCTAACTCCCCTGTAGTCAGAGAGGGAAGCTCATAGTCACCAAAGGAGAGTGAAGGTTGACTGTTTGAGGGTGTGGGGGTTATTGGTAAGAATTTTCCTTGATTATCCCTACTCCTATGAGGCATCAAAGAAATATATATATATTTTTTTGCTTTTTCAAAAACTGTATGCAAAACAGAAAACAATGCTTAAGCAGAAACAACATCTACTTAGATACCTCCCCGACAATGGTGCCAAAAAGTGGTGAGCCCTGGTATTGCAGAAAGAATGTTGCAACACCCAAGGGTTCCTAAACTCAAATTATGAACCTCGAGTTTGTACAAAATTCGAGGTGATAGTTCTATATGCACCACAAAAAGGATTCCACTCATGCCACCCTCAGTTATGACATTAGATAAAAAGTGCTTAGAGACCGTTCCTGCTAGTGAATTAGAATGAAAGCTTTCTGATAAAGGTACAATTGGAAATTACTTCTGGATATAAAAGTGGAAATGCCATTGAATCAACTTTTAAATGCTAACTAATCAATTCATTAAAGGAAAAAGGATAATCTACTTCTAGTAAGAAAGTTATTTTATCTTGCAAAATCCATCAAACTACCAAATCTACTTGCAGTAAGGAAGATAATTTATCTTGCAGAATTCATAAAACTATGAATCAGAATTGCATGTACCATTTACCTACCTCAAACATTCTTATAAATCATTAACCTACTTACAACATACTTTTGATAAGAAAATTTAACTCTACTATGTTTTTGCAGTGAAGAAAATGAAGGGTTGGAGTTGCCTAGGAGCTTCCCCTGATCCTAAAATCACAGTTGGGGTCATTATTCATATATAATAAGTCAAAGTTGTAGTGGGCATCAAAATCGATGAATTAAGGTGATGTTATAGGTTTGCTACATGTGATTTCTACAAGAGGTTGGTAATGATACAGGAAGGCCTGTAATGCTATAGGAGTGCATTCAAGTGCCTTTTGAAGGTGAAAATGATGTATTGATGGTATGGAGAGGTGGATGGAATTTGAAGAAAATGGAGGGAGGTTTGTTTGATCACCTATCCAATCTTAGGACTTCTCATAAGCATGTCTTGCACTAGGATGAGTGCTCTCGGTGTACCAGGAAAAATGACTTATAAAACAAGGTTTTGGGACAAAATTTACAGGTGGAAAGAGAAGATAAAGGAGCTCAAGATTGAAGTGGTAAATGTTCCCTTCTTTGTAGATCAACACAGCCCTACAATCAATCACATGCATGCATCAATTTATCATTAACAAAAGGAAATAACTTATGATGGAAAAGATGAGTTGAAATTAAATAACATCTAATTTATGCCATAACATTGATCTAATCACTAAACTGACTTCTAATATGCATAACAAAAATGTAAAATGGGACAACTAACACTAATATAATTCGAAGAAATCATAAACACAATATTTTTTGACTATGGTTGTGAATCCTTCCACCCATTCTCCCACAAGAGAGGTGATATAAGGGTTGCAACCACAATTTTTGTTTATAGATTAACCTCTACCAAAATGCAAGAAACTATGAAGTTCTTGGAATCAAGATGAAACATAAGTACAAAAAGAGGCACCAAAGCCTCTAGTTTGGTCCCAAATGCAAGAGTATCAACCCTCTGAAGCTAACTTGGATGCGACTTAAAATCAAACTTCTCATTATCAAAAAGTGCAAGTAGAATACATCACATAAAAGTTCAAACTAACAATGTCAAGCTTGAAGCTCAATAGCTACACTTAGTGGAAAAAAACGTTGAATCCTAATGAGCTCTTCTTCTAGTTTATTTATTCAAAAGGACAGCTAAATAAGCTCCCTTAAAAGTAAGAGTATTCCCCTCCTTGATCTCGAAAATGGTGGACATTATCCCTCTTAGTTTTCAATTGGACTTGGAGTCACTCAGTTTCCAATGAATTCAAATTGGTGAGAGATGATATTGTGATCCCAATCCAAGTTTAGGGAGTTAGGGAGGTGGTCCCCCCCCCCCAAGCCCCCCCTCCCCATAGATTCTCTCCTAATTGTCTCCATGAACCCCCCACATAGTAGTAGTCTAAAAAATGCTTCATTTTCCGAGAATTAAACCACATTAGGCCACAAACTATGAAAAACACCTTTTACTCCTCTTACTAAGTATAATATAACAAAAAATGTAAATTAATGTAAGAGAACGATAGTTTTAAGGATTGAGGATGGCATAATGATCTTCAAAATATAACTATTGATGGGACTCATCACTGAGCTCACGCAATGACCAAAAGATACATACTCCACTCCCTTGGTGACTATATTTCCTCTAAAACATTTTAATTAGTAACTAAGTTCAATTATTAATCATAATTAATTAATGAGTAATGAGGAATCCACCCATTCATCCATTTGTTAGAACAAGAAAATTTCACATACTTTGCACCCTAGGATGACCAAATGATGCATTTAGTACTTGATCATTTTATTAGGTTAATCATGTATGTTCATCATGTTCAGGAGTTAATAAAGGAAAATATAGCATTTGAATCCAATACATGGTTACTACCAGTTGTAACTCTTAGACCATGGATGCCCAAATAACATAATAAAGTTTTTTAACATTAGTTAAAGTGGTCTTATCCCTTATTAAATGAAAATCAAAGTTAAAGCTTCAAATCCAACCTCTCAGATAGATAGGTTATATAAGAATGAACATATTAGAGCCCCATAGTCATGCTACATTGTGTTGTAGTGTAGAGCCTGGGAACATCTAAGTGTGATCTTAGTTTGTTTTTATGTTAATGACCTTCCATATAAGTCTACACCTAAAGTAATCTATCATTAATTTTTGGACTAAAAATTCAATAAAATAATATAGATGACCCAAGATTGTATAGTAATAATATTCATGTGAATGCATGGTTATGAAATTACCTTGTAGCTTTGTCTTGAATCTAATTCTTGTTTCAGAAGTTGAGTTTAAGATCAAAGATCATGTAGTTTATTTTCCCCTATAAAATGTCACAATAAATTAAAGTACCATGAAGAACTATTGTAGTCATTGAATTAGTATCTAAATCATTTTAATTGTGTATTAATTTATGTGTTGAATGAAAATACACTAATTAGAATCTAATTGATGTTTATTATGCCATTGAAAATTTGTGCATCATATGCATTCAATATTCATCATGGTTTTTCAAGAAAAGTACCAATATCATACATGAATAATATTCAAATTGAGCACTAAGTTATGTTAAAATGCAAATATCTTTTGAGAATGACGTTTAAGGGGAAAACTATCAACCATTAACATAATTCTGTTGGGTTGAATTTCCACTAATCATAAGTTGGAGCATTCATGAACCTTGGGTTTGACATGAAGAGTTGAAAATGTTGGTGAGGGTGAAAAATGGAGAACAAATCATAACATATTTAAAGGAGCAATTAAGAATTCCTTTAAACCTATCAAAATCTGGTGGATAGGTGAGCAGTTAAGAGTTCGACTACTAGAAAACACAATATTTATGAAAATTTCCATTTCTTTTAAAACCCTCGTAAAATATATCAAAGAAGTCAAGATACTCTTTAATCAACCTTGATAAATTTTGCAAGAAAGTAAAATAAGCCATCATAATGATGTTTGAGTTCTCTTAAGTTTAACAATTCCATACCACGATCACAACATAAAAAGTTTACTATACCAAATGACATGAAAATTGCAATAAATTATATTTATATGTAGTAAAGCTTAAAAATGAGGTGGTTACATGAAATTGCACGAAAATAAGATAGATAGATCAACCTTAAATGAATAATTCCTTCTCTGAATAGCCTCAAAACCTCACAACAATTCTAGAAAATTTTTGATAGAGTTTCCCTACCATAGAGAATTCCTCCCTTCCTTTAATACGAAATTGAGGCCTCTATCCAGGCACTTAAGAGACAAGATGTTAGATCCTATACTACTAGTGTAACCCCTTATTGTTATTAGTACAACCCCCTTATTATATTGTTGTGCCCATGTAGTCCCCATATTGTTATTATTGCGCCCCATAGAAGCCCACTATTGTTATTATTGTGCCCCATAGAAGCCCATTATTGTTATTATTGTGCCCTTACATTATTATTGTTATGTCGGCTCTAATTATATTATGACCCCTTAGACTCCTATATATAGAAAGGAAATATTTTCATTTGTATCATCCAAGAATTGTTCATTTATGTAATGTAAAGGAGGTTTCCCCCTCAAAGAGGCTTATTTATAAGGCGTTCATCTATCTTTTGTATCTTTTTGTGAGTTGGGTTCATAACATTTGGTATCAGAGATTTGGATTCTAGGGTTTTGCTGCTCCAAATAGGTCATCATGGAGTTTTCGCTATAATTTTTTTCTGTGATGTTTTAGAAGCTAAAAAAAACACCCATTTGAGACATCACGTTGAACCTTGGGTTCGAATTTCATATTTTTTCTCGCTATATGTTCAGAGATATGATCTGAGGAAGTTAGGGTTTTTGCAAGCTCCAGAATTTCATCTAAAATAGGTCATCATGGAATTTTCACTATAACTATTTCTCTACGAAGTTTTAGAAGCTAAAAAAAAAACCATTTGAGAAGAAATCGTTCTGAATCTTGGCTCCAAATTTTAGATCCTGTCATCCTATATTTTCGAAGATATAATATATGGAAGTTAGGGATTTTACAGACCCCCAAATTACATTCCAAATAGGTCACCTTGGGAAAATCATCATAACTTTTGTTCTAAGCATCAGATTGAAATTTCGTAAGAAGATTTAGAAAGAGGACTTCCTATAGTTTTCTTTATATCATATTTAGATACTAAGGTCGAAAAAATGAGACGTGGCACGTCATACAAGTTTTCTCTACTGAGCTAGTCTATAATCAGGTCATCGTGGGAGATTTGGCATAACTCTTTCTTGGATAATCAAATTTTGGTCAGACTTGCAGGGCTAGAATGAGGCCTTCGAGAGCTACTAGAGGAATAAATTTTAGAACTTGGAGATCTGAAATTATAGAGTTACGGTTGTTTCAAGATCGAGCTCCTAAAATCAAGAAAAATCAAGATGAGGAAGTTTGATGGCAAGGATCCGGCAAATTGGATACTATAGATGGAGAAATATTTTGATCTACATGGTGTACCACTGTTACAAAAGGTATGTATTGCATCTTCATATTTAGAACAAGATAATTTTTTATGTTATAAAGGGCTTTGTTCTTGTAAACCACTTGTTACATGGTCAATTTTCACAGAGGAAATTATAGCACATTATGAGAATACAAAGAGCAACACCTTCTTTAAAGCAACACCACAACACTTAGAAGAAAAAAGAGAAAAAGGGATTTATCACAAAGTGGAAAGAAAAGTTATGGCAACAAGGAAGTCTACCCCTCACAACTATAAAGATGGAATTGTTGTTTTTCCTAGCCTTCCACAACCTACAAGGGTTACACCACAACAATTGGAAGAAAAAAGAGAAAAAGGGCTTTGTTACAATTGTGATAAAAAATACATTAAAGGTCATAAGTGTGCTAAGAAGAAATTATGTTACATTTATTGTGGAGAGAAGGAAGAAAAGGATCAAGAAACATCAAAACAAGAGTATATACACCGGGAACCAACCCCGGAGAAAGAAGAAATGAATCTGACCACATCTTTTAAAGCATTGGAAATAATTACTACTCCTCAAACTCTTAAGATAGAGGGACGTATCAAGGAGAAAAAGGTTCAAGAAGTGAAAGACCACATCAAGAAAGAAGAAATGAACCCGACCATACCTTGGAATGTAATGGCCGGAATTACCACTCCTCAAACTATCAAGATAGAAGGACATATCAAGAAGAAAAATGTTCAAGAAGTGAAAGATCACATAGAGCATCAAGAAATGAAGTTGACCATATCTTGTAATGCACTGGAAGAAATTACCACTCCTCATACTCTAAATATAGAAGGACATATCAAGAAGAAAAAGATTCAAGTAGTGAAAGATCACATCGAGCATCAACAACAAGTTCTCCAACTTTTAAAGGATAATACCACTTTGATGCAAAATCGAATGAAACAACATGCAGATAAACATCACAATGAAAGAAGTTTTGATGTAGGCAATTGGGTACTTTTATGGTTACATACATACAAAAAAATGTCCATCAGGAAAGCTATTTATGAGAAGGAAATGTTGGCAATACCACACACACTTAAGAAATGGCGACCTTACCTAATGGGAAGACACTTCAAGGTAAAAACAGATCATGATAGTATTAAATACTTTTTAGAGCAAAATTATCCACTGAAGAGAAATAAAAATGAGTCACAAAGAGGTTGGGTTATGACTTTGAAATCATCTACAAAAAGTGGAAGCAAAATTTTGTGGCAGATGCACTCTCAAGAAAGGATGAGGATGTGGAAGCATTGTTGTGCGCCATTTCTATTATCCAACCAGATTGGATAAATGAAGCAAGGTATGAATGGAAGAAGGACGAAGAACTGTGGCCACTCATTCAAAATTTGCAGAAGATCATAGTTCAAACATTATTGCCAAAACTTGTCGAGGAAGGAAAAATCATGTTGGATCCTGGAGCAATCACAGAAACAAGAACCTGACAGCTACAAAATCGATCAATTTCAGAGTATCTCATCAAGTGGAAGAGCTTACTAGCTGAAGATTCCACATGGGAGGACAAGAATTTTATACAGGAGCATCAAGAACTACTCAAGCGTTAAGGACAACACCTTTTGAAGGAGAGGGGCATGTTAGGTCCCTATACTACTAGCATAACCCCTTATTGTTATTAGTACAACCTACTTATTATATTGTTGTGCCCATGTAGTCCCCATATTGTTATTATTGTGCCTCTATATGTCGGCTCTGATTATATTACGAACCCTTAGACTCCTATATATATAAAGGAAGTCTTTTCATTTGTATCATCCAAGAATTGTTCATTTGTGTAATGTAAAGGAGGTTCCCCCCTCGAAGAGGCTTATTTCTAAGGCGTTCATCTATCTTTTGTATCTTTTTGTGAGTTGGGTTGATAACACATGACCTCACCCTAGACCACTAGTGGTATTTTAAAATCCATTAAGATTATTTAGAAAATTTACATTTGTAATATAGCTAACTTCTTCGAGAAGTTTTTTGAAAGATCTTAAAACTGTGGAGTGGGTCCCTTTAGATTTTTTTATAATAGATATTTATTCTCTCTCTTGGTTGTATGTAGGGCTTCTATCTCCTTGGTTGGCACTGAAAAAGATGAGAACTATTTGGGATGGCTTCCAATGTTAGTGTTAGGGCAAATATTGATTCTAGATACAACTGTTTAAGTTCTGTCTACGATGATGAAGGACTTGATATGGAATTTGCTTCTACTAAGGCTTCTTGTGATACTGGTGAAAATCCTCATTCAGTATCCCATTCATAGATGTCCATAAGGGTCATCCACTCCCTAAAGTATGGAATTTCACATGACCATGACTCTCTGATAGCCCCTTCCAACATATTAATGTCTTCATAATCAATGGTCTAGTATCATGAAGGCCTTGAGCTAGAAATTGCTTCTTCTAAGGTTTCTTGTGATACTAGTGCAAATCCTCATTGAATATCCCATTCATAGGTGTCCATAAGGGTCCTCCGGTCCCTAAAGTATGGAATGTCACATGAAAAAGACTCTCTGATAGCCCCTTAGCCCCTTCCAACCTATTAATGTCTTCATAATCAAATTTTCCTTACTCTTTGAAAATACTCTTCAGCATGAACAAAACTTTATAGTGATCACCACATAATTTCACATTATCCCTCTTGTGAAGGTTATAGCCCTTTACTCCAGAGCCTTCTAGATCATCTCTGATTGTGGAAAAAAGTTTCATGAAGGAATATTTGGAGTATAGGTTCCCATCGCTACCGAAAAAGTTTGCAAATTTCTTTTGGTGCAACATCTCACATTTTATTTTGACACCTTCCATTTCTTTAGTGAATTTTTTCACCTCTTCCCTAGCCATTGTTCTGATATACACATCTGCAGTTGCTAGACATGGCCCTCCTAGTATTAGAGGGTGTCCATCCAACCAATTTTTGGGGTTGATAACTAGGAAGTCTACTGGGTATTCCTAGGAGTCCACAAACACGATAATGTCTTCTAGAGTGCCTTATGGTCTAACAATCAATATGTCAATTACTTCCAACATAATATTGGGTCGTTTAAATGTTGTAATTCCAAGGATTCCACAAGTTTCGACAATGAAGATATTTATTGTAGCTCCTAAGTCCACAAGGGTGTTTGGAAAGTTATGACCCTAAATTTGAATGGTAACTACTAGGTTTCTAGGATCGTCATACTTAACATGTACTTGATTCCCTAGGATAAGGTCATAAAGTGTTCCTAACACATGGATATAGGAGGGTCTTTTGGTTTTCTCCAAGCCTCCTAAACACATAGTTCTTCAATAGTTTTGGCATAAATTGGAACATCTCGAATAGCCTAGAGAAGAAGAATTTTAAAACATAAATTTCTCAATTCCCCTACAAGATCAAAACCAAACTAAACTGATGATTTAGTTACAATAAGTCTCTCATGGTATGGTGGAGCAGCATCTGTAGTTGTAGCGGACTCTTTTTGTTTCACTAATTTATTAGGCTTTTCTATTTTATTGACAACTACGGGTGATGAAGAGTGTTATGTTAAAGGATTCTCTTCGGTAATGTTTTCGTTGTCCATTTAACCCTGTTTCCCTATATCATTTTCTAGGAACATCATTTGACCATATCTTAACCGTAGATGATTACATTCGAAGGAGGTGGAGTCATACTATGGATTTTCAACAATTTTCAAATACTAGACACGTCTATTATTACGATTAGGATTTGGCTAGGCAGGCAGATGAGGGCGTAATGCAGGTGGAACATTTGGGGACAATTGGAGAAGAGTTTGTAATAGTGCTTGCGACTAAGGTAGTGTCCTGACAAATGGGTTGATTGGCCCCATAAGGTGTTTCCAATTTTGAGACCACATTGGTCCCTTTGTGCAGGAATTTTCCCAATGGGATGGGTATAGGTTATTTCAAGAATTTTCCCATGGGGGTGTAGAATATTGTTGATCAAGATGTGAGAGCCCAACGAAATACTAATGTTCCCATGGCAGTGTAGAGTACGATTGGGATTTCCATGTGGTATTAAAAGGTTGATACCACTGTGGTCAAGGAATCTGTTGTTGGGTATACTTTCAAGAATAAAACAAAACAGGACCTTGGATTGCACCTAGAGGGCTTGTTCACCACTGTGGTCATTGCACCATAAGGTATAACGACTCATGATCTTCCTCTGCCTCCTTTAACATAGCTTTCAATCCTAGGAGCGAGGTACAATGTTCATTGGAGTGATCTTTGGCACATATGGCACATATTTTGACTGCATCCAATGGGCACTCTTTGCGACTATGCTTCTTTGGGCATTGAGGGAAAAAATGGCTAAAACTTGTTTTGCCTATGCTTGTTTTTGTTTTACCTACAAAACATCCAAATATGTAGTTAATGTACTCAAAATATTTAAATTCTTCGAGGAGATTACCAATCTCTGCCCGAGTCACCCCTCCTCCTATAGTTCTCCTAGTTCTATTTAGGGGGTCTCAAACTCGGGATTTGGTTCGTGTACCTCCTCATGAGCTCCTAATACTCCCATTTACAATGTCATCATATTCTTCCTTAGAAATATCACCTTTTCCCATTAAATAATGTGTCTCTATCCATTTATATTTCATTCCTATAATGAAAGAAATTTTTAGGGCTTCTTTAGGTAGACTGGTATAAGGTTATCTTTGCAGGTTGTATTGGAATATTTCGATATATTATTCTAAAGTCTCATCTTCTTTGGTCATAGTTTTAAATATTTTTTCTTTCAGATCCCTATATCAACAATACTCTTGGTATTTGCTGAGGAAAGAATTTTTCATCTGATCCTACGAAGTTGTGGTAGCTCCCCTTAACCCCATAAACCAATGTAGATTTGCTCCCTTTAAACAGGAAGGAAACAGTTTCAGTTTTTTAGGATCAGTGGTATAGTCATAACCTCGACATAAGACTTCAAATTCAAATAGAAATGCATCAAGATCCTCAGAATCCATTCCTTGAAAGTTTGGAAGATTCTATTATGGGATATCTTTCATTGGTGCATTAGCCTGTGGATCAACAATAGGGTATTCTATGGTCGATGTATAGGTTCTTGGTGCTCCATTTTCCATTTGATCAAAAAGTTTCCAGTAATCCTCAGGTATTTCATGCTCAAGGGATATTATCTGAAGAATGGTATGTTGTCTAATTTATGGGTTGTGAGTAGATCGTACAATGCTACCTAGATCAAGAATTTGAAATTCCTGCTTTGCAATAGGTGTTACTAGAAGTTCAAAAGATTGTAGTTGTGGCTCACTTGTTTCACCTCATCCCTCTCTTAGGTTACAATAATGCCCCTTTCTTTTACTGAAGGACTGGAGTTATTATTAAATTTATTTTGGAAACTCTGCTTAGACCTCACGGGCTTATCGTGAATATTAGTGTGGGCTGCAGATGATGATCCTGTTGCTTGAGAGGAAACTGTAGAACCCTTCCTAGATGTTGTTCGAGGACCTACTAACGTTTGATATTATGAATGCCGAATGATTTCATCTATAAAGGTATTTATTCTAAGGCCAAAATGGCCTTGATTTTGGTGGTTTTTGAAATAGGTTTTGAATTTATAACTTCTTGATTTACAGTCCTATGATTTTTCCTAGTCATGCGCACTAAAAAATTATAAAAGGATCAACTATGGGTAGGCACTATCACAATATTTTTACTTCGTGTGTGCACAGGTTCTTACCTTCCGTCTTTAATGTCCAACCCTATAGGGATGCAACTAACACTTCTTTGACAACCTCCTCGAAAACGACACCAAAATGTTGGGTTACTTAGTTGTTCTTTAAAAATACCAACAAACCTTTAAACATTAAATTGTCAACCAGGAAGTCATCTAGTTATTTCAAGGTTGTGCAAACTATATGTGCAAAGAATAATGTTTATGTAACCTAGTTTGTCTAGTCGTATTGAAAAGTAAATGCATGAAACACAAGAAACAACTAGGACTTATTAAAAGAACAAATTTACACATGTTAACTTCATAAATTCAAATAATTAAAATATTATTAAAGATAATTGAAACATTAAACCTTCTAAAAATAATTATGTTAAGCAGAAGTTGTTTCCTAAGAAACTGCGTCTACAAGAAAGAAACATCACTCTTGACTAGAAAGAAAACTGCTGAAAGAAATATCACACCTTGATCTTAACAATTCTTTATCAACCACAAAAAGTGACAGAATAAATAATCGCTTCAGAAAATCAAGTATCAGAAATCTAAGTTTAATGATATTTACTCAAATTATTGTAGCAACTATCATTATAATGAACAATTTAGTAATCAATGATCAATTCTGGAAGGAAATCGAATAATTGCAGAATAGGAATGAGAAAGTTGAAATGTAAATTTAATAATACAAACAGGGAAGTAGTCACTACACAATAGGGCCCACGATCACTAGAATTCAACCATCTTAAAGTGAAATCAGTGCAAGAATTAAAGCTAAACCATGTAAGTCTCCATTATATTAATCAACAACAATATTATAATGTCTGTAAAAACTTTAGAGCATAAGCATGAGAATAACATTAAGAATCTTTTATTTTCACCGCAACCTTATTCCTCTCTTTTATAATTACAACCAAGTCTATAATTAAAAATAAAGGAGAAATCTTGAGAATCTAAAAATTCTCAGGATGCTTAATTTAATTTAGAAGATCTCTTAAGTTCCCTTGGTATAGATGGAAAAAATATTGTTCACAGCTCGCCTTTCCATAATGATTGTTAGTGTCACTTATCCAAGTCACAACTAACCCAAGAAGCTTTGTGTAGCTCGCTCTTGTCCAACTATCTAGAGAACAACATCTGCTTATCGGAATCCCTGTCAGCTATCATTTCAAATTGTAAGTGTAACTCATATTTTCATGGCGAAAACAATTCGTTTAGAGAATAAACTGATGAAACACTTTATTAACTGCTTTCAAATGTTCAAAACACACAAATTACCATATTATATACTTAAAAGACTCAGAAAAATAATGAAAGAATAAGGAAACAAAGTAATAAAATTTGTCAGTTGTGGAGCCCAAAAATGACTTCTCCAAGCTTCCTAGGAGAGCATTGCCTACCTTTGCATTGGTATCATATTGTTTCTTCCCTACATGATATGTGGGAATGGATGTTGGGTATTGATATCCTCCTTCAACAATTTCCCATACATCAGGTCGAAGTGAGTACAAATATTCTCTCATTGTCACTTTCCAAAATACCAAGTTAGTTCCAATAAACAAAGGTGGCCTCATAGAATATACTCCCTCTTGACTGCTCATCTCGATGGATTTCCATTTAAGCAAACAAGCTTCTTTTGAGGGATATTCTCTGATACCAATTGTTGGGAAAAATATTGAGAAGTGGGGGAGGGGGTTGGGGGGGGGGGGGGGGGGCAGTGTTGAATCGGTGTTTTAAAACAAAACTTCCAAATTCGATATTCTGAAATATGTATGCCACTGTTATTAAAGCAACCTATGTATGTACGCTACTTCAAAAAAGGAAACCAACATATATCTAGTTTACTATTTTTTCTAACAAATGATTATCTTTTATCATTACACTAGAAGATTATTTACTTTTCCGTATGCAATAAATAACTTAAGAAATCACATCAAATGACAAACACACATAGAACACCTGTATTTTTGGTGGAAACACAATGTGAGAGAAAACCACCTTTGTTGTTGTCTTTGTCTTCTTTTATGATATAAAGAAAAATATTACAATTGTACTGATTCATACTCTTATCAGTACGCAGGAACCCACTTGTAGAAGGCTACAACCTTCTGTTGTTATCCATAAACTACTAAAATGGAGCTACAACCCCTTGAACACGTTTACCAGCTCCTACCAGAAGTGGCCCCCTACCCCTTTTCTGAAGGCTACAAACTTTAGCTCCTTGTTGACCACTTTTTAGAATATTTCAGACTAGATCCACTTGTCAAGAAATCATCACACATCCTGTAGGCCAAATTTCATCAAATTTTCAAATGGTCCCATATCAACCATAAACTGAAACAAGCTGAAGCACTAAATCTAAGACACTGTCATATTGTAGGTCAACTGAAACTTTGAAGCATCAAATCATTGAATGAAACACCCAACCAGAAATAACAAAAATCAAATTACATATGCAACTATATCGAATAAGACTCGTGTATATACATGTCTTCACTATATAAAACCTATGTACATATCTTAGAAAACTGAAAACTGAACATAGACCATTTCACCAATCACAAATTTCTAAACCAATTGGAGAGCATAGATCATATACCCAGTTAAACTTCTGTATCATTAAATCTGGTCAATTCAAACATGTCACATCAATGTTCACTGTGATACATAGATCCGCATGATAGAGAAATCATCGACAGACAACAACAAAGAAACCAAACAACATCAACTGTAAACATCAATCATCATATCAAACCCTAGTTTGAGTACATGACTTCCACAAGGAATATCGATGCATGTACACACATACCATGGACATACTAAAAATTATTCCATAGAATATATACGTGACACTAACAAGAAAAACCTGTGTATTTATGCAACTATGCCTAAATATACTTGTGTAAATATCTGAAAAACTTTCGTTCCAAACAAAATTTCACTTTCCACAACCTTTATAGTCAATACTATAGACTTCTGAATAAATCATTGAGATCACAGTATCATAGTTTCATCAATATTAGCTACTTATGCATTTGCAACAAGTAAATCAATGAAACATATATGTCAACATATTTTAGATATTTCAGACCTTAGTGTTCTCCTTGCTCCCTGAGGCACATTTGTTTGAGATAAAATCATTCATAAAAAACCCAATATTTGCACACATAACACTTTGACCTGCATTTCCTTATATAGCTTTAGCCTTAGGCCAATCCCTTAGTAATGTCATTGGTATTATTTGACAAGATCAAATAACCATTTTCACACCGATTACTATGGGCCAATACCATGGTTAACACCAATGGTATCTAGATTAGCATGGTGAAAATTTTGTATGCAACTTTTCTTCACAATACCTCTGTCTGTACGCAACCTTATTCTCAGGACACGTGTATACTTTCTCAAACTTTTCTTTTATCATCCATCTTCATATGGATTGACATTCTTTTTTCTATATCACATGTAGCATCTATATCAGTCTGCATAATCATCCTATTATCACGGTTTTGACATATTTATCAAGTAGGTTTCCATTAAGAACAACACATTATCCATAATTCCAACTATGGAAATAAATTCTTTCGCCATTAAGGGGGAGACCTAGAAATAATCGAGAAAGCGGTTGTTAGTGGTTTTGATTGTGTTTTTGTTTAGGACTTAGATCTTATTTTTTAGTCGTTTGTTGTGATCTTGCTAACAAGAATGTAATCATACATATATGTGTAAGTTTGATTGATATGATACATGAAGTGGAAGAATTATTTAGAAACCTCGAAGTACAAATTGTCTCACATGTGGCGTAGTTCATTCATTAAATGTTTTCTTCCTTATTTTCAATTTAAATACTTTAAAACATTTTTATTTTATGCATTCTCATCTATATCAACTCCACGAACTACTTTCAATAATAATAATAACTATTTCAATAATAATAATAACTATTTTTTAATAATAGTTAGAAATACCTTTATGTTAAGAGTGTCAGAGGCTTCTTAACTGATTTTCCCTATCTTCATATGTATTGAATTGATTAACCCATAGTAGCAGTGCACACTGATTTAAGTGAGAGGAACAACAAGAATGAAAGAGAAACAGTCATTCAATGGCTTAAGGTAGCGTGAAGGAGATAGCTACCACCAAAGAAATTTCCCTTTGCATTTGTGTGATCTAATGCGGTGAATAAGGGTCATAGGTCAGCCATCCGATTTTTTTAGGGGCATAACAAGTAGCAAATTCCGTCCCAACTCCAACTACGTATTTTGTCTTGTCAGTGGTTGGCTATCGATTGGAATTTGGTGTAAAAATATCGCGGGTAAAAGAAGGCTGACCATAATTGGTCCCGATGCATAGTCAGGGGACACCACGTTAGCGGATAGGTGAATGTCCTAACTTGAACAAATGTTGACAGGTGTCCATGGATCTTTTGTTTAAGGTTTGATTTCAAAGTCGACTATATGCGTGGTATTCGTTCCATACGTTAAGGGTGGACAAGTACCCATTTGGGATGAGTTAAATTTATATAAACATTTATAATGCAAAATTTGAATTTAGTGCGTGATCGCTCCCATCAAGTACTTTGGCTTATGAAGGATTGGAGTATGGGAATAGGAAAAAAAAAAGTCACCACAAACTGAGCTTTGGCGAGTGTGGAGAGCCTCACCGGTGGTGTATTAATCGAGAGGTTTTCCTATGTTCAAAACTCAAGGAATGTGAAATTTAAGGGCCAAACTGTGTTGGGTTAATCACGTCCCAACGTTGGCCCCTTTTTCATTGCATCATCGCCCAACATCTAGACAAAAGTTGGAGGCACGAATCTATGAATTTAGGCGAAAGGAGAAAAGTCTGACTCCCGACAATAAGTCAGATATGGTTTCCTGACCCACTCTGGTAAGGAATCCCACTCGTCGTAATTTAAATTTTTGTCACGGTCAATGCAAAGAAAAAATAACGGGAAATACCTTCACCTCATAGGAGCTGCCCATTAGTATAGATGGGCTTGAAGGAATCAGGTGCATCATATAGAGTCACGGAAGGAGCAAAGATTCGACCTCACGACCAAAAGAAGATAATTAATTCAGAGTGGTTTTATAAACTCGGGAACTTTTAAAATGTGATGAGCATGGTACATATAATGTGCTCTCACTTCGCTAGGTAATAAGAAGTCAGGAGTGGGCAATGAAAAAACTTAGTGAACTAGCATTTGCCCCTGATGTTGCAAAGGAAACGCCGTAAGGCATAGAGTGTGGAAGAATAGGGACATGTGAATGGGCATTGTTGAAAGCAAGGGTGGATGATAAAGAGTTGCAATTGAAATTGTTAGTTATGTGTATGTTGAATATAGATATTTTATAAATAATAGTGTGTAGAAGAATAGTGACATGCGAATGGACATTGTTGAACGCAAGGTTGGATTATATTGAGTGACACTTGAAACTATTAGTTATGTGTGTTTTGAATATGGATAAGTAATAGTAGTGTGTGGAAGAATAGCGACATATGAATGGACATTCTTGAAAGCAAGGGTGGATGATAATGAGTTATAGTTAATGTCATATAGAGGTTGTCCATTATTCATTTAGCAGTTGTTGTTTATGTGAACATATTTTTGTACATTATTTTAAGTTTTTTTTTGTATTTGGAGATTTTGTTTTTCCATATGTTACATATTTAAGAATGAATTGTCACTTTTAAAGAGGGCACACAAGGTTGCTAGCTGTCACAAACCATCGTGAGAGTAAAAATTAAATGTCCTTTTCCTACTACATGGTTCTGTCAACTAGGTGTTTCGAAAAATACAAGTGAAAGCCATCAAACTCCTTGCTGAAATCAAACTCTCGGTGAAATTTTCGTAAATATAGGGATGCACAAATTCCTTAACTTGCCAGAACTCTATTAAAATGACATTTTTCACTACTAACTTCATATGAGATGTCAATTAAACTGTTTTATTATTATTATTTTAATTTAATGTTTCATTATGCATACTAAATCTTTTTTCATATAAAACTAAATTTAAATGTTTACTCATTTACAAATACTACAACACATACCCCTTTTTCGGATTGATGTTTATGAGTAGTAGGCCAAAACTTGCCAAATGCTTCAATTTATTTTCCAAAATTTCAGAGATGCCCATATGAAAACCCTGGATATATTAGTGTCTGATACGAACAAGTTTCGAACATACTGGTTGTTGGGGTACAGAGTTTTCTGTAAATTGCTACCAAGCAAGGAAGAAGTCAAAAGTGGATTGATATTAAAACCATGGCCGCAGCTCAAGGACCTGTGTTCTTGTCCCCAAATAAGACACTGCAACTGACATATGAGGGTGAGTTTTATGAGGTACTCATAGCAAGAGCCCAGCTCTCTGCCATAGCAGACAAAGGGGGCATACCCTCATCTACAGATACTATAAAGCAACTGTAGCCACATTTTGAATATTGCTACAGGAGCTTAGAGCATACTATATTGCAAGTTGTAAAGACTCCACATTCAAAACAAAATGGAAAGATAAGATGAGAAACATATTGGATCATAAAGCAATAGAGAGTATAGTGGAAGCATGGGATCCTTATAATTATCATTGGTCCTCCTTAAGCCTTGCTAGGATTGGTGGCTTAGGCAAGAAGAGTGATTTTCTAGGTATCATTTTCATTTTGTTGCTCCTATGGGGCTTCTTAGATTCAGAATTTGAAGGGACCCAACATGGGAAAAGTGTTGTTTGGTGGCTTGGGCCTGTAACACATAGACTGGTACTCATATTGGGCTATGCATTTATATACACCCTTTGGCTCTAGTTTTCCAACCATAAATCTCTATGACAAAAGCACTGTCTTGATTGGAACCCTTCTTATGGTGACAATGACAAGAACTTCATGCAGAGACCCCACATTCTTTACATAATTCTCAATAATCGGTGGTAAGCCGGAAATAAGGTCACTGCAAAAGAAACAAATTGCTGGTACACGTGAATTCACCCTGGGAAGCAATCCATTCAAACCTTCTATGCTGAGTTTTCTCCGTGCTAAATATTTATACTTTTCTGCCTTCCATAGTTCCAAGAGAACATTATGGTCAGAAAAATTGTTGCAATTAAGGAAGGGACACCAACCTCCCTGTGGTACCTTATTCAATACAGATGATAGATAAACGCCTTCAGAGATAGCAAAAAACAGAGTGAAGGGTAGTTTAAGCAAAATATTTTGTGTAAACGATGTCCCGTGCACTATTTGTCATAGAGTATCCTTCTAATATTCTCACCAGTGAAGGAAACAAGTTTTTCCAAGCCCCAAAAGTCAATAAAAACAACATATTATCAATACAACAATGCAAAGATTTCTATCTTCCTATATTTTACATCACAACTGAGCATCAAGGGCTAGCACTTCCGAAGGAGTGTGATCAATTCTTCTTAAAATTCGCCACAACCAAAACAACACCATCAAGACCAGTAACAATATAAGTAAGAAAAATAAAATATCTAACCATATATATGCTATTATTCTCTGCTGGTAATCCATAAGTGGTGACGTTTCAAGAGCTGATGCGGATTCAAGCAGCAAGCTAACCAATGTTGTCAATTTGTTGTAAAACATTTGGTAGACAAACTTTGAATCTCAAATTCGGCAAACAATGAGCAAGATTAAATAGCTCTAATTATCTCCATATAGCCCAGCTCACATATCCACTATCAAAACTGAAGTAAATTGAAAACGCTATCAAAACTTTTACCTCTTCCAAAACATAATTTAAAAACACATTGTGACATCTTGTCCATCTTTTACCTATCTAATGATAACCTAAAAATAAAAAAACTTTGGTATTCTTCTTCAACGATGCCAAGATTTCAAATCATGATTCATACGTAGATAATCTACCATAAATTTAAAAATGAATGCATATTTAAAACATGGTAAATGCTTAGAATTTTCATTATATACTGAATATCAGTACATTATGATATGAAATAAGGCAACGTTTTTCATCCCTGTGGTGGAAAATAAGCTCGAGGCAAGCAGCTAAGAGCCATGGACTGTTTTATGATTGAGAATGTTACTATAATCAATGCTTGACTGGCTACAATGGCTGCTAAAGTGGCAACAATGAACATTGACCAATACACAGGTTGTAGTATTGCTTTGTAAAATGTAGAGCTTATGTCCCCTGGGTTTTTTATCAAATAAGTCGCTTGTCTCATATATGTGATAAGCAGAGATGGGTAAACCAACACACAGAAAGCAAGCTGCAACAAACAACCCAAATTTCTCATTATGGTACTTGTTATCAATGAAAAGATTTCAAAGGAAAAGGGTAAGGTAAGGGAGAATTGGTCTTGGTTATTCTCATACTCCTTTCATGCATAAGAATCACTTGGCAAACTCAGGGTCAACATACATCAGAGTTCTTTGAAGGCTCAAGCAAGGCATGTAAGGTAATCCTAAATTTTGATATAGATTACATTTTGAAAGTTTTCCTTGAAGAATGGTGTTTATTATATTCAGTTTTGAACAAGCTTTATGACATGTGGAGAAAGCCATTTGAAGAAAAAGAAAGACTCAAAAAGGTTAAATTTTGGTCTTAAAGCTGTGTTTTGAAATTACACAGCAGTTTCGTAGCGCGCTACGAAACTGCTGTAAGTGATGCCTAATGCACATCAGTTTTGTAGCGCGCTACGAAACTGCTGTAGCTCCATATTGTGATTTGATGGATCATTTTTGTAAGGCAAAAGGATATCTTTTTGAGGATGGGCAGCTGAAAGGGATTACTTACAAGGTATAAACATCAAGCAAAGGCAAAACAAGGACAGGAAGGACATTCATGAACTCTAAACTCTATGTTATCAAAATGGTCATTATCTCATAGTTAGTATTGATTCATAATGCTCCAGGCGCCATTAAAGAATTTTTGTCTTAGCACAAGTATTTGAGGAGGGTATATGGTTGATTTAATGCATTTCATGTGGTTAAAGAGACAGCATGGTCAACAGAAGGATTCGAAGATGAACATAAAAATGAAACTCTAAAAAGGAGGAGTTTTGTTTCCCTGTTTTTACTAGTCAACTTCTATAAGAGTTTCTGAGCAGTGGAAAACTACTCTCTGAAAAGTGAAAGAGGTTTTCATTCATAAGATACTAAAGTGAAAAAACCTCTTCCACTTTCTTCAAATTGATTATGAGATGGGAGAAAAGGGTGACCAAAGTTGCGCTACGAAACTGCTGTAGGTGCAGTTTTTCATCTCCTGTTTGACAACTGTTTTTCAAAGACTTATTTTGGGCGGTAGGAACAATGTTTCAAAAAACCAAGAGAGGTTTTTGTTCAGCATGGACTGATTCAAAAAATATTCCTTCAGTTTCCCCAAATTCATTATGAGCTGGGAGAAATAGGTGATCAAAGTTGCGCTACAAAACCGCTGTAGGTGCAGTTTTTCAAAGAATCAAAATTTCTTGTTTTACACGTGTTCTTCAAGGATCGATTCTGGGCAGCTGGAGTAGTGTTTCAAAAAAAAAAAGAGGTTTTTGTTCAGCATGGATTTTTTCACAAAAACCTCCTTCAGTTTTTCCAAATACATTTTTTACGAGAAGTTATGATCTCTGTCCCAAGACCTATGTTTCAGCTAGAACAAAGCAAGGGACAGTTTCCTGTTTGACATGTGTTTTTCAAGGACAGATTCTGAACAGCTGGAGGAATGTTTTAAAAAACCAGGAGAGGTTTTTGTTCTAGACAACATGGGCTACAAAAACCTCCTTCAATTTCGTAAAATGTGTCATGGATGAGGAGATAAAGGCTCTGTCCCACGTGCCATTTTCAGGGATTCTAAACCTAAAAACAAGGAAACATGTTCCCTAATTTCTAGGGTTTGTCTTCAGCAGTCAGATGACCACGTGGGAGGCTTCATCAAATTCGACTTCATTGAGTCTTAGGTGTCAAAGAATGTTTTAAATGTTTAGATAAGGTTGTTTTAGTCATAATACAGAGTTACACTCCTAGTTGTATTAGGTCACTAGCACTCCTAGTTAACAGCTAGTTCTAATTAATGGTTTGTTTTATGGTTAGAATAGGTGTCACTGATGGAAAATTCGAATTCTCTTGATGAGAGATGATAGAATCCTAATTGTAAATGCTTTATATAGAGCAAGAGGTCGAATTAGCAAAGGGTTGGAGACTTTTTGGCTCAGCTACTGCTCTATGTGTAGACTGTGTATCTTTTTAACCTAATGCAGATTTCTACTTAGACAACTCAAGATTCATGAAGAGTTCTTGTATGTTCTTGTTATGATGGCATCTTCCAATACTTACATTGCAGTGGTGTTTACTTATGATACTCAGAATTCATCACTGATGCTTTGACTTCCTTCATAGATAAACTTACTATGTTTCACTGTTTTGTATTTTCATTTCTACACTCGAACTCTATAATGCCTTGACTTCCATGCTAGATAGAATGCTTTGGCTTCACTACTCAGTATTCATGAAGGATTTCTTATATTCAGAATGTGTGTTGTCCTTTCCTTAGTTTTGTTTACAGTTGCATAGGTGTACAATCACTCAGAATTCACTGATTGTGCTCTGACTTCCTGTGTGCACTTATGAGCTGTGGTTCCATATGTGTGTTGTGTTCTGAATATTCAAATGCTGAATGCCCTGACTTCATGTTAAGCTGATCTTGTTGTGGTACTGAAACATACTTTGACTCCATAGCCCAATGGTAGCCAGCCTTCATCTTTCAACCTATAAACATATACAATTACAAACCATAGAGTTAGCCATCTATTCATATCTTTAATCTAAATCATTAACCTTTTGAGAGAGCCCTCTCAGGCTGAGGAGGCTAAGCCTTAGCTAAAAGATTGGTTTGAAATAGTTACACCGAGATAGTCTGCTCAGCAGCCTATCAGGGTCCTATTTTGGTGATAACATTTTGGTGCGTCTGCCGGGAGCCTGAAGATTACTCATTCCCGAAATTATGAAGCTGAACTTCTGAAGGTAGCAGGAGCTCAGAAGGTTTTTGAGGCTGCAAATCTACCTTGGCGACTCCATTGTTGAAGAATTCGAAATTCATAGATTCATGGTGATTCCACTGGAGTTATGAAGGACCCAGATGCTACCATTCTTAGTTCAAGGTATGCATGCATAGATTTTTCAGGAGTTCATGGTTTCCCAAATCATTTTCCCAAGGATGCGTATTTTCTAAGGAATGGTCCAAAATTCAATGGAGAAGATTTGAGTTTAACTTTGAAGCATATATCAAATTTTTGTGATTTTACAGAGCTTCTTAGAGTTAAACATGAGGATGTCTGCATTATGTTGTTCTATGATTCATTTCAAGGGAAATGTAAACAGTGGATTGAAAGCTTCCCTACCAAATCCATTAAGTCATTTGAAGACTTTTGGCTTATGTTTTTGGAGGAATGGATAGATAGATCAGATGTGGTGGCAAACTCTCCTTCAATTCAAGGTTTCAAACAATGGAATGATGATCATATTAATGAAGAAATAGATGAAAGATTTTCTTTGTCCTTGTCTTCTTATCTAAAATCATTTGACTGCAAGGCAGAGGATAAGATGAAATTTTTGGATGAATTTGCCAAAGACATTGAGAAAGACATTGAAGGTTTACAAGGTCAAATTCAGGCATATAGTTTTCATAATCATGATCATTATTTTCAGAAGCTTTCTATAGTAGAACACAAGGAGAGAGTGTTGCTTCCTTTCTCTTTCACGATTGAGGAAGAGTACACTGCTGTTGAAGATTAGTTTGCACAACCAGAAAATTACGAGAACCATCAAGCTGATTATGTATTCTGTGACCCTATAGCTGACTACATGGAAAAGATTTACTGTTCAGGCTTCCAATTATATGTTCATCTTGAAGAACAGTTACACCTCATGCTTCCTTGGTTATTTCAGTCTCTGGTTTATTTATGCTTCAAGCACAGTAAGGAGATCCAAGTTTCAGATCAGATTGATGATTGGCTTCATTGGAAGTTTCATGTTCCTTGAGCTACAATTGGAGAATGCAGCTGATAGGGTAGGTAGGTAGGAAAATGCAAATAAGCTCAAGGTTGACTGAGCATTTTTTTTAGTAGTGGTAGATTTCTTTATCTCACAATGATCATCAAGTTTAAGCCTGAGGTGAAGGCCCAAGAAGTTGGAAAGGAATGCTCGTCAAGTAAATCTATGTTTTTCATAAAATGGACAAAGCACTGGACCTACGAGTTCTTAGTGTACCACAAGGGCACACTATCCCAAGTGGAGCCACTGTTATCACTGAAAAGATTTCAAAGGAAAAGGGTAAGGTAAGGGAGAATTGGTCTTGGTTATTCTCATACTCCTTTCATGCATAAGAAGCACTTGGCAAACTCAGGGTCAACATACATCAGAGTTCTTTGAAGGCTCAAGCAAGGCATGTAAGGTAATCCTAAATTTTGATATAGATTACATTTTGAAAGTTTTCCTTGAAGAATGGTGTTTATTATATTCAGTTTTGAACAAGCTTTATGACATGTGGAGAAAGCCATTTCAAGAAAAAGAAAGACTCAAAAAGGTTAAATTTTGGTCTTAAAGCTGTGTTTTGAAATTACACAGCAGTTTCGTAGCGCGCTACGAAACTGCTGTAAGTGATGCCTAATGCACAGCAGTTTTGTAGCGCGCTACGAAACTGTTGTAGCTACATATTGTGATTTGATGGATCATTTTTGTAAGGCAAAAGGATATCTTTTTGAGGATGGGCAGCTGAAAGGGATTACTTACAAGGTATAAACATCAAGCAAAGGCAAAACAAGGACAGGAAGGACATTCATGAACTCTAAACTCTATGTTATGAAAATGGTCATTATCTCATAGTTAGTATTGATTCATAATGCTCCAGGCGCCATTAAAGAATTTTTGTCTTAGCACAAGTATTTGAGCAGGGTATATGGTTGATTTAATGCATTTAATGTGGTTAAAGAGACATCATGGTCAGCAGAAGGATTCGAAGATGAACATAAAAATGAAACTCTAAAAAGGAGGAGTTTTGTTTCCTTGTTTTTACTAGTCAACTTCTATAAGAGTTTCTGAGCAGTGGAAAACTACTCTCTGAAACGTGAAAGAGGTTTTCATTCCTAAGATACTAAAGTGAAAAAACCGCTTCCACTTTCTTCAAATTGATTATGAGCTGGGAGAAAAGGGTGACCAAAGTTGCGCTACGAAACTGCTGTAGGTGCAGTTTTCATCTCCTGTTTGACAACTGTTTTTCAAAGACTTATTTTGGGCGGTAGGAACGATGTTTCAAAAAACCAAGAGAATTTTTTGTTCAGCATGGACTGATTCAAAAAAGCCTCCTTCATTTTCCTCAAATTCATTATGAGCTGGGAGAAACAGGTGATCAAAATTGCGCTACAAAACTGCTGTAGGTGCAGTTTTTCAAAGAATCAAAATTTCCTGTTTTACACGTGTTCTTCAAGGATCGATTCTGGGCAGCTGGAGTAGTGTTTCAAAAAACAAAAAGAGGTTTTTGTTCAGCATGGATTTTTTCACAAAAACCTCCTTCATTTTTTCCAAATACATTGTTTACTAGAAGTTATGACCTCTGTCCCAAGACCTATTTTTCAGCTAGAACAAAGCAAGGGACAGTTTCCTGTTTGACACGTGTTTTTCAAGGACAGATTCTGAACAGCTGGAGGAATGTTTTAAAAAACCAGCAGAGGTTTTTGTTCTAGACAACATGGGCTACAAAAACCTCCTTCAGTTTCGTAAAATGTGTCATTGATGAGGAGACAAAGGCTCTGTCCCACGTGCCATTTTTAGGGATTCTAAACCTAAAAACAAGGAAACATGTTCCCTAATTTCTAGGGTTTGTCTTCAGCAGTCAGATGACCACGTGGGAGGCTTCATCAAATTCGACTTCATGGAGTCTTAGGTGTCAAAGAATGTTTTAAATGTTTAGATAAGGTTGTTTTAGTCATAATAAGGAGTTACACTCCTAGTTGTATTAGGTCACTAGCACTCCTAGTTAACAACTAGTTCTAATTAATGGTTTGTTTTATGGTTAGAATAGGTGTCACTGATGGCAAATTCGAATTCTCTTGATGAGAGATGATGGAATCCTAATTTTAAATGCTTTATATAGAGCAAGAGGTCAAATTAGCAAAGGGTTGGAGACTTTTTGGCTCAGCTGCTGCTCTATGTGCACACTGTGTATCTTTTTAACCTAATGCAGATTTCTACTTAGACAACTCAAGATTCATGAAGAGTTCTTGTATGTTCTTGTTATGATGGCATCTTCCAATACTTACATTGCAGTGGTGTTTACTTATGATACTCAGAATTCATCACTGATGCTCTGACTTCCTTCATGGATAAACTTACTATGTTTCACTGTTTTGTATTGTCATTTCTACACTCGAACTCTATAATGCCTTGACTTCCATGCTAGGTAGAATGCTTTGGCTTCACTACTCAGTATTCATGAAGGATTTCTTATATTCAGAATGTGTGTTGTCCTTTCCTTAGTTTTGTTTACAGTTGCATAGGTGTACAATCACTCAGAATTCACTGATTGTGCTTTGACTTCCTGTGTGCACTTATGAGCTGTGGTTCCATATGTGTGTTGTGTTCTGAATATTCAAATGCTGAATGCCCTGACTTCATGTTAAGCTGATCTTGTTGTGGTACTGAAACATACTTTGACTCCATAGCCCAATGGTAGCCAGCCTTCATCTTTCAACCTATAAACATATACAATTACAAACCATAGAGTTAGCCATCTATTCATATCTTTAATCTAAATCATTAACCCTTTGAGAGAGCCCTCTCAGGCTGAGGAGGCTAAGCCTTAGCTAAAAGATTGGTTTGAAATAGTTACACCGAGATAGTCTGATCAGCAGCCTATCAGGGTCCTATTTTGGTGATAACAGTACTAAAACTTGAGGATGAAGCACACAGGTATGATGAAATACTAATAATTCTGTCCTTGACATATAGCTTGGACCTGGGTTGATTTCCTGTTGAAATGGCCCAAGTCTGCAAACATGGCCTCGACACCTGGATCCAGTCAGAACAAAGCACTGATGTTAGTGTTTCTATTTGTATAGCTTTAACATAAATAATTGGGATGAAGTTATGAATTTTGTTTGAGAAAATCATTGGTATGGATTTATCAATTGAGTTAGAAAACAATTCCAAGTATACTATATGATAAAATGAGACACATATCATCATGTGAATAATCAATACCTGTTATACATAAGACTACACCTCCAAGCATCACCCATCCTTATTAGTGATATTCATGAAAGTAATAGTATATATAATATGGGTTGAATGCCTTGAATGCTCCAGGATAATATTTCACAATATTATACTGTCCTATCGTGATGTTGGTCACGAACCAGGCAATCATTATGGGTGAGAACATGAAGCTAACTTTACTTGTACCGAGTACTTACACTCTATATGAAACACCAATGTATTCAAAATGCTTCTCTGAGTACTCTAGGTGAAATTCATAGCACTCAGTGCCATTCATCTTATCAAAATTTCACCTGTTTAAAACAGCTCGGACACCATCATCATACTCAGAGAAGAATTTTGAATACATTGGTGTTTCATCTAGAGTGTAGGTATTGGGTGAATAAGCGGAGAGAGTTTGGTTATGCTCTCAAAGATTATCCCAAAGAAGAACAGGGAAGTAGCCATGATATAGGTGTTCTGAATTCTACATATTGCAGGTTTGTTCAGGTGGATCCTAATATTTATATTCGTCGCTTGCTGGAGTGCGGAAATAGCAGAGCCCTAGCAGAGGGCAAGAGGGTTCATGGCCATATAGTTAAAACCGACTTTAAGCCAAGCATCTATTTGTGGAATTGTATGATTGACATGTATGTGAAGTGTGGGAGAATTAAGGATGCATGCCAAGTGTTTGACACAATGCCTGAACGAGATGTCTGTTCATGGACTATGGTTCTTACAGGTTATGTAAAATGTGGGTATGTGGAAAATGCACGGTGTCTATTTGAAAAAATGCATGAACGTAGCATAGTTTCCTTGAATGCAATGATTGCGGCATATGCCCAATGTGGTGATCAGGTTGAAGCCATGGATTTATATGGCCAGATGCAATGGATGGGCACGAAACCTGATGAGTTCACCTTAGCCGGCGTTGTAAGTGCATGTGCAAGCATGGTGGATTTAGGATATGGGAGGAAAATTCATGGACAGGTTGTTAAGCTTGGATTTGAGTCAAATGTATTTGTTGGGATTGCTCTTGTTGATATGTATGCCAAATGTGGGAGAGTAGATGGTGCACGCCAAATGTTTGATTTAATGCCGATTCGAAATATTGTTTCTTGGACTGCCATGGTTGCAGGATATGCCCAAAATGGGCAAGCGGACGAGGCCACAAGGTTTTTTAATCAAATTCACCAGACCGGTATGAAGCCAAATGAGTTGACATTTGTCAGTGTCGTCAATGCGTGTGCTATTCTCATTGATTTGAGGTTTGGCAGACAGGTCCATGCGTACATTATCAGAAGTGGATTCCAGTCCCAAGTTTCCGTGTGCAATGCTATTGTTACAATGTATGCCAAAACTCAAACCATAGAAGATGCACTATGTGTGTTTGATAAAATGTAGGAACGTGACTTAATCTCATGGAATGCAATTATTGCAGGATATGCACATAATGGCCATTATTAGGAGGCCTTAAAGCTTAGTTTCCAAATGAAACAGATAGGTGTGAAACTAAATCAATTCACTTATGGAAGCATTCTCAGTGTAAGTTCCATCTTACCTACTTTTGAAGAAGGTAAACAACTTCACGGCCACATTATCCATACTAGTTTTGACTCAAATATGTTCGTTGGAAGTGCTCTTGTAGACATGTATGCTAAATCTGGCAGCCTACAATATGCCCGTCAAGTGTTAGACAAAATGCCTGAATAAGATGTGATCTCCTACAGCATGGGTATAGTGAAGAGGCTCTAAAACTCTTTTGTCAAATGCAACACACTGGTTTGAAGCCAGATGAGGAAACTTTTACTAGCATTGTTAGTGCATGTGCCAACCTAGGAGTTCTGGAGCATGGAAGACACATCCATGCCCATATTTTCTGTATGGGGTTTGAGTCACCCATGTCTGTGGTCAACTCCCTGGTTACTATGTATGCCAAATGTGGAGGCATAAAAGATGCACGAAAAGTTTTCGAGAAGATGATTGAGCGTGATGTTGTCTCATGGAATGCAATGATTGTTGGTCATGCTCAGCATGGGGATGGGGTAGAAACCTTGAGACTTTTTGAGCAAATGGTCGATTCCAACCACTACTACTATAACCTCCCACTACTATAACCTCTTGGCTAGGCGCTTAGATATGACCATTCTGCATATATATGTGAATTGGGGTGATGTGAACGAAAAACCTCTTCACATATAATACTTCATTTACTTACGCAACCATCATTAGTTGAGTTGTCCCAGGGCTACAAATCTACTCCATCATTAACAACATAAGATTAAATTATATATATATATGAATATGAATGAATGAAAAAATTTAAAGAAGATATTTACTAATTAAAATATTTGATTCCTCTCATGCAATCACCCCTTTAAACATTTGCATGTTCTTCTCTCCTATCACCTAGGTCTACTCCAAGAAAGGATAGGCCAAGTCCTACTTTTGGATGCCATATACATGTAATTTACAATTTTCATCTGCAAAGTAATATTTCTTTTTGTTATTTCTATTCAATAATTTACAAATTTCCGTTTCCAAAGTAATCTTTTTTTGTTATTATTATTCAGGACTTATGTGGCTATTCTCTCATTTTAACACACAGTTTCTCTCCTCACTAGATATCACTTTTTTAGTTGCATATCACCGTACTAGACCTTTTTATTTCCTCTCATACAATATTCATGTATGTAGGTAAAATCCCAATCAGGCTTCTCTATGTTAGTTTTAGCTTCAACATATAATGCTTTGACATTTGCAAACATGTTACATTTGGGTGCCATATACATGTAATTTAAAATTTTAATCTCCAAAGTAATATTTCTTTTTGTTATTTCTATTCAATAATTTACAAATTCCATTTCCAAAGTATCTTTTTGTTGTTATTATTATTATTATTCAATACTTATATTCTCTCATTTTAACACATAGTTGATCCCCTCACTAGATCTTACTTTTCTAGTTGTATATCACCCTACTAGGCCTCTATTTCCTCACATACAATATTCATGTATGTAGGTAAAATCCCAATCAGGCTTCTCTATGTTAGTTTGAGCCTCAACATATAATGCTTTGACATTTGCAAACATCTTACATTTGGGTGCCATATACATGTAATTTAAAATTTTCATCTCCAAAGTAATATTTCGTTTTGTTATTTCTATTCAATAATTTACAAATTCCATTTCCAAAGTAATCTTTTTTGTTATAATTATTATTCAATACTTATATTCTCTCATTTTAACACATAGTTGATCCCCTCACTAGATCTCACTTTTCTAGTTGCATATCACCCTACTAGGCCTCTATTTCCTCTCATACAATATTCATGTATGTAGGTAAAATCCCAATCAGGCTTCTCTATGTTAGTTTTAGCCTCAACATATAATGCTTTGACATTTGCAACCATCTTACATTTGGGTGCCATATACATGTAATTTAAAATTTTCATCTCCAAAGTAATATTTCTTTTTGTTATTTCTATTCAATAATTTACAAATTCCATTTCCAAAGTAATTTTTTTTTGTTATTATTATTATTCAGTACTTATATTCTCTCATTTTAACACACAATTGATCCCCTCACTAGATCTCACTTTTGTAGTTGCATATCACCCTACTAGACCTCTATTTCCTCTCATACAATATTCATGTATGTAGGTAAAATCCCAATCAAGCTTCTCTATGTTAGTTTTAGCCTCAATATATAATGCTTTGACATTTGCAACCATCATCTCCTTTTACAAGCCACAATCCCTTCTTTTCAATAAAAAATGAGATAGAAATAAATATGTTTTATAACATATGATAACACATAAAAAATTAAAAATACATGAACACCATATTTTACCCTCGAATCTCTTAGGAGAAAATTGAATAATATATCTACTATTTCTCATGGCTTAAAACAGGCCAAACCAGCCAAAGTAAGCCCTCCACTCAATTCACGAATATTACAATAGAGAAGCGTCAAGCTTTTAACAACTTCATCACATATAATCCACGGGCTCTAAGACCATGGGCCACAAAAGTGATGTGCCCACATTTATGATTTCCTTTTTAAATTTATTATTACTTAGTATACAATCAAATGATGTAATCACGAGTCAAAAACATACTAAATCACTCCACAATGGCTTAGCTCATCATTCTTAATACTAATAAAAATCTTCGTTATATCCCTTATAACTTTGTAAAAATTTTCTTTTAGTAAGAAGTCAACGAAAACTTCATATGGATGATCCAATTAAATACTTTCTTTTCAATATTTATCCAGTTTCTAAAATTTATTATAACATACTATAGCCTTCCATTGCAACATGTGGTGCAATTGCAAGTTACTCTTTTTTTAAACCTATCAAAATTTCTCACATTAATTCGTAATAACATATGTTTCCTATTCTTTCAAACGTATCAAAATTTCTCTCGTTCAAAATTGTTATTTAATGAGTTGTGCACTATTTGTACTCACAAACAGCTTTATGAGTCTCTAGTGGTGCTGAACAAAGTCTGTGAGCCTCTAATGGGTCCTGCACTCTTTGCTCTCGCAAACAGCCTAATTGAAAATTGTTATTTAATGGATTATGAACTCTTTGCGCTAACAAACATTTTTACTAGTCTCCAGTAGGTCCTGCACTCTGCTCTCACAAAAAACTTTGAGTCCCTAGTAGGTCCTTTCGATACAAAGACAAAACATGATTTCCAACTATGAAAATCTGAATAATGAGGAACTGGTTATCAGAAATTATGTAGCTGGCCTAACATCCCATGAACATGATTTCCAACTATGAAAATCTGAATAATGAGGAACTGGTTATCAGAAATTATGTAGCTGGCCTAACATCCCATGGCATAAATATCCAACTGTGATCCTCTTTCCAACAACTTAATTAGTCTTCTCACTTTTGGATTTGGGTTCAACCTTGTATGGAATCTTGATTGCAGATTCCCCGAATATTTAGGGGAGCAGTTAAATATTTGACAACATTTTTTATTTCGATTGTAGATTCCCCAAATATTTAAAAGCGCAGTTAAATTTTTGACTAAGTGTTTTATCTGGATTGCAGATTCCCCAAATATTTAATAATCTGATGGACATAAAAACCGTGAAATTTTTACCCGCGCCCATATCCTTGTCCATCCAATTGCGAAATATTCAGAAAATCGGCAATCAGATAAGCTCCAGGATATGGTCGTGGATGCTATTTTCCAGGCACTACATGGATACAACCAGAAGTCTTTACACGGGCTAGTGGGCTGAAATGAATGGCAGATAGAGAAGATAACGTTTGATCATCTTGAAGGGAAATGTAGAAAATATTCTGTTGACTTAGCCTGAGCATAGAGATACGTACGATTTGACATAATCTTTAAATGTTCAAATGAGTCATGAAAATAACTGAATCATTTTAAATAAGAATTATCGCTGTCTTTAATGAACTTTCCATATATATCAAAGCGTTTCGAGGCCTATTAGAAGTGCACTCGAGAAATATATATGTAGACACACTGTTTTCTTTTTAATTGAAGTGAGGTTGGGTGTATTTCCATAACAATGTCTTCCCTGACGAAGTCCATGCAATTTGTGGTTAATTTATTCATTACCCATGTAATTATATCTCTGATTATCACCTCACTTCAGCTGAATTGCAAGGCAGCACCTGGAAAGAATATTTACTCATTAACACAGTCATGTTCAAAAATAGCATGCATGAATTTGCTCCTGTTTGTAAATAAACAATTAGCTGTGTATTTATGCAAAGATTAAGAACATAACCAAAGAGTTCATAGCTTGTAAAATGTTCATAGCTTGTAGAATGCATGCTTATATGACAAAGAAAGACAGAAAAGCATAAAAGATATACAGATCTCTAATTGTTATGCACAGACTGTGAATATGTTTGAACAGAGTTTAATTTCTATGGATACTTAATAAATTTGGTGACAATTGAAGCTAAAAAATATTAAAGTCAAAATTGTTGTATGGAGAGTTCAAAATATGTAAAAGAGTAGGAGCGAAAATTGTTATATGGAGTGCTTAAAGATGTGATTCTACCACTCTTATATTCTATCAGATGACCAATTAACTGCATGAAAGTCTTTGTGTTTTCTTCATATTCATGCAAGTATGTGACAGTTAGTGAGGGCAATGGAAGAGAACTTTTCTACTATTTTGTGAAGTCAGAAAGTAATCCAGCAAATGATCCACCTCTTCTTTGGCTTGAGGGAGGTCCTGGTTGCACCGGTTTCACTGGATTTGTCTATGAGATTGGTCAGCTATGGGAATTCTTGATCTTATTGTCTGTTTCAATGCTCAAAGTTGCTATTTACTAAATGAATTTTGGTCTTGTACATATTAAGTTTTCAAATTGTGTAATCTGGCCATGGGAACAGCTTGTTCAAATGGCTAACTATAAGCTCACTTTTACCCATGTTGTTGGAATTGGCACCCAAAACCGAGTCAACTGCTGTTATAATTAGGCTTATGAAATACTAAGATATCATTGTAAACCAAAGAATAACGGAAATCGATAAATTATGGATTTCATACTCTTGAAACATTACCTATTCAATGTTCAGCATTGATCGTGAAAAGATAATGCACTTGCCAGACTTGCAAGGCTAGGCAGGGTGGGAGGCTATTTTGATGCAATCCTTGTGTAGAGAAAAATAGAACATAATAGCGATTTTTAGAAATTTGTAAAATAAAATGATAGATATCTTCTAATATTTATCCCAAAGGTTTTCTCCTATTGCAGGTCTAATGAGTTTTAATCTCAGTAACAATTCTGGGAGTTTGCCCACGCTCATCCCCAATTCACACTCTTGGACTAAGGTTGGCGTTCAAGGCTCCTGCCTCTGCCACTATGGTTATAATGAAATGTTTTTAATTAGGGCACCAAATTTTTTTCCTTCTTTCAAACATTCGTCAAGTGAGCATACTAGATTATGTCACTGATAAAGCATCTCTGTTATCAACTTTTATGTTCTGTTGCTTTCATCACTTTGGAATTTTCCATTATTAAATTGTTTCTCATCCAACTTGGACTTAACTTGGATGCCACTGAATGTATAAATTTTTATTGTAATGGATTAACCTTGAATGGTTTTGCACATGTAGGTCTCCAACATTCTTTTTGTTGATTCTCCAGTTGGGACTGGTTTTTCTTACTCCAATATAGCTACAGATTACAAGACTGGAGATTTTAAGGCTGCTTCAAATATACATACTTTCCTCATAAAGGTTTTTAGTTCTATCACGCTACAAAAAAAATATTTTACAAGTGTATAGATTTTTGCGAATCTCAGTACAGTTTATAATCTTGGATGTAGTGGTTTGAAGCATTCCCTGAGTTTCTATCTAATCCATTTTATGTTGGAGGGGGAATCTTATTGTGGTATTAATATTCCAATGGTCGTACAGGAAATAGTAAATGGTAAAGCACACACGACCCATGTTTTGTTATTCAGTTGACTTCTTGGATTCTCTGTTTTTGGAATAGGCTGGAATTTCTTTGTGGTAGCAGGAGTCCTATAAGTTGGTTTGAGGTTGCATTTCAGGAAAACATATGTTCTAGACATTGTATTTTTCTTAATACAATTTTTTTAATGATTGATACTTTGATGCTTGACCATTGCAACCTCTCTTTCTTGGCTATGACAGGAAATGAAGAAGGTATTAAACCAACCTTGAACATTAAGGTCAAAACTCTTTGCTAATAATTGAAATTCATAGCTTTCTTCATTTAGGCCTCTCCAAAATATGTTGGTGACTATGAACAGCGTTATGTTCGTTAGGAATTTTACTAGATGGTCTCATGGGCTGACTTCTTGCATGGCTAGTCAAAAACTCCTAACCAAGAGGGACGAAAAATTAGAAATAATTGATCAGGTTGTTGGATCAAGGAGCAGAATCTCTAGTCTGGCGGTTCGTCTACAACATGCTTACCAGGATAGGCAATGCCCTACTGTGGTAAAGTGCAATAGGTCCCCTACTCCTCACGCGATGCAATCGATCTTTCTTGATCAGGAACCGACCTGACTGAACAAACCCTTGGCCCTAAAAATTGGACAGATGAAAGAAATGCTCACTATGGAGAGCTAATGATCCTCTGTTCCATTAGTATTGTTTTCGCTTGTGAAAGCTTCTTGGATCTTGTGATCATTGTCCCAGAAAGGAGGAAAAACAAGCATGGGAAGGCAATTGTTGTGCGGGTAAAAGGGGGCATTCGATAACAGTGAAAGCGTCCCATTTATCAACACATACATACAACTGATATAGTTGATGCTCTCCCTCCTCACGTCTGTTGCATTCGATTCTTGGTGGTTGTCCAGTGCTTTCTCCAATGGCTTCTTTGATATTCCTCAAACTGTATTCTCTTCCATCAGGTTAATACCCGCAAACAAACTACCAATTACTATTACAAATCTAAATATTGATTTTGTATGAAAGAATTAATTTGGCAGCGATCTCCTAGTATCTGATCACCTGCTTCTTTAAGCGCCCCGAGAATGTCCATATTTTCTCTCAAGGAAAGAGCCGACTCAAAGTATGAATGCTCATCAAGATTGAGAGAGCAAGTGTCATGCTTCTCCCATTCGTACCCATAGAATTTGTGTCCATCACTGTTAGGACAGCTTAAAGAATCCCAATATTTGTTCAGCTCTTCCTTCAGATCTGAAATCTGCAAATTCTCTCACAATACATAAAATACGGCCATGATCGTATAAGTCAAAAATATAGAGTGAGCAGCACCTTTGAGTAATCGAATTCTCTGGAAGAATCACAGAACTATGGCCATTTCCTGTCACTGTAATTGGGCCAGAGACCATGAATGGAAAACTCGGAAGCAGGCTTTCCTGTGCGAGGGTAACAACATTACCCTCTACACATATCACAGTATGAACTAGGCCAGGTGAATCGAATACCTGCAACAATTCTTAATTACTTTCGAATACCTGCAACAATTCTTAACTGTGGCCATTTCCCGTCGCTGTAATTGGGCCAGAGACCATGAATGGAAAAGTCAGAAGCAGGCTTTCCTGTGCGAGGGTAACAACATTACCCTCTACGCATATCACAGTATGAACCAGGCTAGGCGAATCGAATACCTGCAACAATTCTTAATTACTTTCGAATACCTGCAACAAATCTTAATTACTTTTTTTGTGATCCAATGGTTCAACCTTTCTCAATCGTCTAACCTATAATCTAACGGTATTTAAGGGTGACAGATAGACAATAAGGAGAGTTCATTTCAGAGGGAACGCCTTACGGCATAATAAAGAAAAGCCTTAGCCCTTGACTTATGCATTAACGCATATTGTCTTTTCAGTACACTTCCAATGATTTGGCTTAGACCTTTATGTTTTCACTAAATTAAAACTCTAAACAAAATAAATGCAAATATTAAAGCACCCTTAATAAAGAGGTGTTGTTATAGAAAGTGAGCGTAATTAATAGAATTCAAAAGGAGAGATTGTGAGTACTATTCAAATTGTGTTGAAATGTAATTGTGCCAAGGAAAAGGAGAGGTTCCTACAAATTCTTAGAGATCTAAGGATTTTCAACCAAATCGACAGTGGAAACCATGACTGTATAATAAGAGTGCAAACCTAGTTAACGAATGAGAAGCGAACAAAATAGAATTAAAATAAAATAAAATAAACTATGTTTAGATATCTTCAGCAAAATCACATATCTTCGGCGAACTTGTCCTGACGATGAACCACACTGGTTGGTTCGAAACGCGTCGACAAAATATTGGTTATGTGATTTTGCCGAAGATATCTAAACAATGTTATGGATCACAGAAGTCTAAATTCCTTAAAAATAAACTATATTTTTTTATAATGTTAACATTACAAATAGGCGTTTAATTTTTGGTCAAATAAAAACTAATTGAAGGTCAGATCATATATCAAATGCATTATATATTTTCCAATGGTAGGGATAATAAGAAAACTTTTGCTTAAAAATAATTTTTTTCTTATATATTTTGGAAGGACAACTTTACCTTTACGGGCCAAACATAATTTGCACCATCGTAATGTCGATTTTTTATGTCATCGTAGCCTCACCTAGACATCGAAGCAAGTATTATGTTAAAAATAAGTGCAACATCATTTGAGCTTGACCATTCGTGGACCACAAAACAGCCAAATCAACAAAACCAAATTGTTGTATGAGCAAATTCATAGCTTAAGATACCATCAAGTAAACAATTTCCATGAAATTTAATTACATGGGTGGTGCACTTAGTTGTAATTTAGTATCAAGAATCTAAAACATTAGATGGAATGTTAGACTTTTATGGCAAGTTGTATCTCACTTCAAAAAATCATTCAAGAATACGATGAGATTTGGTAGAGGATCATAAAACAGAAAAACTAGTGACATAATTGAGTCTTATAAGCTCTTAGAAGTGTGTTTGACTAATTCAAATTACAAATATATCTAATCTATCCTACGATGAGGGTGAAATCACAAAAATCTGAATAGAATACAACCATCTATCTTTTCCTAAATTTGCCTAAAATAACTTGGAAATAACTACTAGGTAGTTATGACACCAACTTGGAATACTAGTGATTGGAGGTGAGATGCCTGAAGTGTCATAACTCCAATCCTGTTTCTCTTTCCATTGGTTTCACAACCTATAAACACATAACATTAAACCTTCCTCAAACCAAATTAAAAAAATTCATTGAATTATGAATAACTAAATAACTAATTATAACTAGGTATGGTTATTACTACCACTAGAAACTAAAATATGAACATAAGAATGTAATTGCATAGTATCTATGGGGTGTAGGTGGGGGAAGAAGAGATATCATAATTTCTTTTCAGAATATGACACACTTCACATTCCTCCTTTCCTAGTCCACTAAAGATGACTACACCTCTAGTGCTCTACTCCATGTTAAAAGGGGGAAAACAAGGGTGTCTAAAACATATCTCTCAAATAATAAGAGAATGGATCAACTAAGAATAATGAATGTTCAACAAGGTGTTGGCCATAAAATCCTCAAGAAAAAAATATTCTAACTAATGACGAGGGGATGATAACTTTGATATCCACTAGTAGGTGTCATTTCTCCCTCCTTCAGCCTTATTCATATCATATCAATATGGTTAAGACCATTTCTCATGGAAATTAGGAAATTATGGAACCGATTTTCCTAAATATTTGCTCAAGAGCATGTAATTTTCATGATTTTTATATTTTTTTGTGATTTTTGAAGGAACTCAATTAATAAGCAAAACTAATGAGTGTATACCAAGGACAATTTTGTTTTTGCAAAATTGTAAATGGGTTGAGTAATCCAAAGATATGTTTGTGATGTTTCAAGCACTACATGATGCATCCTAGTTAAACGAGGAGGCTAAAGATTTTATAACAGATTCCCCTAATGTGTGAATTTAGAAGGGTAGCTAATCATTGAAATGCATTACAATCTAGTGAAGAAAGTTATTAATGGTTAGGTGGAATTCACCAAACTTTATACCAAGGATCAAGTTACAACAAAAGATAAGGTATGAGATGATTCTCTTCCCAAGGTGGGCATTTCCATTCTCATAAGTACATTATTGCTAAGTTAGGTAAACCCAAAAACAAAATCCTTCCTAAACTATAGGGTTTCAAACAATCAAAATGACAAAAAATGGTGAGTTATTTCCTGGAAATGTACTAAGGACAATCATGAACGCGTTTCTATTATCCTCCAGTATATTTTGTTTTAACCTATGGTAGCAATTGAAACTAATTCTAGGCTCCAAGCAAAGAGATAAAAGGTTAGAAAATGAAAGGGGGATCCAAAAGTGGATGGTGGAGGGACCAATACTTATGATTGGAGTACTTTTTATTAGTACAAAATTTAAGGGATTGAAGCTTAAACTATGAAGGAAAAAAACCCTAACATGGATTTCTAAAAGAGTATGACAACAAGTTATCTACTGTTTTTCCCAAGACCTTTCTTGGTGGACCAACACTTAAAAGGCTTTGTGGGTGTTGTTCCCTATCCTTAGATTTAACAAAATGTATTTTCCTTATTGAGGGCCTATTAAAATAGGAAAATAAAACTCTAATCTATATTCTAGAAACTAAAAATAAATAAATAAATAAAAAATTACAAAATTTTTGAAGCATTTATCCCTTGCACACATAGACCTAGTATCTATGTTGGGAGTTTGGCCGTTTCCCTCTTATCTGCATTGGGTCAATTTAGCTTCGGATTATTGAGGGCCTACTAAAACTAGTAAATAAAACTATAAATTATAGGTTGGAAATATTAAAAAAAATAGAAAAATTGCAAAAAAATTAGAAAAGTCAACCTTTGCAGAAACATAGTTATTATTTGCATTGGGATTGTAGTTATTCCCCCATTATATATGTGTTGGTTCAATGTAGTTTTGATCCTGAATAAGTCTATTGGCAGGTAGATTTCTCCTAGTTACCAAAATTCTATCTTAAAGTGGACTCTCTAGGACCCCCAAAAGCTATAACTTGTAAATGTAGCAGAAAAGGGAAGAAAGCTCTGAATAATCTAAAAAACCTACAAATGAAATTAAAATGGTGTGGTAAAATAATCTTACCCATTGGTATACAAACAAGGATCTAAAAGATGGATCACATCACATGTGGAGTTACCAATATGTTGTATACTTCCTCCCACAAGGGTTAGAAAAAATAACTTTTCTTAGTGGTTGTATCTAGGCCATTAGTTAGACGGTTAAAAATGATGGATTATTTTTTATGGGTTAAATATATATATAATAGATATAAAATAATCAAATGAAAACAAAGAAAAACAAAAATACAAGAGACAAATAATGAAGCAAGAAACTCCAATTTTATTACCCAACAATATGTTTAATCTAAGACTTGTGGGAAGATCCCTAGACTAGCTGGTTTTCTCCTTCAGTCTCCCCCTTGAGAGGGACCTGAGACAATAATGAGGCAGTGAACTCTAATCTTTTAATCCAACAATATGTTTAATGTGAGACTTCTGAGAAGATCCATAGAGTGGTTGGTTTTCTCCTTCGGTCTCCCCCTTGAGAGGGACCTTTAATGAGTCCTATATCTACAAATGAATGGCTCTCTCTCTCTCTCTCTCACACACACACACACACACACACGTACGTATGCACACGCACACATACACACACACATGACAAGCAATGGATATTGTGGCGTGATAAATGAAAGTGTATGAGCTTGATTATAATAGAAACATAAGTTGGATGATGAAATGGTCATGTGAAGTGAAAGAGAAAGCCTGTCATACTTATAACAAAATAATAGTTCAATATGATATGGTTGAAATAATAAAAAATGATTATTTGACAAAATAAAAATGTAATATCATGTTTGTTCCTTTGTTTTTTTATTATTATTTTTATTTTCATTGATTAAATATAAAATGAAAATGTCAAAAAATTGGTTTCTCGCCTTTTATATCGGTAACTAACTCAATAAAAATTATTTCTCATATTAACTAATGAAAATAATTTATAAATAATTCATATATTGAATCACTTCCATGTGAATGGATCAAATGGATGAAAATAAATAATTTATTTTGATATAAATGGGTAAAAATGATGAAAATAACTTAAAAGTAATGAAACTATGAGTTATTTTCAACAAACGAATAAAACTAATGAAAATAAATTAAGAAAAGTGGTTCACAATACTATTTCCATAAGTTCATGTTGTGAAAATGGTCTTTGACATGAGAAACCCATACTACATTTGTATTTTGATAATGCTAGAAATTTTAACTAGGCGTTCATTTTTTTATGATAACGTGAAGTCATATATAAATATTTTTGATTGACATAGTTTTAGATATGATGTGATTATTTCAATTTGTTTATAGAATAGGTTCATCTTAATTCTAAGTTATAGGCATGAGGGATTCACTATGGAATATAAAACTTTAGCCTTAATTTGACTATGTATTGGAAAATATCTTTAAAAATCACATTATTTAACCCCTTACCAGTACAAAACGAATACACCTCCCCAATTTAAAAAACCCCTACTTTCACTATATATTGTAGGTATCCATTTTTCAATTAACATTTTTTATACCCCTATATATTTTTTCATTAACTTTGATCTCCATTTTTTATACCTGTCAATATAAAAACCCTTTATCCCCTATATATTTCCCACTGTATTATGTGATTTTTTCCCAATATAAATGTACTAAACCCCATGATCATAGGATCATAAACATGACTTAGGATTTCCATTTCTACATTTTTTAAGTGGAGAGATACATTTACTTTCATTACCACTATTAAGAAAAGAAAAAACAACATCCATTTTAGATAGATACTATTACCTTATAGCTAAAAATGGAGAAGGAATAGAGATATTTTCAAAAACGGATTTCCCAAGTATTTGAAACCCCAATTTCAACCAAGTACACTGTAGGTCTTCACTTCCTTCAACGGGCCTTCTTGAATACAACTTTTTTTTTTTTTTATGAAATTTCGGCCTTAAATATAGTATTTTTATGATAGAGCTTTAGCAACATGCCATTGTAGTAATATCAAAATTTGAAATAATCTCAAACACTTTAAACTAATTATTTGATTTTTTTTTTTAATTTTAAAATTATTTCTTAATTTTGATGATTGGAAAAATAGAATGACATATATAAAAGAAAATAACATCCCATCATATATGATTGAATTAATGAAAAATTCAATTATTAAAATTTAATAAATAAAAAATATTAATATATTAAAACAAATCCAATTAATATAACTATTCACAAAACTTTGAAAATCAATGTATACTAATGTAAAGATGTAGTTTTAATTTCAAGGGCAACATTTAAGTTCAAATACCTCATATCGAATATCACATTTATTCCAAAGAAAAAGAATATAGTAAAAGGTTCATGGAGAATATTTGGCTCGGAAAGATCAGGAAAGTGCAACATATACCTTCCATTGTGAAAATTTATATTTAAGGAATCATGAAAGATCGTTGGTCACAAGCCATAGGGATTATTTATATTAATAAATGAAAACATATATATTATAGAAAATGATGTAATACAAGTAACAAAAAAATATGATATGTTTTGTTATTTCTTTATTTTGAAAGAAAAAAATATAATCAAGACAAGTTATTAGAATTTTTATTAAAAAATATAGGTTATTTCATATTTTACAATATATTATAATATATTTAGTTTTTTCTAATGAGGTTTTGAAATATATATATATATATATATTTTATATTTTACTAAGGCAATAAGTTTTAATACCATTTTCTTACATACCTCTATTAAATTTATTCTAATCAAATTTCTATAAATTTGGTTTTTCATCTCTCATACATTTTGTCAATTACTTTACATGTAAATCTTTCTTGAAATACTTTGTATATAATTAATTAAGAAACATTTTTCTTACACACATTTTGTCAAATATTTTGTATGAGATCAAATCAGAAACATTTCTCTAATTCCACTTTTAACATACTAACTAAAATACAGTGCTACTCAATCATGCAACTTATGCTTTTTGTCTTTGAGGTATTTTATCAAAAGTTTTGTATAAAAATTGTAATAAGACTCCATCATCATGTTTCTTCAAATTCTTTGCATTCAACTAGGCATATATAAGCTACAATGATATCATCATAAAACAATATTATCCCCATCAACAAAACAACATTTTCATTGGGGAATTTCATCAAACAGTTCGTATATAATGAATCATTAAACCATTTATGAATTTATTCAAACACTTTGCATGTAAACTAAAATAAAAAATAAATTGTATGCAAATAGGTATATATAAGCTACAATAATACTATCATACAACAAAACAACAATTTCATTGGGGAATTTCATCAAACAATTTGTATGCAATGAATCATTAAACGATTTAGGCATTTATTCAAAAACTTTGCATGAAAAATAATATAGAAAATTATTTGTGGCATATTTACTAAATTATGGTAGTCTAACTTCTAATAACTGAACCAAAAGATTAGTTGCAGTTTCCCTCACTATGATTCATGTTTCGACCTCTAGAATCTCCCTTGTGAAAAGGTATGGAATAAATGGTAACATGACCGAACTGATGCATGATTTTAGGAGAATTTAGGAAGTTGAAATTATTTTGATCACATCTTCTAAAATATCATTACCCAATATCTGAAAGTTGGACCGAATGATCAATGGGATTTCACCTCACTCTGGCTCAAGTTTCAACTTCTGGTACCTCTTAGAGGAAAATTTATAGCAAAAATTCCAACATGACATGTCTAAAGCACGATTTTAGGATAATTTATGAAGCTCGACTTCCTCTAACCATATTTCTTAAATATCATTACCCAAGAACTAAAATTTAGTCTACATGATCATTGAGATTTCCCCTCACTATAGTCCAATTTCTATCTTCTGGAACCTCCCATAAGGAAATTTATAGTAGAAAACCCAACATGACATGTTTCAAGATACATTTAAGAATCCCATCTGCCTCTAATCATATTTCCTAAAATTTCATGACACAAGTTCTAAAAACTAGACCAAATGATCAACAACATTTCCCCTTAGCATTCTCCAAATTTGAGCTTCTGTAACCTTACAGAAGAAAAGTTATAACTTAAATGTAAGAAATTGTAAATATGGAGCCCTGCATATCCATATGCAACATATTAACTTTTGCATAAAAATAAAGACATATTTCTTACAACATCGAGGTCAAATTTCAATATAATCCATAAAACAGTCAAGGCATTATCCCTATTGAGTCCATGGAAAATTTTCCTATAGCCATGTAAAATATTATAACATTATACATTAATTTCAATAAATAAATAATTATAATATTCGTAGCTCACAATTAATAACACTTATTGATACCTAACAACGGATGAAACTAAAGGTGGGACATTGATTTGCCACCCAACCATAGACTATCGGCAGCCCATATTTCTTACAGCAGTGACCCCAAATCCAGATCCACGACCTAAATGTATTTTTTAGGAAAACTCAATTAGAAATCATGCTCGTAAGTTTTGCTCCTTTCCCAAAAATCCAATTATGTCCTCAAACATCTTTCACTCAACCAAAATCCAACCACTTCTTGTTGTTTGAATGCCTTTTTATCCCTTTTCTAGTGTACCTCTTCATGTTCCCTATGGAAGGTTATACAAGATCATTGTTTCTAGTTTCACATTTTATTAAGAAGTGGTGCCAACTAACACCACTTGGGTTCTTCTTCATGTTCCCCCTTAGATTGTGAATCTATGGTCACACTCTTCAATGCATTCAAATGAAGTTATGATAATTTACAAGTATAGTACAATTACATTACAAAAATAAGAGGGAGTATATGAGTGGTATTATAAGCCCCACTCCTTAAAGGGAACATTATCCTTGGTGTTCTTAGTAGCAAAAATACTAATAAAAAATTGAGCTTTATAAAAAGCTATTACATATTTAGAATTACATTTATAACTACTTACTCAGCGAACAAAAATCAGTATAACACCCTCATTTGATCATCCATCTCCCATGTGGCTTCATTTCATCTATCTTGTTCCCATTACACCTTGACCTTATCAGTCGCTTGACTCCGGAGCACAATCTACCTCTAATTTCCATCCATGTCATCCACTGTGCTCAGTGCCCCTTTACAAACAATCTCAGCTCATTGCTTTCTAGGACACACCAAATGAACTCCTGATCCAAATTGGTATGCACATGATTATGTGAAAACCAATTCATCTTTTGAGTTTTGTCATCCTCTTCTCTGGTTCATAAGTACCTCAGGAAATCTATTTCTTTTTTTGTGTAATCACTCACCTTCCATGTTCAAGCATCGCTTTCTCTACTTCCTTAGTCCCTCGGGTGATTTATCCCTTGGCAACGCTTCCTTGCACAAGAATAATTATCTTCTCCAAGGAATAAATATACCTTGCTTTAATAAACAAAAATATGTTTTATGACAAACCTTATGGAGATCAATGAATATCGCAGGGTTCCACTGTCACCATAATGGCCTTTTTTTTAAGTCTTCATCTCCATTATGATACTCCACACTCTGATGTCATTAAGAAAATGTTGTTTACCTTATATTCCGCCTTATATACATGTGTTGGGAAGTTCTCCTAAATTAGAAACACATATGTCATGAGAGATACATAAACTTTTAAATCAATTTTTAACATGGTATGATCGTATTAGAAAATAACTTAAGTCATTATGAATCAGAATTTAAGCCAAATTAAAGCATAATCTTAAGAAAAATTCTTTAAGCTAATAATTAATACTTATCTCTATGACTTATCTCTATTAATACTTATTATCCAAATCAAACACTCAAACTTATATATGCTCTAGGTCATGTTTAGTCGGCTCTATCTTTGATTGCAACTCACTGAGTGGCTCTCATCTGAAGCAAGCACTCATTTGCAATTATACTACTCCATGTAGTCTTTTTGTATAGGTCCAAATAATTGCCTCCCCCTCTAACTCACCTCCCAGTGAGTGTGGGCACTACTAATCCAAGTATTCTTCTTCCAACAAGAATATTATTTACCACCACAACTTCCATCACAATTTTGTTATCATCACAAATCCCACATCATCACAACTTCCCCCCCCCCCCCCCCCCCCCCATCATAACCCCTGTCACAACTCCCACACCTTGGCAACCCATAATTATGTGTTGTTTACCTGTCCCAATATTATCACAGCTCCATCAAGGTAGGTGTCCTTGTTTCAAAAGTATATAAGTGGTTAGCTTGCACTTTGGTGGTGGAAATAACTTAATTGTATGCATTAAGTGGTTTCATGGCCTAAGGTAGCATCTAGTGGCATATGTGCCTCATGATTTGACCAAAGAATCTAGTTAGTGTTAAAAAAATGTATATTACAAAGAAATGGGACACATAAAATATTGCAGAAACAAAAACATAGAAAAACAAGAGAGACACAGATATACATGGTTCACCCAATTTTGGTATGTCCACGGAGAAACAACTAGTCCTTCCTTTTATATTATCTAGCAAAATGAAGATATACAACCTACAACAGATCCATTGTAATTTCCTCTTCTCTATCACATAGTCCCCTCTGTCGTTCTTTCTCATAATAATAATCCATAGTTTCAATACAATTTCCTCCTATAAACCGAGGGTTTCCTTCAAGGGGAAAAATGCCTAAATTAAACATAACTTCTACCATCAGATCATTCGCCTAATGAATGACCTAAATTGACTACAATATTACAATATTTTACAAGGCAATTTTACATATATTTTTATCTTCCAGGCACTGCCCCCAAACCCCCACCAGGGGGGGCTCATAAAATCGTCATCACCCCCCGGACCCCCGTCACGACAATTAAATGAGTGGCAGGAACTCAGGTCCAATGTGGCGATACCTCTAAATAAAGAAGATAATGAGGCTCCACGCCCAATAATCTCCCACTTGGAGACTGATTATTGCAGCTCCACTGCTACTTCATTTGTTGGAAAATTCTTCCACTTTGGACCGAAATGTGTCTCATATTCATCATCATATTTTAAGACCAATTGAATTTTAGAAAATTCTCAGTTTCTCATTAGTTACAACTTTTGTTAACATATCTGCAGGATTCTAGCTAGTGTGTACCTTTTCCAACTTCAATTATCCATCTTCCAACACTAACCATATGAAATGGTACTTTAGTTGTATATGTTTAGTCTTGGAATGAAATGTTGAGTTATTTTCAAGTTGAATGGCACTTTGACTATCACTGTATAACCTTCCCACCTTCTGCTTTTTACACAATTCATCCATAACCCTTGCAACCAAATCATTTCTTTACTAGCCTCTGTAGAAGAAACATACACCGCTTTCCTCATTGAATGTGCAACAACACTTTGGATTTCTTAAATCCAACTGATAGTTGTTCCACATACAGTAAACACACACCATGTGGTGCTCCACGTGTTATCTCTATCACCTGCCATATCTACATCAACATATCCTTATAGAGCAATGTTCGAACAACCAAAGCATAATGCTTGATTTTTGGTACCTCTCTGTTGTGGTAAAACACAACCCCCCATTTTTTACTTGTTCACTTCAAATAATGGGGACCTTTTTTATAAAAAAAATGGGCTAAACGCCTTTTAGGATTTTTATTAAGTTAATTATCCTATGCTTTTGCTAATTTTTCATTTTTTAGACTTTCGTTTTTTATTGCTTTGTTGAAATTGATTTTTTATAAGCTTCCCATTGATGCTTGTTTCGCTTCATTTGGTCAATTGATCTATAAATGGCACTCCTTTGAAGTCTAATCATTTATGTTGCGTGGATTAAAAAAGTATAAAATGTACAATATTCAATTTTTGTAATTAAATTAGTTCAATAATGCATTTGTTTTAAATATTAACCCCTAGTTAGTTATTACTAACATTTTTCATTCTTTTACTTATACAACCAAACCATGAAGCAACGTGATTTTAGTAATTTACTCCAATATTTCAAATAAATTACTAATCTCAAAAAATCAGAATGTAAATGTGGTTGTAGTTTATTTGTTTTTATTTTTATCAAAGTAGATGTAGTTTAGATAGGTAAATTATGTTTTAAACAATTTCATAACTACACGGAACATCATTAAAATAAAACAAAAAAATAAAATTATATAACAAAAAATATAAATAATAATATTTTTATTATTATACAATCGGCAGATCGGATCAAGAAATTCCAAATGAAATATTTAAAAAAAAACCCAATATACACCATCCTCCTTATTTACCGATTGCGAAGAAACAAAGTGGCATAAGTATCATTGCGAAACTTCATTAGTTATTTGTTTGAGTTTCAATGTGATCACTCCATCGCATCAAGAGTCCTCAATTGATATAAGTTTTATGAATCCCGACTCAAGGCTTCCTCGGATGCAATAAGTCAAACATTGACTTTCAAACTCACATCTTCATTCATTGTTTTGAAACAGCTTATGTATATTAACGTATGGTGAGGATAGTTATAGTTTAAAATTAGTTTAAATATTTAATATATTAAATTTTAAATTAAATAAATAAATTAATATATAAAATTTAATTAATTTAATTAAATTAATTAAATTAAAATTTAATTATTAGTTAGATTAATATTAATTAGTTTATAATATAGTTACTTTTGTTAGTTAGTTAGATTAATTAATAATAGTTTATTAAATAATTAGTTTAGTTCATAATTAACAATTAAATTAGAATTAATTATTAAATAGTTAGAGTCTAATTTAGGATTAGATTTTTAATTAAAATTATGTTTTTTATCCCAACAACAGAAATTCCAGAATTATGCTAGATTTGAATCATCAACTTTGGAGGCTCATAGATTGAATTTTACCAGGCCAAATGAGGTCCAGGACGGCTCATTGAAAAGATAGAATCAAGGAGAAATTTTTTTAGGAGGTTTCAATAACAAACTTGGTCATTTATTCGGTCAAGAATCAGGCAGAAAATCTAGCTTCGAATTTTTAAAAGAAAATCAATTTTCTGAGTTTTATTTTCTGCGTTTTCATTTGTCTAAGCCTCTTCTGAATGCAAATCCATTTGTCAATGATATCCTCGGCCAATTAAACCATCCCAGGCATTAATAAAGAGGTTATATTTTATTTTCAATTATTTATTTAAATTGAATTTAATTGGATTTCTTTTAATGCCAGAAATAGCATTTTGATTTTATTGTTGCATCTTAATTTATTTTGATTTCTTTTTTGCAGGAAAACAGTAGAAGAGATATGGAGAAAAAGATCTCAATCAATGAGAAGACTCCAACAATTAAAGATTGGAATTTTTAGCAAATAAAATTAGATTGGGAAGATTTTTTCTTCGACAAACTTTCCTCTCAAAAATACCTTTGGAAATATTATAAATAAAAGATTGCATAATGTAATTAGGGGTTGTTCTCCTCTGCAAATTTTGACTTCTAAAATCATTTCTGCAATAGAAATTTAGAGTTGTAAAAGGGAAGAGAGAAAATCTGAGATCTGAGGATTATTGAGGAATTTTCCTTTGTATCTTGAATTATGTATGATGGGCAGAGTTTGCATTATTGAAGCTCTTGTTTTGAAAGCAGAAGTTCAAGTAATGTAAAGGACTATTGGAGACTAGGGTCAGAGAAATGGATTCAATAAATTGGTATTTTTAATACTACTGTTTCAAATACTAGTTACATTTTTATGATAACATGAATGTGCCATTTTATTCATGTGTGTGCACTTTTGTCAATATGGGTAATTTGTCTCAATGTTGTTATTATACATCTCTGATCTTATGAATTAAATTTTGATTTCTGAGTAACTATTTACTCAGAAATCTGTCGTATAAAACTGATTTATTAAATAATAATGTATTGTGAATTATTTCTACATACTAATGTTTAATAATTGGATTTACTAATTTTGTAATCAATATCATTTTTCTAAATTACTTCCCGGAGTGTTGTTCGTTTATTATTTAAGTTAAGAGGTCTCAATAGGATTTGTTTCGGTATTCACAAATGTTAATTAATTTAACTAATTCTTTAGGTTGGCATTAACTAAAATCTAGACATATTTAAATCTTTATCATTTAATTATCCTTCTCTTAGTTGGATTAGATCTACATCTGTCTAATTAAGATAAGATTAAGATAGTTCATTTTGCTTGCATCTTAGAATAAGTTTGCATTTAGATTAAGTTCTACATTCTTTTAAGTTCTCTTCTCAAAGAGGCAAAATTTTAGTTGTGGCTTGCCTGAACCCAAATCAGCTTAAGGGTCCTTCTCTTGCCTGATCAGCAAGAAGAAGTGACCCGATATCCTTGTCTAATGGTATTTAAAGATACAACATAAACCAATAGCGATAGGGAGAAGGTAACTGGACCTAGTTAAACTAGTTGGAGCCACTACTCGAAATGGAAAAAGAGTTGCTTTAAGGTTCGGACTGAGTGGTTATCCCCCAATGTTGAGGAAAACATTTTTTACCATCAACACTTTTAACACTAGAAGGAAGGCTTGAAACTTGTTGTCTATTGGAGTCTTTTCAATTTTAACATTTTATTTAAATCACGATGAATCCTCTTAAACTTCCAATTTGGAGTTTTATCTATGGACATGCATCTTCCAATACTCCACCTGAAGTAAGACTCTTATCTCAGGTAAAGTTCAATAGTAAGAGAAATTATTCTACTTTTAATCACATCTTTCAATTTATTCAAAATGTTTCAAATTATGATTTTCAAGGAATTGATGAAAGCATTTTATGCAGAATTTTTACTCTTACATTTGCGACAAAAGCCAGAAACTGATATAGAACTCTTCTAGTTGTTTCAATTCATAGCTGGGATCAATTTGTTACAATTTTCATTTGTAAATTTGATGGCTATGATTATGAACAGGTATGTAATGAAATTGAATATTTACAAAGGTTTGAAAATGAGCGAGTTATTGATTTTAATATTCGATTTTATTTGAATTGTTTAAGATTCAAAATCGAAGATAAACCTATAAAAGAAGAATCACTAGATTGGTTTGAATATATTTGTTTTCTTTCTCCCATTCCCAATCCATATGAAATTAGTTCAAGTTTTGGTTTATCTCCTTCCAACATAAATGAGAATTTCAAGATGGATGTGCAAATAAATTATGATGAAATGATTTCACAAAGCTTGGAAAATATTTCTATCTAAATGAAAGACGACAACAACAGAAATTTTGGAGAAAGAGCTGCTTTAAAATCTGAAAGTTACTCTACGGTCAATTCAGAAAATCAGATTGCAAATCATCAAGTACAAGCAGCAATCAAATTAAATAATAACATGCAAACTGTTGTACAAATTTATAAATTTTTCCACGATGAACAAATGCCGAAATCATAGCAGCAAAACAACCTTCTTCAGGAAAGCATGAGTACACAAAAGAACGATCTAGAATCTGAAATTTATAGTGAACAGAACGCACAAGAGTTCTCAAACAGAGACATTTTTAAATGCATTGTTTTAAATTCACATTTTTCCCTTTATCCTGATATTTTTAATAAAGGTAATTTTCCCCCTCTCGGTATTAATGATATTTCAGAAAATAAAGAGGATGATTTAAATGAATTACTAATAAGTTTTTATCAAGATAAAGAAACAATTATTGATCATTCTTTTGCCAGTAATAAACATGAAATTTTTATTGCTCTTTCTTTTGATATATTGGACGAGATTGAATGGAATTTCAGAGAATATTGTGAAGTCATTTATGATAATTACTCTGAAATTGAGGATGTTGATTTCTATTCTTCTCAAGAGAATCCTCATGAGAAAATTCAAATAATCTCTGTAAATGAGGAACGTTTCAAATTAAAAATTATTCCAGCCAATCCTCATTCTAAAGCAGCAAATTATCTTCATGATTTCACTATTCGAGAAAACATTCCAATTTATGATTTATATCATGATCAAGCTATCATTCCTATTCATAATCATAATTCTCTTTCTAATTCACAAGTTGGAATCCGCAATTATTCAAATTCCATTATTTTGGTCAATCTTTGTGAAAAAGAAATTATTGCGAAACAATCCCAAGTGTGTTGTAACATTATTTGTACAAATAGTGAATTCATTTTATTTTTTCCTTTACACTTATTTTGTTTAAATTTAGATTTATTTTATGATTTTATTTTTCAAAATTTTCACACTTTTCGCTGGCATATTGAGCACTTTACTATCAAACACTCAATTCACGCATTGCCCTATTGGGAAATTGAAGCTTCATATTATAATCATGAACATCAAAATCTATTAATATTTCAATTTCAATCAATGCTAATGTTTTATCAAAAGATTCTATCTTCTCAAAGGCAATATCAACAAGAGAATGTATTTTTACAATCTGGCCAGCAATCAAGTGAATTAATAATCTTCCATTATATCTAACAGACTTCCATCCATTTTTCATTAACTCATTTGAAAAATATTTGGAAAATTTTCCTTCATGGAATATTGTTAATAATTTAACATTTGTAAATAACACTAACAATTTTTTCTAGGGCTTTGAATTTAAAAGCTCAACTCCACAATTTAGCCTGTTATCTTCTCTTTCAAACCTTCTCAATCATTAATAGAAATCCATTCAGATTTCTGTGATCCAATGGGTATTCAATTGGAAAAGAAATTTCAAGAGAAAGAGATTTTAATTAAGTTTCTAACAATAACTGTAAATTCTACTTACAGAGTTAATTTTCTTAGTTCAATTGGATTTGTATTTTTATTAGTAACATTTGAACTGTACATATATGTAGGAATAAAAATAAGAGAATGGTTACACTGGAAATATGACTATACATAACCATTTTCCTGCATATGGTTAGAATATGAGTAGAATTACTTTAGTTATTTTATTTTCAACAGTTCTACAGATATAAATAAAGCAAAGCAATCAACCCTTATATCTAACAGACTTCCATCCATTTTCATTAACTCATTTGAAAAATATTTGGAAAATTTTCCTTCATGGAATATTGTTAACAATTTAACATTTGTAAATAACACTAACAATTTTTTCTAGGGCTTTGAATTTAAAAGCTCAACTCCACAATTTATTCTGTTATCTTCTCTTTTCAAACCTTTTCAATCATTAATAGAAATCCATCCAGATTTCTGTGATCCAATGGGTATTCAATTGGAAAAGAAATTTCAAGAAAAAGAGATTTTAATTTTTCTAACAATAACTGTAAATTCTACTTACAGAGTTAATTTTCTTAGTTCAATTGGATTTGTATTTTTATTAGTAACATTTGAACTGTACATATATGCAGGAATAAAAATAAGAGAATGGTTACACTAGAAATATGACTATACGTAACCATTTTCCTGCATATGGTTAGAATATGAGTAGAATTACTTTAGTTAATTTATTTTCAACAGTTCTACAGATATAAATAAAGTAAAGCAATCAGCCCTTCTCATACATGTTCAGTGATACATTTTCCCTTCATCGAAAACTTTTTAATTCTCACATCCCATTTTTAAATCAAAATCTATTGTAGCAATACCTCTACTCTGCCTATTTTGAATAATGTCTTGACTAAATTCAATTGAGGTTGCACTTGGCATCAATCACCTCAATGCCACTTTCTCCATTTCGAAATATCCTTATAAGATTTTCTTCTGAAATTTATTTGTTAAAGATGTTGAGGATATAAAACTTCATGATCTCATTATCCCATGAAATGTATGACTGTCTATTATAAGCTTAATTCCAATTCAATCATTATTAGTCAGTCTACCTTTTCACTATAATCACATGAAATTTATGTTATTTCCCTCGAAATTGGTTAAAATAACTTTAAGGGTGTCCATGCTACTATGTGCACACATTTAAATCTGTAATTATATTCTTTCATGATGAGTGGCTTTATCCTATTCTGAACTTTAGTTTATCATCTGATGTTGCAATATGCATCATATTTATTTACTAAATACATTATTGAACAGCCACTATAACAATACAAATTTTTCTCAAGTTAATTCGAAATGAGAAGAGGTAATAAATTGCTGTTGCAATTCAAAGGGAAGCATATTTTCATATTATTTCTAGTGAATTTTATGAATTTCAGATTTCTTGAACATGAATAAACAGATTTTATTCAAATTGATTGCCAACTCTATTTTAGAATAAATAATGAGATGATTTTGAACAATGTTAGAATTTTGATAAATCAAAGGAAGAATTTGAAGATTCATGAGGTAAAATCTACAGACAATTTCCTTCCAGGTATGCATTTATAAATTCATTTTCATTTATTATTAGTTTCTCTTTTCCTTAGTTTATTTTTTATTCTTGTTATGTTTTATTTGCAGATTTTCATTTGTTTTCAAAACTTGAAGTAAGCAGCAAACCCATTTCAAATTTGCAACAAGTTCAGGGAAATTTTATTTTGTGATTCATTAGAATTTGAGCATTCTTTAACTTTGCTTTCATTCATTAGAAAACCCAATTGAAATTTAAAACAATATCGCAAGATTCATGTCTGAAATGTTTCAACTTGATTTTCATATTGTTGATACTACAGTGGATATATATTCGCAATATCCCATCGAAAGCGACTCTTAGTGTTTACCGATAAAAAATTGTTGATACAAGACCTCTGATGTGTTACCTCATTTAGTTTCTCATAAAATGCCATATCATGTTTCACATATCAGATCTTTTCAGTTCAATATGCTTCCATTATCTTGAATCACCAATCTCCGATAATCAACTTTACCAATATTGTGATGTACACATAATTCTGGACCCGATATAAAAGTTAAAGCAAGTTCATAAGAAATATTGCATCTGGTCAATTGTAATAATGGCAGGGGCATAATTTTAAAAAAGTACTGATGTCTCGGATCCGATATGATATTAAATGGTCATAATAAATCCATCGGGTCCATTCTTCATCACATATTGGCATATCAAGAATATTAAATCATGTACTTAAGATTGTTGATCGCCGATTTCTTTTGAGGTCCAAAGCTAGTCCCACATAAGAGCCCCGTCATTTATCACATATCAGTATCGCAAGAATCATATTGTATTACATCTTGTACTTAAAGTTTTCCGATCACTGGGAGCCACGTCATTCATCGTAGTCTCGCTATCGCAAAAATCATATTGGCATTTCTGACATGATTGTTTTCTAATATCTCGATATGCCGATATCACAATCGCTTCATCGCATTTTTATTTATGTTCACATCACAATTCTCAATCTGCGATATGCGATGTATGATGTGTGATGTGTGAAGTAAAAATCATGACATGACTATCCCCAATCCTTGATACAACATTTCTTCAATAGTGTGATCGCTCGATCTCATCACACATATTCCCTTCACATGTTCTCATATCAGCAATTTTCCATTGCAACCTCCGTTGCGATAGAATCCAACGCATGTCTCTATGCCATTAACATTTAATAGATATATGGCATATTAAAAAAGGTGAATTTGTGTAAATTGAATTTTAAGCATAGTGAAGAAGCATGCAATGCGAATCATCTGATAAGGCGTTGTGTTATTTTAAAAGAAATCTTGGGTAACCACTATGGTACTAAAGCAACTGATTAAAAATTTGCAGCATATTTAAATCATTTCAATTTCTCATATATTTCAGTTTTAAATATATAATTCCATAATTGATATGAAATTCAAAGACTTCTCTATCCTCACATTTAAATTTCATTATCTTGGATTTGGTCTTAAGTCTGGGAAATTTATAAAATTATGGAGTTTATATGAAACTTATAATATTTTGAAAACATTCATCACTGCAAATTCTCATTCTGATTTCTGATGCATTTGTTTAAATTTTGATTCCCTTGAACACAAAGCATTCATTTTTACATTTTACTACTTACTTTAGTTTAAGTAAAATAAATAATGATATTGGGTTATAAGAATCTGGATAGTTTGACTTCTTCATGTTTTTAATGTTAACTAAAATAAGAAATTAGTGAGTATTGATGAAACTGATATCTCTCAGGTAAGATCAAATGCAATTATCCAATGGTAAGATTCATGTACCCACTTTCATTAATTTCCATTTCATTACTTTAGATTCAGTTTTGTTTTTCTCACATATAAATCTATTTTGCGGCTCTTCATAAAAGCTTTCAATCCACCACCAGATCATATTTTGGAAGTCCTATACTCTTCTCTTGGTTTTATTTCAAGAAGAAATGATAATATTCGTTGAAACAACTACATTAGGAAGTTGTTGAACCTTTAATCTGTTTCTTTAAGAATTCTTTTTATTAGAAAATGATTAAAATGATGCTTTGAAACGAGAAAATTGACATGAGATAGAATTTTTTCATTGAAGTTGAATTTTATCGTCACTGCTATCTAAAGTCTAAAACATTTACAACCCTGCAAGGTATAATTTTTCTAAATCTCTACATAAGAATGAATGATTACATGATTATTTTCTTTTACTTCATGTTGTTGAGACATTGGTATAACCATTCTTGTTAGAGTTTGTATTTCAAAACTTGGATTTTCCTTTCACTTTTCAAATTTCTTCATTTTTAATTTTGTTTGTTGATTTCTTTTCTCACTTTAGCATAAGAATTCTTTTCCTTTGGTTTTTAGTTTTGATTTTGGTGATTTTGCTATGATTTATATAGAAGGCTTTTTTGTTACCTAACAATGGACGACATACATAGGGAAAAATTATTAATAGTCACCTATTAGCTTTTTCTTAAAATCTCTTAATAAAGTTTGATTTTCTTATTATAAATGTAGACATACTGAGATTACAAAATAAGAGAAGTTGACAAAGTATCATAAAATCTGAAAAAAATCTTTTTTTAATCATTTTGAGATTTCAATACTTTATTAATATCTTTCAAAATTCTATTATCAGTAAAGAAATGTTATTTTTAACCAAGTAAAGACACTTTACAGAAAAGCACCTTTAACTTTGAAATTGTCATTTTTAACTCTTAAAGAGACAATGATTCTCCCTGTCCCAAAGAGTCTTATTTTTCTAGAGTGTAATCCAGAAATATATTTAACTTAAAAAATAAGAGGTCTCATCATGAGCCTGCTTACCGTGATCATAGGCGAAAAATAGTCTGACATTACCAACATTGCTAAACAAACCAGAGTAATGGCTTATGATTGCAAACAATTATAAGACAAGTGGTCTCATCACGAGCCAGCTTGTTCAGTCTAATTATAACATTGAATGCCATTGTCAACTATCTGGCTACCAAATCAAGACAATGGCTTTTAAGAACTTAAAAAAAAAAAAAAAAACATATATAAATGGATTTATCTCTAGCTTAATAATTCTTAAGTAGATGAGATTCTGAATCATCTATGATTAAAGGGTAAACCTGTCGAGACTATAGATGTTCGCTAGCAGCAATGGCTCTACCTGTGACAAATGAATATATTTTAAAAGCTAAGCTGTAAAGTGACCCCTGTTTTATCTCTACAACTAATTAAGGACTGATATAGAGTTTTGAAATATTTTAATTTATGAGGAATTTTAAGAAAAATTACAATAAGATGATTCTTGCTTTTATGCAGATTAATGAACTTAGTGAAGCATTCCAAAAAATTAATTTTCTCTTCTTTAATTATTTTTACTTGAAGGAAAATCTCATACTTATCAAACAGAGATAATTGGTTCTTCTCTCATGTGTCACCATTGTTGTGGTAAAACAAACCCCCCCCCCATTTTTTTACTTGTTCACTTCAAATAATGGAGACACTCTTTATAAAAAAAATTGGCTAAACGCCTTTTAGGATTTTTATTAAATTAATTATCCTATGCTTTTGTTAATTTTTCATCTTTTAGACTTTCGTTTTTGATTGCTTTGTTGAAATCGATTTTTTATAAGCTTCCCGTTGATGCTTGTTTTGCCTCATTTGGTCAACTGATTTGTAAATGACACTCCTTTGAAGTCTAATCATTTATGTTGCCTGGGTTAAAATTGTGTAAAATGTACAATATTCCATTTTTGTAATTAAATTAGTTCAATAGTGCATTTGTTTTAAATATTAACCCCTAATTAGTTATTACTAAAATTTTCATTCTTTTACTTTTATAGCCAAATCATGAAGCAACGTGATTTTAGTAATTTACTCCAATATTTCAAATAAATTATTAATCTCAAAAAATCAAAATGTCAAAGTGGCTATAGTTTATTTGTTTTTATTTTTATCAAAGTGGCTGTAGTTTAAATAGACAAATTATGCTTTAAATAATTTCATAACCAAACTGAACATCATTAAAGTAAAGCCAAAAAATAAAATTATATAACAAAAAATATAAATAATAATATTTTTTTTATTATACGATATCGCATCGGGAAATTTCAAATGAAATATTTTTAAAAAACCCCGCTATACATCATCATCCTGATTTGCCGGTTGCAAAAAAACAAAGTGGCATAGGTATCATTGCAAAACTTCATTATTTATTTGCTTGAGTTTCAATGTGATCACTTCCTCGCATCGGGAGTCCTCAATTGATATAAGTTTTATGAACCACGACTTAAGGCTTCCTCCGATGCGATAAGTCAAACATTGATTTTCAAGCTCATATCTTTATTCGTTGTTTTCGAATGGCTTATGTATATTAACATATGGTGAGCATAGTTATAGTTTAAAATTAGTTTAAATATTTAATATATTAAATTTTAAATTAAATTAATTAATTAATATATAAAATTTAATTAATTTAATTAAATTAAAATTTATTTATTATTTAAATTAATATTAATTAGTGTATAAATAGTTAATTATATTAGTTAGTTAGATTAATTAATAATAGTTTATTAAATAATTAGTTTAGTTCATACTTAACAATTAAATTAGAACTAATTATTAGATAATTATAGTCTAATTTAGGATTAGATTTTTAATTAAAATTCTGATTTTTTAGCCCAGCGACAGAAATTCCAGAATTATGTCAGATTTGAATCATCAACCCTGGAGGCTCATAGATTGAGTTTTACAAGGCCAAATGAGGCCCAAGATGGTTCATTGGAAAGATAAAATCAAGGAGAACATTTTTTAGGAGGTTTCACTAATAGATTTGATCATTTATTGGGTCAAGAATCAGGCAGAAGATCGAGCTCCGAATTTTTAAAACAAAATCAATTTTCTGAGTTTTATTTTCTGCATTTTGATTTGTCCAAGCCTCTTCTGAATACAGATCCATTCGTCAATGATATCCTTGACCAATTAAACCATCCCAAGCATTAATAGGAAGCTTATATTTTATTTTCAATTATTTATTTAAATTGGATTTAATTGGATTTCTTTTAATGCCAGAAATAACATTTTTTTTTGTAGGTAAAAGTAGTGCCATTCTTTTTCTTTCCTATTATATCAAACAAGGGATCCATATACATTGCTCTGGTGGCCTCACCATGCCCCGAAGGGAAACTAGGTTTGTTGGCCACTTGAGATTGTTATAAGCTTTCCAAAAGAAAAACTTTACTAGTCTGTCCATATTAGCTACGTACACCAAACAGCTGAAACTACTTATTAAACTACTAGTTCGCATGCAAACGACAAGGAGAGAAAAAAAAAAACAGCTTAAACCGAGCCTTTAGAAGCTCATTCTTTCCTAATGCCTGTGTGCTGGTCCATTTCCATGGGCATAAGCGCCTGATCACCCTGGCTAGGGCCGCTCCCAACCATCCTTAATAGAATTTGAGACATCTCTGCTAACTTTTTATTCTGGTTAATCATGATGACTTGAAAGTTCTTCACTTCCTTTTGTAGGTTGGGCACCCCATTGGCAAGATTCGCCATTTCCTTAGGAACCTGTTCAAGAGCTTTAGCCAACAAACGCTTCAGGACCCAGTAAATATGTAAGGACTATCTGTACAAGGTCAGCCTGCCTCTAGTGTTGCCTGGGTCAATAACCGCTTCTGCCCATTCATCTGTCTCTGAACCAGACTGCTCCTCCAAGATGTTGGATTCCATATTCTGTAAAATGTGACGAATGTCTTCATCCGTGCCTTCCTGGTAAGCACGGGCCGCTTCTTGAACCGCTGTCACAGTCGATCTCCTTCCTCTACATTGTCCATCTGTTGCCTCTGCAGTTCTACCACTCTGGGTCTCCTGCCTAGGACGTCCTCGGCCTCCACGTCCTCTTCCCTGGCCCGAGCACAACATCCCTTGTTTTGCCTTCACCTGTAAACATTCATCAATTACTGGAGTTAGTTTTTGTAGATTCTTCTCATCATCCTCACTTGCCTCAGTGCATTTGGTTATTGCCCAGTTTCTACTACAATTCGCTCTGTTTCCATAGACATGGCGCTGTGCTCCCTCCTCCAGGTATAAAAGATCTATTATGCCCTCTGCCATGCGGGCCAGATGATGGGCAATTGGTGTAATTTTCGGGTCTCCCTTACTGGGCTTCTTCTCCTCATCAGCCTGGGGGTACTCATCCTGGGTTCCTTCATACTTTCTCCAACTATAATCCCCACTACAGTTTTCATTTTTCTCAGGATTCCCCACCCGGCTTAATTCCTTGTATCCTTCTCTGAGAATTACAAAGAGGCATTCATAACTCTCATCCTCCCTTGCTTCACATCTACTAAACATGTCCATTCTGTCAATTGTGCTATATGGAAAAGAGACAGAGTTCACAGTAAACACATACCCGAGAATGCCAGCCTCCCTGTGGGTAGCTTCTAGCTGAGGTTCTTGCAGCTCCTCCCTCACCCTATTCAAAATGAGTTTAACTCTACCTACCTCAATCTTCATATAATAGCTCCTCGCCACACTCTTCTCTCTCCCACTACCGTCACCACTCCTACTATTCATCTGTGCTCCACCACCTCCACTCTGATCTCTTGAGGTTTGAGCTGGCCGCTTACTCATTAAATTTTTTGGTGGCCTGCCTCTTCCCTGAAGTCACATCCATCTGCCCTCCTTTTTCCATGATTACTCCTGTCATCTCTACCTAACCGGCTCCTCATCCCGATCGGGAAGCCAGAAATGGCATTTTGATTTTATTGTTACATCTTTTGTACTTTCTCTTTTAAAGTAGTAGTTTCCTTTTGAGATACATATTTTTCATTTCTATTTTGTTGGGTGCATGAGACTGAAGCTAATTAGAGTGTTGGCATTCATTTGTTATCCATTTTTGGTGTTTTAATTTTAATTTTATTGGGTTGACTTGTTCTACCTTGATTTATCCCATAGAACTATGGTCCAAAGAAAATTCTGCTAAGAGAATCCCTACAATTATTAGAAGCGCCTACTCAATCAAGAAGTTCTATGCTGAGAATATGGGCATATGATGCATTGCCAAAGAACTACAAATCATGCACCTATCATTAATGCTAGTATCATATTCCCATATTCTCAGCACATAACATTTTATGCGACAAAATGAAAAATTTGATCAACGAAGAGGACACCAATGAAAAATAAGATGATATCATGGCCATTGAAGAACATTGATGCTTCTTGGTAACATATTTTCCATGCTTCTGTTGTTATATGTTCATATATGTTTCCTTTTTCATTATGTGTAATTCATATTGCTTCCCTATTTGCTTTGAACATGTTTCTTATTAGCTTCCTAAGATGAGACAAAATACACTTAATTGAAGGTTCTTGTACTTTCTCTTTTCAAGTAGTAGTTTCTATTCAAGATACATCTTTTAGATTTCTATTTTGTTGGGTGAATGAGATTGAAGCTACTTAGAGTGTTGGAATTGCTTTGTCATCTATTTTTTGTGTTTTAATTTTAACGTAATTGGGTTTCTAATTAGAATGTTGACATTTCTTTGTCATCCATTTTTGGTGTTTTACTTTTAATGTTATTGGGTTGACTTGTTCTACCTTGATTTATCTCGTAGAAAAACCTTGATGTTCTTGATAACATAATTTCCTTGCTTCTATTGTTATACGTTCATTTATGTTTCCTTTTTCATTATGTGTAATTCATTTTTCTTCCCTATTTGCTTGAAACATGGGTTTTATTATATTCCTAAGATGAGTCAGAATAAACTTAATTGAAGGTTCTTGTACTTGATCTTCTCAAGTAGTAGTTTCTTTTTGAGATGCATATTTTTCAATTCTATTTTGTTGGGTGCATGAGATTGAAGCTAATTAGAGTGTTTGCATTGCTTTGTCATTTATTTTTGATGTTTTAATTTTAATGTTATTGGGTTTCTAATTAGAGTGTTGGAAATTCTTTGTCATCTATTTTTGGTGTTTTAATTTTAATGTTATTGGGTTTCTAATTAGAGTTTTTCCATTGCTTTGTCATATATTTTTGGTGTTTTAATTATTGGGTTGACTTGTTCTACCTTGATTTATGTCGTAGACTTCAACCTTGATTCTTCTTGGTAACATACTTTCCTTACCTTTGTTGTTATATTTTCATTTATGTTTCCTTTTTCATTATGTTTAATTCACTTTTCTTCCCTATTTGCTTAGAACATGGGTCTTATTATACTCCTAAGATGAGGCATAATACACTTAATTGAATGTTCTTGTGCTTTCTCTTTTCAAGTAGCAGTTTTTTTTAGATAAATCTTTTTCATTTCTATTTTGTTGGGTGCACAAGATTGAAGATAATTAGAGTGTTGACATTTCTTTCTCATATATTTTTTTTGTTTTAATTTTAATGTTATTGGGTTGCTAATTAGAGTATTGGCATTGCTTTGTCATTGTTGGGCCGTGAAAAAGGAGTGTTTTCCTCATTTTCTTGATCAATCATATGGTTTTCATGAATTTACTCTAGCCTTGATCATATTCTCGATGTAAGACCGTGAAAAACAAAAAAAAAGTAGTGTTGAACAAGTTATGTGCTTTTAGTATTAAAAGCCTAAGTTTTCGCTTGTTTATGCATAGGATGACTGGATTGGACAATTGTTGTTCCTTTTGGATAAGACAAAAATGCCAAGAAAGGAAGATGTTGGTGTTACAGCTATGTGGACCACGCTAAACGCAGGAGGAAAAATACGGGATTGATGTGGAAATTCGATTGTTCAGTCGAGCAATACTAAGGATATTCTGATCCTCAGGATAAACATTGATTTTCCTAATATTTCATAGAAGATATATAATGCTAGTAAATCAAAAGGAAAATTAACTTTTGTAATCATTGAAAAATTCAGGCAAGACTGTGAATGCATATTTTACCTTAAGGGTTGAAGTGATTTTGTAATTCCTTTTTGAAAATTAATGAAAGACTTGATGTTTCACCTTAAATCTGCATATTGAGTTTCTATAGCAATTTCTTCTCAAGGTTTTGGGCCCGATCAATGGAAGACCTAATGCTCATTTGTATTATGATTTTTACACCTTACTATAAAGATTTATATTGTTGTTCCTTCTATAGGTTGAGTTAGAGTAAATCTTATAGCTCGGTTAATATCATTTTTATAATTTACAAAAAGTAAGTTTTCTATATGATTGATGTTTCCTCTTTGTATATTCTTTCTGCAATTACTTCTAGCTTTGAATGTTCCTTATGATTAGCATGATTTGAGTAGTTTCCTTTAATACATGTGGATTTGATTATTCGGGTCGATTTCCTTTTGGCATTAGGATATTGGATTAAGATCTTTGTTTGGAAGTAGTTTTAAATTGATTTATATTTCCAATTTCAAATCATAGAATAATTCTTGTTCTGCATTTTTAAGAGTTAATGAGCTGTCAAGCAATTGTTTATGTATGCAATGATTATCTAGGATTTAGGATTAATTACCTACATTCCAATGTCTGATTGTTATTGCACAGACAATGCTTACAACCTTGAAATAGAAAGATGAATCCCATGTTGACATATTAATGTAGGATTAAGATTGATTTATAAAGTCATCTTAGTGCACCAACATTCATCCATTTTTGGTGTTTTAATTTTAATGTTAATTGGGTTGACTTGATCTACCTTGATTTATCTTCTAGAAAAACCTTTATTCTTATTGATAACATACTTTCCTTGCTTCTGTTGTTATATGTTCATTTATATTTTTTTTCATTATGTGTATTTCACTTTTCTTCCCTATTTTCTTGGAACACAGGTCTTACCATCTTCCTAAGATGAGGTAGAATATGCTTATTTGAAGGTTCTTGTACTTTCTATTTTTTAGTAATAGTTTCTTTTTTAGATACATCCTTTTCATTTCTATTTTCTTGGGTGCATGAAATTGAAGCTAATTGTGTTGACATTTATTTCTCATCTATTTTTGGTGTTTTGATTTTTATGTTCTTGAGTTGACATGTTTGACCTTGATTTATCTCGTAGAACAACCTTGATGCTTCTTGGTAACATATTTTCCTTGTTTATGTTTTTATATGTTCAATTACGTTTCTGTTGTAGCGGCTACAACCACCCTCCAAAATTTTGGCCTGCACCCAATTTCGGAACCTCCCTTGATAGTTCACTTGATGATTGCACACACCCGGGTTCACTCCGTGAGCTCGTGTGAGTCTTCGCATCCACCCTGCTTAATAATTTCACCCAAATTTTTGCATGTTGATTTCAATGTCATGCTTGCGACCATGTTATGGTCATACTCAAGGTCTTCAGTTCGAGTGTACATGTTGTGTTCGCTATTGAAACATCTGTTGCACTCACACACGAAGTCACACACATTGTCCCGCAAGCGTCGTCGTCATCAACCAATGATCAATTACAATTGTTGTGCTTGTCACTCACACCGTCAGTTAGTCATGTTAAGCATGTGTGTCTCAATGGTTTGAGTCGTCTCATCACCGAGTCATTTAAGTGTGTGCTTCCAACATCACATATGAATCTTTCACTCATTCACACACTTAGTCATTTTGCTGAAGTTCTGATGACCTGACTCCCCTCTAATAGTCAGACCATCACCCGTCATCGACTCGATCAATTGTAACCCAAAACAGCACAAAGGAACCAAGCAATTCATTTCAAGCTGCGTTTCCCACAAGAAAATCAATCATCCTTCATGTTTGTCAACCAGAGAGTTTGACCGAACAGCCACCTCGGGACTGACTCCCCTAAAAAATTGCGTAGAGGCTATAAACCTTTCTCGCTCTGCTGACTTGGAAAATTACACAGACAGGCCAGACAGACACCTAGTGCCTGTCCCTCTCCCCCTTAGAAAATTGTGCAGTTTTTCCAGCCAAGCCTCGCGACAGTCGACCGACTGCTCACCAAAGAAATTGCCTAGCTTTCGTGAGCAAGCCCTCTGCTACCCAACAACCTGCTCAGCTCAGAAACTGTGTACAGGTGATTAGTAGACCAACCTCATAACATCAGTGCATTTTTTCCCACTAGCAGCTCCCAACAGTTTACTGTTAGTTCCCTCCATGAATTGCACAATTTTTTATGCCTAGCTCTAGCGACTGATTGCCAGTTTCCTCAAGAATTGCGTAGTTTTTTATGGCAGTGACCTAGTAGCTAACTGACAGTTCCCTCCAGGAATTGCGCGATTTTTATTGCGAGTGTCCCGACAGCCAGCTGCCAACTCCCTCCAAGAATGGTGCAATTTTGGCTGTCAAGTACCCTCTGCTTGCTCGTTCCAGAAATTGCGCACATTTTTCCTGCCCAGCCTTCCTGCAACCCAGATTGTTCCTCCCAAAAACTGCGTATTTTTGTCCTCCAGTTGAGTTAGACCCCGCGGATAGTCATTGTCGATCTGGATTGCCCATCTTCATCACCTAGTGACTCTTGCGCATTTTTCATCAACGATGCCCAGAGCCTCCATCCCTCCTCGCAACCTTGTCACCTTTCCTAGTCACCTGCATCTGAAATGATCATGCATGATGGTAGACTAGGAGGTTTCTGGATTTGATGTCATCTCATCATGAGTAACTGTAGGTACAAGTACAAAAACAAACATGGCATGATGAGGAATGGGTTGAAGGAAGGCAGCACATGTAGGAGGACAGGTTCACTAACAGATGAATAAACGATTCATGCAAATATATATTCTTGTGAATGGAAGAACAAGCAAACATGCAAGATGTGCTCATGGAGGGACAGAGGGATGAACATGCACCTTTCACAAGTGGACGAACTTTTCGAGCATACCAACATACAAGCCAGGAGCAATATGTGAATGCAACATCAAGTGAACCAACAACCATCGAAGACTCTGCGCACTTTTTCATGTGGAAGTGAAGATGGAACACACCATGAGGACATCCATCACCCAGTAGCACTGCACTGCAGCTCAGCATGCACACCAGAAGCAGCATCAACGTACCATCATTGTCATGTCGAGTCATGTTGTCCACATCTCTACTGTGGGCCATATTGTCAATCAATGTAATGTAACATGGAAGTCCAAGAGACCCACTTGTTATATGAAGGGTCATGTAAAGTCCAAAAGTCATGGAAGTCAAACAGTCATGAGGGTAGTCAAACAGCTACAAGGGTTAGTTTGACCATTGGCTATAAATACCCCCTCATTTTTACATGCAAAGGACTTTTCACCTCACCTCCTCCCACATAGCTTTGAGACTCTGTAATCTTTTCTTTAAGGAGCAAGTAGTGGCTCCAACACCCAACCCATGGGGTTAGTGATGTATGGTTTAACGATGTGTCTTGGAATTTTTTCTTAATTCATAAGCCTACTAACAGGCCAACATGTTTTCACACATGTATTGTAATCATTGTAAGACTAATATTTAACACTTGTAATGCATGTTGCTTTAACCTGTGTTTAACACTTGTACTAATTCACTTGTTGTAATACACATATGTTAATGAAAATGTGTTGTGTTGCTAACATTTTCTCACTCGTGTTGACTACTCTCTCGGACATCAAACAAACCTTTCACATAAACTTGCTAGAACAACCTTTGCACTCGTGCGGACTAATATGCTGAGTGTTATACATGTTATCTTCCTTTATGTGTTGTGACTATCGCATCCGTGTGGACTGTTCCATCGGAACCTACACATGTCCAGTTGTGTTGTGTGTTCCTAGTAGAGTGGGGACTTCTCCCAACTGACTTGGGACTCACTCCTAATCTCTCCCTCTATAGTGAAAGAACCATTGGAACAAGTGACACATACATGCACTAGGCACATGAGCCTCCATTCTCGAAAGACAAAGCAACCCACTCTCCTATGCTCACAGGTAAGAGTTGAGGAAAATCTTTAAGATAATGGAAACCAGGCCATCATACCAGATGGGACTCTTACACCAAATGGTGTGAGGTCTAGTTGGGACTTCATATTGGGGTGATCCTGTGAATGTTGGCGGGTCTAGCAGCATCAACATTTCTAGTGCTAGAAGGAGGGAAACTAGTTGTATATGGTTGAACATCCTCTCGCACTCATTCATCAACCATCTGGTCAAGGTAGTAACTTGCACTCCCTCTCACCTATGCGTGAATCTACAGTTGTTTACTTCTAACCTCCAAGGACTGAACACGAAATTCCATATCGCCACCTTCGCTTCGTTCATCCCATCACTCACTAATTCAAAAAAGCAGTCATACTGATCCCGGGGATACAACATCTTCCATACACATCAAGAAAGAAAAAAGCCACTCCTACAAGGGTTATTGTATCATCAATGGAAGAAGTAGTCCTTACCACACATGAAGGTCTGGCAAAAGTTGTTAAAGATGAAGAGGAACCTTCAGTCTTCCGATGAGGTGAACGAGACACCCTTGTGATCTTGGGATCAGACTCTGGTACTGGAGGCAGAGGTAGAGGTAGAGACAAACCAACAGACTCAGAGTCGGAACCGTCAGATTCTAAAAGAAAGGAGGAGGATGAAGAAGAAGAAGAAGAGATGGCTGACCCAAATCTGGAATGGATGACTCAGGGACCATTAGATCTCACGGTTGTTTTGCACAAGATTGTTGAAAATAGCACTGCTATAAATAGAATTGCGGGACACATTCCAATTTTAGTTAGTCCCTAAACTAAAATTGAGAATTAAAATTCGAATTTGATCTTAGTAGTTGTTTGTAAAATAATTAATTAATTCATCTTGAGTTACTTAGTTGTAGAAAATCAAACATGAAGTCTATGTGAAGACATGCAACAGTTTCCCCTTTGATTGAGGAAGTTATCCCTTGACTAAAGGAGATTAGGATCAGTTGTACTTTGAGTTGTAATTAGTTAGCTCAGTTAACTGAGTTAAGTCCAGTTAGATTAGTTCCAACAGTTTGTGGAACTGATTGCGAGTTGAGTTAGTTAATTCATGCATGTATGTAACTACTGCACTTCAGATACCTGAATATTCTCTCATAAATAACTCATGCATGTCGGTTCAGTCAGAGACCTACTTGAAATCAAATGATGCGACAATGTACTACTAGTTGCAAGAATATTCCATTGAGGATATCTCTTGCAGGTAGAAGGAATTCATTCCTTGGAGATTGCGCAGTTACTTATGAGTTTGATGAGTGTGTGATGAGGCCAATTCACACAGGTGGCAACATTGGACCCCAGGAGAAATAGTGCAAGGGAATAGGAGGCTTCGAGGATTGGAGGAAGACATATGTTGTGTCTATTCAGTCTGTGAGCTGTATTGAGGGATTGTACTGAGAGTTGGATAGCTTGTGAGCTAAAGCTTTGTGTAATACGGACATATTTCCACTTGTATGATAATTCAGATATCGAGGTTTTTAGCTAAGGGTTTCCCGAGAGTATTCTTCTGTGTTCATGTGCGATTGATTTCTCATTCTCTGTTATATGTGTTCTATTTGATCTTGCTCATAATCGATTAAGCTTCTGCAAGCTTGTTTGTAGAAATTGATCAAGTATTTTGCTTTAGTATATTGCATTATTAGGTGATCTACAGTGGGAATTTCTACATGGTATCGGAGAAAAGGTGATCAAAGAGAATAACAGTATGCAAAGAAGGGAGAAATTCAAAGTTTGAAGTTCCTGATTATAGAATTCGAATTCTTATCACATCTCAAATTTCACCAATGGCATTCAACGGTTTAAGACTCGAGTATTCTCTTGATGGAAGCTCAAATTATATAGCTTGGAAGGATCACATGGAAGTAGTATTAGAGGACAACGGTTTGAAGGACTTCATTGATCAAGAAGTCCCCGAGCTAGCAGTAGCTAATGCTACAGAAATGGCAGAATGGAAGAAATGTGTGGCTAGAGCGAGGAGAATCCTTCTGGACGGAGTTCAAGACCACATAGTCTCGAGTATCCATGGGAAGGAGACATCGTTTTCAATGTGGAAAACATTTAAAGATCTTTATTAGAATAACAATGACTAGAGGAAGCTGGCGCTGAAAGACAAGCTTCAGAAAATCAAGTGTGAAAAGGGCAACGCGATCTCTACATATATGAACAAGCTCACCACATGTAGGGATGACCTTGGAAGTGTAGGGATAATGGCAGCTGATGATGACATGGTGAGTCTTGCTCTTCTCGGTCTTCCTAAGAGCTAGCATAGCTACGAAGACTCGATAAATGGAAGACAGAAACTACTAAATTGGGAACAACTTTGGTCGAATCCGATGCAGGAGGAGATAAGAAGAAGCACCAGACATGGATCTTCATCAAAGAAAGATGATGAAGCAAATCTATCTTTAGCGAGAAAGGCGAGGAAAGGGAAACGGAAGACGTCCCATTCCAAATCAATTTCCTCCCATGGTGGGATGAAGTTTGACAAATCAAAAGAGCAAAGCTTTCATTATCATGAGGTGGGCGATTATGCTATAAATTGTCCACAGAAGAAATCCAAGAAGGGATCCTCGAAGGGATCAGATGGTGAGGCACTAGCCTCATAGTTTGAATTGGATTTCTCTCTCATCGCATGCATGGTTTCATCCATGGTGGGTTGTGTTTGGTACTTGGACAATGGAGCCTCTTTCCACATGTCCGGCGACAAGAATATTTTCAGTACCTTGGAGGAGAAGGATCTCCAGATGTGGATCGAGATGGGCGATGATGGAAAGTACTGTGTTTCAGGTGAAGGTACAGTTGTGTTTTAGACGGAGCATGGAGCTCCTCTCACCCTGACTGATGTAAAGTATGTACCGGGTCTGAAGAAGAATCTTGTGTCTGCTACTATGCTGGAAGACAAAGGCTATGATGTAGTCTTTAATAAAAGAAAGGTATTCCTGAGGCATATCGGCACTGGAAAGACCAAGAGGATTGGGATTCGAGTTAAGAATATCTACAAGATGGAGGTAGATTACTGTACTGTATTGAGTTCCAAAGTAGAGATGGTGCAAAGCCAAGATGTTGGCAAGCTATGGCATAGAAGATTGGTCCACTTGCACCATGGGGCCTTGAAGATCATGCAGCTGATTTCTACCGGACTTCCCAATGGAAAATTGGAGCAGACATATACATGAAAAGGTTATACCTTGGGTAAGTATGTGAAATATTCCTTTCAGGATTGAGACAGTAGAGCTGGAGCAATCCTGGAGCGAGTTGACATAGATGTGTGTGGACCATTCTCTACAGCCTCCACTGCTAAAAAAAGGTACCATGTTATTTTTATTGATGATGTTTCTCATAGATGTTGGATCTACTTTATGCAAAATAAGGATCAGACCTTCTTAAGGTTTTGCGAGTTTAAAGCCTTGGCAGAGAAAGAATTTCGAAAGAAAATAAGGGCCTTGCATAGCGACAATGGTGGAGAGTATGTCTCTGAACAGTTTAAGGACTTCTGCGCAGTTGAAGGAATTATACGAGAGTTGATGGCACCCCATAACCCCTAGCAGAATGGGGTGGCCGAAAGGAAGAACAGATCGATTGTGGGCGCAGCTCGAGTGATGTTGTATGACCAAAGCCTACCACTTCTTTTATGGGTAGAGGCATGCAATACAGCAATATACTTGCAGAAAAAAAGCCCGCACCATATACTGGGGATGAAGACACCAGTGGAAGCCTTTTTCGGGAAGCGACCAGATGTGAGTCAATTCAGGATCTTTGGATCATTAGTTTATTGCCATGTGACCAAAGATGCTTGGAAGAAGCTCGATCCAACAGCTAAGTTGGGGATACTTGTAGGGTACACTGATACACCCCACAACTATTAGGTGTTCCTGCCTACCAGTCAAAGGACAGTGGTACACAGAGATCTGAAGTTCGACAAGCAAAAAGCCATGTGAGTATCACTTGAGAGGGAACTCAAGTTACATGGAGAGGAGGAAATTTTAGTTCCTAAGGAGGAGGAGCCTCATATTGATGCGGAGCAGCCACATGCAGAGGATCTGGGAGTGGAGACATCCACTCATGGTGAGTCTTCCAGATATGGGTGGAAACACTCAAGGGAAGCTAAAAGGTTGATGATTGATGCACGAGAGAATGTGGGACCGCCATCTTCTCAACTCAGATAGAGGAGGTCACTCGAGTGGTACACTGGTTACATGGCCCTAGTTGGGAAGTGTGTAGAGACCAAACCTCCTTCTTTTGAGGAAGCAATGCAGCAACCTACCTGGGTTGATGCAATGGTGGAGGAGTACGACTCTATCATTCAGAACAGTGTGTGGGATGTTGTCCCAAGGCCCCGGGACAAGTCAATGGTGAGTTCCTAATGGCAATGTTGAGAAACATAAGGTAAGGTTTGTTGCCCATGGTTTCTCACAGATCAAGGGGATCGACTACAATGAGACTTTTTCTCCTATAGCAAGGTACTCATTTATCAGATCGATGTTGGCACTATCAGCTCAGATAGGTTGGAAGATCCATCAGATGGATGTGAAGACTGCATTCCTCAATGGGATGATTGAGGAAGAGGTGTACATTTAGCAGCCGGAAGGTTTTGATACCTTCGATCATGAGTCACATGTGTGCCAACTCAAGAGGGCTTTGTATGGGCTGAATCAAGCACCTCGTGCTTGGTACACTAGGATCGACAAATATTTCATTGGGTTGGGCTTCACCAAGGGTGAAGCAGATGCGAACCTTTACCACATCATGGTAGAAGGTAAGTCATTGATCATTGTTCTTATGTGGATGATCTGATTTTAACAAGTAATGGTCAGTTGATGAAGTCTTGCAAGGAGGACCTTGCAAGAGAGTTTGAGATGAAAGACATAGGTCTTATGCACTACTTTCTAGGCATTGAAGTGTGGCAGAAAGATGGGGAAGTATTTGTGTCTCAAGGCAAGTATGCCAATGAGATACTCATGCGATTCCACATGGAGAAGAGCAAGCCCATGCAGACTCCTCTAGCTAGTAACTGGAGGAAGGAGGATTCTAATTTAGGTGAGGTGGTAGTTGCTACTGTTTATCAGTAGCTTGTGGGTTTATTGATGTATCTAATGAACACATGACCAGACTTATGCTTTGCGGTGAACCAGCTGAGTCAAGCTATGGTTCAGCCTACCAAGTTGTTTTGGAAGGCAGCAAAGTATGTGTTGAGATACCCTAGAGGCACATCTCAGTATTAGTTGTGGTACAGATGGACAGAGGGAGTGAAGCTTCAGGGCTTCACAGATGCAGATTGGGCTGGGAGTCCATCAGACCTGAAGACCACTTCTGGAGGAATCTTTAACCTTGGTTCAGCTACAATTTCTTGGTATAGCAGGAAACAGAGGTCAGTTGCACTTAGCTCAGTAGAGGCTGAATAGATGGCTGCCATTCAGGCAGCATGCGAGGCCATTTGGATACGAAAGATTCTAGCGGGATTGTTTGGTCAGAGGATGGATCTGACTGTGATTTACTACAATAATCAGAGTTGTATCAAACTCTTTGAGAATCCAATATTTCATGACAGGTCCAAGCACATTGATAGCTGGTACCATCATCTTCGAGACTGTGTGGTGAAGAGGATCCTGTTGTTGCTGTATGCTTCGACTACAGAACACGATGCAGATATTTTGACTAAGGCATTGTCAAAATGCAAGTTCGAGTTCCACAGAGACAGGATTGGGGTGACTGATAATCCCTTTCTTGGTGAGAGGGGGTGTTGAAAATAGCAACAAGAAATTATAAAAATAGAAGTGCTAAAAATAACACTGCTATAAATAGCATTTTGGGATACATTCCAATTTTAGTTAGTCCCTAAACTAAAATTGAGAATTCAAATTCAAATTTGATCTTAGAAGTTGTTTGTAAAATAATTAGTTAACTCATATTGAGTTAATTATTTGTATAAAATCAAAAATGAAGTCTATGTGAAGACATGCAACAATTTTCCCTTTGATTGAGGAAGTTATCCCTTGATTAAAGGAGATCAGGATGAGTTGTAATTAGTTAGCTCAATAAACTGAATTAAGCCTAGTTAGATTAGTTCCAATAGTTGGTGGAACTGATTGTGAGTTGAGTTAGTTAATGTATGCATGCATGTAACTGTTGCACTTTAGATAATTGAATATTCTCTCATAAATAACTCATGCATGTCAGTTCAGTCAGAGACCCAATTGAGATCAGATGATGGGACAATGTACCATTAGTTGTGGGAATATTCCATTGAGGATATCTCTTGCATGTAGAAGGAATTCATTCCTTGGATATTGTGCAGTTACTTTTGAGTATGATGAGTGTGTGATGAGGCCAATTTACATAGGTTGTAGCATTGGACTGATCCGGATTTAAACAGGAATGCACCAAATTACAGAGATAACCATATACACAAAGATGCAGCGGAAATAATACTTCATTTCATTAATGGAAAATACTGAAATATGCTTACAACCAGAAATGGAAATAAACCAGCTAGGGCGATGGTAGCTTATCTCTGAGAAGAGATGTGAGGGCTACATGCCTCTGAACTGTGTTACAATGAGGCTCGAAGGCCTATTTATTGTTGAGAAACAATGGAAAACCATTAACATTCCAAAACCTAACCCTAGGAGATGAAACGCCAAACTGTGGGCCCCGTTTGGGGTAAATTGGTACATCAACTTCCCGGGGTCGTAACTTTGGAATATGATCTCCATTTGATGCATACAATAGCTCGTTAGAAAGATCTATCCGAGTACTACCATTGTTGGAATGTTGTCCCCGGATTCCCCAAAAAACGTCGTTTAGGAACTCAAAACGGCTCCGGAAGTTCAGGACCAAAAAAACTGCTAAAAATAGTAAGTTGTGCTACAATTAAGGAAACTGAAAATGCTGAGAAAGACAATGGTGGGGGTCCAGGTGGACTTGGCAGGTGGCCACCAATATCCACCTGGATCATGGACCCCAGGAGAAACTGCGCAAGGAAATAGGAGGCTTGGAGGATTGGAGGAAGACATATGTTGTGTCTATTCAGTCTATGAACTGTATTGAGGGATTGTACTGAGAGCTAGATAGCTTGTGAGCTAAAGCTTTGTGTAATCCAGACATATTTCCACTTGTATGATAATACAAAGATTAATGTTTTCAGCTAAGGCTTTCGCCAAAGTATTCTTCTGTGTTGATGTGTGATTGGTTTCTCATTCTCTATTATATGTGTTCTATTTGATCTTGCACATAATCAATTAAGCTTCCACAAGTTTTTTTGTAGAAGTAGATCAAGTATTTTGCTTTAATATTTCATTATTAGGTGATCTATAGTGGGAATTTCTCCAAAGATGCCAAAGCGAGCAAAGAGAATTAACATCAAGTTCAACCATAACAACTTCTACCTACAGCAGCAAACCCTTGAGGCACAACATGAGGACGTAGCTTGTATATTGTTCTAGATGGTTGCACACCTGCATGGTATCATAGCCTTCCACCAAACTCCATACAGAACTGGGGTACATTCAAACGCATGTTCCTTGAAAAGTTTTCTGATGACAAGACCCTAGCTATGTTACTAAAATAATTGGGAAGCCTGAAGATGGAGGAGAAAGAAGGGGTAAAATACTTCAACCAAAGGTTTACATGCATATTGAACAAATTTGTAGCAGACACGAAGCCTCGTGACTCCATCACTGTTGATTACTACACATCTACACTGCCAACCAACATTGCGGAGTTCGTCAAACAAGTTGTGAAACCAACACTCTTGGAAAACTGCAAAGAGGCTATTGCTGTTGAAAATTACCTACGCCCTATTGGAGTCATCAACTATTATGAACCAACAAAGGACTCCAGAGACATGAGGAGGAAGTCCCAAGCGATGGCAAGAAAGGGTAGAGACAAGGAATAAAATGATATTGAAACCCTCACTCACCTCATCAAGAACTTAACAACGGAAGTGTATGAGCTTAAACAACGGAAAATGGACACATCTGCAAGCAACCATCTACCTAGATAGTGATAGGGTAGCAACTCATCAGGCAGAAACTAGTTCACTCAAAAAAATGCAGAGAGCTTTGTGTTCAGTGTCGATCAGTGAGCAGATCCTGAGCTCTATTTGTTCCACGAATAACATCACCTCGAGAGCTTTTGTTTCGACTGGAACTAAGTCAAAAAATCAGTATACAGTCATATATTTGATGCAAAGAGAAGTATGCAAGAGAAATCAGATGATAGACATAATGACGAAGGTATTGCACTTGATGAAGCATCAAATTCTGGGCATGTGGTGAACGCATATCAATGCTCAAAAGAAATGTCGAAGACGAACACCTAGAGGTAGCCCCCAAGACAAAATGGTCGTTACAATATTAGGAGTAAAGAGCCTCCCCATACACTTGGAGAAGTACCAGAAAAGATGAGACTATTGATGAGGAAGGATAATCCAATAGCCATCCCAAAGTAGAAAACACAAAACAAGTCTGGGAAGATAGTGACAGACAACAATACCTCCATCAGAAGTAAACTACAGAACACTCCGCCGGACAACACGAACATTAGTCCTGCCCCGGACACCTCAGTGAGTCTTCCACCTCTGGACTGGAGCATTGTAGATGACATGAATAAAACTTTAGTGAACATCAATTTTTTTTATTTAGCTAAGATCCAGAGTCAATGAGACATCTATTGCGCACATTGGGATAGACATCAATAGACTGTGCAACCTCTACTAACAAGGGAGCAAGCACACCTCCCGGATAACTTTCTATAGTTCTCAACACACTCCGGGTGGAAGAAGAAAACTCAAGTTACCCTCCATTCTTGCTACCATTTGAAATTTTTAATTGCAATTTTCACAACTGCTAGGTTGATTTTGGCATGGAAGCCAACACCATGCCACTCTCCATTGTGAAAAATATTAATGCACAATGGAGCGAGTCATCCACGTGGATCATCCAACTTGATTCAACATTAGTACCAGCCGTTGGCGAACTATGAGATGTGATCCTATGACTATCTCATGATGGTCGAGTCCACCAATGCATCAACTTAGTTGTTTTGGACATACCGAAAGCATACGGTCTACTACTCAATAGAGATTGGTCCAACAAGTTGGACAGATATTTTGCTATAGACTAGTCACACATGTGGCTTCTGTATAAGGGAAAATGCAACCAAATCTGGGTAGTGTTTGAGAGGTATATGAAGCACAATGTCACTCCCCTTAATGGAGAGAATGAATCATTGGCCTTCACAGGACTCATGTTTGGAAACTGCCTCCTGGAAACAACATTGTGGTGTTATCCTACATGGCCAGCTGCAACCCCACCAGAGACACAATTGGGTCTCCCTCCTTGCCCAACTAATGGAAATGAAGCATGTATAGCACATTGTAACATTATTATTAGTAGCAATAGTAACAGTAGTAGCAGTAGTGCAAGTGCGTCAAATCGTCCATGTACAAATGAGCTGTGGGCCATGCATTTTCATGGATCAAATACACATGACGGCTCAGGGATTGGGTGTATCTCATTCGCCCCAAACAACAGAAAATGCATGATGTCAAGCCACTTGGAGTTCAAGTGCACAAACAATGTTGTTGAGTACGAAACACTCGTGTTGAGTTTACAAAAGGCCATCGGCCTCAACATGGTCGCACTCAAAGTGATACTCCACGCCACGAATAGTGTTGATGCTTTCAAGGACACAACAACTGATGAACATGAGCATGAGCAACCCCTGAAAACTACAACTAATGGAAAGAAAGGAAACCCCATCCCCAAGGATGCAGTTTCCCTCAACAAGCTCTATTACTTACAGAACCTCTATCAAGGGTTAAGAAACAACAATACCCATAGGCCCACCACTACAAACAAATAGAGAAACATGGGAACCAATCATGATCCAAAGATAGTCAGGATCGGTATAAACTGCACACCGTAGTAGCGGAAGTCTTTGACTGCTTGATCAAACAATATCAATATATGTCCGCATGGGTAGATGATGACCTGAGAACACACGACATGTGAATAATCCAACAATGGATTCCAGGTAAAGGAGGAGCCAAGCCATTACAAAAAAAGCTAGATATAATACATATGTCATTTGAACTCCTTATACGGAAAGAATTGACTAAGATTTTGGATGTTTGGATTACTTACAAAGTTTGTCATCATGCGTGGGTTTCTAATTTAAGTTTTTCACATAAGAAATCTGGGAAATTCGCTTATGCATTGATTTCAAAAACTTCAACTTCTCCTGGAATAAAAACAACTACCTCGTGCCCTCATCATAGCCTATGTTACACACAGTATCTGAATCAATAGTGTCGTCTTCACTTAAAGGTTTTTTGGAATACCATCAAGTTTCGGTAGTAGAACGCGGTAGACTTATATTGACCATCCATGAGAATCTTGGCACACACACCTTCCATCTGCAATCACTTGATGGGAGGGTTGACAACCTTCCTGTCAACGGGCAATATCTCAAGCATTACTTCTAATAGGCGAAGCTGCACCCCGTGCCATGTACATATTATGCTTGCTACTTTTTGTTTTCATCTTGCTTTCTTTGCCTACTATATTTTTGTTTTTTTTTTTTTTTTTTTTTTTACTATTTTTTGTTTAGTTTGTTTTGTTTGCTTGATATCTTACTATTTTTGTTTTTGGAAATAAGTGCTACCAACTACTATGTTCTAGATTTTGAATAGAGTATGTGGCTGAAATTTGAAGAGACTTTGACACTGCGACACTTGGCCAAGTCTTGTGTCCATATTATTTGTGCCTGGTTATAAGCTTCGGCCGATGAAGTATTGACAGAAAATATGAGCCATCTACAAGGGAAGTTTTGGGCCAACCATGAACCTGTGTCCACAATAGGAAGCCCTATGCTTGTACTCAGCCTTCTACTCTGCATATTCCAGCCCATCCAACTAGTAGAAATAGAGTAGGCGAAATCCGAACAAAACCTATGTCAGAGATCTTACATGCTTCTCTGAAGGAAAAACCTCTCATTCTCTCAATAAGTCAGGATCCCTCTTCTACCCCAAAAATAACTAATTTCCTATGCACAGTCCTCTTAAAAAAAAATACAAAGGTGGAAGAAGAGAAAGGCTTCCTACGTAGAGTGGTGAAGCATGCAACTCCACCGAGGTACTTATTAGGCTCGGTGGCAGTGGATAAATGCATGTGTTCTTGCATGAATCCACTGGGGTACTATCCAAGCCTGTTAGCAGCGGAGCAACACCAGAGATGAAAACTTATACTCTGAAAATCTTCAACTTGCGAGCTAAACTACCCTTCCCGAATTTGAAACATTGTGATCAAACTGAACTTTTGATTGTGCTTGACTGAGTTGGAAAAAGGTGAACCATGTATGTCCATGGGGTAAGTGGGGAAGCCGAGGTAACCCGCGTGACAATTCAATACTTCTCAAAAGTGAAAGGCCCTATACTAGAAATGAAGCAAAATAAAGAAGCTAGAGTTCTATGGGTGTGTCACCAAGTGTTGCAGTGGCTACAACCACCCTCCAAAATTTTGGCGTACACCCAATTTCGAAGCCTCCCTTGAGAGTTTCACTTGATGATTGCACACACTCCGGTTCACTCCGTGAGCTCGTGTGAGTCTTCGCACCCACCTTGCTTGATCATTTCACCCAATTGTTTGCCTGTTGATGTCAATGTCATGCTTGCGACCATGTTCTAGTCATGCTCAAGGTCTTCGCTTCGTGTGTACATGTTGTGTTTGCTATGAAAACATCTTTCACACTCATATATGGAGTCACATACACTGTTGCGCAAGCATCATCACGATCCACCAATGATCAATCACAATTGTTGCGCTTGTCGCTCACACCATCGATCAGTCATCTTGAGCATTTGTGTCTAAATGGTTTGAGTTGTCTTGTCGTTGAGTCGTGTAAGTGCGTGTTTTCAAGATCACATATTCATATTTCACTATTTCACATACTTAATCATTTTGTTGAAGTTATGATGACCGGACTCCCCTCTGAAAGTTAGATAATCACCCATCATCAACTTGATCGTCTGTCACCCAGAATAACACAGAAGCACCAAGCAATGCATTTCAAGCTGCGCTGCCCACAAGCAAATCAATCAACCTTCATGCTAGTCAACCAGAGATTTTGACCTGGAAGCCACCCCAGGAATGACTCCCCTAGAAAAATTTGCAGAGGCTGCAGACCTTTACTGTTTTGGTGACTAGGAAAATTGCATAGACAGACCAAACAAACACCTAGTGCCCATCCCTCTCTCCCTCAGAAAATTGCGCAGTTTCCAGCCACGCCTCCTTATAGTTGATCAGCTACTCCCCAAGAAAATTGTGCAATTTTCATGGGAAATCCCTAGCCCATCTAGCAATCCGCTCAGCCCAAAAACTAAGGAGAGGTGATTAGAAGGTCAATGTCCTAGCATCAACATAGTTTTTCCCACCGGTAGCTTCCAGCAGCTCACTACCAGTTCCCTCAAGGAATTGTGTAGTTTTTGCTGCCAAGCTCTGACAACTGACTACCAGTTACCCTCAGGAATTGCACGGTTTTTGCTGCCAGTGACCTAGCAGCTAACTACCAATTCCCTCCAGGAATTACGAAGTTTTTGCTACCAGTGTTGTCACAGCCAACTGCCAATTCCCTCCAAGAATTGCACAGTTTTGGCTGACAAGCTCCCATTGCCCGCTCGTTTTGGAAATTGCATAGATTTTCTTGCTCAGCCTTCCTACAGCCTAGTATATTGTTCCTCCTAAAAACTAAACACTTTTGTCCTCCAGTTGAGTCAGACCCCATGGAAAGTCATTGTCGATCTGGATTGCCCATATTCATCACCCAGTGGCTCTTGCATAGTTTTCATCAGTAGTTCTCGAAGCCTCCATCCCACCTCACAATGTTTTCACCTCTCCTAGTCACCTGCATCCAAAGTGATCATGCATCAGGGTAGACTAGGAGGTTTTTAGATTTGATGTCATCTCATCATGAGTGACTAGAGTTAGAGGTACACAAATGAACATGGTGCGACAATCGATGTGATGAACAAACGGAGCAGATGCAAAAGGACAGGTTCACCAACGGACAAATAGATGATGCATACAAAGAGATATGCTCACGAACAGATGACCATTCAAATATGTGTCCATGGACGAACGAACAAGAAAGCATTCACGATGTTCTCCTTAATGGACAGACGAATGAACATGCACCTTTCACAAACAGACGAACCTGTCGTGCTTACCAACATACAACAAGGTGCAATATGTGAATGAAACATCAAGTGAACCAATGACCGTCGAAGACTCCGCATAGTTTTCCATGCAGAGGTGAAGCTGGAACACACCATGATGACATCCATCACCTAGTGGCACTGAAGCTTGATATGAACACCCGTAGTAGCATGAATATACCAGCACAATCACGTCGAGTCATGTCATGAGTCATGTCATCCACATCTCTACTGTGGGCCATATTGTTAGTCAATGTAATGTAATGTGGAATTCTAAGAGACCTACTTGTTGTATGAAGTGTCATGTAAAGTCCAAAATTCATGGAAGTCAAATAGCCATGACGGTAGTCAAACAGACACAAGGGTTAGTTTCACCCTTGGCTATAAATATCCCCTCATTTGTACATGCAAAGGACATTTCACCTTAGCTCCTCCCACATAGCTTTGAGAGTCTATAATTTTTTCCTTGAGGAGTAAGTAGTGGCTCCAACACCCCACCCACGGGGTTAGTGATGTATGGTGTAACGATGTATCCTGGAACTTCCCTTAATTCAGAAGTCTGCTAATAGGCTAGCACATTTTCACACATGTATTGTAACTATTGTAAGACTAATATTTAACACTTCTAATGCATGTTTCTTTAAGCTATGTTTAACACTTGAACTAATTCACTTGTTGTAATATACATATGTTAATGAAAATGTGTTGTATATGTTTTTAACATTGTCTCGCTCATGTTGACTACTCTCCCCGACATAAGACATACCTTTCACATAAAACTTGCTATATCAACCATTGCACTCACATGGACTAATCCGCTAAGTGTTATACATGTTATCTTCCCTTGTGTGTTGTGACTTCCGCATCCATGTGGACTGTTCCACCAGAAGATGCACATGTCCTGTTGCATTGTGTGCTCCTAGTAGAGTTGGGACTTCTCCCAACCAACTTGGGACTCACTCCCACCCTCTCCCTCTATGGTGAAAGAACCATTTACACAAGTGACACTTACAAACACTAAGCACGCGAACATCAATTCTCGAAAGACAAAGAATACCACTCTCATGTGCTTACAAGTAAGAGTTGAGGAAAATATTTATGATAATGGCAACTGGGCCATCATACCAGATGGGACTCCCACACAAAACAGTGTGAGGTCTAGTTGGCACTTCATACCAGGGTGATCACCTATATGTTGGCGGGTCGAGCATCGTCAACAGTTTCCTTTTTCATTATTTGTAACTTGCTTTGCTTCTCTATTTGCATGTAACATGGATCTATTAGATTCCTAAGAAATACTTTCAAATTTGGATTATTTGAACCTAAGTTGAATTAGAAAGATCTGTTTCTGTAAAATGAACATAAAAATAAATTAGTAAATACTTTAATGCTTCAGTTGAGTTGAAGCTAAGTTGAATGAATTAGATATTTGTAGTTGAGTTGAAATAGAGATCTCTAGTTGTTTTCTTCTTGCAATTATCCAACCAAGTAGAAACAACCTTTCTTTGTACCTAGCCTTTCGACAAATTTGTCTAAACAATAATCTTTTGCACAACCTAACAATACCTGTATAAATATATTAAATTCATTTCATTGAACTTGTTTTTTTACAAGGTTCAGAAAACCCGTTAAACATGGTTGAAAGATGGACATTATGCATAGAAGTTTCTTGTTATCCCAATCTAGGGCAGGCAGTGAATACTTATGTGCTATGCAATATTGCGATGAACAAATTCCTCCAAAGAAAAAGGAATGTACCTAGAAGAACAACAAACAACGAAGCATGTTATATTGCATTGATAGAAGGCTTAGGAAAAGCTAGGGAGTATGGATCCAATGGAATGGTAGTCTTCACCAATTCTGAACTTGTGTGGAAACAGATGAAAGGTGTGTACCAATTTAAAAAGGATAGGTTAAAACAACTGCATGGATAACAAGAAAATATTGTCAGTCAATTTCAATCATTTAACATAAGACATTGTGCAAATGTTAATAAGATGTCTACGATCTATTGTATGAGGCAATGGAATTTCAAGATTTGTGTGTGAAAGATGAATTACTATTAACAAGTTCTCCATCAATATTTATTGATGGACATTGTAAGATATCTTTGATATGTTTGTTTTGTAGTTATCAATGTGTCACTTTTAATGACCATGTGTTTTTTTCAATTCTATAGCAACTGTGCACCCACTATGTAAGCACAACTTGATGAACTTGACATGTTTTAGAAAATTTTGTATTTAATTTTCAAAATGTAAATGCTTCAACATTTTTGTTCTTAGTCTTTAGTATATTTTAAGTGAAGAGCTTCATATTGTTTCATTAATTTTCTGAATTCTTTCAATGTTTTTAAATAGCAATTTTAAGATCTTAAAATGCATGATGTAATTTCAAGGGTTAAATCAATTAAATGCATGAGGTAACTTCAAGGGTTATCTCAATTTTCTGAATTCTTGATCTTTTTAAATAGAATTTTTACAAAGAATTGTAAATCCATGAGGTAACTTTTTAAATATCACGCATGTCTATATATATATATATATATATATATATATATATATATATATATATATATATATATATATATATATATATATATATATATATATATATATATATATATATATATATATATATATATATATATATATATATGAAAATTGATTTTCTATTTTTTTAGATGCTTCGCTCATAATGTCATCGCTTGACGATGGTCAACATTCTCCAAGTGGCCATGAATCTTAGAGTGGTCAACATCATTTAGGTAAATTATACATTTCTATGTTGCATACATGTATGAATACATTTTTTCACATGTTTTATATTTATGTAATTTTATACATTGATCTAGAGGGTGAAAATATTGGTCCAAGTAGACATAAGCGAAGCCAGACGGTTCAAGAAGAAGGCCAGACACCAACTACTTTTTATCCATATGATATTCTGAATGAGCTTCCTTGGGAGACAAACCTCCAACAATGCACATTACAAAAGTGAAAAACTCATTATTCTAAATTGAGGAAAGATCTTGGGAGTTTGGAGCTCCCTGCAAAGAGTAGAGAAAGCTTAGAAATAGTTACACACTCTCTAAGCTCATTTCTTGATGTTTATGAGAATCTTGGGCCAACCACGAATTCATTTATAAATATGATGAGGCATAGAAAAGAAGAAGTGATGGGTCCCAATAAATGGGTCGAGATTAATAAAAGGGTTACAAAAGAAGATGCAAAATCTATGTTTAATTTCAAAGAAGGGTCGAAAAGAAAGATGCTCAAGGTGTAATATTTCAAGCACCCTGATATAGCTAGCCATTAGTATGATAGGTTCCTTGCCCCATATGGAAAGCTACCATGGAATGATGAGGTTCCAGTTTATTCTACAAAATTATTTTATGCTGAATTTGTTTTTGGGTATATGACCTTCCATCTGAATATTATGTTACTAGGAAAGGTCAGTTATATAATCGTAATGGTGCATTACGTCATACTGAATTGCCTCCCACTTAGCCACCTTTGGCACGCCAACCTCCTCGTCTAGTAATTTTGCGGTCAGAGATGGATGCCACTTCTAAAATTAGTCGAGAAGGAAGGGATACCATTATAGACAACATACAAAGTGCATTAATTGCAATTGATATTGGTCTAAATTGGCAAAGAGCATGAACTAATTCACGTGCTAATTTTGTATATAAAACAGATGAGGAGATAGATTATATGAATACTGAGGAGATTAGAGCATATGAAAAGGCTTTTCGTAATGGTTGGAAAGACCTAATTATTCATGAAGAAGATGGTGGGTGTGTGATCGGTATGTGTCAATGGTCAAGGTTAATATTTAAATGTAATTTTTAATATATACATGTTAATGTCGATTCGTATAAATTTTGTTATTTTTTCAGATATAATCTAACAGAAATGTATCTTATGTTCACCATTTGCAGTTAACACGTTTTTGGAAAAAAAAATTGATAATGCCACGGTCCCAGGTTCAAGTTCCAATGAAGATATTTTGAGAGTTGTTAGTTTTTTTGAAGAGTTCATGTTGATACAATTATTATTCTGCTTTTATTATATCGGTATATTATGACTTGACATACTTTTAAAAGAAATAATTATGTATATATAATTAAATGTTAACATATTCTAATTTAGAACAATCTTTTGGACATATTGCCACCCTCTTCCTCCCTATTAGAAGATGTGCCATAAGTATTGAATATTTCAGTTATGTTTTTTTATAAATTGAAGTGAAAATTTCAATAAAAAATGATTTATAAAGTTATCTTATAATTTTAAAATTTTGGAATTTTAGGTTTGGGGAAATGATTTCCATTGTCCAAGGACTTTAGCAATGGAGTCGATAATGGGTCTAGGATCATCTAAACAATTTGAAAAAGTCACGTAATTATTTTTTAATATTGCGAGTTTATGCATTTTCATACATGCAATTTAAAATTTCTAATATATACATGTACATGTATTGTACAGGGCATCCAGGAGGGTGAAATGCAAGACGAACACCAAAAGGCACAATGGAGGGGAAACATTGTTGGTGCATTAAGTATACTATTAAAATAAACCTTAATACCTACATTAGTTATAAAACGAGGTAAAGTCTATTTATTTCAAGAGTGTTCAACATTGTCTATGCAAGTGAATTTAGAGGCTAATTCATAATGGAATTATTTAGAATCATTGCAATGATTAATATCTAATTCTCGAAGTTCAATCCAAAAAAATTCTAAAAGAAATCTTTAAAGAATTTTCAAATCTACTTTAATCTATTAAGTAGAGAACGAAATTGGAGTGCAAGTAAAATGAATCACTCTTAGCAAATCTAACTAGTATAAACAATAAATCATTCAGCATGAAAGAAAGCTATAGCAAATGAACAACAAGTAACTATTCAAACATCTCACAGAAAGCAATCAACTCTAAGCTTAAGATCTCTGATAACACTACTTCAGAATGAACAACAATCAAATACTTGAACTAACCTGATAAATTCAGTAAATATTAACACACAGATGTAAAACACAACAAGATCTAGAATCTAGTTTGAACAAAAAAAGTAAATTGTAACAATCTATACTCACAACAATCAGAATAATTCTAATTTCATGAAATAATAGTAATAAAATATTGTAAGAGTAAATAGAAATAAATATGACTCAATTAAAGCAGTAAATCTCCTATCGACTATGCCCAGAGTCTCCGGAAGTCACTACTGAAAGACACTCAAAATATGATTATGGGTAAAACACAGTCTTATTCATTAAACTTGATAATAGAGTTATAGTGTTACAGTAATGAGAGTACTCTGTGTCAAAAATGAATAGTTACAATCTCCAAATTTCTTGCTAGCTGTTGATTTCACCTACTCGCTTTATATAACCTAGGAAAGACAAGCGGATAGAATAAAATCCTCAAGATCGGGAGATCCTAAGGATTTTGCAACCGACAATCTGATTTCATCATAAAATAGACTTGGTTCTCCTAGTCTTCCATTGGCCTTCATAATCGAGATGTTGTCCTTTTCGCTTTCTTGGTCGCTGTTGTTCCATCACTTGAACAACAATCATTCAATTCATGTTCCTACATATAAATATAACGAAAGTTAGTTTTCCATGCCCAGATTTACCCAATTCGTTAATGATCAATTTTATCCATCTTCTACAATTTTTTCTTGTATATTTATTCCTAAGATGAAGATAAAAACATAAAGACAAATGATTAATCAAGCTAATATGAGGATAAAACATACATTTTCCACAGCCAAACATACTCTCCTACTTACCTTTTTTCATGTCCTCATGCAATAAGATGATTGAGGTGCAGTTGTGTCAAAGAATAAGAAGAATAAACTTCTTCCTTATATAGCGTAAAACCGTTTTTATGTTTAAGTATTGCAAAATCCTGGTTTACACGGTAATCTGGAAAATTATAATCACTGTAATACCATTAGGAGGGTAACATATAATAGGACATCTGTAGCTACATCATGTCCAATTAGGGCCCATGCTTGCGGCCATATTGTTGTATCTGTGTAGGCGAGTAGTAGCAGCTTTGAAATTTCTATACCAAATGGCTCTCTGTTCTTGACATTGTTAGTGGAAGCTTCTCATATTTGTCTTGCTTCTAACAAAGCTTCCTCCTTAATTTCTTGAAAGTATTCCTTTCTTGTCTATATGATATATGTATGGAGTGGTCCTAAATATGCCACGACTCCTATTCTTTTCATGAACTCTTTATGTTGGAGAAAAATATGTAAGGGTTTCATGGTTTCTCCCCTAACTCATAAAGCTATACCATATTCCCTTTTTTGAAAAGTGTTATAGGCTTTAGCCCATTTAACCTGATTGGTAGTAAAAGAGAGAAAATATTGAAAACGAATATCCCTAATGAAGGGGTCAGGATTACTATCGAGTTCATCCTCCAAGAAAAAAATTTGCATGTATAATTCACATAGAGGGCAATGTACCTGATCATTTTCTTCCTTAAAACATTTGAGAAAGTCTGGAGTGGTCTTAAACTCCACTGAATTACCAACCTTGATAGCTTTAACTTTCAACAAGAGGTATCTTTTTAATGTGAATAGTGCATAATTGGTGGTAGGTGATCGACAAGACAAAGCATCAAAGTAAAGAGAACAAATAGTTTCAATTTTCTCCTTGGCCTTCTGTAGCTTGGCTTGTGCTTTCTCTAATTTCTTCTGCTCATCTTTGAAGTTGGAGAATGTCTCATCTTTTGTTACAATAAGCACCTCGAATCTCTTTCATAACTCCTGGTGTACATACAATGGTACTACTTCTTCCTTATGCTGAGACAACTCCTACTGAGTCTTTTTTAATTCATTCGGTAATTTCATGATAACAGCTTCCCTTACTAGAGGAACATATTGAGAGGTTTCCTCTGTCTAAATTTCATCATCCTATGTTATCACTGAATCAGTTTGAACAACAACTTCAGCCACTTCTTGGTACATGCAGTAATCTACAGGTGCATTTCCTTCAAAATCAGTTTGAACAACAATTTCAACCGTTCCTTGGGGCATACATCACTCTACCTGGGCATTCTCCTCCGAATTGGTTTGGATAGTGACATCCATGGTGGGAAAGTCTGTTTGGGTCTCCATTGAGCAAACACAAGGAGCTTCAGTATGAGTCTCAATATTCTCCAAAGGACAATCCTCTATTTGGATCCCTATTGAACAAACAAAAGGACTCTCAATTTGAGTTTCAATATCCTCCAAAGAACATTGTTTTGTTTGGGTCCCTAAAATTTCCAATTCCACTTTTAGTTTCCGAACACTAATTTCTTCCTTTAACCACTCTCAATTTCTTGACTATTTTATTTTGTTTCATTTATTTCTTAGTCAAACTCCTCAATATGTCCTTTTATGTTTTCTTCTTCATGGGATTTCTAATTGGCGGTGGCATAGCTATGTTTATTTCAGGTTCAGTAGGAGTTGTGCCAATATTAAGGTTATGTTCCAATGGAACAGTATCTCCCGATTGATTCTCATCTTTGAGGTATTCTTCTGCATGTGCTTCTCTCTCTGGGGACTCCAATCGAACAGTATCTCTTGAGTGATTTTTGTTTTCAGGGTCTTCTTCTCCATGGGCCTCATCCTCTGGGGACTTCATTAAAACAATATCCCCTAGTTGATTTTCATCCTCCAAAGTTTCCTCTGTAAGGGCTTCCTTCTCTGGGGAATCTAATGGAAAAATAACCTCTGGTTGATTTGCATCCCCGAGGGTCTCCTCTCTATGGGCCTCTTTCTCGAGGGACTTATTCATAGAGGGAACCCATGATCTAGAGGAGAGCAGGAGGAGGTTCATAGATTGTATATTTGAGCGAGATTGTCTAAATTGATGCAACTTTTTATTTGATAGTTTTTTAATGTTATATTTACTTTTATCATGATATAAACTTTGGAGATATTTAAAGTAAAACTCTTTATTATGAATTGATGCACCTTATTATTTCACAACTTTTTATTATATATTTTAAAATTTTGGAAATATTTTAAATGTTGAACTCTTTATTATTATTTAATACATGTTAATTTTGGAGTTTATGTACATTTTTCATCGGAGAGCATGATGTATGGTTTGATGCTTAAAACTTGGATTTACACATTTAAGTTCGTGAATATGTAATGCAATGAAAGTGAATTTGCTTTTGTTCAGTACATTTTGCATTTAATCATTCCTATACCGATAATGTTAGTAGATGATTCTTACATTTTGTTTAAAGTTGTTTTGTCTTGACTTTTTTAAATTGAATCTATTAAAATTGCAAATTACAAAATGTGGTCTACATTTTTCATTTGAATGAATCAAGTATAATTCGATGTAGATGTCTAAAACAATGATAACTTAAAATTGCATCATAAAATATGGTACATATACATTTTTCATTCATGTATAGAAAGGCTACTATGGATGTCAGATGATAATTAAATTTTAATATAATTTTTTTTGAATGCACATTTACATGAGTTAGATAAAATTTCATTATAAAACATGGCCCACAATTTGCATGATTCGTTCATGGCTTGATGCTTTTAAATTTTATACATATTTGCATTTAGTTGGTACATTTTGCATTCAATAATTCCTACAATGTTAGTAGATGATTCTCAAGTTTTGTTTAAAGTTTTTTTGTCTTGAATTAATTAAAACGAATCTGTTAAAATAGAAAATTAAAAAATATAAGGTTGTTTGAATGCACATATACCTAAGTTAGATAAAATTGCATTATAACATGGCCCACAATTTGCATGATACATGAATGGCTTGATGATTTTAAAGGTTATACATATTTCAATTAGTTGGTACATTTTTCATTCAACCATTATTATAATGTTAGTAGATGATTCTTAGGTTTTGTTTAAAGTTGTTTTGCCTTGACTTATTTAAAATGAGTCTATTAAAATTGAAAATTACACAATGTGGTATGTATTTTGGACTTGAATGAATAAATTATAGTTCGATGTAGATGTTTAAAACAATGATAACAATTTTCATCATGCATGTGCATGGTTTTATTTTTTTAAAGGTTTTACATATAATTTAAGTTCATGAATATGTAGAAATGAAAGTAAATTTTCATTTAGTTGGTACATTTTGCATTCAATCATTCCTATAATGTTAGTAAATGATTCTTAGTAAATGACTCAACCAACCATAATCACAAATTAACAGATAAGTAACAGCTCTTGGCTCAACCAACCATAATTACAAATTAATAGAGCAGTAACAACACAGTATACATCACAAATTAACAGAGAAATAAATCTCCAATACAGGTCTACATAACAAGTAGTATACATATAACTTTGTATCTCAATACAAGACCCAATGAGTATTTCTTTCACATCATCACATTCCTAAGAATGTACAACTTAAGAGTGCACAAAAAGAAACGTTGACAATGTACTTGAACATGAAGTTCTTAAATATGAATCCAATTAGAAGAAATTGTTGGGTAGTTCAATTAAAAAAATTATAATGGAATGCCATCTTCAATGATCTCTTCATGGTCAAACTTTGACATTCTCCATTTTTAAACTTTGAATTTTTTTTTGAGTGAACTTCTATCAACTTTTTGCATGCTGCACACACCAAGTGACTATAGTGGCATCTTATGACATCGGTTTGATAGTCTTGAAAGTAAACATTACTCTCTGTTTGGTGAGATTCTTAGAAAAATAACTTTTCAGTATAATAGAACCTCCTTCATATATAAAATCATTATCATCACAGTCTTCCAATAAATTCATCTTTCATTGAGTGCATTGCATCAAATAATACTTAACATTTTCTATGTTGTTAGTGGGTGAAACTACAGCAAAAACATCTCTTGCACAATAAAACAAGTGTAAATTCAGATCATAATTACATGAAATTAACTTTGTTAATATGGACTTGATTTTATTATCTGTTTCTAAATCTCTATATTTTAAATATTATCTTGATACTTATAAACATTGATTTTAGAAACATAATATATATATATATATATATATATATATATATATATATATATATATCAATTGAGATGTTACCTTCTCTAACAAGATTATAAACACGATCACCTTCAGATGATACTATACTCTCCTTTGATTCCATCTCTTCGAAGATTTCAACTACATTTACCCCTTTGTATTTAGTTTTGTATGTTGCCATGGTTTTACATACATATTGTTTTCACAAACATCATTGGATTGTGTGTCCTCTATACAAACAGGACAAAAACAAGAATAATTATTTTATCAAATGCAAACACATTTCGGTAATCCTTTGTTTTAATTGAATGCAATTTTTGAGCCCCTTTTACTATTTCAGCTTCATATGTAATCGATCTATCTAAATTTTCGACTACAATATGGCAAAAAAACCTATAGTAAATTCAAACAAGAATTTAAATATTTTATTTAAAATAGAAATTATATATGTTGAAGATCATTGTCATATTGTTTAAACTATATAATTTATAAATGTTTAAAATTAGCAAATAAATAAAAAATATCATATATTAAAACTATATACAAGTTAATTTGTACATATATGTACATACCTTCATGCCTCCCTGGATGGGTTAGTCTGATAGCTTAGTGCAGCATCACACCATTGAACAACTTGTTCAGCTGAGACAAGTCTATCTATAGAGTGGTCTATTTGATATCATTGACGTTCTCATTTTATACATGCACCTCCACCATCACATTCTCCTTTTCCATGATCAGTGTCAAAGAAATTCCAATGATGTTTAATGTGGATTTTGTTATGAAGCTGACACAACCAAAAGAATGATTATGAATATTTTAATTGACCTGTGCATCCATCTGACCATATCCATTGTTCATTGAATTTTATCCCACAAAATTTCAATGAGTCATAAATCTTCTCAAAATAATGTTGTACAAAATGTGTATCATGTGTATGATCATCATTGAAATAAAAGTGATATTCTTTAATAACATTTCAATTCTCAGTAGTGTTTTTAATATCATCAACATTTTTTTCATCATGTCTATATAGGATATGGACAAGCATAGATACTTGGTGAGAATGATAATATTCACTCTGTATTTCATTTTGTGCAACAAATGTGTAATTCTCTGCAAAATCAACTATTGACAAAATGGTCCCCGATGGAAACATTCCATGGTTTTTTTTTAATTGCAGGTCCTGCCATCAAGCTCTATGTGAATTCTTGGTGTACTTATAAATTTATTTCTCAAATTGCTTCAAAAGCTCTATCATAGGAAATTTCTTCTTCTTGCAATTCAATCCTTTTAGAACTTGTTCTATTATTTGAACTAATCGATGTATAGATATATTCATATCTCTTCCATTTCACTTTTAGGTTAGACAATGATTGATGATTTATATCAATAGAATATTTGTTGTGAAATAAATTCAAATTTCCACGATGATCACATTTTTTATCACCAAAACATTTATTTTGGTAAAATAATTCATAACTTTCTTTTTCACATAGAATTTCGGATATGAAATCATGGATAGTGGAAGAAGGAGGTAAATTTTTCCAAAATGTTTTTTTTAAATTAAGGAAGGTGTCCTAATATAATTGAAATTCCACATGATAACAATAACAACAAGTGTCATGTACAGTCATAGATTTAAGATACCATGGTTTTTGTTACACAAAAGGACTAATTGAGACATTAATTCCATGAGTCTCTTCTATGAACTTATTGAACAACTTTATCTGAGTGGTGTGCAAGATATGTTTTTCATGTTCTTCATAATGATTTCTTGTTATTCTTCACCACATCACATCTCTTGATTTTGGTGAAACGCGTGAATTTTTCATCCAATATTCATATATTGTTTTTTTAACATCTTCTCCAAATTTATCTTTGTATGTTTTCCCATAAATAACAGTCCAACAAGTGATTTCATCGTTTACATCTATTTGTAATCGAAATTTCTTATGTTTATGCATTGTTTTTCTTGACGTCCCTAATATTTTTGCCATAGATTTTACCAAAATATTTTCTTTAGTACTTGATGAAACCACTGCCATTTTTATTTCTCTACGTGCAGCTAAATCATTTTTCTTTCTAGATCTCCCAATTGTTTGTAAATCACTATTTATATTATGAATCATATTTTCCTTCACCGTTTTATCTTTTTTCGATTCTTGAATACCCAATAGAGTTGTATCATCTTTTAATTTCTTGGATCTTAAGAGACCTCTCAATATTTGAGCTTGAAATGTCACTCTTTCATCTTTGAAGAAATTCTCAATAATGGCCTTAACATGATATCGTATAATATGGTCATCTTTTTTATCTCTTTATATGTCAAAGTCAACATTTTCTAACATCTCATCATCGATATTGATTTCATCTGTACATATGAAAATTAAATGTAAATGTGTATAAATATTCATTGAATAATAAAAGTAAAAAATAGAGTTTGAATGAAATTAAAATTAATAAATATGTATACTTTCACTAATACACACACACACACATATATATACTTGATGGTGATTCAATTTCTTCATTTAAATCTCTTTCAACATCTTCAACAACATCATCAATCATTGGTTCATTATCCTTTTCACTTTTTCTTTCAACATTTTCGATCTCATCATCAATGTTATGAGGAATATCTCTATCTCTTTACATTGCAAAATAATTTTCAAATTAGTTCATCAAATAAAAATTAAATTTCACAATACACTAGTTAAATTTTAAAAATCATTTATAATATTTACATTTACATACATGGTTCAACTTCTAGTTGAGATTGATTTTCCCTTTGAATATTTGTGCGCTCTTCCTTCTTTTGTTCGTAATAGTTTCTCTCGTATTCTCTATGAGTCTCAATGTCTCTTGTTTGATCATATTTATTCTTGTAATTTCTTTGATTTCCCATGATAATTCAATCTAGGTAGATTTTAAAAATCCAACCCAAAAAAGTCAATTTCAAAAATATCCTTAAAAAAATTCATTCTCAAAATTTAGATCAAAAAGCTCACTTTTAAAATTCAGCACAAAAGAGTTACTTTAAAAAAAAATCACTTTAAAAATTCAGCCAAAGAAGTTTACTTTAAAAAAGCCTCACTTTAAAAATTCAGTGCAAAAAAATCACTTTAAAAATTTAGCCTAAAATACTTACTTAAAAATTAAACCCAAAAAAATTACAATAAAAATTAAGCTAAAAAATCTCAATTTAAAAATGCAGCCCAAAAGACTTTTAAAAATTAAGCTAACTTAAAAAATTCAACCCAAAAAGCTTACATTAAAAATTAGGCTGAAAAAACTAACTTAAAAAATTAAACCAAAATTACTTACTTTAAAACTTAAGCTAAAAAAACTCACTTAAAAAATTCAGCCCAAAAGATTTACTTTTAAAAATTTTTCCTTCAAAAAATTCAGCCCAAAAAACTACTTTCAAAATCAACTCCAAAAAATTCAGCCGAGAAGATTTACCTTAAAATTTCGCTTCAAATGAGGAAAGTGTGCGACAATTAAGTTTTGGCTCCATCGTTTCATTTTTCAGAGGGTCGCATTGTTTCAATTTTGTAGCTGATGAAAAATATTACCACATTTTCGGTCAAACTTCTAAAAACAATTCGGCCGAAATTTTAACATAATTTAGCCAAATTATTTTTCTATTTATTTTAAGGGGCGTCGATGAAAAATAGAAATTTTGTCGAATGTAATTTTAATTCGGTCGAACTGTTTTAACCTGCAACTCTACAATAGCTCGGATCCAGTCACATTTTTCCAACTCCAGAATGCGTAAACTCCATCAATTTTGGTGGATTTATTGTCAAAACAAAAACCATAATTTTCAAAATTGAATCTATTTTTAATAAATATAAATTTTATCGAATATCATAGAAAATTTTCTAAAAATTTGTGTGCAAAAAAAATATGAAGGTCATTTTGATTCAGTGAAATCAAAAATATGTATCTTCCAAAATACACTATAAAAAACTATGAAAAATGTGTGGTTCACTACATTGGTCTATCTTCTATAATGGGTAGTTTTTAGATTTTTAGTTTACATCTAATATGTTGAGAAATTTGACATTCTGCTAAACATCTTCAAACACTGTAGTTTTTTCATATTGTTCAATTCAAAAAGTTCTAGTAATTATGATGTGTATCAGTTGGTTTCGTAAATATAACGATATCGAAGTAAAGTTTGTCTAGATTGTTGCAACACATTTTTTTTCAAAAACTCCAATTTAACAAAGAATACACTAGTGCTCAAAAGCATGACATGTTATGAATCCCTTGATTTTTTAAGAACACAGAGTCAAACAATTTCTAGGTTGACATATCAAATGTGAATAAAAAAATCCAAAAAATAGGTAATAGAAAGCTAATAAAATTTCTGACAACTTTCCATTTTATTGTAAAATGAAATTCTAAACAGAAAAATTGTTTTGGCTTGCCGAAAGTTGAAGAACTTCTAAAAATGAAACTTTCTAAGCAAAAAAGGCAAAAATTGTAATTCAACTTCACATTTTCACCTTACATGAATGTTTCAATTATAAAAAAATATTTTATTTTCAATTAGTTTTACAATATTTACTTATATAGTTAATACTGAAATATTTTTCTTATGGCCCACAATGTCTACATTTAATTTTTTTGTTATTAATGTATTTTTAAACACATGTCTTCCCTTGTTTTATATATGATATTGAAATATTTATTTATGTCTACATCGAAATGTTTTCATTTATTAATATTTTTTAAATATCACATATCATTGAATTCATATTAAGAATTGTGAATTATGATGGGACCCAACCCATGCTCCAACGTAACCTTGGTTGTCAACCTGTCCGGGATTAATGATGTTGGTGGATTCGGTTTGTTGGTTTGGCGGTTGATTGGAGATATGAGTATCGGATATTTTTTTTGGAGTTGGCATTCATTAATGGGGGCTCGTAAATGCTAACCTACCAGTACCCAGCCTCGGGCTTTGTCCTCCCGTTTCGTCTTTTACACAAAACCTTAGTGCTTCCCGGTCATTGTATGGGCTTTGCTCTGCTATGGAAACTCTGCGAGGGTTCCTGTCAAAGTGTTTGGTCGTGTCCCGGCTCTTATGGCAAACTCTGTTTTTAGGTGTGACTGTGAATGAATGTTGGTCTTCCGAACTTGCTTGTGCTATCACCAACGAATTTTCCCTTTTGCGTGAATTTGTCTCATCTCTGGAGGTTAGTCCGCTCGAATTCTTTTACACAGTGAGTTATTTGTTTATTCTGTTGTTGCTTGGACCCGATGCCTGGTCTCTCAGGCCGCCGGTTGTTCTTTCCTGTTGTTGACGGTACTCTTTGCTACTTTTATGGTGCTAAAGTCATTTTAAGTTCTGGTTTCGATGTGCACAAGTGATGGCACAATGTCTCTCTCGCCTACAACTCAGGTAACTTGTCCCTCCATGTTTTATATTCACCCTCTTCTGGTTTAGTAGCTGACCAATGCCTGCTCCTCTTATCTCAGGCTTCTTTTGGTTTTCTGCGGCTCTGTTTCATGAGATTCTTGGTCCGGTCGTGCCCAGGTATGCTATGCTTTCCCTTTTCTTTTATTATATCTCTGTTCAGGTACCATTGTGCAATGCACGCTAACTGTGGCTCGTTCTGTCTGCATAGGTCGAGGGTTCGACCTAGGGTGAGAATATTTATCACAATCCGATCTCCAAGCTCTACAACTCTCTGCTGGTAGGCTTTGTCTTCCACAGTTTGTTAATTTACAATTATGGTTTCTTTTTTATTCTGTGTTGTTTGCTCCTCACTATCCGGTTGATGTGTACAAGTTGGATCGTTCTCACGACTTAGGCCTGTGTCTGGTTCCAAGTTCCAGTTTATTTACAATTTTGGTCTGGCTATCTGGTTGACATTCGACTATTTCTTTGACATCAAACCCTGGACTAGGGTTTGTTCATTCTATCAGACGCTATATACTCGATTTGTTTTTGGATAATGTAATACTTAATTTGCATTGAACAGTAGCAATGTATATATATATTATCTGTCTCTATTTGTTTAAGAAAAAGGTGTGATGGTTTGTCTAGAATTACCTCTGTTGTAGTTCGTTTCTCCAGTGCCTTGATTCTTTATTCTCCTTTCGATCGATTCACTGTATGTCTCTCTCCTGGTTGTGAATTTAATTCGCTTGCACGTCCACTCTGGTTGTGAGAATTACATGCGTGTTACAGTGTTGCTTTCTGTTAAGAGGGGAAAAGAAACACAACCTATAGTAGTAGGCCTATACTCTGTCTTTTATCGCTGAATTCAACTAGTCAATGGATAAAACACAATGGCACAGCACGTAGGCAATGATACAAATGGAAAATAGGAAAAATTTGTGTTCTATCTCTTTTATTACTCGTATCTAGAAATGATGAACCTTTTACATGTTTTCCACTGTTACATTTATATGTTTTTGTTTACAGTTAGTGAAACTGTAGCTACTTTTGGTTGTAGCCAGTATAGTTACATAACTACTAAATACTCGGTTCTGTTTACATGACAAGATTTACATTTAGACATATTTGTCTTTTCTTTTTAAGATGACAGAACAATTATTAATATGTTTTTTATTAAAGTCAGATACGTAATAACCCTAACCGACCAACTACCTTTTGACTAATATAGAAATTAAGAAAAATGAAATCCTACCTCCTACTCTGACAAACTAAACATGAAAGACAAACCAAATGCAAACTCAACTTTCCAACCCGGTAGAGACCAACACCTAGTCATGGTGCCTTAGCTGGATGCTCCTGCATCAGGCTCCCAAAGCAAAAAGAAATCATGGCTCCAGTCCATGAGCTTCTCGATTGAAGAACCTGTCTGCTCAATGTACCTAGCATCAAGCCACGAACTATCCTCAATAGGACGATTCTTCCACTTGAGCAAGTATTGCAAATACTCCTTCCGCTGATTTTGTTTGGCCACCTAAGTGTCGAGAATGCTCTCGATCTCGGGAGGCTGAATGGAAGGCATCTGTCTCATCCAATCTTCTCCTCCATCTTGGGTATTCCATATGGGCCATGTAGTTCTATCTTCATCTCCTTCTTCTGGGTCAGCAGTGTAAGGGAACAGGTCTACTACATTGAAGATGGGTGAAATGCCTATCCCTGGTGGCAGCTGTAACTTGTAGGCATTCGCTGAACATTTCCAAAGGACTTTGGAGGGTCCTATCTTCTTACACTTTACCTTATTGTGTGTACCTCTGGGAAAGCATTCCTTGAGCAAATGCGCGAGGACTTCATCTCCTACGTTAAACTGTACTTCCCTTATCTTCAAATTTTCTTGTTGTTTATACTTTAGGCTGCTGTCCTGCAATTTAATTTTTATCTGCTCATGCAAATCCCTGATCGCGTTAGTGAAATCTTCTCCATCTGCGCTTCGCCTTTCTTGCAGTCCAAGATCCTGCAACTCATGCACTCCACGAGGATGCATGCCGTACAAAATCTGAAATGGACTGTATCATGTGCTACAATTAGGCGAGTCGTTATAAGCAAACTCTACCTATGCAAGCACTCGATCACACATCCACGAATTCTCTCCAACCAAACTTCGCAGCAAGTTTTCCAGACTCCTGTTTACCACCTCTATTTGTCCATCGGTTTGCAGGTGATAAGCAGGACTGCAACTCAGCTGTGTATCCATTTTCTTCCATAGGGTATGCGAAAAGTTCCCTGTAAACTTCACATCCCTGTCTGAAAGTATAGACTTATGCAACCCATGTAACCTGACAATCTCTGTGAAAAACAAGTGGGCCATGTGAGTGGCATCACTGGTTTTTCTACAAGGGATAAAATGCACCATTTTCGAGAATCTGTCCACTACTACCATCACCGAGTCGTAACCTTGTTATGCCTTAGGTAGACCCAGAACAAATTCCAAGCTGACTGAGTCCCACAGTCTGCCTGGAATAGGCAATGGTGTGTACAGTCTCGTTTTCTGACTGTGACCCTTCGCCAACTGGAACACTCTACATCTAGTCACAAATCGTTGTACATCCCTCCACATCTTTGGCCAAAAGTAGAGATGACTGAGCTACTCGAGTGTCTTGTCCATGCTGAAATGTCTGGCCAAACCTCCACTATGCTTCTCCCAAATAATATTCTCTCTCATCGAGTAGTCAAGTATGCATAGTTGTCCTCCCTTAAGTAGCAGTTTCTCTTATAAGTTGTAGTCCAACCATGGACTGTTATCTCTCACCAAGGGATTCTGACATGCCTCATAGGCTTCCTTAAAATATGTATCAGTCTGGTATAAATCTTTTAAGTACTCAAAACCCAGCACTTGCAGAGTACTCTCCTGCAAAAGTAAAGCTCTCCTACTTAGTGCATCCGCCACCTTGTGTGCCTGCCCGCTGATATGTTTCAACACGAAGTTGAAACTCTAGAAATACTCCACCCATTTGGCATGTTTGTGGTTCAGCTTGTGCTGTTTCATTACATTCTGTAGTGCAGAATTATCTGAAAACAACACAAATTCGTTTCCTAGCAGATAATGCCTCCAGTGTTTTAATGCCTATATAACAGCATAAAACTCCTTGTCATAAGATGAATATTTCTTTTTGCTTTCATTTAGCTTCTCACTAAAGAATTCCACAGGCTTATCCTCCCAGCTGAGTGCAGCTCTAATAGCCATACCACTAGCATCACAATGAACCTGAAAAAGCTTCTGGAAGTCTGGCAATCTCAGGATCAGCCTCTCTGTGATCTTCCTCTTCAATAGCCGGAAACATCTCTCCGCTGCATCCATCCATCAAAAAGGCTAACTGGCCTTTTTAATGGTGTCAAACATAGGTGCACAAATTTTGCTAAAATTCTTTATGAATTTCTAGTAAAAACTCGCTAGTCCATGAAAGCTACGTACCTCAAATAAATTCTTCAAAGATGGCCAATTAACTATCGCCACAACCTTCTCTGGATCCATCTTCAGCTCGTTTTCTACTATTACAAAGCCCAAATAAATCAATTCCTTCTGCAGAAAAGTACATTTCTTCAAATTTATTAGTAGTTTATTCTACTGTAATTTTTCCAGCACTTTTTGAATATGTTGAAGGTGCTCCTCCCTTGTCCTGCTGAGAATTAATATGTCGTCCAGGTACACTATCACAAATTTTCCGATGTACTCCTTTAGCATCTCATTCATTAACCTCATAAATGTACTGGGCGGATTGCTTAGTCCAAATGGCATGACCAGCCATTCATACAATCCCTCATTCGTCTTAAAGGCTATCTTCCATTCGTCCCCCTCTCGTATCCGGATCTGATGATACCCGCTCTTCAAGTATATCTTAGAAAAATATGTTTCCTCGCTTAAACAATCCATCATGTCATCCATTCGTGGCAGTGGAAACCTATACTGGATGGTGATTTTTTTAATAGCGCTCGAGTCTGTGCACATCCACCACTCTCCTCATTTCTTGGGAGCGAGAGCCATTGGGACTACGCAAGGGCTCAAACTCTCCCTTATCAATCCTTTGTCTAGTAGTTCTTGCACCTGCTTCCTAATCTCTTCATTTTCCTTAGGGATCATTTGGTATGCTACCTTGTTCGACAAACTGACTCCGGGTATGAAGTCAATATGATGACTTATGCTTCTTTTGGGGGGTAATTTATCTGGCAAGTCATCCACCACTATGTCTGTAAATTCCTGCAACACCTGCTGGATTTCTGGAGGTAAATCCGATACCTCTGTATGCAACAACACCATTTTTTCTCTATTTACAACTGCATAACCCATCTCACTATCCTCAACTTGTTTCAGAAATTGTTTTCTGCTAACCAACAATGCTCTTGGTTCACTTGTCCTTGCTATCCCTTCCTCTTTGATGGGCACAAGCATATGCTTGATTCCATCCTTGACAAACTTATAAAAATTTGTCAATCCATCATGTACCACCTTTCTGTCGTACTGCCAAGGCCTGCCCAGCAGTATGTGACATACATCCATCAGCATGATATCACAAAGGACTTTATCCTTATATCTTCCTATTTGAAACTCCACCTCACACTATTCATGCACCAGCAACTGATGGCCTTTCTGCAGCCATGAGACTTTCTAAGGAGTGGGATGTTTCAAGCACTTCAATTCCAACTTTTCCACCATCTCTTTGGACACCAAATTATTTGTACTACCGTTGTCAATGATTAACTTACAACACTTACCATGTGACTTACAAACTGTTCTAAACAAAGCCTTCCGCTGTGTTTGTTCGGTGACCTCCTTGGCGGGTTTTAACAACACCTTGTTCAGCACCAGGGCTTCCCTTGTCTCTGGAGCATTTTCTGCTTCTTGGGGAGGTGTCCCTGCTTCCTCTGGTCGTGCAACATATGCACCCCTCTGTCCAGCTTGATCTGCCTCTGGACATTCAAATGATATGTGTCCCCATTGATGACACCTGTAACACTGATAACCAGCCCCTCTACCTTGGCTATTTCTCCTACCTCGATGGGATGACCTACCGCCTCTCGCATTATCACCTCTGTCTGCTTATCCGGAAGCTCTAGAACTACTACCTTCCTAATTACTACTAGCAGTCCGCCCTCTGCCATATGACTGGTCTTTCCCCCCGCCAGCTCCTCGTCCTCTCCAGGCGTTCTTCCTTCCAGTAATTTTCTCTTCAGCTTTCATCGCACTCGGATATGCTTCTTCAGTGTTCTTTGGAGACAAAATACTAATTTCATCTAAAATTTCTAGTCTTAAACCATTTACATACTTGGCTGTCCTTTTTGCGGTATCCTCTGTATATCCGACCCTTAAGTTCACTCGATAGAACTACTCCGTGTACTCCCTCACCGTCATTCCTTTCTGTTTCAGATTTTGCACTTGCCTGTGTAATGCAATCCGATAGTCTTTCGGCAAAAATCTGCCCTTTAACTTGGCCACCATCCTTCAACAGGTTTTAATCGGCAACTTGTTCAATCTTTTTCTCTCCATTTGGACATTGTCCCACCATAGGGATGTGTGTACCCAACCTCGGGCTTTGTCCTCCCATTTGGTCTTTTACACAAAACCTTAGTGCTTCCCGGTCATTGTATGGGCTCTGCTCTGCTATGGAAACTCTGTGAGGGTTCCTGTCAAAGTGTTTGGTCACATCCTAGCTCTTATGGCAAACTCTGTTTCTGGGTGTGGCTGTGAATGAATGTTGGTTTTCCGAACTTGCTTGTGCTATCGGCAACGAATTTTCCCTGTTGCATGAATTTGTCTCAGCTCTGGAGCTTAGTCCGCTCGAATTCTTTTACACAATGAATTATTTGTTTATTCTGTTGTTGCTTGGACTTGATGCCTAATCTCTCAAGCTGCCAGTTGTTCTTTCTTGTTGTTGACAGTACTCTTTTCTACTGTTATGGTGCTAAAGTCGTTTTAAGTTCTGGTTTCAATGTGCACAGGTGACAACACAATGTCTCTCTCAGCTACAACTCAGGTAACTTGTCCCTCCTTGTTTTATATTCACCCTCTTCTGGTTTAGTAGCTGACCAACGCCTGCTCCTCTTATCTCAGGCTTCTTTTTATTTTCTGCGACTCTGTTTCATGAGATTCTTGGTCCGGTCATGCTCAAGTATGCTATGCTTTCCCTTTTCCTTTATTATATCTCTGTTCAGGTACCACTGTGCAATGCACACTAACTCTGGCTCGTTCTATCTACACAGGTCGAGGGTTCGACCTGGGGTACGAACATTTATCACAATCTGGTCTCCAAGCTCGACAACTCTCTACTGGTAGGCTCTATCTTCCATAGTTTGTTAATTTAAAATTAGGGTTTCTTTTTTATTCTATGGTGTTTGCTCCTCACTGTCTGGTTGTTGAGTACAAGTTGGATCGTTCTCACGACTTAGGCTTGTGTCTGGTTCCAAGTTCCGATTTAGTTACAGTTCTAGTCTGGCTGTATGGTTAAGGTTCGAGGGTTTCCTTGACATCAAACCCTAGACTAGGGTTTGCTCATTCTATCGGATGTTGTATACTCGATTTGTTTTTGGACAATGTAATACTTAATTTGCATTGAACAGCAACAATGCATATATGTATATATTATCTTTCTCTGTTTGTTTAAGAAAAAGGTGTGATGGTTTGTCCACAATTACCTCTGCTATAGTTCGTTTCTCCGGTGCCTTGATTCTTTATTCTCCTTTCGATCGATTCACTGTATGTCTCTCTCCTGGTTGTGAATTTAATTCGCTTGCACGTTCGCTCTGGTTGTGGGAATTACATGTGTGTTACAGTGTTTCTTTCTGTTAAGAGAGGAAAAGAAACACAACCTACAGTAATAGGCCTGTACTTTGTCTGTTATCGCTGAATTCAACTAGTCAATGGATAAAACACAATGGCACAACACGTAGGCAATTATACAGATGGACAATAGGAAAAATTTACTTTCTGTCTCTTTTATTACTTGTATCTGGAAATGTTGAACCTTTTACATGTTTTCCATTGTTACATTTATACGTTTTTTTTTACAGTTAATGAAACTATAGCTACTTTTGGTTGTAGGCAGTATAGTTACATAACTACTAAATACTCGGTTCTGTTTACATGACAAGATTTACATTTAGACATATTTGTCTTTTCTTTTTAAGATGATAGAACAATTACTAATCTGTTGTTTATTAAAGTCAGATATGTAATAACCCTAACCGACCAACTACCTTTTGACTAATACAGAAATTAAGAAAAATGAAATCCTACCTCCTACTCTGACAAACTAAACATGAAAAACACACCAAATGCTAACTCAAGTTTCCAACCTGACAGAGACCAACACCCGGTCATGGTGCCTTAGCTGGATGCTCCTGCATCAAATTACATAATTTTTTTATATATTATAAAGTAAGATGGAGATGGAGGGATAACACCTTATCTGCTTACTACCAGAGCCTAACTCTCAAGGCTTGAAATATTTTATTTATGATTAACATTAAAATATTTTTTATCAACATTAGTATATATCTCTTTATATGTGAAGTTGATATTATATATATGTATGTGATACTTCCTTTAATTCTATATATGAAGTTGATATCAAATACGTTAGGTAATATTGTAAAAACATAGAAAATAAAATAATTGACATTTTATAATGCTTAATTAAAATTAATTAAATATATAAATATGTATATTTATATTTTCATATATTGATATTTTTGGATAAATTATGCAGTGCAAATGAATGTTTCATTTACACTACACAAATTATCTTTAGACATCGACATAAATGTACATTTTTTTGTTTTCTACTATAACTGACATTATTTATTAATTTAATGAATATTTTATATTTATTTTGAAAATGACATATGTTAACTCCGAAATGCACACATGAATTTACACATTTTCTTAATATTTAATTGTAAAATGCACTCTCCATTTCACTTTTAAAATTATAGAATTTCGAATAAAATATTCAATAAATAAAAAATTGTACATTTAAATAAAATTCCCAAAATATGTTAAATTTATAATTCTTTTATTTGTTGAAAATGCAACAAGATGATGGAGCTTAGTGGAAAGGAGTCGCCTTCACTAAGTGGGCCCGCAGGTTAGTTTTGGCACAAAGTTTATTTTTAGACTATGTCTATTTTTAGACATATGGATCATGGTCTATGAGTTGCAGGATGCTATTTGTGGATGATTGGCCATGTTGGTAAAAATAGATGGACTTCGATTTTTAGACATATGGGCGGAGTCTATTTTTAGACTGCCAGGCTAAAAATAGAACAGTCGAATATTATTAGCTCATAATAATATTTGGACTATAAACATTATCTTATCCTCTTGGAGCACTTCAGTTCGAGCTACAAATGTGGCACATGCAACTGTCAGAAGGAAATACGCTTTTCCTATGGGTCAGTTGAGCTATTGCATGATGGACTTTAGTTAGAACTCATGTGGTTGAGTTTGGTGGAGTTGATTGAGGAGTTGATGGAGTTGTGTTCAGTTTGACTTAGTTGAACTAGTTGTATTTAGTCTAACTGCAGAATACACTAGTGATGAGTGATGTGAATTAATTATTAATTAATTCACTAATTATTAACTCATAAAGCAACTAAAGAATACATCAGTTAACTCATTGCATGGACAGTTCAGTGGAGACAGGTGTTAGAGGTTGAGATTGCTATCAGTTGTGACTATAGTTTTGCATGAGATCTTGCACAATCAGTGGGATTGATTAATGCCAATGAGGATTGCATGGTTCAGCCAAGGAAATACGAGTTTGCTTCAGCCATTCATCATTATTCTCATGCAGGATTGCACAGTAGAGGCAGGCAAGCAGCGGAGGAGATTTGAACCTGTGATTGATTCATATCTGAGCTAGTTTGTGTGTAGTAGGTAGAGATAGTACTGAGTACTTGTGAGGAGTATTGTACTATTTATTGTTACATGTTATCAATCAATATAATATACAGATAGTGTGGGGTTTTTAGCTGTATGCTTTCCCCAGGTTACATACTGTGTTAATGTGCGCATGCGATTGATGTTTCATTATTTTTAATGCTGCTAAATTGATGATCAATATAGAGGAGGTTATGTATTGTGCATGTATTCCGCAATAGTGCATAATCGGGATAATCTCTATGAATAAGTGATTAATTATTCGAAATTTCTACATGGTATCAGAGCTGTTGATCATCAAATCTACTATTTAGAAAGTGTTTACAATTTATTTCTTCAGGCAGAGTCTGTACTCAGGCCAGGTAGCCTCTTGATTCATCCTTCCTTTGGAAGGTGAGATATCCGGTAAAAGCCCATACAGTCAATATTTTTATGAGAAATACTTTGTTCTCACGAATTTTAGATCAGAAGTGGTTGAGTTTTGAGCTGGTGGAATTCGAATTTACAACAGTGTTTTCTTGGTGTCAAAGTTGAAATGTCTTTCAACGGATTGCGATTGGAGTATGCTCTTGAAGGTAGCTCGAATTATATTGCATGGAAAGACAGGATGGAGGCGGTGTTAGATGAAATTGGCTTGAAGGATTTCATAGAGGTTGAGGTCCCAAAGCCTACTAATGCTGCTCACATTGAGGTTTGGCAAAAGAAGACAGCAAAGTGTCGAAGCATTCTGTTGGAGGGCGTGAAAGATAACATTGTATCCAGCCTGCATGGAAAAGCTTCTCCATACTTGATGTGGAAAGCATTGACAGATCTATTCCAAAGCAAGAGCGACCAGAGGAAGTTGGCGCTCAAGGATAAACTCAGAAACATTAAGTGTGAGAATTGAGACAGTATGCCCAAGTATCTCACGAAGTTCACTCAATGCTGGGATGAGCTGGGAAGTGTGGGGGTGACTGTCGACGATGAGGACTTGGTGAGCTTGGCTCTCCTCGGTCTTCCAAAGAGTTGGCATTCCTATCGGGACTCTATCAATGGTCGGCCGAAATTGCCAGGATGGGAGAGACTCTGGTCAGATCTTGTGCAGGGGGAGATCAAGCGGAATACCACGGACAGATCTTCATCAAAGGCATCTGATGAAGAAAATTGCGCTTTAGCTGCCAAAGCAAAGAAGAGGAAGGAGAAGGGTTCTCTTTCCGAATCCAGTTCTTCCAATAACGGGAAGAAGGTTGACAAGTCGAAGGTGAGATGCTTTCATTGTCATGAGTTGGGCCATTATGCTACTAATTGCCTAAAGAAGAAATCCAAGAAGGGATCAGGGGAAGGATCTAAAGGTGAGGCACTTGCTTCACAATTTGAGTTGGATTTCACACTCTTCACATGCATGGTTTCATCCATGGTGGGAAGTGGTTGGTTTCTTGACAATGGAGCTTCTTTCCACATGACCAGTGACAAAAGTTTGCTCAATACTTTGGAGGAGAAAGATCTCCAGGTACTCATAGCGATGGGTAATGATGAGAAGTATAGTGTCTCAGGTATAGGCACGGTTATTTTTCAGAGGGAGAATGGAGCTCGCCTTACCTTGACCGATGTCAAGTATGTACCAGGATTGAGGAGAAACCTAGTGTCGATTGTGATGTTAGAAGACAGAGGCTATGATGTAGTCTTCAGTAAGGGAAAGGTTTTCCTTAGACACATCATCACTAGACAGGTGAAGCAGATTGGTTCACGGGTCAAGAACCTATATGCTCTTGAGGTTCAAGATGCATGCAAATCCTTGAGCAGCGGGGCAACTGACGGAGACTTGGTGGTTGAGAGGGAGTGTATATTACCTCTCAACATGCAGAGCCAGAAGAAGTCTCAAATGATTGTGGAGGAGCCACGATTGGTGCAGCAGCTTCAGGAGGTTGTGGAGCAGCCACAACAAGGGAAGATGAGAGGAGATCGAGTAGAGACATCTACTCATGCAGAGACCTCCAGTAGGGGGAAACTTCGAGCTAGGTGGGCTGAGGGATCACATGCAGCCATACCTCCACGTAAGAGGTGGGGTGATGTGGATTGATCGTCCCAAGGAGGAGGGGCAGGATCCTTGAGGTACCCAACCTCTTGGATGAGACCTTGCTACAGGAGCCCCGATGTGGAGTAGCAGGAACTGATTGATTGGGTAGAGACAGATGCAGATGGAGCAGCAGAGAGAGCGACAGTGTAGGGAATCCCAGGACAGTGCATAGCTAGCAGGCTGCAGCAATGCGAGAGGCACAAGTGTTTTGCACAGTGCTAGGTGGCACAGAGAAGTGTGCAATGGTGCAAGATGCATGGAGAATTGCAGTAGCGTAGATGTCAGAGAGGGAGCACTTGTCAGTAGCAGATAGAGCTTCAACATCAGAGTATGTTCTTAGCCCAATAGAGTGGTCAGTTGGGAGTGTTTTTGTTCCAAGTGTTGTTGGAGCAAGTGGACCGGGCAAATGTGTTGCATGCAGAACATTCCAGAGTTGCAGGATAGGGGTTGCAGATAATCCATATCTTGTTGAGAGGGAGTTTTGAAAATGCAACAAGATGATGGAGCTTAGTGGAAAGGAGTCGCCTTCACTAAGTGGGCCCACAGGCTATTTTTGGCACAAAGTCTATTCTTAGACTATGTCTATTTTTAGACATATGGATCATGGTATATGAGTTGCAGGATGCTATTTGTGGTTGATTGGTCATGTTGGTAAAAATAGATGGACTTCTATTTTTAGACATATGGGCGGAGTCTATTTTTAGACTGCCAGGCTAAAAATAGAACAGTCGAATATTATTAGCTCATAATAATATTTGGACCATAAACATTATCTTATCCTCTTGGAGCACTTCAGTTCGAGCTACAGATGTGGCACATGCAACTATCAGAAGGAAATACGCTTTTCTTATGGGTCAGTTGAGCCATTGCATGATGGACTTCAGTTAGAACTCATGTGGTTGAGTTTGGTGGAGTTGTGCTCAGTTTGACTTAGTTGAACTAGTTGTATTTAGTCTAACTGCAGAATACACTAGTGATGAGTGATGTGAATTAATTATTAATTAATTCACTAATTATTAACTCATAAAGCAACTAAAGAATACATCAGTTAACTCATTGCATGCACAGTGCATGCACAGTTCAGTGGAGACAGGTGTTAGTGGTTGAGATTGCTATCAGTTGTGACTATAGTTGTGCATGAGATCTTGCACAATCAGTGGGATTGAGTAATGCCAATGAGGATTGAGTGGTTCAGCCAAGGAAATACGAGCTTTCTTCAGCCATTCATCATTATTCTCATGCAGGATTGCACAGTAGAGGCAAGCAAGCAGCGGAGGAGATTTGAACTTGTGATTGATTTAGATCTAAGCTAGTTTGTGTGTAACAGGTGGAGATAGTACTGAGTACTTGTGAGGAGTATCATACTATGTATTGTTACATGTTCTCAATCAATATAATATACAGATAGTGTGGGGTTTTCAGTTGTATGCTTTCCCCGGGTTACATACTGTGCTAATGTGCGTATGCGATTGATGTTTCATTGTTTTTAATGCTGCTAAATTGATGATGAACGTAGAGGAGGTTATGTATTGTGCATGTATTCTACAATAGTGCATAATCGGGATAATCTTTGTGAATAAGTGATTAATTATTCAAAATTTCTACATTATTTAACATAAGATCAAATTTTTAATATTATTTAATTAACATATTTAACTAGATTATTAAATATATATTAAATAAATAAATAAATATGAAATAAAGAGAATAGAATCCTTTAATTAAAAACACATTAATATAAAAAATAAAACTTAAATTAATCTTCACAATAATCACTTAGCTTTAGAGTGCATAATACTTTAAACTGTCAAATTAGTAATTCTTGGAACCCAAGAACAAGTCTAGTCAATCAAAATAAAAGTAGATAAACAATTCCAATATAGAGATGTTATTAAAACTTTTATTAAATTTGTATTCAAATTGATAATGAAAAAAATCCCACCAACTTGCATGTTCAGAACTCACGGAATGTGCTGAGGATGGAAGTTACTTCAGGGAATTAAACATCCCAAGATGTGTTTATGACCAAGCCTCACACAATCCTAGTTTAAGCATCACATTATGAGTGGATCAATCTTCTTCCATTTGATATATAGCTAGCCTCAACCTAATCACAAAAAAAAATATTACAAAGAAATACCACCAAACATTTCTATTCCTAAATTTTGGAATCAAAGTGATAAGTACATATATTATTCTTTTAATCATTTTTAAATAAAAATGTTCTAGACTCTTATCTAGAAAATATCCCATAAAAAAAATTCCAAAAATTTAAAATTTAGCTATTAATTATAATTATAATTTTTAAATATAATATTTATTATAAAAATTATTTATTACGTCGTAAGGCATTTCCTTCTGAATATAACTCTCCTCTCAAATTATGTGTACATTCCTATGCCCCTTGATTAAAGTGTTAGACGATTAAAATAGTTTGAGCCATTTGATTCATTCGACCGGTATTAAATTAGTTACAAATTTAGTTATAAGACTCGCAGGAAGAAGGAAGAGGTATCTGTCCAATCATCTTCATCCCAGGTTCTGCCAACAAGCAAACAACAATGGCGTCAAAGGTGCTTATGTTCATCATCTTCATTTTTGATCTCATTGCTTTCGGCTTCACAATGGCCGCAGAGTGCAGGAGGAGCACTAGAGTCGTGACTCCAGACAAGTATGACAAGGCAACTTTCTGTGTGTACAATTCGTATATCTCTACTTAGTATGGAGTCAGGGCATTTTTGTTTCTTCTGGTGAGTCAAGCTATTGTCATGGCCTTCACTAGGTGCCTATGTTGCAGAAGCATTCTCAAACTTAGCGGATTTCGCTCATGGGCGATCATATTATTCTTTATCTGCTGGATAATATTTTTTATTGTTGAGGTGTGCTTCATAACAGGGGTGGCGAGGAATGGCTACCATACTAAATACATGGGTAGGTTTGGTATGGGTGACCTGTATTATGAGATGTTGTGAAAGGGCGTATTTGTTGCCGGAGGTTCACAGAAGCCTTTGAAGAGATCGAAGAATCTTCCATTATTCGAAATTGTGAAAGGAAAAATATGGAGATCTAAGAAAGCAGTTTTCACTGATAACTTTTTGGGGTCAGGCTCATTACTATAGATGATGGCATGGACAACATGAGAAAGTGTTATGAAACTAGCTTACAAAAGATAGAAAACATAGATCAACACCTTAGAATTCAGCCTCTTCGAGGGGAAAACCTCCTCTACATTACATAAATGAACAATTCTTCGATGGTTCAAATGACAAAAGCTCCTTTCTATATATAGGAGTCTAAGGAGTCATAATATAACCCAGCCGACCTAACAATAATAATATAAACCTACAAAAATAACAATAGAGGGATTATATGGGGCACAGTAATAACAATATGGGGACAATAGGGGCATAAGAATATTAATAAGGGATACAACTACAATAGTAATGTTGGGACCCTATAATACTAGTGATTAACCCATTACTATTGTAGTTGTATCCCTTATTAATATCGTTGTGCCCCTATTGCCCCCATATTGTTATTACTGTGCCCCATAGAACCCCTCTATGATTATTTTTGTGGCTTTATATTATTATTATTAGGTCGGCTGGGTTATATTGTGACTCCTTAGACTCCAATATATAGAAAGGAGGTTTTATCATTTGAATCATCTAGGAATTGTTCATTTATGTAATGTAAAGGAGGTTTCCCCCTCGAAGAGGTTGAATTCTAAGTCGTGGATCTATCTTTTCTATCTTTTTCTTGAGCTAGTTCATAACATTTGGTATCAGAGCTTTGGATTCTAGGGTTTTGCTGCTCCAAACAGGTCATTGTGGCATTTTCGCTATAACTTTTTTCTGTGATGTTTCAGAAGCTAAAAAAAAAAACCATTTGAGAAGACATCGCGTTGAATCTCGGGTCCAAATTTTAGATCTTTTTGCGCTATATTTGCGAAGATATGATCTGAGGAAGTTGGTCTTTTTGCAAACTCCTGAATTACATTCCAAACAAGTGACCTAGGGAAAATCATCATAACTTTTTCTCTGAGCATCGGATTGAAATTTCATAAGAAGGTATAGAAAGAGGATGGACTGTAGTTTCTTTTACATCTTTTTTAGAGCCAAACGTCAAAACACAGACACGTGGGACGTCATACAAGTTCGCTCTACTGAATTGGTCTATAATCAGGTCACTGTGGGAGATTTGACATAACTCTTCCTTGGAGAATCCAATTTGGATCATATTGGTGGCGTTGGAAAGAGGAGACAGAGGCCTACTACAGGTTGCAATTTCAGAACTGGATGATTTGAAATTACAGAGAGACGTCAGAGGCAATATCGAGCTCCTACAAAGTGAAAAACGGTGTGTAGATTTTTTTAACTTTTTGCTTAAGCTTGGTTTGAAAAATTATTTTGAAGGAATTCAAAGGGCATAGTAGAGCATTGTTATCAGTAACTGATGCCCCGAGGAAAGAAAGTGCAAACACCTAGTAAGTAACTTGAAAGCCCTAGCATGACTCATGAAGAAGAGGAAGAAATGCTACATGATATATCAAAATTACAAGACCAAGTGCAACAAATTTCACTCTCACAAAAGCTAACAGAAGCTAAGATAAATGGCGTGGAATCTAATATAAAGGGCGTGGAGGCTAAGATTGATGATTTGAAGACAAATTTGAAGACATATTTGAAGAGAGACATGGTAGATTTGAAGCCAGATTTGACAAATTTTCTACAAGAAATACTTACTAATGGTGGAAAGGTAGTAAAGGAAACTCATGATGCTAACAAGAAATGTTAATCATGATTTCATAGACTCTAATGTAGGATTGAAGACCCACCATATTCCAAAAAATGATATGAGGAAGTTTGATGGCAAGGATTCCGCAACATGGATATTACAGATGGAGCAATTTTTCGATCTCAATAATGTGCAAAACACACAAAAGGTACATATTGCAACTTTATATTTGGAACCAAATCAGTTTGTATGGTATCAATGGCTTTTCTCTCGTAAACAAATTATCACTTGGGAAATTTTTACGGAAGAATTGACAGCACATTATGAGGATACAAAAAGCAACAGTTTTTTTAGCCAATTGATAAGTCTCAAACAAAAGGGTTCAATAATGGAGCACATTGAGGATTTCCAAAAATTGAACATAAGGGTAAAAAATATTCCAGAGGATCATAGGATTGATGTGTTCTTAGGGACTTTAAAGGATAATATCCAACATGGCGTTCGCCTTTGGGAACCTAATTCATTAGAGAAGGCATTCATGTTAGCAAGAAAAATGGAAAGCAAAATTATGGCAACCAGGAAGCATACCACTCACAGCTATAAATATGGAAGTGTTGTTGTCCCTAGTCTTCCACAACCTATAAGGTTGACACCACAACAATTGGAAGAAAAAAAGAGCAAAAGGGATTTGTTACAGTTGTGATAGCAAATACACTAAAGGTCATAAGTGTGCTGAGAAGAAATTATTCTACATAGATTGTGAAGAGGAAGAAGAAAAGGAGTAAGAAAGGTCAAAAGAAGAGGATATATTCTAGGAACAAAGCCTAGATAAAGAAGAAATGAATCCAACCATATCTTGTAATGCGTTTGTGGGAATTTCCACTCCTCAAACCATCAAGATAGAAGGACGAATCAAGAAGAAAAATGTAATAGTGTCGATTGATTCAGGAAGTATCCACAATTTTATTCATTGTAAGGTAGAAAAAGAATTGAATTGCTTCTTATATACAACACCAGAGTGTCAAGTGATGGTTGAAAATGGAGGAACAATAAATTGCTCAGGAAAGTGCCATAATATCAAGCTGTCCATGGGAGAATATGTATTGACTAGCCCAATGCTTTCCATTCCAATGGGAGGTGCTGATGTTGTACTAGGAGTCCAATGGCTACAATCCTTGTGTACAATAGCTTTTAACTTTCAAGAACTTTTCATGAAATTTTCTGTGGAAGGAAAGGAAGTTGAATTAAGCGGTATTGCAGGGAAACCGAGAAAGATAATCAGCTCTAACGGTATGAAAAAGCTTCTAAAAAAGGAACAAAGAGGTGTAATTGCACAATTATGTTCGCTAGATGTTTCCACATTGGAATCATCTATTTCTCCATATCTACAAAAATTATTGGACAATCATTCCAAAGTATTTGAGACTCCCAAAGGTCTCCCACCTATTCGTGATCATGATCATGATATTCATCTGATTCCAGGAAGTGTTCCTCCAAACATTAGGTCATACAGATATCCCTATGCCCAAAAGAGTGAAATTGAACGTATGGTTGCAGAAATGCTAGAGGCTGGTATAATTCAACCGAGTCAAAGTTCTTTCTCTACTCCAGTAGTATTGATGCACAAGAAGGATGGATCATGGCGCATGTGTCCGGATTATAGGGAGCTCAACAAGCTCACTATTAAAGATAAGTTTCCCATTCTTGTCATTGATGAATTACTGGATGAATTGCATGAATCAATTAACTTCACCAAGTTGGATCTTCGTTCAGGATATCAACAAATTAGAATGAAGACTGAAGACATTCTGAAAATAGCATTTAGAACTCATGAGGGTCATTATGAATTTTTGGTCATGCCTTTTGGCCTTACCAATGCACCTTCAACATATCAAGGTTTGATGAATTCCATTTTCAAACCATTCCTTAGAAAATTTGTGTTAGTATTTTTTGATGATATACTAATCTGCAACAAGTCTTGGAAGGATCATGTTGAACATGTTGACAGGGTGCTACAACTATTGGAGGAGAAACAATTATATGCAAAAAGATCTAAATGTTTCTTTGGATTACAAGAGGTGGAATATCTGGGTCATATTGTATCTCATGAAGGAGTTAAGGTAGACCCCAGCAAAATTAAATCCATTAAGGAATGCAAAATCCCCACATCCATAAAGCATTTGCGAGGATTTCTCGGGTTGATAGGGTATTATCGCAAGCTTGTTAAGAATTATGGGAGAATAGCAACACCTCTAACAACATTATTGAAGAAAGATGCATTTTCATGGACTCTAGCAGCAACAAAGGCCTTCGAACATCTTAAAGAGGCAATGTGCCAAGCACCAGTCTTAGCTACACTAGACTTCACAAAAACCTTTATTGTGGAATCTGATGCTTCAGGAAAAGGAATTGGTGTTGTTTTAATGCAAAATGAAAGACCCATTGCTTTTGAAAGTCATCCAATCAAGGGAAAGTTTTACACAAAGCTATTTATGAGAAGGAAATGTTGGCAATACTCCATGCACTTAAGAAATGGCGACCCTACCTAATGGGAAGACACTTCAAGGTAAAAACGGATCATGATAGCCTTAAATACTTCTTAGAACAAAGATTATCCTCTGAAGAGCAACAAAAGTGGGTCACAAATATGTGGGGTTATGACTTTGAAATCATCTACAAAAAAGAGAAGCAAAATGTGGTGGCAAATGCACTCTCAAGAAAGGATGAGGATGTGGAAGCATTGTTGTACACCATTTCTATTATCCAACTAGATTGGATAAACGAAGCAAGGGAGGAATGGAAGAATGACGAAGAAGTGTGGGCACTTATTAGAAAGTTACAACAAGATTCCAGTATGTCTAATACATTTAGCTAGCAAAATGATTCGTTATGGTACAAATATCACTTATACCTCTGTAAGAATTTCGAGCTAAAACAAAAGATTCTTATGGAATTGCACACTTCTCCCTCAGGAGGGCACTCAGGAGTTTTATAAACTTACCACAAGGTTAAGAAGGAATTTTTTTTGGATGGCCTTAAATCAGATATTCAAAAGTTTGTGGCGGAATGTTTGGTTTTCCAACAAAATAAAGTTGAAAAAATTAAGACATCGGGTCTATTACAACCTTTATCCATTCCAGGCCAATGTTGGGAGGAGGTTTCAATGGATTTTATCACAGGTTTACCTGAGTCTGAGGGAAAGAGTGTCATCATGGTGGTAGTTGATAGAATTACCAAGTATGCACACTTTTGTGCATTATCACATCCATTTAAAGCCAGTACAGTTTCTTCTGCATTTATGGAAACAATTCAAAAGCTACATGGAAACCCAGAGATTATTGTAAGTGACAGAGATCCCATTTTCACTGGAAATTTTTGGACAGAATTATTTTCTTGTCTTGGTACTCAATTAGCTCATAGCTCATCTTATCATCCTCAATCTGATGGGAAAACTGAGATAGTAAACAAATGTTTGGAAGGATATCTTCGTTGCTTTGTATCTGATAAACAGACACAATGGGTCAAATGGTTGCCTCTAGATGAATGGTGGTATAACACTTCCTTGCATATAGCAACAAAAATGACCCCATTTATGGGACTTTATGGATATCAACCACCATCCATCACATCATATTTAAGAGAAAATTCTAAGGTTCAAGTAGTGGAACATCACATCGAACATCAACAACAAGTCTTCCAACTCTTAAAGGATAACCTCGTGTTGGCACATAATAGAATGAAACAACAGGCAATTCAACATCATAGCGAAATAAGTTTTGATGTAGGTGATTGGGTATTCCTACGGCTACAACCATATAAGCAAATGTCCCTCAAGCAAGCTAAGAAGGATAATAAATTATCACCAAAGTATTATGGTCCGTACAAGGTGTTGCAAAAGATTGGTACTATGGCATACAAATTGGAGCTTCCTGCAGCTTCTCGATTGCACCCAGTTTTCCATGTTTCATGTTTAAAGAAGGTTATAGGCGACAAGCTCCCAGTTCAAACAATATTGCGAAAACTTGACGATGAAGGAAAAATTATATTGGAACCAGAAGCAGTCACAGAAACAAGAACTCGACAGCTACGAAATTCATCAATTTCGGAGTATCTTATAAAGTGGAAGAACTTATCCGCTGAAGATTCAACATGGGAGGATGAGAATTTTATACAGAGGCATCCAGAACTACTCAAGCGTTGAGAACAACACTTTTTGAAGGAGAGGCGCATGTTGGGTCCCTATAATACTAGTGATTACCCCATTACTATTGTAGTTGTATCCCTTATTAATATTTTTGTGCCTCTATTGCCCCCATATTGTTATTATTGTGCCCCATAGAATCCCTCTATGGTTATTTTTGTGGCTTTATATTATTATTGTTAGGTCGGCTAGGTTATATTGTGACTCCTTAGACTCCAATATATAGAAAGGAGGTTTTGTCATTTGAATCATCCATGAATTGTTCATTTATGTAATGTAAATGAGGTTTCCCCCTCGAAGAGGCTGAATTCTAAGGCATGGATCTATATTTTCTATCTTTTTCTTGAGCTGGTTCATAACAAGTAATGGGGTAATCACTAGTATTATAGGGACCCAACATGCCCCTCTCCTTCAAAAAAGTGTTGTCCTCAACGCTTGAGTAGTTCTGGATACTTCTGTATTAAATTCTCATCCTCCCATGTGGAATCTTCAGCGGATAAGTTCTTCCACTTTATAAGATACTCCGAAATTGATTGATTTCGTAGCTGTCGAGTTCTTGTTTCTGTGACTGCTTCCGGTTCCAATATAATTTTTCCTCCTCGTCAAGCTCTAGAAATATTTTTTGAACTGGGTGCTTGTCACCTATAACCTTATTTAAACATGAAACATGGAAAACTAGGTGCACTCGAGAAGTTGCAGGATGCTCCGATTTGTATGCCATAGTACCAATCTTTTGCAACACCTTATACGGACCATAATACTTTGGTGATAATTTATTATCCTTCTTAGCTTTCTTGAGGGAAATTTGTTTACATGGTTGTAGCTGTAGGAATACCCAATCACCTACATCAAAACTTCTTTCACCGCGATGTTGATTTGCCTATTGTTTCATTCTATTTTGTGCCAACATGAGGTTATCCTTTAAGAGTTGGAGGACTTGTTGTTGACGTTCGATATGATGTTCCACCGCTTGAACCTTAGAATTTTCTCTTAAATATGATGTGATGGATAGTGGCTGATATCCATAAAGTTCCATAAATGGGGTCATTTTTCTTGTTGCATGGAAGGAAGTGTTATACCACCATTCCGCCAGAGGAAACCATTTGACCCATTGTGTCTATTTATCAGATACAAAGCAATGAAGATATCCTTCCAAACATTTGTTTACTATCTCAGTTTTCACATCAGATTGAGGATGATAAGATGAGCTATGAGCTAACTGAGTACCAAGACAAGAAAGTAATTATGTTATAAAATTTTCAGTGAAAATGGGATCTTTGTCACTTACAATAATCTTTGGGTTTCCATGTAGCTTTTGAATTGTTTCCATAAATGCAATAGAAATTGTACTGGCTTTAAATGGATGTGATAATGCACAAAAATGTGCATACCTGGAAACTCTGTCAACTACCACCATGATGACACTCTTTCCCTTAGACTTGGGTAAACCTGTGATAAAATCCCTTGAAACATCGTCCCAAAGTTGGCTTGGAATGGATAAAGGTTGTAATAGACTCAGGGTCTTAATTGTTTCAACTTTATTTTGTTGGCAAGCCAAACATTCCACCACAAACTTTTGAATATCTGATTTAAGGCCATCCCAAAAAAATTCCTTCTTAACCCTGTGGTAAGTTTTTAAAAATCCTGAGTACCCTCCTAAGGGAGAAGTTTGTAATTCCATAAGAATCTTTTGTTTGAGTTGGGAATTCGTACAGAGGTATAAGCGATCTTTGTACCATAACGAATCATTTTGCCAGCTAAATGTATCAGGTGTACTAGAATCTTGTTGTAACTTTCAAATAAGTGCCCACACTTCTTCATCATTCTTTCATTGCTCCCTTGCTTCGTTTATCCAATCTGGTTGGATAATAGAAATGGCACACAACAATGCTTCCACATCCTCATCCTTTCTTGTGAGTGCATCTGCCACCACATTTTTCTTCCCTCTTTTGTAGATGATTTCAAAGTCATATCCAAACATCTTTTTTACCCACTTTTGTTTCTCTTCAGAGGATAATCTTTGTTCTAGAAAGTATTTAAGGCTATCATGATCCGTTTTTAACTTGAAGAGTCTTGCTATTAGGTAGGGTCGCCATTTCTTAAGTGGATGTAGTATTGCCATCAATTCCTTCTCATAAATAGCTTTGTGTAAAAACTTTCCCTTGATTGGATGACTTTCAAAAGCAATGGGGCTTTCATCCTGCATTAAAACAACACTAATTCCATTTCCTTAAGCATCACATTCCGCAATAAAGGTTTTTGTGAAGTCCGGTGTAGCTAAGACTGGTGCTTGGCACATTGCCTCTTTAAGATATTTGAAGGCCTTTGTTGCTTCTGGAGTCCACGAAAATGCATCTTTCTTCAATAATGTTGTTAGAGGTGTTGTTATTCTCCCATAATTCTTAACAAACTTTCCATAATACCCTGTCAATCCGAGAAATCCTCGCAGATGCTTTATGGATGTGGGGATTTTCCATTCCTTAATGGCTTTAATTTTGCTAGGGTCTACCTGTTGTGGGGAAAAGTATCCGATGCGGATGACACTAACCCTTTCTAAAGGTGACAGACTTTAGCAACAACTGAATGACAAAGTTTTCATGTTCATCTTTATGAAAGCACAGAGAGAATAGAAAGAGGATCAACCAACCTGGTGTCTTGCGCTTAGTCGATCCTTGTCCTTCTCGCTTTGTATCCCGTTCCCAGCTCTTTACTCTCCAAGCCGATCCAGCTACACACAGAATCTGCACAACAAAAGGGAGCAAACTACGAGATACAAGCAATCATAATTGAAGCATGGATTAGGTTACATCAAATATACATGTAAACACAAAAGCATCTATGTAAAACAAGTATATAGAAGAACATGCAAACTTTATTGATAGAAAGTAACAGGGTTCCAGAGGAAGTTACAACCAATGATGTTGGCCCCAATCCAGCAGCACCTCCTCGGCAGCAAGAACTCTCTTCTTCACCTCTAGTAAAACAATCACCCAATAATCCTGGCAGTATACCAACAACACCTCCTTGCTTATACAAAATTCCCGCCTCCTTAGACCTCATAGAAGAGCTCTATATATAGGAGAGAAGAGGAAAGGATGAGTCAGCTTGAGACTGACATGAAGCTGCCTTGTGTCCTCTCCATCTTCAGTTAATCTTCAGTTCCTGTGTCCACTTGGAGATCCTTGCTTACACATGGTGATCAAGTACCTCTTACTCATCACAGGGCGAATCTCATGACCCAAGTGTCAGTTTGGAAGCTTCCTGGGCAATTGACACCTTGCAGGATGACTGTGCCACTTGGCCAATCTCGCCCAGCGCAGGTAGCCTTCATTGTTTTTGACTTCCAGCGCAGGTACAGAGTGGGACAGTTGCAATACAGCGCAGAAGCTCAGTTAAGCAGCTGACATGATCCAAAATAAGCCTGTTCTGAAGTGTTTTCAGGTGGAGAACTGATTGGAAGTGTTGTTGATTGATGACCTTGTTCTTTTAGGGGTAAGAACAACATGTTTAGGGACTGAGGATCCCTGTAATTATTGACATTTCCTGCTCCTTGACGCGAGGCACAAAAATGTCTATAACAGTTGCCCCCTAAAGTATGAGGCCGTTAATCGGGTGAAATGCTTTAGCTAGAGGGTCCGAAGTTCGTTCCAGTGCTGAGGAGAGTGCCCTGTAATACAATACAATACAATACATTATCTTTCATTCATCATTATTCTCAAGATCTAGCTGAGGCGGGTATTCCCATGCTCAGCTTTCTATAAATACATTTTGGTACATATGACAGACGATCGTCTGAAGACAGACTGATAATCTTCCGCTAAAATTATCATCCTTTGAGGAGGATGATCATCTGCTGCAATGATGTACATGGCAAATGCTTTTATATTTCCTGAATATATATCGCAGCCCGGATGGATGAAACTAGATCCGGGGTCTTCAAACTCGTTCGATCTTCACTCTAAGTACAAGTCGATCCATGTGAGAATTATGCTGAAGTCGAACATGGAAAGACATCGCTTGATTACCGGTCAATAATGTAAACCGTTAACAAGCGCGAGAGGAATCACCAATAAGGACGATGACCCTCAAGGTACGGCAGTACAATTCACGTGGCGTGAATAAAGGACTTGGCGTCGAACGCCACGCAAAATCTTCTGGTCGAAGGTCATTGAGGTATACCTGTCGCCGGAAGTGAGAAACTTGCCATTGAGGCATGCAAGCTTCAAAGTACTGATGGGGGTGTTCCTAGATCGACTTCTTGGATAATGAGCTGATGTCGACAAGAAGCGATCCGTCAAAGGAGGGCCTTAATGAATCCCACATCAATGACACGGAACGGAGCTAATGATTTAGTGGAGGTGGAAACAAACTGTGACATATGATTCAGGGTGGCGATCGTGAAATGGATGAAGGATAATGTATGGTAGTGGATGGGACACGGTTGACACTTTCTGAATGACCCCTCTTGAACATATAACGACACTGATGCGATGGATCGGTAGCATTACCCCGAATGGATGGTGTGGCGAGGACCATGGTGATGAAACCGGTGAATGAGACAACCCAACCCGATGTGATACAGAGGAAAAGTGTCATGTTCAAGAGTGACTTGCTACCTCTAAACTTTGATGTTCTCCCAATTTTTCCCCAGTCATTTCTGACCAGTACCTCTTTATTTTTGTCAAGCTTGAGGAGGATAACATATGCTTGTTCTATAACCTGCCCTTCGGGCAAGCCCATCGCTAAGATTTAACGAGCCTAGCGATAGGGAAACTCGTTCTCGTCTAAAGACAAGTTTGTCGCTATTTAATTATTTTAACGAGTCTAACGACAAGGAAAACTCGGTCCTTTTCATTTTTAGAGAGTCTAAAAAGGTACAGAAAGTCAACTCCATAATTCCTTTTTCGTCAGCTAATCCCTTAAGTCCGAAAAAGTATAAAACAATACAGAAGGGATGGCTGTTCGGTATTTTTAACGAGCTGAACCAGGCAAGCGCTCGATCCTTTTGTGCAATAATCCCTCAAGTCCAAAAAGATTAAAATTTAGAGGAGGGATAGCGTTCCGGTCATTTTAACGAGCTGGAAGGCCAAAACTCGGCAAACTTTTCATATTTTACGAGTCAGTGAAAAGAGCTGAAAGAAGACTCGTCTTTTGAGGAACGAGTGATAAACAGGGATAGCTACAGATTCCAGGTACAGGTTGGAATTTCCAATCACGGCATTGTCACAAGGATGGCTAGGTGAAATCACTCTTCGCAGCTGTTTCTCAAAAGAGGTAAACACACCAATGGAAGTGAATGATCGGCCAAATGAACGGTGGAGGTGGTGGATGAAAACACGATCAAGGTTCTTATGGCTAATGAATTTACGATCTCAAAAGGTTATTTACCGGTTCATTTTTTCCATGAGCTTGAACTCTGGGGGAAACATTTGCTCACACTTTTCTATTTTTTAACGAGCATAAATTCAGGCCTAAAACTGCTCGAATTTCGCGTTTATTTTTTAACGAGCATGAACTATATGCTAAAACTGCTCGATATACCAGTCATAAGAATGCCTCCTATAAGGACCAATTTTTATAGAGCTTATGCCTTACTACAGCTATGCTCTTATTTTGGCAAATTTTACTTCTGCCCCACAGGCTTTCTTTCATGCAAGTTTGGAAACGGCTAATCTTAAAACGAGATAAATAACCGCCCCTAGCTTGCACTCCAGAAAGTTTGCATGCCCCCAGGTATAGGATAGAATTTCGAGGTTGCCCCTCCTCTCTCCTACTTCTGCTTTTCTTTGGGTGTTCACAGTTATTTGTCATCTTGCTAATCTAATGCTAACGATACTTGTCTTCTCGTTATTTTAAGGGGTCTTACGCAGTACTCAGACTTCCTGTCGGCCCACTTTTAACAAACAGCTATTGTGACAATAGAAGAACACTACTCAAAGATAAAACATTGGTATTATCGAGGGAGGCTTGCCTCTTTCTTATTATCCGAAGAGTGGTTCTATTCGCTGCCGCAAATCAATCTCTTTCTTCGGCGGTGTCTATCATTGGGATGTCCAAAGATGGTTACCCTCTGTCACAACAATACGGTCTCCTTCTTAGTTTACTGCCCCTGCTTATCCTTCAAAACATATGTTTCGATGGGCGAGGCTTGAATTTAAAGATGGTGACTACTTGTTACAATAAGGGAATTCCTACTTGGGCATTGCCCACTTTTTTAGACAAAGGTGAATGATTCCCAAACACATAACTTTAACAAAAGATCATTATTCCAGAACAACCCCACTTCCTTCGGACGGGGTACGGACTAGTCATGTTCTCCTGCGGAAATTCTTCCTTATACCCGGAGTTTCTTCTGCCCGAAGCAGACCAGGGTGCATGCCCCCTGGGTCCTAGTCTTTCTTTCCGAATTACTCGCGCTCATCGGGAAGGAGGACTGGGGGCGGAGGCGAATCTTGAGTGAACAGACCATTTAGGATTGGTATTTGACTATTTGCGATGCGAGATCCCAGAAATGAAAGCTGGTCTACGAGCTTGACCACCCTTCCTTCGTGTGGAAAACACATTACTCTAAAGAGTGAGGAGACTATCGCTCCCATGCAATAAATATAGTCGCGTCCAAGGAGTAGGTTATAATCCAAGGGTCCTTGAACTACCAACACGTTCATCCTGACGGTCTTCCCCTTCAATGTAACAGGTACATCGGGGAGGATTCCTAATGGTCGACTGGTTCCTTTATCAAAACCTGAGAGATTTCTCAACTCAGGTAAAAGCGCTGGGGAACCCAGTGCTTTCCAAGCAATAGAGGAAAGGATACTCACAGACGCCCCTTCATCAATGATAGTACCAGCCATAACCATTCTATAGATCTGGACAATGATTCTAAATGGTGTACTGGCTGGTAACCGGGGTCTGCCTAGTTGATTCCAATCAAAGGATACAACCAGGTTGCTTGGTGGTGGGACCGAATATACGGCCGGATACGACTCAGATGATGTTCCTTCCTGCGATAAAGGAATGGGCGCATTGCCCGGATGCTCGTCGGAGTCGGTGCTGATAAAGAGAACCTGGATGGTGTCATCCTTGTTCTCATCAGTGAGGGTGTCACATGAAGACGACACTTCGGTGACGATGTCATTTGAAGATGGGTCTTCAATGACGGAGTCATTGGACGATAGAACCTTTGAAGGAAGAACCGGGTCAACTGCCGTTTCGACCTTTAGACTTTCGTCTGGTCTAGATTCGGTAGGTTCATTCTCAATGATTGACACATCAGCTGACCACTTGAGTGGTTCAACTGGATTTTCAACTATCGAGGGATTAGGCGCGAGTTTTCGGTATCCAGGCGGAAGTTGCACCGGTGACACCGGGCGATCTTCCAAAACTCTCTTTGCCTCATCTAAGAATGGACATTTGTGGATGGCATGGTGACCTTCACACAATAGACAGGGTGATCTTGGTCCCCTTCTTCGTCCTTCACTCTCGCTAGTTGAGGGAATGCAATCAACTTGACAACCAGAGGTTGATGCTACCGGATTGTGCAACCTCGGGGACCAGTCCCTTAGTATCCGGGGAATACAAGGACAATCACGATGGAAATGGATCCCTTTGCAAATGACACATGGCGATTTAGGCCCGGTCGGTGCAGTGTGTGGGTTTTTGTCAGTTTTCTTCTGCTTGCCCCCAGTCGCCTTCGCCAGAGGCTCCTTCTGCTTCTTCCCTTTCTTCTTCTTTTCCTTCTTCTCCTTGGGAGGCTGACTTTTGCCGGCTCTACCCTGCGAAGATGAAGGATCAGAGGAAGTATCACAAGAGGTAGAAGGCTGGTGGGTAGTTCTAGATTGTTCTGACAGTTGATTCGACTGCTCAGGATTAGTGGCGATTTGGACAACATTAGTTGAAAAGAGCCAAACAGGAAGGCCGATTGTCAATCCTGGAAGTGACAATGTAGCCATATGGGGCGCACCAACTTCTCCCCAAGAGGAGAAGGGATTTGGACTTCCGCCAAGGTTACTTCCTTGGTTGGTGGGCTCCATACTTTTCAACTGAAAGATCAACGTGGGAATAACAGGTGATTATGTTCCGCTTTAAAATAAGTTTTATTTACGACGCTTTTAGACACAAACTTGCTTTTTCATGTTTTAAGAGTCGAGAAAAAGCTAAAGATGACTCTAGTCGCCTTCGATGTATTAACGAGCCCGAAGTGACAAATGCTCGGTTGGACCTTTTCAGTTATAGAGTTTGAAAAGGGTCAAAAGAAACTGTTCTGGAGATCTAGGCAGAGGGTGTGCCAAACCTTTCGCGAAACCACAGAATACGTTTTACGGTACGGGTGGTCGATCTTCGTGAATGCTGTGTTCACTGCATCGCGATCAGTAGGGCGGCCGACACGGTTTCCTAAGGATAAAGGATAAAAGCCTATAGGGGTCTCCCAATATACGCGACGGTACGCGGGAGCTCAAATCCGTGTTAGTGCCACCGACTCTCAGGAGGAATCACCCACCTTCGTAGAGATCGACAGTCACTATGTTTAACGACGCCGGAACACGTCTCTACCTAGACCTCTAGATGTTTGCGTTAAATTCCAAAGCGTTGTTATGTAAATTGAGTTTATTTTAATGTTGATCTTCCTTAACAGTTTGCCTTTCAGGTTCGCCACGAGATGTATATATACAACTTCCTATATGCAATCTAAGAATGAGAAGCAAAATCTTTTCAATCTTTCAACTTTGAAAACCTTAATCTACTTGAGGAAAGAGCAAGACACAACTTTTTCCACAGATCAAAGAACACACACTAAAATGCACATTTTCCTAAATCGTCAAGCATACAGTCAAATGCAAAATGCACAATGCATGTATTTCTTTTCGTTATCCTTAATGTTGATGCTTAACAAAAGGAAACTGTTGTATGATTTTTGAATCAACTTTCAAGTAAAAATAAACAAGCTTGTCCACAATCAAAAGAACACCTTATGAAAGACTTGTTTTAAATACAAGAAAAGTATAGATTCAAACCATAAAGTGAGAAGCAAACCAATCCAAAACAGCTATGAACAGCAATAACACTAACTCATAAGATCGCAATCTAAGAGGCCACAGCTACTAGGTTCGCTTTTCACAATGGGAAATTGTAACTGAAACAAGAAATACTAAAAGAACGTTTACAATTTCATCACACAACTGAGGCGGAATAATGTCAAGGAGATAAGGTCTACAGCAAATACAATAACCAGCAAGCAATCAGCCAAAAACAAGTGCAAACAGGGCCAAGACACAAAGGAAGAGCTGAGCTAGACTAAGGCCAACTGGACCAGCGCAGGCACTGGTCTGCCAGTTTCACTCTCAGCGCAGTTCCCGAAGGGAGCACCTGCGCTGTAATGCAGACTGCCTGTGGACAGCTTGCACTGACTTACGAGAGTTACGTCTGCTAAGAATTCCAGGTCATAAAAAGCTCAAAAATGTACTGTTTTGACTGAAATAAAATGCTATGGGTTAAGTACAGGCTAAGGGATGATCAAGAGGATAAAGATCTATCACAAAGAGTAAGGATTCATCTGTAGATTAGCTCTTTAAATCTTGAATTTGCTCAGCAAAGGAGCAAGAGTAGCAAAACCCTCTACTTCGCTTTTGATAGAGTCAAAAGCTTTTCGATTCGGTACTCCTTTCTTCAAGAAATGAATAGCAAAATACTACAACAACAAGATACTAGGATCTCCCCAGCGGAGTCGCCAGTTTGTTGTGGGGAAAAGTATCCGATGCGGATGACACTAACCCTTTCTAAAGGTGACAGACTTTAGCAACAACTGAATGACAAAGTTTTCATGTTCATCTTTATGAAAGCACAGAGAGAATAGAAAGAGGATCAACCAACCTGGTGTCTTGCGCTTAGTCGATCCTTGTCCTTCTCGCTTTGTATCCCGTTCCCAGCTCTTTACTCTCCAAGCCGATCCAGCTACACACAGAATCTGCACAACAAAAGGGAGCAAACTACGAGATACAAGCAATCATAATTGAAGCATGGATTAGGTTACATCAAATATACATGTAAACACAAAAGCATCTATGTAAAACAAGTATATAGAAGAACATGCAAACTTTATTGATAGAAAGTAACAGGGTTCCAGAGGAAGTTACAACCAATGATGTTGGCCCCAATCCAGCAGCACCTCCTCGGCAGCAAGAACTCTCTTCTTCACCTCTAGTAAAACAATCACCCAATAATCCTGGCAGTATACCAACAACACCTCCTTGCTTATACAAAATTCCCGCCTCCTTAGACCTCATAGAAGAGCTCTATATATAGGAGAGAAGAGGAAAGGATGAGTCAGCTTGAGACTGACATGAAGCTGCCTTGTGTCCTCTCCATCTTCAGTTAATCTTCAGTTCCTGTGTCCACTTGGAGATCCTTGCTTACACATGGTGATCAAGTACCTCTTACTCATCACAGGGCGAATCTCATGACCCAAGTGTCAGTTTGGAAGCTTCCTGGGCAATTGACACCTTGCAGGATGACTGTGCCACTTGGCCAATCTCGCCCAGCGCAGGTAGCCTTCATTGTTTTTGACTTCTAGCGCAGGTACAGAGTGGGACAGTTGCAATACAGCGCAGAAGCTCAGTTAAGCAGCTGACATGATCCAAAATAAGCCTGTTCTGAAGTGTTTTCAGGTGGAGAACTGATTGGAAGTGTTGTTGATTGATGACCTTGTTCTTTTAGGGGTAAGAACAACATGTTTAGGGACTGAGGATCCCTGTAATTATTGACATTTCCTGCTCCTTGACGCGAGGCACAAAAATGTCTATAACACTACCTTAACTCCTTCATGAGATACAATATGACCTAGATATTCCACCTCTTGTACTCCAAAGAAACATTTGGATCTTTTTGCATATAATTGTTTCTCCTCCAATAGTTGTAGCACCCTGTCAACATGTTCAACATGATCCTTCCAAGGCTTGTTGTAGATTAGTATATCATCAAAAAATACTAACAAAAATTTTCTAAGGAAGGGTTTGAAAATGGAATTCATCAAACCTTGAAATGTAGAAGGTGCATTGGTAAGGCCAAAAGGCATGACCAAAAATTCATAATGACCCACATGAGTTCTAAATGCTATTTTCAGAATGTCTTCAGTCCTCATTCTAATTTGATGATATCCTGAATGAAGATCCAACTTGGTGAAGTAAATCGATCCATGCAATTCATCCAGTAATTCATCAATGACAGGAATGGGAAACTTATCTTTAATAATGAGCTTGTTGAGCTCCCTATAATCCGGACACATGCGTCATGATCCATCCTTCTTGTGCACCAATACTACTGGAGCAGAGAAATATCTTTGACTAGGTTGAATTATACCAACCTCGAGCATTTCTGCAACCATACATTCAATTTCACTCTTTTGGGCATAGGGATATCTCCACGGCCTGATGTTCGAAGGAACACTGGAATCAGATGAATAGCATGATCATGATCACGAATAGGTGGGAGACCTTTGGAAGTCTCAAATACCTTGGAATGATTGTCCAAGACTTTTTGGAGATCTGGAGAAATAAATGATTCCGATGTGGAAACATCTAGTGAACATAATTGTGCAATTACACCTCTTTGTTCCTTTTTTAGAAGCTTTGTCATACCATTAGAGCTGATTATCTTTCTCGGTTTCCCTGCAATACCCCTTAATTCAACTTCTTTCCTTCCATAGAAAAGTTCATGAAAAGTTCTTGAAAATTAAAATCTATTGTACCCAAGGATTGTAGCCATTAGACTCCTAGTACAACATCAACACCTCCCATTGGAATGGAAAGCATTGGGCTAGTCAATACATATTCTCCCATGGATAGCTTGATATTATGGCACTTTCTAGAGCAGTTTATCATTCTTCCATTTGCAACCATCACTTGAAAATCTGGTGCTAAATATAGGAAGCAATTCAATTCTTTTGCTATCTTACAATGAATAAAATTGTGGGTACTTCTAGAATCAATCAACACTATTACCTTTTTCTTCTTGATTTGTCCTTCTATCTTGATGGTTTGAGGAGTGGTAATTCCAGCCAAAGCATTGCAAGATATGGTCAAATTCATTTATTCTTTATATAGGCTTTGTTCCTGGAGTATATCCTCTTCTTTTGACCTTTCTTGCTCCTTTTCTTCTTCCTCTTCCCAATCTATGTAGAATAATTTCTTCTCATCACACTTATGACCTTTAGTGTATTTGCTATCACAACTGTAACACAGCCCTTTGCTCTTTTTTCTTCCAATTGTTGTGGTCTCAACTTTATAGGTTGTGGAAGACTAGGGGCAACAGCACTTCCATCTTTATAGTTGTGAGTGGTATGCTTCTTGGTTGCCATAATTTTGCCTTCCATTTTTCTCGCTAACCTGAATGCCTTCTCTAATGAGTCGGGTTCCCAATGGCGAACATCATGTTGGATATTATCCTTTAAATTCCTTATGAACACATCAATCCTATGCTCCTCTAGAATATTTTTTACCCTTATGTTCAATTTTTGGAACTCCTCAATGTGCTCCATTATTGAACCCTTTTGTTTGAGACTTATCAATTGGCTAAAAAAAGTGTTGCTTTTTGTATCCTCATAATGTGCTGTCAATTCTTCCATAAAAATTTCCCAAGTGATAATTTGTTTACAAGAGCAAAGTCATTGATACCATACAAACTGATTTGGTTCCAAATATAAAGTTGCAATACGTACCTTTTGTGTGTTTTGCACATTATTGAGATCGAAAAATTGCTCCATGTTGCAGGATCCTTGCCATCAAACTTCCTCATATCGATTTTTGGAATATGGTGGGTCTTCGATCCAACATTAGAGTCTATGAAATCATGATTAACATTTCTTTTGTTCTTGTCATGAGTTTCCTTTACTACCCTTTCACCATTAGTAAGCATTTCTTGTAGAAACTTTGTCAAATCTGTCTTCAAATCTTCCATGCCTATCTTCAAATCTTATATGCCTCTCTTCAAATCTGTCTTCAAATCTATCTTCAAATCGTCCATCTTAGCTTCCACATCATTCATCTTAGCTTGTACGCATTTCTATAAACCATCCATCTTAGCTTCTACATCTTTCTTTAAAGCATCCATCTTATATTCTACTACTTTTTGTGCAAGTGACACTTTTTGCACTTGGTCTCGTAATTTTGATATATGACGTTGCATTTTTTCCTCTTCTTCATGAGTCATGCTAGAGCTTTCAGGTTGCTTACTAGGTGTTTGCATTTTCTTTCCTCGGGGAATCAATTACCAATAATAATGCTTTACTATGGCCTTCTAATTCCTTCAAACTAATTTTTCAAACCAAGCTTATGCAAAAATTTAAAAAAAACTACACACCTTTTTTCACTTTGTAGGAGCTTGATATTGAATCTAATATCTCTTTGTAATTTTGGATCATCCAGTTCTAAAATTGCGACCCGCGGTAACCCTCTATGTCCTCTTTCCAATGCCACTAGTCTGATCCAAATTGGATTCTCCAGGGAAGAGTTATGCCAAATCTCCCAAAGTGACCTGATTATAGACTAGTTCAGTAGTGCGAACTTGTACGACATGCCACGAGTCATTATTTCAACCTTTGGCTCTGAAAAATGTATACAAGAAATTACAGTCCGTCCTCTTTCTATACCTTCTTACGAAATTTCAATCCGATGCTCAAAGAGAAAGTTATGACAATTTTCCCCAAGTCACCTGTTTGGAATGTAATTCAGGAGTCTGCAAAAAGACCAAGTTCCTCAAATCATATCTCCGCAAATATAGTGCGAAAATATCTAAAATTCGGACCTGAGGTTCAATGCGATTTCATCTCAAATGGGGTTTTTTTTAGCTTCTGAAACGTCACAGAAAAAAGTTATAGTGAAAATGCCACGATGACCTATTTGGAGCAGCAAAACCCTAGAATCCAAAGCTCCGATACCAAATGTTATCCCGGCAATGGTAGGAGACACAGACCCATATTCATTTTCTTCATCATCATCATCATTATGAGGACCTTGATAATATGGGATGTCGTTAGCTGATGGAGCATTGAGCTCAAGAAAAATCTTGTAAAGATCGTGATATCGTCTTTGCAATACATCCTTGAATTCTTCCTCTCCAAGAAGGCCCCTTGCGTAGTGGAATCTGACTTCTAAGATGATAGACCTTCATTGAGTGACAACATTACAGGTATGTTGATAGTTATATATGTTGTATGTTGAAACTGAGAGTAACTCTTGCTTCAGATACTCCACTAGAACAAATTGGCCCTTCCTATACCTCAATGGTACGAGGTCATGCACACATTGTGGCCTTGAAATACCCTGAACTAATAATACCCTTTGGCAACCTACATATGATGCACATAGTCTTATAATGATTTCAAAAACAACTTGGTTCAGAACTTTAAGAGTTTCACTGAGGTATTGTGATGAGAAAGCTAGTGTATCGATATAGTAGCCCATTTCGCTGCGAGTTCAACATGGATGTTAATGCCATTGATGACTATTGAGATGAGGTTTTTCTCAAGTTTGTAAGTGGAACTTTGTCTGTTACATGACCCAAATATTTTGTTGTAGAGGTGCCAATGTGATAGCTAGAAAAAGGTCAGCATCAAAATAAGATAACGTGCAGATCAAATTATTAGATATAAATATAAAATATATCGAAAGGACTTAATTGTTAGCAACAATATCTAGTTTCATAAAAAATAATAGGGAAATTGATACTCTTCCTTGTATCTCACTCCACTCCTTATTTAGTGATGGGCACTCTTCTGTGGAATCGGCACAGTAAGGTAGCAGAACAACAAAACCAGAGGTAAGAAAGAATGGATGGTAGGTAGGGTCAATTTGGGATATAAACTTGTGGTCTAATGCCAAAGTGAAGAAATTGCCTAATGCAAGTTTCAAATTCCATGCTTGGTAGGAACAAAAACACTATTTTGGGATCCTATAACCAAATCAACTACCTTTTGGACCTTTTATCTCGAGGTTAGTAGAGATTATGTAAGCTAAGCTACCAATGGTTATTCATGCCTGGTCAATTACATTTAGGCTTGAAATTTTCTCATATCTACTATAGGTAATATATTGTAATGGATATATGGAGTCTAGATAACTTGGTGCTATTTTGGTATCATTTATAGGGAAGGAGCTTCCCATTATGCATCTACATGTAATGGTGCTATGGGTTGCAAATAGAAAAAGGGTTATTAGATGAATTTCTTGAATGTGAGTTTGCATCGTTCTTCTACAAATCTTCTAATTTTCCTCAACTATTTCTATATCTTGGTCTCTCGAGCCACTGACAAGTTGGTTTGGAGAATATATGCCAATTGTGATAACTACAACATTCCTTGGGGCTTGAATTTTCAACAATCCCACCTGTTGGATGCCAATATTGACTACAAACTGAAAAATCAATTATGATTTTAATCTCTCTAAATTTCTCTTGGTGAGGCATGTTTTCTGTGTGTTTTTCTATATCATAAGCTTTCCAGACAAACAATTTGTTTCCCTGTGGGTTCCATGGTTCTTTGAGGTGCAACCAAATTAAAGTTGGAAATTCCGAGATTTGAGTGATTTACTTAGTTTTTGTTGGTTCACTAGGTAGGTTTGGCTCATGGCAACCATAGAGTTGCATTTGTATCATAGAACCTTTTTGTGTAGAGAGAAGTCCTAATAAATTTTGGTCAGTTGTGACAAATTAAATGACTATCCTCTCACACTGAAAGGCAAAATGTATGAAAAGTGGTATTATCCTCCCTACCAATATTTGTTGTAAAGTCAATTTGGATAAATCAAACACAAGGAAATTTTTCAAAGATGAGATCCATAGAGTGGAGAAGAACCAATTGTGGGCTAGTGTTATGTAACCAGCTCAAGAAAAAGATAGAAAAGATAGATCAACGCCTTAGAATTCAGCCTCTTCGAGGGGGCAGCCTCCTTTACATTACATAAATGAACAATTCTTGGATGATTCAAATGACAAAACCTCCTTTGTATATATAGGAGTCTAAGGAGTCACAATATAACCCAGCCGACCTAACAATAATAATATAAAGCCACAAAAATAACAATAGAGGGATTCTATGGGGCACAGTAATAACAATCTGGGGACAATAGGGGCACAACAATATTAATAAGGGGTATAACTATGATAGTAATGGGGTAATCACTAGTATTATAGGGACCCAACATGCCCCTCTCCTTCAAAAAAGTGTTGTCCTCAACGCTTGAGTAGTTCTGGATACTTCTGTATTAAATTCTCATCCTCCCATGTGGAATCTTCAGCGGATAAGTTCTTCCACTTTATAAGATACTTCGAAATTGATTGATTTCGTAGCTGTCGAGTTCTTGTTTCTGTGACTGCTTCCGGTTCCAATACAATTTTTCCTTCCTCATCAAGTTCTGGCAATATAGTTTGAACTGGGAGCTTGTCGCCTATAACCTTCTTTAAACATGAAACATGGAAAACTAGGTGCAATCGAGAAGCTACAGGAAGCTCCAATTTGTATGCCATAGTACCAATATTTTGCAACACCTCTTACGGACCATAATACTTTGGTGATAATTTATTATCCTTCTTAGCTTACTTGAGGGACATTTTCTTATATGGTTGTAGTCGTAGGAATACCCAATCACCTACATCAAAACTTCTTTCGTTGCGATGTTGATCTGCCTGTTGTTTCATTCTATTCTGTGCCAACACGAGGTTATCCTTTAAGAGTTGGAGGACTTGTTGTTGATGTTCGATGTGATGTTCCACTGCCTGAACCTTAGAATTTTCTCTTAAATATGATGTGATGGATGGTGGCTAATACCCATAAAGTGCCATAAATGGGGTCATTTTTGTTGCTGTATGGAAAGAAGTGTTATACCACCATTCAGCCAGAGGCAACCATTTGACCCATTGTGTCTGTTTATCAGATACAAAGCAACGAAGATATCCTTCCAAACATTTGTTTACTATCTCAGTTTGCCCATCAGATTGAGGATGATAAGATGAGCTATGAGCTAACTGAGTACCAAGACAAGAAAATAATTCTGTCCAAAAATTTACAGTGAAAATGGGATCTCTGTCACTTACAATAATCTTTGGGTTTCCATGTAGCTTTTGAATTGTTTCCATAAATGCAGTAGAAACTGTACTGGCTTTAAATGGATGTGATAATGCACAAAAGTGTGCATACTTGGTAAGTCTGTCAACTACCACCATGATGACACTCTTTCCCTCAGACTTGGGTAAACCTGTGATAAAATCCATTGAAACCTCCTCCCAACATTGGCTTGGAATGGATAAAGGTTGTAATAGACCTGGTGTCTTAATTGTTTCAACTTTATTTTGCTGGAAAACCAAACATTCCGCCACAAACTTTTGAATATCTGATTTAAGGCCATCCCAAAAAAATTCCTTCTTAACCCTGTGGTAAGTTTTTAAAAATCCTGAGTGCCCTCCTAAGGGAGAAGTGTGCAATTCCATAAGAATCTTTTGTTTTAGCTGGGAATTCTTACAGAGGTATAAGCGATCTTTGTACCATAACGAATCATTTTGCCAGCTAAATGTATCAGACGTACTGGAATCTTGTTGTAACTTTCGAATAAGTGCCCACACTTCTTCGTCATTCTTCCATTCCTCCCTTGCTTCGTTTATCCAATCTGGTTGGATAATAGAAATGGCACACAACAATGCTTCCACATCCTCATCCTTTCTTGAGAGTGCATCTGCCACCACATTTTGCTTCCCTTTTTTGTAGATGATTTCAAAGTCATAACCCAACATCTTTGTGACCCACTTTTGTTGCTCTTCAGAGGATAATCTTTGTTCTAAAAAGTATTTAAGGCTATCATGATCCATTTTTACCTTGAAGTGTCTTCCCATTAGGTAGGGTCACCATTTCTTAAGTGCATGGAGTATTGCCAACATTTCCTTCTCATAAATAGCTTTGTGTAAAAACTTTCCCTTGATTGGACGACTTTCAAAAGCAATGGGTCTTTCATCTTGCATTAGAATAGCACCAATTCCATTTCTTGAAGCATCACATTCCACAATAAAGGTTTTTGTGAAGTCCGGTGTAGCTAAGACCGGTGCTTGGCACATTGCCTCTTTAAGATGTTCGAAGGCCTTTGTTGCTTCCGGAGTCCATGAAAATGCATCTTTCTTCAATAATGTTGTTAGAGGTGCTACTATTCTCCCATAATTCTTAACAAACTTGCGATAATACCCTGTCAACCTGAGAAATCCTCGCAGATGCTTTATGGATGTGGGGATTTTCCATTCCTTAATGGCTTTAATTTTGCTAGGGTCTACCTTAACTCCTTCATGAGATACAATATGACCCAAATATTCCACCTCTTGGACTCCAAAAAAACATTTGGATCTTTTTGCATATAATTATTTCTCCTCCAATAGTTGTAGCACACTGTCAACATGTTCAACATGATCCTTCCAAGACTTGTTGTAGATTAGTGTATCATCAAAAAATACTAACACAAATTTTCTAAGGAATGGTTTGAAAATTGAATTCATCAAACCTTGAAATGTTGAAGGTGCATTGGTAAGGCCAAAAGGCATGACCAAAAATTCATAATGACCCTCATGAGTTCTAAATGCTATTTTCGGAATGTCTTCAATCTTCATTTTGATTTGATGATATCCTGAACGAAGATCCAACTTGGTGAAGTAAATTGATCCATGCAATTCATCCAGTAATTCATCAATGACAGGAATGGGAAACTTATCTTTAATAGTGAGCTTGTTGAGCTCCCTATAATCCAGACACATGCGCCATGATCCATCCTTCTTGTGCACCAATACTACTCGAGCAGAGAAAGAAATTTGACTCGATTGAATTATACCAGCCTCTAGCATTTCTACAACCATACGTTCAATTTCACTCTTTTGGGCATAGGGATATCTATGCGGCCTGATGTTTGGAGGAACACTTCTTGGAATCAGATGAATAGCATGATCATGATCATGCATAGGTGGGAGACCTTTGGGAGTCTCAAATACCTTGGAATGATTGTCCAGGACTTTTTGGAGATCTGGAGAAATAGATGATTCTGATGTGGAAACATCTAGCGAACGTAATTGTGCAATTACACCTCCTTGCTCCTTTTTTAGAAGCTTTGTCATACCATTAGAGCTGATTATCTTTCCTGGTTTCCCTGTAATACCCCTTATTTCAACTTCCTTTCCTTCCGCAGAAATTTTTATGAAAAGTTCTTGGAAATTAAAAGCTATTGTACACAGGGATTGTAGCCATTGGACTCCTAGTACAACATCAGCACCTTCCATTGGAATGGAAAGCATTGGGCTAGTCAATACATATTCTCCCATGGATAGCTTGATATTATGGCACTTTCTAGAGCAATTTATTGTTCCTCCATTTGCAATCATCACTTGACATTCTGGTGCTAGATATAGGAAGCAATTCAATTCTTATGCTACCTTACAATGAATAAAATTGTGGGTGCTTCCTGAATCAATCAACACTATTACCTTTTTTTCTTGATTTGACCTTCTATCTTGATGGTTTGAGGAGTGGTAATTCTAGCCAATACATTACAAGATATGGTCGGATTCATTTCTTCTTTATCTAGGCTTTGTTCTTGGAGTATATCCTCTTCCCTTGACCTTTCTTGCTCCTTTTCTTCTTCCTCTTCACAATCTGTGTGAATAATTTCTTCTCAACACACTTATGACCTTTAGTGTATTTTCTATCACAACTGTAACAAAGCCCTTTTGCTCTTTTTTCTTCAAAATGTTGTGGTGTCAACCTTATAGGTTGTGGAAGACTAGGGGCAACAACACTTCCGTCCTTATAGTTGTGAGTGGTATGCTTCCTGGTTACCATAATTTTGCTTTCCATTTTTCTTGCCAACCTGAATGCCTTCTCTAATGAATCAGGTTCCCAAAGGCGAACATCATGTTGGATATTATCCTTTAAATACCCTATGAACACATCAATCCTAAGCTCCTCTAGAATATCTTTTACCCTTATGTTCAATTTTTGGAACTCCTCAATGTGCTCCATTATTGAACCCTTTTGTTTGAGACTTATCAATTGACCAAAAAAAGTGTTGCTTTTTGTATCCTCATAATGTGCTATCAATTCTTCCGTAAAAAATGCCCAAGTGATAAATTGTTTACGAGAGAAAATTAATTTATACCATACAAACTGATTTGGTTCCAAATATAAAGTTGCAATACATACCTTTTGTGTGTTTTGCACATTATTGAGATCGAAAAATTGCTCCATCTGTAATATTCATGTTGCGGGATCCTTGCCATCAAACTTCCTCATATCGATTTTTGGAATATGGTGGGTCTTCGATCCAACATTAGAGTCTATGGAATCATGATTAACATTTCTTTTGTTGTCATCATGAGTTTCCTTTACTACCCTTTCACCATTAGTGACCATTTCTTGTAGCAACTTATTCATATTTATCTTCAATTCGTCCACGTCTGTCTTAAAATCTATCTTCAAATTGTCCATCTTAGCTTCTACGCCTTTCTTTAAACCATCCATCTTAGCTTTTACATCTTTCTTTAAACCATCCATCTTAGATTCTGTTACTTTTGTGCAAGTGACAATTGTTGCACTTGGTCTCATAATTTTGATATATCATGTTGCATTTCTTCCTCTTCTTCATGGGTCATGCTAGAGCTTTCAGGTTGCCTACTAGGTGTTTGTATTTTCTTTCCTCGGGGCATAAATTACCAATAATAATGCTTTACTATGCCCTTTGAATTCCTTCAAACTAATTTTTCAAACCAATCTTATGCAAAATTTTAAAAAAACCTACACACCTTTTTTCACTTTGTAGGAGCCTGATATTGAATCTGATGTATCTTTGTAATTTTGGATCATCCAGTTTTGAAATTGCGATCTGTGGTATCCCTCTGTGTCCTTTTTCCAATACCACCAGTCTGATCCAAGTTGGATTCTCCAAGGAGGAGTTATACGAAATCTCCCACAGTGACCAGATTATAGACTAGTTTAGTAGTGCGAACTTGTACGACGTGCCACGAGTCACTGTTTCGACCTTTAGCTCTGAAAAATATATAGAAGAAACTACAGTCCGTCCTCTTTCTACACTTTCTTACGAAATTTCAATCCAATGCTCAGAGAAAAAGTTATGACGATTTTCCCCAGGTCACCTGTTTGGAATGTAATTCAGGAGTCTGCAAAAAGCCCAACTTCCTCAGATCATATCTCCACAAATATAGCGCAAAAAGCTCTGAAATTTGGACCTGAGATTTAGCGCGATGTCTTATCAAATGGGTTGTCTTTTAAACTTCTGAAATGTCACAGAAAATAAGTTATAGCGAAAATGCCACGATGACCTGTTTGGAGCAGAGAAACCCTAGAATCCAAAGCTCTGATACCAAATGTTATGTAACCAGCTCAAGAAAAAGATAGACAAGATAGATCAACACCTTAGAATTCAGCCTCTTCGAGGGGGCAACCTCCTTTACATTACATAAATGAACAATTCTTGTATGATTCAAATGAAAAAACCTCCTTTGTATATATAGGAGTCTAAGGAGTCACAATATAACCCAGCCGACCTAACAATAATAATATAAAGCCACAAAAATAACAATAGAGGGATTCTATGGGGCACAGTAATAATAATATGGAGACAATAGGGGCACAACAATATTAATAAGGGGTATAACTACAATAGTAATGGGGTAATCACTAGTATTATAAGGACCCAACAGCTAGCAACTAGTTAATAAGTTTCATTAAAGTGCATTGAAAGAGTGGTTGAGAGTGTGGACAAGCCATAACTGCTGGACAACAATATGTGTTTGGTTATGTTTTCTTCGTTCCATAAAAGGATTTTATGGTTCATTCCAATTCTTTGTTGATATAATTTGATCCAAATGATATCCTATTAGATTTCTAGAGATTCCATTTTCATAGGGAAATAAAGGAAAATCCATTGTTATTGGCACAAGTAGCCATCTATGAAATGTCTCCAATAGTTTTTCTATTTTAAATATGGAAGGCCTGGAATGTAGTCCTGGTGATGAATGGGAATTCAAGACAGTTCTAAGAGGCTTAAATATTTCTTTATAAAGAGAGATCTGAGAGTTGATTGTCTGGAGAGATTCCAAACTAGTCATTGAAACATTGTTGGATAATTAGAGTGAACCATATGGAAGCATTCATTTTTTTCCTTCATGAATTCCCTTTTGTTCCCTACCTTCCATGAACAAAGGGACATGTTGGAGACATAAGAACTGTATCCCCATTTGCATGTAATAGTCAGGAATTTCCTTGGGGAGATAGATAGATAGACAGACATGGGGGAGTGATTACGTAATGGCACAAAATCTTCAAGTCGAAGCTCTTTCTTACAATCCTGAATTACTTTTCGTTAAATGGATAAGTGGGTGAATCTAACATATTATGCCTTGTACCCCATGGAATATGATATCCAACTTCAACTCTGTCTAAGGTTGGGCAGTAAATAGGACATGAGATCTCTAATATCTAGAATAAACCGGTCACATCTCCTATTCTTCTCAAAGATAAAAGAGACTCCAATTTCATTATTTTATTTCTGTATTTTTAAATATTAAAATCAAAGGGTCATATCTGCAACCTTGGGAAGAATCCAAGAGTGAGGAAAGTGTGATTTGAATCATCGCACTTAAAATGGTGGTCAATGTAGATTTAGCCTGATCCACCTAGTTGCCATGTTTGTGGCTTGTACCAACCCTCCTCCAGTATTGTAGGTATGAAAAGCTTCGAATGGTGATTGCCAGGATCTTATTCATAACAGACTTCTAGTTTCAACATCACGCTGACAAGGTCACTTTGGTGCACATTCTCAAAAATTTCGGGAGCAAATCCAAGTACGAACCCTGTAAATATTCTCTTAAAATCACCTCCAACTCTTTTCTAGCTGTAAAGCTCATTTGTTGTCAATCCAAAGTAGAGTGACTTTTGTTGTTTAGTCTTACTAGACGTCCAAGGTATTCCTCACAAAACCACTCATAGTTCACTATGATGAAATCAAGCTCCTGAAAATAGATGATTTCTCCAGCTTTATGCAAAGAGCATGCTATGGCTCTTCACCTCTCTTCAACCTTTGTGGCATCATCATAGCGAGACTGTTTTCTCAGTGTTGGAATCTTTTTTTCACATAGTTGAGAAAACTCTTCCAATCTCATAAATGACTTGTCGGAATGCTCAGATTTCCAATTGAAAAACAAAACTCTTAAGTCATCACATACTCGGTAAATTTTGGGAACCCTTTTAAAATTCTTTTGGTTGTTTGTTGCACATGATGAGAAACCTTATTCATTGAACAAGATGACCTTACATCCACTATATATACGGTTGGGGATAATTCAACAAAGCAAGTGAAATGATCCCTAAGCCTGCAAACGCATTGGACTGCTGATAAGTATAATTCTAAACTTTCGGAAGTTTTTTCAATATGAGTGAAAACAACTGTGACATGAGTGAGAAAGGATCCTGCTCTTGTAGAATAGGAAACAATAAATCTTAGCCAATATACTATATCTTCTTCAAGTTATTGAAGCTTTTTGGGTTTTCTGTTGTTTGGTTTTACGAACAGGTTGGAAATTATGAGAAAGAAAGATGGGCTCCCAGGACCAGGGAACATCATGGAACTCATGCTGACCCATAAGGTCCCAAATTGATATTCTAGTATCATCATCTCCGAGGACCTTGATTTTGATACCCTGAGTTCTTGTGATGGGTTAAACTGGGTTCACAAGAGTTTTTATTTGGTCTACTGATGGAATCTTGGCTCGTGAAAAGCTCTACAATATGGAATTACATAGATTTGTTTTACCTGCAACCAAAATTGTAGATATTAGACATTTGAATTGGAAAAAAGAATCTTGGTTGTCAAATTTATTGTGGAATACCTAATAGCTTTCATAGAAACAATAAGTCATCTTTTTTCAGAAACTGTAAAATTTTCTTACTCTATGAATTTTCAAAAGCTTAAACTTTTCAGGTCATATTTTATTTGATTCCAAATAATGAATAATCATCCTCGTGGTCATTGCATGATATATCTATCTATCTATAGTTGTTTTTAAGTATTATATATAATATATTATCATTCTCTTCATTGAATATTTCAACAATATGTATAAGTAGATTGGGTCGTTCCCTTTACCTTTGTGTATAATGAGAAATTGATTAAGGGTGAATAGGGAAGGTCATAAATATTGCATACAAATTCTTGTGCACGGAGGAAAACTCTAGTAGTTTTGGGTACTATGATGGGAATGTCTTCTAGAAAATTATTCTTTGGCTCGACATTAGCATTTTGTCCAAGTCGTTGATGAACATAATCAGTTTTATAGTAGGCTTGAAGCGGAGTTCCATTCAGATCAATTTCTTCAAGCCAGGGATTCGCCTTCAATGTATCCATAATTGCTTCAAGTAATGCATCTCCTACAACTCCTTTACATCCCTTCAAAGACAGGGACTTCAAAGCTACATTTCTTCGAAAAGATATAAGAATTTTGACAAAATCAATTGCACCCATGTTATGGTAATCATTTATAGTGAATTTTAGTAAACTTTGGTTTGTGGAGATCATTTGCACCAATGCACTTGCACTAGAACTATCCGTTTTAGTCTGAGGTCCTCCAATGGACAAAAATTTCAAAGAAGTATTTTCTTGAGGCTGTAGTTTGAACCTACTAAGAGGACAGAGAAAATGATCAATTCCTTCTCCTCCCATTGGATTTCTTTCAAGTTGCAAGGATTACAGGGTATGGTTCGAAAACAAAGTAGTTGCAATGTAGGAAACACCCTTATCACTCATGCTAGTGTTTGACATATTTAGATGTTTTAGAGTCCTATTTTCTTGAAGGACCCTCCTGAACTCTTGAGCACATTTGGAATTGATATGATTTCCACTTATATCCATATTTTCTATAGTATTATTATGAGCTAGCTCACATGCTATTATATAAGACCCAAAAGTATCAATTCTGTAAATCCTCTGGACTTTATTGGAACAGATGAGATCCACTAAGAGATTCGAAATGAAGTGACACACGTCTAATGCCTTATGTTGACACCAATGTCAAAAATCTCATGGTTAGGTCTATCAGGTGGATTACCATATGATAAATGCTACCCTTTAAAGGCTCAAAATAATAGCTCCTACAATTGACTTCATAGTCTCTACATCCAAATAGCCATTTCCATTGCCACTAGAAGGATGTGATGAAGTTGTTTCCTCTAATTTTCCACTTACTACAAAATGTTCCATCATTTTAGGACTACAAAGTAAATCATCCAGCTTCAGTGGCACCATCCCACTATTTTCATTGCCACCAAGAAATTATGAAATAATCATAATTTTGAAATGGGAATCACCTATAAACTTCATAATATACTTTGTATCTGTATCTAGTGTTTCCAATGGAAATGATAGCCTCACCAGCTTCTTTTTCATACTCTCGGATGCAGATTCTTCCATATTGGCTATTATTTGTTTAAACAAAAACAACATCGCTTCCCATCCTTGGAGACAATCTAGTGAGAACAATCCAGTTGATCTCATTAGCTTAGCTGGTCTCAAGATGCTTTTCGTGTCCCCGGAGCTACATCCATAGAATCCTTTGGCTGGTTATGATGGAAACAAGCTTTCATTCATTTTAGGAAAAATAGATGACAGGAAATGTTCATCCTCTACTAACAGTTGCAAATTTTTGGACTGGAGCATGTAATTTACTGCATCATCATCAAAACCTAAAATACACTCTAACATAACCAACTCACATAAACCTGCAACAAGATCAAGATGCTTGAGCAAAAATCCATATGAAATTGCCTCTACAAAATCAATTCCTAAGGACATGGTTTCCTTTTGATTTTGTGGATCAGACCTTTTTATCAAAATTCACTTTGTACTCTTTTCCCATCTCATGAGAGTGGGTCTTCTTCCTCTAAACTTATCTTCCACACCATATTTTGTTGGTACTGAAAGTGAGAACTCAATTGTAAATGTTTCAGTAACTTCATAGGTAGTAGAATCAACAAGAGTAATCACACTTTGATGCCTTATATCAAGTGGAAATTTGGTGAAATGGTGTGCAAGATATGCTAAAATAACTCTGTATAGTCTTACTCTGACCTTCATCTTTCCTCCTTGAATCTTTCGCAAAACTATGTTATTTGAAACCGAGATGTCAACCTTTTGTGTTTCTTGGGATATGTTCCGAGCTCCAATATGGATATCAATTCAGAACAATGAGTCCAATGGTATGCTAGGATCAGAAGGGTTAGGATGCCATGCAAATTTTGGACTTGTAGAAGATCCCACAAACAACTCTTTCAACTTCAAGTCATCAGGAATGAAGGTTTCATTTCGGGCACTTAGCTAGATATCTCCAAAGCTTGTGTAAGTTGGCAATTCACTACATCATCATCAAAACCTAAAATACGCCCTAACTTAACCACCTCACATAAACCTACAACAAGATTAGGATGCTCGAGCAACAACCCAGCTGAAATCACCTCTGTAAAATCAATTGCTAAGGACATAGTTTACTTTTGATTGTGTGGATCAACCTTTTTGATCAAAATTCACTTCTTACATTTTTCCCATCTCACCAGACTAGTTCTTCTTCCTTTAAACTTATCTTCCACACCATTTTTTGTTGCTATTGAAAGTGAGTACTCAACTGTAAGTAGCTTCATAGATAGTAGACTAATCAAGAGTACTCACACTTTGATGAGTTGTATCACTTGGAAATTTGGGGAAAGGGTGTACAAGATATGCTAAAATAACTGTGTATAGTCCTACTCTCACCATCCCCTTTCCTCTAGGAATCTTTTGCAAAGAGATGTCATTTGAAACAGAGATGTCAACCTTTTGTGTTGCTTGGGATATGTTTCGAACTCGAAGATGGACGTAAGTTGAGAACAATGAGTCTAATGGTATGTTGGGATCAGAAGGGTTAGGATGTGATGGAAATTTTTGGCTTGCAGAAGATCCCACTAAAAACTCTTTCAACTTCAAGTCATCAATGAAGGTTTCATTTGGGGCACTTAGATGGATATCTCTAGAGCTTGTGCAAGTTGGCAATTTACTACATCGTCATCAAAACCTAAAATACACCGTAACTTAACCACCTCACATAAACTTGCAACAAGATCAATATGTTTGAGCAACAAGCCAACTAAATTGCCTCTACAAAATCAGTTGCTAAGGACATAGTTTCCTTTTGATTGTGTGGATCAGACTTTTGATCAAAATTCACTTCTTACACTTTTCCCATCTCACCAGACTAGTTCTTCTTCCTTTAAACTAATATTCCATGCCAATTTTTGTTGGTACTGAAAGTGAGTACTGAAATGGTTGAGTATCTTCATAGATAGTAGACTCAACAAGAGTACTCACACTTTGATGGCTTATATCAGGTGGCAATTTGGCAAAAGTGTGTGCAAGATATGCTAAATTAGCTCTGTGCAGTCCTACTCCTACCATCGCCTTTCCGGCAAGAATCTTTTGCAAAGAGATGTAATTTGAAACAGAGAATTCAACCTTTTGTGTTGCTTGGGATATGTTCCGAGCTCCAAGATGCATATAAATTGAGAATAATGTATCCATGGTTTTTTTTTCCACTCAAATTTGACTATAATTAGATCACATAACATATCACATATTTTTCTATCTATGCTCTTCTTCTCTATTTTATATGACCTATGGTGTTTCCTTTCCAACCTCTAATACAAATGCTAGTATATATATATGAATATGAAGATGAAATTGAATATATTATATAGTTAATCAATATAAATTTGTGGTATGAATATATGATTTTGATATTCTCAATAGAGTTGTACTCGAACTTACTGTAAACACATGGTGTACCGGACCCCGAATTATTCGAGATTTGATTCAGGATATGGACGCAGGCTTTCATTTTGTGAGGCTGAGATTGGTTAAGCCCATTATATAAGAAGCGGCATTATTCACAAAGATTTAGTGTCGGAGAAGTGGGCAGCCGAGAATCAGTGGCTTACGATGGATGTATTGTAATGTGAGGGCGAGGTTTATTCCTTGTCATGTCTTCCCTTGCCTTGCGCACTGGGGGAAGGAATCTGCTGCTTTCAAATCAAACATAAATCTGATAAGCCAATTGCATTATCAGCACGCTCTGCTCTCATGCAGTAAATTCGCCTATCAAATTATAAAATAAGAAATCAAATCACAGGAGTCGTCGTGCAGCGTGCTTTCCACCTCACCCTGTCACCAACTTGAAAACGTAATTGCTAGAAAATAAATTATTTTCTTATTCGTACAGCATATAGTAATAGATTCAAGTTGGCCGGCTAATAAGAGCAATGAGTTGCTTTATTTTGTAAAGGATGACAACAACTTCAGGAAATTCCACCACCACAACAACAGTATAGATTTTATTTTATAAATTTTAACTCTGATTTTGTCTCTGTCGATCGAATGATGTTAAGTGCAGAGATTTGCGACAAAATTACATAAAGTTTAGAAAACTACATCAGATAGTGCGTCCTTTCCAATGCACCATTGCTGGTGAAATGTAACATTCAATACGGTGTGGGGTTTGCATTTTATTCCTAACGTTACAACATTAATTCTATTTTTATTTTTTGGAATCTTGTTCGAATGAGGTTAATAAAATTGCTCGTGAAACATGATGCAGGAGCGCAAAGAGATGTTAGCAAAACTTTTTAAGAGAAATGTAAAAACATGATGTTACGAAAACTTTCACCCAAAAATAATTCCTATTTCTTTATATCTATTTTGGTAAGGACAACTTTACTTTTATGGTCCAAATGGATTTTGGACCATCCCATGTCGATTTGTTATATCATCGCAGCCTCGCCCTACAACGCAACGATTATTATGTTAAAATAAGTGCAACATCTATATAATTGTTAGAAGTCGTCGTCTTTTCCACCTGAGCCTGTCACAAACTAACGTAATTGTTAAAAAAGAAATACTTTTCTTGACCACTTATCACAGCATATAATAATAGATTGAAGTTGGACAGCCCTTAATAAGAACATTCAGTTCCTATATTTTCTAAGCGATGACAACAACTTACACAACAGTATTATCGATTTTCTTTTATAAATTTTAACTTTTATTTTCTTACTGTCGATGGAATGATGTTAGTTGCACAGCACACACAGATTTCCCATCTTTTGCAAGAAAATTACATAAAGTTTGGAACACTACCTCATAAAGTGCGTCCCTTCCAATGTAGTAATGCTGGTGAAATGTAATATTCAATACCGCTTAGTGTTTGAATTTTGTCCTCAACCTACCAAATTAATCTATTTGTGTCTATAAGAATCTTATTAGAATCAGGTTAATAAAATTGTACTTGTAAAAGTTGCTGTAGGAGAAAGATATTAGCAAATGCAAAAAGCATGCAAACTTCCACTTAAAAATAGTTTGTTTTTGCGTATATATTTTGGAAGGAGAACTTTACTATTATGGTTCAAACAGATTTCGCACTAGCACCATCCCAAGATAGCCAGTGCAATGAAGCCCAAATGTTGTGATTTCATCTAGCAATTGTACCAAGAGGTGCAAAGGAACGTCGAAATTAGGGAATGTGGAAGGCAATAAATAACTGAAATATATTGAAAGTGAAATACAATGAAAAGTTAAAAGGAAATATTCCAAATATTGGAAAGAATGCAAAGTGGTCAAACAGAAACACACTTGATTCAAATTCACTCATATTTTGCACAAGTCTAATTTTGTGAATGCGTTTGAACGTGAGCTTGAAGAGCTTGCCATTTAGGTGGAAGCACTGCTACCATTGCACGCAATCCAACAGTAATCTCTGTGAAATTGGTTCTCATAGAAGGGTTTTCCAACCAATAACTCTCCATTAATGACACACCCTTAGGGATTGGTCGTCTCAAAGTATTGTTGACTATGTCATCTTCAAAATATCCATAAAGCTTGATGTCAGTAGTATGTTCCACATATTTTTGAATTACACATATCGCACCTCTATCTTTAGCTATGATAAATACAGCGATATGGCACTACAACCATGATGGTCATCATTACAAGGAACAAGGGCATACCAATGATTGCCCCATAATGCATATTGGCATAAGGCTCCTCTCTAGTAAGCAACTCCCACATTACAATGCCAAATGAAAACACATCAACCTAGAAGGACAAAAATATACTAGATAATTTGTGGTCTAAGTTCAAAAATTGGTCTAAGTTCATAAACTTGAAACTGAGCATTCATATAATTAGAGATAAAAGCATTTCATCATTTTACCTTTTTAGAAACCATACTGATGTTGCCATTTAACAAATCTAGAGCCATCCATCAAAGGGTTCCTTGCACACCACCAGAAACTAATGTTTGAGGATTAAAGTTTATTTTGTGACAAGCCTAAATCACTTACCTGCAAAATATTGTGCATGGGGCTATAGATTGGTACGAATTATATGGGACTCTGAGAAATAAAAATAGAAGTTTTCCTAGAGGCTAACACTCATCTCCATACAAAAATTACAGGTTAAGAGCCACTATAGCCAAAAATTATCACAAATCGACAAAATAGCTAACTCCCTTTAATGGAAATTACTTTACATATAGGACGTTGGGGATCTCTAATGTTTACCTATAGACTCTCACATCTCAAGTCAAAAGGAACAATATTCTTGCCATGTAAGTATTCCATCCCAAAAGCATCGTCCATCGAGATTTTCAAACGCTTTTGATGATCAAATGTCCTACAAAAATTGGTACTTTATGTTAGCATTTTGTTGTGCAAGAAATGTATCAGTTTCCCCTTCCAGTTGGCAGTTTCAAGGCATGGAAAATTATTATATTAAAAGAATGTGTATCAGACCTATATATATCTGTCTTCTGCAAGACATGTTTGAGTGATCCATTCACCATGTATTCTCTTACTCTTGCCAAGGTTCTCCCTCGTCCGTCTGGTACAGTACTAAAGAATGCAACAAAATTTGGATGGAAGCTGTGCAAGCATGCAAGCTTCCCTCCAAAAATCAACCATCTAAATAAAAAATGTAATTGAGATATGCTAAATATCTAAAGGGAATTGAACATAGAGTTTGGCATCATGAATAAAACATAACTTCTAAGGGGCAATCTAGAAAATTGTTCCTCTCTTTCCAAACTTTCATGCTCAAATGGATTTCCCATAAAGAAACTATTCTTTATCCATTGGATTGCAACATTTGTTCCCCTCTATTTGTCGTGATATATTGTCCCAAAGGTGTTGGAGCTAAGATCTCTCAATTATTCAAGGTCATCATTTTTTATTTTCTACTAAAATGCATGCAAGGATGAGGGAATGTGCAATACCGGACTCAAGTGAATTTCAGAAAAACACTTGCAAACATACATGAGCAGTAATTGGATTTCAGGGTACTAAAAAATAAATCTCTAAACCTGCAACTGCTCTAAAGTATCGTTGCTAATAAATGTTCCATGCCAACCATCATCCACTTCTTCATTATTAGGTCCCTATATATTTGTTAAAAAATAATAAAGATGCACACTTTCATCACTAATGGGAGAAAACAATTTGTAGGAAGCAACAATCACAATAACTTTAATAACTTAGAGTTAAAATCAATAGTAGAAATAACTTCCTCCTCTGTCCCTTTTGGCAGTATTTCTGGTATAATGTTTCCTTGAACCTATCCATCCTTAGTAACCTCATTATATTCATGCATTTGAGAGTTTTGTAGCATTAACAATAGGTCGCTGAAGAGATACAACAGTGACTTCCTCGAAAACAATCTCTCTCTCTCCTTTCACACTCTCATCTATAGGATGACACAGGGTTAAAGTTAAAACAATTGTATTATTCTCCAAATATGAGCAATGCATGAAAACAAACACTAACACATTTAAATATACAATAAAAACTATAATATGTACAACAAACACTAACACATTTAAAGATACAATAAAAACTATAATATGTACTAGACAATTTCTCCTTACCTTCCACTTTCATATCTGATAAAGCCAATGTTAGTGAAGGTAGTCCTGTAGACTTAAGGGCATCCTTTGCAATGTCCAAATCCTGATAGGTTCCCTCTCCTATTGTAGGAAGGTTAGTTGAAATAGAATTATTTTTGGTTGGTGACAAACTGGTAGTGGCAAGAGATATTGTTTACGAAGAAAGTTTTGACACCTTGTCAGTTGCCACATAAGTTTCTTTTATCAATTAACTGAATGAATGAGATCCACATTTATCTTGTTTTGATGTTACAGTAGCAGAGTTGGCAACTCCATCTTTAACATCAAAAAAGGGATTGGTATTGGATCGAATATTGGAATGCACACCATCTTCGTCAATTATGCTCTTCACCTGATGTTGCATACCGTGTTACTCAGGTATGCTTTAGGTTGAGGTGAAAACTATAGAGTAAAAGCCAAATTCATTGATGTTATCAAAGGATCTATCATTCGATAGATCATCCACAAGTAGAAACGACATATGCCCACTACCATTAGAAGATACATTCTCCCCAAATGGCTATGAATGTTGTTGTTCATTTGCATCGATCAAAGTTCTTTGCTTTTCATTATGAAAAATTATGGCAATGCTAGAACCAAGGCTAACCACTTCATTTTTTACCAGTAAAAGGTGTATCCATATTTCCTTCATGATGAACCATGACATCCTCTTACAGAGGATGTGAGACTCTTACTTCCTGAAAACTAAATCTAGAACTTGGAATTGCTACTTCGTTCTTTCTTATAGTCAGTTTATTTGCTTGGGATACATTAGGAACGACACCCATTGCTTGCACATCACAAGCAATGATACGCTTCTTGAACTGATATGATGTTGGTAAAAAAGATTCAAACATCTCGTCTTGTTTGTAAGTAAGGATCATTCAAACCTGAACCTGATAAAGCATAAAGGTCCTTTGAAAGAATGGTCTAAGTGGAGGTTATGATAATTGCGATGCTTAGGTATGATTTCAGTTCAACATGCACAAGAAGTTCTCAAGCATTCAATCGACACCTAGGAGCCTAGATGGAGATCGACTCGGACATCACCATAGGCATAGGGTTGTTGACAACCCAATTCATGGATTACCTGCAAAAATCGATGAGGGAATTTGACAAAATCATCTTAATTCGAATTATAAAGGGGAGAAGCAATAGCAACTGAGAAAATATGTTTTGGATTGCGATAGCAGTCTATATCATTCCTTTGAGTTGTATTATTTTTCTCTCCAACTAAATCGTGCCACAACCGCAGCATCCATTCCATCTTCTCTCATCATTAGTGAAGTTTGATGTTTGTCAATGCCACACTATATCTCCACTAAAAGCATGACCAACAACACCGAATGCAAACACTATGGTACTGAGGTATGATTCCGGGTGAGCTGAAAACCAACCACATGTAAATTTTGGATAGGGACGAGGACGACAGAAACTAAGCTCATTGATTGGCTGCAGTGACGGTCATTGGACATCGAAATCCCACACTGAAAAACGCCTTCGACATAACTACTACTTCATGTACAGGTTCACAACGCCAACATTCATTTCAATTCATTCATATAGAAAAATCAATAATCTGTGTAGCTATCCTTAATCATAAATGTGATAACTCTATAACCACCTGTACCTGTGCAGACAAAGTGCTTTCGGATATAAATCAGATCACACTCTAGAAAATAATTGCTAGAAAAAGGAGACAGAGCTATAACACAAAACAAATCACATCATATTTTTGTTGATCATCACAATTACATAATAGGATGTAAATCACTGACTTGCATAAATCTAGATCCTAAGAAAGTGGATCTATGATTGTGACATGACACAGCAAAAATTCATACACATCAGAAACAACCATATCTAGAATAACGCCTCAAAATACTCATTGACACCCTATAATACACATGACACACATGACATGGAAGCATTACTTTCAACACCCTCCCTTAATGCTTACATGTAGAAAATATAGAAGACACACATTACAATAATAAATAAATCTATCATATCTTTTTGATATGGTCATCACTAGTACTCATATCCACTCTGAAATCTCACGGTTTACACTCTTGTCTTCACCACACTTTCGAGCTTCCCACTTGATTCATTTAAGACATAACTGCTTCAAACCATCGATGAAGAACTTTGCAGAATTTACGCTTCTCAACCTCCTACAGCATAACGGGCCAGTCTCGGTATTGAACCATCCTATGGAACTACTACCATTTGTTGAATCCACGACCCTCTGCAACCTTTACCAGTTATCTAGGATAGCATTCTGGATACATAATGTCTTCAGAGGACAATTATACAACTTGACCTTATATAAATAACATGTACTAATGGTTTCGGAGCATGACGGTCACACCATGTTGACCTTATTAAGAACTACCTATGACTAATGCTCCCAGAGCACAACAGTTCACATTAGTCTATTCAATAATTGACATGTTCTTTGTGGTTCTGCGTTTTTTTTTATTACACACCACATAATCTACAATCAAATTAGAACACCAATAAAACCACCATAATTTCACACTATTTTCTCAACAAACTCTCTTGTTGGAACCTTTAAATATCTATCTACCACGTGGTTGATAAAATAGTTATATTGAACCCTTTGTATGAATAGTGAAACACAGGATAAGAATTGACCTCTAATTAAATGAATGAATTAAACCATTCGAATCAATGGCTTATCTTTAAAAAAAGAAAACGTTTTCCATGTGACCTTCATTAAAATAAACTTCTAAATTAATTGAGCATGCAATAGGGGCTGGAGCTAACCAGCCATATATTGGGTATTTAATGCCCTCAGAGCAACACGCCACTTAGCCCGATAACACGGGGGCGGGCAAATATTATTTAATGCCGAATTTGCCCGCTCCCGTGTTATCACGTTAAGTCGCGTGCTGCTCTGAGGGCATTAAATACCCAATATATGGCTGGTTAGCTCTTTCCTGCAATAGGAAGGGGCTCACGGTAGGTGTTGGGGCGTGGCGCATATTCCTATGAATGAGACTTCGGCCCTCTGAACAACAATGGATAGCTACAGTTTCAGGGAGACAAGCGGCTCTGCTTGAAGAAAACAAATTGAACAACTCACTGGCAAAAGCTTTAACGGCTCTGCTTGAAGAAAACAAATTGGACAACTCACTGGCAAAAGCTTTAACCACTTTTGAGATATATCACTGGTGAGTCTCTTTCCATTAAATGACAACACAGGCTTTCATAGATCTACAAAATACAGTCAACTTGGAGACGTTCTTCCCGTAGAATGACATAACTGCAATTTGTTAATGCGGATGAGGAAGATAGAGAAGTGTGGTGTTTTTGCATTCCAGGGTTGTTTTCAGCCTCATTACTTCGTTCCATTGGTAATGATGATGACAACTATGAATAGAAGATTGTGGCAAGGGATGTATTCTGATTCTAGAAAAACAAATGGGAAGACCATTGTCTGAAGTGTTGGTCCCTGATTTATGTGATCCCGTCCTTGACTGATATCACTTGTTGGAAAACACACGCATCTCGCAAAATTTCCATCGAATACGCCAGTAACGCTCCAAGGGCAAGGAATTGTTAAATTAAAGTGAATTCAGAGAAGTTATGTCCCTTTTCTTTTATGTTTCTTTTGCACACACTAAACTCAAATCTTTTCCAGGTACAGATTAGATTCCCGCAGTACGGTAAATCCAACTGATAACCAATAATACACATGAAGCATTACTTCCCACCATAATTATTTTCTAATTTTTCTGCGTGGAAAGATGTGTTAAACCTGAGTTTTGATTCTGATGAACTTCGTAATGCCTTTTTCTTTCAAAATAATACTGTAGCTTTTTATATGGGATTTCCCATCAATTGTTTCGATCATTTTCCCTGTACTTTCATTCGATGCTGAAAATGAAGGTTTTCTGCATTCTTTCTTTTCCCTGTATTTCCAAAAGACAATGACAATGAATGGTTTTTACATTATTTTTGGTATATGGAAACGAGAATAGATGCATCAAGGGCAGCATACAATAGCTGACCATCTCTCAAGGGACGCTGCATCCAGTCACTCGACTCTTTTTTTTTGTTTAAGTAGTGTCCCAACATGGTCTTTGCAATGCCGGAAAGCCCCCATTTACCTGATGGAAAAGCCTCTTGCAGGTCTGATGTAGGTCCTTCACGTTACTGAACACACTCCAGCTCTCGAGTGAGGTGTGAATGCACGGCTGGAGCTAACCAGCCATATATTGGGTATTTAATGCCCTCAGAGCAGCACGCCACTTAGCCCGATAACACGGGAGCGGGCAAATATTATTTAATGCCGAATTTGCCCGCTCCTCCCGTGTTATCGCATTAAGTCGCGTGCTGCTCTGAGGGCATTAAATACCCAATATATGGCTGGTTAACTCTTTCCGTGAATGCACTCCATCTCTCAGATGAAATGAAAGCCAACCATGTGTAAATTTTCGATAGGCACGAGGACGACGAAAACTAAGCTCACTGATTGGTTGCAGTGAACCGTCTTTGTACATCCAAAGCCCGCAGTGAAAAACGCCTTTGGCCTAATAAAAATAAAGCAACATCATTGAGTGTTTTTTTTCCTTGCATATAAGTGTGTATGGTTAATGCCAATCACACAAAACTAAAAATAAAAATAGAGAAACATGATTAAGTTTTTTTTAAGTATAAGTGTACAGTTAATGCAAATTACACATACACCCTATCTTTTGACTAGGGCGAAATGAGCATAATAAAATAAAAACCTTGTAACATGCTTGAGTATCTCTTATAAGTTTGTTTGATTTATATTAATTATATTAAATCTCGTCCGGGGGAAATTACAAAAATTCATAATAAAATATAATTTTCTATATTTTCTTAAATTGGATGAAGGTGGGTGTAAGATAGCTTAATTGGTGATGAAAGTAATGTGAGTCTTTAGTAAGTTGAAAGATCAAAGGTTCAAATCCCTATTTTGTGTGACTTGGTTTACTAGAAGAAAATGTTTTTTGTCTCAAAAAATATGATCCCTCTCGATGCTTAATAGACTTGATCTTAACATATATCTACATTGGTTAGACTTGATCTTAACATATATCTACATTGGTTAGACTTGATCTTAACATATATCTACATTGGTTATTTATATATGTCAACACCATGCTAAGCATGGAAGATTTTACACATCTCTTTTATTTTGAGGGACACACAAAGATTCATATCAACTCCATGCTATAAGAAAGATTTTTAGCTCAGAAAATGTGATCACTCTAGATGCTTAATAGATTTGGGTGAATATGGATCTATATTGTTTATTTATGTATGTCAACTCCATGCTAAGCATGGAAGAAATTACACATCTCCTTCATTTTAAAAAACACACAAAGACGTGTTTGTATACCATATATCAAGTGCATTCTAAGCATGGAAGGAGTTTAACATCTTCTAAATGTTTTGGCAATATAATTCTTCATGACATTGTAATTTCACATTGTTTAAATTACATTTTTAAAACATAAATAGATTCATTGCTTTCAAAATCATATTTTTTAGTGGGATTGTGTAGAATAGAAATATTATACTTGCAATTTCAATATATCTTTATAGGATTTTGGAAAAATGATTAAAAAATATACAATGACAAAAAACATGGCTACATGAATGCTCAAACCCATAATGTCTACCATAAACATTTTTTTGGTTATTAATATTTTTTTAAATATATGCCTTTCTTTCTCCCTTTACGTGTCTATATACATCTATATCCATATATAAAATGTTGATTTTTTTATTTATAATTCAAACTAAGAAAAATTATTATTAATATTTTTTAAATATCACATATTAAATTCATATTAATAATTAAATAAATTACATTTTTTTTTTAAATTTTAAATCAATTAAATTATTTTCCATTACTTTTATTTCACATGGAAATAGAAATATTTTGTTTATTATTAAAATTAAAATATATTTTATAATTAATATTATTTTTTACTTAACGTTTTTTTAATTTCTTAAAAAGATAACTCTAAAACACATCACAACCCCATATTAGACTATTACATGCACCTCTTAGCAAAATAACATTTCCATTTTTAAAAATATAATATTTGAAATAAAATTCTAATCAATAAAATAAAATTTCCAGAATTAAAACTTTATTCTCATATATTAAATTTATAATTCTTTTTTTAACAAATTAAAATAATAATAATAATAATAATTTATCTAACAAAGTGAGAAAAAAATATATTAAATAAAAATAGTGAGATTTTTTTATTACAAACAAATTAATAAAACATTACTACTCAAATTAATGTTCAAAATAATCACTTAATTTTAAAACGCTTATTAACTTAGTCATTCTTTGAACCCAAAAAGATAAGCGTAATCAATCATCATGAAAGAGCATAAACAATTCGAACATTGACATGTTATCAAAGATGTTATTAATTTTTTTATCAATTTGATGATGCAAAGATACACCGAGCAAGCATTTATAAGTGTATTGTTATTTTTAAATTAAAAGAGCTATTTTTATTAAAAGCATTTTACATGTTAACGAAAAAATATTTTACAAGTACAATTATATTAATAAATCTTATTAATAAACATAATAGGTGTTATATTACACCTAATATATGTTATATCGCAAATTTGATATAATATATTATCATATCAAATATAGATTAAGTTAATTATTGTTGATTTTCATATTGCAACAATCTTTGATATAATGCGGCATTAGACCATGGTTTATCATGATTAACAATGGTTTACCATGGTTGACCATGATTGATATTATAAACCTAAGCGAATAATAAACTCAAGGGATTAATACTAAAAACCCATGGGAATAATATTAAACCCTAGGAATATGAATCATTAGATTAATAAACCAAATGGATTCATATTATAAACCCAAGGGATTAATACTAAGACCCCAAGAGATTATGGACTCAACGAAATAATACTAAACCCAAGGGATTAATATTATAAACCCAAGGTATATAAACCCTAAGATAAATATTATAAACCTTAAAATAAACATGCTTGACCATGGTCAATTTTCATATTGAGACAATCCTTGTCACAATGCGACATTAGACCATAGTTGACCATGAATGATATTCATATGGAGATATTTGTTGTCACAATGTGACATTGGACCATGATTGAACATGGTTGAACCCTTAGATTTTCACAATACAACATTGGACCATGGTTGATTATGCTTGACCATGATTAATTTTCATATCGAGACAATATTTGTCACAATGCAACATTGGGTTATGGATGATTTTCATACTGAGAAAATATTTGTCACAATGTGATGTTGGACCATGGTTGACCATGTTTGATTTTATAAAACATGGTTGACCATGGGTGACCATGGTTGACCAATATTTTCCATGGTTGGTCATGATTGATATAATAAACCCAAACAAATAATAAACCGAAGGGATTAATACTAAAAACCAAAGGAAAAAGTATTAAACCCTAGGAATATGAACTCTTGGATTTATTATTAATATTAAACCCCAAGCGATTGTGAACCCAATGGAATAATATTAAACACAAAAGATTATTATTATAAACCCAATGTATATAAACCCTAAGATAAATATTATAAATCCTAAAATAAACATGGTTTACCATGGCTAATTTTCATATTGAGACAATCCTTCTCACAATGTGATGTTGGACCATCCTTGACCATGAATGATTTCCATATCGAGACAATCTTTGTCACAATGTGATGTTGGACCATGGTTGAGAATAGTTTATTTTCATATTGACACAATATTTTTCATAATGCGACGTTGGACCATGATTGATTTTATAAAACATGGTTGATCGTGATTGGCCATGATTGATATTATAAACCTAAGAGAATAATATACACAAGTGATTAATACTAAAAACCCAAGGGATTATAAACCCAAAGGAATAATACTAAACCTGAGGGAATAATATTAAACGATAGGAATATGAACCCTTAGATCAATAAATTGAAGGGCCTCATATTATAAACCCAATGGAATAATATTAAACCCTAGGAATATGAACTCTTAGATTAACAAACCTAAGGGATCTATATTATAAACCCAACAAAATAATAACCCCAAGGCATTAATACTAAAACCCCAAGGGATTACGAATCAGTTGTAGGCTCAAAATCTCTGCCTCAACATTATAAAGGAGACCACCCAGTGGGGAACATAAAGCAACTCATTTTCCATTTGGAATGATGATTCCAATTGGTTAAACTAGGTCGAGTTACCTTCTCTCTATCTCTACTGGCTTAAAGTATGACTTTCACCTACTAATAGAGAAGAGACATCAAATCGACTGTTCCTGTTTATCATGCAAGCAAGTGATCCTTAAGCTGATCTAGGGCTGAGTCAAGCCACAACTAAAGTTTGCCTCTTTAATAAGGGGCCTTCCAGAAATGTAGATTAAATCTAAATGCAGATTAATTCTAAAATGCGAGCAAAAGAAACAAATTATAAGCCTTTTGCAATTAGGAAGATGTAGATCTAACCCAACCCAGAGAAAAGTAATTAACATAATTTTGATTTTAACATGTTTGGCTTAAGATGAATATGTAGCTGATGAATTAGTTCAGTTAACTAATATTATAATTACCAAACATGATTTTCAGATATCTATTAACAACGAATGATGAACAAATAACATTAGGAAGTATTTCTCATAATTCCAATGGAAATTAAATCACTATTAAATGACAGATTTTTGAGTAAATAGTTACTCAAAAATTTGGTTTCAATGCACAAGAGCAAAATACAAAACTGATAACAAAATCATGAGACAAAGAGACTAGATAACTAAGCCGTAAAAAAAGAATTCATATCGATATAAGTGCACAATATATAAATCCAATAACATAATTCTTCTATCAAAAGAAATGAAATATGTATTAAAATATCCTCCAAAGCATAAAATCTGATCCAAAAAACAAGAGATGCAATAATGTAAATTTTGCCTCTCATACATAGTTCAAAATGGAAAAAGACAAATCCCAATGATTCTTAGATCTGAGATTGATATTCTCTACTTACATCATGAAACTCCACTTACAATAGTGCTTTTAAGAATTGCAGAATTGCAAAGAAGAGAAGTATTTTCTCCATTCTATAAAAAACTATTTATACTTACAAAAATCAATCCCAAAATATGAGAGTTGCGGAAGAATAAATCTGCTACAACAATTTTCATTGATCAAAATTCTTTTTCTTCTATTGGTGGAAAAATTTCATTGGTTCAAATATTATCGTCATCGTCTACTCAATTGTTCTACTAGAAAAAAACCAATCAAAATTAAATTCAAATTCAAATTCAAAAAAAAATTACCAAATCTAGAAAAAAACATCTTTAATCAAATTTTAATTAAATAAATAAATAAAAAGAAATCGGAGCTTTCCATTAATCCTTGTAAAGATATTATTGGTCAAAGAAAACATAGTCATATGGATTTGCACTCAATAGAGGCTATGAGCAAATGAAAATGCAAAAAATGAAACTCAGAAAATTAATTTTGTTTACAAATTCAAATCTTGGTTTTCTGTTGAACATGAGACTCATTTAATGACCAAATATTTTCATGCAAGCATTTGTGAGATATTCTCCATGATTTTATCTTTCCAACAAACCATCCTAAACCTCATTTGGCCAAAGCAAAACCCAACTTATGAGCTTGCAAAGTTGAAGTGTCAAAATTGGTAGAATTGTGGAAAAATTGCTGCCTAGGACAAAATTAGGAAATTCTAATTAAAAAGTCTATTTTTTAAGGTGGTTCATGAACACTAGGTGGTCGCTACATTGACAGAAAAATCCAGGCAGATCAACCCGAAGGGATCGACCGGTCGGTCCAACAAGAAAGGCCTAACCCCAAGGGCATCGAGGATATTTCATCCCATGATCTCCCAACTGGCAAAGTACTTAGCAACGAGAACTTGACCAATTGAGCTAACCCTTGGGGCTATTAAAAGAAAATTCTAATCCTATTCAAATGTACATTTTTTTATCAATTACAATTATAAAATTAATTAATTATATACAAATGAATTAAAAAAATAAATTTACAAACTAATTAAAATTACAATGATAATCCAAATTAAATTAATTAAAATAAATAAAATTAAAATTAATTAAAATTAATTAATTATTTTTTTAATACAACATAAGACATATGCCAAGTGGCTATTGGTCCCAATTGAATGGGCCTAGTGGCTTTTGGCTCAACGAATGAGCCATGGTGGACAAATGGGAGGCATAAAGAGGGACTTATATATAGTAAAGTGGAGGCATGAAGTGGAAGTTATAAGGAGTGGAGAGGAATATTGGAGGAGTTCCAATATCGAAAGTTTTAATAAGAGGTGTTACGATATTCAATGGTCTCGAGGTTTTGATGGGAGCCTTGGGATAAACCAAAATTATGTTAATAAACTATCGAATATATTATCCATCATGGCATCTAGGGTTATTAATATCGTAAGTTTCATGAAAAAACTCTGAGGTCAATGCAGTTCTGAGGTAGATCAGGCAGTGGAGATATTGAAGGATCGGGACATTATATTAAAAGGTTGTGATATTCCCAAAGTTTGAGGTCATATTAATGAAATATTATGTAGCGAATATTTAATACAAGCCCCATTAGGAGTTGAATAATACATGAGGCATCGAAGTTTTAAAATATCAGAGGTCCTTTTGAAAATAGAGTTATGATAATTATTATTTCCTCATGGAATGTGAAGTATGGTACACAGGGAGAGAGGAGGGCCATGTGGAGTGGGACCTTCTCTCCTAAGTATAAACTACAACCACTTTCAGTTTAAAAATATGACAAAATGAAGTCACTTGGAATGAGATTCCGAAAACACATAATTTTAATTATTCTACAATTTGGTTGTGGCGATTTTGTAGGACCATTAGTGAAAATTGAAATAATTAGTAAAAATTAACTAGGAATTAATATTTACAATCAACTACTAATTTATTTAAAAAAAATAAAATAATATACATTTTGTACATTTTTTAACCTATTCAGTAAAAATTATCGACCTTCAGATGAACACCATTTGCAAATTGTGTAACCAAATGAGATGAAATGAGTACTAATGGAAAGCTAGCGAAAATCTGAACTCAATGAAGCAATAAAAACATAAATCTGATGAAAATGAAAAATTGGCAAAATTGTAGAACACTTAACCAAAAGAAAATATTAAAAAAAAATAATTTAGCCAAATTATGAAAAGGGTCCCCATTATTTTAAATAAATAAGTCAAAAATGGGGGGTTGAGTTTTCACTATAATAGAACCCAATGGAATAATATTAAACCCAAAGGATTGGTGTTATAAACCCTAAGATAAGTATTAAAACCCCTAAAATAAACATGGTTGACCATGGCTAATTTTCATATTGAGACAATCCTTATCATAATGCAATGTTGGACCATTCTTGATAATGAATTATTTTCATATCGAGATAATCTTTGTCACAATGGGACGTTGGACCATGGTTGAGCATGATTGTTTTTCATATCGAGAGAATCTTTGTCACAATGTGACATTGGACTATGGTTGACCATGATTGGTTTTATAAAATGGTTGACCATGGTTGACCATTATTGATATTTTAAACACACGCGCATAATAGACCCAAGGGATTGATAATAAAAACCCAAGTGATTATAAACTCAAATGAATAATATTAAACCCTAGGAATATGAACCCTTAGATTAATAATCCCAAGGGATTCGTATTATAAAACCCAGGGAATAATAAATCCAAGAGAATAATATTCAACCCTAGGAATATGAACCCTTAGATTAATAAACCCAACAAACTGATATTATAAACCCAAGGGATTAATACTAAAACCTCAAGGGATTATGAATCCCACAGAAAAATATTAAACCTAAGGCATTAATATGATAAACCCAAGGTATATAAACCTTAAAATAAGCATGGTTGACCATGGTTAATTTTCATATTGAGACAATCCTTGCCACAATGCGGCATTAGACCATGGTTCACCATGTCTAATCATGAATGACTTTCATATCGAGACAAGCTTTGTTATAGTGCGCCATTGGAACATGATTGACCATGGTTTATGTTCATATTGGAATAATATTTGTCACAATGTGTCGCTGGACTATCAATGACCATGCTTGATCATTGTTGATTGTGATTGATTTTTATAAACCATGGTTGACATATTAATCTAAGAGTTTATAATTTTAACCCTAGGTTTTATTAGTCACCTCAGCTTATTAGTCCTTAGGTTTTATAATATACATACCTTGGATTTATTAATCTAACGGCTGATATTTCGATAGTTTAATATGATTCATAATGTTTAACCCCTTCTGCTTTTCATATTAATCCCTTGGGTTTTCAAAATTATTCCCTTGGGTTTTTAATAATAATCTCTTAGGTTTAATATTAATCCTAAGGTTTAATGTTATCCCCTTGGGTTTTTAATATTAATCCCTTGGATTTCTAATATTAATCTCGAAGTTTATAAAATTAATCTTTGGGTTTGATGTTTTATTTTAGAGTTTATTGATAGTGTTATAACCCTCCTATGGGTTTATTGTTAGCGCTCGATTGTTGAAAATAAGAATTAGTTATGTTTTTCTTATTTTAAATTATAATATTAGTGAAATAGTCGAATAAAATATAGATAAGTAATTTTTCCATTTAACATATTATGTTTAATAATATTAATTAAATTAATTAGAGTAGTCTTTTTTTAAAAAATTCTTATTTAGATTTTTTCTAGAATTATATTAATAAAATTTTAAAATTGAAAATAAAATTACTATAATTTAAAATAAAATAATAATAAAAAATATTTTTTTAACAATTATAAATAAATATATTAAATAATTTATTTATTTATAAAAAAATTCAATAATTTTAATATATATATGTTAAAGTTGTTGACATTTCTATAACCAATCATTAAAAATATCCTCCTATATAGTAATAAATCAATCCATATATTAATAAATCAATCCAAATTATTGAGAAACTCCTATTGAACGCAAAACTATTATAAAAATATAAAACCTATCTATAGAACATTCTTTATATTCAAACAAAGAAGCTTCCACACAATATCACAATATAATCAATGAAACTATTCCCATACATTTTTCAAAATAGATTAAAAAAATAAATGATCCACTTAAATTCTTTGCAATTTAGAATTGAAGTTAGGAGATGTAAAAATATTTTATATAAATATGTAAAAAAAAATTCTAAAAAAAATCTAGTATCTTTACTCAATGTCAATTTGATTTAGAAGATTCAATGTCTATTTAGTTGGGAAGTAATGGGAGTTTTGGAGTTAAGAGCTACAAATTTATTTTAGTAAAAAAATTATATATATTTGTTTAATATCAATTTAGTTTTAAAAAAATGGTTTTCTTTTGTAAATAATATTTAATATAAAAAATATATTTTCAAAATTTTTACTAATTTGATCCATATGAATTTGATTTTTAAAATATTTACTATAAAAATTTATATATAAAATAAATTAAAAATATATAAATTTTAAATTTTATATCATACAATTTTATATTAAAAAAAAAAAAATAATCTCCCACAGGATACCTCCCATTAGCGAAATGGTTTAGCAAAGAGAGCTCAACTATTTGATAAACCATGGGCGCCAACCAAACGTTTAAATGTGAAGGCACATATGCTTTCATTATTAGTATGTGATTGGTGGGTAATTTTCTTCATTCTATTAAAAATGTCTTAGGTCTCAAATATATTTATGCCTCTTTCTCGAAAATAATGTGACATTATTCCGACCCTGAATCCTCTTTTACTACTGCAATTGGAAAAAAAGATATCATCAGGAGCTATCATGCATTCAACAATACCTCAGTTTCTCTGCATGGATTCTGAATCCGAGCAATTGTCTAAGTAAATGTCACGTCTCCAATCCTAGCCTCAATTTCTTTTAATAAGAGCAAAATAAAAATTATAGCTGGGAGGATTACAAAAATCTACATACCAACTTGACTCTCATTTGCATTCACATCTATCTACATTATATGATTGAACATTGTTCTTCTTTATCAAGGAAAGCCGTTTAGTTTTCCTAATATAAGTTATAGTTACAACAAACACATATCTTATAAGGTTTATCCTACCATGATGAATATTGTTATTAGTGTTGGCAATTATTTTTTCTCCTCCTTAATTCTCAACTTACCACATGGTAATTTTATTAATTTTTCTTTTCCATTAAAAAGAGATGACTATTGTTGGCAAAAAAATTTCTCCTTCTTAATTCTCAACTTATCACATAGCCATTTTATTAATTTTTATTTTCCATTAAAAAGAATTTTCAATGGAATATCTCCTAAACATTCTTGCATTAGCCTTCACTCTAAACTCATATGCCCATGTGTATTGTTGTTAATAAAGGTGTCCTCCCTCGGCCCTACTACAAGTCAACTCTAATTCGTTTTGTTGGGGTTTATCCATGGTGTTTGATGCATGGAGACTATGTGTATGGCATATTGTTTTGTGCAACCACTTTTTAATTGATGGTGTTGATTATACAAAGTAGTAACATTGAGTTATCAAAATATGTTTATCAAAAAATTTATGACATGAAAGCTCTTGAACCTTGGTACCATTCGTTTACGATCTAAACCTAACATCTGTTCGTCAAGAAAGATCTATGGCGAATCTTGGTCGACTTTTCATTAGGATAACTTCCCTAGGGGTCACCGACATTCTCTGGTCATTTTCGGCTTTTCCGAAGTAATGCTCTAGTATTGGTGGTTTAGGGTTTGATATAGATAGATGGTGTTTGCAACTCTGGCGAAACCCAACTTCTCCACCATACCATCATCTTTTTGGGAAGGTGACATTGGCTCCTCGCAACCTTATTCACCAATTGTTTTTAATTTTATCTGTGATGAATTACTATGGTTAAATTCTTCCACGTGATTTTTTTCCTATCTAGTTAAGCATGTATGAAGTAATTTTTTTTTTTTTTCTAACTTTGTGCATTCCATCTACTTTTTAATGGGTATTCAATTTGTGATTTCTATTTTTTAATTTATTTTGTCCTCGGGTCCCATGGATGAGCTTAGCATCGACATGATGAACACCCGTGTTGGCCAACTTATAGGAAAAAACCCTCCTTAGTGAGAAGGGTTTGTCCTACATGAATTTTCTTTTTAAATTTATTTCTTTTGTTCTTCGTTTTTTTCATGAATTAATAGTTCCTTTCTTTTCTTGCTAGGTTACTCGACCCAGCACAAGTCTTGGGATTTCTCATCGAGCAAGGTTAATGTAAGCTGCTCTTATGATTATTGTTATGACTACGAACTCTTCCAGGTTCCAATTCGCCATTCTTAGGTTATTCATTGATGTATTTTTGTCTCTAGGTTCCAATTCGCCATTCTTAGGTTATTCATTGATGTATTTTTGTCTCAAGGTACCCATTAATCTTGGCCCAACTGGGGTTAACTCCATGGAAGGAGGAGATGCCGACCATTGGTAGATGGACCTCTTTCGAAAAAGAACTAACTCCTTTTGGGGAAAGTTACATTGGGGTTTTTACTTTTCAATATCATACTTGTTGTATTGTTCTCTTTTTTCATTATGATTAGAAGAAGAAATGTTGGAATATGTAATTTCGACTTGTCTCAGTTATGTCTTTCTAACTATAGGAGTTTGTTCCTAACTATGTTCCTTGATTTGTGTGTGGTTGAGATATTCTCTCAACCAACAGATTGTGTGTCTAAGATAGTTTTGCTATCTTGAGACAATATTCTTGTTTATATGTAATATCATATTTGATTATTGAACGGTAAAATAGTTTTTACTATCGGTTTCTTATCATGGTATCAGAGCCCTGAAGGCCTGGCCCCTCATCGGCTTGGCTCGTCTTAGGCTGAGAGAAATTTTCTGAGGAAAGTAAGAGTGAGAATATATTTTGTTTTAGTTTTTTAAAGTTTGTCCATCCTCATTTTTCGAAGACATTGTAGCAATGGTCAACAGAGTGTGGAAAAATTATAGGATCTAGTCGTAGGGAGTGGAGAGTAGTGAAGAAACAAAGAGCATGGCACGTCCGCATTAGAGATTGGTGCACCTAGCGATTGTGGTGATGGTCTGAGAAGGGCGCACATTGGGAAAAACATTATTTCTAACCTAAAGGATTCTTTTTCTACCTAGCTTGTTCGGGCATGTGGAGATAGAGAAAATCATGGCTTGGGTCGTTGAACATTTTCCTCGTTAGGATGAATTCATTCCTTAGCATAGAGGAATACGTATCTCTAGAGATGTTGTAGGAAACGGAGCATAAATTTCCGATGTACTGGTGGGCGTTGGGGATTTTGCTCTACAAGATGCTCTAGAGCGCATGCTCGTTGAGTATTGAGCTTGTAGTATGCAGTTGAGGGCCAGTTGAGGACGTCACTTGCTATGATGTGAAGCCTGTACTATTGTGCATATAGTCGACCGTGTGTGTGGTTGACCGAGATTCATTGTGAGTTCAATTGATTGATTGTAGCAAACATCTAGTGAGTGATTGCTACGTGGAGTAAAGCTAGGATATAGATCTGGAGTGATTGCGCTCGCAGGAGATGTATGGTGCCTTCAAGTTTTTTTCTTTGCAGACCGATCTTCTCGATATGTGCATCCAAGGTAACAACATCCAAAGGAGGTGATGAAATAGGAGAGTTCTATATATTGTGTGGTACATAAGTAAGAGAAGTGATAGTATTTTTCTCCACAAAAGATGATGGATTTGTTTCGAGTTGCGCCTGATCTGGCCAAGAATTGAAGCTCCCTCCATGGAGAATCTTTCAACCCTGCTTTTGATGGATTTAAGTGCCCACAAAGATTGTGAAACCGCCAGACAAATGGTAGCTTGTAGACCCCTTGACATTTATCTGCCATTATCGGTGGAGATAATAACTTTTCCATTTGGCCGAATGATTCCTCTACGACTACGTCCTTGGAGAATTGGACTTTGTGAGCCTGTGACTGGGCTTTGTGAATTGGATCGGCCGATGGCGATTGTGGAGTGTTGTGCACTGCTTGTGCATTGAGCTGCTGGAATCATGGATCCGTTGTGTTTCTTGGTGCAGCCATTTAAATTTCTACGAACCATAAGGTGCCACTAAACCCGCCTTCAATCATTGAGGAACATACACGCTCTATTTTGATCCACTAAAGAGACTGTGGGTAGCTTCTCCATGTGAGAGTTGCCTCACCATTTGGACTTCCACTATGTTGCGAATTAGTTAATGCTTTGTAAAATTAATTGTTTTCTTGAATTATTTTTTGGTTTTGTAACTGAAACATGTTGAGCTTGATCAACTTAACATGTAAATTCTATTTGTTAGAATTTATCACTCTAACAACGACGAATTGAATTTGGAAAGATTCAAGATGAAGACACCAAGTTTGGATATGATTTTAGAAGAAGTTGATTGTGGCAGTGGATATTAGTTCGTTGATGCAGCAATATATGGACAAAGAAGGTAAAATACTGTGTTGAAATAACGCAGACTCATATCATATGTAACATAGATTAGTAAGCAAGTCTAGAATGTTAATTTGTAGTGGTCATTTTAAATTATGTACCTGGTAACTCCAAAAGTTGGAGTTGTGTTGTAATCCTTGTAAGGCATGTGTATCCCCATGCAGTTCGTGGTAATATAAAAACCACTTTGTATTTGCAGTGTCGGTTTATGGTAATCATGAAACCACATGTGAGAGTGAAGTGGACATGGATTCCTATAGGTTTGGTTTAGGATTAGCCAAGAAAACCCTCAGCCTGGTTGAGTTGGGTCTTTGGTGAGCATTAGTGGCTAGAGTTACCTAGCAATATGTTTGTATCCCAGAGTGGTTGGAGTTCATTAGTGGGAGATTTGTGGCCCAGAGTGGTTCTGTTGAGACTTTGTGGCTGAGTTGAGCCTTAGTGGTTGCGTTGAGCCTTGGTGGCTGAGTTGAGTCGTGATGTTTGAGAGCCCTTGGTGGCATGGTTGAGGGTGATCCAATAAAACCCATAGCATGGTTATGGGCAATCCAATAAAACCCATTATGATATTGGAAAGGGATTTACAGGTACACATACATGTGTGTAGTTATAATGGTTGACAGAACCATGTATGCGAAGGACATCCTATAAGACTGGAAGTTGCAGCGGTTAGCACCCATGCATACCGATGGATGGTTGCTCCTTCATATGGACATCAACATATTCTTTTGTTATGTTTGACCACAACTAGACTTTGCAGATTGATATTGAGACAAGTGGTCATTAAGGGGATGTGTTGGAATATTTAATTCCTACTTGTCCCAGTTGTGTCTTTCTAATTAGAGGAGTTTGTTCCTAACTATGTTCCTTTATTTTTTTTTGGTTGATATATTCTCTCAACCAAAAGATTGTCTATCCAAGATAGTTTTCCTATCTTGAGACAATACTCCTATATATATGTAATATCATATTTGATTAATGAATGGTAAAATAGTTTGCACTATCAATTTCTTATCAAGAAAGAGTTTTTTGTTTTGAACAAGACTGTATTCTATAGATTTTACTATTGAAGCAATTGCTAGGGTCACATAAACAATTGTTCATTTTATATGTAGTTTGTATGCTTCCCGTATGGAAGAATCAATAGCCAGTTCGATACTTTCTAGCAGTAGCTATTTCATGAATATTCAGAGTATAAGCCATCATGTAAATTTTCTTTTCCTGGGATAAATATGTCCCCATATTCCTATGGATAAATTCTACATAAATTATTATAGTTATGGTATTTATGGTTCATTATTTGTCATTTGTACGTGCATGTTCATGATTTTTTCTAAAGGGATTCCGTGACAATAGTATTTTCTAAAATAACTCAGTGACAATATTTTTCCAAAAGAATTTGGAAAGTATTTAGTGCCCAAAATTTTGTGCTAATAATAAAAGAGTATGCTTTTCATGTGGCTCGACTAGTCAAAAAATAAACTATTCTTTCTTTTACTATTACCTATTTTCTTTAGTAGCATGTACTATTTATATATGACTGTGGAAACATATTTTCTTGTTAACAAAACAGCAAAACTTTAGTTTTCTTTTATAGTGTAGAAGAACTTTTCCATGTTCCAGTTTTTCCTCCGACTCATGGTCTAACTAATTCTACACTCCAATACATGGACTATGCCAAACTATTCGCTACAGGCCAACGGGAAGGATCTAACCCTAACACTAGTTTTATTTTAACAAAAAAAAATAAACATTGTTATATCTAGTTTTCTTACAATATCTAGATCGGCTAGATTTAGCATTCGCATTCTTAGCTCCTCCCAGACATCCTCATGCATCTTTGGTTACTCGCTGTAAAAAATGGTTTGTTGTGTTTGGGAGCAGAAGGTTGAGACACCCATAACAACTCTACAATCGCCAAGATTTTCTATTTAAATATTACAATCGGGGGTTATAAATCCCACCGCACAGACTGCGGCCGCCACAGTGGGTCTTTCGGCCTGCTGGAAAAAATTTATCTCCATCGCATGGATTGATTTTTTAATCACCTCCACAAGCGTTCATGGTCTGAAGAAGAAGATTGTCTTCTGGTTAAACACATCCAACCCCATGGAGAAGGAAAATAGTCTTAGGATTCACAACCATCAGGTAAAAATTAAAAATTATTACCATGTAACCTTGCGCTTTTCTACCTACCGTATTAAACATAGTTACCAACCAAAAAAACGGATTACCCATTTTTTTTAAGGGAGTAAAAATCATTTTTTTTAAGATAGCAAAAAACTCAATGGATTTTGGAAAGTGATTATTCATAATGCACTTTTCTAACCATTTGTTTGGCACTTCAAATTTTCGTATGTATTAAGTATGTACATTTCTTATAAAATGTTAGTGATTTTCACTCTGATTTATAAAATTGTTCATACTGCATCAATCCTTTTTTAGAGTGCCCATTTTTTATACTTCAAAATTTTCTAATATATTAAGTGTGAATAATTTTTTTTTATGTTGATTATTTTACCATTTTCATCTTATTCATCTTCTTGTTTTTCCTCATAATTTTATTTTTTAAGGTTTTCAAACAATACTAACATTAATATTTTGAGTATATGATTTTATATATATTATATATGATTAATTAATATTTCAATACGCATAAAATAATTATCACTAAAAATAACAATTTTAAACACTAGACAAAAACTATACATTTTACAAATAAATGTAATTAAATAAAATATTTTTCTGAAAAAAATGAACAAAAAATTTCAAAAAATAACAAATTTTATGATTTTTATATGCACAGATAATGACATTTTAAATACTTTTTCCAAAAAAATTGATTCAACTAAGATTTAAAGTAAAAATAACAAAAAAAAATAAAACATACAATTAAAAAAAAACAATAAATAAAAAAAAAAAAATAAAAAACAAAAAAAATTAAAAAAAATAAAAATTAGTTTAAATAAAAAAAATTAAAATTAAAAATTAGAAATTAAAATATTACAAAGAAAAAAATTCATCAAAACAATTAAAAAAAATTAACTCAAAAAAATCATTAAAATTAAATAAATTGAAAAAACACACACACACATATATATAAACAAAAATTAAAAACTGTTAAAAAAAAAAAAAAAAAAAAACATATTAAAAAAACTATTTAAAAAAAATAAATTAATTAAGAAATTAATAATTAAAAAAAAACATAGAATATATATATATATATATATATATATATATGATGATGATGATAGTGGTTAACGTCCACTGAGACCAAATTGGTCTATCGGACCTATAATTTTCTTATGTTTTTAATTATCTGGCTCCTCGTCTTTCTTGGCGAGATTGGTGCTATAGCTTTCTTTTTTTCCTCTACGATCTTCCAACTTCCTTTATCTTGCATCTCCTTCATTTCTTCTGGTTCTTGGGACATTAGTATCTTAACTTCGCGATCTATTGTGTTCGTCCTTTTGAAGATAGTCAGAGAAGAAGTTTGGTCTAGGAGATCTGCTTTGTTGTGAAATGAAGATTTATTTTGTGCAATATTCGAATCCTCATAACTGTTGATTTGTTGGGTGGGGCTTTCTCCCTGCTTGTCTTGAGAGTTGTTTCACTCTTGCCCGATTTCTTGTGATTCAGAGTTTTCTTTAGAGTATTCTTCTTTGATTACAGCGTAGTGTTCTTTTTGTGCTCCTTCCCACCATGTAGATCTATCGTGGTTTTTTCTAGCAGAATTTTTCTGGGAGACTTTTGGGCAATTTTTGGCTAGATGGCTTGTCTCAAAGTAGGATCGACATCTGAAGAGGACACTTTCATAATCGAGTTTCTGGTTCCACAAATAGTCTTTACTTGTTAGGTTTATTTCATCTGGGAATCCGGCGCTGAAGTCCATTTCCACATAGATGCCTACTTAGGTGGTTCTGGCATATTTCTCTGTTTCTGGGCACCTACAGTAAAATTTCCCAATTGTGTTTCCAATGGCTTTTAGAGAGGAGAGATTCCAAAGATGCAAGGGTAGGCTTGGCAATCTCACCCAAACTGGTGCTGAGGTTATGACTGTTGTAGAGGGATCGAATGATGGGTTCCATGACTTCATGAATAGGCCTGATTTTTCTCAAAACCAAGGGCCAGAATCTAGAATACATTGTTTGCTTTCAAGATTTTCAAAATCTACTATAAAGAAACCCCTAACACAGGGGTAGTTATTAATTTCATCAGAAATGACAGGCTTCCATACCTCTGAGTTCCAATTGTGGAGCGTTGTTAGCCGCAGCCAAAAATCATTGAACTGGCGGATTAGGGCACTTTTAGAAAACTTCAAAGCCTCATCGATTGAGGCTTGGACCACCTGGATAGTGGGTGTTGGCGCTTCACTGATGATATGGGCAGGAGCTTGCCCTCCAGAAGCGGATGAGGCAATAGCTATTTTCGCAAAGTTGGGAGTCATAGTTTACTTGCCCGTAGAACCCAGCCACAAAGAAATAAGGCAAAAGATAAAATTAGATCTAGATCTAGTCCCAGAAAATTAGAACTAAAACCTAGCCGCCTAGATCTAGATGTAGCCATAGAAGATTAGATTTAAAACCCAAAATGTGAAAAACAGACGTATTCACTCAAAATTTTCAGATACCGCTGACTAAACAAATCTCACCTAAACAGCGAGTGGGGATCAGAATTATTAAACTTGCGAGAGAAGAATCTCTTTAGGATTTGACTCCATGTTACCTCCCACTGCCGGCAACTTGACTTCATCTTATGCACTCAAAAGCAGTGGCTTTCTGTCTTGCTTTCGTGTACCTCAAAAGCAGGCACCTTTTCAAAGCCTTCCATCCGCAAAAAAAACCATTATAACAGTTAATAAAAAATAAAAAATAAAAAACACTTTCAAATTTTAAATTTATAAAAATATAAAAAAATAAAACGAAACTCGGGCAAGCCTGGGCTAGGGCGACCGTGCGAGGAATACACTTCCCCGCCCATGTGGATACAAGGCCTATAGCCTAGGATGGAGGGGAGCTGGGGGAATCGACTTCCCCGCCTAAGCGGTCGCGGGGCTTAGGCCCTAGGCGAGCAAGGAGTTGCCCGCCCAAACAGGCCCAGCAAGCCCCAATTTTGATTTTCTTTTCTTAATTTTTTTGTAAGTATAATTTTTATTATATATATATATATATATATATATATATATATTTTAAAATAGATTTAATTTTTTTTATTTGTTATTTTTATTTTTTTTAATGGTTTTTTGGTTCTCTTAAAAAATAAAGTGTCTACCTAGTTTTTTTAGTTTTTCTTATTTTTTATTTATTTATTTTTATTCAAAATGTTTTTTTAATATTTTTTAATTTAATTTAATTTTTTATTTTTTTAACTCTTAGTGATTCTGATTTTTATTTTTAAGAGTCTCTTTTAGTTGAAAGAATAACTTCAACGTAAATCACATGTAGACAGACATTTGTCGACGTGTTTCGAACCAATAATAATAATAATAATAAATAAATTATTATTATTATTATTATTATTATTTTTAAACTAACCATTGAAATTATTTTACTTATTAATCCTAACCTTTATCTTATTAACCTAATATTATAACTTTAATTTATATATATATATATATATATATATATATATATATATATAATTTAAATAAATAATTTTTTTTTTTTTTAAACCAACCATTAATATGAATTTATTTATGTATTTTTACCTAATTTAACTTATTTCCATAAATAATATTAAGATAAATAATAATAAAAATAATAATAATAGTAAATTAATAAATATTAATTAGACTTGGGTCCTAAGGTCAAAATTAGCCGTTAATCAATTTAGCCGTTGGAGACTCTGCTCTGACTATTTATCATGCTAAGCTGGATCTGTTTCTTCAACTTGTCCTGATGATGAACCACACTAGTTGGTTCGAAAAGCGTCGACAAATGTCTGTCTACATGTGATTTAGCCAAAGTTATTTTTTCAACTATTATGGATCGCAGAAGCCTCAATTCAACTATAGTCTTTTTTTTTTAATTGTATGATTTTTATTTTTTTTAAACCAAACATAAAATATCATCATAAAATTCATAAAAATTACACAAAATTTGTTATTTTTTCAATTTTTTATTTGTTTTTTACAAAATCTCTTAATTAACCTATCATTTTTAGCACCCGTTCGCCCAATTTTGATTTTTTTCATAAATTTAATTTTTTTGAAATGATTTTTTTTCCTTTAATTTTTTTTTAAATGTATTTTTTATTATTATTTTTTTAATAATTTTTTATTTCTTTATTTTTATTTTATTCATTTTTTTTCAATTTATTTTTTGTAATGCTTTCTTTTGTAAGTTTAATTTTTTTAAATATTTTTTTTATATAATTATTTCTTTTAAATTTTTTAAATTTTATTTTTTTTAAGTTTATTTGTTTTTTTTAATTTATGTCATGAATATTATTTCTTTATTTTTTATGTTTCATTTTTTTTGAAATTTGTATTTTTTTATATTTTCCATTTTTTTTGTTTGATTGTTTGTTTTTTCTAATATTTATTTCTTATAGGATTTGTTTTTGAATTTTTTCTTCATATATATATTTTTTATATTGTATTTCTGTTGGGTTATGTTTTTTATTTTATTTTTATATTTTTACATATATTTTTATTTATTTGCTCTTAAATTTTTAATTTCGTTGTGTCTTTTTATTCAGTTTTTATTTTTTCAATGTTTTCATATTCTCAATATATTTGATTGGATGAAACGATAATATTTTCTTTGCATAATCCTTAATATGTTTATTAATTTCAATTTATTGAATTATATATATATAGAGAGAGAGAATGAAATATAGTTTAAAAAAAAAATAATTTGCAAATTTTAAAATTATTTAAAAATAAAATATTTACACAAATTTCCAAAAAAACAATTATTTTAATGCAAAGACTATCAAAAACTCCAAAATCACGGATAAATTTGTTTGTTTTGTAAAATTATTCATTCATCTTAACTGACGTGTTTCCTACCAAGTGACTTTAATACATTTTATAAAAAAGACATTATATTTAATAAATTGTTATTAATATGATAAACTTAAAATCAAAATAAATTAATATAAATTAAATGGTAAATTTTTTTTAAAAGAATATTAAGACCATGGCTGAAAATTGTTAGAATTTTAAGGTTTTTCATATAGGTGATATTTTATCTTTAATGTCATCCTTGGAATTTTAAGGGTTTTCAGAAACATGATATTTTATCTTAATACTATGCTTAAAAATCGTTGGAATTTTAAGACTTTTTGGATTCATGATATTTTATTTTTAGTCACGTCTATCGTTGGAGTTTTAAAGATTTTCAGACTCATGATATTTTATCTTAATTTCATTATTAAAAAATTATGACAATTTACCCTGAAAAAAAAATTCGTTAGCATCAACACTTTGTTTTCAGGGTTTTTTTTGCACAAAAAAAAGTTGGCTTTTACATTCATTTTTTAAAAATGTTGAAAATTTACTCCAAAAAAAACTTATTCGGACATCAACACTTTTCGTTTTGCTAGTTTTCCTTTTTTTTTGGTTTTCTTTGATAGAGTTCTTGTTTTGAGGTAATAGTTCTCGTTTGATCAGTGACTTGAACATTAACAATCCGTCACTAATGAAACAATCTATTGCCTATCTAAAACAACTATCCATCAAACATGATGCACATGCACATGATGAAATAATTAAATCAAAAAATATAATTAAGTAAAATATAATGCTCCTAGATGAAGTGGGTGGGTAAAATCACCACGGTAGAGAAGTCTCTCGGACGAAAAGTATTCCACTTAAATGAAATCCTGTCCGTTTACTTAAAAAGAAAATAAAAATCAACCACACCACGTCCACCGTGACTTGAAATAAGATCTCCTCCAACAAATAAAACCTTTTTAAGATACTTAAAATTTGATTATTAATTGTAAACCTAACATTATTAGTTATAAAGATGGTTTGTAAATATACCAACATTTCAATCAATGTTTCCTTATACGTGTTATAATATATAATTTTGATAAGAGACTTGTACTCGTACTTCCCTAAACACATGGTCTACATGACCCTTAATATTTTTCGATGATAGGATTAACTTTATTGGAAATTTGGTTCAGGATATGGGCTGGGGCTCTCGTTTTGTGAGGCTCATTCAACAAGATTTAGTGTCGGAGAAGTGGCCAACCGAGAATCACTCGCGTACCATAGATGTATTATAACGGGAGGGTGAGCCTAATCAGCTACATACTCTGTTTCTTTCAAATCAAAATTGATATCTGATAAGCTACTTGTGTTACGATATCAACACGTTCTGCATGGATAAAAACTATAGAACATGAATGGTTTCATGTAAAAAAAAAAAAGAGTTTAAACCACAAATTTGAAATCTAAAGATTTAGGTTTGTTAGATTATAGCATACATAACTCACAGCGGATTCATATTCAGAGACTTAGACAACAATAGCAGAGAATAATTCACAGAGACAAACAAATGGAGAAACAACAATATTACTCAATAAAAAACAACGGAATGGATAAAACAATCACTGGAGAATAGAAATCACTTAACATTACATAACAGGTTTTAGCCTTGGCTTGCTTTCCTTGGCCAGAGAAATTACAAATTTATAGAGGCAAAAGAAAGATCTAGAATCCTGTATGTGATTCAGATGGAGATCTGGAGTGATCTAGAAACTAATGGCAGTGTTGAAGAATCTAGAATCCTGGAGATCTAGAAAGATCTGATCTAGAAGGATCTAAAATCCTGTGTGAATTTAGCTTCACACTTAACATTCTCCCACTTGAAGCCAAATAAGAGCCATCAAGTGACACCAAGTCCTACCATGCCTCTACATAACTCATGTTTATTTCGTGGTAGAATCTTAGTGAGCATATCAGCAGGGTTCCTATCTGTATGGATCTTTTCCAAGGATAACTGTTCTTCCTCCAACACATGCCGGATCCAATGGTACCTTAAGTCAATGTGCTTGGTTTTTGAATGAAATGCTGGGTTTTTCGCCAAGTGAATGACACTCTGACTATCACAATATAGCACATATTTGTCGTGCTTTATTCCTATCTCTCCTAGGAATCGCTACATCCACAACATCTCTTTACAAGCTTCTGTTGCAGCTATGTACTCTGCTTCTGTTGTAGAGAGGGCTACTATTCTTTGTAGCTTTGACACCCAAGATACTGCTGCATCTGCAAATGTATACAAATAACCTGTAGTGGATTTTTTGGTATCCATATCTCCAGCCATATCCGCATTTGTAAATCCTTCAAGCCCAGTCTCATCATGACCAAAACATAAACAATAATGACTAGTACCCTTGACATACCTCAAAATCCATTTTACTGCTTGTCAATGTTGTTTGCCTGGATTGGCAAGGAACTTATTCACTACTCCCACTGAATATGCAATGTTTGATCGTGTGCATACCATGGAATATATCAAACTGCCAACTGTTAAAGCATAAGGAATCTTGCTCATCTCTTCTTTCTCCTTGTCATCACTAGGACATAATTCAATGCTCAGCTTGAAGTCGGCTGCAAGGGGTCTACCAACTGGCTTGGCATCCTTCATATTAAACATGTCAAACACCTTCTTGATATATTTTTCTTGTGACAGCCACAACCTTTTGTTTTTCCTGTCACGCATAATCCGCATGCCCAATATCTGTTGCGCTGGTCCCAAATCTTTCATTGCCAATTTGCTACCCAAATCTTTCTTCAACCTATTGATCGTATTCTTATCATGCCCAACAATCAACATGTCATCCACATATAACAATAATATGATATACTTTCCTTAATCATACCTCTTGATATAGACACAATGGTCAACTTCCAACCTCTTAAAACCATGTTCTAACATGAATGAATCAAATTTCTTGTACCATTATCGAGGTGCCTGTTTCAACCCATAGAGACTCTTCTTCAACCTACAAACAAGGCCTTCTTTGCCTTTTTCTATGAAGCCTTTTGGCTGCTCCATATAAATTTCTTCCTCCAATTCACCATGAAGGAATGCAGTTTTTACATCTAATTGTTCACATTCTAGGTCTAAAGCAACAACTAGACCAAGAATGACTCTAATGGATGACATTTTAACAATAGGTGAGAAAATTTCAGTGAAGTCAATATCTTCTGTTTGGGCAAAACCTTTCACCACCAGCCTTGCTTTATACCTCTCTTTCTTTTTGTCACCTTCACGCTTAATCCTGTAAACCCATTTGTTTTGTAGAGCCTTTCTACCTTTTGGAAAGTTTACCAACTCCCATGTTTTATTTTCCAGCAAAGAGTTCATTTCTTCTTCCATTGCTTTCTTCCATTCTTCACTGTGCTCAACTTTACAAGCTTCTTTAAAACAATTAGGTTCACCTTCATCCATCAACAAAATATAGTTTGAAGGAGAATACCTTTGTAAAGGCTTATGAGGCCTAGAAGATCTGCGAACCAACTGTGGTGGTGCATTATCAGGTTGAATCTCCTATAAAGGTTCCTACAAGATTCCTTCTTCTTCTTGTTCATAATTTTCCACTTCTTGTTCTTCATGCTCTTGAATTCGTTGTTCATTTTCTTTTATTGGTGGTATGTTTTCCTGTTGCTCTTCAAATCTGTCAATAACCTTCTTGACCTCCAACTCACCTACAGTCCTCTTGAAAATTTCTAACTCATTAAAGTTAACATCCCTACGTCTAATAATTTTATGTTTTACTGGATCCCATAGACGAAAACCAAAATCTTCATCTGCATATCCCAACAAAATGCATTTCATATATTTATCATCTAGCTTAGTTCTATTTTCTTTGGGAATATGTACGAATGCTTCACATCCAAAGATTTTCAAGTGAGAATAATTCAAATTCTTACCAGTCCAAACTTTCTCAGGGATACCGCCATTGAAAGTTGTAGTTGGAGATCTATTTATTAGGTAGCAAGCAGTCCTGACTGCGTCAGCCCAAAAGTTCTTTTCCAAACCGGAATTGGACAACATACTTCGCACCTTTTCCATAATGGTGTGATTCATCTTTTCTGTGACACCATTCCTTTGAGGGGTACCAGGGACAGTCTTCTCATGCTTTATGCCAAACCTGTTACAATATTCCTTAAATGCATTTGAGCAATATTCTCCACCATTATCTGTTCTTAAACACTTCAGCAATTTGTTAGTCTCTCTTTCAACAAAAACATGGAATTTTTTAAATATTCCAAACACTTCACTCTTATTTTTCATAAGATATGCCCAAACCTTCCTGGATACATCATCTATAAATGTTACAAAATATGATGCTCTTCCTAATCATTTGATGTTAACAAGCCCAAACACATCTGAGTGTACCAATTCTAACACATTTTTCTTTATGTCATGGCCACCTCTAAGGAATGAAATCCTTCTTTGTCTACCATATATACATTGCTCACAAAGATCAAGATTGTAGGATTTCAAACCTGGCAATAAATTTTTACCAATAAGGTTTTTAAGCCCTTCTCGCTCATGTGACACAAACGCTTATGCCACAGATCTGTTGAATTTCCTTATTTTGTGACAACGGTCAAATCTGATTTTCCTATTAGTGTCTTCAATGTGTATAATGTTATTGTCTTGGGTCTTTTGGCCACGACCAATGAACCTTTGCTAATTTTTTGCCTCCTTTTCCAAAGCTTGTCGAATAGCCTTCATCATCCAGTCGTCCCATAGAAATTAAACTCATGTGCATTTCTTGTACATGCCTGACTTGTTTCAACAATATATCTTGTTCATCTTTTATCTTGATCTGGACATCTCCCACTTCAACAATACTGCAAAAATGATTATTCCCCAAATGCACTCTACCATAATCACCAAGATTATATGAAACAAAACTATCTTTGCATGGGGTTACATGGTGAGATTCTTCAGACTCAAGGATCCAATCAAAGCTACTACTAGATGTATATACACATGCATCCTCTACTGAAACAGTAAACAACACATCACCATCTATGGCTACAGCAGTAGTCTCACCTTCATTTGCGTTGGATGACTTGTGATTTGCACTGGACGGTCTCTAATCCTTTTGTCCTTTCTTCCAGAATCGACATTCTTTCTTCATGTTCCCGGGTTTGCCACAATGAAAGTAGATGATTCTGCCTCTCCTTGATTTTGATCAGCCTCTTGATCTTGATTTCCCTTGTTGGCCTCGATCCATTCTCCTACCACGATCAACTAGAGCTAGAGCCTCTCCTCCCTGGTTTTCCGCAATTGACTTACGTCGCAGCTCCTCATTCATTAAACTACTGCTGACATCTTCAAACTTCAGGGTCCCTGCAGTTGTTGAAGTGCTCATAACTACAATTAAATTTTCCCAGTTGTCTGGCATAGAGCACATTAGCACTATGGCTCTAATTTCATCATCTAAAATGATTTTAATAGAGGCAAGTTGATTAGTAATAATATTAAATGCATTCAAATGCTCAACAACTGAAGCACCCTCCTTCATTTTGAGATTATAAAGCTTCTTCATCAATAACACTTTGTTTGATGCCATTTTCTTCTCATATAAATCATGGAGCTTCTTCCATAATCCTTTTGTCGCCTTTTCTCCAGACACATTGAAATAAACATTCTTAGCTAAATATTGGCGAATTTTGGCAATCGTCTTTCTATCTAGCTTATTCCACTCTTCATTTGCCATCGATGAGGGTTTCTTTGTTGTGCTCTCAATCGGAAAATACTAATCCTTTAAAATCAGTATATCCTCCATCTTTGATTTCCATAGGGCAAAATTAGCCCCACTCAACTTCTCCGTATTTGTAACTGTTGTCTCCATTTTCAATCAAATTTGCGCCTCAAAACACAAAAACTCCACTTAAAAATAAAACTTTAATTACTACTCTTTAAAACTTAGTAATAATAACTTTCCTCCTTTTAAAATACCCTTTTCAAAATTCCTGCTCCTTTTTAAAACATACTTTTCAAAATTCCAACATATAATTATATATGTTTCATAATAAATGTAACAACATATATAACGTTTTAATCTTTTCACATTTCACACATACATATGTTGGTTTGAGAAAAAACTTGACGTATAGGTGCAAGTTTGATGTAAAAAAAACATACGAACACCACGTTTCAACTCCAATCTCCACGGATTTCCGCTTTTCAAACTCTAGCAACACGTACGGATCTCCATGTTTCAAACTCCAGCAACACGTTTCAACAGAGGTCCACGAACTTGTTTTTCTTGCAGCAATTGTCTTTTAGTTCCAGCATTCCTCAACTATTTCCTGGACAGATCCTTCAATAGCTCTAGGGGTAAAAATCAACGTTTTAACAAACACTGCTAGAGTAAGGCGATGGCACTAAGCGGCTTGCACAATGGATATTCAACCCTAGCTCTGATACTAGTTGTTAGATTAGAGCATACATAACTCACAACGGATTCATACTCAGAGACTTAGACAACAATATGAGAGAATAATTTATAGAGACAGACAAATAGAGAAACAACAAGATTACTCAATAAAAAACAACGGAATGGATAAAATAATCACCGGAGAATAGAAATCACTTAACATTACATAACAGGCTTGAGCCTTGGCCAAAGAAATTACAAATTTATAGAGGCAAAAGAAGGATCTAGAATTTTGTATGTGATTTAGATGGAGATCTGGAATGATCTAGAAACTAATGGCGGTGTTGAAGAATCTAGAATCCTGGAGATCTAGAAAGATCTAATCTAAAAGGATCTAGAATCCTGCGTGAATTTGGCTTTACACTTAACAAGGTTATCCGTCTTAAAATTTAATAGTTACTTGTAAATATGTAAGTTAAATGGCTGATTTTTCATAAACAATCCCCTCCTTAGGTAAGTAAATATGGCTTCTCCTTATTATAAAAGGCAAAGGTTTTTTCAAATAATATAGATAAATATTTTATGTTTATGGACAAATTTGAAATTCCAATTCCAAAGTTGTATTGTATCATCTAAGTTGAAAACTCAATTGCTAAAAAATAAATACATTTCTTGAGCACTTATCATAGATTCATACAGCATATAATATTATATTAATTTGGACCATTGTTAATAAGATCAATGAGTTGCGTCAGTTGCTTTATTTTCTAAAGGATGACAACAACTTCCAGAAATTCCACGGGCAAAATGGCTATATAGATTTTCTATTATAAATTTGGATTTTGTTTTTGTCATTGTCGATCGAATTGCGAGAAAATTACTTAAAGCTTGGAAAACTATGTTACAACGTCCTTTCCAATGCAGTGTCGCTGGTGAAATGTGAAATTATTCTTATTTCACATATATAATTTTAACTATAATTTTATTTTTATGGTCAATATATAAAAAATAGTTGAAATAGTAAACCATTCAAATTTTTAACTTGAGTTAATTGTAGTAAAAGCCACAACTTGTCTTTCTTGCTTTCCAAAATTAATAGTAGCTTTCTTCGATCTCAATCATTCTTACTTATGAAGTGTTAAACCCCAAGGAAGTTTCTATTATATTGTTTGAATACAAAGTAATTAATAATGTTGAATGGAATAATAAGAATGTAGTCAATTATAAATAGTTACGTAAATTTGAGTGGTATTTTTTTATTACCCTATTTGAATCAGAAGTGAGGAAAATGTTGAATGATGAAAAATGAGAAGGACAATAATGTAATCAATTACAAATAGTTAACAGTTTCAAGAAGTAAACATTTTCATTAAATGAATATCTTATTTAAAATGAAAATTCAAGTATTTTACTTATGGTTGAATTACTTTAACATGGAAATCAATGCCATTATTAATCTAATTGCGATTATTAATCTAATTAATTTGAAATTAATATACATCAAACATCTAGTTACATCAAATTATAAATCAACATATACACTAAAATCAATGCATTTAGTGCAAGCAATCAAATAGGATTAGAAATCAATATCGACACTGAAATAAATGCATATATTGTAAACAATAAAAGAAGATTGGAAATCAATGACTACATTGAAATAAATGTATCCAACACAATCAATCAAATAGGACCAGGAATCAACATGGAATCAACATCTATACTAAAATCAATGCATCTATTCCAGTAAAAAACCAAAATATTCATTTCTTTCTAAATCCAACCTCTTTTATCATATGTAAAATCCTCACTTCCTCTTTCTCTATGGTTAACAATGTTCAATATTATATAATAATATATAACATATGTATTTTTCTTTGGGTGTCTCTTTCTTCTTCCCTCTTTCTCTCCCATTAATATTTGTCTCTATCTCCCTCTCTCTCTCCCCTATCTCTCTTTCATTGTCTTTCCTCCTCCCTCCTTCTCTATGTATTTCTTTTCTTCCCTTTCTCTACCCCCACCATCTATATTTATATCTCCCTTCATATCCCCTTCGTTGTCTCTCTATTTCAACCCTCAAACAGACACACTCTCTCTCCATACATTTCTCTTTCCCATCTCCCCCTCTCCATATCTCTCTTCTTCCCTTTCTCCCCCTTCCATCAATATCTATATCTCCCTTCAACTCTCCTTCTTTGTCTCTCTATCTCACCCCCTAAACATACACACTTTCTCTCCATATTTATATATCTCTCACTCTCTCTCCATATATATCTATCTCTTCCTCCCTCCCTCTTCCTCTCCTCTCTCTCTTCCTCTTCTCTCCCTCTCTCTCCTTCTCTCTCCCTCTTCCCTCCTGCTCTCCTCTCCCTCTCTCTCCATCTCTCCCTTGTCACCCCCTCTCTCTATCCACCTTTCTCTCTTTACTTTTTTCTTTTTCCCTTCCTCTCTCTCCCTTTATCACCCACCTCCCTCTACCTCTCTCCCCCATTGCTCTCTCTCACTCTCTCTCTCTCTCTCCAAGTCTGTTACTATTTCCCTCCCTATCTCCTTCTCCCCCTCTTCATATTTTTGTCTCCCTATTTCTCTCTTTCCTTTCTCTATGTCCTCTCCTTCTCTATCTCTTCCCTCCTCCTCTCCTCTCTCACTCACTCTCTCTCAATCTCTCCCCTGTCACTCCCCCTCTCTCTCCACACCTCAATCTATCTATGTCTTTTTTGTTCTCTCTATCTCTCTCCCCCTCCAACTCCATCTCTCTCCCTCCCTCTCTCCTTCTCTCTCTTAAGTCCCATCTCTCTTCCTTCCGCTCTCTCCCTTTCTCTCCCACCTCACTTTGTCTCCCCCCCATCACTCTCTCTCTCTCTCTCACTCTCTTTCTCTCTCTCTTTACCTTCTAAATATATCACTATCTCCATCCATTTCTCCTTCTTTCTCTTCCCCTCCCCACCTTCATCTCTATGTGTTGTGGGGGAAAGTATCCAACTCGGAATGACCCTAACCCACTCTAAGGGTGACAGTTCCTTAGCAACAGCTGAAAGCAAAGCTATCTAAAGTTTCTTCTTTATGACATGCAAGAGATAAAAGGAAGAGATCCACTTACCGATGTCTTGCGCAAATGGTCGATCCAATCTCCTTTGATTGCCGCTTGCTCCCAGCTCCAAGTCTTTTCACGGGCCCAGCTACACGAGATCCTGCAAACAAGACAAAGAAAGGAGACTACAAGAAGCATGCATGCATAACTGATTCAAGGATTAGCATAAATCAAATACGCAAGTAAGACAATACATCATTGAAACACATGCGAATAGAAGAACCTCAAATGCTTTATTAATATATGGAAGTAAGGTTCAGGCGGTGATACAACCATGAGAGGTCCAATCCAGCATCACCTTCCCGACGGAGAGAAATCTCTTCTTCACCTCCCTCAAGCAATCACCCAATGCTCACAACTGTAAACGAACAGCAATTCTTTGCACTAAATTCCGCCCTTCAGATCCCATGGGATGAGATCCTTATATAGAGTTTTGGAGTGAAGATAAGTCAGCTTGATGTGTGACTTGTTGTCCTCTTCAACTCCAGTTGTTCTTCAGTTCTTCACTCGGAGTTTCTGTCTTCCACTTGGAGTTTTAGAAGCTCTTAACTCATCATTAGGCGAATCTTATCATCAAGTGTCTTTTTAGAAGCTTCCTGGGCACTGGCACTTTGAGAAAAAGATTCCTCCACATGTCCAAGTACGCCCAACGCAGGTAGCCTTTGTTCTACTTGCTATGCAACGCAGGTAGCCTTTGTTGTACCTGCTATGCAGCGCAGATGCCTAGTGGAGCAGCTGCAATGATCCAAAACTGACCTGTTTTTGAGTGTTTTTCAGTGGAGAACTGATTTGCAGTGCTGTGGTTTGCTGACCTTGTTCCTCTAAGGGTAAGAACAACTTGTTTAGGGACTTTGGATCCCTTAGATTACTGACATTTCATGCTCTATGCTGTAAGGCACAAAAATGTCTATAACAGTTGCCCCCTAAAGTATGAGGTCGTTTATCGGGTGAAATGCTTTATTAGGAGGATCCGAAGTTCATTCAATCGCCGGGAGGTGACCTGTAACAAAATACAATACAATACATTATCTTTTCATACTTTCTTTTCATGATCTAGCTGATGCGGGCATTTCCCATGCTCAGCTTTATAAATACATTTGCTGTACATAAACAGACGATCGTCTGATAGTAGACTGATAATTCTCTGCTTTTAATTATCATCCTTTTAGTAGGATGATCATCTGCTGCACATGTCTATGTTTTTATCTCCTGAATATATATCGCAGCCCGGATGGATGAAACTAGATCCGGGGTCTTCAAACTTCCGATCTTCACACTAAGTACAAGTCGATCCATGTGAGAATTTCTTGGAGTCGAACATGGAAAGACATCGCTTGATTACCAGTCAATAATGTAAACTGTTAACAAGCGCGAGAGGAATCACCGATAATGATCATGACCCTCAAGGTACTGCAGCACAATTCACGTGGCGTGAATATAGGATCTGACGTCGAACACCACGCAAAGTCTCCCGGTCGAAGGTCATTAATGTATACCTATCGCCGGAAGTGAGAAACTTGCCATTGAGGCATGCAAGCTTCAAAGTACTGAGGGGGTGTTCCTAGATCAACTTCTTGGATAGTGAGCTGATGTCGACAAGAAGCGATCCGTCAAAGGAGGGCCTTAATGAATCCCACATCAGTGACACGGAACGGAACTAGTGATGATGGTGAAAACGATCTGTGAAATATGATCCAGGGTGGCGGTCATGGAAGGATGAAAGATGATGTATGGTAGTGGATGGGACCCGGTTGACACTTTCTGAATGACATCTCTTGAACATATCTCGACACTGATGTGATGGATCGGTAGCATTACCCCATTTGGATGGTACGGCGAGACCATGGTGAAGGGACCGGTGAATGATAATAACCCAACCCGATATTTACGGAGGCAAAAGTGTCATGTTCAAGAGCGACTTGCTACCATTAAGCTTTGAGGTTCTTCCCAATTTTTCCCCAGTCATTTCTGACCAGTACCTCTTTATTTTTGTCAAGCTTGAGGAGGATAACATATGCTTGTTCTATAACCTGCCCTTCGGGCAAGCCCATCGCTATGTTTTAACGAGCCTAACGATGGGGAAACTCGTTCTCGTCTAAAGACAAGTTTGTCGCTATCTAATATTTTTAACGAGCCCAGCGACAAAGACAACTCGGTCCTTTTCATTTTAGAGAGTCTGAAAAGGGTACATAAAGTGGACTCCAGGGGTCCTTTTTCGTCATCTAATCCCTTAAGTCCGAAAAAGTATAAAACAATACAGAAGGGATGAATGTTCGATATCTTTATCGAGCCGAACTAGACAAGCGCTCGATCTTTTTGTGTAATAATCCCTCAGGTCCAAAAAGATTAAAATCTAGAGGAGGGATAGCTCTTCCCGTTCTTTTAACGAGCTGGAAGGCCAAAACTCGGCAAACTTTTCATATTTTACGAGTCATTTGAAAAGAGCTCAAAGAAGACTCGTGTTCTGAGGAACGAGTGATAAACAGGGATAGCAGCAGATTCCAGGTACAGGTTGGAATTTTCCAATCACGGCAGTGTTACAAGGATGGCTAAGTGGGATCACTCTTCGCAGCTGTTCCTCAAAACAGGTAAACAATCAAGTGGATGTGAATGATCGGCCAACTGCAGAGTGGAGGTGATGGTGCACAAACACGACCAAGGCTTTTATGGCTGATGATTTTAAGGTCTCAAATGGTTATTTACCGGTTCATTTTTCTTAATGAGCTTGAACTCTGGGGGAAGCTTGCTCACATGCTTAATATTTATTTTTTAACGAGCATGAATTTCCGCATTAAAACTGCTCGGATCTTGCGTTTATTTTTTAACGAGCATGAACTTTGCCAAAACTGCTCGTTTTTACCAGTCATATAGTAGGAAGGTCTCGTGTGAGATAGCTATTTTTTTTTTTTATGGAGCTTTATCTCACGAAGCTATGCTCCATATCCTCTCTTTGTGCAAGCTGGGTCCTGACTTATCTATGGGTTAGCGGGGTTAGTCCTACCTAAAACTAAAAGCCGCCCGTGCTTGCATTCCAAGAGGTTTGCATGCCCCCAGGTGTAAGTCTAATTTCAAGGTTTCCCCTACTTTTCCGTCAAAACATTTGTTTTTAACGGGTGAGGCTTACCTCTTTCAGGTTATCCAAAGATTGTTCCGTTAACTTTCTAACAGGACTTTCCTTGGCGGTGTCTACCGAAGTAGACAAAGGTGAGTGACCATTTGTATCAAACACATAACTTTGACAAAAGAATCTTTTTCCAGAACAACCCCACTTCCATCAACACCTTCTTCTTCACTGGGCCTTGGCATTTTGCCGGCTCTTCCTTTCGAAGAAGAAGAAGAAGGAGGGGACGGGGTACGGATTAGTCATATTCTCCCCGGAAATTCTACTTTACACCCAAGGTTTTTTCTGCCTCCAGAGTAGACCAGGATGCATGCCCCCTGGGCTCCTGCGTTCCTTTCCCGAATCACTCGCATTCATCAGGAAGAAGAACCGGGGGAAGAGACCTTTCTTGATCGAAAAGACCATTGAGGATAGGTATGTGACTATTCGCGATGCGTGATCCCGGAAATGAAAGTTGGTCTACGAGCTTGACCATTCTTCCTTCGTATGGAAAACACATTATTCGAAAGAGTGAGGAGACTATTGCTTCCATGCAATATATGTAGTCTCGTCCAAGGAGTAGGTTATAATCCAAGGGTCCTTGGACAACCATCAAATTCATCTTGACAGCCTTCCCTTTCAAGGTGATAGGCACATTAGGTAGAATCCCTAATGGTCGACTGGTTCCCCTGTCAAAACCCGAGAGACGCCTTGTCTCGGGCAAAAGCGCCGGGCAACCCAGTGCTTTCCAAGCAATAGAGGACGGGATACTCACAGATGCCCCTTCATCAATGATAGTTCCAGCCATCACCATTTTGTATATTTGGACTATAATTCTAAATGGTATACTGGCTGGTAACCGGGGTCTGCCTAGTTGGTTCCAATCAAAGGACGCAACTAGGTTGCTTGGTGGTGGGACCGAATATACGGCCGGATATGATCCTGACGATGCTCCTTCCTGCGATAAAGGAGTGGGCGCTTTGCCCAGATGCTCATCAGAATCGGAGTTGACGAAAAGAATATGGACGGTGTCATCCTTATTCTCTTCGGCGGGGGTGTCAACTGAAGATGAATCCTCAGTGACTGTGGTGTTTGAAGATGAAACTTCTGAAGGGAGAACCGGGTCAACTGCCGTTTCGACCTTTGGACTTTCGTCCGGTCCGGATTCAGTAGGTTCACTTTCAGTGACTGACACTTCAGCTGGCCCTCTGAGCAAGACAGCTGTATTTTCGACCAACGAAGGACCTGGCGCGAGTTTTTGATATCCAGGAGGAAGTAGTATCGGTGCCACCGGTTGATCTTCCAAAACTCTCTTTGCCTCGTCTAAAAAGGGACAACGGCGAAGGGTGTGATCGCCTTCACACAGTTCGCAGGGGAATCTCATCCCTCTTCGTCGTCTGCGACCTTCACTTTCGTTGGTCGACGGTAAGCATTCAACCTGGTTGTCAGAGGTTGACGCTTCCGAATCGTGCAAACGAGGGGACCAGTCCCTTAGTATCCGGGGAATACTGGGACAATCACTGTGGAAGTGGTCTCCTCTACATATGACACATGGCGATTTGGGCCCGGTCCGTGCTGTGTGTGGGTTTTCGTTAGATGCCTTTTGCTTGCCCCCAGGCGCCTTTGGCTCCTTTTGCTTCTTTTCTTTCTTCTTCTTTTCCTTCTTCTTTTCTATGGGAGCTCCGCTTTTGGCGGCTTGACCTTTCGAAGAAGAAGGATCGGAGGAAGGCTCATAAGAAGTGGAAGGCTGGAGGGTAGCTCTAGACTGGTCTAACTGTTGACTCGACTGTTCAGGAACCGTGGTGGTCTGAACTACAGCGGTTGAGAATAGCCAAACTGGCAGGCCAATTGTCAGTCCTGGAAGCGACAATGTGGCCATGTGGGGCGCACCAACTTCTCCCCAAGAGGAGAAAGGGCTAGGGGTCCCATGCTGTGGAATCCCTTGATTGGTGTGTTCCATGTTCTCAACCTTAAGATCAACGTAGGAATTAGGGGTGATTATGTTCTGTTTAAGATGAATTTTATATGACGACGCTTTTAGACACAACTTGCTTTTTCACTTTTTAAGAGTCGAGAAAAAGCTAAAGATGACTCTAGTCTCCTTCGATGTATTAACGAGCCCGAAGTGACAAATGCTCGGATGGACTTTTTCAGTTATAGAGTTTGAAAAAGGCCAAAAGAAACTACTCTGGAGTTCTAGGCAAGGGTGTGCCAAACCTTTCGCGAAACCACAGAATACGTTTTACGGTACGAGTGGTCGATCTTCGTGAATGTTGTGTTCACTGCATCGCGATCAGTAGGGCGGCCGACACGGCTTCCTATGGATAAAGGCTTTGTTCCTATAGGGGTCCCCCAATATACGCGACGGTACGCGGGGGCACAAGTCCGTATTAGTGCTATCGTCCCTCAGGAGGAATCACCCACCTTCGTAGAGATCAACAGTCACTATGTTTAACGACGCCGGTTCACGTCTCTACCTAGACCTCTACTGTGTTTCGTTATGTTTCAAAGCGTTGTTAGATAAATTCAGTTCTTTTTAGGTTGATCTTGCTTAGCAGTTTGCCTTTATGGATCACCACGTGATGTATGAGACAACTCCTAAATGCAGTCTAAGAATGATAAGCAAGCTTTTTCAATTCTTTCAACTTATGAAAACCTTAACTACTGAAGGAAAAGAAAGACATCATCTTTTCAAACAGATCATAGAGCACACACTGATGCACTTTTCCTAAATCGACATGCAAACTGTCAAAATGCACATGTACAATGCAAGTATTTCTTTTCTTTTTCCTTAATGTTGATGTATTACAAAAAGAAAGCTGTTGTATAATTTCGAATTCAATTTCAAGCGAAAGAAAACAAGTTTTTGTCCAATAATCAAAAGAACACCTTAAGATTCACTCGTTTCAACACAAGAAATACTGAAATTCGAACCATATAACGAAAGTAAATGCTCAAGCAGCTATGAACAGCAATAAACTAGCTCTTAGAATCACAACGACACTTTCTCACAGGTCTAGATTCAAGAGGTCATAGCAAGACTAGTTCACTTTCGCTATGGGAAACTGTGAATGACAGCAAGAAATACAATAAGAACAATCACGGTTTCTTCATACAACTGAGGCGGAATGAAGGCAAAGAGAAGTGGTTTCAGCTGGGTATACAGGTTGACAACTGGCTGCAAAAACAATACTGAAAACTGGGCAACAGACAGTGGAGAATCCAAGTTGCACAAGGCAAAACTGGATCAGCGCAGGTGCTGCACTGTGGATCTGAGATGCAGCGCAGGTAGCCCCTTCGGGACCTGCGTTGCAGTGCAGGTAGCCTTTGTGGCAGCTGCACTGATGAGACAAGTCACGTCTCTCTCAGATTCCGGGTCACAGTTTGCTAAAAAATGAGCGGTTTTTGGCCAAATCAGAGGCTGTCAGTCAAGTATAGACTAGAGGATGATTAAAGGAAGATGAACACTATCACAAAGAGCTAAAAAGAGTCCTTGTGGATCAGCTCTTCAAATCATAAACATGCCCAGCACTGGGCTAGAGTAGCTGCCCTCTACTTTGCATTCGAAGGACTCGAATGCAGTTCGATTCGGTACTCTCTTTGTTCAAGAAATGAATAGCAAGAAACACAAGCTACCAACAAGACACGATCCCCAGCGGAGTCGCCAGTCTGTTGTGGGGGAAAGTATCCAACTCAGAATGACCCTAACCCACTCTAAGGGTGACAGTTCCTTAGCAACAGCTGAAAGCAAAGCTATCTAAAGTTTCTTCTTTATGACATGCAAGAGATGAAAGGAAGAGATCCACTTACCGATGTCTTGCGCAAATGGTCGATCCAATCTCCTTTGATTGCCGCTTGCTCCCAGCTCCAAGTCTTTTCACGGGCCCAGCTACACGAGATCCTGCAAACAAGACAAAGAAAGGAGACTACAAGAAGCATGCATGCATAACTGATTCAAGGATTAGCATAAATCAAATATGCAAGTAAGACAATACATCATTGAAACACATGCGAATAGAAGAACCTCAAATGCTTTATTAATATATGGAAGTAAGGTTCAGGCGGTGATACAACCATGAGAGGTCCAATCCAGCATCACCTTCCCGATGGAGAGAAATCTCTTCTTCACCTCCCTCAAGCAATCACCCAATGCTCACAACTGTAAACCAACAGCAATTCTTTGCACTAAATTCCGCCCTTCATATCCCATGGGATGAGATCCTTATATAGAGTTTTGGAGTGAAGATAAGTCAGCTTGATGTGTGACTTGTTGTCCTCTTCAACTCCAGTTGTTCTTCAGTTCTTCACTCAGAGTTTATGTCTTCCACTTGGAGTTTTAGAAGCTCTTAACTCATCATTAGGCGAATCTTATCATCAAGTGTCTTTTTAGAAGCTTCCTGGGCACTGGCACTTTGAGAAAAAGATTCCTCCACATGTCCAAGTACGCCCAACGCAGGTAGCCTTTGTTCTACTTGCTATGCAACGCAGGTAGCCTTTGTTGTATCTGCTATGCAGCGCAGATGCCTAGTGGAGCAGCTGCAATGATCCAAAACTGACCTGTTTTTGAGTGTTTTTCAGTGGAGAACTGATTTGCAGTGCTGTGGTTTGCTGACCTTGTTCCTCTAAGGGTAAGAACAACTTGTTTAGGGACTTTGGATCCCTTAGATTATTGACATTTCATGCTCTATGCTGTAAGGCACAAAAATGTCTATAACACTATGTCTCCCTCTCTTTATTCCCCTTATCCCCCTATTTCTCTCCTCTCCTTCTCTATGTCTTCTCTCCTTTCCTCTCTCCTTCATTATCTCTCCCTTGTCACTGCCTCTTTCTCTACCTCTATATATCATGTATTTGTTCTTCCCTCCCTTTCTGCCCCCCTCCAACTCCATCTTTCTCTCCCTCCCTCTCTCCTTCTCTCCCTCCCTCCTCTCTCTCTCTCCATCTTTGTCACTATCTCCCTCCCTTTCTCCTTATCTCTCCCCACTCCCTCTCTCTCTTTCTCCATCTCTCTCCCCCCTCCATCCATGCGATCGATAATTGACACTATGTAATCAATCATATATGTAAATTCTGTTATATTTTGCATCTTAATTTTTTATTGTGAAATGAATTATTATTTTTGGGCATGTGGTATTGATAAGTCGTGGTATTAATAAGCCATCGTGTTGTAGTAGCCCATGGAATTGGAAGAAACCTTGTTTACAAGTTAATAATATCTATGGTAAAGTGGACGTGAATATCCATGGTTAAAATCTTGTTATGTTGTAAGTTTAAGTGTTAATTTTTTATGTGATTATTAATTAAATTTAAATATGTTTATGAAATCATTATTCCATAACTATTAGTTTAGAATTCACTAATGAAAGTTATAATGTTTAACTTTGAAAAATAAATATTTATTTTTCAATATTATTAAGAAAACTAATTTTCAAACATTTAGTTGGATCATAACTTGAAAGTTTTTTTGGTAGCCTTCACTGAAAATAATGTCACATGGATAAATGCCTCACATATTTTATGTTATAATTTATGGATATGGTTGCTCTATTCATGCATTTTTTTTTAGATATTTGTTGAGTGGATTTTTTATTCTTAAAATTTGCAATAAAACCATAATTTAAGAAATTCTTTGCATAAAAATTGGATAGGAATAAGATGTAAATAAATATACTTACTAAGAGTTACTTCCCACCATTATTTATGTTTTTCTCAACACTTATGTATGCGTAAAATTGTAAATGTGTAGACTCACACCCACCAAAATTTATGCAAGTTTGGCTGGTTGGGAAAACAATTTACTTATCCATTTCACATCTCAATTTTATTGCCAAAGAAAGACTATATGATAATTTTTCTATCAACCACTATTAAATTAGCATTCACCAATATAAGATGATTATTTATGCATTTTTTCCGAGAGCATAATTTCTTACTTGAGTTGCAGGAAGTAAGCTTCCTTGTAGAATAAAATTACAATATAAAAATTTATTGCTTTTAACGTTTTATTATTGATTGAGGCAATATTTAAATGTTTACACTCATTTATTGATGGTACAAAATCTTCCTCATATTAAGATCTATATTACTTTTAACTTTTTATTATTTTTTATTTTAACTGTCATGTACGAGTATCAACTCCATATTTTTCCAAGACAAGAGGGATCACAAAATTCTCTACGAGCCGAAGAATTTCTCCCTTGGGTAAATTGTGTAAATTAAAATTTTTTAGTTCGAAAATTGGTCATGTGTCTCTTTGTAATTATGCTGAGGTGTTAGGTTGTTTTAGAGACTGACCAAGTAGGACTTTGTTAATTTTGGTAGTTTTAAGTTTTAGATAGATGTCCCATTTTAATGTTTCTATTGAGTATTTTCGAGCCAGTATTTGTATATATAAGCATGAGAGCAAATATGTAGGCAAGGTTTCACGGGAATGAGGGGATTAATGAATTTAGAGAGGAAGAATCTCCCACGTGCATTTCGAGAAAGAATCTAGAAGGAGTTTCGTAAGTCTTTATGTATATATTTTATGGTTAATGAATTAACACGAGTTTTGAATCTCTTTGTGTATCTGTACATGATTTCTCTGCACAGGCTCTTGTATATTCAATTTTATTAATTTGGAACTTAGTGGAAGGACCACCAAATCGTTTGGATGTTATTTATTGTTGACGAGGTTTCAAATGAAGTGGTTTTGTGTGTGTTTATGTATTGTCATTCAATCCTTGGGCAAAAAAGGAAATCAATACTTTGCGAAAATCATAGTTCCCATACGCTGAATGGTAACTCTTTGAAGGTGAACAAAGTTTCAGTAATAATACTTTACCATTCCAAAGTGTATGTTTTGTTGACACTAATCGAGGTTTAATGGACACGCAATTATTATTAGAAGAATGGGCATAGGTTATGAGCGATGTTTTGTTGTGATGGTTACTCGATGCATTTGTAATTGAAGCAAATAGGGTCGCACAATACTCTTAAAAGAGCGGCGTTGTTAGTCAAGTTGTGAATAGAGCAGTGGATTTCGGTAAGGCCAGATGTGGTAGGACGTGGTTTTCATTATATCCTGAGAAGAGAAATCTTAGAAACTGGTTTGAGAATAACCTGTTGGAAGGCATGTAGTTTGGAGATTCGACGTAAGGTGCAATAAGTTGGGATCTCGCCCATGGCGTTGAGTTTCTTCACACAACATATCACTTACCCCCAACCCATTGTGCCCATGCCTAACCGAATCGAGACAACTCGATCCAACTTCTGTTGGTTTTGGTCGGGACTAAAGAACTGTCGGCATAATGAGGTTTGGCGGAGTCGGGAGTGCATGAAAGAAGCCACACGGAGGAAATAGCCCAACCTCCGACTTCAAGTTGGGGCCAACCTCAAATTGATTCTAGTGGGATCTCAAGCTGGGGCCAACCTCAAATTGATTCTAGTGGCACCTCAAATATGCCAGCAGGATTGATCCTTTTGTGGATCTATCCAGGACCGTTTCCATGTACGTAGCAGTCATCGATTCTTTGGAATCTAGATCGTGAGATGACTATTAATTCATTTGAACCAAAGGGTGTTTCACCATCAAAGTAAGAAGAAATATTCCAGGAACGAAAGGGTGTTTCAAATTGATTCTAGTGGCATCTCAAATATGCCAGCAGGATTGATCCTTTTGTGGATCTATCCAGGACCGTTTCCATGTACGGAGTAGTCACCGATTCTTGGAATCTGGATAGTGAGATGACTATTAATTCATTTGAACCGAAGGGTGTTTCACCATCAAAGTAAGAAGAAATATTCAAGGAACGAAAGGGTGTTTCACCATCAAAGTAAGAAGAAATATTCAAGGACAAGAAGCAGTCACCGATCCTTGGAATCTGATCGTGAGATGACTATTAATTCATTTGCACGAAAGGGTGTTTCACCATCAAAGTAAGAAGAAATATTCAAGGACAAGAAGCAGTCACCGATCCTTGGAATCTGATCGTGAGATGACTATTAATTCATTTGCACGAAAGGGTGTTTCACCATCAAAGTAAGAAGAAATATTCAAGAACAAGAAGGTTGAGAAAAAAAGATTTTACTGATTGCAAAGGGTTTCAAGTGATAAAATTTGTGGGTTAAAAATTCCTAGGCAGTTCGAAGGGGATTACTATCAAGTGGTATCAAATTTGAAGCTTTTTTTTAGCATGGAGAGGGAGATGAGAGACCATGAACAAATATTTCCAAAGATAGAGGAAGGAAGAAATCTCATGGAGATTTGGAGCGGAACCGATAGGTAATAAAATGAATTTTATGATTTATAAATAGATCATTAACTCATTTTATAAAATAAACAGGAATGAATTGGCCAAGACAGTGAAAATGCCCATGGTAGATAATGCATGGGTATTTGCATTTAAAGGAGATAGAGAAATGCATAGAATTGAAGAGGAGTTGTCATAAAAGATTTGGGAGCAGAGTACATCAAGGCAGAGGAGAAGACTCTTGTGGTAAGGAGGTAAATATGGTCTTTCAAATTTTGGTTGATAGGGAAATCGGTAGCAACATTACTATGATAATATTTGAGGAGAGAACTATTAGTGTTCTCAAGGAATATGGAAGAAAGGAACCTAAGATAACAAGACTGTAGTAGAAAATTAGAACCCTATTGCAGTTGAAGAGTGAAGAGGACAAGATATCCTCAAGAGGAGAGAACATGTTAAGTTCTTAGGTGGTGAGTAGAAGGTGCAATAGCCAAAGTGGAGCAAGGAATGCTCAAGGGGTTCGAGTAGAGTGAACTAGAAAAATGCCAATATCCAAGTGGAGGTGAGGTGTTTAGGTAACAAGGTGGAGCTTGTTACATGGTTAGCTTGCAACTTACGATGAACATGGAGGAGTGTGTGCAGAGAAGGAAGAAGGTGACCATTGTTGGTCATGATGAAGGGTTGAGTAAAATCCATAGAAGAGGGGAAAAGGATGCCAATGGTGATGACATGAGGAGGTTGAATGATGAAGAGTTTGAAAATAACATGACTGACTTGAAGGAACAACTTAATCTGCTAATATAACTGCATTAGAAGAGGGAAGCAGAAAATAGATGAAACCTGAGGAGGAGGTTCAAGTTATTTGTTAAACATAAGGAATCTAAGAGGAAATCCCCAAAATCCAAAGAGTTATGGAAGAAAAGGATGTGGCCTTTGATAAAATCCCAGATGGAAGAAGAAAATCTCATAGTAGCGGATCCCAAGCAAGGAGATCACTCCTTGAAGATAAGGAAAGGAGATTGGTAGAAAGTCTCATGGACTTTGGGAGAAGACCAAACCAACAAGAGATGCAATGAGCACCAATAGAGGCTCAAGAGTCTAATATTTTTAAAATTGGCCAATTTTAAAAATGTGTATACCATAGGTAAGACAAAGAAGGGCAACTATGCGAAGATATGATGGATAGAGAAGAAGAAGTAGAGACACATCCTAATAGTCTCATGGACTATATGGAAAGTCGAGAACATCAAAAGGAATTGCAATCTAATGATGGAAATCAACACATGAAGATGGCAAAGGAATTGATGGAAAAAGCACTAGTTGAGGCTACAATGCCTTTTATTTTTAAGATTGCTGAATTTTATGTGAGTGCAAATCTTGCAAGGGAGGAGATTGCACAAATGGTCGAAAGGGAGGATGAGAGTACTAAGTTGTTTCAAGGAGGAAAAATTAATATAGAAAATGGCGGACAATCCTCAAGGTAGGATGATGCAACTTCTTAGAGGTAGATATAGGGAGAAACAAAGTTGTTCTTTCAAGAAAAAAAAGGGAGAAATGACCTACAAGCAATTGCCAAGAGCAACCATGGTACTTGGAATCCATGGGAAAGAAGAAGGATAGAATTGGCATTCTATTAGAATGAAAGAGAAGAATAAGGCCTACATACTTAGGGAAGGACTGTTAACAGAAAAAGAGGCAAGGAAGCCTCATGCTGATAGTTTATATGTGAATTTTGCAAGTGAAGAACATGGAAAAAATGTTCAAAGGAAGGAAAGTACAGAGATGGTTTCAAGAAAAGATGGAAGAAACTATGAGGTTGTCTTATGTAACAAGCTATTTCGAAGGTGAAGGTCAGCCTTTGGAGGCTATCAAGAGGAGAAAAAACCAGAAGATGAATTATGAAGGCACGTGCAATTAGGAGGATAGAAGACAACATTTTGAAAGGGATTTGAAATTCCTAGAGGATTGGTTGAACAATCCCATAATTGAAGAACATTCTAGGAAGAATGCATTAAAACAAACTGAAGTGCTTAAAGCCTCAAAATTTGTGTAATAAGCAGATTGTTGAAGGCATGGTTGTAGGAGAAGGACAACATATGATGTTAAGAGAAAAAGGGGAGGAAGAGAATGATGAGATTAATGTGTCTTAGGGAAATTGTTTCATTTGCAACCAAGGAGTACAAGACAACGAACAGTACTAGAAAGTTGCTAGCAATTTGAAACACTTTATTTTTTTTACTGCTATGAGGATGCAGAAGAATGGAAGCCATATGCTGGGGTGGAGATTGAGATCCTACAAATGTTGATGAGATTGATTGGGGTTAACAGTCTAGGCCAACAAAGAAAGAACAACATGCACCAACAAGAGTGTAGACTGGAGATTGACATTGAAATAATAATGTTGGGAAGGGAAGTACCTGGGGAATGGTGCAATGATGAGGAAATGGAAATTAGTTTCAATGCCTAGTTGACTATGGAATATTGCAACAACATGGTGAAAGTGAGACAACTACAAAACAAAATTTGGGATCATGGAAGGAAAAGGATAGACAACAACAAGATGATTGGACAAGATTATCTTAGCAAGCAAAGTGAAGCAAAACGAAAAGAAACTTGGGATCCCGGAAGGCTGAAGTTAGGACTGGAGCAGCCACATGATCAAGCTTATGGGTGACTACAAAGTAAGGTATGAGATCTAAGAGAACTGAACGCAACATCAAGCCAACAAGGAAAATTATGTGGGAAAATGAAACACTTTGTTTGGGACCCTAAAGGGTTTTGGATATTGAAGGTAATTGGCCAAGAGGTCAAAATTTTCCTCATGGGGAGTTTGATGCAGGAGCATCAACCCCATATTTTTCCAAGCCAAGAGGGATCATGAAATCCTCTACAGGGAAGGAATTTCCCTCATGGGTAAATTATACAAATTAGAATTTTGTACGTTGTAAATTAGCCATGTGTCTCTTTGTAATTATGCAAAGGTATCAAGTTTTAGTGATTGGGCAAGTGGGCCTTTGTTAATGTAAGAGGGGTAGGATTAGAAATTTGGTAGTTTTAGGCTTTGGACATATGTCCCATTTTAATGTTTCCATCGATATATTTTCCAACCAGTGTTTGTATATGTAAGCATGTGTGCAATAGTGTAGGCAAGGTCACTTGGGAACTAGAAGGTTAATGAATTTGGAGAAGAAGCAACTCCCAAGTGCATTGTAGGCAAGGTCACTTGGGAACTAGAAGGTTAATGAATTTGGAGAAGAAGCAACTCCCAAGTGCATTTTGAAAAACAATTTTGAAGGAGTTCAATAAGTTTATATATAGATATATATTTGAAGGAGTTCAATAAGTTTATATATATATATATATTCTTGTTAATGAATGAACGAGAGTTTTGAATCTTTTTAATGTAGCTGTACGTGATTACCTTGCATAGCCTTTTTGCAGATTCAACTTTATTAATTTAGAACTTAGTGAAAGGACCACCAAAACGTCTGAGCGATGTGTATTATTGACAAGGTTTCAAAGGAAGCAGTTGTGTGTGCGTTTATGTATTGTCATTCAACCCTTGTGCAAAATAGAAGGAAACCTGTAAAGATTGCAAAGTCTTTGAAAATCATAGCTTAAATATGTTGAATGGTAACTTTGTAAACATGAACAGAGTTTCAGTCCTAAGACTTTACCGTTCCAAATGTATGTTTTACTGACTCTAATGGAGGTGTAATGGACACACAATTACTCTCGGAAACCGTTCCAAATGTATGTTTTACTGACTCTAATGGAGGTGTAATGGACACACAATTACTCTCGGAAGAATGTGCATAACTGAGGAGCGACATGATACTGTGATGGTTACTCGGTGTTTGTAATTGAAGGGGAGAGGGTCGCACAATACTCTTAAAAGAGTGACATTATTAATGCCTAAGTTATGAATAGAGTCGTGAATTACCCGTAAGCCTGGAGGTGGTAGGACATTGTTTTCATTATACCCGGAGAAGAGTAATCTTCGCAAATCGTTTGAGAACAAGCATATTGGAAGGCGTGTAGTTTGAACTTTGAAGGTTCAACGTAAGCCTGTGGGCATTGAGTTTCTTCACACAACATATTACCGACACCCGACCCATCGTGGTTAATCCGAATAAAGTCGGGACAATTCGATCCGAATTCTATTGATTTTGGTCAGGACTGAAGAATCGTCGGCACAGTCGGCTTTGGCAGAGTCGAGAGTGGTTGAAATACGCCACATGGAGGAGTAGCCTGACCTTTGACTTCAAGCCGGGGCCGAACTCAAATCGATTCTAGTGGGGACCTCCAAAGGTGTATATATATATATGGTTGGTTTCTTTTATAAAGAAATTTCCGTAAGAAAGTGAAAAGTGGATAGGGAACTGGTTTTATTTTATTTTATTTGGAAATCGTGGGGCGGCTATCGATTCAGTTCAAGAAGGTTGAGAAACAACGATTCACCACTTGCAAAGGGTCTTGAGTGATAAAATTTATGGTTTAAAAGTTTATGGGCAGATTCAGCAGGATTTTGAAGGAGCTTGGTGTCAAATCGACAAATAAATATTAAATGTTTGTGTTTATAAACATTTAGGCTTACACATTTTTTTTACTAGGTTGTGAACATTTAGGTTTAAGCATTTCTCTTATAGTTGGTTGCAGAACGTTTCTAAAAATTATATAAAAATATGAAATTTATATAAATATAGACAATATTATTAATAATCCAAATAAATACATGTTAACTTTGGAGTCGAGTCAAATTTTTTAAAGTTAAATTTTTATTCAAAATTTATATTAAAAAAATATTTGTTTAATAAAATATTTAATCTCTTTTAATGTATTTTAAATTAAAATAAATGGCATATTAAACATTTCATTTAAAATATATGTATTCATACATGGAAATAACACTTATAATAGCAAATAAGTAGGTTTGATTTATTGGTTTTTTGGATATAGTTGAGATATTTTCTCAATAACTGGTTTCATGTTTAGAAAACACTAGATCTAAATCCTTTTATATAAGTGTGATGTACTAATTTTTTGATGAATGAATTAAAATATAGTTTATGCTTTGTGGGTAGATACTTCAAGAGCAAGGGTTGAGAGGGTTCACGTTGGATAAAATTGTCTAATATGATCAATCATCGAGTGTATCTACAGTGAATGACCAACTGCATTTTCCATTTGGAAACTTCTTTCACTACTCTATTTTTTAATCGGTCTCTTTCAATTGACTTCCACTTCTTCTATTTAGCAGCATCATTCAGCTCTCTCTCTTTTCCAAACCTCAAACACTAAATAATCTTCCTTCGTTTGGCACCTATAGCTTGGTCAGAGTTTATCCGTCTGAATTTGTAAGAGTTGGGAGGAATTTGGATGTATCATTTGGTTTGATACAAGTTGATCAGTAGTTTGATAGCTTTTTTTGTTTTCCATTCATTATATATGTGTAAAAACACTATATTTGGTGTCAATTGGACAAGTTGTGAGGTACCAGTTAGATTGGCATGAATCTATTCAACTGGATTGGCGTGGAGATCATGTGGAGTTGTGATCTAAGAGCTCATGACCGGTTCATCAACATACTTAATTGAGTGCTCATTCCAAAGTAACACTTCAATCTGTAGCTTGTGTCTTTCTTGTCATGAGGAGAAGATCTTGAGGAGAAATAGGGTCACTTGGGGACAACTGGTTCGATTGCCATATTTTTGCAAAGCTACCTTATAGATTTCTTATCGTTTTTAGTACTACACGAGGTAACATTTTTCTCTTGGTTTCTTTTAAAATTGAATACTTGGCATTGGAAAAGTTTGATGTACATAATTTTCATACATGGAAAGTCAAAAACCAATTATAAATGATGAATAAAAATTTGTAGGGATTAGTATATGGTACTGGAACAACTCCTACTGATCTCACTCAAAAAAGTGCTTGGGAGAAAATAGAGGACAAAGATAAGTCTATAATTGGGTTAGCTTTATCAGATTGCCAACTTCATCTGATTGATTTGAAGAAATATTTTGCAAAAATATGGGAACATTTGAGTAAAACATTTAAGGAAAAAGTGGTAAATGCAAGGTTCTCATTACAAATTTTTAAACTTAAATTGTTGGAAGAAATATCATTGTCTACTCACATTAATAAACTCAAGTCCATTATGAATCTGTTGTTAGAAATTGGCAGCAAAATAGATGAAGAAGATGCAAAAGCTATATTGTTAAATAGTTTGTCATCAAATTATGATAATGCAATTTTTACATTAAGTCAATTGTCCATCAGAACCTTGGACGAAATCATTGCAACACTCCTAGAAGAAGAGAAGAGTACGAAATCGGGTAATGTAGAGGACAATTCACATACTGAGATGATACTATTCTCTAAGAGTAGAGTCAGTAAAAATAAGAACTCAATGGAATGTTTTTACTGCTGAAGACATGGACATATAATGTTCAATTGGAAAAGTCATGTTAGAGATCTTTTGAATGGAAAACTCAAAGAGTCAACTAACATAGCCATTTTAGAGGATAAATTACATGTTGTATCTAAAGAATCAACATATTTTGACAATGATTATGAATTTACTTCCGAGCCTCCCAAACGTTTCTAAAGATTAATAATTTAATTATGTCATATTCAGCATATGTTGACTATAATTTTGTATATGTATGACTAGGAAATCAAGTTGTATGGTCAAAATTTTAACACATTCCATTCCTAAGCGACTATCCTAGATAACTGTGAGACATAAAAAGTTATGACGGATGGGAGCTTGTCCATAGGATGGTTTGTTACTTAGACACTTTTTCTGATATTTACAATGAAGCTATGTAATTTGGAAAAATAAAGTCAGTTAATATTGTTGATGAGGCAAGCTCGTCAATGATGGTCAAAGACAATTGTGCCTTAAATGAGTCGAGTGGGAAGCTCGAAGATAATGGTGGAAAAATATTGACGTCCGTGAGACTTCATAGTGGGTAGAAGTGTCAGTGAAGGCCATATGAGACTGATGTCATCTATATGTAAAATATAATTCATGTAATAACACTTGCAATAGCAAATAAATAGTTTTGATTTGTTGGTTTGTTGGAATTAGTTGAGATATTTTGTCAACAACTCGTTTCATGTTAAGAAAAAATTGGATTTAAATCCTCTTATATGTGTGATGTAATAAGTTTTAAATGAACGAATAAAAATATAGTTTATACTATGTGGGTAAATACTCCTAAATGACAGGAGATTGGAAATAACAATAAGAACACGTCATCAATATGTATAACACTGTACTTAAAATACTTGCAATAAGTGTGGATAAAAACCATAAAGACGTCACCCTATGTTAGGGGATAGCATACACATGAAGTCTCATTGACGTACTGTAACCATTGATATAGATTAATAAAATTCTAACAAGAAATTACTATCATAAAATGGAGAAAAAACCTAACCCTTTCTCTCGCTGCAACATCCTCCATCTTAGTTGTATGTAGATTTTCAACATCAGGTACCTTCATCTTATTGTTTCTCATACTCTTCTTACACTTATTAACAAACTTATCAATCTGCCATTGTGTTTCTTCATAAAAACTATCTATATCAACCTCAATATAGTCCTCCTATTAACATCGGAGTAGATTTATTTTCTTGATAATCTAGACTATGTTCTCTATCTTCTCAATGGGAAAGCATTGTAGGCTTGCACTCAATTTCTGCTTCTCCTCACAAGTCATCTCCCACTAGTGAGGGTCTTTTGCCTTGGTCCTTTTTGGAAATAGGCTCGCAAAGTCAGATTAGCCTTTGAATTTGCATTGGGAGGAGGTCGTGGCGACAAACATAGAAGGGGCTATGTATTCTTCAAATTCTTATTTGGGGTTCACCAAAGGGTTATTTCTTAACATTTTGGTTTTCCCTGGGCAGTAACCTGTCTAACTAGGGCAATGTCCTCTTCTCCTCTTCATACAATTTCCTCTTATTTTCTTCATTCCCCCTTCTTATTATTTGGTGGTGGTAGTGAAATATTATAGCTTTAAATTAAGATGATACTGATTGACCTTCAGTTTTTTTTTTTCTTTAGAGGCTCCACCATCTTCATTGCTATCATTGGCTAAGATTTAAATCTAGTGTTGATGATCGTCAACTATTGATAGCCAACCTTGAGGTAACTTCTTAAGTGTCATCGTTACACATATGGTTCCCATAATAGAGAGGTGTTTAGCTATTGTAGGTAATACCTACGGCCCCTTAGGTTTTGTTGTCTTCCATAGAAATAGTAATTAGCACACGCTCCATTGTTTTCAATTCATTGCAAAAACATTGCACACGCGACTGCTTAATGGTGAAATCAAATGAATATTGGTAGATATCATTAACTACATTGGAGAGTTGGAGCGTGGGAAAGCCAGAGCAATGGAATGTGCTAGAACCAAAGCACGAGTGGGCTACCTACTGGAAAATCTTAGTGAAACAATGACTATATTCTTTTAGAAAGAAAAAAACGCTATCTTTGTATTAAAATTATAAGGATAGTACATATTCCAAAATACATTCATAATATCAACCTGTCTTACCTCTTCTATCTCCTATGTCAATTCAAAAATCTATGACTCTATGTCAATTCAAAAATCTATGACTCTATGGCATGTTGAGCTTTATGTAACTTTCTAATCAAACTGCGGCTTAATGCCATTACATTCTTTGCATTGTAGACTTCTACGTCTATATTTGTACAAAACTTCAATGTCTAGGTATATCAAAAGTATAGACTTTAATGTCTATTAAAAAAAAAAAAAAAAACGTCTTCATTTTCAATTCTATATATAATTATCTTATCTCCTAAGAGTAGTTAATGTTGCTGGCATTTATCATAATACCCTGCTCGAAGACCGAGGAAAAAGATTACTTATCTCCTTTGAAATACCTCTTTTAGATAAGAGGTCGGTTGTCCAGTTCTGATCTATGTAGATGTGTTGGAAACAATAACTATATATGAAGTATTATTGATGTTTCTGAAAGAAAATAAACTGTCAATTTTTTTTGTATGTTTCAAAACACATCATGAAAAATGACAATGTAAAATCATTAAACGTATTTGATGGGAAATTTGGCCATCAAATTCCAACCCTATTCACACAACATATCATTGGACTCCGACGAGAATTTAAATTTAGAATAGTGATGAGTCACGACCGAAGACGCAATTTCCTAGATATTTTTTTTCAGACAAGTGGAATCTTCTATGTTACTAGGTTCATTTAGTTAGTTATAATAATCTGGTCTCACATCTATTAATAAAATAAATTAGGTCATTTACCATATTCTCCTCTGACAACTATTAATAAAAATGATTAGGCTATTTACTTTCTGGTAAAGCCACGAAAGCCCATGGAGACTTTGCACGGTCACTCAAGTGGAAGAATTAAAATGCATCCTGAGGTTGCTTCCCATCTGGCTGTGCACAATCATTTATTCAGTGTTGTTCACCCAAATGACATCTTTGTTTGTGGAGCACAGTGCTGTAATGAACACCTCCTTAGGTAGCTTCAATGTCCCAGCTAATGCAATGTCCATGTTTGATATTTTCAGTGTTGTAGTGTGGATAACTTTATATAGGTAGTTAGTTCCTTTTGGGTATAACGGCACAAGTAATCCGAAAGGTTTCACTACGCTACAGATGATGGGAGTGGGGTTGACTATGGTTATGCTCATGGTTGCTGCGGCTCCAGTTTCGATTTATGGACTGAAAGAAGTGGACAACAAAATCATACATGATAGTCGAAGCTCCGTCAACATTTTTGGGCAGATTCCTCAGTACGCTTTGATCAGTGCTTCGAAGGTGTTCATGTATGTGGGTCAGTTGGAATTTTTCAATAGTCAGGCCCCTGGTGCACTCTAAATATTTGGAAGTGCCTTGTGCATGACCTCAATTTCATTAATATTTGGAAGTGCCTTGTGCATGACCTCAATTTCATTTGGGAACTATGTTAGTAGTTTACTAGAGAGAGTCCTATTGTATATGATGAAGAAGGAAGATAATCTGGGTTGGATAATTGGAAATATGAACAAGGGGCATATAGATTGCTTCTACTTGTTATCAGCATCCCTTACATCAATTGAATTCATTGCTTATATTGTGTGCTCCAGATCCTATACCAACATTGCAGTTTACAAAGAATCTACTGAGGACGAAGAACTAGCTCACATTAGAAAAGTCTTTTCCTCCTTTGTTGGAAAGGTTTTGCGTATAAGATCTTGCTATTGTAAAGTGGATGTATATGTTAACTAATCTTTTAGGATTATTGTTGTATAATATGTAATTATTTTCATATTCTGTTTTTACAGTTAATAATTTATGGAGACACAAATGTCTCATAGCTAGATTTCACATATATAAATAAGTGATTTTATCATTAATACGATTGTACAATGGTATGTTCTTGAGACTGGCACAAAGGTTAACCTGCCATTGTGAAGGTGAATGAGATTGTAGCGGAAATGGTTGGAGGTTGTTGACTGATGCAGTGAGCGTGAGGCTATGCAGCCATTAACAGAAAGAAGCAACAAGCTGCAGACTTAAAATATGGTATGCGTATCAAATGTTGAATGTAAAAAAATTCAACATTGTCATTGACCATGGGATTTGTCACTGTGATTTATTACATCTAGAATGGTGAATGACAATGAAAACGCAATATTGGTAAAATAAAATTATTTTTCTGGAGGCTATTTAAATACAATGATTTATTAATGTTGACGAATCTTTATTTCTATTGGAAAAATTAAGTTTTTGGAGGCCATGTGAATCTTTATTTATAGCCAGTTTTATGGCTGGGTCAAATATTATTTTTTAAGAAGCCTAATTCCAATGGAAGGGATATATTTTAAAAGGAACTTGAGCTTGGTCATTTTTTCCACTGATTTGAAATAAATTTTAAAATCAATGAGAAAATAATAGTGAAATATTTTATTTTTTATAAGAAAGGAAGCAATTTTGAGATTTGAACCTAGTTCTTTTTTAGCTTATTTTTTAAACCTACCATCACACCACAACAAATACTTATTTAAATAAAAGGATAACAGAATTATATTTTATTTAAAGGGTATTGCACATATTTGAAAACTTAGAAAGGATTTGAAGAATTTGTTTGGCTTCAAAATAAATTATGGCTTCAATAGTCTCCATAGATGGAGTTGTTCTTAATGGAAAGGAAAATTATCAAGAGTGGTTTAGAAAGAGTTGTTCTTACTGGAAAGGAAAAGTACCAAGAGTGGTTTACAAAGATTAAAATTGCCCTTGTTTTTAATGATTTGTGGGAAGTTTGTCAAGGCAAGAAGGATAATGATGGAAAAGAAATTACACCAAAACTGCCTCATAATGAGAAGAAGCGTGCAATTTGGGAGACAAAAGAAAAAAAAGCATATGCATCAATAACTGCATTGGTTACAAAAGAGGTAACCCGATATATCATTTCTTGTGATACTACATTCGAAACATTAAATAAGTTGAACTATATGCTTTATATTCATAGCTCGAAATTATTCAGTTGTTACTAAAGTTGTTCATTTGGGGATGAAAGATAATGATCCATATAAGAGTGCTTCTAAAATAAAAGCAATTTTTCATTAAATAAAAGAAACTTAAATTGAAGGAGATTTACATCTTACATCTTTTATAAAATTCCTTCACCCTATCTATTCACACTATTTTGAATCTCTCCAAGCTAGTGGGTAGTTAAAGCACATTACATTTGATAAACTAGTAAACAAAATAGGTGAGAGAGAAAAGGCCTTTGGGAAGAAAGAGGCTCCACCTAATTAATGTAGAAACTTTATGCCTTGCACAAAAAGATTATAAGTCTCATGCTGAAACTTCTAGAGGTGATAAAAGTAGTAGAGGTTATGGTAGTAGAAATTATAGAGGTAGGGGTGGAAAAAATAATTAGGGAGACAGAAAACAAAATAACTTTATTGAAAAACTAGCTATCAAATGTTTTAAATGTGGTAAAATTGGTCATACTACTACTAATTGTAAAATACTTTGGGAGAAATTTAGTGACAGGAGAGAATAGTTGAAGGATTAGCCACCACAAGATAAGGGAAAATCATCAAAATCTACACATTACATTGTTTCTCACTGTAATCTTAATATAATGATGTCTTCAACACTGCATTTTCTTCATGGTGAGATAGTTGGATTTTGGATTCAAGAGCCACTTGTCATATGACATTTAGGTGGTATTGTTTTGAAACTTTCAGTGATGATATTGATGGTATTATTTACTTTGTTGAAAAGTCTCAAATTAAACCATCTAGCATTAGGTCTATTCATTTGAAGATGCTAAATCTTGTAGATTATTTTCTATAGGATGTACTTTATATTCCACAGTTTCAGTGAACTTTGATGTCTCTTATCCATATTCGGTAGCAGGGGCATTATGTTCATATATTTGATGGCATTATTGAGATAAGAAGAGCATTTGATCATGAAGTTAGTATGACCAGTGTGGAAGAAGGTATGCTTTTAATGTTAAATGGTGCCTCATCTACTAATTCAAGTGAAAGTTCTACTTTTTTGGTGCAACAAAGTGATATTTTGTCTCCCACCTTGTTGTGGCATGCTCAATTTGTTCACATCAATTATGGCAACATCATAATTATGAAAAAGTAAGGTATTAAAGGTCCTCTGACAGTTCCAAGAAATATTATGATTCGAACTTAAACAAGAATGCAACAACTTACAAATATAATCCTAAAGACAGATATGTAGCAGAAAAACACTTCATTTCATTAATAGAAAAGTATTTAACTATGCTTACAAACATAATGGAAATAAGATAGCTTGGGCCATGGTAGCTTATCTCTGAGAAGAGATGTGGTGGCTACATGCCTCTAAACTATGTTACAATGAGGCGCAAGGGCCTATTTATTGTTGGAAATAATGAGAAAACCCTAAACAACCAAAACCCTAACCTCGAGAGATGTAACACCAAGATTTTGTGGGCCCCGTTGGGCCTAGTTAGGTAACCAAGTTCCCGGGGTCATAACTTGGTCATATTATCCCTGTTTTTTATGTACGATACCTTGTTGGAAACGTCTCGCTGAGCACTACAGGTTTCAATGCAAGCCCTTACTAAAGGCCAAAAACCTTTCGTAGACTCCAAAAAAACACTGTTTAGGGGGTTAAAACTGCTCCTAAAGTTCACGACCTAAAAAACTGCGAAAAATAGTAAATACTGAAATAAACATGGAAACTAATGAAACTGACTAGGGGGTCTGGGTGAAATAGGCGGGTGGCCACCAATGTCCACCTGGATCATTCTTGCACCCTTAGGAAGCAATGGTCCCAATTGCATGCAGAGCCCCCATGACGTGAGGAAATTTTTGTTGAACTTGGTCCTTGGTGAACCACTTTCCCTAGTGAAGGAGTTGGCCTGCTTTGACAACTCGATATAACTGTATCCTTTATTGGTGAATGTTCTTGATATGTGTGTCCATGATCTGATCAGTTGTGGCATGGTCCATGTAGTCTGGGTTGAGCTCTGTTAGTGTGAGTTGTTCTGTAATGTCAGATGTGTCCAAAAATTATGAAAAGTATGCCTAAAGGCGATTTACATTGAACACTAGGTGCAGACCATGGAACGGTGGGATGCTGGTCTTGAAGGCATTTTCACCGACGGCCTTGGTGATGGTGTATAGCCCATATTTGAGTGGGAGAAGCTTGCGTTGCGGTCCAATAAGGCGGTCCTTCTGCAAATTTAGCCAAACATTGTCACCCACCTGGAACTTGTGCAATGCTCTATGCTAATCATGGTGCTGCTTGTACTTAGCATTGGCTTTGTCCAATATATCATGGACCTATTGGCGGATGTGTTGAATGTGCTCAATGAAGCTATTAGCCCTTTCAGCTTCGGACTGAATGTGAGTTTAATCTAACTGAGTGGTTGCAAATGGTATGGCCACACCAATGGGGCATAATGGCTGAAATCCCAGCCGTACTTGAAAGCGGTTGTGGCCTGTTGAGCTGTGGAGAGCTCTGTTGTAGTTGTGTTGGATAGAGGTGAGACTTCCATCCCATGTACATGGATGCTTCGAGTTTTACATGTGCAAAATATGTACGATCATCCTGTTGAATATGTATTTGGTGAATCTTTATTTATAGCCAGTTTTAATAAGGCTTGGTCAAATATTTGTTTTGGAAGAAGCCTTATATTTTTTAAGAAGCCTTTTATTAATAGCAGTAGTTTTTCAATAAGGCGTGATCCTTTTTTTGAAAAAAAACTTTTATCATATTTACGACAATGAATGGGAAGTTACAGTGGTAGAAATGTTATTTACTACAATGAATGGAAAGTTACAATCATCGAAATGTGAATTAAGGAAAAAACATTTATCATATTTACGACAGTGAATGCGAACTTACAGCGCGTTGTACTATGTAAAAACCTCCCCATTTATAGAGAGTAATAGTTAATATTTGACATATAAATGGGGACCCTTTTAAATATTTAGCCTTTGAAAATAAATTCTAACTCTACAAATTGCCTTAAAACCTTTAGAATACAACCCATACTTAGAACTTTTATCGCAAATCACATTTCGCAGTTTTCCATGTGACAATTATAAATATCTTAAAGAAAATCTTGAAATGCGATATGCGATAAAGCCCCCGCTATGATTTTCTAATCACAACACTTTAAGAACATGTGATCACACTTCGCAAGTCACAAATCAATAAAGCATGCCATTGTGTCACTCCTTAAAAAATTGTGAAATGCGATATTACGATTTTCACAATTGCATTTTGCGTTATCCCTGAGCAACACTATATTGCAATGTTTTAAAGTCACGATGCGGAAAATAAGGTACGAAGCGTGGGAAGTTACTGAGTTTTAAAGAAATATTAAGTGGTTTGATAAAGTAATTAATGTTTAGTAGCTTGAGGAGAGAAATTGATGTTTTCGAGTTATGGCTAGTTAACACAGAAATCACATTCAAAATCTTCCCACGATTCAAAGTCATTTCAAAGAGCTCTCAGGCTTAATTTCCCTTTATTGTGTGCGTTGATATATCTCTCTTTCATTTTGGGTAAGCTTCAAAAGAGATGTCACTATGAAAGGTAATGCAAAAGTAGAAACAATAGAGCATTTTAGAGTCTGAGGTTTCAGAAATGTCGCCCATATTTGTTGATACAGTTTGCAGTGTCACTGGAGGAGAAATGGCATTGGAAGTCATCTACAATAGACTTGAAGATGAATGGCCTAAAATTACTATCACCAAGGAAACAACAGACTCAGTAAAACCCTCGGGAGTTCAATTTAAGGATGTTGTTTGTCTTTTCTTCACAAAGTAGGAGCAAGAGCCAAGATACTACCATACACAGCTATGGTTAGATGGGTGGTGAAAAATCTCAGTATTGAAGACATACAATTCAAGAACTCAAAGATGGAGCTGATGGGATCATTCAAAGTTGAAGACTTGAAACAAATGTATCATCTTCCTGACCCTCAGGATATATATGACAAATCATTCCTAGCCAAGTTCACAAAGGAGAATGAAGAACCCTTCAAGATGATTCAAGGCTGGAGAGTCCTAGAGAACAAATTCAAATATGATAATATGTGTATGTACCCCATAGCTTTTTTAGAAAATCCCCATAACTCTGCAACTTCTATGTTATGTAGATTATATGGATTTCCTAATAATACCAAGTTCTCTATAGAATGGGTCCCTTTAATTGATTCTTGTGTCAATTCCCATATAATGAATTGGCCACTATCCTATTTGATAACCTAGCTACTGCTATTTCCGAATATCGTCAAAAGAGATCCACCTCTATAGAGAACCTTCCTCCATTTTATTGAGTGCCTATATCATGGATTCCATCTCTTTTGTACTAAGTTTCCAATCATGGGTTGGAAATGGATTCTGCAAGACCCTTGCCCCATCCATATTAGTCACAAACAGATTTGGGAATCCCATTTTATACCTCATTTTTACAATATATTCCATGGTGTTATTCTACCATTACATCAATTGATTTTTGATAAGAGAGCCCCTAGATTTTCTAAAGAAGCCACTACAGACCTTCTCGTAGTAGGAAAGTAATTTGTTGAACAATGGTTTAAATATATCAGAGTTTACAGTAAACCTGCATGTACTCCCTTTGTATGTCTCCGACAAGTTGATAGCTAGAGAAATAGCTCACAAAACTGTTCAGAAGGGCTTAACAAAGACCTTTGAAAGATAGAAAAAAATCATTATGGCCACCCTTTGCCATCCGATGTGGTTCTTTTTCATTGGCAAAATTCAATCATGCAAACAACAAAATACTAAACTTAGGGAGCCTCAGGCTCCATACTCTGCCAAAGAGGCAATTTGACCCAGAAAAAGTAGCACAAAATATTACTACAGCACTAAAGGTCAAGCCCTATGTCCATGAAGCTCATGAAGTCGAAGATATTTTACAATTAGCTGAATCATTCGAATAAGCATTGGATTGTGCGAAGGAAATTTGGAATCTTGATGACTTTGAAAGGTTTCAGGAATTTAGAAATGATAGGCTCGAAACAATCCCATTGCATTTGTTAAGAGTAGATGACAAACCTATGCCCATTGTAACTATTAGCAACAAATGACCAGATTATCGTATAGAATATCAGGTGAATATAGTCCAGGATACAGGGAAGACACAGGAAACAGAGACTACAATGGAATCTAGCAGTAGGTCAGTTGAAAAACAGGTCATAAGTGACCTAACTAAGGATACCGGTCTTGAAGGAAAAAGCAGCGATTTGGGGTGGGAATGGGACCAGTTTAATAAAAAGCTCCAAGATACTCCCAAGACAATAAATGTCCTAGAAACCAAAGAATATCATACTCCACAGAAAACTTAGAAAATTTGAGAGTTGGAGCCAATGAATGAGCAAGGGACAAGTTTGCAGAATACGGAAATCATTCCTACATTTCTGACATCTGAAATTAACCTAAAGGTTATAGAAATACCTCCTTTAGATGTATTCTATAGCCCACTGCATAAGGCTGTAGTAAGAAGATAGAGGAAAAGAAGAAGAGTAGAAACACTTGAAATTTGACTAGGGAATGAACCAATGGATATAGTTTATAGGGATATTCCTTCAAAACCAGCTGAAAATTTAACCACCCTGTCGCAATTCACAGGGGCATATGCTACTACAACCATGGATAAATCCATTGAAGTATCTATTTTGTTAAAGGAATGGGAAGAAAGGGTAGCACAACTTGAGCAACAGCTGAAAATCGAGAAAACAAATGTGAAAGAGAAAGTCACTGAACAAATATCCAAAGGCAGTAGAGTATGGAAGTACTTAGGATAAACCATGAAGCGGACATCTTTTTAAAGAACATGCAAATCCAAGAATTTCAAGAGGCTATAGCGAAATATAAAGATGTCCCTACTGTCAATGAATTCATCAAAAAGGCATTGGAGCTAAACTCCATTCTGCCAAAACAACAAGATCTATTCTGCCAGATAATGTCTCATATCACCCCTTATTTGTTTACCAGTGATCAATTAACAGATAAGGCAATTGATCAGCGAACTGAGTTCAATGAATTAAATACTACGATCTCTGACTACATTGAATGGCAAGAATTTGAAGAAGGAAGAAGCACCACTCTTCCAGAAATATAAGAAACACACAAAGACATATTATTCACACATTGGGATGCGTGGATCAAGCGGGCAGAATTGGCAGTAGCAAGAGAAGTAGGAGTGGCTAAAATATATAATAAAAGTAGTCAATCACACTTTGCACGCCACCAACTTGATAAAAGAAGGTAACCCAAAGTCACTGCCAGATTTGAATGACTTGGATAAAAACTGGAAGGCAAAGGAAAAAATCCAAAGCGAGGCAATCACAAAATTATTAAAGATTGACTGGGAGGCATATTGGCAATACCTTGCCAAACCTCATAGCCAAATTATGATGTTGAATTGTTCACTCAATTCAAAACAAAGGATGTTGCCACCTCTTACAGTTTACATCTTCACAAGATAGGACAGAACACAATTCGGGGCACCTCCGCAAGTGAAACCAATGGCTGATATATGGGACCTAAAGGAAAAGCTGGTAGACAACAAGACATCTTTATAGCCTCTGGTCATCAAATCACTTTTATTTTTAGAGTTAGTTGATAGTTAAGAGGAAGTTTGTTTATAACCTCCTCAGATATTTTGTATAATCTATTTTCGAACTTTAGTTAGATATTATTTATACCCTTCTAATGCATTTAGAGAAGGGTCTAGAATTATATCAAAACCATTTGCAAAGAATCCACTTCTATAAGTTTGTGAATGCCTTGATGAAATTATGGAACATGGTCATTACTTTTGAATATAGAACTACTTTCCTTTGTTGATGCACTATTGTATGATTATAGAATAATTTGATTTGAAGAAAGGAGTTGATCTATATCACTAGTCATATTGATGTCAGAGAACTGAAATTCTTTAAAAACCCCATGTGGACCTATGAGTTATACGTCCCCATATACAACAGAAGCCTTTGCATTGGTGGATTTCAACAAAAAACGACCAATCACCAAACAACGGAATAACACAGAACCCACCAACGAACGCCGGACCCACTCCGAACGCATACAGCAGGAACCCAAATAAAATAAATCCCAGTTAAATTCTTATCGGATCTGCCTTTCCCACAAATATTATCAGATTAATTCTCTGTCATTGATCTTACCCTTTCAATTCGATGGTTGATGATACACTCGAGCATCACACATCACAAATCGCATTTTCTTAAGGCCAAGGTTCATCCACTCATGAAATATTGCGATGCGAAACTAATCAGCGATCCTCCACCATTGATGAAAGCACACTTGATCCAACGGTTAATAGCGATATTAGAGGGGGATCATGCACGACGTTTAACTGCCCTTACGGAGCCGATAAGGAATATAAATCCTTGATCTATAAATGTTCGTGTCTGGTTTTGAAATTAAAGATCGATCACTTTATGACCCGATATCCTTTGGATATAAGAGGCCATCAAATCTATGGCTGGTGGGACTTCAACTAGCTCACGGTTTAAAAACGGGCTTAACTCCCGTAACTGACTGTGACCTAAGAGTTGACTATGTGATTGACGGCTAGGAGTGAGTGTGGGGCTTCAACAACGATCAAGAAATATGTACACTCTTACCCCCTTAAATGCTGATCACCGTCGGATCTGCTAGCCAACAGACGGTCCTGATTTATAATGAGGTTTCTTCACAAATTTAATAAGTTCTGCCAAGACTTAGCGCTTCCACCAAGTTAGTCAGTCTCTAAACTATATACTCTGGTTTCTTAAAACATATCCAAGCTCTTAACTTGTTCACTGTAATTACAGAGGATTCGGCCTATGATCTATGAAACTAATCACATAACAAAAGATCACGCAAAACAAGCTTTGTACACAAACTCCTTTTGTTCATAATTGTCTTTACATAATGTATAGAACATCGCGTGCTCTGATCTGTTGTCTTTACATAATGTATAGAACATCGCGTGCTCTGATCGTCGGCACAGTCGGCTTTGGCAGAGTCGAGAGTGGTTGAAATAATCCACATGGAGGAGTAGCCTGACCTTTGACTTCAAGCCGGGGCCGACCTCAAATCGATTCTAGTGGGGACCTCTAAAGGTATATATATATGGTTGGTGTCTTTTATAAAGAAATTTCCGTAAGAAAGTGAAAAGTGGATAGAGAACTGGTTTTATTTTATTTTATTTGGAAATCGTGGGGCGGCTATCGATTCAGTTCAAGAAGGTTGAGAAACAACGATTCACCACTTGCAAAGGGTCTTGAGTGATAAAATTTATGGTTTAAAAGTTTTTGGGCAGATTCAGCAGGCTTTTGAAGGAGCTTGGTATCAAATCGACAAATAAATATTAAATGTTTGTGTTTATAAACATTTAGGCTTACACATTTTTTTTTACTAGGTTGTGAACATTTAGGTCTAAATATTTCCCTTATAGTTAGTTGTAGAATGTTTTTAAAAATTATATAAAAATATGAAATTTATATAAATATAAACAATATTATTAATAATCTAAATAAATACATATTAACTTTGGAGTTGAGACAAATCAAATTTTTTAAAGTTAAATTTTTATTCAAAATTTATATTAAAAAAATTGTTTAATAAAATATTTAATCTCTTTTATGTATTTTAAATTAAAATAAATCGCATATTAAACATTTCATTTAAAATATATGTATTCATATATTTAAATTTTATTAAATTTAAATAAAATAATTGTACAAATAATTAAATTTATCTGATACAATTTAAATAAATGCACGAATGAAAAAAACACAACACCTAACTTGGCATTCCCACGCGCATGTCTCATTACTGTATTGAGTAACAATGCCCACTAAACAATGACCCCTACCTTGCCATTCCTATGCTGTTAACTCATTATTGCAGTGAGTAGCAAGTCCACTAAACATCAAGATCTTTCCTAGGTTGATTGATCATATAATTATGAATGATGGAGTAATTTGAGGAGCTGTTTAACTATTTAGTGGTTTTTTTTAATTTTAACTAAATAATTTATCATAGGATTTTTTTTTTTTAAATATATAAAAAATGTAATGTGCTATGAAAAAACTCTCGAAACATTCGAACTGTGCAGAGTTCACATATCATTTTCAACAAATTTAAATCCAAAAAATTTATGCCCAAACACTTCACGTAAAATACAGCGCAATCTAACTATTAAAATACATGTAAAACAATTAAACTACAGCGCATTCGAACTACTAGAATCCGTATGTATTGTATGGAGTACAAAGAAAAACCCAATGAAAATGAGGCGTATATGCATGTACTGTAATGTGGGTCATCATCCGCTTAGTGTGACGTCGCGATTACTGTAATGTGGGTCCTCATTTTATTGACGTTGCAAGCATGCCCTCCCTTGATTGGCAACCAGTCAAATTTACCTGTTGTTCATTTTTTTCTTTCCCACCTGCCCAAATAACCCATCTGACAGGTAGAGAAAAGAGACTTTCATACGACTCTGGAGATCTGGATCTGTGCATTTCAAATCAAATTTTATATGTGATAACTCCTATGGCGTTGTGATACGGGCCCTTTCTTCTCACCCGTGAAACTTCAAAATTGCATTTTCACAGGAAATTTACCCGGAGAAAGTCCATCAAATCAGAGGAGTTACAGGCTCTACCATCGCCTTTTCCGCGGAAGATTATCACACACAGCGTTCGAATTCGGATTCTTCTTTACCTCTTAAACAATTTTTTTGATATTTTGTATCTGATGGTGTGATATTTTTGATCTAATACTTTTCGTGAAGGAATTATTAAGTTTAAATTTTGATATTTTTGATCTAATACTTTTCGTGAAGGAATTATTAAGTTTAAATTTTGTTGGGAGAGTCACGTTTTAATAATAAATTAACCATTCACCAATAAAATTTGGAGTAAAAAATTTTATTGTTTTTTTATAATTTTTAATTATATATATGCATACGAGTGCATGGTTCAACGCAGGGCCTAGTTTCGATCTCCAATTTGCGATGCGACCCGTTATATATATATATATATATATCAACCACTAAATTAACATTCAAATTAATTATTAAAATTAAAATATAAGTGTTTGATTGTAAATCTTGTCAAAAAAATTCTACATCTCTCAATTTCATTTTTGGTATTTTGAAAAAACTATCTATTTTTTATTTAATTTATACACAGTCATATTACTTTTTATTTTTATTTTTTTACACAACCATAATATTGTTTGTATTTCTAACTTATTTTATTATTATTAAACACTTTAATTTACCAAAATTGTTAAATTATAAGCCTGCCTAGTGCTAGTGTGAGGACACCACCCACGTAAAGCAAGCAATACGTTTTAAAATAAAATTTTATTACATAGCTCTCCAACTGTTAACATAGATATCGTATGAAAATTTGAGCTAAACACGGTGGTGGTAGGAATAAATTATTATTATAGAATATGTGACAGGTATAAAGTATTTTATAAAATATATATTCCCAATTTCATACCAAAAATACAAATGATATAACCATAAATACAAATGATTAGTATATTATTAACTTAGTAGCTAAAACTAGTCGAGTGAAATCAGCTCAAAAAATGTTAGTATAAGGTAAAGTTGATTAGAATACATTTTCAATTTCTGTCTTATATTATAGTTTTGTAGATTTTCTAATATTTGTGTCCCTCTTTCCCGTATATATAATAGTAAATCTATAATCAATAACTCTCATATCTTCTTCCTACCTTGTGCATGGTTGTCATGTCACTCTCTTATAATTTTATGTCTTCTCATGATGCACATATTCTATTTTTCATGTGAAATTATGGCATTTGCCTCCACTCCGCTTTTGATGTTTCATCCTCAAACTAGCTTCCCCTTTCTTCTTTGTTTTGTGTGTTAATTTCTTATCATTTTAAAACTAACTTCCCTTTTTATCATTGTTTTGGTGTTAATTTCTCATCATTTTAGAGCAAAGGTTGATATACTTTCTCTAAAATGCAACTTATATAAATTTACCTCATTTTACAGTGCAAATTTCTAAAATGTTTAGGATATCGAAATTATTTTTTCCTCATTTTTATATAAAATTATATCTACTAGAATTCTATAATATACTCTTTATACGTGACTTGAACACATTTTCATTTCTTTTCTTTCTCTTACATTTGAATAACATTTTTAGTTTTTTTATTTCACTTAATTCTTTCTTGACCAGAGTTACAACTCATATTAAATCGAAACTAAATTTAATTCAAAGCTTTTTGGATAGAATAATAGTAATTAAAACTATTTTTATTTATTTCTTCTAAATTTTATTATAAAATATTTAATAAATTTTAAATTAAACTATTAACTTCAAAACCAAAACCAAAACCAAAACCAAAGACTATAACAAAATAAATTAATCACTTCAATGGGCATTTCATGACAACATTATAGTAAACCAAGTGACGTTGACCATCACATAGTTGAGACTTCAAGGACGTTGTTATAATAAATCACACTTGCTTCATGTGAACACAATTAAAAAGGTATTACTTCAGCTCATAGTTTTCACTTCAAGACAACATTATAATAAACCATATTCGCTTTATTTAAACACAATTAAAATGATGTAAAAAATATAAAATAGGAAGAGACTAAAAAATATTAAAAAATATATCAATAAATTTGGTTTGTATATTAGAAAGATGAAGGAAACATTTGTGGTGAATAAACATTATTTTGAATTAAAAGTAATTTGTAAAGTTTATTTTTAATCATGATCAATTGATAATAATCGGTAAAGTGTTTCTAATAAAAGTACATGAACAAAAATTTTCCGAACAAAAGTAAAAATACATAATATGTTGCAAGCCAATAGAAATACACAAAAAAAAATTATGTAAAGGTATAATTCATTCTTTATAAACTTTTCTAACATAAACACCACCCAAAGGTATAATGTATTGCTTATAAAATTTCTTAAAGATAAGCAAAACCCATTTTTGCTAGTTTCGTCCTTTTGATTTATCGTTCATTGTTGTGTGATTTAAATTTTTTTATTGGTTAATTATTTTGTTAAATGGGCAATAACTTCAGTACCTTATGTTCAAATAATGGTTTGTTGGGGTCATTGAGATTCTGTAATAAATGCACATGTAATAACCTAAAGAGTTGTTAGATTCTATCAGAACGCAATCTCTCAAATGCTAAGATCACATCACTTGTGTGTCTAAATTAATTCATTAGCTATAGCACCATGACTGACTTGTTGGATCACTAGGTACTGTAGGAAATAACCCCATATTACAACTTATTAATCATACAAAGCGTAAAGAATATCATGTATGACATTCCTATGACCTGGTAATTTAATGATCTGCAAGTAGTGAGGTCTGTTCATACATGATACATCATGATCCCACAACCACACTCTCAAAGGGTTGTATCAACACCAAGTTTCAATGATACCTTTTCTTGAGTTTCTTTGTAGTTTCTCTTTTGGGGGGACATACATGGAAATAACACTTATAATAGCAAACAAGTAGGTTTCATTTATTGGTTTGTTGGATATAGTTGAGATATTTTCTCAATAACTGGTTTCATGTTTAGAAAACACTAGATCTAAATCCTCTTATATAAGTGTGATGTACTAATTTTTTGATGAATGAATTAAAATATAGTTTATGCTTTGTGGGTAGATACCTCAAAATTAGTATCAGAGCAAGGGTTGAGAGGGTTCACGTTGGATAAAATTGTCTAACTGATCAATCACCGAGTGTATCTACAACGAATGAACAACTACATTTTCCATTTGGAAACTTCTTTCACTACTTTATTTTTTAATCGGTCTCTTTCAATTGACTTCCACTTCTTCTATTTAGCAGCATCATTCAACTCTCTCTCTTTTCCAAACCTCAAACACTAAATAATCTTCCTTCGTCTGGCACCTATAGCTTGGTCAGAGTTTATCTGTCTGAATTTGTAAGAGTTGAGAAGAATTTGGATGTATCATTTGTTTTGATACAAGTTGATCAATAGCTTGATAGCTTTTTTTGTTTTCCATTCATTATATATGTGTAAAAACACTATATTTGGTGTCAATTGGACAAGTTGTAAGGTACAAGTTGGATTGGCATGAATCTATTCAACTGGATTGGCGTGGAGATCACGTGGAGTTGTGATCTAAGAGCTCATGAACGGTTCATCAACGTACCCAATTGAGTGCTCATTCCAAAGTAACACTTCAATCTGTAGCTTGTGTCTTTCTCGTCATGAGGAGAAGATATTGAGGAGAAATAGGGTCACTTGGGGACAACTGGTTCGATTGCCATATTTTTGCAGAGCTGCCTTATAGATTTCTTACCGTTTTTAGTACTAGACGAGGTAACATTTTTCTCTTGGTTTCTTTTAAAATGGAATACTTGGCATTGGAAAAGTTTAATGTACATAATTTTCGTACATGGAAAGTCAAAATCCAATTATAAATGATGAACAAAAATTGTAGGGATTAGTATATGGTACTGGAACAACTCCTACTAATCTCACTTAATTAAGTGCTTGGGAGAAAATAGAGGACAAAGATAAGTCTATAATTGGGTTAGCTTTATCAGATTGCCAACTTCATCTGATTGATTTGAAGAAAATTTTTGCAAAAATATGTGAACATTTGAGTAAAACATTTAAGGAAAAAGCGGTAAATGCAAGGTTCTCATTACAAAGTTTTAAACTTAAAATGTAGGAAGAAATATCATTGTCTACTCACATTAATAAACTCAAGTCCATTATGAATCCGTTGTTAGAAATTGGCAGCAAAATAGATGAAGAAGATGCAAAAGCTATATTGTTAAATAGTTTGTCATCAAATTATGATAATGCAATTTTTACATTAAGTCAATTGTCCATGAGAACCTTGGACGAAATCATTGCAACACTCCTAGAAGAAGAGAAGAGGATGAAATTGGGTAATGTAGAGGACAATTCACATACTGAGATGATACTATTCTCTAAGAGTAGAGTCAATAAAAATAAGAACTCAATGGAATGTTTTTACTGCTGAAGACATGGACATACAATGTTCAATTGGAAAAGTCATGTTAGAGATCTTTTGAATGGAAAACTCAAAGAGTCAACTAACATAGCCATTTCAGAGGATAAATTATATGTTGTATCTAAAGAATCAATAGATTTTGACAATGATTGTGAATTTACTTTCGAGCCTCCCAAACATTTCTAAAGATTAATAATTTAATTATGTCATATTCAGCATATGTTGACTATAATTTTGTATATGTATGACTAGGACATCAAGTTGTATGGTCAAATTTTTAACACTTTCCATTCCTAAACGACTATCCTAGATAACTGTGAGACACAAAAAGTTATGAGAGATGGGATCTTGTACATAGGATGGTTCGTTACTTGGACACTTTTTCTGATAGCTACAATGAGCTATGTAATTTGGAAAAATAAAGTGAGTTAATATTGTTGATCAGGCAAGCTCGTCAATGATGGTCAAAGACAGTTGTGCCTTAAATCAGTCGAGTGGGAAGCTCAAAGATAATGGTGGAAAAATACTGACGTCCGTGAGACTTCATAGTGGGTAGAAGTGTCAGTGAAGGCCATATGAGACTGATGTCATCTATATGTAAAATATAATTCATGTAATAACGCTTGTAATAGCAAATAAATAGTTTTGATTTGTTGGTTTGTTGGAATTAGTTGAGATATTTTGTCAACAACTCGTTTCATGTTAAGAAAAAATTGGATTTAAATCCTCTTATATGTGTGATGTAATAAGTTTTAAATGAACGAATAAAAATATAGTTTATACTTTTTTCCCAGGAAAAAAAACAGTAACCTTTTATTTAAAAAATGAAAAGTTACACTAGCAGATGCATTGAAGCATTTCCATAAGCTGCCCATATGGGCTCGAGTGCAGTCGCACCCCACGCAACGTTAGAAGGCTAACGTGCATAAAAAAGAAAAAGAAAAGAGAAGAGAGGAGAGAGAAGAAAGAGGCAAAAAACTGAATTCCGGCAGTGAGTAAAAACTCACACTTCAAGTTTTTCTCCCCTTTTTCTTTTCGACCTTGCGCCACTCTCCTTGAGTGGGCTCGATCGAAGCTATGACTAACTGTGTTTCTGCTTTCTGTGGGGCTGTTTCCTTGTCTGAGTCTGAAGTATCTGAGTGGTGATGCCGTTTGATCCCTCCCATGCTTTGATCCTCGCTTGTCTTCTCTGCCTGATTTTGGTGGAGCTTTGTGATCTTGTTTTCTGATGTAGTTTCCTTCTGAGTCTCCATTTCTTGGGATACCTCTGCATTCTCTGCGGGGGTGTCATCCTCTTCTGCTTCTGATTCTTCATCATCTGAGTCAGGGGGGGAAATTGCCATCCTTTCCTCTGCTTCCCTTTCTGCTTCTTTTTACTGTTTGCTTTTTTGGCTTCTGGGCATGTACTTTGCAGGTGTCCTGTCTGCCTGCAGAGCCTGCATCTGAAAGCAGTATTTTCATAGTCTAGTGCTTGCAGCCAGTTTTGTTGTTTGTAGATCAGCCTTATGCTGTCTGGCAGCCCTTTGCTTAGATCTACTTCCACACAAATGCGTGCAAAAGTGTATACCCTTTCATCAATCCTCTCCAGATCTGTTTTGATATATTTCCCTATGTTGTTCCCAATTCCTTCCAAGACTTGTTCACTCCAAAAGTGAAGGGGAAGGTTGTATAGACGGACCCAAACCGGCACTTTGGATACAGTCATGTTGTTTAGATCGAAATCTGGGAACCATGGGGTCATGAACAGCCCCGATGTTCCCCAGAACCAAGGCCCATCTCTGATGATTTTTTCTCTGACTTCCGAGGATGCGAATCTAACTATAAAAATACCCTTGGAGCATAAATGTATATCATATTCCATGGTCCAAGTGGTGAAAATCCAATGGAATAGATCCATTGGTTTTGGCCAGAAACTGTTAAAATGGCAGATTGGGGCCTACGTTTCATAGGACTTAACGAAAACATCAAGCCCTGAAGAGTCAAAATTTAGGGCTGGGGTTTGCCCTAATTGGTCTACTATGTATGGCCTAGGAGTATACCTGCCCTGATTTGGAGAGGACCCTGTATCTTTGTTACCCTGAAGAATGTTTTTGTAGGAGGAACCTCCTTTGGGTTGCTGCTGAGATGCTGTCTTTTTCCCCTTGTCCCCTCCTGAGGATTTTTTGTCTCCCCCTGAGCTGCTTGTCTGACCCTGAGGAGGGGCTCCTCCTCTCAGTCTGAGGTTCAAGAGAATGGTTTCTCCTGGGCTAATCCCATAGCTTCCCATGGTTCTGTTGTCTTGGAGAGACCATCTGCCATTGACTAAGTGTTGGATCTGGCTAGGGTATCCAGTCAATGCACAGATTTGTTGCTTCAGCTACAACACAGTACTTTCTGCATGTACCCATACTAAAGAAGATTTCGTCTCTGGGGTTTTAATGAAAATCTGAAAACGAGTTTTTGTTACCTGATGTCTGCAATTTAGCTGAGTTTCTGCTCTGCCTGAAACGGTGACGTTGCTGGTTGCCTTGTGATCTGGCTGTCGGCGGTCTTCCAGATCTGAGCTTCTATTGAGGCATTCTACCTTTTGCTTGTCGCGATCTGCCAACCCTCTGTTGGATCGATGCATATAACCACCGATCAGCTGCCTGAGCTCCTGGAGGGCTTTCATCTTGCTCATATTTGAGAGATCCGGCCTGGATCTATAGGGATCGGGCCATGCAAATGTGTACATAGGCGGGTCTGCCCCATATAACCCTTCGTCTTTGCATGAATGAAGCGACTGTAGAGTGCTGGTCTTCATCTGGCCGGCCTTAGTGACGGCGCCCCCCTGTATAGGGCTAAAACCCCCTTTGCCCCCTCTCAAGCGATGGCTTTGTGGGTACCAGCCTACTCGGCCAGCAAATGGAGGGACGTCTTCTGCGATCTGGCGGATGCCCGAGACTGTCCTCTGAAACTGCAGGGGGGCTTTAATCCGGTCGCAAAGCCAGTCCTTCAGATCCAGGACCGCGAGGTGAGATGCAGACCCCTGCCGGCATTTTGCTCTGCCGTCCAAACCCTTAGCGAAGCTTTGATGCATGACGATGGGTGGTCTCAAGATCGAAACCTGGGAAATCCGCCTTTTTTTCCAATTGCCCTTAACCTTGTTAACATTACACCAAACTAATAAACAATTAAATCTTGCTTTTGCACAAGCAAATCTAGTAAGCAAAAATCAGTGCTTTGATCTAAAATATAGTTTATACTATGTGGGTAAATACTTCCAAATGACAGGAGATTGGAAATAACAATAAGAACATGTCACCGATATGTGTAACAATGTAGTTAAAATACTTGCAATAAGTGTGGATAAAAACCATAAAAACATCTCCCTATGTTAGGGGATAGCATACACATGAAGTCTCATTGACGTACTGTAACCATTGATATAGATTAATAAAATTCTAATAAGAAATTATTATCATAAAATGGAGAAAAAACCTAACCCTTTCTCTCACTGCAACATCCTCCATCTTAGTTGGATGTAGATTTTCAACATCAGGTACCTTCATCTTATTGTTTCTCATACTCTTCTTACACTTATTAACAAACTTATCAATCTCCCATTGTGTTTCTTCATAAAAACTATCTATATAGACCTCAATACCGTCCTCCTATTAACATAGCAATAGATTTCTTTTCTCGATAATCTAGACTATGTTCTCTATCTTCTCAATGGGAAAACATTGTAGGCTTGCAATCAATTTCTGTTTCACCTCACAAGTCATCTCCCACTAGTGAGGGTCTTTTGCCTTGGTTTTTTTTGGAAATAGGCTCACAAAGTCGGATTAGCCTTTGACTTTGCATTAGAGGAGGTCATGGCGACAAACACAAAAGGGGCTATGTATTCTTCAAATTCTTATTTGGGGTTCACCAAAGGGTAATTTCTTAATATTTTGGTTTTCCCTGGGCAGTAACATGTCTAACTAGGGCAATGTCCTTTTCTCCTCTTCATACAATTCCCTCTTATTTTCTTCATTCCCCCTTCTTATTATCTGGTGGTGGCAGTGAAATATTATAGCTTTAAATTAAGATGATACAGATTGACGTTCAATTTTTTTTTGCTTTAGAGGCTCCACCATCTTCATTGCTATCATTTGCTAAGATTTAAATCTAGTCCTGATGATCGTCAACTGTTGATAGCCAACCTTGAGGTAACTTCTTAAGTGTCATCGTTACACATATGGTTCCCATAATAGAGAGGTGTTTAGCTATTGTCCGTGTTACCTACGGCCCCTTAGGTTTTGTTGTCTTCCATAGAAATAGTAATTAGCACACGCTCCATTGTTTTCATTTCATTGCAAAAACATTGCACACACGACTGCTGAAAGGTGGAATCAAATGAATATTGGTAGATCTCATTAACTACATTGGAGAGATGGAGTGTGGGAAAGTCAGAGCAATGGAATGTGCTAGAACCGAAGCATGAGTGGGCTACCTACTAGAAAATCTCAGTGAAACAATGACTATATTTTTTTTAGAAAGAAAAAAACGCTATCTTTGTATTAAAATTATAAGGATAATACATATTCCAAAATACATTCATAATATCAACCTGTCTTACTTCCTCGATCTCCTATGTCAATTCAAAAATCTATGTCTCTATGCCATGTTGAGCTTTATGTAACTTTCTAATCAAACTGCGACTTAATGCCATTACATTCTTTGCATTGTAGACTTTTATGTCTATATTTGTACAAAACTTCAATGTCTAGGTATATCAAAAGTATAGACTTTAATGTTTATTTTTACAAAAAAAAACTTCTTCATTTTCAATTCTATATATAATTATCTCCTAAGTGTAGTTAATGTTGCCCGCATTTATCATAATACCTTGCTCGAAGACCGGGGAAAAAATTGCTTATCTCCTTTGAAATACCTCTTTTAGATAAGAGGTCGGTTTTCCAGTTCTGATCTATGTAGATGTGTTGGAAACAATAACTATATATGAAGTATTATTGATGTTTTTGAAAGAAAATAAGTTGTCAATTTTTTTTTGTATGTTTCAAAACACATCATGAAAAATGACAATGTAAAATCATTAAACGTATTTGATGGGAAATTTGGCCATCAAATTCCAACCCTATTCACACAACATATCATTGGACTCCGACGAGAATTTAAATTAGAATAGTGATGAGTCATGACTGAAGACGGAATTTCCTAGATAATTTTTTCAGACAAGTGGAATCTTCTATGTTGCTAGGTTAATTTAGTTAGTTATCATATTCTGGTCTCACATCTATTAATAAAATAAATTAGGTCGTTTACCATATTCTTCTCTGACAACTATTAATAAAAATGATTAGGCTATTTACTTTCTGGTAAAGCTACGAAAGCCCACTTCCACACAACCACAGTATCATCTTGAAAAGAAAAATAATAGAAATTCGATGACATCCTTGACACTTGTAGTCCATTCTGGTAGCCTGCATGTAGATACGTAAATTTTCAAGAAAGTTACATTGAAAACTAACCAAATTTTGAAGAGAATTACATTAAAATTTTAACATAATTATGAGATTGACTGTTGTGATTTATATGGATTAGAATTAAAAATTTGAGTGGTACAATTTATATGTTGAAGTGCCCATCAAATGCTCAGAAGGACCTTTACTAGATACCCAGTACAGAGAGTGCAATCAACGGATGCCGAAAGAGACTGCACAGTGAAGGATTAACGTTTGTATATGTCTAACCCCAATCTGAATATGCTAGGCATATAAGCCCCCTTTGTGGTCCTCTCATTATTCAACTCACCATCTCTATGTCTCTATGATAATTACTGTACCCTATGTTGGTTTTTAACTTATTTCCATACTGATGGATTGTATTGAATTTGTTTTGGTTTGTAAGTTTCCTTCACAAGGCAATAATAGAAATAAATAATGATGCAGTGGAAGTGGAAGGAAAGGCAAGAAGTCCATGGAGACTTTGCACGGTCACTCAAGTGGGTGAATTAAAATGCATCGTGAGGTTGCTTCCCATATGGTTGTGCACAATCATTTACTCAGTGTTGTTCACCCAAATGACATCTTTGTTTGTGGAGCACAGTGCTGTAATGAACACCTCCTTAGGTAGCTTCAATGTCCCAGCTAATGCAATATCCATGTTTGATATTTTCAGTGTTGTAGTGTGGATAACTTTATATATTTTCAGTGTTGTAGTGTGGATAACTTTATACAGGTAGTTGTCAGTTCCTTTTGGGTATCATGTCACAGGTAATCCGAAGGGTTTCACTACGCTACAGATGATGGGAGTGGGGTTGACTATGGGTATGCTTGCCATGGTTGCTGTGGCTGTAGTTTCGATTTATGGACTGAAAGAAGTGGACAACAAAATCATACATGACAGTCGAAGCTCCGTCAACATTTTTTGGCAGATTCCTTAGTATGCTTTGATCGGTGCTTCGGAGGTGTTCATGTATGTGGGTCAGTTGGAATTTTTCAATAGTCAGGCCACTGGTGCACTCTAAATACTTGGAAGTGCCTTGTGCATGACCTTAATTTCATTTGGGAACTATGTTAGCAGTTTACTAGAGAGAGTCCTATTGTATGTGACGAAGAAGGAAGATAATCTGGGTTGGATAATTGGAAATATGAACAAGGGGCATATATATTGCTTCTACTTGTTATTAGCATCCCTTACATCAATTGAATTCATTGCCTATATTGTGTGCTCCAGATCCTATACCAACATTGCAATTTACAAAGAATCTACTCAGGACGAAGAACTAGCTCACATTAGATAAGTCTTTTCCTCCTTTGTTGGAAAGGTTTTGTGTATAAGATCTTGCTATTGTAAAGTGGATGTATATGTTAACTAATCTTTCAGTTGTAAAGTGGATGTATATGTTAACTAATCTTTCAGGATTATTGTTGTATAATATATAATTATTTTCATATTCTGTTTTTACAGTTAATAACTTATCGAGACACACATGTTTGTACTTAAATTTCACATGCATAAATAAGTGATTTTATCATTAATACGATTGTCTTTCATTCATTGTGGAGTTCATTATGCCCATGTACAATGGTATGTTCGAGACCGTGGCACAAAGGTTAACCTGCCATTGTGAAGGTGAATGAAACTGTAGCAGAAATGGTTGGAGGTTGTTGACTGATGCAGTGAGCGTGAGGCTATGCAGCCATTAACAGAAAGAAGTAACAAGCTGCAGACTTAAAATATGGTATGCGTATCAAAGGTTGAATGTAAGAAAATTCAACATTCTCATTGACCATGGGATTTGTCACTGTGATTTATTACATCTCGAATGGTGAATGACAATGAAAACGTAATATTGGTAAAATAAACTTATTTTTCTAGAGGCTATTTAAATACAATGGTTTATTAATGTTGATGAATCTTTATTTCTATTGGAAAAATTAAGTTTTTGGAGGCCATGTGAATCTTTATTTATAACCAGTTTTAATATGGCTTGGTCAAATATTATTTTTTAAGAAGCCTTATCTCTTTTAAGAAGCCTAATTTCAATGGAAGGGATATATTTTAAAAGGAACTTGAGCTTGGTCATTTTTTCCAGCGATTTGAAATAAATTTTAAAATAATAGTGAAATATTTTATTTTTTTTTAAAGAAAGGAAGCACTTTTGAGATTTGAACCTAGGTTTTTTTTAGCTTATTTTTTAAACCTACCATCATACCACCACAAATACTTATTTAAATAAAAGGATAAAGGAATTATATTTTATTTAAAGGGTATTGCATATATTTGAAAACTTGGAAAGGATTTGAAGAATTTGTTTGGCTTCAAAAATAATTATGACTTCAATAGTCTCCATAGATGGAGTTGTTCTTAATGGAAAGGAAAATGATCAAGAGTGGTTTAGAAAGAGTTGTTCTTACTGGAAAGGAAAAGTACCAAGAGTGGTTTAGAAAGATTAAAATTGCCCTTGTTTTTAATGATTTGTGGGAAGTTTGTCAAGGAAAGAAGGATAATGATGGAAAAGAAATTACACTGCCTCATAATAAGAAGAAGTGTGCAATTTGGGAGACAAAAGAAGAAAAAAGCATATGCATCAATAACTGCATCGGTGACAAAAGAGGTAACCCGATATATCATTTCTTGTGATACTACATTCGAAACATTAAATAAGTTGAACTATATGCTTTATATTCATAGCTCGAAATTATTCAGTTGTTACTTAAGTTGTTCCATTTGGGGATGAAAGATAATGATCCATATAAGAGTGCTTCTAAAATAAAAGCAATTTTTCATTAAATAAAAGAAACTTAAATTGAAGGAGATTTACATCTTACATCTTTTATAAAATTCCTTCACCCTGTCTATTCACACTATTTGGAATCTTTCCAAGCTAGTGGGTAGTTAAAGCACATTACATTTGATAAACTAGTAAACAAAATAGGTGAGAGAGAAAATGCCTTTGGAAAGAAAGAGGCTCCACCTAACTCTAATGTAGAAACTTTGTGCCTTGCATAAAAAGATCATAAGTCTCATGCTGAAACTTCTAGAGGTGATAAAAGTAGTAGAGGTTATGGTAGTAGAAATTATAGAGGTAGGGGTGGAAAAAATAATTAGGGAGACAGAAAACAAAATAACTTTATTTACATACTAGCTATCAAATGTTTTAAATGTGGTAAAATTGGTCATACTGCTACTAATTGTAAAATACTTTGGGAGAAAATTAGTGATAGGAGAGAACAGTTGAAGGATTAGCCACCACAAGATAAGGGAAAATCATCAAATTCTACACATTACATTGTTTCTCACTGTAATGTTAATATTAATGATGTCTTCAACACTACATTTTCTTCATGGTGAGATAGTTGGATTTTGGATTCAAGAGCCACTTGTCATATGACATTTAGGTGGTATTTTTTTGAAACTTTCAGTGATGATATTGATGGTATTATTTACTTTGTTGACAAGTCTCAAATTAAACCATCTGGCATTAGGTCTATTCATTTGAAGATGTCGAATCTTGTAGATTATATTCTATGGGATGTACTTTATATTCCACAGTTTCAATGAAATTTGATGTCTCTTATCCATATTCAGTAACAGGGGCATTATGTTCATATATTTGATGCCATCATTGAGATAAGAAGAGCATTTGATCATGCAGTTAGTATGACCAGTGTGGAAGAAGGTATGCTTTTAATGTTAAATGGTACCTCACCTACTAATTCAAGTGAAAGTTCTACTTTTTTGGTGCAACAAAGTGATATTATGTCTCCCACCTTGTTGTGGCATGCTTGATTTGGTCACATCAATTATGGCAACATAAGAATTATGAAAAAGTAAGGTATTAAAGGTCTTCCGACAGTTCCAAGAAATATTATGATTCAAACTTAAACAAGAATGCAACAACTTACAAATATAATCCTAAAGATAGATATTTAGTAGAAAAACACTTCATTTCATTAATAGAAAAATATTGAACTATGCTTACAAACATAATGGAAATAAGATTGCTTGGGCCATGGTAGCTTATCTCTGAGAAGAGATGTGGTGGCTACATGCCTCTAAACTATGTTACAATGAGGCTCAAGGGCCTATTTATTGTTGGAAATAATGAGAAAACCCTAAACAACCAAAACCCTAACCTCGAGAGATGTAACACCAAGAGTTTGTGGGCCCCGTTGGGCCTAGTTGGATAACCAAGTTCCCGGGGTCATAACTTGGTCATATTATCCTTGTTTTTTGTGTACGATACCTTGTTGGAAACGTCTCGTTGAGCACTACAGGTTTCAACGCAGGCCCTTACCAAAGGCCACAGACCTTCCACAGACTCCAAAAAAACATTGTTTAGGGGGTTAAAATTGCTCCTAAAGTTCACGACCTAAAAAACTGCGAAAAATAGTAAATGCTGAAATGAACAAGGAAACTAATGTAACTGACTAGGGGGTCTGGGTGAAATAGGCGGGTGGCCACCAATGTCCACCTAGATCATTCTTGCACCCTTAGGAAGCAATGGTCCTGATTGCATGCAGAGCCCCCATGACGTGAGGAAATTTTTTTTGAACCTAGTCCTTGGTGAACCACTTTCCCTAGTGAAGGAGTTGGCTTGCATTGACAACTCGATATAACTGTATCCTTTATTGGTGATTTTTCTTGATCGATGTGTCCATGATCTGATCAGCTGTGGCATGTTCCATGTAGTCTGGGTTGAGCTCTGTTAGTGTGAGTTGTTCTGTAATGTCAGATGTGTCCAACAATTATGAAAAGTATGCCTAAAGCCGATCTACATTGAACACTAGGTGCAAACCATGGAATGGTGGGATGCTGGTCTCGAAGGCATTTTCACCGATAGCCTTGGTGATGGTGTATAGCCCATATTGGAGTGGGCAAAGCTTGTGTTGCGGTCCAACAAGGCAGTCCTTCTGCAAATTTATCCAAACATTGTCACCCACCTGGAACTTGTGCGATGCTCGATGCTAATCATGGTGCTGCTTGTACTTAGCATTGGCTTTGTCCAATATATCATGGACCTATTGGCGGATGTGTTGAATGTGATCAATGAAGCTATTAGCCCTTTCAGCTTCGGACTGAATGTGAGTTTAATCTAACTGAGTGTTTGAAAATGGTATGGCCACACCAATGGGGCATAATGGCTGAAATCCCGGCCCTACCTGAAAGGGGTTGTGGCCCGTTGAGCTGTGGAGAGCTCTGTTGTAGTTGTGTTGGATAGAGGTGAGACTTCCATCCCATGTATGTTGATGCTTCAAGTTTTACATGTGCAAAATATGTACGATCATCCTGTTGAATATGTATTTGGTGAAGCTTTATTTATAGCCAGTTTTAATAAGGCTTGGTCAAATATTTGTTTTGGAAGAAGCCTTATATTTTTTAAGAAGCCTTTTATTAATAGCAGTAGTTTTTCAATAAGGCATGATCCTTTTTTTGAAAAAAAACTTTTATCATATTTACGACAATGAATGGGAATTTACAGTGGTAGATATGTTATTTACTACAATGAATGGAAAGTTACAATGATCGAAATGTGAATTGAAGAAAAAACGTTTATCATATTTACGACAATGAATGGGAAGTTACAGTGCGTTGTACTATGTAACAACCTCCCCATTTATAGAGAGTAATAGTTAATATTTGACATATAAATGGGGACCCTTTTAAATATTTAGCCTTTGAAAATAAATGCTAACTCTACAAATTGCCTTAAAACCTTTATAATACAACCCATACTTAGAACTTTCATCACAAATTAGATTTTGCAATTTTCCATGTGACAATTATAAATATCCTAAAGAAAATCTTGAAATGCGATATCCGATAAAGCCCTCGCTACGATTTTCTGATCACAACACTTTAAGAACATGTGATCACACTTCGCAAGTCACAAATTAATAAAGCATGCCATTGTGTCACTCCTTAAAAAATTGTGAAATGCGATATTATGATTTTCGCAATTGCATTTTTCATTATCTCTGAGCAACGCTATATTACAATGTTTTAAAGTCACGATGTAGAAAATAAGGCGTGAAGCATGGGAAGTTACTGAGTTTTAATGAAATATTAAGTGGTTTGATAAAGTAATTAATGTTTAGCAGCTTGAGGAGAGAAATTGATGTTTTCGAGTTATGGCTAGTTAACACACAAATCAAATTCAAAATCTTCCCACGTTTCAAAGTCATTTCAAAGAGATCTCAGCCTTAATTTCCCTTTATTGTGTGCATTGATATATCTCTCTTTCATTTTGGGCAAGCTTCAAAAGAGATGTCACTATGGAAGGTAATGCAAAAGTAGAAACAACAGAGCACTTTAGAGTCTGAGGTTTCAGAAATGTCACCCATATTTGCTGATATAGTTTGCAGTGTTGATGGAGGAGCAATGGCATGGGAAGTCATCTACAATAGACTTGAAGATGAACGGCCTAAAATTACTATCACCAAGGAAACAACAGACTCAATAAAACCCTCGGGAGTTCAATTTAAGGATGTTGTTTGCTCTTTTCTTCACAAAATAGGAGCAAGAGCCAAGATACTACCATACATAGATATGGTTAGATGGGTGGTGAAAAATCTCAGTATTGAAGACATACAATTCAAGAACTCAAAGATGGAGCTGATGGGATCATTCAAAGCTGAAGACTTGAAACAAATGTATCATTTTCCTGACACTCAGGATATATATGACAAATCATTCCTAGCCAAGTTCGCAAAGGAGAATGAAGAACCGTTCAAGATGATTCACGGCTCAAGAGTCCTAGAGAACAAATTCAAATATGATATGTGTATGTACCCCATAGCTTTTTTAGAAAATCCCCATAACTATGCAACTTCTATGTTATGTAGATTATACGAATTTCCTAATAATACCAAGTTCTCTATAGAATGGGTCCCTTTAATTGATTCTTGTGTCAATTCCCATATAATGAATTGGCCACTATCCTATCCGATAACCTAGCTATTGCTATTTCCGAATATCTTCAAAAGAGATCCACCTCCATAGAGAACCTTCCTCCATTTTATTTGAGTGCCTATATCATGGATTCCATCTATTTTGTACTGATTTTCCAATCATGGGTTGGAAATGGATTTTGCAAGACCCTTACCCCATCCATCTCAATCACAAACAAATGTGGGAATCCCATTTTATACCCCATTTTTACAATATATTCCATGGTGTTATTCTACCATTACATCAATTGATTTTTTATAAGAGAGCCCCCAGATTTTCTAAAGAAGCCACTACAGACCTTCTCATAGTAGGAAAGTACTTTGTTGAACAATGGTTTAAATATATCATAGTTTACAGTAAACCTGCATGTACTCCCTTTGTATGTCTCTGACAAGTTGTTAGCTAGAGAAATAGCTCACAAAACTGTTGGGAAGGGCTTAACCAAGACCTTGAAAGATAGAAAAAAATCATTATGGCCACCCTTTCCCATCCGATGTGGTTCTTTTTCGTTGGCAAAATTCAATGATGCAAACAAATAAATACTAAACTTAGAGAGCCTCAGGCTCCATACTCTACCAAAGAGTCAATTTGACCCAGAAAAATTAGCACCAAATATTACTACAACACTAAAGGTCAAGCCCTATGTCCATGAAGCTCATCAATTCGAAGATATTTTACAATTACCTAAATCATTCGAACAAGCATTGGATTGGGCGAAGGAAATTTGGAATCTTGATGACTTTGAAGGGTTTCAGGAATTTAGAAATCAGAGGCTCGAAACAATCCCATTGCTTTTTAAGAGTAGATGACAAACCTATTCCCAGTGTAACTATTAACAATAAATGACCAAATTATCGTATAGAATCTCAGGTGAATATAGCCCAGGATACAGGGAAGACACAGGAAACAGAGACTACAATGGAATCTAGCAGTAGGTCAGTTGAAAAATAGGTCATTAGTGACGTAACTAAGGATACAGGTCTTGAAGGAAAAAACAACGATTTGGAGCGGGAATGGGACCAGTTTAATAAAAAGCTCCAAGATACTCCCAAGACAACAGATGTCCTAGAAACCAAAGAATATCATACTCCACAAAAAACTTAGAAAGTTTGAGAGTTGGAGCCAATGAATGAGCAAGGCACAAGTTTGCAGAATACGGAAATCATTCCTACATTTCTGACATCTGAAATTAACCTAAAGGTTATAGAAATACCTACTTTAGATGTATTCTATAGCCCATTGCATAAGGCTATAGTAAGAATATAGAGGAAAAGAACGAGAGTAGAAACACCTGAAATCCGACTAGGGAATGAACCAATGGATATAGTCTGTAGGGATATTCCTTCAAAACCAGCTGAAAATTTAACCAACCTGTCGCAATTCACAGGGGCATATGCTACTACAACCATGGATAAATTCATTGAAGTATCTATTTTGTTAAAGGAATGGGAAGAAAGGATAGCACAACCTGAGCAACAACTGAAAATCGAGAAAACAAATGTGAAAAAGAAAGTCGCTGAACAAATATCCAAAGGCAGTAGAGTATGGAAGTACTTAGGATAAGCCATGAAGCAGACATCTTTTCAAAGAACATGCAAATCTAAGAATTGCAAGAGGCTATAGCGAAATATAAAGATTTCCCTACTGTTGATGAATTCATCAAAAAGGCATTGGAGCTAAACTCCATTCTACCAAAACAACAAGATCTATTCTGCCAGATAACGTCTCATATCACCCCTTATTTGATTATCAGTGATCAATTAACATATAAGGCAATTGATCAGAGAACCGAGTTTAATGAATTAAATACTAAGATCTCTGACTACATTGAATGGCAAGAATTTGAAGAAGGAAGAAGTGCCAATCTACCAGAAATATAAGAAACACACAAAGACATATTATTCACACATTGGGATGCGTGGATCAAGCAGGAAAAATTGGTAGTAGCAAGAGAAGTAGGAGAGGCTAAAATATATAATAAAAGCAGTCAATCACACTTTGCACAACACCAACTTGATAAAAGAAGGTAACCCAAAGTTACTGCCAGATTTGAATGACTTGGATAAAAATTGGAAGGCAAAGGAAAAAATCCAAAGCGAGGCAATCACAAAATTATCAAAGATTGACTGGGAGGCATATTGGCAATTGCTTGCCAAACCTCACAGCCAAATTATGATGTTTAATTTTTCACTCAATTCAAAACAAAGGATGTTGCCACCTCTTACAGTTTCCATCTTCACAAGATAGGTCAGAACACAATTTGGGGCACCTCCGCAAGTGAAACCAATGGCTGATATATGCAACCTAAAGGAAAAGCTGGCAGACAGCAAGACATCTTTATAACCTTTGGTCATCAAATCACTTTTATTTTTAGAGTTAGTTGATAGTTAAGAGTAAGTTTGTTTGGAACCTCCTCAGATATTTTGTATAATCTATTTTCGAACTTTAGTTAGATATTATTTATACCCTTCTCATGCATTTAGAGAAGGGTCTAGAATTATATCAAAACCATTTGCAAAGAATCCACTTCTATAAGTTTGTGAATGCCTTGATGAAATTATGGAACATGGTCATTACTTTTGAATATAGAACTACTTTCCTTTGTTGATGCACTATTGTATGATTATAGAATAATTTGATTTGAAGAAAGGAGTTGATCTATGTCACTAGTCATATTGATGCCAGAAAACTGAAATTCTTTAAAAACCCCATGTGGACCTATGAGTTATGGGTCCCCATATACAACAGAAGCCTTTGCATTGGTGGATTTCAACAAAAAACGACCAATCACCAAACAACGGAATAACACAGAACCCACCAACGAACGTCGAACCCACTCCTAACTCATACAGTAGGAACCCAAATAAAATATATCCCAGTTCAATTCTTATCGGATCCGCCTTTCCCACAAATATTATCAGATTAATTCTCCATCGTTGATATTACCCTTTCAATCCGACGTTTGATGATACACTCGATCATCACACATCGCAAATCGCATTTTCTTAAGGTCAAGGTTCATCCACTCATGAAATATTGCGATGCGAAACTAAATGGCATCCTCCACCATTGATCAAAGCACACTTGATCAAACGGTTAATAACGATATTAGAGGGGGATCATGCACGACGTTTAACTGCCCTTACAGAGTTGATAAGAAATATAAATCCTTGATCTATAAATGTTCGTGTTTGGTTTTGATATTAAAGATCGATCACTTTATGACCCGATATCCTTTGGATATAAGAGGCCATCAAATCTATGGCCGGTGGGACTTCAACTAGCACACGGTTTAAAAACGGGCTTAACTCCCACAGTTGACTGTGACCTAAGAGTTGACTATGTGATTGACGGCTAGGAGTGAGTGTGGGGCTTCAACAACGATCAAGAAATATGTACACTCTTACCCCCTTAAATGCTGATCACCGTCGGATCTGCCAGCCAACAGACGGTCCTGATTTATTCTGAGGTTTCTTCACAAATTTAATAAGTTCTGCCAAGACTTAGCGCTTCCACCAAGTTAGTCAGTCTCTAAACTATATACTCTGGTTTCTTAAAACATGTCTAGGCTCTTAACTGTTCACTGTAATTACAGAGGATTCGGCCTATGATCTATGAAACCAATCACATAACAAAAGATCACGCAAAACAAGCTTTGTACACAAACTCCTTTTGTTCATAACTGTCTTTACATAATGTACAGAATATCTCGTGCTCTGATCTATTCTCTCTACACTATCTAACCTCTATGTAACACACTCTACCTACTCTAACACACTCAATACTGAATTACACAAAGAAATACACAATACACACTATATTCATATTGATAACTATTTATAGAAGAAACAATCACACTCGACTGTTTTTAGTTCTCCCCTTGATCATCCATCCTATCTTTCCATTTGAATCTAACCCCTCACTCATTCCAAAAGATTACAATTTATACAAAATGTAGATTCATGAACCCATTTGGTTCAGATCCAGAAATCTCTCATTTTCCCTAAAGAATCTCTTCACTCCACTCTTTTCTCAAACAAATGATAATTTAATCTTTCACATCCCTAATATCCTATTCAAACCAAATAATCTAATTGCTTGGCCTGATCTCCACACAAGGAGGATCAATCATCTACTTATACCCTTTTCTTCTTAGATTTTGACAACAAATAAAACACTCTCATACATTTAAATTAATAAAATTAATTAATATCTTGTCTTCCAACTCTTTGTTAGACACAACATGTGATCATACCATCACATTGCTGACTAGGTCTAGATGCTCTTGCATCAGACTCCCAAAGTTGAAAGTTTTCATGACCTCCTAGCCATGTGTTTCTTCTGTTGATCATCCAGTATCCCAAACTTTACTTTGTAACTGGTCATCACTTTCATCATGTTGTTGATTCAATTCTTCTGCCACTGTCACTTCTATTCTTCCAAGATTCCAAATCTTATGTTGTTGTTGTCCACTTTCCTTGCTGATACAAATTTCTTTTGTTAATTTCTCTTACTTTTTGTCCCTCCTTTTAACTGACTTCATCTTCCATACTTTCTCAACTTCTTCTTTACAATTTTTTCTTAGCAGAACTCCACTGACATTTGTCTATTGTACATTCTCCCTTACCATAGAAATTATGAAATTTCTGTCCAATTCTTCTTCACCTCTGTCATTTACAAACTGTTGCTTGTACTCTATAGCTTCCCTTTCATTATCATTAAAGATAATCTTCCTCTTCATCTTATTAGGTTCATATAATAACTTTTCCAGTAATTTGAATCTTCCCTCATCTCCAATAAGCATATTTGCATATGACTCCTCTTTCCTATATAAAACCAAATTTCTGCCACAATTATCAGATTTAAACTTACTTTGGATCTAGTCTCCATAGATAACTCTGGCATCAAGTCCTTATACGGATCCTTTGCAAAATTTATAAAACTATCAATAAATTTCATTTGAGCACTTTCATGTTCATTACAGAATATTCCTTGTTTTGACACAAAAACGTCATTCAACAATTCAAGAATTAAATTCTCCTGAAATATATCATTGTGAAGTATCCTTTCACCTTCTGTACAACAAATAAATTTTGTTTCATATTCACCTACAATAGAAACAAAATTTTGTTTTTCTAAAGATTCTTCATGGTTTACAGATTCATAAAAATAATCCATTTTAAAATTTCACAGAATTCCTAAACTTTTGTATTTGTCAACATCATCATACATTCCTTCACATTTTCCACACTGTCTAGATTTTCTACTGAAGGTACTTCATTCTGGTTATCATCACAAATTTCCATTTGTTTGTCTTCAGCTTCCTTATTCATGACAATTTCCCTGTCAATACCATCATTCTCAAAAGTATTAAATACATGCTCAAAATATCCTTCTATTTCAACTATTTCCTCAAATAGTTTCACTTCTTCATCAATATGCATGAGAACATTGTCTAATTGTTGTTCATCACCTATCAAACCTGAAAATACATGCATCATGTCAGTTTCAAAAATACAAGGCTCTTTGTCTGAACTCTCATTGACCAGACCTTCATGCTCCTTTGAACTATTCAAATAGCTCACTAACTTATTGAGAAATTCTTCCGCAACATCTTTGATTTCCTTTTCGTCAAAGAAAACTTCTGGGATTGCAGCTTCTTGACTTTGCTTGACAATTTCATCATAAGTCTGTATAAAATCCCCCTATTCTTATAGACATATTTGGGCAATGCAACCCCAATCACATATGTCCATAAACCAAGGGCTTCTAAACCCCTAAAAGTGTTGTTTCATACCCTAAAGGAACAAGGTCAGTTGATTACATCATTTCCCAAAAGTTCTCCCTGAAAAACTACTCATAATTGGTCAAAACTGGACCATACAAACTGCCCCATGCTGAGGGTGTGATGCATCTCGCCTGTTACACACGGGGGGTGTGATGCATACTGAAAAGCCATTCTGTAGGGTGTGATGAGTGAGAGCAGACAAATGGCAAAGGTAGTTTGCTAGGTGGAAACTCAAAGAATCTTCCAGAAACTGCTCATATGACACTTGCCTCTCTGAATTCACCTAGGGATGAGTAAGAGATCATGAAATCTCCAGGTGGAACCAATAATTATCAGTGAAATGACACTAATCAAAATCCCAGAAGCTGACTCACTCTCCTGCAAACATCTATATATGGATCCCTCATCCTAGAGATCCGAAGGCTGGAATTTTGTAATTTGTAAGGAAGTGTTGTTGGTTTCTCTCTGAGACATTGTATTGTTGGGTGATCTTTCTTTGTATGAGGTGAAGAGGGCTTTCATGCTAGGAGGATGATGCTGGATCAGACAGCTTGGTTGTAATCCTCTCTTCTACTACTTCTATAAATAAAGGTATTTGAGTTTTCATCCATATGTTTGTATATCTCTGAATCTTGTATTTGTATATGCATTTGTATGGTTAATATACATCTGATCCTCTATTGTTTATGGTTATAGATCTCTATGCTTTGATGGTATTTTGATACTTTGACTCTACAGGTGTTCTTTGAAGTGGGACAAGTGAGAAAGGAGTGGTGAAAGCTCTATCAAAGGAGAGAGGAAACAAGCAAGGAGACTAGCGAAAGACTAAGGCTGGTACTCTCTGCTTCTCTCTCATATATCTCTCATAAAGTAAAAAACAAGTAACTTTAGTTTGTTTGTTTCTAAGATAGCTACCCATGTTAGTGGGACTAGCAGCTCTGAATGGACACTAGTTTTCCCGATAACACTTGTCCTTCATAATTTCCTCCAGAACTCAGTTTATCCAAATAAGACAACAATGTCTCCTTCTCTTCTATGATAAGACTTTGATCTTTCAAATATTTCCTTGACTTAACTTCTTCAGATGAGTTCTCTATGTCAACTTCGCTTCTCTTCTCTTCACAACCCTGCAATGCATTAGATTCTCTCCCTCTGTCCATTTTCCATTGGTTTTCTATCCATGTTAATATTCCTTCTAACATGATCCAATAAATTTTCACTAAAAGAAGACACAACCATTTACTCATACCTTTTAATTTTCTCCGCCAATTGAAGCCTTCAATGTATTCCTACATCTCCTTTTCTGTTTTTCTTGTCTCTGCCTCTTTCAGAGAGTCAATTTTATTTGGCTGCATACCTACAACTTTACATTCACATGAATAATTAATCCCAAAATTATGAGATTCTCTTGCCTGTGAAGATGCTACCAGAACCTTTCTCTCATGTTGATCTGTGTAGATCATCTCTTCATCACTATCATCACTGTCTTCACTGTCTCCTTCCCCAAGGAGAGATCCTTTCTCTGGTTCACAAATGTATTCTACTTCTTCATCCTCAACTTTTTGGAGTATTAATTTCTCAGCAAACAATTCTCTGACAGGCCACTTAACTTTTTTCCCCACATAAAATCCTTTTTTCCATTCTTCTCTGATTCCTTTCTGTACCAGCTTCTTCAAATGACTAGGTTTTGCCTTCATCTTAGCCAACGCTATGTCCATTTCTTCTTTATTCATTCTTTTGAGTCCAACTACTTTGGCACTCTTTTTCTTTTGTCTGTGACTTTCCTCTATACCCCCGTTATGATTGTCAATAGTAAATTCCATTTCCTCCTCTGGTGAACTTCCCTTGTTCATGGTGAGCTGCAACTAGCCCTTTCTTTCATCTGTAACAAGTCTCTTTCATGCCTCACCAAAATTTTCTGATTTTAGTCTTTTGGCATCTATTAGTTCTTTCCTTGAACCTTCCACTAACTAGTAATTCTACCCAGCACTCCTCTTGTTGGAATTATTATCTTTAAGACAACTCTACCCACAATCACAATTGTGGAGTTGCCTCAACAACTTCTACCCAACCTTAGTTGGAAGTTGTCCTCAGCTTCTCTTGAACACTCCTTGTTCTAGGTTGCTGCATCTTCAATTGCTCACTTCCTTCTTTCATTCAATAATTTCATTTGCCGTTGAGTACTATTAGCTTTACTCATCTGAGAATTCCTTTTGCTTCATCTTATTTAATATAGCTCATGTGCTATGATGCTGATACAATTCATTCTACCTTTTAGAAATTTCACTGCTTCCACTGACCTGTACAATCTTATCTCAAGATACATCAAAGTACCTTTAAAACCTGCCAATTTTCCTTCAAATATGTCTTAAAACTAATTCCCATTGCATCAATTAAATATTTGCCAAATGATTCATCTGTTCACTATTTCATTTAAACTTCTCCATTCAAAAGACTCCATACAGTCAACAACTATTCTTCGTCTTACGATTAAGATTCAACTTGGAATTCACCTATATTTACAAATTTATGACACACTACAAATTCCTTCTGATAATCTGTTGTAAGCAAATCCTGTCTTGCTTTGGAAATTTCAAAATTCATTCCTTGTAGTGGTTCTTCTTTTAGATCTATCAAACCCAATCTCTGTTCTTTCAACCATCAATATCATTGTCTTCAACAATACTTTAAGCAATCCTTAATCATTAAAATTCTTCAAATCATTAAAATTATTTTAGTCATAGCAATCCACTCTTTGATTTGACTTTAAATTCAAAACCTTTTACTTCAATTTACCTTTTAAATCAAGCCAATCATTCAATCAACTTACATGCAAATTTCATTTTCCTGAAAGGAAAACATCTTCTCCACTGAAATTTCACTCCCTTGTTGTTCTTCAGATATTCAAAACAAATCTCTATAAAATCACAAAATAAATATTCTTACTAGATCTGCAATATCTTGTAGTAATTCCCAAATTTCAATAATTCTAACAGAATATCAAACTGCCTCTAATTAAGAATTATGACAGGTATCTCCAATGTACTTCTGATCATCCCAAGGATTTTTCCTTATAGTTTCTCTGCAGAAATTGCTTCATTCACTTCTTCGTCACGGCTACTTGCTGAGAATAAAATTCAGCCCTTCAACCAAAATCCACAGAGCATTGGTCTAGCTCTGTTACCAAAAATGATGCTAGAAACGTGACAACCTTAAAAATCCCATGTGGACCTATGAGTTATGGGTCTCCATATACAATGGAACCTTTGCATTGGTGGATTTTAAAAAACCCAACCAATCACCAAACATTGGAATAACACAAAACCCACCAACGAATGCTAGGCCCACTCCAAACACATATAGCTGGAACCCAAATAAAATAAATCCCAGTTCAATTCTTATTGGATCAGCCTTTCCCACAAATATTATCAGATTAATTCTTCACCATTGATCTTACCATTTCAATCCAAATGTTGATGATACACCTGAGCTTCGCACATTGCAAATCACATTTTCCTAAGGCCAAGGTTCATCCACTCATCAAATATTGCAATGCGAAACTAATCGGTGATCCTCCACCATTGATCAAAGCACACTTGATGCAACAATTAACAGCGATATCAGACAGGGATCATGCACGATGTTTAACCGCCCTTACGGAGCCGATAAGGAATATAAATCCTTGATCTATAAATGTTACGGTCTGGTTTTGAAATTAAAGACCGATCACTTTATGACCTGATATTCATTGGATATAAGAGGCCATCAAATATACGACTGACGAGACTTCAACTAGCACACGGTTTAAAAATGGGCTTAAATCCCGCAGTTGACTGTGACTTAAGAGTTGACTATGGGATCGACGGCTAGGAGTGAGTGTGGGGCTTCAGTCACGATCAATAAATTCGTACACTCTTACCCCTGCAATTTCTGATCACCATCGGATCTGCTAGCCAACGGACGGTCCTGATTTATTCAGGGGTTTGTTCACAAATTTAACAAGTTCCGCCAAGACTTAGCGCTTCCACCAAGTTAGTCAGTCTCTAAACTATATACTCCAGTTTCTTAAAACATATCCAAGCTCTTAACTGTTCACTATAATTATAGAGGATTCGGCCTACGATCTATGAAACCAATCACATAACAAAAGATCACCCAAAACAAGATTTGTACACAAACTCCTTTTGTTCATAACACTCTTTACATAATGTACAGAACATCTCATGCCCTAATCTGTTCTCTCTACACTATCTAACCTCTGTGTAACATACTCTGCCTACTCTAACATACTCAATATTGAATTACACAAAGAAATACATAATCCACACTGTATTCATATTGATAACTATTTACAAAAGAAACAGTCACACTCGACTTTTTTCAGTTCTCCCCTCGCTCATCCATCCTATCTTTCCATATGAATCTAACCCGTCACTCATTCCAAAAGATTACAATTTATACAAAATGCGGATTCATGAACCCATTTGGTTCAGATCCAGAAATCTCTCATTCTTCCCTAAAGAATCTATTCACTCCACTATTTTCTCAAACAAATGCTAATTTAAGATTTCACATCCCTCATATCCTATTCAAACCAGATAATCTAACCGCTTGGCTTGATCTCCACACAAGGAGGATCAATCAACCACTTATACCCTTTTCTGCTCAGATTTTGACAACAAATAAAACACTCTCATACATTTAAATTAATAAAATTAATTAATATCTTATCTTCCAACCCTTTGTTAGCCACAACCTGTGATCATACCATGACATTGCTGACTAGGTCTAAATGCTCCTACATCACATATGAGCAAAACCTCACACATATGATACTTTTATCATGTATGATTAGTTCTATTTTGTTAAATTAGTGATAACATTTCGTTTTCATGATTATATATGGAGTATGTTCTTTCTGTTATGTGTTAATTTCACTAGTGTATGATGCCTAACTGAAAGTATTTATTTTCATATATGATTATTCAATATATGAAATATAGTTTATACATTTTTTTGACTAACTATTTAGTCAAAGAAATTATTTTTACATGTTATCATCTCTGTTTAATACGTGAATGATCTTTATTATCACATACCAAACAGATATCTTTTTAGATCATATATCACACAAAATGCCTCAGGTTTATATTAGATTAAGTCAGCTAGAGATTCGCATGCTAGAATAGGTCATTTAGATATTATGATTCTTATTGCAATCACTTGAAAAAACCACCCATTCTCATTTTCAAACCCATTCTGGGAAACTGGTCCCATCATCCCCAGTTAGAGCCACCACATCAAATGGAAAAGGAGTTGTCTTTAAGGTCCGGACAGGGTAGTTATCCCCCATGTTGGAGCGGTAGAATTATGAGGCTTCAACATTTTGGCACTAGAAGTAGGGCCATCCAACTGTGAATGGCATATAAATCTAAAGATCAATTGAAAAACTTTCATAAGAGTCAAAACCCCTCCACAAATTCTACCCCTTCTAGATCTCATTCAACATCTCTGGATCAGAAATCTGAAGTTGTAGAAACATCTCCCTCGTCTCTTGCAGTATTAAGAAAACCACCTTATTCATATTACACTCCCGAGTCTCCCGAAGTTCAATCCTTAATACATAAATTTAAACAGATATCCATCTCTGTAGAGAAACCTGAAAAACCCGAAGCTTTTGAAGAAAGTGTCACTTCCTTATTATGAGATACTGGTGTATTAACTTGACTATAAAGTGAAAAGCTTGGAGTAACCCCTTTTGAGTTTCCCATTCATTCACGACGTAAGAAAGCTTCCACATCAAAATCTGAATCAGATACCAGCGAGATCACATCACCTTTCCCTCCATTTACTTCCCCATTCACTTCTACTCAATCTGCCTCTTCTCAACAATCCATTTTTTCGACTCAGACAATTAGTGCTGCTACTAGTAGTACTAGTCTAGTAGTAAGTTCTTCACCATCACCATCTACTTCTGGATCTTCTTCCTCATCTTTGCAACCTTCAACACAAGTTATGGCCAATCAACCTGCTCAACCTTGGGGAAACCTTGGTGTTTTACTGGTTGCTAATCCAAATGCTCTCCTAGCAAACCCAAAAAAATGGCTACCTAATTATAATCCCAATGATGGTCTTCCTGTTGAAGAACATCTAAATAAATTTATGTTAGCCATGACTCTTAATGGAGTTTCACATGAATATGTTGTTATCGGATTGTTTCCTTATACTTTCCAGGGATCTGCAGGATCCTGGTAGTTTTGCCTTCCAGCAGGCTCAATAAGAAACTGGGACACTTTTGAAGAAATTTTTCTCGCAAAATTTGGCAATGATAGAACTGTGGCATCTCTAATCAATGATCTTTCCAACGTAAAAGCAAGATTAGATGAAAGGATCAAATAATTCAACTCTAGATTTAACAAGTTATTGAATAAAAACCCAGCTGCCTCTAGACCTGCAATAGATGTGAAAATGTAATGGTACATATCCTCCCTTCCCTCTAATATCATAATTTTCGTAGATAGAGTCAATAAGGCTACCCTCGTAGAAAACATGAAAGAATCGTTTTATGTAGAAAGAATAATTATTTCCTTAAAAAAGAGGTCACACATAAAAGAAAGAAAATCAAAGAAAGTGACATTGAAGGAAGATTCAAAAAAGAAAGCTCCAAAGGACCCTTTTGACCTTGAAGGCCTTCAAAAGGTGTTAAAGACCATGTCAAATGAAATGGTCGAAATCAATAAAAAAGTTGCAGAATCATCCACTCCTAAGAAAGATTTTTGTCCATTCAAGAGAAATCCTTCTTCTATATCCCAACCACCAAATACTATCTCAAATGTTGGATCCAATCAAGAATCTGAAGAAGACTCAGCAACTGAAGAAGAAGCAGAAAATGATGAAGAAGTTGACTTAAATGGAATGTGGGACTTCATTCTTCCAACTGAGGAGGAAGCACAAGATATGCCAGTAACTACAAGAAGTAAAAAGTTTACTCATATGTCTACAACAAATCAGAAATAGAAATCCCCTACTCATGTAAAGGAGAAAAAAGTAAGTAAGAAATCTAAGACTACTTAAACTGATTCTATTCCATTAGATCCTCCAACTGCTTCCAAAAATTTAGTAATCTTGGATATAGTGGAATATAATATAGTCGAAGATATGAAAAAGACAAGAGAAAATGTTTCATTGCATGAATTGACTAAACTCAAACAATAACATAAAATCTTACACAGAGAATTAAAAGCAGTTCCTATAGCTCCTTTAACATCCGCAGTAGTTACCCAAGCTGCTAAATATATGGTAAAACCTCTTTCATCTTCGAACAAAGTAAATCCCACAGACATAGTTTTGATAGGTGATAGATCTATTTGTCATACTCCTCCATTTCTTCTCACTTACGAGATTTTCAACAGAAACATCCATAATTGCCTTGTTGATTAAGGAGCCTCCTCAAACATCATGCCAAGAAATGTGTGCACCAAATTAAATATTACACCTCAAAAATCTGCTATACACATAGTTCAAATGGACAGGACAAAAGTAGAGGTACTTGGAGAAATGATATCAATTTTAATCAGGCTTTTCGCTAATCCAAAGTTTCACAGATAATCGATATTCTAGTGACTGATATCCTTGAATTTTATGGTTTAATTCTGATTAGGGATTGGTCTGAAATGTTACACAGATATTTTGCAATTGATTGGTCTAATATGTGGTTACCATACAATGGTAAGCCTAACCAAATCAGAGTAGACCATGAGAAATTCATGAAGTACACAGTCATTGATCTTGAGGGAAGTAATGAACTTGTAGATTTCATGAATAATATCATTGGAAATTACTCAACTTAGTCATTCTTGGGATCTTTTAATGCACAAATATCTCCCTTTCTGGAAAATGTTGTAGTATCTCAGATAGAAAAATTTCCGCAATCAGATGCTTCGAAGTGTATATATGTAGTTGATAAACTTGTAGATAATTCATTATTATGGAATCTTTATTTTGATGGTTCCAAGTTTGAAGATGGTGCAGGTACTGGCTGTATCTTGATCAGCTTGCAAGGAGAGAAAACCATGTTAGCTAGCAGGCTTGAATTTCAATGGACTAACAATATTACAGAATATGAAGCATTGATTCAGGTGTTGTACAAAGCCATTGGCCTTGATGTCAAGTATTTGCAAGTATATGGAGACTATGAAATAGTTATTAAATAGGTAAGAAACACAATCCATTATGTGTCTGGGCATCTCAAACATTATCAGCCCTTAGCCCAGAATCTTACTTCGCACTTCACAACTTTCAACATTTCTTGAATCCCCAGATTACAAAATGTGAGTGCTGATTTACTTGCCAATGTAGCATCTAAGCTTATACCTCCAGAGGAATTTAGTCCAGATAGATTTTATATAGAGTTAATTTTTAGACCATCCATCCCTGATAATGTAACAAATTGGAGAGGGTTTAACAATGATGTTGATATAATTGATTTCCTTACATCAGAAGGATCTTATGAGAAACAAACCATAGATGAACATGAACATGACTTGCAAATAAACCATAAACAAAATAAAAACCCAATTCCAAAGTCTGTAGTCAAAATGGAAGATCTCTATGATTTGGAGGACAAATTTAAAAATATTATCAACTCCAATACTCAGAGTTCTACTTTGAGATTTGGAGTGGTAAACCTAGTCACAACTGAAAAACCTCAAAATGTCAACCTAGGTCTTAGTTTATCATCCGAAGAAAGGATATCATTCATCAAGTTGTTGAAAACATATAAAGGTGTCTTTGCATGGAATTATTGAGATCTCAAGACCTATGCTACCTTTGTAATTCAACATACTATATCGATGATCTCTAATTAGAAACCAGTTCAACAGAAGCTTAGAAAGATTCATCCAAACCTTGAAAGCCAAATCAAATACGAATTGAATAAAATTTTTAAAGCAAAGATAATATTTCCTGTTAGACACTCAAAATGGGTATCAAATATGGTTCCTTTCAGGAAAAAGAATGCAGATATTAGGATTTGTATTGATTTTAGGAACTTGAATAGAGCTTGTCAAAAGGATAACTTTCCTTTGGCTACTATGGAGAAAATATTGCAATTAGTTGTAAGCTTTGAGTTAATGTCTTTTCTAGATGGATTCTGAGGATACAATCAGATTCTTGTACATCCAGATGACAGACTAAAGACCACGTTTAGAATGAAGTGGAGGACATATGCTTATTAGAAGATGCCTTTTGCACTCATGAATGCAAGTGCTACATTTCAATGTGTGATGAATACTGATTTTAAAGGTCTGATTAATAAATCAGTTGTTATTTACCTAGATGACATCATAGTCTACTCTAGTAATAGAAACAATCGTTTGAGTGAACTAAAGAATATTTTTTGAAAGATGCAAGAAATATGACATTTCTTTAAATCCCAATAAGTCATACTTTTCATTAGCAGAAGGAAAACTTCTCGGATTCATAGTGTCCAAGAAAGGAATTTATATTGTTCCTGATCGAATCCAACAAATTGAAAATATTCCTCTCCTACATAATAGAAAGATCATGTAACCATTCCTAGACCAGATTAATTTTGTAAGAAGATTTTTTTCCAGATTTTTCACAGATTGTTCTACCCCTTCAATTAGTGATAATAAAGAATGCAGTCTTCAAATGGGGTAAAGATGAAAGAGATTAATTTGAGTTAATCAAAAAATACATTATCGATGCTCCTTCTTTAATAACTACATACTTTCTTAAACCTTTTTTATTGTACACATTTTCATTTGATACATCATATGCAACAGTTTTAACACAGTTGAATGATCAAAACACTGAGGCATCTATCTCTTTTTTCGATTCCAATTTACAAGGTGTCGAGCTAAATTACTCAGCTATTGAGAAACAAGATTTTTTTGTCTTTAAAACCTTGAAACATTTCAGACCTTTTCTCCTCAAAACCCATACAAAAATAGTAGTACCTTACTCTGCAGTAAGGAAACTATTGATTCAAAGAGAAGTGGGGGAGAAAAGAGCCAATTGGGTCATTACACTTCAAGAGTACCATGTAGAAATCCGACCAACTAAAATTATTAGGGGCCAAGGATTTTGAAGGATGTTAACTGAAGCTTCCCACTTATCAACAGAAGAGGACCTAGGTAATGATGTGCAAATATCAGAGGTAAGCCTCAACGATGCACAATCACAATATGCTGATTTGAAGTTTTATTTAAAGAATGGATATGCTCATATGCATCTCAATTACAAAATAAAGCATGCTTTAAGGTTGAAATCCAATCAGTATGAATTAATTGATGATGTATTATCTAGAAAGAAATATGATTCAGTATTATTAGGATGCCTAGAAAAACCTGAAGCTGAAAAGGTTATGTAGGAGTTACATGATGGACCAGCTGGAGATCATTTCGGAGGAAACACCACAACTCACAAAATCCTGCATGCAAGTTATTATTGGTCGACACTATTTAAGGATGCACATGACTATGCAAGAAAATGCAAAACTTGTCAAACTGCAACTAGAAGAGAAAAGAAACCAAGATTCCTTTACAGCCAGTGAATATCCAACAACCATTTGAACAATGGGGATTAGATATAATTGGTGATATTATTCCTATCTCTTCTAAGTAGCACAAGTACATCCTTACAACTACTTATTATTTCACAAAATGGGTAGAATCTATCCCACTAAAGGTAAATAATACAAAAAGTATTACAGACTTTATTGATATGTACGTAATCACTAGGTTTGGCTTACCCACAACTTTAATGTTTGATAATGCATCTCATTTTTTTGGAAATACAATGGTAGAATTCGCATTAAAAAGATGTTTCAAATTGAAGTATTCAACCAACTATTATCCAAAAGGTGATGGATTAGCCGAATCAACAAACAAAAACCTTATCAGGATCATCAAGTAGGCTATAGACCAAAATCATAGGAATTGGCAGAAAGCATTGACATTTTCTCTTTGGGCAGAGAGAATAACACATAAGGCCTCGATCGGTTCTTCTCCATTTGCTTTAATTTATGGAAAAGAAGTAGTTCTCGCCACAAGCATAGCAACCCCATCTCTTGCCCTAGTGCAATTTATGAATGAAAATCCTTCCTCTTCTCTTCAAGAAAGACAATTTTAGATCCTTAATCTTCAAGAAGAAAGAGAAAAAGCTAAAGCTACCCATTCCCATCATCAGCAGTTAGTCAAAGCCTCTTTTGATACAACCTCTGCCAGTCATAAGAACTTTGAAGTAGGTGATCTGGCTTTGAAATGGGACAAAGAACATGAGGAAAAGGGAAAACACACAAAATTCCAAAGACTCTGGCTTGGACCATTCCAAATCATTGACAAAATTGGTCCATCAACATTTCTTTTACAAGATCTGTCAGGTAGAATTGATTCCTGGACCATTAATGGGAAAATTTTGGAAAACACTTTTCCTAGAAGACAACCTCTTCTAATTTTGTATCATATTTTCTTTAAGATTCATAGGAAAATAAAGGTTAAGTAGTATCTACTTTTGGCTTCTCAAAACAAAGTCTCTGACAATATTTTGATTTTTTGCTTCTATAAATAGGAAAAGTTAAAGAAATAATTAGAGAATTTGAGTATCAAAGAGAACCTTATTTCTTTGGAAAAACTTTACCTTGCTAAAAGCAATTATTCTATGAACAATATCTTTTCTTTATAATGTATAGATGTTTTGTTATCAGTCAAGAAAATAATCTTTAACCTAGTAAGAACTTTCTATAGATGAGTATCTCAAAACTCTATTATTATCATCCAAAACTCTTAAAAACGGCCAATGATTCACCCCATCTGATAAAATTTTCCTTTTTCAGAGTGTAATTCTAAAATATGGAAAACATAAAAGATAATAATTCTCATTACGAGTTTGTTTACCATGATCATAAGGGAATAATTAAACTGATATTACCAAAACTGCATATCAAACAAGGTGATAGCCAATGATCTAATCAATCAAATGACAAGGGGTCTCATCAAGAGCCAAATTCTTTAGTTTAATTACAACCAGTGAATGGCATTGCCATTATTGGGTTACCAAGCCTTAAAAATGTCTTTTAAGAAACTTGAAAATAAAAATTACATGAAAGGAAAAAACAAGGTCCAAATGAGAAAGAAAGAAAATGAATATCATTTCGAATTATGAAAATTGCTTCGGATGTGACAATGAATAATTTTTGGTTAAAAGATAACCTTGTCGAGGCTATGAACATCTACTAGTAGCGGAGACTCTATCTATGATAAATGATAAAACAATAAAAGCTAATCTGTAGAAGACACCTTCTATATCTCTTTAAATCTCAGTATTGACTGATGCAAACATTTGTATTTTTATCACTACAAGAGTAAAGTATTTGAATAAATAAATTGAGTGAGGATTATGATTTCAAAGAAATGTTGTTTAGTTTATAACTCATGTAATTATTATTCCTATAACTCTTCTAATTTTGAAAGTTCTAAAACTTTCAAAAGACCAACCAGAGATAGTTGGTTCTCCCAAGTGAATCGCCAATTGTTGTACTATGTAACAACCTCCCCATTTATACGGACTAATAGTTATTATTTGACATATAAATGGGGACCCTTTTAAATTTTTAGCCTTTGAAAATTAATGATAACTCTACAAATTGCCTTGAGACCTTTAGAATACAACCCATACTTAGAAATTTTATCACAAATCACATTTCACAGTTTTCCATGTGACAATTGTAAATATCCTAAAGAAAATCTTGAAATGTGATATGTGATAAAGCCCCTGTTGTGATTTTCCAATCACTACACTTTAAGAACACACGATTGTACTTCGCAAGACACAAATTAATAAAGCATGCTATCGTGTGACTCCTTAAAAAATTGCGAAATGTGATATTATGACTTTCGTAATTGCATTTCGCACTATCTCCGAGCAATGCTATATTGCAATGTTTGAAAGTCACGATGTAGCAAATAGGGCGTGAAGTGTGGGAAGTTACTGAGTTTTAATGATATATTTAGGGTTTGATAGAGTAATTAATGTTTAGCAGCTCGAGAGAGAAACTGATGTTTTCCAGTTATGACTAGTTAACACAGAAATCACATTAAAAATCTTCCCACAATTCTCATTTGAAAGAGCTCTTAGCCTTAATTGCCCTCAATTGTGTGCGCTAATATATCTATCTTTCATTTCAGGCAAGCTTCAAAAGAGATTTCATTACGGAAGGTAATTCAAAAGAAGAAACAACAGAGAATTTGAGAGCCTGAGGTTTCAGAAATGTCACCTATATTTGCTAATACAGTTTGTAGTGCCGATGGAGGAGCAACGGCATGGGAAGTCATCTACAACATACTTGAAGATGAACGCCCTAAAATTACTGTCACCAAGGCAACAACATACTCAATAAAATCCTGAGGAGTTCAATTTAAGGATGCTTCTTATCTTTTCTTCACAAAATAGGAGTAAGAGCCAAGATACTACCATACATAGATATGGTTAGATGCGTGGTGGAAAATCTCAGTATTGAAGACAGAAAATTCAAGAACTGAAAGATGGAGCTGATGGGATCATTCAAAGCTGAAGACTTGAAACAAATGTATTATCTTCTTGACCCTCAAGATATAAATGACAGATAATTTGTGGACAACTTCGCAAAGAAGAATAAAGAACCCTTCAAGATGATTCAGGGTTGGACAGTCCTAGAGAACAAATTCAAATGTGATAAGACGGGTATGTACCCCATAGCTTCTTTAGCAAATCCCCATAACTATGTAGCTTCTATGTTTTGTAGATTATATGGATTTCCTAATAATACCAAGTTCTCTATAGAATGGGTCCCTTTAATCGATGCTTGTGTCAATTCCCATATAATGAGTTGGGGGACTATCCTATTCGATAACCTAGCTACTGCTATTTGCCAATATTTTCAAAAGAGATCCACCTCTACAGAGAACCTTCCTCCATTTTATTTGAGTGCCTATTTCATGGATGCCATCTATTTCTATACTAAGTTTCCAATCATGGGTTGGAAATGGATTCTACAAGACCCCTATCCCACCCATCTTAGTCACAAATAGACGAGGGAATCCCATTTTACACCCCATTTTTACAAGATATGCCACGGTGTTATTCTACCATTACATCAATTGATTCTTGATAACAAATCCCCCATATTTTCTAAAGAAGCCGCTACAGACCTTCTCGTAGTAGGCAAGTACTTTGCTGAACAATGGTTTACATATATCAGAGTTTACGACAGTACAACGGACCCACATGTACCCCCTTTTTATGTCTCCGACAACATGTTTGCTAGAGAAATAGATCACCGAAATATTGGGAAGCGCTTAACCAAGACCTTGAAAGATAACAAAAAATCATTATGGCTACCCTTTCCCATATGGTGTGGTTCTTTTTCGTTGGCAAACTTTAATCATGCAATCAAAGAATTACTAAACTTAGAGAGCCTCAAGCTCCATAATCTGCCAAAGAGGAAATCTGACCCATAAAAAGTAGCACAAAATGCTGCTACAACACTAAAGGTCAAAGCCTATGTCCATGAAGTTCATGAATTCGAAGGTCTTTTACAATTAGCTAAATCATTCGAACACGTATTCGATTGGGTGAAGACAAATTTGAATCTTGATGACTTTGAAAGGTTTCAGGAATTTAGAAATTAGAGGCTCGAAACAATCCCATTGCATTTGTTAAGAGTTGATGAAAAACCTACACCCAGTGTAACTATTAATAGCGAAGGACCAAATTCTTGTATATAATCTCATGTGAATACAACCAAATATACATGGAAGACAAAGGAAACAGAGACCATAGCGGAATCCAGCAGAAGGTCAGCTGAAAAATAGGTCATAAGTGACATCACTAAGGATACCAGTCCCAAAGGCAAAAGTAGGGTTTTGGAGAAGGAATGGGACCAGTTTAATAAAAATCTCCAAGATACTCAAAAGAAAATAGATGTCCTAGAAACCATAGAATATCATACTCCATAGCAAACTCAGAAAATTTCAGAGTCGAAGCCAATGAATGAGCAAGGGACAAGTTCACAGAATATGGAAATCATTCCTACATTTCTGTCATCTAAAATTATCCTAAAGGTTATATAAATACCTCCTTTAGATGTATTCTAAAGCCCACTACATAAGGCTGTAGTAAGAATATAGAGGAAAAGAAGGAGAGTAGAAACACCTAAAATCCCACTAGGGAATGAACCAATGGATATAGTCTAGAGGGATATTCCTTCAAACCTAGCTAAAAATTTAATGAGGCTGTCACAATTTACATGGGCATATGCTACTAAAACCATGGATAAATCCATTGAAGTATCTATTTTGTTAAGGGAAAGGGAAGAAAGGATAGCACAACTTGAGAAACAACTGAAAATCGAGAAAGAAAATGTGAAAAAGCAAGCCACTGAAAAAATAGCCCAATTGCAGCAGAGTATGGAAGTACTTATGATAAGCCATGAAGCAGACATATCTACAAAGAACACATAAATCCAAGAGTTGCAAGAGGCTATAGCGAAATACAAATATGCCCTTATTGTCGATGAATTCATCAAAGAGGCATTGGAGCTAAAATCCATTTTGTCAAAACAACAAGATTTATTCTGCCAGAGAATGTCCCATATCACCCCTTATCTGTGTTAGTGTCAGTCTTTGCAGCCTTCCTGCACTGATCAAACATGCTCTTACGAAGTGATTTTAAGGTGTCAAGGTCAAATTTTGTCATTTCAGTGAGTCTTCAAGCAAAATATGGTCACTAGGCATTAGGTCTAGGGTTTGCTTTTACTCCTATCAAAGTTGTTCAAATGTCGTTCCATGTCACCATTCAACTGACTGTACAGTCATTCAGAGGGTTTTTGTCATCATATCAAGTTCCAAAGGGTCATGTTGCACCTTGTTCATGCTTCAGTTGTGCCTAGGTAAGGTCCATTTCCCTCTCCTAGGGTTTTGGAGGTAATTTCTCTTGGATGGCCAAATAATTAGCAAAACTTGTATCCTGATGTTCATACACCTTCCCCTATCCTTAATGTACCTTATTAAACACTTCCCATCACTGAGATCCCTCAAATTCCTCATTTTCGCTCAAACCATAGTTTCTTGCTACAACTTGGCAATTTTCTAGGCTAGGCCTGTGTTTTTCCCTTTTGGACCCCTTCCCCTCATTCAATCTTTGAAATTCCACTTTCCCCTATTTCCTAAGATCCCTCCATACTTTTCAAAATTTCCTCAAGAATTTATAAGCCCCTTATCCCCTTCATTTTGCTTCATTTCGACAAATCCCCTGTTCCACACATCGGGGTAGGTTTTACTCAAATGATGCTTCCGAGCAAGGAAAGATGAATTTGGAAAAACTGAGAGAGGTTTTTGTCCAAAATAGGAAAAGGAAGAAAAAAATCATTCACATTTTAAACAGATGTCATGGTTTTAGAGAAAAGTCAAAAATACAATCACCTCGGGAGAATTGATGCACCTCTGAAGTGACCTTGGGAAAATCAAGTTTTCTCCTAGCTTGGTTGGCCAAATGACTTTCTTGATGAATCACATGATAACTAGACACAAAGCTATTTCCAATGAGCTATCATGAGCTCAATTTGGAGTTGAGGAAGACCTTCAAAAGTTGACTGCAACATCACTCTGCCTTGAGGCAGCCTCATTCTACACATTTTGACCAGTCATGGGAGATTTGACTTTGGATATGGCAAATAAACTCGAAATTGAAAAATTCTAGTTGGGTTGGAAATCATACTCAAATACCTTTCCAACGAGCTATCCTGCACCCAATTTGGACACCAGGAAGGCCTCCAAAAGTCATCTGCAAAAAGGTGCGACGCACCTGGGTAGTGGCGCGGCGCACTCAGGGGTCCGCACCTGTCACAAAGAAAAGGTGCGGTCAGGTCCATAGGATACATGAACATTAGGTGCAGGACCGTAGGAAATGTGAAGAAAAAGTGCAAACCTAGACATTTTTGAGCAAAAACAGGCTTTTCTGCCCAATGCGCCGCGCCACTTGGCACGGGCTTATGATCAAGACATCTTCTGGAGGAAAACTTGGTATTTTTTTATTTTTCATGAAAAGTTATGCATGCTTAGGAATGGCCGAGAGATTTCATCAAGTTCTGGGTGGCCTAAAGGGTCAAAAACACCTTGAAAATGGCCTTTCTGCCACTTTTTCCCTACACAGGAAGTAGTGTTGGGAGATTGAAGTTTTGGAGGGGCAAAAGGACACCAAATCCAGAAATTCCACTTGGGTTGGAAAGTAGACAGGCAAGGCTTTCCAACAAGCTATCTTGGGATCAATTTGGACTTCGCGAAGTGCCTCAAAATCAGCTCCAAAGTGGCACAATGCATACAGGTTTCAGGCATGGCACATAGAGGATTTTTGCCTATTTTTCACTCAGCAGCTCAGAAATTCACCCAGTTTTGACTAGTTTTACTTTTTGATGTAATTATTTATCTATCTTGATGTAACTTGATGACTATGATGTAATTTTGGCACATATTTACTTGTTCTAGAAGATTCATTCACTAAAAAGGGAAAATTTAATGAATGAATCAGTTTCCTAGCATATAGGGGTAAGTTGTTTGACTACCTAGATTTCAGTTCCTTGTTTAGAATTAGTTCAAACAGCTCCTAGAATGATGAGCTCGACCCCTAGAGGCAAGGGAATAGGTTTGGATTGTCTATATTATGTAATTTTTAAGTCATTTTCAGGGTTGGACACTAGGGATTGCTTTGGCATATCATTGTACATTCTATCTCTGCATTTTTGGCTAAGGAAAGACCAGGGTTTTGCAACACTGTTTGGGATCCATGTGGCTTTATGTTTTGATGGTGTTCTTCTCTAAGTAATCGTAAGCTCATTAGTGTTATGTGTATCATTTTCCTGTCTCTTCTTCTGAATTTTAACAAATGGGTGATTAAAGTAGAATCCATTAACTGCTATGCTCTGCCTTTGAATTTGTTTAAATTTCCATGTTTTCATATGTTTAAGGAGAATTATTGACACTCTCTTGCTTTCCTTAGCTCCTCACCAGTATGATCTATCCATTCACTCACTTTAATGCATCAAAACGATTGCCTTCCTTGCCCCAATCAGAACTCTACAGAAACTGTGCGTCATCCCCGAGCCTAATTTGCCTTTCCCTGTTTCCAGCAAAAAATCCCCAAAAACTCAAATCAAACCCTTGTACTTCATACCTAGCCTAAAATTAGCTTTTATTTCAGTCATCTCGAGCCCCATCGCTTACCTTTTGCCGAGATTGACCCAGAGAGATCCCTCTCCTGTCCTCGTAGGGCTAGCTACGAGGCTGAGTGTGGTTTGATGTGGACCTAAAACCTTGTCTTTTCAGCCTGAGGCAAATCTAGGCTCTAATAATCTAATTACCAGTGATCAATTAAAAGATAAGGCAATTGATTAGAGAACTGAGTTCAATGACTTAAATACTAAGATCTCTGACTACATTTAATAGTGAGAATATGAAGAAGGAAGAAGCTCTAATTTGCTAGAAATAGAAGAAACACACAAAGACATATTATTCATAGATCGGGATGCATGACAAGAAAGCAGAATTGGTAGTAGCAAGAGTAGCAAGAGTGGCTAGCAATATAATAAAAGCAGTCAATCACACTTTGCACACCACGAACTTGATAAAGAAGGTAACCCAAAGTCATTGCCAGATTTGAATGTCTTGGATACAAACTGGAAGGCAAAGGTGAAAATCCAAAGGGAGACGATCACAAAATTATCAAAGACTTACTGCGAGGCATATTGGCAATTCGTTGTCAAACCTCACAGCCAAATTATGACATTGAATTGTTCACTCAACTCAACATAAAGGATGCTCCCACCTCTTAAAGATGCCATCTTCGCAAGACCAGTCATAATGCAATTCAGGGCACGTCCTCAAGTGAAACCAAGGGCCGATATATGTGACCTAAAGGAAAAGTTGGCAGACAACGAGACATCTTTATAACCTTTGGTCATCAAATCACTTTTATTTTTAGACTTAGTTGCTAGTTAAGAGGAAGGTTGTTTGAAACCTCCTAAGATATTTTGTATAATATATTTTTGAACTTTAGTTAGATAGCATTTATACCCTTCTCATGAATTTAGAGAAGGGTCTATAATTTTATCAGAAACATTTGCAAATAATGCACTTCTATAAGTTTGTGAATAGCTTGATGAAATTATGGAACATGGTCATTACTTTTGAATATCAAACTACTTTCCTTTGTTGATGCACTATTGTATGCTTGGAGAATAATTTGATTTGAAGAAAGGAGTTGATCTATGTCACTACTCAAATGAGTAGAACCTCACACATATGGTACTTTTATCTTGTATGATTAGTTATGTTTTGTTAAATTAGTGATAAAATTTCATTTTCATGATTATACATGGAGTATGTTCTTTCTGTTATGTGTTAATTGCACTATTGTTTGATGCCTAGCTGCAAGTATTTATTTTCATATATGATTATTAAATATATGCGATATATTTTATACATTTCTTTGACTAACTATTTAGTCAAAGAATTTTTTTTTACATGATATCATCTATGTTTAATACGTGAATGATCTTTATTATCACGTACCAAACAAATATCTTTTTAGATCGCATATGGCACAAAATACCTTGGGTTTATATTAGATTACGTCAACTAGAGATTTGCATGTTAGAATAGGTCATTTAGTTATAATTATTCTTATTGCAATCGCTTGAAAAAACCACCCATTCTCATTTTCAAACCCATTATGGGAAACTAGTCCCATCATCCCCTGTCAGAGCCACCACATCAAATGGAAAAGGAGTTGTTTTCAATGTCCGAACCAGGTGGTTATCCCCCATGTTGGAGCATCATAATTCTGAGGCTTCAACATAGTGGTAGATATGTTATTGACCACAGCGAATGGGAAGTTACAGTGGTAGAAATGTGAATTGAGGATTTTCATTGAATGGAATATATTTTAAAAGGAGCTTTTTCTTTTTCCAGTGATTTGAAATAATAAAAAAAAAATAGTGGAAGGGATATATTATAAAAGGATCTTGAGCTTGGTCATTTTTTCGAGTGATTTGACATAAATTTTAAAATCAATGAGAAAATAATAGAGAGAAAAGTTTAAGAGAATTTTTTTTTTTAAGAAAGAAAGCAATTACGAGATTTGAACCTAGTTCTTTTCTAGATTATTTTTGAGACCTATGATCACATCACAACAAACACTTAATTAAATAAAATGATAAAGGGACCTATATTTTATTTAAAGGGTATTGCACATATTTGAAAACTTGAAAAGGATTTGAAGAATTTGTTTGGCTTCAAAAACAATTATGACTTCAATAGTCTCCATAGTTGTTGTTTTTAATGGAAAGGAAAATTATCAAGAGTGGTTTAGAAAGCTTAAAAGTGCCCTTGTTTTTAACGATTTGTGGGAAGTTTGGCAAGGCAAGAAGGATAATGATGGAAAAGTAATTGCACCGGAACCACCTGATAACGAGAAGCAGCATGCAATTTGGGAGACAAAAGACAACAAAGCATATTTATTAATAACTGCATCAGTGACAAAAAAGGTAAGTTGATATATTGTTTCTTGTTTTATTGCATTCTAAGCATTAAATAAGTTGAAAGAACTGTATGATTCAAATTCAGAACTTGAAATTATTTAGTTGCTATTGAAGTTGTTCAATTTGGAGATGAAATATAATGATCCATTGAAGAGTTCTTCTAAAATAAAATCCATTTTTCATTAAATAAAAGACACTCAAATTGAAGTAGATTTACAGCTTACATCTGTTATAAAATTTCCTCACCATGTCTATTCACACTATTTGGAATCTCCCCAAGCTAGTGGGTAGTTAAAAGACATTACATTTGATAAACTAGTAAAAAAAATAGATGAAAGTGAAAAGGCCTTTGGGAAGGAAGAGGCTCCACCTAACTCTAATGTAGAAACTTTGTGCCTTGCACAAAAAGATCGTAAGTCTCACGCTAAAACTTCTAGAGGTGATAAAAGTAGTAGAGTTCGTGGTAGGAGAAATTATAGAGGTGGGGGGGGGGGGGGGGGGGGGGCAAAAATAATTAGGGAGATAGAAAACAAAAGAATTTTAATGACAAACCAGCTATCAAATGTTTTAGATGTGGTAAAATTGGTCATACTGCTGCTAACTGTAAAATCCCTTGGGAGAAAGTTAGTGAGAGGAGAGAACAATTGAAGGATCAACCACCAAAAGATAAGGGAAAATCATCATAGTCTACACATTACATTGTTTCTCACCGTAATATTAATATTAATGATTTTTTCAACACTACATTTTCTTCATGATGAGATAGTTTGATTTTGGATTAAGGAGCCACTTGTCATATGACATTTAGGTGGGATTGTTTTGAAACTTTCAGTGATGATATTGATGGTGTTATTTACTTTGTTGACAAGTCTCAAATTAAGCCATCTCGCATTGGGTCTATTCATTTAAAGATACTGAATCTTGTAGATTATGTTCTACATGATGTACTTTATATTCCACGGTTTCATTGAAATTTGATGTCTCTTATCCATATTCGGCAGTAGGAGCATTCTATTCATATATTTGATTGCATCATCGAGATAAGAAGAGAATTTGATCATGTAGTTATTATGACTAGTGTGGAAGAAGGTATGATTTTAAAGTTAAATGGTACTTCATCCACAAATTCTCGTGAAAGTTCTACTTTTTTGGTGCAGTACAGTGATATTCTATCTCTCAGCTTGTTGTGGCATGCTTGATTTGGTCACATTAATTATAGCAGCACCAAAATTATGAAAAAATAAGGTATTAAAGGTCTTCTGACAGTTCCAAGAAATATTATCATCTAAACTTAAATAGGAACACAAAAACTTAGAGATATAATCCTAAACACAAAGATGCAGCGAAAAAACACTTCATTTAATTAACAGAAAAATATTGAACAATGCTTACAAACAAAATGGAAATAAGATAGCTCGGGCAATGGTAGATTATCTCCAATACGATATCTGGCAGCTACATGCCTCTGAACTATGTTAGAATGAGGATCAAGGGCCTATTTATTATTGAAAAACAAGAGAAAGCCATAAACAACCAAAACCCTAATCCCAGGAGATGTAACACCAAGCGTTTGTGCGCCCTTTTGGGGTCAGTTGGGTTGTCAACTTTCGAGGGTCATAACTTGGTCATATTATCTCTGTTTGGTGTGTACAATACCTTGTTGGAAAGGTCTCACTGAGTGCTACATTTTTTGCAATACGCCCTTGGATATGGCAATGGGTTTGTTGTGGACCCCAAAAAAATTCTGTTTAGGGGGTCAAAACTACTTCGGAACTTCAGGACACAAAAAAGTGCTAAAAATAGTAAATGTTGAAATGAAACTCACTAGGAGGTCTAGGTGGAATAGGTGGGTGGCCACCACTATCCACTTGGATCATTCATCCCCCCTTAGGAAGAAATGGTCCCCATTGGGTGCAGAGTCTCCATGAGGTGAGGACATTTCTTTTGAACCTGGTCCCTGGTGAATCACTTGCCCTTGTGAAGGAGTTGGTCTGCTTTGACAACTCAATGTAAATGTATCCTCTATTGGTGAATGTTCTTGATCTATGTGTCCATGATCTAATCAGTTGTGGCCTATTCCATGTAGTCCGAGTTGAGCTCTATTAGTTTGAGTTGTGCTGCAATGTCAAATGTGTCCAACAATGGTGGAAAGTATGACCAAAAGTGATCTACATTGAACACTGGGTGGAGACCAAGGAATGGTGCGATGCTGAGCTCGAAAGCATTTTCGCTGATGGCCTTGGTGATGGTGTATGGCTCATATCGGAGTGGGCAAGGCTTGTGGTGGGGTCCAACAAGGAGCTCCTTCTGCCAATGTAGCCAAACTTTGTTGCCCACATATAACTTGTGCGACACTCAATGTTGATCATGATGCTGCTTCTGCTTAGCATTGGCTCTGTCTAATATGTCATGGACTTCTTGGTGGATGTGTTGAATGTGAGCTGAATGTACCTGAGTGGCTGCAAATGGTATGGCCCCATCAATGGGGCATAATGGCTGAAATCCCAGCCCTTCCTTAAAGGGGCTATGGCTTGTAGAGTTGTGGAGAGCTCTGTTGTAGTTGTGTTCGACATAGGGGAGACTTTCATCTCACGTGCGTGGATTCTTCAAGTCGTATATGCACAAAATGTGTATGATCATCTTGTTGATAACCTCTATTTGGCCATCAGTTTGGGGATGGAAAGTTGTGGACTTAGAAACATTTTTATCTAGCATCGACTAGAGACTTGACCAAAATACACACAGGAATCTGATGTCCCAATCTAAGAGAATGGACTGTGGGATCCCAAAGTGTACCCACACTTGCTCAAAGAAGAGCTTACCAGTGGCCTCTAGTGTGATACTCTTCTTGCAGGCCACCATGATGGTCATCTTAGTGAATCTTTCGACGACCACGGAAACGAAATTGTTGTCGTGCTTAGTAGAAGGAAGGCCTGACATGTAATCCATTGAGACAGATTCTCAAGGTTGACTAGGAGTAGGTTGAGCAGTATACAAGCCTTGCTTCTTGGTGGTTGGTTTGGAAATGGCACAGACGGTGCAGGATCTAATGTACTTCCCAACATCCTGATGAAATTTTGACCAATAAAAATAATTCTACAATACCACCTCTGTTTTCTTTGCTCCGAAATATCTAGTGACCCGATTGTAGTGTGGCTCCAAAATCATCTTGGCACATTCATTCGAAAGAACACAAATGTATCTGAGGTGGCATAATAGTGCATCATGTAGGTGAAAATTTGGAGCTTGCTTCCCTTCCAAGAGTGTCTAGTATATGTTGCCAAATTCTAGATCGCTCTTGTAAAGATGCGGCCACCCTGATGTCTCGTTCCCATAAGAGTTGAGCATAGTGATCAACGACATGACTAGTGGTCGGCTGAGGTAATCAGGGACGTTATTGGTGTTTCCCTTCTTATACTTAATGTCCAAATGGAATTGTTACAGATAGGTGGACCATTTCTGATGGCGATCATTCTACATCTCCCCTTGTGTTTGTATGAACTGTAGAGGTCGGTGGTCTATGTGGATGATCATTTCCTTCCCCAGAATGTAATGGTTCCATTGAAAACAAGCCTCCACAATGGAATAAATATCTTTATCGTAATTGGGGTACTTTCAGACTATATTTGAAAGTGTCTCACTATGGTAAGCCACTCGATGGCCATGCTGAGTAAGAACCACACCAATAACATAGTCGGAGGCCTCTTTCTCAATCTCAAATGGTTGTTGTAGGTCGGGTAATGTGAACAATGGTGCAGAACAGAGGCAGTTCTTCAACTCGGAGAATGCTTTTTGATGGGATTCTGACCAAAAATAATTTTCTTTTGCTCTACCCTTGTTAACTTGACTTAAATGCCAAGTGATATGAGAGAACCCCAACACGAACCTATGGTAGAAATTGACAAGACCCAAGAAGCTACAGAGCTCTATTAGAGTGGTTGGGGCTAGCCAATCTTGAATGACTTGTATCTTGGATGGGTTCACATGTACACCCTTCTCATCAATGATGTATCCCAGATATTGAACTTGGGTCAGGACAAAGGTGTATTTCTCAAATTTAGCACACAAATTATGTTGTCGTAGGGTTTGAAGGACCTATCGAATACAGTGGAGGTGTTGTTCCCAACTTTGGCTAAAGATCAAGGTGTCATCTAAATACACCGCCACAAATTCATTGGTGAAGGGTCGCAAGATGTCATCCATCAATCTCATGAAGGTTGCAAGGGCATTCTTCAATCTGAATGGCATGACCAACCATTCGAAAAGGACCTCCTTAGATTTTAAGGAAGTATTCCACACATCAAAGTGTTCGATAGGCACTTGGTGATAACTTGAATTCATGTCAATCTTGTTGAAATATTTGGTCCCTTTGAGCTGGTCCAGAAGGTCATCAATCCATGAGATTGGGTACCTATTCTTGACAGTGATCTTGTTCAGCGCCCAATAGTCAATATAGAGCCTCGAGGTCCCATCCTTCTTATGTACCAATACAATCGGTCTCCAACAAGGTGATGAGCTTGGCTTGATATTCCCTTTCTACAATACTTCCTGAATTTGCCTCTTGATCTCATCGTTCTCTAGAACAGAGCGTCGATAGATCGGTCCATTAGGAAGCGACGTTCTCGGGGTCATATCGATGGAGTGCTTGACCCGATAGTGTAGAGGTACCCCTGTGGGTGAGGCGAAAATATCCCTCTACTCCTCCACGAACTTATCCATCTGTTGTTGTTGTGTTGAGGAGCCCTACCTAGAAGCTGTGGCCACAACCTTCTTCTTGCCCTGGGGGTGAATCATAAGGAACAAAAATTTCTTGGTCCAGGAAATGATCTTATTGCATTGCTTTATAGTGATCAAAGAGATGGTGGTAGGTGGGGCTACCTCCAATATCCTGTACAACTTATTAGCTAAGGTAATAATCACAGAGCGAGGTCTAGACTCATATACAATATGTCGCTTCCATAAGTATGTTTGTACTAACAATACATCACAAACTTTAAGAGGAGAAATGTCACATAGTACCTCATCCGTGAAGGGCTTGGTGCTGTAGGGAATGTATCACTGTTGGTTGACGCAAAGATCTTGTCCTTGGTGAAGCCACCTGATGGTGTATGGTTGTTGATGTGTTTTAGTATTTATGCCTAGCCGCTTCACAAACTATGTTGAAATGAGGTTCTTTTGGCTCCCGTTGTTGAAAATGAAATGCAATAGTGAACCCTTCACCCACATCTATGAGTGGAAGAGGCATTCCTCTTCCTCTAGATCTTTAGGTTCAATATTTTGGATCTTGGTGGTGGCCACAGTGGCACTAGGCTCTGCATCAATGGTCTTCTTCCCTTTGTTAGTTCCCTTATTGGGTTCTGATTCAGAGTCAGAACCTGCATCTGATTTGGAAGCCTTCAGCTTAGCCGCCAGTGACTACTTGGCCCAACACTCACTTTTATGTTGAGTGGCTCTCTTATGGAACTCACACCATTTTCTTACGTCCTTCTTCATCTTCGTGGTGTTGTTCTTTGCTTGTGGCTTCAGTGAGTTTTCCTAGGTTGCCCCACCTTGGCTTGGTCCTTTGTTCTGTGGTTTGGGGGCGCCTTTTCCTTGCTTTGGATTTGCAGATCCAAAGTCCTGCTTCTTCTATTTAAAACTATGCTCAATATTGACATCATATTGATATGTCGTGTCGAGTGAGGAAATGTCCAAGAACTCCATCTCTTCCGAGATTTACTTGTGTAGATAGTCGCTATACTTGAGCACCAAATTCTGCTCAGTGTCCTTGATACCCAGCTTCGTGCGAAGGGTATGGAAAATATTTTTGAACTCTGGCACATCTTGGTCCCTTCCTTATTGTAGTTTGGTTCACTTTATGTATTTGTCTTCATAGCTCATGATACGGTAATATTGTTCATTGATGGCATCTCCGAAAGAATTATGTGTGGTTGAAAATAGTGAGGTTTCACTCTCATCCTTTTGTTCACAGTAGGTTTCCCACTAGTCCTTGACGTGTGGGATAACTTTGAGAAGTGCAAAATTAATATTTTCTCGATTGGAAAAGTCATGAACTAAAAAATATCATTCCAAGATATTTAACGATTTATCTACGACATCTACATTTGTCAAGCCTTCGAATATGGGAATATCGAAGTTAACTTGTACCTTAAAAGGATTGGCACCTCCAGAGTGGCTGCTGGATGAATATGCATCATGTGTGGGTATTCATCGAAGGATCTGGGAAATGTTTTCCATCATGGCATCCCTCTATCATTCGAGGATTCCTCGAGAAACATTTTGAAAGGATCTCCTGCCCCCTCCTCTTTCTTTTCTTCCGCCATAGGAGGTCATCGGGTTTTGTGAGGCTGATCTTGCAATGGTTCAACTAGATGAAGCCCTAACTCCGTATACCTTGACCTCATTAGGCACATGCAAATAAAAATAGAGAAAGAGTAGACCCCACTCATACCATTGATCTGAACTGTTAAACACACATGGACAGTGAAAACAATAAGAAAGATAAATCAGTGAGTGCAATTTTTATTAACAAAAGATGTACATTTATAGTACAATAGGTGACTCTTGGGATTCAGATCCCAAGGTCTCTTGGACTGCTTTGTCCATTCGAATTCCACACTAACCCTTTAGGATTAGGTGTCCAACATTCCCCCCCTTAATCCGAAGGGTTATGTATGAGTCCAAGAAGAGAGCTGTAATACAAAATGTGCAAAGAATGCATGGCAGCACTAGGCTGAATGTGCTCTATGAAATGTTGGTAAAAAAGGGGTGGTGGTTTAAGGATGACCACCAACACTGGAACGCTTAATGCAGTTCCCGGAACTCTTCCAAGACTGGCAAGAAACTGAAGTTTTCTGCTAGAGGAAGTGATCCTATTGTTTTAAAGAGGGAAACCTTCAACCATAAAAGGGAGGTCTCAACCTGTATAAAAGGTAAAACTTCAACCTGAAAAGGGAAGTCTCAACCTGTGATGGTTTAAGGATAACCAACAACTCTGGAATGCTTAATGCAATTCCTAGAACTCTTCCAAAACTGGCAAGAAGCTGGTGTCTTCTGCTAGAGGAAGTGTTCTTAATCTGTGTTCCCGGGCATCTTTGTCTCTGGCTGCAACTCTGAAACTGGTGTGGCAGGTTGTGGCTCAGGCTCGCTTGATGTGACTTTGAAGCTTGTAGATGACCATCATTTCCCCCCCTGTCAGGTACAAGGTGAGAAGATGGAGAAAACGCAACTGCAAGACTGTTTAATACTCTGGAACAAGTTCTGACATGTGTTTGGAATATCTTCTTGGCTGTTGATGCCCATTGCCAAGAAGCGATCCATCCAAGATGAATCTTTGTTCTTGCAGGACGTTTGTTTCTGAAGCATCTGTGTGAAGAATGGCTGGTTTTATGACAGTGCTTACATGGATGAAGATCAAAACAGTGATCTTTCAAATAGCCAACTCGATCACAGTGTTGGCATTTCACGATCTGTTGTTGTTGTTGCTGTGGAAGAGGCGCAGAATCTGGAACAGCTGGAGTTGAACTGTCATGAGGAGCAGGCGAACTGTCATACATGAATCCAACACTCTGAAACTGAATGGGCTTTGAGTAGTCTGGAATATGAAAGGACAAGTCCTTGTCATATCCAAGACCAGTTCTGTGCTTGTTGTGGACAAGCTGTTCCCAAGGTCTGATGATGGGCTTGGGAAGTGTAGACTGAGTTTCTGCATCTGCATGTACAGCTGCTGCTTTATTGGGTACTGAATCTAAATGAACTTGAACAATATTGACTTGCTGTTTATGGGAGTCTGCTTCATTGTTCTGAACAGAAACAGGTTCAGAATGATGACTCCACTGCTGTAATTCTTCCTGTTGTAGCTGTGATTCAAGCTGCAAAAACTCTATCTTTTCTTGTGCATATTGTAAACATGTCTGAATTTCTGAGAGAGATCCTTTGCTGATTTGTAATGTGTCATCAACAGTAGATAATATCAAAGTTTTAAGGAACTGTAATACTTCACTGGTTCTGGCCATTTTTTCTTCAATGTCTGATTTACACCTTAAAAATTGATCACAACCAGCAATATTCTTTATAAATATGCAGCAAATGATTAGTGTGCAACCATGTACAGTTTTCAACCATGTACAGTTTTCAACATATAACTATTGCAGAAGGACCATTTAACATTGTATTCACACCATTCACCGCAGTCACAAACCGTGGTAATGAACCAGTCATTCAACGCACTGAGCTATTAACACCAACACATGAATCAATACACAATACAAGGGTCTGACTTGAGAGAACACCAAGCTCAGGCAACAGGCACACAAAGTACAGTAACTCGGCTTGGATTCTGTAATATTAGAGAAACTTCCTTCTTTTTCTGTAACATAGTACAGTCTATAACTTCTTCATTTTTTATATAAAAATGCAGCAAATCAATAATTCATCATGAAGCAAACCCATCGTGGATATCTTCTTGCTCTTATTCAAGGAGTGAAGCGTAAAAATAGTTCTTAAATCACAGCCTAGGCCGAGCACATTAATGGGTTATATCAATGTGTACAGTCTAATAATGAGACGTCAAAAGAACCCAAAATAAATTAAACAGCAGAATCAACAGCCTAACAAAAATTGGCTTTGACACGAAGATCACAACTGCTGATGTATCTGTGGATTCCCTACTGCTACTCACATCCTTGACCTTCGTTGGTAAATCGCAACGCGGTCAGAATATTCTTCTTCGATCTATCATCGACAACGGAGAATGTGTGATAAAGCTTTTCTCTTGCAACCTATGCCTTCAGAGGTCTTTATTTGGTCATCCACGAAAACAAAATCGTAATAACTCGAAATTTCTAATCAAATTTTGATTAAATCTCAATTCTGGTTCAAAGAAAAGATGCCCTGCAGACCAGGCAGATCTCAAAGGATGTTAAAAGAATAACACAACAAAAAATAACATTTACTCTCGCTTATCATGCGACTGCCGTTCCTCGACTTGTGCATCTTCTTGTGAATCCTGCCCATTCATTTCTGCAGCTATCTTCTCATCCATGGCCTTCTCGGCTCTAAATAAAGGCTCGTAGTAATCCGAATGAAGGTCCATACATTCTCTTAGCAACGATGTAACTTTGTAGCATTTGTCAGCAATATCTTCTTTATTCGCCTCGCCTTCTTCAACGCACTTCTCCCAAGCAATGAACTGATACCATGTTTAGATCTTGTTCCAAAATTTAATCAACCATTGGAGCTCGATCTGTGGGAAGCCGAGAGAGACCTTAACAGGAGTTGTCGGTCTTACTGTCCAACAATAAAAATCGAACTTTTAACGATGGTGGTGCAATGGCCAGCGGCTTCAAGTGGGAAGAGTATTGAAAAGAAAGAACGGGTCGGAATATGAATGAATGTGCAGTAACTGCATCAGAAGCCAGCAGATCCGATGCTTTCTACTGCACTGCAATTTTGCTGCCAGCAAACCCTCTACGAGCTTCGCCTCTGTGTTTACCCTTTACTTACACCACCATATCATGTTAAACGCTGTCAACCGATGCCGATACCAACACTACCACTTGAGATTTTGGAGCAGTTTCTTGTAGCAATTAGATACCAATTGTAGTGATAACGACTCCGCAATTGATCAGTGACCTGATAGTGATGACGCCACAGGCAGCCCGAAATTTCTGAACATCTCTGTGCTACAGCGTGACAGCGTACCCAAACAACGGGGCGAAGCGATAATGAACACACGAACAACGGGCCCTTCAACACAAGAAAAAATAAACGCTCCAGAACTCAACGCTGGTTGTCATGGAGTTAAATTTTGTAGCGCGCTAGGCCAACAGCTTGAACTATGAACAGAGACAGGCTTTTAGTGACTGTAAAGAAGCCATTGAATCATTTACCGCAACCTCAGCATCAGCAGTTGCATCATCAACCAGCACCACAGCTAGCAATGAACCAAGCGACTAGTTCCACGAGGAGACCAAATGTTTCTCACTCCATTCCTTTTGGTTCCTTGATACCGATCATTTTCTTTTGAAAATATAAGTATTTACATTTAAATAGGTACGCAACATTAAAAATACAATGAATCCCTTCGACTGTAATCAAACTAACTTGAGCAAAAATGTAAATGCAGACAAAAATGTTTCAACACACGAGAGTGCACAGTGATGAAGATTTCCAGAATCGAAACAAATGATTTAACCTGCGGATACTACGAAAGTCTTTAGACATTGCAAGGCATATCCTATTTGTGCCTGCGTTTCCAGCGCTCAACCAATCTTTCTACAGTCTTGAGCGAGCTGAGTATGTCAGAACGGTTTTGGAGTCGGCATTCAGGGAGCTGACACCATCAGCAGCGCAGCGTTTTATATGGAAAATTGAGCAGCCTCTGGCAATGAAAAATGAGCAGCCTGGAGCAGGGTAATTATGATGAAACGCTCATGGACAGTGCAGACTGCACGCAGGAAAGGAATATGCACAGTCCAGGGAGTGCAAAGGATATGAAACGGTTTTGGAGTCAGAGCGCATTCAAATGAATATGTCAGGGCAGCGCTCAGGTTATGACAGCGCTCAGGCGTTTCAATGCCAGGATGACAGCACAATAGAAGCGCAGGGCGCAGTTCAACGACTTCCAAGTGTTGGTTTACACAGGCCACAAAAACAAGTGGCTCACACAATATTGAGAAGGTTATGAACGTACTGGCTCTGATACCATGTTAAACACACATGGACAGTGAAAACAATAAGAAAGATAAATCAGTGAGTGCAATTTTTATTAACAAAAGATGTACATTTATAGTACAATAGGTGACTCTTGGGATTCAGATCCCAAGGTCTCTTGGACTGCTTTGTCCATTCAAATTCCACACTAACCCTTTAGGATTAGGTGTCCAACACGAACTTAAATAGGAATGAAAAAATTTACAGATATAATCCTAAACACAAATATGTAGCATAAAAACACTTCATTTCACTAATAGAAAAATACTGAACTATGCTTACAAACAGAATGGAATTAAGATAGGTTAAGGGATGGTAGCTTATCCCAGAGAAGATATGTGGTGGCTACATGCCTCTGAACTATGTTACAATGAGGCTCAAGGGCCTAATTATTATTGAAAAACATGAGAAAACCCTAAACAACAAAAACCATAACCCCAGGAGAGGTAACACCAAGAGTGTGTGGACCTTGTTGGGGTTATTTGGGCAGCCAACTTCCTGGGGTCATAACTTGGTCATATTATTTCCATTTGGCGCTTATGATACCTTGTTGGAAAGGTCACGCTGAGTACTACAGTTTTGATTGCAAGCCCTTGCTTATAGCAATGGGCTTGTTGCGAACCCAAAAAAAAACTTCGTTTAGGTGTCAAACCTACTCTAGAAGTTCAAGACCCAAAAAACTACTAAAAATAGTAAATATTGAAATCAACAAGGAAACAGATGAAACTAACTAGGGGGTCTAGGTGGAATAGGTGGGTGGCCACCAATATCCACCTAGATCAGATTAGACCTTGTGATGATTGTATTTTGGGAAAACATTGTAAACAACCTTTTCAAATTTCTTCTTTTATAGCTTCACGAAAATTATGTTTTATACATTCAGATTTATGTGGACCTATGCCTATTACAACTGCTAATGGAAAAATATATATGCTGACATTTATTGATGATTCCTTGATAATGTGTTGGGTGTATTTGTTGAAGAATAAGTCACAAGCATTTGAAGTTTTTAAAACTTTTCATTTGATGATTAAAAATGAAAATGAATAGAACTTTTGTTAATATTGTTAGATCTATGACGTTCTTTAAGAATGTTAAATTGATGTTTTGGGGAGAAGCGATGCTTTGTGTAGCTTATATTCACAATTGTTGTCCTTCTTCTGTCATCAATAATAAATATCCTTATGAAATGTGGTATAATGATCTTCCTGTTGTTCAACATTTTAGAATCATTTGTTCTCTATGCTATGCATTAATTCCTAAACATCAGAGAAACAAGTTGGGTGCTAGGAGTCGTAAATGTATTTTCTTTGGATATTTTGCTACTTCCAAAGCTTACAGGTTGTATCATGAGAAGAACAAGAAGTTCATTCTTTCTAGAGATGTTAGTTTCCTTGAATTATATAAAAATAATTCCACTGTTGATAGGCCACTAGCTCATTTGGAGAAATCTGCATCTAAGAAGTTCTATTTTGAATCTCATAGTGATGTTCAACACACCAAAGGGAAGTTCCCATTATGGATCAGTTTGTGGTTCTTCCATATTTGACTCATGAGAATGTTATTTCTGAAGAAAATTTGGGTGATAGTAATGTTTCTGTAGAACCAAGAAAATTTCTTGAAGAGCCCGTTTTTCAAGATGAGTAACCATGAGAACCACTTCAACAACATTTACAAAGATCCAGATGTGTTCAAAGATTTCCAAGAAAGTATGATGATTTTGAAATAGGAAATTCTTCTAAAGGTGATGTTACTTCGAGGTTAGGTAACATTTCTCATGATTGTGGATTCAATCATTCTACAATTAGTGAACCTAGTTGTTTTGAATAAGCTACTAATTTTGATGAATGTAATGATGCAATGAAAAAGGAATATGATGCACTTATTAAGAATAGAACTTGGAGGTTAGTGGATCCTCCTAGAGGTGTCAAACCTATTGGTTGAAAATGCGTGTATAATATCAAATACAAAGCAAATGGTTTGATTGATAAATGCAAGGGAAGGCTTGTAGGAAAAGGCTACGCTTAGAAGGAAGGTGTTGACTACACAAAGAAATTTTCTCCTATAAAAAATGGGGCAGGATTAGAACTTTTTTCTCTCTTGCAACTAAGAATATTTGGAAGATACACCATATGTATGTTAAAACAGTTTTTTTTGAATGGCGATTTGAAGGAGGATGTTTATATGTTTCATCATAAAGGTTTTGCTATTAAAGGAAAAGAACAAAATGTATGTAAGTTGGTTAAGGATTTGTATGGACTGAAACAAGCATCCCATGCATGGTATGAAAAACTAATTGAACACCTTCTCAAGTTGAATTATAAGTTGTTTGATATCAATGATGCAACTCTTTTTGTTAAGAAAGTTGGAAGGTTGGTTGTATATTTGGTTTTCTATGTATATGATTTGATGATTACATGAAGCAATGATGACTATGTAGCATCCGTTAAAAGAGAGTTAATGAAAATTTTTGACATGACAGATTTGGGCTTATTGAATTATTATTTAGGGATTGAAATCTACAAGAGAGTTAATGAAAATTTTTGACATGACAGATTTGGGCTTATTGAATTATTATTTAGGGATTGAAATTGACCAGAAACCCAAATATATTTTTATTTCCTAGAACAAGTATATTGGAAATATTTGGGATGTGGGATTGTAACCTTGTTTCTACTCATATGGAGAAAAAATTGAAACTTACTTCCATGCAAGGAAGTATGTTTGAGGATCCAACAAAGTACAAACAACTTATTGGGAGTTTGAATTTTCTAACTACTACTCGACCTGACATATCTTTGTTGTAGGGATACTTTCCAGGTTCATGCAATAGCCATGTGAATGTCATTGGAATGCAGCAAAGTGAGTGCTCAAGTATTTGAAGGGCACTTGAACATATGGCATCAAATATTCCAAAGTTACAGATTTCCATCTCACCGACTATTCAAATTTTGATTTTGATCAAGATAAGGAGAATGTAGTCTCCACTTCTGGTTATTTTATGAGTCTTGGATCAACAGCGATCAGTTTGAGATCACGCAGGCAATTTTTTCTTGCTAATTATACCATTGAAGCTGAATATGTTGCAGCATCTCAAGCTATAAAATAAATCCTTTGGCTTCGAAAATTACTTGAAGACTTGTAGGAGAAACAAAAGGCTTCAACTCCACTACTCGTTGACAACTCTTCTTCAATTTAGTTAGCCAAGAATTCAAAGTTTCATGATCGAAGCAAGCATATTAACAACAAATATCACTTGATTTGACACTATATAGAGGCCAAAGTTATTCATCTTGCACATTTTCCTACTTTCGAGAAGATCACAGACATATTTACAAAGACACTGGGATGTGAAAAGTTTGAAAAGTTCATAATGTTGCTTGGCATGTCAAATATCCCTTTGGATTAAGGCGGGGATGTTAACTAATCCTTCGGGATTGTTATTGTGCAATATGTAATTAGTTTCATATTCATTTTTTATTGTTAATAACTTATTGAGACACAATTGTCTCGTGCCTAGATTGCACATGTATAAATAAGTGATTTTATCATTAATACGATTTTCTCTCATTGTGGAGTTTATTCCACCTGTGTACAGACTGTACATAGGTGGAATAAACTCAACAATGAAAGACAATCACATTAATGAGAAAATCACTTATTTATACATGTGCAATCCAAGTATGAGACAATTATATCTCGGTAAGTTATTAACTGTAAAAATGGAATATGAAACTAATTAACTATTTTACAATAACGATCCCAAAGGATTACTTAACAGTATTAAGTACAACAACCACTTTGAACTTTTCTATTATAAGCTAAAAAGCTTCGAAGAGCTAGCTTGGAAGGTGTCGAACAAAGAGAGGATCCATCGTCATTGAAATCAAAGAAGGGTAAAAGAAAAGAAAGCCATTGCTAATAGAATCTAAAGTAGAGGAGTCGAAGATGACACTGCTACACCAACTTCATGCATTGTAAAGTGGATTCGAATAGTGAAAAAGTATTAACAATAAATTAATTTGTTCAAAAGTTTGGTGCATTTAATTAATTGTTCTCTTACACTTGTAACATTTAAATCATACTTCTGACACACAGATTCCACGGAAATACAATTTTGGGTTACCGTGGATTCAAGTGTTGACTACAACTTCACATAGATTATATGATAATGCAATTTGGGCTTAACTTGGATTCAACCGCTGACTACAAGTTCAAGTTTATATTCAAGATTATTTAAATCAATCAGGCTTTGCTCCCTTGAAGTTAAAAAGGAAAAGCCCTATATGTCTCTTTATTTTTAATCATCTAAATGTTAAATATTTTTAAAATTCTGTGACTCATAGCAAAATTATTCAACAATCTTGAAGAGAATTATCTCGACCATGTGGTTGAAAGCAAGCACTTTTTACCCAAAGCCATTTTTTAAAGGTCTACCGAAGCTGCAATTTTGTAAGAGAATTATCTCGACCATGTGGTTGAAAGCAAGCACTTTTTACCCAAAGCCATTTTTTAAAGGTCTACCGAAGCTGCAATTTTGTTAGTGTAAACCTTTTTTTGCCTATAAATTTTTTTTCAAAATATTTGATACTAAAATGTTTTAATTTTTTTGACGAAATTAAATTCAACGCCATGTAAAAGTCCTATCACACAAAATCTTGAAACTTATATTTCCAAAAATTTCAACAAATTTTTTTCATCAAAATTTTATTATTTTTCCAACAAAATTACAATCTAATTAGAAATTAATTAATTAAAAAGGAAAAAAATATGACTTGGAAAATACACCTATCATGATTTGAGATTCTGGAAAACTATAAACTTCTCTTAGAACTATTTAATATTTATTAAAATGTGTTGTTTTAAAACAATATTTTGAAATTCTAAATTCTATAGAAAATCAATAATTTATTTATTTTTTAAATAGAGAATGAATAAGTATATTTAAAATGAAGTTTGAAATTTTACGATAGCTATTAACATTAATTTTACATTTTTAACCAAATATTTCATCAAATTTAATTTTATTAAATTTACAAAATTTATATGATATGTAATTGATATTAAGAATTTTAATTCCCCTCTAAAGTTGTTAAATACAAAGTTAAGATGAGCATAAAATTATTTAAATGGTTTAAAAAATATTTTTTTAAGTTTACCTAAATTGCAAATGCAAATATGTAAAATCTATTAGAAATTTCTTTTATATGTATATAAATATACTATAAATAATATATATATATATATATATATATATATATATATTATTTAATTTAATTGAATGGACATCACTTCAAAATAATCATTATTTTTTTCTACTAATTTAGAGAAAATGTAATATGAAATTAATTACGAAGTCCATTATATATGGGCTTCTTGTTAAAAGTTTTTTTGCATTAAATTATTTAATGAATTATTAAATGAATTTTGATTAATTGAAATTTTGAGTCAATTAAAAAAATGTATTATTATATTTTTATTGTAAATTATATTATGTGTTCTGTGTAATACAGGAATGGATGTAAAAACTTTGTACCGCACACAATTTAAGATAGATCAAAGTTTTTGAGATGCTGAAAAATGTTTGTATCTTGTGAAATTTGATCCTATTAATACTTAGTACTTAAGAGATTCATAGTTGATATGGACCTATACTTTCTCTCTCATATATACTATTGAAAATTTGTATTACTTAAATTACATTTTTGAATATATAAACATATTTAATACCTTGAATATATTTTTGAAAAGTTAAATGATGTAATTTACATAAATTAAACTCCCATTCCAACCAATATATCTACTAGATTTTAAACAAAAATGATAAAAAAAAAGATATACTAAAAATTAGAAAATGTGAAATAATATCAACTTTTATTTAAGTTCTATTTCTTAAACAAAATTTTCCTAACATTTCTCGTAGGATTCAACATGCAAATTTTATTATTTTCTCAAGAGCTTCTTTTGGGAGAGATATTCATCTCTAATAGTGGGTAATTAAATTTTGACATATTTAATTATCTGACATTATTTTATTTTTAGATTACTTTAATGGTGGGCAATCCTTTTCCATTGATTTAACTAAGAATGAAATAAATTTAAATATTATTAAAACCTCACATGGCATTATTTAATTTTCAAATTATAATAATGGTTGACAATCACTTTGGGTTGATTTAACTTGAATGGGATATATATTTAAATACTATTAAAAATCCTCTTGTTGTAGTTAAATTTATTCATGCTTTCAACGTTGTAAGCTCAAATATTTCCTAAAAACATTAATGAATAAAAAGGAAAATATTAATTTTTATTAAAAAAATTAATGAATAAAAAGGAAAATATTAATTTTCATTAAAATAGGTTTAATTGTGTAAATTAAGAATAATTTTTATGATTGTCATGAATTTAAATGAAGATATTTATTAAATTTCATTTAAATTTAAATTTAATTTGTTTTAAATAATCATCATAGATATTTTTAAATTGAAAATGTATAGAAGGACTATATATTATTTTTATTTTTTTTAAGTAAAATATTTATTTAATTTATTTATAGTCTTTTAATTGAAGTGTAAATAATTTTATGATTTGTTTACATTAAAATGTAGACATTTTTATAACTTTACATTTTTAAAATATTAAATGATTATATATTTTTCTAATTGAAATTAAGATTATTTCTTTAATTTTTATCGCTATTCTTATAATAGGAAATAACAATCTTCTCCTTAAGCACTTAATGAAGATACAATTTAAGTTTGGGGATTTTGATCTACAGTTGTGTTTGAAGAAACCCTAGCCTTCTTTGTAGCTTTTAACCCTTCCCAAATAATTCCTTCAAATGGATTCTCAATAAAATAGAAAAGATTCAAATGGAAAACACATACATTAACATAGATATTTTATCCTAGAAACTAAAAACTATGAAAACCATCAAGATTTTTCAATATGTTACCTTTACAATGTTATAATACAATGTGTATATGCGTTATAATTCATAAATCCCCAATCCATTAACCCTCAATTACAATAAAAAAAATAGTTCCTTTGATTGAATATTCAAAACCATGGAAAAAACCATTATGCGCCTAAAAGTTACTAAAATCAAAACCCACGTGCTGAAAGATACTAGAAATAGACACAAAAAAACACCTATTTTTTTGGGGTTTTTCCTTGACCATCGTGAAAAGATACCTATCGCCCCCTTGTATTCCCCCTGAACAAAGGGGGATAGAAATCCCCCCATGTGCATGGTCCATATAAGTCATGCAAAGGATATAACACATACCAAACATTCTTTCACTTGTTGTTTTCTTTGCATAAAGGGAGCCACGAGTGTATAAGTACACACATAAATAATAAAAGATAATTATGCCCATTATTTCTCTACACTAAGAGAAATTATTAGTGCTCACATATTTTGTTAATGTGTCTGCAACATTCTTCAAAGTGTCTACTTTTACCATCAATACCTTCTTATCTTCAATCATATCCCTCGAAAAGTGATACTAAACATAAATATGATTTTTTTTTGAATGGTAAACAAGGTTATTTGCTAAGAAAATTTCACTTAGGCTATCACAATATATACTTATAACTTGTTGTACTAATCCCATACTTAAACACAATCTTTGTAACCAAATTGCTTCCTTTCTTGCATGACTGGATTCTATGTATTCCACTTATGTAGTTGGAAGTGCCACTAAATATTGTTTCTTGTTCATCCAACTGATTATTCCTCCAAATAGGTTAGCCACATACCCACTTATAGATCTTCTACAATCCAAATCTTTAGCCTATTCTGCATAACCAAATCCATGTACATCCATTAGAGAAATTTTGAGGTCTAAAATGGGCCTCAAAACAAAAATGTACAAATAAAATCAACTTTATAAGAACTATTAGGATTTAAGATGATGATTCCAACCATGCGGGATGATTCACCATTTTTTGAGAAAAAAAAAATCAACTTTTCTCCCTAATGTTTTACTCAAATTTCAAGTCAAAGCACTTGTTGGATGTGGAATTCTACTCCCCATAGAAGGAGCACCCATGTTGGATACTTTCGATGGACCCTTCTACATGAAAAATGAGAAATACATGAAAAACGTGATTACAATCATGTTTTTCATGTATTTTTCCCTTTTTTATATCGGGGTCCATCGAAAGTATCCTACATGGGTTCTCCTTGGATGAGAAATTAAATTTTTCATCCAATGAGTGCTCCCGCTCGAAATCTAAGCAAAGTCGTAGGGAGATAAGTTGATAATACGACTTGAAAAATTAGTTTTTTTTCTCTCTAAAATTTGTGATGTAATATAATCTTATTTTATTATTTCCACTGTTATTTTATAATATTCCTATTGTAGCCGCTACAACCACCCTCCAAAATTTTCCATTAGCCTATCTTGGAGCCTCCCTAACAACCTTACACAACACTTTGTCTTGCTTCATCAAGTACTCAAGCTTTAGTACTTTCCTCGCACAAAGGCAACCTATTGAACACAGTCGATCCATTCCCCTCATAGGTTGCTTACCCCAGACTTGGTCCAACTATAGGCTAAGTAGCTTCCCCTGGAAAATTGTGCATTCCTAGAGGGAAACCAACAGTTCCCTCCAGGAATTGTGCAATCATCTCTGTCAACCTATTGGTCTCCAAGATTGTGCAATCTTGCCATCCAACCCTCCTAGCAGGGATTGCACAACTTTTCCCACCAATAGGCAGTTCAGCCCAAGATTTCTGCAAATATGGGAAGTAATCAGCTATTGGGCCAAGAAATTGTGCAACCCCCTTAGGCAGTCAACCCAACTTACAGTCAGGAATGCACATTTTTCCCAAACAGTTGACCACTGGCATGCATGAATAGTCTGGTTGACCAATTCCACTCGAGACTAAGGAAACTTGACTTACATGTATGCATGAATTTATCTTCCAAGAATAGCAAAAGGAAACATGTAAAAGGTATCCCATGATTTAGGGAACTATTTTTAGCAGCCAAGGGTTACATGCAAAATTGTTTTAAAAGTTTCCCTCCAAGTGCCACCTTTTCCTAGATTTGTGGCATGTGTATCTTGGGGCCAAACTTGTTTATTCAACACATTAGAGTTCATTCATTCAAATTACTCCTAGATCTGTGACATCCCACAACACTTCCAGGACTCTTGGACACCTTTTCCTTACCTATTCATTGGTAAGTGGCCTCAACTTGTCTTTTTCAACATTTCTGTCGCTTTTTGTGTATTCACTTATGTGAGTGATGTTTTCTTGATTTCTTTGAATGCTTGTTGTCGTTTAGATATATTCTAGCTTATCCTAGATCTTTTTCGATTTTTGTTGCTATCTCACTACTATCGCATGCATGAAACTGTTTCACACAGACGTTCGCCCAACTGACGAATGACCTCACCCACATGCATGTTGATCTGTTTTCTCAATCCTCCATTCATGTTTTGCATGCATTTTTATCACTTCTGCTATCACTTAGTGTCACCATGCATTTCATCGACTTACCTTCTTTCAGTTGCCCATCGGCGAGTCAGGCCAACGTTAACCTGGTCTCTGCCTTCACCAAGGTTGCATTGAGCAATATGGAGAAGGAATGCTCACCTTCCTCTCCACATTTGTGCATTCTGGCCCAAAAATGACCTCCTAGATTGAATTGTACATTTCTGGATGTTACTGGCTGCTTGGCCCAAAAAATTGCGCAAAATTGTCCCTGGGCCAACAGTCTGTCCTAGCTGGAATCGTTCATTGCATAATCCCGGCAACAAACTGCCCAAATGAATTGCGCATTTTGTAGATCCAACAACCAGTTCATCCCCCCAGTCAGTCCAAACTGCCTTTTGTGTAGTTCTAGTAGTGAGTCACACAGCCTCCTAGTGAAATTTGTGCAATCCTGTTCATTAGTTCACAGTTATGTGTTGTGACCTTCCCTAGATTTTCTTTGTTTTCATTAACATATTTCTTTCCATGCATGTTGCTTGTTTCCATATCTTTTAGGTGTTCATTTGTCTCAATGGCTTCCAAGAGAATAGGATCCCATGACACTAATGGTGTTGTAGTTGGAACAACAGTTGAACAAGTGTCCTCTAGCATGCTAATCTACAAAGATACGAAGTTGTATCTAGACAAGGACATCAAACTGAAGTGGCAAGAGGTGAATGGAACATTCACAGGTACTTTTAGGGAAGAACTTAAAGACTTTAAGGTGTACATGAACATTCATAAGTCCGACCTATACCAGATTGCATGCAGAGACCCCGTATTCCCATGTGTGGATATGATTCATTGGATCGTCTCCCACACTGACCCCAAAATGATGACCTTGAGCAGTGTAAGTGGGAAGAAGCTTGTAACCTTCTAGCCATGAGACTACGATGATATTTATCAGATAGATGAGCCCATGACTGTCGTGACCACTTCATTAAGCTTGTCCAACAAAAGAGGCCACTCCAGAGATATCCTGAAGGATTGGGTAAAGGAGCCAGCTTGTTTCAAGATTACCCCTAATCAAATCTATAAGATGAAGATATTGAGGAAGGCATACCAATACTTGGTCATATTCGCATGTTGACTGAGTAGCCAAGTGAGCACTGAGACCTTCCCTCAGAGTTGGGTGGTCACATTGGACCAACTGGCTAGAGAAGGAAGACCATGCAATTGGTCCAGCATACTGGTTCATGAGCTAAAGGAGCAATTCATGAAGGCTCGATAGTCACTTGAAGGCATGCATGTAGAGATTTATGTGTCTGCCTACATTCTAGATGAATTATGTTCCCAACATGAGTTCCCATGCTTAGATTAGGCATGGTCACCAGCGAAGACTGTTGTGAGCACATATTTCAAGCTATTCTCAAAGTGTAGCATTAGAGGAGTGATCAAATGACTGTCCAACCATCTTGTCGCCCCAATGTACATGTTAATATTCAAATAGGATCCACCCTGCATGTTAGAAGAAGCGATGAAGGCATTTTTAGGCATTGTAGATTATTATGCCTCATCGGATGACACATTCATCAGAGTGTTCAGTGCGGAGAAGCCTCCACATGGTTTTCCAAAGTTTTCTTTGGACGTGCTTGGCATGCAGGAAGTAGCGTATCATGTCTCGGTAAGGTTAACAGCTAGGATGAAGTGGAAGAATAAGGGACCCTGGCCCACTCTTCCATTTCGGATTGGGTTATATGAGATCAAGAGCATCAAGAAAGTGGATGTCAAAGATGAACAAATGAAGAAGTACCCATTCAACCTTCAAAGCTTCAACCCGTATGACCCACATTGCATTGTCAAGGATCACTGCATGAGAGTTCAGTTCAATTGGATCCATGGGGCATGTCATTGGGCTGAGGAAGACTCATGGAGGTATTGTTACCATCATTCCAAACCCAAAAAACAGGTCAATTTCACTATAGAATGGTTAGCACAGCAGGATGAAGTAGCACCAAGGAAAACACGAGTTGTAGCAGTGGTAGTAGCAACAGTAGAGATAGTAGAGCCAAGCATACCTGCGTGTGACAAATGGAAGAGAAAGATTGCCGACCACATGGAGGACGAACATAGCTACAAATTTTGAGCAGATCCACTTGTAGAACAAGTAGCTATGGCTATTCAACATAAGCGACAACAACAAAAAAAGTAAGTCGTGTGAAGGCAAAGAGATAAGAAGAGAATGGAAGAAATAGAGAAGGAGTTGCATGAGCCAAGGGAGAAACTATGGAAAGAACAAGAGTTATGCCAACAAAAGAAGGAAGTGCAACAACAACAGATTTAGCAGGGGGCGCTTCACATGGAGACAGATGAAGCAGGGCCCATACAAGTAGTTGATTCTTCTGAACATTTGGCATCAGGTGAACAGGCTGAGCCCTCGTAGGGGCAAGACTTCTCTCATGAGATAGAATAGGATTTTGAATAGTTTGATGCAGACATGGAACAATTGGATTTGGAACAGGACACTGAACTCATGCCTCACCACAGAGAGGTTGAATCACCCGCTGCAATGCATCGAGATGATGAGCAAGTCTCGAATGACCAAGGATGCACTAAGATCCTTGGTGGTCAACTGGAGGCAGAGATGCGTGATAAATCCTTTGATGAATCTCAACATAGAGTTGTGCACCCTGATAGAGTACTAACTTCGGAGGACCAAACATCCCTTGAGCAAGTTGAAGAACAAGTGATCATGACCAATGTGCACAAGGACCCAGCTGCTTTGGCTGATGCAACTAGAGTGTATGCCAAAGCCACTAGCTCCAGTGTTCACTTACTCATAGATGAGAATGAGCAAATGGCGAAGGAAATATAGGTGGCCAAGTAGGGAGGAGACTTGGTCACAATGTCTGCCCGAGTTGAACTGAAGAAGGCAATATTGGAGGAAGTGTTGTCCTTGTGCACGGTTATGTAGGAATAGTACTCCAAGTTTAGTACCGTGCATCAAGCAGTCGTTCATCTTCACAAATGGCAGCATGCATGTGTGAGAAGAGATTCCATGTTGAAGAACATACATGTTACCATTGATAACATGTGAGCATGGGCAATGATGTATAAAGGAGCTCCGCTTCATTTGCCCAAGATGATGAAGGCCAATGCGGTCGAGCTGCAAGGATGTATTTGGAGTCAAATCTGGAACTATGAAGACCTACCACAATTCATCACTGGCATATAGGCTTCCCATGCACGAGTATTCAAGAGCATGGAGGATGTTGTGCACACATATGTGATTCCACCACTTGGGACTCTCACCTAAGGGAAGACCAACAAGCAGGTTCAACAGGAGCTTGACTCATACTTCGATGAGTTGATGTGCGTAGCGACCAATCCAGACTTGCCTATCAGTGCAGACATCATGCACAAGTATGTTGTTGGTTCGAACACATTGAGGACATTGTTGCACATTATTTTATATGAGTTGGATAGAGGAGCCCAAGTAGTGTACCTGGATGCCATGGAGGAAAGGTTCAGGTTCAAGAAAGATGCCACAGCGGAGCACACAGACACTATTAGAGACTACTAATCTTGGCACCAATATGTTACTGTTGATCAGCATGAGGATGTCGAGTAGTTGGACTTCTATAGTTTTCTAAGTCAAAGTGGTGTCTAGTTTGGCTTGTTCAAGCCATTGTTCACATGGGTGCATGTGCTTTGTATTGTTGAGTCATGTCAAGTGTAAGTCAAAGTCTCAAGAGTGAATGTAACAGTCATAGAGTAGGTGAAGAGTCACGAGGGTAGTTGAACGGTCACAAAGGGGAATGTTAAGGATCACCCCACCCTTTGCTATAAATAGTCCCTCATAACTGAGCATTGTATAGGCTTTTGGTCAGCCAAGCTTCTAATAAGACTATCTTGAAGAAGGCTTGGACAGTATTGTATCGCGCCATGGCTTGTCCACATCACGGAGCTAGTACATCTCTTTGGAGGAGCAGGTAGATGTGGCTGTAACGTTCTATTGATAGGGCTAGCAGGTTTACATGGTGTATTGTATGATTGTGACTTGCACTTCTTTATATAATAAAATCTAGCACATTTTCATGCATTTGTTGTTATTGTAGTTGGGTTGTTCCAGTTTCCTTAATGATATATGTTGTTTAACTTACATACTTGTATATGAACTGATTCACATGAGATTATATGAATATTGTTGTTAATGTGTTGCATATGTTAGTAATGTTGTCACCGTCCATGTCGATTGCTCTACTTGACACAGACGAACCTTTCTCTGAACCTTGTTATATGAACTATCACACTCGTCTTAGACTGATTCATGAGTGCTCTTCATGTTATCCTACCTTGTATGTTGGGACTACCGCATCCGTGTCGACTACTTTGCCAAAAAGTTGTGCATGTCTTTGTGTTGTGTGTTCCTAGCCGATTTGGGATTTATCCCTTTCAACTTGGAACTCACCTTCACCTTCCTCCCTTTTGAAGTGTTGGAACCTCTCATACTAATTCCTTGACTCACTATATCAGTCGCACTCTTTCTATTGACAGAGCTATCTTACTTGCCTCTGTGCGACATCATGGTCAAGTCATTACCCTACGACCCACTATTGTGACTCCTACACAAAACGGTCTAAGGTCTAACTGGGACTTCTTACCAGGGAGATCCCCTTGATGTGCTGGCGGGTCCAGCACCATTAACAATTCCTTAGAAGGCCCATTTTAGACCTCAAAATTTCTCTAATGAAACACTATGCCTAATTATAGTTTTCCTTAGTAGCACAACCCATAATTAGTAGTTCCACATAGATACTTGAAAACCCTATTTATTGTTGTCTAATGCCCCTTCCTTAGTTTTGACAAATACTTTTGTTGGCATTGTGATGCATGTGTTGTACTTGATGGCAACCCACTCATAGAAGAACATCTCACTTACATATAACTAGATCAATCTACAGATGTGACTAAATGCATGGGATGTAGGACAACTCAAAGGAATAATAAGATCAAGTTCTAAGTGTGACAAGTTAGCTTTTCCATCAACTCCAAAGGGGGAGATTGTTGGCATTATGAGACAAGTGTTGTCCTTGATGGCAAATCACATAGATGACAAATCATAGTGTAGAAGGTCAGCAGCAAGGAATTGATGAGCAGAAGGTTAGTAGAAAGGAATTGATGATCAGACTACAAGTATGAAGAGAAAATACATATACGCAGGTTCATTGTGACCAAGCCGCGTATACACACAAGTTAGACGTTACAAAGGCGCGTATGCATATAAACGCACTTTCATGCAAGGGAAAGTGTGTATATGTTGGAGATCTTACTTTTGGTCCGTGGTAGTTAGTTCTCGGTATTTGAACCTATGGTTTTGGACCATGGTGTCTCATCAAAAGTGTTGATCCCAAGTATTGGGCCCATGGTATTGATTTATTATGGTTTTGGACCGTGGTATTGAGCAAGGCCTAAGACTATAAAAGGAGAAGAAGATCATTAGGCAAAGGTATCGAAAAAGTCTTGAATATCTGAAGAAGTATGAGATCCAGTATGCAGGTTATGGGTTGATGATGCATTGCTTAATCTGAGCTAAGGAGGGATCTCACCAGTTGATGGAGAACAAGATCTAAGGATAGATCGAGATCAAATGGTTTGAAATAAACTCTCTATGATTGATTATGTCTATACTAGATCTATATACTGACGCATGTAATGATTTGAACTGGGTATATCTTAAGTTTGAAATCGCTGCAAGTCGTGTTTGAATATTTATAGATCTGTACGCGGGTTGGCTTTGGTGTAAGCGTGTATGTACGCTGGTTTGGTTCATTGTAGTAGCGTATACCGTTTGAGCTATGATGTCTGAAGTTACAGGTGGTTCTGACTTTTGATGAGTTTTCATGATAGTTTATTGGTGCCAGTATTCTGCATATCTTGGTTGGATGATTGTGTATTGATGGATGAGAACTAATATGGATCAAGATCATAATGATTCATATTTATGTGATCCGATGGACTAGTTCTGGGTGCTAACACATATATTATCCTTGTATATGTAATTATCTGGTTATGTCTGAAGTCAGGAAGTGCAACGAAGTTATGAATAAGTAATTAATGACATATACGCTAGTTCACCTTGATGAAGTTGCGTATACACGCAGGTTCAGAACTTCCAAGTAGCATATGCACTATGATGCATGATTTTGATGATACAGTTGGTTATGATTGTTATTGCAAAGTTCTGGTGACTGTGTTGTTGTCAGGGTTTCAGTGATTCAGAAATTGATGATGCTAGTAGTGATTGTTTTGAGCTTCAATGATAGTTATGGGTCCAGTATGAAAATTTGATGAAACATGGCCTTCAAATTATAGTGTTGTGCTTCAGGAGTATCCAGTCTGAAAATGTATGAAACGTGGTACCCGGAGGAGAGAAGATTGTAGGCCGGTGCCTACGTACTAGTATCTTAGCTAGTACAAGAGCAAAGGGGGTTGGAGCTCCCTTCCAGGAGAGTCTGGAAAATGAGAGAAGGTTGTAGCATTCTGCAGGTTGTAGCCTGCGTGCTGGTAAAGGACTGCACCAGTACATTGTAAACGAAGTTTCTTAATAAAGGAAGATAGAAACGAATTGCAGCAGGTGGTTTTCACCCACATTGGGTTTCCACCTTATATCATGGTGTTCATGTGTGTTTCTTATGTGTGTTGATCTATCTGTTTTACTGCTACTGTTGACTATTAATATGACTAATAATGCTCTGATGCATCCATTGAAGATCACATAATTGAATCATGAGTTTAATGGTTATACGCTAGTTGCAATAGACACAGTCGCGTATATACGCGGGTATACTTAACTGAAGTAGCGTCGCGTATATACGCGGGTATACTTAACTGAAGTAGCGTATATGAATCTGAGTATGAAAATGAAAAGGTTTTATTAATCTGATAATACTGATTCACCCCCCCCTCTCAGTATTATTTCCAACAATTGGTATCAGAGCAGGTTATTTGGTAGAGGCTTGATCGCTTGAAGGAGATCCGTGGAACTATGGGAAAGAAGCTTAAGAAGAAAGCACCTAAGAAGAAGAAGACATATCAGAAGAACTATGACAGTGGGAGAATCGATTGGGGATTAGGTGTAAGAAGCTCTTCAGATTCAGAATCATTTCAGAATGAAGATGAACTATCAGGTATGAATTTGCTATTCTCTGATGTTCCAGCTATCTATCCATTTGGAAAAGATGAAAGTGATAGTGAAACAAATGAATTTTCTCTTATGGGTGAACCAGAAAGATATCAAATAAAGGCAGAATTTAAAAGGCTTTCAGATAAAATCAGAGATCAACAAGATCTATTGAACAAGAGGGAATGTGACTTTAAAGAAGAAGCTACCGAACTAAAGGCCCAACTAGAGGAAGGAAAAAAGGTAAGGAAGGTACTCAAGGACAAATATCAAAAGTTGCAGGATGAAGTAACATCACTAAGAGATGAAGTCAATGAAAGAAGCACAACCATCAAGAACTCAAAGATAGATCCAGTTACTATGAAAGCCTTGAAGCCACGATCCGCTCGCTAAAGGAAGATCTTGAAGAATCAAAGAAGCAGAATAAAGATCTACTCCAAGCTATTGAAAAGCAAGAAAACGAAGTCATCAGCTTAAAATCTCAACTGGAATGTGCCTTCAGAATTCGTCAAATGCAGCAGGATCTGAATGAAGAACAAGAAAAGGAGATACTCAAACTAGGGAAACAAATGGAAGAAGGAAGAAAGTCTGAAGAAATCTTGAAGAAGCAATGTCTGGAAAGGGAAGAACAACTTCAGATTGAGGTAAATATATTAAAAGGTCAATTAGAAGGAAAGGATAAACTGTTACGATTTCAAGATAGTACTAGAATCTTGGATGATATTCTTAGTAGTCAAAGGTCTCCTGCTATCAAGACTGGTCTTGGTTTTCATGAATCTGTTGAAAGTGAATCTAGTTCACAAGGTGAGGCAAGGAACCCTAAAGAGAAGTTTAAAATGATCAACAAGGAGATGAGAGGTCAACCCCATCAACAATCAAGGAAAGAGATTCTTCAAAGAAAATCTTTTACTCCTAACTATGGAAGTAATAGTCGGCCATTTACTCAGATGAATAATATTGAATGTTATGAATGTCATAATCTTGGACATATTGCAGCTAGATGTAGAAGAAGAATGGTTCAAGATCATCACACAGAAATATCATCACATTCCAGGTACTTTAATGGATATTGCTTTTCTTGCAATATGTTTGGTCACAAAGTTGCTGATTGCTACAGGAGGAATATGAAACATGTAAGATGTTATGCATGTAACAAGCTTGGACATATAGCAAAGAATTGCAGGAACAAAGTACGGACATCACACCAAAAGGAGAAAACATCATTACACTTGAAGATATGGAAGAAGAAGGAAGTACAATCAGAAAGATGTGGCACAACACAATGTACTCAGACACAACACAACAAAGACATAACAGACTCAGAGGGAGCTGAAAGTATAAAACTTCAGTGTCCTAAGTCTCATACGCAAGTTTATTAAAGGGAAGTCCCGTATATATGCGAGTTATACACTGCAAAATCGCGTATATGTCAGTTTGATGAAAAGCAGTGGGGACAGGCTCAGAAAAAGGGGTTTGATATGATTCAGTCCATTATTTGCTCTATCGGTTAATAGTTACAGTCTGCTGAGGATGTGTGGAAATGTTTTGATACTTGTAAGATGTTTAGAAGTGTTTTGATCCTAACTTGATGATGATGATGTCTTGATGCTTATTGCTGATATATGCATGATCAGATAACAGATGGCACAGGTTTAGGGGGAGCATATGCCTTTAATAATTCATTGTTGGCATTATGGTTAATAAGTCCTTGGTGATGATGCTTATATGGCTAAATGATATATCTTGCTATGATGTGGTTATGAGTTGTCCATGATAAAATCTCATATGATTCTTGGGGTTACATAGTTGATGTTGAATTGGTTCTTAGATGGTGCATGGTGATCAGGATAAGGAGAAGTACAAAGCTTGAATATAGAACTTCATTACTTGATGATGAGTCTCTCATATGCTGCTGTTGTCATATGCATAAAGATCATGATGCAAGGTTCCTATAGTTCTTGGTGCTCATAGATGATGATATAAAGATGAGTTTGAGCTCAAGATACATAGTGCTAATACATGGAGTTGCTTTGCCGGAGACATGATGATGAGTTCTTATCTATATGATACTTACATATGTTGATTGATGTATATCTTCCCAAGTAATGATTCTTGGATCATGTAGATCTTGATGTTGATGAAATGGCTATGGTGGTTTCACACATGATATAATGTGAATGATTTTATGATGATGAGTTGATATCTATTTGCAGACATACCCTGTCATAGGACATTTACAGGTTGCTAATCTGGAATTGGCTGTACGCGAGTTTCATAAGGAGTATCCGCGTATATACGCTATTTTTGTGGATACAGTTGTGTATATGGAGGTTTGATGGATATCAGTAGGGACAGGCTCTTGTTGAAGTTTGTCTGATTTTGGTCTGACATAGACCATCTGGCACAGGTTCAGGAGGAGCAAATAATCTTCTAATAATGCATTGTTCGCATATCTTTAGAAACTCTTAGTTCAAGTACTCAAGCAGTTTTTGGTTCAGGTGGATCAGCTGCAGAAAGGAGAATAGAAGGAGAACATGGTTGCTATGTACAGTGATTGACTGATGCTGCTGATAGTAGTTATTGGTGACTTAAATAATCTTGATATTTCATCTCTATGTCATGTATATCTTCTTTCTATCAAGGTCATGTAATGGCCTATTTTGGTTTCCCCACTATGCCTGGGATGAATGATGTTATTCTTTGATGCTATCATATGTAAACTTTTGGTATATCCCCACTTGGTTGGGAGATGGTTATATGTATGAGTACTTGGTGCTAGGAAGGTCACTTATGATGTATAGAGTCATGTTCTTTCTTGTAGAACATCTTTTTGCAGACCTTGCTTACAGTCAGTGGGAGCATGAACAACATAATTCAACAAGAGTAGAGCTTTCAGCATGTAGCATGGACAGATTGGTACACCTTGGCATATACAAAGGGGGAGCTCATTCAGAGATTTCAGCAGGTACTCAGGGGGAGTATGGATGGCAGAACGTTTATCAAGGAAAGAGAATATCTTGGTCCGCCCTTTTCCCTTGATGTCAAAGGGGGAGAGTGATTTGGTGTTGTTGCCATCAAGTCCAAAGGGGGAGATTGTTGGCATTGTGATGCATGTGTTGTACTTGATGGCAACCCACTCATAGAAGAACATCTCACTTACATATAACTAGATCAATCTAAAGATGTGACTAAATCCATGGGATGCAAGACAGCTCAAAGGAATAAGAAGATCAAGTTCTAAGTGTGACAAGTTAGCTTTGCCATCAAGTCCAAAGGGGGAGATTGTTGGCATTATGAGACAAGTGTTGTCCTTGATGGCAAATCACACAGATGACAAATCATAGTGCAGAAGGTCAGCAGCAAGAAATTGATGAGCAGAAGGTTAGCAGCAAGGAATTGATGATCAGACTACAAGTATGAAGCTAAAATACATATACACAGGTTCATTGTGACCAAGCCGCGTATAGACGCGAGTTAGACGTTAGAAAGGCGCGTATGCGTATACACGCACTTTCATGCAAGGGAAATTGCGTATATGTTGGAGATCTTACTTTTGGTCCGTGGTAGTTAGTCATCGGTGTTTGAACCTATGGTTTTGGACCATGGTGTCTCATCAGAAGTGTTGATCCCAAGTATTGGGCCCATGGTATTGATTTATTATGGTTTTGGACCGTGGTATTGAGTAAGGCCTAAGACTATAAAAGGAGAAGAAGATCATTAGGCAAAGGTATCGAAAAAGTATTGAATATCTGAAGAAGTATGAGATCCAGTATGCATGTTATGGGTTGATGATGCATTGCTTAATCTGAGCTAAGGAGGGATCTCACCAGTTGATGGAGAACAAGATCTAAGGATAGATCGAGATCAAATGGTTTGAAATAAACTCTCTCTATGATTGATTATGTTTATACGACATCTATATACTGACACATGTAATGATCTGAACTGGGTATATCTTAAGTTTGAAATCGCTGCAAGTCATGTTTGAATATTTATAGATCTGTATGTGGGTTGGCTTTGGTGTAAGCGCGTATGTACGCAGGTTTGGTTCATTGTAGTAGCGTATACCATTTGAGCTATGATGTCTGAAGTTACAGGTGGTTCTGACTATTGATGAGTTTTGATGACAGTTTATTGGTGTCAGTATTCTGCATATCTTAGTTGGATGATTGTGTATTGATGGATGAGAACTAATATGGATCAAGATCATAATGACTCATATTTATGTGATCCGATGGACTAGATCTGGGTGCTAACACATATATTATCCTTGTATATGTAATGATCTGGTTATGTTTGAAGTCAGGAAGTGCAGCGAAGTTATGAATAAGTAATTAATGACATATACGCTGCTTCACCTTGATGAAGTTGCGTATACACGCAGGTTTAGCACTTCCAACTAGCGTATGCACTATGATGCATGATTTTTATGATACAGTTGGTTCTGATTGTTATTGCAAAGTTCTGGTGACTGTGTTGTTGACGGGGTTTCAGTGTTTCAGTGATTCAGAAATTGATGATGCTAGTAGTGATTGTTTTGAGCTTCAATGATAGTTATGGGTCCAGTATGAAAATTTAATGAAACGTGGCCTTCAGATTATAGTGTTGTGCTTCATGAGTATCCAGTCTGAAAATATATGAAACTTGGTACCCGGAGGAGAGAAGATTGTAGGCCGACGCCTATGTACTAGTATCTTAGCTAGTATAAGAGCAAAGGGGGTTGGGGCTCCATTCCAAGAGAGTCTGGAAAACGAGAGAAGGTTGTAGCCTGCGTGCTGGTAAAGGACTGCACCAGTACATTGTAAAAGAAGTTTCTTAATAAAAGGAAGATAGAAACAAATTGCAGCAGGTGGTTTTCACGCACATTGAGTTTCCACCTTATATCATGGTGTTCATGTGTGTTGCTTATGTGTGTTGATCTATCTATTTTACTGCTACTGTTGACTGTTAATATGACTAATAATGTTCTGATGCATCCATTGAAGATCACATAACTGAATCATGAGTTTAATGGTTATACGCTAGTTACAATAGACACAGTCGCGTATATACGCGGGTATACTTAACTGAAGTAGCGTATATGAATCTGAGTATGAAAATGAAAAAGTTTTATTGATCTGATAATATTGATTCACCCCCCCCCCCTCTCAGTATTATTTCCAACAACTTTCTCAATACTCACACTTCATTTGTCAATGTCTAGTCGTGTACAAACCATTGCGGACATCAAACTTCCAGCCAAGTTGGCATATGGAACATGGGACATGTCATCTTCATATTCTTGTGTCTTGGGGCACTGACATGTATATAACTATACAACTACAAGAATAGGTACCCTGACATATTCTCTTTCCTACATATTAAACCTTTACAATATTGTGTCAACATTCTTTCTCTAATTTAACCATAGTTTCACCTTCACCTATTGCAAAGTAAGATTTTATTATAATTCTTTTATCTTTTATTGCTACTTTTGATTTTGAGGTAGAAAAAATAGATGTGAAGACAACATTCCTACATTAGAGAAAGAATGTTAAATTAGAGTCAGAATAACCTTTCGCTGCTAACTGGGCTTTGTATTTCTCCACCTTTCCTTCTGCATTGAAATTCTTCTTAAACACCCTTTTGTTTCCAATGGGTTTACTTCTAGTCGGAAACTCCATAAATACCAAACCTCAGTCTTTTATAAAGTTTTCCATCCTTTAAATTCACTCCCTTCTTAATATTCCTAAGATCATTATCAATAATAAGTAAAGCCAAATTTTAACAAAAATCAAGTGCTATATAATTTTATGGCTATCTTCTTTCATGAACTGATCCCCTCAAAACTAGAGTTTGTGGTTCTTCTTCGTCGTATTCTTTTTTTTTGTAGAGTCTGATTCATCATCATTTAGTTCTAACTCTCTCTTCCCTAGTTCTTTCTCCATTGTTGGGACTTCCTATTTGATAACATATTTCACCTCTCTAAATACCACATCTTAATTGTACAAAATCTTCTTTGTTTATTGGTTCCAAATCTTGTAACATTTTAAATAATCTTTATAACCAATAAAGGTGCACCTTTCAATTTTCTATTCAACTTAGTTATGCTTTCCTTTGGAACATGTACATATGCATCATAGCCAAGTACCTTATGATGTGTGAGAGATGTTTTCTTACTAGTGCATACCTCATGTAAATTCTTATCATCTAAAGATAATGAAAACAATATATTTATGCAGTAACATGCAATATCCACACCCTATACCTAGAATTCCCATCCCAACCTAACACCATTGAGGAAACTCCTTTGTTTTTCCATCAATATCATGTTCATCCTTTCTACAAATCCATTTTATTGAAGTGTGTATTGGGTAGTGTCATGGGGTGCTATACCATACTTATTATAGAACTCTTAAAATTACTTCCCATATAAGTATCCACCATTATCTATCTCTAGCACTTTTATTTTCTTCTCTACATGATTCTCCACTCGAGCCCTAAATTCTTCAAATATTTCAAACACTTTAGATATCTTCTTGAGGAAATATATCTATGTTTTTCTTGAGAAGTCATTTATAAATGAAATTTAGTACACAAATTTACCCATTTGTGGAACTAACATAGGTCCAAACACATCACTATGCACTAGTTGTTGTATTCCACTTGCCCTCTCAACACCAAAGGACAATATCATATGATTTTTCTTAACATATAAAAAATGTTCAGAGAAATCAAAATATAGAGACAAATTATACATACCTTCTACCATACCATTAGCATGTAAGACTCAAAGTTCCTTCTCTCCAATATATCCTAGTATTTAATGCCACAACATAGTCTTTTCTCCAGAGACTACAATAGTTTTACCTTCTTATTCTCTACTCCCAATAAAAATAAAACTATTGCACCCATCACTAATAGTACTTCTCAACAACTTATACGAAGTTCCAATCCAAAATCCCCTCAACAATACCATTGCTCCTTGAAATATCCTATGGGTAGGATTTTCAAACATCTTTCTTACACCTGCATCACTCATCTTGCTTACATAAATCAAATTTATAGATAATTATGTAATGTGAAAAAAACCATGGAGTGTTATCATCCTTCCACCCTTGAGATTCAACTTAACTTTTCCTTATCCTATGATTCTGGTTGTTGAGTCATCTCCTATGAAAAAATTACTACCATCATATTTTTCATACTCATAGAACCACTTCCTCTGGGAGTTATATGAAAGGATGAACGTAAGCCAACCAACCATGCCTCATGATGTACATGTGTTCTTGAAGATGGAAAGTAGATATCCCTTTCATTGAGGTGGTTTTTACTTCTAGAGAAGGAGCATCTTCAGATCCCTTCCCTTTTTGAGGAATTTTAGATCTAAAGACTTCTTGTAATGCCCTTCTTTTCAAAATATCCAACATACCTCTATGAGATTTCTTGGATATTCAGATCTTCCTCTAGATTTATATCCCCCAACTGAGGACATATTTTTATTTCTATTATGGGAGTGTCCACATACATACTAGGTATCTCTAGTCTATCTTTCCCTATTTTTCTATCTCATTTCTCCAATACGAAGGATGAGACTATTTCATTAAACTTTAAAATAGTTGCATTACTACCTATGTAAACAACCAGATTATCCCATGAGTATAGTATAGAACATAACAAACTGATGCACTTCTTTATTTCTATAATCTCAATATTAAGAGATAATAACTACCTTACCACATTATTGAAGGCATTCATATGCTTTGTAATTAAGATTCCATCCTTCATTCTTAGGTTATTTAGTTTATTCGATAGGAAAAATTTATTTAATATGGACTTAGATCGATATCAAGACCCTAACTTCCCCACAAATATTTTATTGTAGCTTACCTTGAAACATTAATTAATATTAAATCTAAGAGACATAATCATATTGTGTTGTTCTCCTTTCAATCCAACTTGGTTTAGTCTACTATTAACATCCTTCGTGGTGTAGTACTTGGATCCATGATGATCTACTAATCTCTTTCCACCAAAAAATCTTCCATTTTGAGCTTCCACAACTCAAAATTATGCCCATTGAATTTATTGATCTCTCTCTTTGAATTTCTCAATTTCTCTCATTTCCTCTGCACAAAAAACAATCACTTTTGTATATCTCCCACTATAACAAAGTCTCCCACAAGCCTGAGTTAATCCCCTTAGCCACAAAGAGATCCCCTTGAAGGAAAAACTTTTATGATACCAACTGTAGGTTTTAACCTTGCACATATAATTCCTGTAAATAGAATCTCAATAAAACAAAAAAGTTTTAAATGGAAGACACACAAATTAACACCTTGGAAGCCAAACTATTTTTTCTTTGAATATTTTTCAATATATTATCATTACAGTGTTATAGTAAAATATGTATGTGTGTTAGCATTCATAAAGACTTAATCCATTTAAAATTTGATTAGAATAAAACCATATTTCCTTTGACCAGATCTACAAAAGAATGGCAAAAAATACCATGTGCCTAAAAACGACTAAAAGAAAAAACTACATGTCGAAAACCACAAAAAATGGACACAAAAAGCCATCCATTTATTTTAGACACTACCCTTAACCTTATGTTGTGGGGCTACCACCCCCTTGCATAAACGTCGAACAAGTGGGGGCTTGTAACCCCCCTATGTCTGTGGTGCATGTAATTCATGTAAAGAATATAAAACAAACCCAACACTCAAGGTTATTTATCATGGCCTAGTCCTTAAGAAGATCCCCTCCTTTTCCTCTCCTTCTTCTTGACATTGTTGCATTTGCAACACTAGTATCTTTGATCACTCGACCCATGAAGCCTCAATGTACCAAAATCTAACATTTATGGCCCTACGATTAGTTGACCAATGACTAATTGACTAGTTCAAATAATTTTTTTCATTCCCATGTACTTTGAAAGTTTGGGTGATCCATATTTAAACAAGAATGCAACAAATTACAGATGTCACCATACATACAGAGATGCAGTAGAAATAATACTTCATTTCATTATTGTAAAATACTGAAATATGCCTACAAACAGAAATGGAAGTAAACTAGCTAAGGCAATTGTAGCTTATCCTTGAGAAGAGATGTGCCAGCTACATGCCTCTGAACTATGTTACAATGAGGCTCGAAGGCCTATTTATTGTTGACAAACAATGGAAAACCCTAAACATCCAAAAACCTAACCCTAGGAGATGAAACGCCAAACTGTGGGCCCCGTTTTGGGTAAATTGGTACATCAAATTCCTGAGGTCGTAACTTTGGCATACAATCTCCATTTGACGTGCACAATATTCGTTAGAAAGATTTATCCCAGGACTAAAACTTTGGAAAGAGAAACATTGGTCAATGGACCCATGTTTCTCCTAGGTTTCCCAAAAACGGTCATTTAGGGCCTCAAAATGGCTCCAGAAGTTCAGGACTCGAAAAACTACTAAAAATAGTAAATTGTGCTACAATTAAGGAAACTAAAAAATTGAAAGAGACAGTTTTGGGGGTCCAAGTGGGATAGGTGTGTAGCCACCAACGTTCATCTGGACCATTCCTGCCCCCTTAGGAAGCAATGGTCCCCATTGCATTGTGTTCCTCCATCTGAGCTGTTCTGCAATCTGTGATGTCTCCAGTAATGGTAGGAAGCATGGTTGAGGGCAGTCCATATTGAACACTCAATCCAAGCAAAGGAATGGGGGAATGATGTTCTCCAAAGAATTGTTTCCCCCAGCCTTGGTACTAGTGTAAGGACCATATCAGAGTGGTATGAGCTTTTGATGGGCTCTTGTAAGGCATTCTTTCTGCAGTTGCAACAAGACTTTGTCACCCACCTAAAACTTGTGTGGTACCTAATGTTGATCATGTCACTGCTTGCACTTGGCATTTTCTAGAATGGAGTGGAGATAGATCGACCCGTTGCGTAGAGGTGCTCTGGAAGTCAGATTGGATGAATGCTTGACCTAATATTGCAACAATGTCCCTATGGGTGAGAAGAAGATGTTCCTGTCTACTTTCATGACTGTATCCATCTGTTGTTGTTTCTGCGTGGAGGAACCCTTCGCGAGGGTCATGGATGTGGTGATGCTCTTCCCCTTACTTTAGGAACGAACCAAATAGAAAATGAATTTCCTAGTCTGGGAGATGAGCTTTCTACATTTCATAGTAGTGATCGAAGAGGTGGCAGTAGGTAGGGCTACCTCTATATCCTGTATAATGAATTACCCAAAGAAATAATAACAGCGCGAGGCCTTGCCTCATACATATCATGTCACCTCTAGAAGTATGGCTGGACTAATAATACATCACAAACATCCAGAGGTGTAACATCACATAATACCTCATCTATGAAGGGATTGATGCTGTAGGGAAGGCAACACTGCTGGCGGAATCAGATATATTTTCCTTGGTGAAGCTACCTGATACTATATGGTTGTGGGTGTGGTATAGTCAGTAGGCCCAACTGCTTCATGATCTCTGCTGAAATGAGGATATTTTCGCTCCCATTGTCAACAATGAATTACAGCGGCGAATCCTTCATCCACATCTGTGAGTGGAAAAGGTGCTCCCCCTCCTATGGATCTTCGGCCTCATTCTTGTGGATCTTGGAGATGGCAACAGTGGCACTAGGCTCTGTGTCAATGATATACTTCCCTTTGTCATTCCCCTTGTCCGGTTCTGACTCAGGGTGGGAACATGCATCTGATTTGGAATCATTCAACTCAGCCACCAGTGATTGCTTGGTTTGACCATCACTTTTTTTATGAGTGGGGCTCTTATGGAACTCACACCACTTTCTTGTGTCCTTCTTTGACTTTGTCTTGTTGTTATTTTCTTGTGGCTTTGACGGGTTGTCTTGGGTCACCCCATCTTAGCTTTGTCCTTTTTTCTTCGGATTTGCAAATCCCAAGTCTCGCTTCTTCTGTTTAAACTTCTACTCAATCTTGACAGCGTATCGGCACCCCATGCCAAGTGAGGAGATGTCCAGGAACTCCATCTCATCCTATATGTACCTCTATATGTAGCCACTGTATTTGAGTACCAAATGCAACTCAGAATCCTTGATACCCAACTTTGTGCTAAGGGTATGAAAAATATTTGTGAACTTCGGCACAACTTGGTCCCTTTCTTGCCGCAGTGTGGCCCATTTTATGTATTTGTCCTCATAGCTCTTGACAGGGTAGTACTACTCCTTGATGGCATCCCGAAATGAATTCCAGGTGGGTGCAGTTGAAAATAGTGAGCCCATACTTTCATCCTTCTGCTTGTAGTAGGTTTCCCACTAGTCCTTGATGTGGGGCGTTGCTTTGAGAAGAGCGAAAATAATCTTTTCCTGGCTGGAAAAATCATGAACAAAAAAATACCCTTCTAGCATATTTAACCATTTATCTACAGTGTCCACATCTATCTGTCCCTCGAATATGGGGATTTCAAAATTAACTTGTACCTTAAAGGGTGTGGCATTTCTAGAGTAGCTGATGGAAATTGATGTGTCGCCCCTGGGTAACCTCTGAAGGATCTGGGCAAAGTTTTGCATCATCACATTCCTCTGTTGCTCGAGGGCTTCTTTGAGCAAGATTTTGATAGGATATCCTGCCTCCTTATCTTTCTTTTCATCCACCACAGAGGCCGTTGGGATTTGTGAGGCTGGTCTTGTAAAGGTTCGACCAGTTCAAGCCCTAACTCCTTATATCCTGACCTCATTGCGGACATGCAAAGAAAGACAGAAAGAGTAGACCCCTCTGATACCATTGATATCGATTTAAATAGGAATGAAACAAATTACAGTTATCACCATACATACATAGATGCAAGATAAATAATATTTCATTTCATTACTGTAAAATATTGAAATATACTTACAAATAGAAATAGAAATAAACTAGCTAGGGCCATGGTAGCTTATCTCTGAGAAGAGATGTGGCAGCTACATGCCTCTGAACTATGTTACAATGAGGATCGAAGGCATATTTATTATTGAGAAACAATGGAAAACCCTAAACATCCAAACACCTAACCCTTGGAGATGAAACGCCAAACTGTGGGCCCCGTTTTGGGTAAATTGGTACATCAACTTCCCAGGGTCATAACTTTGGAATACGATCTCTATTTGATGCACACAATATCTCGTTAGAAAAATCTCTCCGAGGACTACAACTTTGGGAGGAGAAACATTGGTCCATGGACCCATGTTGCTCCCATTTTTTTTAAAAAAACTTCGCTTAGGGCCTCAAAACAGCTCCGGAAGTTTAGGACCCGAAAAATTGCTAAAAATACTAAATTGTGCTACAATTAAGGAAACTGAAAAACTGAAAGAGACAGTTGTGGGGGTCCAAGTGGGATAGGTGGGTGGCCACCAACATCCACCTGGATCATTGGATTTAACAAGAACCCTCTAATCAAAGGATGTTAGAAGTACTTGGGGACGGGTTAGCGGGGGGGTGAATCAGTATTTGAGGAATTATTAAAAATTTATACTTTCATTAACATTAACCACTCAATTATGTATGAATCATCAGCAAACACATAAAAAAGTCATAAACATCATACAAAAGAACACACATATTTTAGGTGGAAACCCATAAGGGTAGAAAATAATTGTTTTTCTACCTTTCTTATTTGTCTTCCATATTTTCTTACATATATTCACTAGAAGTTACAGGAAGGAAGGACCTGTTCCCTTTGCAATGTTTTGTTAGCACCCAATAGCTAGAAGCACCCATTCCCTTCACTTTCCCTAGAACCCATCAACTTGAAGCATCCACTCCCTTCATTGTTTTTCCAGCACCCACCAGTAGGAGGTGCCCACTCCCTTCACTATTTCATTGGAACCCACTAGTATGAAGCATCCACTCTATAATATTAGCTTGTTGGTACCAACCAACTGGAGGTAACGATCCCTAAATCACCATTGACCTCCCTTTCATCCATTTTCAAACTAGATCCACTCCCTTTAGCACAATTTCAAAATCAAGAGTGAATTCAGCAACTTATTTACTCCTTTCTCTTCAACAACATACCAATACTTTCACTACAACATTAATATCAATGAGAATAATCAATAAGCCTCGTGTACATCATCAATATCCTATGGTAACAATGTGTCCTTTCATCAACAAATTCTAACACACCATCAACAAGTCATAATTTTAAATACAATGACTAGTCCCTGTCATCAACAACTCATCATAATCAACAATAGACTCTTAGGAAGAAGTATTCTCAAAACTTACTGGGTTACTGAACAAAAAGCTTTAATAATCATCAACCCTAGAATGAAAACAAAAACCTTTGACTTCCCATGTAAACTTGGACATTTGATTAGCAATGTATCAGGCTCCAACCATTATCATCAACAAATTGAACAACATATTCTTGTTCATGGACAATCTAGAACACTTACAATAGTAGAGAGGTTAATAAACAATTCTAAATGTCAACCAACTAGTCTAGATTCAATTTGTACAATGACCATCATCACATTATTTATGAGGAGTATTCAGCACATCAACATAAATATCATAATGGTTATGACTTCCTCGGGACAATGGACAACAAACAAAACATAATAATTCAAACACTAGAATACAAGATTGTGTTTAGGAAAATAAGAGAAAACCCTAGACAATGGAGCACTCAACAACTCTTAACCTTCAATAAGAAATTTCATTAGTGATTGTAACCAACAGATTCATACTAGAATTCATGAACTACATAATTTCAAGGCTAGGGATTTGTCATAAATAGAATTGACCCAGTACAATATAAATTCAATTTTATCTCAAATACATTTAACCCTAGTTACGAAAATTTTCAATACCCAATGTGCATACTCTTTCACAAAAAAGTTTATTAGAAAAAAATTGTTTTTGTATCAAAGCCACTAGATCTTGATATTTCAAACATGCCTCTAACATTGTCCCATGTCCTTTGTTACTCTTAGCGGTCATTATCACATATATGGGTCACGGCAACATTATTGTTACACATTAGCCTACACCATATTATCATTACTCTTTGTTCTCGTAAATAGATACCATTACAATAGTTTTTAATGTCTCAATTAATACAACAGTAAGCACAAATATTCCCTGCAATCATAGATTTGAGAAATAGCTCTGCTCAAAGTAAGATTTGACCGTATTTCAAGGATAATTAGCATTTATTTGGCAGTCCTTTCCCCCTACAATCAATATCTTAGACCTTTCAAATTAGCTCTACAAAAGTTAATATAAGTAATCAGATTATCAAGCAATCACCCAGTTGGAAAAAAACATCCTTTTCCAACAATATGTGGTAGAAAAACTATTGCTATTGATAAGAAGTAAGCATGGTCTTGAGACTTCATAATTTTTTTATCAATACGGTTACTAACTTGCACTAACTTCAATTGATGCTCAAATCACAGGGGATGGACCATATTGTACTACACAACTACTCAAGCTCTTGTCTTAATTTGAACTTCTTACACACATATTGGATACTAATCATGCACACTTATTTGCTCACCATTAGAGAAATTTTGAGGTCTAAAATGGGCCTCCTGAAGAATATTATAAAATAATAGTGGAAATAATAAAATAAGATTAGATTACCTCATTGTGTTTTGGAGGGAAAGTAGAAAAAAACTACCTTTTCAACTTATCTCGTTGTGATTATACTCAAATTTCATGCGACAGTACTCATTGGATGCATAATTTAATTTTTCATCCGAGTACCCATGTTGAATATTTTCGATGGACCATTCTACACAAAAATGTGAAATACATGAAAAAGCATGATTGCAATCATGTTTTTTCATGTATTTCACATTTTTTGCATCGTGGGGTCCATCACAAGCATGCAAGATGGGTACTCCTTGGATGAAAAAATAAATTTTGTATCCAACGAGTGCTCTCGCTTGAAATTTGAGTAAAATTGTAGGGAGAGAAGTTGAAAATACGAGCTGAAAGAGTAGTTTTTTATTTTTTATGTTTTTACCTTTTTACTCCAAAAATGGTGAATCATCCTTCATGGTTGACATTTTCATATTGAATCTTATTGTTTCTTATAGATTTCTTTTTTTTTTTACATTTTTGTTTTTAGGCCCACTTTTGACTTGAAATTTCTCTAATTCCCATACACTTGATCTATTTTCTCTAGGTTTCTAGATGCCCCAAATTGCAAGGTCACTATTTATAAATAATTCAATCATTGTTGTTGTCATCACCATTCATATATCCCAGTCCTAAAATACTCTAGTGTGACTATTGCCTTTAGAAAAAACATTGAGCAACAAAATTCCCCTCCATTGAGTCGTGAAAGATGATGACATAATAACAAGAATATTATATACATCCTTATAACAACATACCCTTATACATGTCGTTGTTAGATCATACACATGTTGCATAATTGATCACATGGATACATTATTCACCTCAACTTCCTCTAGACATGATATGCAACCACAGATAATTCGAAACAACATCACACAAATTTGACCATGCGCTCGAACCTGATTGGTGATAATACTTGTCCTAGAATAAGAAAAAAAAAATGTCATCACACCTCAGATTGTTTGGACCAAAAATGCCCATGTTATCACATTGATTAATGCCTAGCCATTGCACCATAACTCTAGGATGAAAAGACTCAATCATGTTATATGGAAAGAAAATGAACTTATCAAACCATCACCATATGCACTTGATCGCTCCTTTATTGAATTCTCAGATTGTGCAGACCGAATCACTCTCAATAATTCACATTATGACATTGATTAATGTTTGGTTAACTTGCACTAGATCACATTGTATTACTATGCAAATGGATCATGCACAAACTAGGAGAAAAAAGTATGCAACCATTGTTTGATTAAAGAATAAAAAACCATTACAATCAATGATGAAAACAACCACCATTACTTGTCTCAGACCCCAACTTCCATCAACAACATCTTAGTCTTTAGATCACACGCTGCATCCTTCACCAATGCTTCAATTGAGATTTTTATGTAGTATAGGTTTCGATATCCAAATTGATGAGAGTTTCCATGAGAAATTAAATGGGAAATAAGTTGATAATATCATGGGGCCGATGTGAGATTACCATGGTAAAATTTGATGGTAACTGAGCTGATGTGATGAAAAAATCTATTCTTTGAGATTCCAGAGAGGGGTAATTTATTTTCCAATACTGAAAACATTTACACAATCTTATAACCAACATAATTTGTAATTTATGAAACCTTTACACTAAAACTTCGTGTAATTACATAGTTTGGAAGTCACCAACCAACATAAATGCCTCTATCACTTTCTTTTGCTTAGCCTCAACACTTTTTCAGCTATTAGGAAAGCTACATCAAATCCATAATTACTTAGATTATTTTGTATAAATGATCCATCAAAGAAGCATCAATAATTCATTACCAATATATTGCATCAGAGCACCTATCAATCACTTAAAAAAAATGAACCATTCTACCATCATGCTATCATTGTTTGTATCAATGCCAACATAATGCCAACAAAGGTAAGCTCTCCCTCTCCTTCTATGGACAGGTTTTTTCACATTCTTGTTTGATGAAAAGGAGATAGATATTTGACCTATTGTAACGAGCCTTATTTCCTAAGATCCTAAGGGCTACTTCCAAACACCTGGAATATCAACCTTAACTCTAAAAATGATATCCTGCCAGCTATCCTAGTTTGGGTAAAACATTCCCTTCTCCCGGTTCGTTATTGGAATAAAGAAATGTTCAGAAATATTAGAAATGCATTGGGAAAATATATTGATTTCACCAAACCATGAGACAACATGTTTTCTTATGCTCAAATCTATATTTAGGTAGATTTGGAAAAATCATTTCTAATATCCATCCAATGTTCTATAGATAATTGAAGCATCCTCCATCCAATGGATATGAACAAATTCCATTTAAATGAAAAGTTCGCTAGGATTATTAATACTTTCAGATAGAGTAGGCAAAGAAGTCTTTCACATCCCAAAGTAGTCTCTCGAATAGAATAGGAAGAGTGGCGACAACAACCCATAAGAAAATGATCCAATGTAAGGCAAGAATCCCCCTCGAAACGTTCCCCACCTAATCACACGAGGGCTTCATTGGGGTAGCAATACCATACCACGTGCCTTCATATTGGTGAATACATATTGAGGAAAAAGTGACATAATATATTGAGCATATAATAAGGGGTAATGGGTTTTTATATGTTGTGTATAAAAAATGGAGCTCAAAGTTAATAAAAAAATAAAAAGAGGTATAAAAAATTTCAATGAAAAAATGGATACTTATAATATCTAGTGGAAGTATCGATTTTGAAAATTGGGAAGTTGTATTGGGTTCATATTGGAAGGGAGTTAAATAAAGTGATCTTTAGAGGTATTTTCCAATATGAATTCAAATAAAGGGTATTGTTTAGTATGCCACAAATGTACGTGATATGTTAGAGGTTCTTTCATTGAAGCCCCCATGCCTCCCATCAACTTCACAAGACTGAATCTCTTCCAAGCAAATGCCTAGCCAAAATATTCACTAAAGCAATAGGGGAAGTTAAAAAAAACACTCAAAGAAAATAGGTACGAAGTTCTATTTTATATAGAAATCCCTAATAATAATGAAGTTCATAAAAAAGGATGAGAAAAATATAATGAGATGCATCTATTGGAAAAAACTCCTACTCACTCCATTGAGGTCATATCCTTTCTTTTTGGAGAGGTAGGCCGAATCCACTTCTAGCATTAGGGGAGATTTAATGCTAAGGAATACACCCCTCTTTCCCTAAAATCCCATTTCACTATTGGTATATCTCTCCTCAGTGTGGGGTCCACATATCACCATTTAGAAGATGAGGTTGAATGATTTTTTTCCTGGTGGTTCACGGACACCCGCAGTCATTGGGTGGCTGCTACATCCATGGACATATCTGAGCTTGATCAAGGGTATCAAACCCCGCTGCCAATAGTTGGGCCTAACCCCAAGGGCTTTGGGGAGAATAGATCCTGTGACCTCCTAAATGGCGAGGCACTTATTTAACTAGTTGAGCTAAGCCTTGGGGCTCGATGAGGTTGAATGATATTTAGTAGTAAGTAGGATTTTTAAAAAGGTAATTTTTAAAACATCAAGGATATTCCAGTGGAAAATTCATCACAACATATATGATCAAAACAGATTAAAATATGAAATCCATACTACGAGGGTTAATTTTCCCTTAGATCTTTGGATTTATTAATTAATATTTTTTTATTCTTATGCATGCAATAGATAAAATGTACAAAATAAAGAATAGTGAAATACACACCAAACACTATGACAACAAATATATGATATGGAAAACCCTTGCTTCAAGTGTAGACATTGATAGGTGATTAGTGACTATTGAAAATATCTCATGGTCCATGCCTTTTGTTATTTATTATGTTTTGTATGATTCATTTTCATTATTCTTCTTAGTGAAAAAGAAAATGAAAATTATTTCATTTCATGATCAACTCAAGTAGATCTTTTGGTTGTGTCTTGGAAAACAATTAGGGTGTTGCTTATTATCTCTAGGATTTGAAATATTTTTTAATATACTATTTGAATCATTCAGAGTATGATTTTGTAATGAATTTTTTTAATTTTTGCAAATAAAATATATCTCTCCTCTCCCAAAGTTAGATTTCATTGAAAATAAAATCAGATTCTTGTGTATCATCATATTTCATTTTTCCTTCAGGTTTGAAAAGAGCCACAATATCGTATCCTTTTCTTTTACTAAACCAAAATAGACTAGAACTTAGGGCTTTCGTGTAGGTCTAGAGGGTAAATTCTCCAAGGCTATAAAACCGAAAATCCATTGAGATATTAAACCCAATAGTACTAAGGAGTACTTACTGGGAACCACCTTTCACAGAGGAATCAAACATGAAGCTACACTATATCAAGTAGGGTGTTATCACCTCTTTACTTTTTTTAATGTTTGTTGTACTACTACGCATATGATGGTTTCATGAAGACAAAATATATTCATGGACAATTATTTATGGACTTTTTGGGTTTTTTTCCCTTGCCATATATGTGGTACTAACCCATGACTATTTTTTTCAACAACCAATTGCAAAGTGGTATCCATAGTGACATTTCCTTGGGTGTTACATGGGTAATTGTGAGTGGGAAGTACTTGTGATACTTGTGGTAGATGTAAAATCCTTTTTAAACTCCTTTGGAAGGTTAGCATCTTGATGAGGGTAATTTCACTAGTAAGGAATAATATATATGGGTTTCCATAACTATCTCACACACCTTCACTAACTACATCTTAGGCACTTGACATCCACCAATGTTTTGTTTTCAGAGGTCCCTTTCTGCATTAATTTTCCTACTGCTAGCCCAATACTTACTAGGGGTGTGGTTTTTGGTTCTTGAAGTCTATTCAGCAATAACATAATTTTTTTTATTTGTAAACATAATTTTCATCATCAAAGACTAAACTCTTCACTAATCATGTAAATAATGTGGTGTCTCTCCTAAGGGTGAAGAAGCACCATCCATTAGGTGAAGGGTGTTGTCCACAATAGATGACACTAAACCATTATAATTATAATTTGTGTATTCATATATAAAGGGAAGCAATCATGTAAAGGCTAAAGTGGTTGATTGAAGTCCATAAAAATAATTATTTGATCTTTGATTGAGGACCTTTTATTGAGCCTTTCAACCCTATGCTCATTGGGGTGAATAGGCCACTTATTGAGCATTCGTCTTCATACAAACAACTTCACATGAAGCTATGTGTGAGTGGGTCATATAGTATGGGATAAAATGTTCCATGATCATCGAGTACTTTGGGAGGAGTCTCTTTTACATCAACCTTACCCTCTATTATTGGTATATGCATCTACAACCATTCATAGCACATCTAGTTACTCCATATAGGGAACGGGAATTCCATGAATTATCTCATTTCCTTCCATGGGTTTACCTAGTGTTAATTTTCCCTTTTTTTTTTCCAATGCCAACATCTAGAGTCATTTTTAGTGTTGGGAAAGGCCTTTATAGGTATATGGGGAGTGGATTTCTATTCACTTATAGTATTCTTGAAGGTTTCCGAACAATCTGGTTTGGTTGGAATAATAACCAAGGATTTAGTCCTATATCTATTCTCTTAACTAGTATTTAGGGTAGTAATTTTTTCATAATACTCAATGTCCCCAAGGGTAGTATTATATTTAGGGACACTAATGTTCATAGGGGAAGTAATATTTTTTGGGCACTAGTGTCCCTAGTGGCAATAAAGTATTTGAGGAGTGCTAATATCATTAGGGGAAATAACATATTTGGGGGAATTGGTATCCTTGAGGAAATACCCTTGGAGGCACTCATGCTTCAAGAAACTTTCATATGGGGGACAACCAAGTCCATCTCACCCTACATTTACTATGAATGATGAATGATCCCATTTATCACTAACCTTAGTGGCTGGAAATTCTCATATAATTTCCATTAGATATACCAAAATCTGACAAAAATCTAGGACAAGACGCTATGAATCACATTATGGACTACTACTTTTAGTGATATTCAAACTCATTAGTGGAGGATCATATACAATTGAATATTTTCCAAATAACCTTAACTAAAATTTCCACCAAATTTTACATTATGTTACTGAGAACTTCTTATCATGATTTCACTTCCTTAGCCATGACCTTTTTAACACAATTTTGGATACCTGTTTAGTATGAAACTAGAATAGATATTTCAATGTCATTACATCAAAAAATTGACACACAAATATATAATCACATTCATAAAAGGAGAAGGTAGTTTAGGCTCATTAAGATTAGGATTTTACATGAACTCTTGACAATTGGTTCGGTATTTTGTTATTTCACCCATCGTCAAGGACATTGTGATATCGAGAGTGGTGACCAGGGAGTATGAAATCCCACGTGCCTAATGTTTATATTGTATCTACTCTTAGTCTAGAACACTGTATGATATCATTTCCCATGCTCCAATGTTATCAATAGATCGGTTGAGACCTAATAAAGGACCCCTTTCTAATGGTTTGTGGGTTTTGTTTTCCATGCTTCTACTAGATAGTTGAGTGGGTAGTTAAGTCGAATGGCTATTTCTATGAAGCCCCTCTAACTACACCAACAACCAAAATTACTATGGCTCCAAATAATACCTCCAATTGGAATCAAATTGGTCCACACAACCAAACAATCCTTAACTACCTATAGGAAAGAACAAGAACAAAAAGAAAAATGCTTTTGTCGAGTAAGGGACTAAGAAAACCGAAAAAAATAATTCTATGGGAGCCAATGAAAAGAATAAGTTCAAGTTTCTCTATAAATGATCATGGTATATAAAATATTACTTAATAATTCTGAATGATGAAGAGATTCATATTGTTTTCATGGCAAGGCACCTTACAACAACCTATTTGTTTGAATAATCAATTTCCTCCCTAGTAACATAAAATGGTTTCCAAAAATCTTGCTACTCTATAAGGGGGTCCATCATCAAATATTAAAATTTACATTTGTTATTAGACAATAGACAAACAAATGTGATATCATAATTGCAAGAATCTTGAGACTAATGTTTCAAATAAACACCATTTTCTACTTCCTAACGTGGTGGCCCTCTCTAAATAGATAATCCACAACTTCATATAATGATTCATCTACATAAGGGTGTAATGCATATCTATACCCATCATCCTGATGCATAGGCTACCCATAATTATATTATTGTGGAAGAAATAACAACTGCACCATGTGCCATGTCAGCCTCAAAAGTTCTTCAAAGCTACCCAACATAGAAAAACGAATTGTTCTTTTCCATAGGTAGAATGGAACATTTAGATAATACTCTAATTACATTGGAATCAAAGTAAATTATATTTAGTCCTCCACACTAGATTTATTTTTGAATACAAGTCATATCTTGCGGGACCAATATCTTTAGAATTGATTTCGATGAGGGAGCCTCAACTTGCACCGTGTCTACGTCATTGTTGAGGAGATGTTAGTTATCCAAATATTTCTTAGACTAGCACCATGTTGAAATAATTTGATCTATACACATTCACACTTCCACCTATCCTACGGAGTTAGGTGGAAATATTGTTACAATCAAAGTTGAATTTGTCAATGTATCATTATATTAGAGTTAGGTGGACATATTGTTATAATCAAAGTTCAAGATGTTAATGCAGTATTATATCATAATATTTCTCTTGCGATAACTTGGTTCTATACAATGAAAATTGTAGTTTCCTCATTATTTAGGGTTCTTCACTTTCCTCATCAAGAGAAGGTAGTGACGATTGACTAATTAGATTACTAAATTCTCAACTATAGGACACAAATGGTATAAACATTCCATTGAGTAGTAGTTCCTTGATAGATAAAGCATTGGTGTGGGTATGTTTAAGGATTCATTTCTTATGGCTACATTTACCCTACTACCCACATTTACCACAAAACCTATTTCTCCTATCTATATTATCTCCTCAATTGGTTTAATGCATCATGGTTATCCTCATCCTTTGGTTGTACTTATTCTTCAAAAATTGAGTCATTCAAAGCAACTATGCAACTCATTGTGGTTAAAATTCCCTATTAAGTGATATAGTCAACATTTGTTGACATTAAACAATAGCTCCAATAATATTAGGAGTTTTAATAATATATAGTTTTCACATGGGTTTTCATTCCACCGACTTGACATGACTTCCTAGATATTAAGCTACATCTAGACAAGGACATCATGGAGATCATGGATTCAATTGATAAGCATTAGGAGGGTATGCATGATCACACATATTTATTTCCTATTTTGGAACTTTTCGAGGTTGAAACCACAATCCTTGTTTCTATTAACAATGTTGAGTACCACCGATCTCGCATTATGATACATGATGTGATTTTAGAAGGGAACTTAACAAACATCTTGAAGACCATACCCATCAATATTTCAAATAAACTAAGAGTCAGAGAAAACATCTTAATAGGTGTAGAATATATTCATATTATATCATTGTATTATCTTTCCACTCTAAAAGCATTAATATGGATGAAAAATATTCTCACTCCACACACCATTCTCTTCCACATTACTAGGACCATTTTTACTAGTGGGTCCCAATTTGGTGAAATGGGGTTTTAAATGTTCTAATGATAGTTTGAGGAATTTATTGAAGTTTTTTGGGTATGAAGGAATTCCTTTGCTAATCCCAATATTTATTTGTGATAGATAATCTGTTGTTGAATTCTGTAGGTAATAATGTTCGTGGCCTATACGTTTTTGAAAAGAAGAGGAATATGTAATTTGTTTCATTGCATTTTAATATTTATTATTGCATTATAAGGAATTATTCTTTCCTCCCTAAAGTATCTTAAAATATTAAGCCCATGAACCTAAATGTGACTCAACCTCTCAAAGGTTTTTATTGTAAGGGAATATGTTATGAAACTGGCTCACAAAAAGATAGAAAAGATAGATGAATGCCTTATAAATCAGCCTCTTCGAGGGGGAAACCTCCTTTACATTACACATATGAACAATTCTTAGATGATACAAATGACAAGACCTCCTTTCTATATATAGGAGTCTAAGGGGTCATAATATAATCAGAGCTGATAACAATAATAATGTAAGGGCACAATAATAACAATATATTGTCTACATCGGTGCAATAATATAATAAGGGGGTTGTACTAATAACAATAAGGGGTTACACTAGTAGTATAGGGGCCTAACATGCCCCTCTCCTTCAAAAAGTGTTGTCCTCAATGCTTGAGTAGTTCTTGTCGCTTCTGTATAAAATTCTTGTCCTCCCATGTGGAATATTCAACGGGTAAGTCCTTCCACTTGATCAGATACTCTGAAATTGATAGATTTCATAGTTGTCGGGTTCTTGTTTCTGTGACTACTCCAGGTTCCAATATGATTTTTCCTTCCTCTTCAAGTTCTATCAATATTGTTTTAATTGGGATATTTTGCAACTTTTGAATGAGTGGCCACACTTCTTTGTCCTTCTTCCATTCATCCTAGCTTTGTTTATCCAATCTTGTTTGACAATAGCAATAGCACAAAACAATGCTTCCACATCCTCATCCTTTCTTGAGAGTGCATCTGCAATTTGTTTTTTTTTTCCCTTTTCTGTAGATGATGTCAAAGTCATAACCCAACATATTTGTGACCCATTTTTTCTGTTTTGCTAAAGATAATATTTGTTCTAAAAAGCATTTAATACTATCATGATCCATTTTTACCTTGAAGTGTATTCCCATTGGGTAAGGTCGCCATTTCTTAAGTGCATGTAGTATTGCCAACATTTCCTTCTCATAAATAGCTTGCTTGAGATGTAGCCATAAAAATACCCAATCACCTAAATCAAAACTTTTTTCACTACGATGTTGATCTACATGTTGTTTCATTTTATTCTGCACCAAAGTGGTGTTATCCTTTAAAAGTTTGAGAACTTGTTGTTGATGCTTGATGTGATCTTTCACTGCTTGAACCTTTCTCTTCTTGATATTTCCTTCTATATTGAGAGTTTGAGAAGTGGTAATTTCCTCCAATGCTTTACAAGATATGGTCAGACTCATTTCTTGATGCTCGATGTGATCTTTCACTTCTTCAACATTTTTCTTCTTGATATGTCCTTTTATCTTGGTAGTTTGAGAATTGGTAATTCTGACAAATGCATTACAAGATATGGTACGATTCATTTCTTCTTTCTCAATGTGATCTTTCACTTATTGAACCTTTTTCTTCTTGATATGTCCTTCTATCTTAAGAGTTTGAGGAGTGGTAATTATTTCCAATGCTTTACAAGATGTGGTTAGATTCATTTCTTCTTTCTCCGGGGTTGGTTCCTGGTGTATATACTCTTCTTATTATGTTTCTTGATCCTTTTCTTCCTCCTCTCCATAATCAATGTAAAATAATTTCTTCTTAGCACATTTATGACCTTTAATGTATTTGTTATCACAATTGTAACAAAGCCCTTTTTCTATTTTTTCTTCCAATTCTTGTGGTGTAACCCTTGTAGGTTGTGGAAGGCTAGGAGAAGCAACACTTCCATCTTTATAGTTGTGAGGGGTAGACTTCCTTGTTGCCATAATTTTTCTTTCCACTTTGTAACAAAGCCCTTTTTCTCTTTTTGCTCCAATTGTTGTGGTCTTCCTCTAAACAAGGTGTTGCTCTTTGTATCCTCATAATGTGTTATCATTTCCTCCGTGAAAATTGGCCACATAACAAGTTTTTTACGAGAAGAAAGCCCTTTATACCATAAAAATTGATCCGGTTCTAAATATGAAGATGCAATACATACCTTTTGTAATAGTGGTACACCATGTAGATTAAAATATTGCTCCATCTGTAGTATCCAATTTATCGGATCCTTGCCACGAAACTTTCTCGTCTTGCTTTTTCTTGATTTTAGGAGCTCAATCTTGAAACGACTGTAACTTTGTAATTTTGAATCTTCAGGTTCTACAATTTTGGCCTGTAATAGACCTTTGAGTCCTCTTTCTAACTCCACGAGTCTAATCGCAATTAGATTATCCAAGAAAGAGTTATGTCAAATCTCCCACAGTGACCTCATTATAGACCTTTTAAGAAGAGCAAACTTGTAGGAAGTGCCACGTGTCACTATTTTGACCTTCGGATCTGAAACATATACATAGGAAACTAAAGTTTGTCCTTTTTCTGAAACTTCTTATGAAATTTAAATCTGATGCTCAGAACCAAAGTTATGATGATTTTCTCCAAAGTTATGATGATTTTCTCCAGGTCACCTATTTGGAATGTAAATCGGGAGTCTACAAAAACCCTAACTTCCTCAAATCATATATCTGCAAATGCAGTGAGATAAGCTCTGAAATTTGGACACGAACTTCAGTGCGATTTTGGCTGAAATGGGTTTTTTTTAACTTCTGAAACGCCGCAAAAAAAAAGATATAGAGAAAATGGCACGATGACCTATTTGGAGCAGTGAAAGCCTAGAATCCAAAGTTCTGATACCAAATGTTATGAAACCAACTCACAAAATGATAGAAAAGATAGATGAACGCCTTATAAATTATCCTCTTTAAGGGGGCAACCTCCTTTACATTACACAAATGAAAAATTCTTGGATGATACAAATGACAAGACCTCCTTTCTATATATAGGAGTCTAAGGGGTCATATATAATCAGAGCTGACATAACAATAATAATGTAAGGGCACAATAATAACAATATATTGTCTTCATGGGTGCAATAATATAATAAGGGGGTTGTACTAATAACAAAAAGGGGTTACACTAGTAGTATAGGTGCCTAACCGAATATTTTCTAAACATTTGGCATCCATGATATATGGTAATATATTCATAAGAATTGTTGAGGGAATAAGAAATAATCACTACAATGGGGATGTGCCTATCAAAATAGTATGAATTATTAACATCAACTAACTAAAACAAGGTAGAGGGAAAAGTGCAAGCAATGTATAATCTTCCTCTTCTCCTCATAGTTCCTCTTTTGCATGTAGGAAACATGAAACAAGTATAAGTAGAGGAGGGAGTAATAACTTTTGTTAGACTAAAGGGGATAATGGTGACGAATTCCTTACATAGATCTTGATAAGGCTCATACTATTTCACAATCAAAGAGTAAGACAAGTTCAATAAGAAATTATTCGCAACATTCTAAAGGTCCAAAATATGCTATTGATATAGAAGTTGATAATGCTATAATCCTAGAGTGGGCATATGTAAGAATGGTTGAGCTATAGAAAATCAAAGGTGAGTTGGCTTAGGAGGAGTTAAATAATTTTTAAGGGAATTTCTTGACAATGAACAATTCCCAATATGAAAAAATAAAATGGAAGCTACATATTGAAAAAGTGCATGTCAAGAACAGTAAAATAGCCCAAAAAAGGAAATTAGAGGTGGATGTTTCAGGAGTAAGACTTGAAACTACATATGACTACTAGAGATTATCTTTCCGACTCTATCTCATAGCCGGAGTTAGAAAATATAAGAATAAAAGGAAAATACAAGTAAAATTGAAGAGGATTTAAGACCTAGACATCTATTTGCGACTCCATTAACCATAAGTGCTCCACATCAAACATCCCAAAGTATAGGCAATGCATCCAATAAGACAAACAAGGTCACCAAGTTACTCAGTAGAGTAAGAATATAAGTTGCAGAAAACATCAATAAGTGATTGAATATTATTGTGGAATATTGGGACTTTAGTTTATATTTAAGCAATATTTCACAAAGGATTTATTCTTTTATTGAATATTTGCATAGTATTTAGAACATGATCAATATTTCTATGATAATGATATAAAGGAATTCATTGCAAGAGTCTCAAGTATAAGTTAATTCCAAAGAAACTAGCAAGGATTACCATCAATTCAAATAATAAAGAAAGTAGTAGGATGGTCTACGAGAATACAAGTGTTGAAAGATTATATTGCTAGTTGCATGAATACCAATGATAAGAGAAGTGATTCTTTCTTCAGACAAATCATTGTTTTAGGACATCCAAGGAAATCAAATTATGAGATACTCCATATTAATCCCTAAATATAAATTAGAAGAAGATATGAGCATAAAAAAACCTTCATGGTCCAACGAATTTGATAATGTCAATGAATTTCCTGAGGAGGAGATTAAATGATGGTTAGGTTCCCTTTTAAATGGAAATGATGACAATATGGAAAATATTAAACACTTACAATTATTGTTAAAATACATATAGAAATATATTTTTTCACTTAGGTTAAAGTAGTATATGACAGTTCCACCAATGAACTGGTATATACAACATTGGCTTGGAATGTCCTTAACATAAATTGTTAATCATTAATAACTACCAAATTTGGTTACATCAAGAATAATTCAAACCCATGATATGTACTCCATCACTTATATGCTACAATGATATACCATTTCATCATCCATTCCTCTAAATTTTTGTGAGTGTATTATTTACTTACTTGAAACAATTACCCTTCTTTCGTCATCTATATTTATGAATTTTATTGTTAATTTGTAAATGTGATCCTTGACTACATCTGTATTTTACTTCAATGTTACCATACTAGTTTATGTGGTTCATGGGAGCCCCATCCTAGTCCATTTAGGATGAATGCAATCCTTTTATTTTTTATGTATTGGGAACACTTTGTAGTGTTCTGGGCACACACTTTATTCAAACTTAAACTTAAATTTCTAGTATTTTTTACTCTCACATAGAGCTATTGTAGGAGTTCATTTCATTTGTTGTTTCAAATACTTTTATTAATTTAAAGCATGATATCTTGTGAATTTTCTCCTATGCATATCATGGTTATAAATGAATGAAATAATTTATAGATATCTAAAAAAATTAGACCATTATTCTTGCTTCTCTATCTATGAATATTGCTTCAAATATATTGTCCTCATTTTGTGAATGTATAGTATGATGGATTCAATTCATTCATTTGAGAGACTTCTAATTTTCCAACTATAACTTGTTATTTATTTTATTTTCACAACCTGGTCCACTCATATGAATATATTGTGTGTGTGTGTGTGTTAAGAAATATATTAAAAATATGTGTGAAAGATAAGTACCACCTTTATAAAAATGAAGAGGGAATATTGATGGTTCCCTCGGAGGTTGAATCTTGTCCCAAATAGGATAATAGATCAATATAGGTGAAATTATTCTCATTCGTGGATGGTTTCTCTAGTTGTAATCAAATCTATATCAAATCAAAAGAGTGGCACAAGGCTACCTTCATTTATCGTTATGACATATTTTCTTTTCAGAAGTTTTCATGTGGTATTACAAATGTTGGCACAACCTTCCAATGGGTCATGTCACACACCTTTGATGACATAAAACACATAGTTGAGGAATTTTTGCATGAATTAGTTGGTTGACCTAAGTGGCATGAATATTATCCTTTGAATCTTAGGCCCATCTTCACCTAATGTTAATACTACGATATTCATTTGAACCTGCATAAGCATATATTTTGTGTGGTTTCTAGGAAATTACTATGTTCCATTACCTATAAGTATGGGATTAAAGTTGATCCCTTGAAGGTTGAGGTAATTTCAAAATTTCCTCCTCCATACATTATTAGGAAACTTTAACAATTATAATTGAAGGAACAATTTTTGTGAAGGTTCATTGCAAAATTTGTTTAGATAACAAAAGGTTTTATGCACCTGGTGAATCAGGGTTTGCCTTTTATGTATGATGACTAAGTTAAATGCTCATTTGAATCATTTCAAGTAATTTTTAAGGTAAGCTCCACTACTAAGTCCTCCAACCTATGGTTGGGACCTTATACTTTATCTCACCATCTTCAGCATGGTGCCTTTCCAGGAGGATAGTTCACAAAAGCGAATTTGATTTACCATCTTTGTAAGGTTCTAATCGAGCCTAAACTATGTTATTCACATGTTGAAAATTTAGGCTTGGAAGTTGCTCGCACTATTTAATGTTTAAGGAATTACATACTTCTATGGACGACTATGGTCATTGTAAACTAAAACACTATGTATTATATATTAAGTCATTATATTATTGGGGGAAAGTAATCTAAATGGATGATTATATTACAAATATTTGACCTAGACTTTATGACCTTTAAGCAAAGAAATCATTATCCTTTATGAAGTTTATGTTTGAACTTCCCTAAGTCAATGATTAAAATGTGGTTAACAATCCATTACTTAATGAGTTTTTATCTCTCATCAAATATTTTAATGCTTCATATATGGTTATCAAGGAACCATGAAAGAAAGGAAATTTATGATCATATCAAATCTAATTAATAAGCTAGTACCTTGGAAATTATAGTCATAATTGGTAGGATTCCCCATGATTGATAATGTGTTTACATCACTCCTCGTTAACATATTTTATGACTACACAACATCAACTACTCTATCAAGACTCACTATATTGCACTAAGTAGCTTGAGGACCACGTTTATTATTGGTAAGTTACATCACATATAATAATGATATTAATTGAATATCAATAATAATATGGATTTTTCCATGCTTGATATCATCTTATTTATTTGCATGATGTATAATTGTACCATCAACATGTTAAATTGAATACCCTAGGTTTTGGGAGGATCGTTCATCTATGCCACCCATCTCAAACTATGATGGAGTATATCAATATGGTATGAGTACTATGAATATTACATTGGTAATATCATTGATGCTAGATTTGTTCCTTATGTGTATTGCAACGTAGGTCCACATTGTAGTTTTCTCATAAATATGTTATTTTTTACGTCATGAATCCATCACGTACTTTTTCATGACCACAGTCTAGAATTGCATCTCATGGATTCACAATATATTGAGTTTGTATCCATGATTTTTCATACAATAGAGAGTGGGTATGGATATCTCAGGGATGATCTATCTAAATGGTTAGTTTATGACCATTTGCAGGTAGTTCTTCTTCTTCAATTTGTGATATCTTTCCTTATGAACTCTAATCACATGTTTCTTTGTTAATGTATTTTAGCCATTAGTTCCTCTTATAACCTCACAATTAGGGAACATCTATTATACTAGTGTTTTCTGCCTTAGGCCTCATACAATTTCTATTGATTCCATCATGTAGAGATTGTTGATTTTTCTAGTACAATAGATACAAGCACTTATTTTTCAAACTTGATAATTACTTCCAATGATATAGATGATTATTTATATCTTTCAATGTATCGTTAATTAATTACACATTCATAAATTCAACCATAGAAACACTAGAAAAATAGAGATCATAATTACACAGAGATAGAAGAATATTTTTCCCTAGGAAAACCCAGAATGGGGGAAAAACCTAGCCTACCTTTTCCTTAGAGAATCAATGCAACAAGACATACATCAAATTCAACTAACCAATAGTATTACCAACCATCAAGAACCAATTCAACCTTCTACAAATCTATCCAAAAAATATTTGCAACAAGGTTTTTAATTGGGTCAAAGTTTTTCATGCAACTTTGCACCAGACTTTGCATTGTACTATAGAAGTATACCACATAAACAAGGTCTCCAATAAGGTAAAAATATTTCATCTATATCAACCTTAGGACTTGAATGACGCCACAAAATTAGTACCTTCAAAATTCACAATATGCGACAGAAACTTCATATTATGCCAAAAATAAATATGCCTTTTAAAATCATCCAAAACTTGGCCTCCTTTGATTTTTATGGCAAGGATAGATAGAGTGAATATCTTCCTTATGATTTTAGCCTAATATTCCTTGTTTTGTTCACACAAAACAATGATATGTGTGATGATCTTAAGTGATCCTTTGGATGAGGTCAAATGGTCTATTTATAGCCTTTACATGATTTGAATGGGTGCCTCTTCGGGTACTAGGATGACATGATGACTTGGAGGGTTGACTTGGTCTCTTATGGAGGAAAAATATAAATTCAAAATTTCATTTTCCCACCTAAGATAACATCATGATGAACATTCCTTATAAAATTCCTTTTGAAGATAAAAAAAATAATTTTTTTGTTATTTCCTTGCAAGCATGAAGAACATGCTTCATATAAATTTTCTTTTACAAAAATATAATTCATATTTAATCATTACAAGTACGAATGAAACATTATGAAGACCAACCATAGCTACAAAATTCAAAACTTCCTCTTAGATAGGGAGGTATTCATAATGCCTATCCAAATGTTCATTGTATACATTATCTCTCTAAGGAAAGGTTCAATTCATCATTAACATTATCATCTAGGTCAACACTCTTGACCTAAATCATCATCATCATCAATTAGTACAACAACCCAGGTTATCATTCCTAACCAATGGTACTCACTCAACTTGACACCATGATCTTGGGTGCCTCACCTCTTAGTACTCTAACTAGTCCAGGGTTTCCAAATCCCATGTTCAAACCCCGAGAACACCCATGTCCCAACTTCAAAGGCCTCACTCTAGTCCATGTTTCTAAAAAGGAACCCATGCCATTGAGTGCCTGGGCCTCAAGAACCATTCTCTCTAGAATGTACACCCCTGATGCTATCTCACCAATAGTCTAAGCTATTCTGATATTGTCACTAACATTCTGATCCATTCCCCTATTGTCCACTCATAAAAAGTATGAGACATGCTCTTCTTGTCACCAACATTCTGAGCCATTGTCAACTCATCATCAATCTATTCCATGCACCTATTGTTATAAAGAGTCTAAGTCATCCCCTTGCTAATGTCACAACAATGCTCCCTCTCACAAATATAGGGGTCTTAACAAGCCCATGATTCTACCTGAAGTATACAAACTTCTCTTGCGATAGAGGATTTGTAAGAATATCGATTGTCTACTCATCAATGGAGATACAATAGAGCCTCATTTATCCCTTCTGTACAATACACCAAATTTGGTGGTGCTTGATCTGAATTTGATTCAATTATCATGAAACATTGGATTGTCTGTTAGCTTTACACAACTTTTATTGTCACATAGCAACACAATTGGTTCCATCATTTGGTCGAACAATCCACAGTAGCTTACGGAGACATACTTCCTCACAACATGCCCAACAAGATGTAATATACTTTGCCTCTACAATATTGGGTGTGAGAGAGGTATACTTCCTGCTCATGTAGGATATGATGGTAAAACCTGAACTAAAACATACACCAGATGTACTATTCCTGTAATATGACTCCTTGCCTAGTTAAAATTAATATATCCCTACAAACATATCTCACCATTTAAATCATGTCTCAAATAGTATTCAACAGTACCATGAAAATATCTCAATATATGCTTTGTTGCAATCCAATGCTCATATATTAGTTCTAGCTAGAACTAGATCAAGGTGCTCATTACAATGAAAAATATATGGAATGGTATTCACCAAATACATCAAGTATCCAATCAACTTCTAGTACATGAATGAATCCACTAGGTTAGACTCATAATCTCTCGTCTTTCTTAGATTCACCACTATAGGAGTTTCCATAGACTTGCATTCCATCATTCCAAGCTTCTAATTGATACTGTTGACATGCTTTCCTTTCCCAAGAAAGATTTGACTAGGTATTTACTAGAATTCCAGTCCCAAATAGTAATGCATTAACCCAATATATTTCATGTAAAATTTAGAGGCCAACTCCCTCTTACACTGAAAAATAAGATGCTCTATACCTATCAGGAACAATTCAACAACATATAGTAGTAGCATCGTAGGCTCACCCTTCAAAACCTTGACATAAAGGTTTGGATCAACAACACTCTAGGAGAAACCAAGTCTCATCGATATCCATCAATTTTATAATATAAAGCTCTTAGTGCTTACTTGAGTCCATATAAGGACTTCTTCAGTCTACAAACATGATATTCTCTATATGAACCTCTAAAAACTTGAGGCTTTTCTATGTACACCTCTTTCTCAATCACACCATTGAGGAAGATAGTCTTCACATCCATATGATATAGATTTCATCCTGTAAATGAAGCAAGAGAAATAAGAGATCTAATCATGGTGTACCTCGAAACCAATGCAATCGTTTCATCATAATCTTCTCCCTCTTTCGGGGTGAACCCTCTAACTACAAATCTTGCCTTATATATATCAATGTCACCCCCTATGAAACATGAGATATTTTTCTTTAAGCAAATCATATGGGATCAACCTTGATCAAAAAATTCAATAGGATTCTATAAAAGGCCTTCCTTCTGTTATAAGTATAAGATATTTTCATGTGCCTTGCAAAATTGAGGTATTTCTTCTGTATAATATTTATTTCATTGAGGAAGATGACATCTACATCCATCTAATGTAGTTTTCATCAGAAATCATAAAGATAACAACTTTTTAACAAGATGTCCCTTTATAGTATTCTTACCTCTTACTGAGGTAATCCTTTTCTTTGTACTTCTTCCCATCCAACTTTGTCTTGGAAGACACCATTGAATCCTTTCCATCATGCTTCAATCTTGCTAATTTTTTTGATCTGTCTAAGCTGAGATCTCATTTAGTACAATATCCCTCGACGCAAGTCCTCTTTCCACACTCTTTTATTTCTTCTTCCATGCTTTTCATTTATTTCCAAATTATAGTCAACCTTCACTATATACTTGTAATCCTCACTAGGAGGTCATGGTCGAACAATTACAAGCATAGAAAGGAATTCAAAGCCAAGAGACTAATTATAAAATCAAAAGTAATAGTCAAATAGGAGAGATATAAAATACTTATCTTTTTTAGGCAAAGATAAGCTTCCTCTTTATCTTGAGTCTTCTTTCATCCATCTAGCTCTTTTACTAGCTACACCCTTATCATCATCATCATGTCATATTTTGCAAATGCTAGGGCTTTTTCTTTCATCGAAAAAATGTCCAATCCTAGGGTTTGTCCGTAAACCCTATGGTTTTTGTAATAAAGCCTTGTTTCTTTCCTGGGTTTACAAACCCCAAATGAAAAAAACTTGGATTTTATGTACTCCTAAAAAACTATTAATAATCATCCTTTGTCTCACCAAACAGAGCGGCTCAACTTCTTCAATAGTTTATAGTACCAAGGAATTTTGTATCAACAGTAAGGTTTTCCATGGCATCACTTATTTAAGAGGATTAGACCTTAGTAACAATAGGTTCATTTAATAAACTATCCTTGACTTTATAGATCTACAAGCGGAATAAACTTTTAGCCTTGAAGATGGAATCAACCTTTCTTATTGAAAAATGAGCATCTATAATCCATGAGATATATATTTTCCCTAAAAAATCCTCATCAAACTTCAATAAAAAACAAGTCACATATTTTACTTATGTGATTACGTTGATCTACAAAAATGATTTCATTTCTTCTTGTCATATCAATTTATCAAAGAATGGACTACTTTGTGTTTGTCTTGAAGGGTTTTCTAATGATATAATGAGTTCTTTCAACCTTTAGGAGATATGAATCCTACAAAATTCATTTTAAGAATAAGCTTCCAAAAGGGTCATTGACACTCTAGAATACATACCTCATATTTGAAGCTTCATATTGTATTATAACTTGGATCTCCGACCAAATCAATCCTTAGTTCTCTCTAAATATCAATGGGATGCTCTCTTCTAAGGGATATAAATCCAGATCCTTGTACTGAATTTCATCCTTATTTTATTTATAGAACATATATATTTATGAGTTGACATCAGATTGACTTCTGAATTAAGGATTTGGTTTCTTCATAGGAATAACGAACATTTGGGCTCCTCTAAAATGATTTAGTATTTATTGATAGTCTCAAGATATTCTTGACATAGTAAAGAAACTTTAGACTTATTCAAAACATCTTCTTAAGATTATAATTTCCCCTTTGAGAACAATGTATGATTTGTCTTCTGAAATGTTAATAACATAACAACAATATTATATACCAACCAAAACCTTATTCGCTGTGGATTTTTTTGAGGTGTCACTTGGAATTATAATATAATTACTGAGGTATCATTGACTGAGGTATTTCATAACCTTAAAACGAGGTTCGATATGAGGTATTTCAACCTATGTTACATTTCTAATATCTTCAGTGCAAAACAAGAATTGTAGTTAGACTCTTGCATACCTTTTGGATACAGTCTAAAGTTTTTCAGAGATATTTGAGGCTTGTCAATCGTTTAATGTCCTGAGGCTTGGATCATAGGATATATATTTAATATCTAGATAGGAAAACATTTTGCTTACTCATTCCCAACACGAATTCAGACCATTTGATGGTTATATTTGACTCTACAAAGATAAGAACTTTATCCGTTTGCTATAAATAAATCTATGATATTTTGACCTAAGGGTTTTAGGACTTTGACCTTCTTAGACATATCCTAAGTATTTTAGTCCTCCTGATATTTCACACCTTCTTAAATTCTATGGCTTGCACAAAACAAGGATGAATTCTTCGAGAATGATCTCTATGCTCTTTCTTTTACCAAAGTTCTAATACCATGTTTATTTTTCTACTACAATAGATACAAATACTTATTTATGAAATTTGATAATTACTTCCAATGATATAGATGATTATTTAGCCCTTTCAATGTATCATTAAGCAATTAAAAATTCAGAAATTCAACCATAGAAACACTATAGAAATAGACATCACAATTGCACAAAGAGGCAAGAAGATTTTACCCTGGGAAAACCCAACCAACCTTTTCCTTAGAGAATCAATGCAATAAGAGAGACATCAAATTTAACTAATCAGTAAAATTAACATCCATCAAGAACCAAGCTAACCCTCCACAATTATGTCCACAAAATATATGCAAAAAGGTCTTCAAGAGGGATGAAGTTTGTCTTGCAACTTTGTGTTGGACTTATCACTATACCACAAAAGAAAGGTCTCCAAGAGGGTCAAAATTTGTCCCTTGTCCCAGTATTAAAATTCAAATGATGTCATTGAATTAGTACCTTATAACTTCACACTATGCCATGGAAACTTCACATTATGCTACAAAGAAGTATGCCTTATAAAATCAAGCATAACTTAACCTCCTTAGATTTCTAGGGCGAGGGCAGATAAAGTGAATATATTCCTTTTGATTTTGTCACGATACTCATTGTCTTCTTCACATAGAATAGTGATATGTGTGATGATCTAAATTTCTTCTTGGGAGGAGGTTGAATGGGCACTTTATAATCTTTACATCATGTGAATGGGTGTCTCTTTAGATAGGCCGACATGATGACTTGGAGGGCTGACTTGGTATCTTGTGAAGGAAAAAATATAAATTCAAATTTTCATTTTCCCACCTAATATAAGGTCATGATAAACATGCCTCCTAAAATTTGTTTTGAATATAAAGTAAACAAATATTTTCTTTTTTCCTTGTAATCATGAAAAACATGCTTAATATAAAATTTCTTTTACAAAAATCTAATTTATATTTTGTCATTACAAGTATAAATGAAACATTATAAAGAAAACCATAGCTACAAAATTCAACATAGATTGCCTCCTTTTAGCACATTCAAATATGGGTGTTCCTACTTTAGGGATAATCTATTTATATTATTGTGTGATGACGATTTGCAAGTGCTTCTGGTTCATTGATCAATAATATCCTTCCTTATGCCACTCTACTCACATATTTCTTTAGTAATTTATTTTGGTGATTAGTTCCCCTTCTATCCTCACACATTAGGGGACCTCTGTTACACTACTATTTTCCAACCTAGGTTTCAAATGGTACCTACTTATTTCATCATGCTAAGACTGCACGTGTTCACATGATGCTTAATTTTACTATTAATGGGTTATATTGAATACCTTTGGTTTTGGGAGCATCATTGATCCATGCTACCCCTCCCAAGCTACAATGTAGTATATCACTATTATATGAGTATTATGAACATTAAATTTGCACTATAATTTGTTCTATATGCCCTTTGGTTTTGTATTATGCCATAAATCTTTATTTTATGCACTCATGGCTATGTTATTTTTAATGACATGGATTCATCATGTACTTTCTAGAAATACATCTCATATATCTATAATGTACTAAGTTAGCAATCATGATTTTCCACACATTTGATCATGGGTATCCCTACCTTAGGGATTATCTTCTATATGATTGGTTGATGACTAATTGTAGGTACTTTTGGTTCCTTGGTTTTAGAGATCCTTCCTTATGTTACTTTACATGTTCCTTTGATAATGTATTTTGGCCATTAGTTTCTCTTCCAACCTCACACATTAAGGGGTATCTATTACAATATTATTTTACATCCTAAGTCTCACAGTGTACCTATTGATGTCATCATATTGTGCTTGCATATTTTTATCACATTCAATCATGGGTATTCCTACCTATAGGATGATCTCTCTATATGATTGGTTGATGATCATTTCTAGGTACTTTTGGTTCCTCAATATGAAATATCCTTACTTATGTCACTCTACTCACATGTTTCTTTGGTAATTCATTTTAGCCATTAGTTCCTCTTTTAACCTCAAAAATTATGGGGAATTCATTAGAATTCTATTTTCCACCCTAAGTCCTATAGCGTACCTATTGATCTCATCATGATAAGATTGCATCTATTCACATGATGTAGAATTGTAGCATTAATGGGTTGGATTCAATAACTTAGGTTCTGGGGGCATCATTTCTATATGTGTACTATGAAGACTTCATTTACACTTTGCTAGATGTCTTCGATTTGAATATTGTGACATAGATCCAAATTGTATTTTCTCATGGCTAAGATCCTTTTAATGACATACATCCATCATTCACTTTTCATTGCCACGGTATAGAATTTAATCTCAATGATTTATAGTGTATTGAGTTAGTGGCCATGTTTTATCATACATTGAGGCATGTGTATGCCTAGCTTAGGTACTGTGATGAGTACCAGTATTGCAGCAAGGATGCTGTAACTCCTGGGCTACCAACTTTACTTATCAACCCAGGGTTCGTACAAACTTGGAGGTGATAGTGCTATATGCACAAGTAGAAGTGAAGGTCATGCCTATTGTCACTTGTTCATCTAGCGAGAGACCCCATGGTTTCCAAGCCAGACTTCTATAGAGTCAGAAGAAGCTTGATTCTTTGATGGAAGAAGAGAAAATCTATTCTAAGAGAGCTACTCTATTGCATTAATGAAGAAAACAACATGTACTGCTAAATCAAACCATATCCTAATTAACCATTTAAATAGTTATGCTAAGAAAAATTTCTAAATCAACACTAACATAATGTTGCTATGTAATTTATAGAAGTAAAGAGCATCAAACCAAACTAATGTGTAAGCAAGGAAACTAGACTAAATCTGTTTTCACTTTTCTAGTTTTCTTGATGATCAAACAATGTTAGAGTTTGATTGAATAACCAAATTGAAACTCAGGAGTGGCAACATTTAAATGATATGCAGAACAACGTTCAAGAAGGAATCAAGCGGAAGAGCGAGCGAAGATCGAAATCAGTGAAAGGAAGACGTAATGAAGCAGTAGTGCATAGGAAGATGAGCGGTGAAGATCTTATCGCAGGAGATTATGGGAATAGATGGACGAACGAGATTAACGAAAGATGAGTAGTGGAGATCTTATCGCAGGAGATTGAGTTAATAGATGGTTGAATATGAATAACAGAAGATGAGCGGAGGAGATCTTATTGCGGAGTTTAAGTGAATCAATGGACGAACAAGATTAATGGGAGATGAATGGTGGAGATCTTATCGTGGAGATTAAGTGAATAGATGGATGGATCACATTAAGTCACGTGGCAACATAAGGAAAATAATGTGCAGAATGATGGAGTGGTCTTCGTAGGTGTTAAGTAGTTTCTCACGCGCCCTCAAAGCTGTAAGTAGAATTCCTAAATTTTGTGTGATTATCCTAAGTGAGTGACACGTAGCATGAGAAAACCACTTTTCTCACATGCTCTTGATCGGATATCGGCTGTGCAAGAATTCACGCAAGGTTATGCGATAGCCGTTGGATCATGGGGGATTGATCAACAATGGAGATCAGCGAAGCTAGTTAGCAATCGGGTGACGCGATGGCCATTGGATCAAGCAAAATAGATCGGTGGTGGATATTTGGAGTGCCTAAAGTCAAACGTTGAAATGAATATGCGATACACGGTTAACGGTGATTGGTCAGGTCTGTTATGGATCGGACAGTAAAGAGATCTACGGGTATAATCTAATTAAGACATGATTTATTAGCTTCCAAATATATTATGCATGAAGAAAGTGCTGAAGGAAATGAGAATATGAGTGAGATCTTATTACAGAAAGAGAGTGATGGAAAAATATAACGATGAAATGGACCAAGTATTGAATCAAGATGACAAACTCCAAAGCTCATGCGAGAACTAGAAATCTGTGTTTTTGGGGTTGCTGAAGGGTCTCTTCCTCAAGTCATGGTCCCAGAGGGAGAAGGTAAGGCCAAAATTCCATGCTTTTATTGTTTAATCCTGCATTAAATGCACATTAAACAACAAAGAAAATATCCAACTCTAACTCATCTCATAAACACAATATAATCAAAAGTATGCAATAAGTTGTTAGAATAGTTGGTTTGACTAATCTAGGAGGCGATTTAAGGCCCATATCATTACCCAATTATGAGTCTCATCATATTGATTAATGGCTAATTGTAGGTAATTCTAGCACCTTTATCCTTGACATATTCCTTATGCCACACTACTCACATTTTTCTTTGTTAGTGTATTTTGACTAGTTGTTCCTCTTCTAAACTCACACATCAGGGGGGAATCTGTTAGGTCCCTACAATACTAGTGATTCCCCCATTACTATTGTCATTGTATCCCTTATTATTATTATTCTGCCTCTATTGTCCCCATATTGTTATTAGTGTGCCCCACAGAAACCCAATATTGCTATTTTTGTGCACTTATGTTATTACTGTTAGGTCGGCTTGATTATATTGTGACCCCTTAGACTCCTATGTATAGAAGGGAGGTTTATTCATTTTTTTCATCCAAGAATTGTTCATTTGTGTAATGTAAGGGAGGTTTCCCCCTCGAAGAGGCTGAATTCTAAGGCGTTGATCTATCTTTTCTATCTTTTTGTGAGCTAGTTTCCTAACAGAATGCATTACACTACTATTTTCCACCGTATTCCTCATAGGGGACTTACTTATTTCATCGTGGTGTGATCATATATTCATATTCATTCCAACCATTTTGCAAGAAGTGGTTAATTTCTTTTTGCTAGTTAGCTAGGTGTAACCACCACATTTTTCTAGTTTGCAACAAGTCACCACCTCTATAATTTTCTAGATTCAAGGGTTTTCAAGGAGATTAGAATGAGCTATGTTATTCATGATAAATTATGAGCCTTGAAACTTTTATATGGCATGTGGTCATCAAATTCCAAGCCTCCGAAATTATCCCCAAACCTCCTCCATATTTCTATAAAAAAGAGTAATTCAAGAGGAAAAGGAATAATATAGGACATTGTATCCTTATACTTCCAAACAATAGCCAAAGAGACCCTTCATCTCGTCTTAAGAGTTCAATATTTTCATCCACACATGGAGCCTGAGGACTCAAGGAACTTAGAGGTAGAAATCACTTCAATGGTAATGGGGTATTATCACATTTCCATTCTCTCTCTCTCTCGCTATATATATATATATATATATATATATATATATATATATATATATATATATATATATAACTATCAAACTAGCATTGTATTAAGTACTCATTTTAGTCAATTGTATCATCCAAGAATTTTTCATTTGTGTAAGGTAAAAGAGGTTTGCCCCTCGAAGACGCTGAATTCTAAGGCATTGATCTATCTTTTATATCTTTCTGTGAGCTGATTTCCTAACATTTGGTATCAGAGCTTTGGATTCTAGGGTTTCCCTGCTCCAAATAGGTCATCGTGGAATTTTCACTATAACTTTTTTTATGCCACATTTTAGAAGCTAAAACACAAACACATTTGAGAAGAAATTGTTTTGAACTTTGGGTCTGAATTTCGGAGCTTGTATCGCTATAGTTTCGGAGATATGATCAGGTAGGGTTTGTGCAGACTCCCGAATTACATTCCAAACAAGTGACCTGGGGAAAATTATCATAACTTTTGTTGTGAGCATCAGATTGAAATTGCATAAGAAGTTTCAAAAAGAGGATGGCCTGTAGTTTTCTGTATATCAGTTTTAGGTACTAAGGTCGAACAGTGACATGCAGCACTTCATACAAGTTCACTCTACCGAACTAGTCTATAATTAGGTCACCGTGGGAGATTTGACATAACTCTTCCTTGGATAATCCAATATTGATCAGACTTATGGGGTTAGAAAGAGGACTCAAAGGGATATTGTAGGATGTGATTTCAAATATTTGAGATCCGCGGTTACATAGAGACAATAGATTCAATATCAAGCTCTTACAAAGTGGAAATCAAAAGGTGTGTAGTCTTTTTAAATTTTGCATAAGATTCAATTGAAAAATGAGTTTGAAGGAATTCAAAGGGAATAGTGAAGAATTATTAGCATTAATTGATGCTCCGAAGAAAGAAAATGGAAAGACCTAGTAAGAAACTTGAAAGCTCTAGCATGACTCATGAAGAAGAGGAAGAAATGCAACATATGATATATCAAAATTTCAAGACCAAGTACACCAAATTTCACTCTCACAAAAGGTAACTGAAGCCAAGATGAATGGCGTGGAATCTAATATGAATGGAATGCAAGTTAAGATTAATTGAATGGATGCTAAGATGAATGGCATGGACGTTAAGATGGAAGAATTGAAGATAAGTTTGAATAAGTTGCTACAAGAAATGGTTACTAATGGTGAAAGGGTAGTAAAGGAAACTCATGATGACAATAAAAGAAATGTTAATCATGATTTCATAGACTCTAATGTTGAATTAAAGACCCACCATATTCCACAAATCGATATGAGGAAGTTTGATGGCAAGGATCCCAGAACATGGATAATACAGATGGAGCAATTTTTTGATCTCCATAATACGCAAAACACACAAAAGGTACGTATTGCAACTTTATATTTGGAACCAAATTAGTTTGTATGTTATCGATGACTTTGCTCTCATAAATAAATTGTCACTTGGCAAATTTTTACGGAAGAAATGATAGCACATTATGAGGATACAAAAAGCAACACCTTTTTTAGCAAATTCATAAATCTCAAACAAAAGCGTTCAATGATGGAGCACATTGAGGACTTCCAAAAATTGAACATAAGGGTAAAAGATATTCCAGAGGAGCATAGGATTGATGTGTTCATAGGGACTTTAAAGGATAATATCCAACATGAGGTTTTCCTTCGAGAACCGTATTCATTGGATAAGGCATTTAGGTTAGCAAGAAAAATGGAAAGAAAAATTATGGCAACTAGGAAGCCTACCACTCAAAACTATGAAGATGGAAGTGTTGTTGCCCCTAGCCTTCCACAACCTGCAAGGTTGACACCACAACAATTGGAAGAAAAAAGAGAAAAAGGGCTTTGTTACAGTTGTAATAGCAAATACACTAAAGGTCATAAGTGTGCTGAGAAGAAATTATTCTACATAGATTGTGAAGAGGAGGAAGAAAAGGAACAAGAAATGTCAAAAGGAGAGGATATACTCTAGGAAAAAACCCTAGATAAAGAAGAAATGAATCTGACCATATCTTGTAATGCATTGGCTGAAATTACCACTCCTAAAACTATTAAGATAGAAGGAAATATCAATAAGAAAAAGGTAATAGCGTTGATTGATTCGGGAAGTACCCATAATTTTTATTCATTGTAAGATAGCCAAGGAATTTAATTGCTTCCTATATCCAGCACGAGAGTGTCAAGTGATGGTTGCAAGTGGAGGAACCATAAATTACTCTGGAAAGTGCCATAATATCAAGCTATTCATGGGAGAATATGTATTGAATAGCCCAATGCTTTCCATTCCAATGGGTGGTGTTGATGTTGTACTAGGAGTCCAATGGCTGCAATCCTTAGGTACAATAGCTTTTAATTTTCAAGAACTTTTCATGAAATTTTGTGTGGAAGGAAAGGAAGTTGAATAAGGGGTATTGTAGGGACACTGGGAAAGATAATCAACTCTAAATGTATGACAACGCTTCTAAATAAGGAACAACGAGGCATAATTGCAAAATTATGTTCGCTAGAGGTTCCCACATTGAAATCATATATTTCTCCAGATCTGCAAAATATCTTGGACAATGATTCCAAGGTATTTGAGACTCCCAAAGGCATCCCCCTATTCGTGATCATGATCATGCTATTCATTTGATTCCAAGAAGTGATCCTCCAAACATCAAGCCGTAGAGATATCCCTGTGCCCAAAAGAGTGAAATTGAACGTATGGTTGTAGAAATGCTAGAGGCTGGTATAATTCAACCTAGTCAAAGTTCTTTCTCTGCTCTAGTAGTATTGGTGCACAAGAAGGATGGATCATCGCACATGTGTCTGGATTATAGGGAACTCAACAAGATCACTATTAAAGATAAATTTTCCATTCTTGTCATTAATCAATTATTGGATGAATTGAATGGATCAGTTTACTTCACCAAATTGGATCTTCGTTTAGGATATCATCAAATCAAAATGAAGACTAAAGACATTCTAAAAACAACATTTAGAACTCATGATGGTCATTATGAATTTTTGGTCATGCCTTTTTGCCTTACCAATGCACCTTCTACATTTCAAGGTTTGATGAATTCCATTTTCAAACCCTTCCTTAGAAAAAAAAATTTAGTATTTTTTGATGATATACTATTCTACAACAAGTCTTGGAAGGATCATATTGAACATGTTGATAGGGTGCTCAAACTATTGAAGGAGAAACAATTATATGCATAAAGCTCCAAATGTTTCTTTGGAGTACAAGAGGTGGAATATCTGGGTCATATTGTATCTCATGAAGGTGTTAAGGTAGACCCTAGCAAAATTAAAGCCATTAAGGAATAGAAAATCCCCACATCCATAAAGCATCTGCGAGGATTTATTGGGTTTACAGGGTATTATCACAAGTTTGTTAAGAATTATGGGAGAATAGCAGCACCTCTAACAACATTATTGAAGAAAGATCCATTTTCATGGACTCTAGAAGAAACAAAGGCCTTCGAACATCTTAAAGAGACAATGTGCCAAGCATCGGTCTTAGCTATTCCAGACTTCACAAAAACCTTTATTTTGGAATGTGATGCTTCATGAAATGGAATTGGTGCTATTTTAATGCAAGATGAAAGACCCAATGCTTTCAAAAGTCATCCAATCAAAGGGAAGTATTTACACAAAGCTATTTATGAGAAGGAAATGTTGGAAATACTACATGCACTTAAGAAATGGCGACCCTACCTAATGGGAAGACACTTCAAGGTAAAAACGGATCATGATAGTCTTAAATACTTTTTAGAACAAAGATTATCCTCTAAAGAGAAACAAAAATGGGTCACAAAGATGTTGGGTTATGACTTTGAAATCATCTACAAAAAAGGGAAGCAAAATGTTGCGGCAGATGCACTCTCAAGAAAGGATGAGGATGTGGAAGCATTGTTGTGCACCATTTCTATTATCTAACCAGATTGGATAAATGAAGCAAGGGATGAATGGAAGAATGACGAAGAAGTGTGGGCACTCATTCAAAAGCTACAGCAAGATCCCAGTACATTTGATACATTTAGTTGGAAAAATTATTCGTTATGGTACAAAGATCGCTTATACCTATGTAAGAATTTCCAACTCAAACAAAATATTCTTATGGAATTTCACACTTCTCCCTTAGGAGGGCACTCAGGGTTTTTTTAAACTTACCACAAGGTTAAGAAGGAATTTTTTTGGGATGGCCTTAAATTGGATATTGAAAAGTTTTTGGTGGAATGTTTGTCTTTCCAACAAAATAAAGTTGAAACAATTAAGACCTCAGGTCTATTACAACCTTTATTCATTCTAAGCCAACGTTGGGAGGAGGTTTCAATGGATTTTATCATAGGTTTACCCAAGTCTGAAGGAAAGAGTGCCATCATGGTGGTAGTTGACAGACTTACCAAGTATGCACATTTTTGTGCATTATCGCATCCATTTAAAGCCAGTACAGTTTCTACTGCATTTATGGAAACAATTCAAAAGCTACATGGAAACCCAAATATTATTGTAAGTGACAGAGATCCCATTTTCACTGGAAATTTTTGGACATAATTATTTTCTTGTCTCAGTACTTAGTTAGCTGATAGCTCATCTTATCATCCTCAATCTGATGGGAAAACTAAGATAGTAAACAAAATGTTTGGAAGGATATCTCCATTGCTTTGTATGTGATAAACAAACACAATGGGTCAAATGGTTACCTCTAGCTAAATGGTGGTATAACACTTCCTTCCATACTGCAGCAAAAATGATCCCATTTATGGCACTTTATGGATATCATCCACCATACATCACATCATATTTAAGAGAAAATTCTAAGGTTCAAGCAGTGGAACATCACATCGAGCATCCACAACAATTTCTCCAACTCTTAAATGATAACCTCACATTGGTGCAAAATAGAATGAAATAACAGGCATATCAACATCGCAATGAAAGAAGTTTTGATGTATGTGACTGGGTATTCCTACGGTTACTACCATATAAGCAAATGTCTCTCAAGCAAGCTAGGAAAGATAATAAATTATCACCAAAGTATTATGGTCCATACAAGGTGTTGCAAAAGATTGGTACTATGGCATGCAAATTGGAGCTTCGTGCAGCTTCCTGAGTGCACCCAGTTTTCCATATTTCATCTTTAAATAAGGTTACAAGTGACAAGCTCCCAATTCAAACAATATTTCCAGAACTTGATGAGGAAGGAAAAATAATATTGGAACCGGAAGTAGTCATATAAACAAGAAATCGTAAGCTATGAAATCAATCAATTTCAGAGTATCTCATCAAGTGGAAGAACTTATCCGCTAAAGATTCCACATGGGAGGATGAGAGTTTTATATATAAACACCCAGAACTACTCAAGCGTTGAGGACAATTCTTTTCGAAAGGAGAGGGGCATGTTAGGTCCCTATAATAGTAGTGATTCCCCCATTACTATTGTCATTGTATCCCTTATTGTTTTTATTGTGCCTCTATTGTCCCCATATTGTTATTAGTGTGCCCCATTGAAACCCACTATTTTTATTTGTATGCCCTTACGTTATTACCGTTAGGTCGGCTTGATTATATTGTGACCCCTTAGACTCCTATATATAAAAGGGAGGTTTATTCATTTGTATCATCCAAGAATTGTTCATTTGTGTAATGTAAAGGTGGTTTCCCCCTCAAAGAGGCTGAATTCTAAGGCGGTTATCTATATTTTCTATCTTTTTGTGAGCTAGTTTCCTAACAGAATCAGTTACACTACTATTTTCCATCGTATTCGTCATAGGGGACTTACTTATTTCAACGTGGTGTGATCATATATTCATATTCATTCCAACCATTTTACAAGAAGTGGTTAATTTCTTTTCACTAGTTAGCTAGGTGTAACCACCACATGTTTCTAGCTTGCAACAAGTCACCACCTCTATAATTTTCTAGATTTAAGGGTTTTCAAGGAGATTAGAATGAGCTATGTTATTCAAAATAAATTATGAGCCTTGAAACTTTTATATGGCATGTGGTCATCAAATTCCAAGCCTTCGAAATTGTCCTCAAACCTCCTCCATATTTCTATAAAAAAAAAGTAATTCAAGAGGAAAAGGAATAATACAGGACATTGTATCCTTATACTTCCAAACTATAGCCAAAGAGACCCTTCATTTCATCTTAAGAGTTCAATATTTTCATCCACACATGGAGCCTGAGGACTCAAGGAGAACTTAGAGGTAGAAATCACTTCAATGGTAATGGGGTGTTATCACATTTCTATTCTCTCTCTCTCTCTCTCTCTCTCTCTCTCTCTCTCTCACTATATATATAAACTATCGAACGAGCACTGTACTATGTACTTGTTTGTCTAAGGTAGTAAAACATCATGTAATTTTGAAAAGTGTTGATTAAGAATACACCTTTTTTTAAAGCATAGTTTTGACACTTTAAATTTTCTTTTGTCCTAAGTATGCACAATTTTTTCTTAATTTTGATTATTTAACCATTTTTCAAGTTGTCTTATTCATTTTCTTGTTTTTTTCTTAACATGTTCGTTCTTGAAGAGTTTTCCAAACATGTGTTTTTTGTTTTTCTTTTCAATGCTTTTTTATAATAATTTTTTTTTTTTTTTTATATTTTTTCTGCAAAGTTTAAAGAAATAATAACATAATTAACATTTTGAGGTTAGGATTTTTTATATATTTGTATATTGTTAATTAATACTTCAATAAACATAAAATAATTGTCACTAAAAAATAATAATTTTAAACACTCCAAAAAAATACACATTTTACATATAGATATAACTAAAAAAAATACATATTTCAAGATCTTTTCGTTAAAAATGACATGTTAAATAAAAGATTTTTATGAAAAAATTTATGAATTTTTTATGATTTTTATATCCAAATATGATGACATTTGAAGCTTTTTTTTCAAAAGAAAATAATTCATTTAAAATTTTAAGTAAAAATAAGAAAAAAAAACATACAATTAAAAAAAACGCTAAAAAAAATCCTTAAAAAGTAAAAATTAAAAACATAAAAAATTAAAAATACAATTAAATTAAAAATAAAAACATTAAAATATAAATAAAAAATAAATAACATTAAATAAAAACACATTATAAACAATTAAAAAAATTAAAATAAAATAAATAATTTTTTTAAGTAATTAAAACATATTAAAAACAATTTAAAAAATAATGAAAAAAAAAAAGTAAAAATTAAAAAGCATTTAAGAAAATTAAAATTCAAAAATTAAGAAATAAATAAAAAGTCAAAAAAAAAGGAAAAAATGAGGCCCAACCGGCCCTATGTGGGGCAAGGATGATTCTAGGAATTTCCCTTTCCCTACCTAGGCCAGTGGCCCCACGGCCCTAGGTAGGGAAGGTGATTCCGAAAATTGCCTCCCCCACCCAACCCAACTACCCCAGAACCCTAGGCAGGGAAGGTGATTCCTAGAGTCGCCTTCCCCTTTTAGCGGCCTGACGTGCCCTCAGCAGGGCAAAAGGATTCTCGGAATCACCTTCCTTGCTCAGTGGCCCCACGGGCCCTGGACAGGTGAAAAATGATTCCCCGAATCGCCTTTGCCCCACCGAGGGTCCATGGACCTAAATTTATTTATTTGTTTTTAATGTTTTTAGTTTAATTTTAATGTATTATTTATTTATTGATTATTATCCAATTAAGTATTATTTATTTGTTTTTTTGTCTTTTTTTTGTTAATTTTTTAATTTTTTTCTTAAATTATATTTTTTTGGAAATATTTTCTTGTTTTATTTATTTATATTTATATTTATATTCTATTTCTATCTTCTTAATTTTTATCTTTTAAAAAATAATTTTGTATTATGTATGTGTGTGTGTTTTCTTTTTTATCATGTTTTTTAATTTTGTTATGTTTTAATATATATTTTCCTTTACTTGTTATTACATTTCTAAACTTTTTGTGTTTTTTTGTTTTGTTTTGCTTTAGTTTTTATTTTTTCAATGTTTTAATTTTTGTTTTCTTTTGTATTTTTCATTTTTCTCTATTTATAGATTTAATTATTATTTTCTTTTATTTATCTTTTTTTTCTGCATGGTTCATGTCGAACATCAACTAGCAACCCAATCCCTTTCTGTTTCAATTGGATAGTTGATTTTAAAGTTTTCGTTATAATGGATCGAGTCCGCCCCCACAATGTGCAATTTCATTGTTGGTATTTAAGTTTTTATTACAATGTTCGAGTTCGCAACAATGCGTGTCAATTTGATGGTTGATTTTTAAATTTTGGTTGCATTGTATCAAATTATCTTAGGCTAAGATTTTAAAATCGTTGTACTTTTTACATTTAATAAAGAAATTACTCTTGGTATAATGACTCTTTAATTCAAGTGTTTTTTTTTAAGTTTTTTAGTCATGAAATTTTTCCATAACATCATGGTTGAAATATATTGAAAACTTAAGGGTTTTGTAGTCATGATCTTTGGTTTTAATTTCATGGTTGAAAATCTGTCAAAATTTTAAGGTTTTTCTAAGACATGATATTTTTTCTTTAATTCTATAGTTGAAAACAATTACAATCAATTGTTTTTAACACCATGGCTGAAAATTATTTGGATTTTAGGGCTTTTCAAAGATGTTATTTTATCTTTAGTATCATGCCTCGAAATCGTTGGAATTGTAAAGCTTTTTAGAGATGTGATATTTTATCTTTAATTCCATGTCTTAAAATCATTGTAATTTTAATGTTTATCAGAGTCGTGATATTTTATCTTTAACGTCATTATTAAAAAATATTGAAAATTTACCACAAAAAAAAAAAACAACATTACTCCAGCATCGATGGTTTTCATTTTAGGGGCGTTTTTTGCACAAAATAAATGTTGTTTATTGGTATTTACTTTCATTTAAAAAAAAAATGTTGAAAATTTACCTTGAAAAAAAAAACGTTATTCCAACATTAACACTTTTTCATTTTCAGGTGTATTTCATGTTTTTTTTGGGGGTTTTCTTGCTAGAGTTCTCGTTTTGGGCTTACATCTCCCATTTGTAGTTTACTTTGTTTGCATATATCCATTATAATCCTTTGAACTAGTATATGCCATGTGTTTATCAAATTCCAAGGCTTTGAAACTATCCCCAAACCTCCTCCCTTATTATATAAAAGAAAGGTAATTCAAGAGGAAAATACATATATAGGTCATTGTATCCTAATTATACTTCAAAACTATAGCCAGAGAGACCCTTCATCCCATCATTAGTGTTCAATATTTCCAACCATACTTGGAGATATAACTAAGGAAGGCTCAATGAACGTAGAGGTGGAAAACACTTCGAATGGTAATAAGGTATTATCACACTATCATACATTCTATGTTTATTTAACGAGTGCGCACACACACACACATGCACACACACATTGTAGGTTTTAACTCTGCACATAAATTACCTTTAAATGAATTCTTAAAACAAAAAAATAAATAAAAATAAACAATGTCCAGAATATAAAACAAATATACACAAAGATTTCCCCTGGATACCAAAACTAGGACTACCAAATTTACTTTTCATTATATTCCCTTCAATGCTACAATACAGATATAGACATGTTGAATCATTCATAAACCCTAATCCATTAACCCTTGATTAGAACATAATCGTAGTTCCCTTGACCGAATCTACAAAATATCATGGGCATAAAACCATCATGCCAAAACCATGTGCAAAACCCATGCACAAAACCATAGGTAGGCATGCCCATCTATAATAGGGTCGAAAAAGAAAAAGACCTAAGGTGTTGCCTCAGACCCTGTGCAGGGGGGCTACCATCCCCCTATAAACCCCCCGACAAAGCGGGGGGGGGGGGGGTGGGGTGGATACACACACACACACACACACACTAGATGTGAATCCAGGCATGAATTTAGTAGGATTGGTTCTAAATTGAATGTTTTAGATTAGATTTGACCATAAATTAGCTTTCTTTCATGTTAATTGAGGTTGATGAGGGAATATTGTGTTGTCTGTGTTTTTAGGTACATAGTTGTAGAGATGGGATCTAAAGTATGGGACCACATTAGGCTTGGAAATGCTTGACAACAACCAGGTAAAGGTAAGACCATTTTCCTTTCCTCCTTTCATTGAAATAACTTATGTACTATATCTAGAGGAAGAAAACATATAGATATATGCCTCTATTTTTCTTTATTCTTGGATATATTAGAGAGAGGTTCCTCTTCTTTGCAAGAGAAATTATCATACATGAGAACACATCATACTATACTTGATTAATGGTGGTAGGACCTGTTGTCCCTTAAAAAACCAATTTCTTGCTTATGTATAAATTGTGCTTAAGACATTAATGTTTATTATTCTTGTCACTTATTTGTATTATGTATACTCTAGTGAAGGGCCTGAAGGACCTAACATTTAACCCTTAATAATTAGGTGATATAAAAGTCTCATAATTTAATATGATGCTGAATATAAATGTTGAGTGAAGAATGTTTTGAGAAGTTAGAGACAATATGATGTTTTTCACAAAAACTATTATCTGTAACACTTTGAGAAGTTAGAGACAATATGTTGTTTTTCACAGAAACTATTATCTGTAACTTAGAAGAAATGTAGAAGTAGGAACTTTAAGTACAAGAGCGCTATTTTAAGAAATTTTAACTTCATTCACATAAGTAAACAAAGACCTGCAGCTTCATTACCATACTTAAAGAAAGGAAGACACATGATGAAACATAACAGAGAAATTAAAAATCATACCCAACAATGTGTGGAAAACTCCTGATTCTTTTATCAATCATCAGTTTATCAAAAGTACAATAGCCTAGTCTCCAGGTTCTTCAAAATTCGGACCTTTTTCTATAATTTTTCCTCTTTTTATACATCATGGGATAGTTGGTAATCGCTAAAACTGTCAAACTGCTTAACTATCTCCTAACTGTCTAAAGTAAAAGTCTTTACAGAGTATTACATTGGAGGGTAAAAGACACCTCATTTTTCTCAGGAAAATGAGATAACAAGAGGTAACAAAAATTAGAAGATGATTGGTGATTGATGCTCACTATTCGAATCTGTGGCTTGAGTAGGTGGTCTGATGACAACTAAACTACTTTAACGCAACAAAGCTACATCTTTACAAAATTTCGTGTGTGGACCTGTGGGTTATGGGCCCATGTATATATCGGAAGTGTTCTAATTGGTAGAATCACAAAGAAACCCGACCAATCACCGTCGGTCCTTCCTTAAACGTTTATGGTTGGAACCAAAGGAATTAAGACTCTGATTCATAATCTTATCGCATCTGCCTTTTCCACAAACCTTTACCTTCCCCACGAAACCTAAAGGAAATAAAACTGTAGTTTTTAGACTTCTGGGGTTTGAAATTTATAATAAAACCCATGCAATTTTTTACGTGATATCCGTCGGATCTCATCCCTTCTTGATGAGCGGATGTAATTGATCTAGACTTCAATGGATTAAATCATGTTCCATAAACCATCGTGTCTATTTTCTGGATTAAACCTTGTCCTTGTTAACCATGTGATTACCATCAGATTTGAATCCTTTAAGCGAATGACCACGATTAACTGAGGTTTTAACTCAGTTTTATAATTTCTCGCATCCGATTTTGGAGTTATCCTCTGTGCTTGTTAGCACACGATTACTGTTAGAACTATTGCGTGTCGATTAGATGGCTCAGATATTCTCCTGGGTTTCTCATGTTCGAACACCATCAATAATATAAAACAAATCACTTCTTTTGGACTTCCACATTCTCTTTTAATTCCATTAGAAAATAATATTTGTTTTTATTTTGCAATAAAGTTGAAAACGAAATTTAAATGACAATGGATGCTACAACAAGACCTAAATAAAAATTTCTTGAATGGAGCATCATGTGAAAATTTTAATAGAATTTCCATGCCATTGAGGCTAGATTTTGGGTCCAATGGCCAATGTTGTAAGCAAAATCTAATATGATATACATAAATGAGTACACAAGGTGCATGAGCCAAAGGATATAATATCTTAGAATATAACTTGTTAATGGAGTATTTAAATATTTATTTTAGTTACATATAGATATGGCCAATATTAGTAATTTTATGATAATAAGTCTTGTAATTTAAATTGTAAAATTTCCCTAACGAGAAACAAAAAAGTAATAACTTTTTGTTTTAACTTGATATTTGGGAAATCATTATGAGACAACTCCAAAACTGAATCCCATGCCTAATGAGTATAAGAAGAAGTATAAAATAGAATGACTTCTTCTTAACATTTCTTTCAATGATGATAGAGTCTTGCTCCCAATAATGGTATTACCACTATTAACTTTTGGATGGAGGTAATGAATTTGTACGAAACTCCAATTGAACTTTCAACTTTATTATTATGAAACAAGTTAACCAATTTCAAGATGGTAGCATAGAAACTCCACCATGCCCAAAATTTTTAACAGAAAAACTATGAATTAGAAATGGATGGAATATATATGAAATATATGGAATTCATAATGATTTTTTTGAATATCCTATCCAATCAATATCAACATTTTATAACTTCATTTGAAGAAATTGTAGGCTTACTGCTCCAAGAAGAGTAGAGACTCAAGAAAATGAATTTGAATCTGGTAGATCTTTGATAAGAAGAAGTTGTAATAGAGGTTTTTTTTATGAGCAAGGTATAATTCTATCAAAATTGGAGGAGAAATTCTTCAAAGTAGATAGGTACTACTCAAAGTTAAAATCATTGCAATTATTTGTAGTTAAATTACTGATGAGAATTATATTGTGGTTGGATAAGAAATGGTGCTTGATTAAATATTGTAACAAAAAAATAATTGGAAGAGGATTGTGGTGTAATGATATTACAACTTTGGTGGTATTCAAAATCAATAACAAGTTTTTTGAACATATTCTACAATAAAAAATCAACAATGGAATGAAATATATTGTCCTTTCAACCATTTTATTTAAATTTGCCTCATAAGCATAATTTAGTGAATGGGTTGCCTAACATTTAGGATGATAAAGGTGTTTATCAATCACATCTTGTAGAGAAGCAACATCAATTTAAATTCTATAATAGAAAAATCACATCAACTTACGTAATTGAATTAAACCCATGAGAGCTCAATCCCTTATAGGTTCTAATTGATTTGTAACATTCATTGATGTTTTTGAAGAAAAATACAGGTATTTTGATGGACAAATTTGATGTATTTGCAAATTTTAATGTTAGAAATGAAAGTAGTTGATGCATTAAACTGTTGAGGAGTGATATAGGTTGTGGGTATGATTCACATGTTTTTCATGACTATTCTATTGTGTATCATTATGTTATTAAAAGACAAAACTTTTTTTGCCAAAACATCACAACAAAATGAGGTAGAAAAGATGAGAAATAAATCGACTATGGAGATTGCTAGGTGGATGATGAAAGTTCATAATATTTGGAATCAATTTTGGGATGAAGTGGTTTATATGGTATTATTTTTATTAAACCATACTCTAAAAAAGCAAGTGAATTTAAGTACCCCTTATAAATATTGGTCAAGAAAGAAATCAAGGGTAACTGATCTCAAATTTTTTTATTGTTCAACATATGCTTTTGATTGTTGGACATATGAACATGGTCTAGATATATATAGGCATAAGTTGGAGGCTAAAAGTAGAAATTTCATATTTATTGGGTATAACACCAACATGAATTCATATAATTTATATGATCAAATCAAATATAAATGAAACTATAAGTAGAGATGTATTTTTTGATGAGAGAACCCCATGTGTGCACATATCAAAATGGAAAGGTGAAGTTTTGTAGGATGATAATGAAAGCATGCATTAAAAAATCCTAGCACGTATGGGAGCCACACAAGAGAAGAGAAGGGGAAAAAGAAGAAAAGGAAGAAAAAGTACAGTTGGAGTTGTAAGAATAATATGGTAAAGAAATGATCAAAAATGATCTATTCAAGTATTCAAGATGAAAATTTGGATTGTTGGAAATAATACTGAGAGGGGGGGGGGGTGAATCAGTATTATCAAATCAATATAACTTTCTCATTTCCATATTCAAATTCACAAACCGTGAATAACCAGAGTACTTATGATTCAATTAATCCATTAAATGATGATCTTTAGTTAGTGCAACAGAACTTCATTAACCATATGAGCAGTAAATAGGTGTAGTAAAATCATCACACACAAGAAGCACACGAGAACACCATGATGTAAGGTGGAAACCCAATGTGGGTGAAAACCACCTGCTGCAAGTCTTCTCAATCTTTCTTTTAATAAGAAACTTCTTTTACAATGGTTCTGTACTGGTGCAGTCTTATACTAGTACGCAGGCTTCTACCTGCAGAAGGCTACAACCTTCGCTTGTTCTCCAGACTCCCCTGGAAGGGAGCTACAACCCCCTTAGCTCTTGTACTAGTCGATCCATTTACTAGTACATAGGCTGCTACCTGCAGAAATTCTCGTTTTCCAACTGCTACTGGAAGGGAGCTACCACCCCCTTTGCTCTTGTACTAGCTGAGATACTAGTACTTAGGCGTTGGCCTACAATCTTCTCTTCTTCGATTACCATGTTTCATACATTTTCAGACTAGATACTCATGGAACACATCATCATAATCTGAAAGGCCATGTTTCATCCAATTTTCATACTGGACCCATCAATATCATTGAAACACAAAATCAATCAATCTTCTGAATCACCCAATCACCAGATCATTACATATACAAGGATAATATATGTGTTAGCAACCAGATCTAGTCCACAGATCACATAAAGATAAGTCATGAAGAACTTGATCCATTCAACCATCAATACTGAAGCTAAACATAATCATGTTGTTATCAGAACTCAATACCAGTAACTAGACATCACTTCAAACCCAGAACATATTTCAATAACAAGTACGCAACTTCACCAACAGAAAGCTATGGGTATCCGCGCCTATTCTTTCTTAAAATCTGCGGGTATGCACACCTACACACACTACTGATCTGCGGGTATCCGTAACTGCTGAGTCTTCTGATCTACGAGTATCTGCACCTGCTCCTGTCTCTGACCTGCGCACCTCTGCACCTGCTCCTGCGGCTCACCTTCACACCTCTGCATTACGCCTGTCTCTAGCCTGCGCACCTCCGCACCTGCTCGTGAGGCTTACCTGTGCACCTTCGCACTGCGCCTGTCTCTGGCTTGCGTACCTCCACACCTGCAGTGTGTCACGCCTGCGGACCTTCGGGTATAAACAATTTATCAGTTTTCAATTATAACCCAGACTTCCAGATTTATAGATCTGATCATGCGCCCAAGAGATCTCGACCCATTAGTAGATTTGTCTATAATACTCAGGTTTCTCCTTGATTCAGATCTAGCTATCACTCACCAACCGATCACCTGAAATTCAGATCTTTATTTTCTTTAGATATTCAAATCATGAGTGCACAGCCAAATGATCTCCTTTCCTTTTTATAGATAAGACCTTACTCAAACCATGGACCAAAACCATAGAAAGCCAATACAAGGGACCCAATACCAGGGATCAATAGTTTAGATGCAAAACCATAGACCAAAACCATAGGATCAAAAACTGTCAGACTAAATACCATGGACCAAACATAAGTTTTCCCACGTGTGTGCGATTTTCTCTGCATGAAAGTCTGTGAACTTTAGGCCCGCACCTTTAGTTCGGAACACCTGCGAACATGTCCGCACCTTTTGAACGGTGCACCTGTGGACCCAGCTTAGGACCGCAACTTTGTGTACAGGAACTTGCAGATCTCTCATTTTCTTCATTCTTTTTAATTTGATCATCAACTCTTTGCTACTGACCTGTTGCACTATTATTTGTCATCTGTGTGAGTTGCCATCAAGGACAACACTTGACCCATAATGCCAACAATCTCCCCCTTTGGACTTGATGGAAAAGCTAACTTGTCATACTAAGGACTTGTCATTTGATTCCTTTGAGCTATCCTGCATCCCATGTATTATGTCACATCTGATATCTCTTCTGTAGATTCATCTGATTGTATATAAGTGAGATGTTCTTCTATGAGTGGGTTGCCATCAAGTACAACACATGCATCATAATGCCAACAATCTCCCCCTTTGGACTTGATGGCAACAACACCAACTCACTCTCCCCCTTTGACATCAAGGGAAAAAGGCGGACCAAGATATTCTCTTTCCTTGATAAACATTCTGCTGTCCATACTCCCCCTGAGTATCTGCTGAAATCTCTGAATGAGCTCCCCATTTGTATATGCCAAGGTGTACCAATCTAACCATGCTTCCTCTAAGTACTGTTGAAGTCTCTGCACTGTTGAAGTCTCTGCTCTGCTGAAGAGTGTTGTTCATGCTCCCCCTGACTGTAAGCAAGGTCTGCAAAAAGATGTTCTGCAAGAAGAACATGACTCTATACATCATAAATGACCTTCCTATCACCAAAGACTCATCCATCTCCCACCAAATGGGGATATACCAAGCTTGACTCATCCACCCAATCAACTGGGGATACATCAAGGTTTACACATGATAGCACAAGAGTATAACATCATCCATCCCAGGCATAGTGGGGAAACCAACATAGGCCATTACATGACCTTGATAACGACTGAAATATTTCAACATCATATGACTAGAAGAGATTAGAGACACACTATTACATCATGAGACTTGATATGACCTTTACATTGAATGATAGAGACCAAACATCTAAATAAGACCATGATAGTCATCAGCAACTATCATACATAGTGTATGATTTTCTCTATAAGCATCTGTCAACAGCATCCAGACCAGCAACTTGTATATGTCCATTAGTGTAGATGACATCATCCTGTGACTAGATATGTCAGCATCAACTTCATCCAGAATCATTCATATTATATGTGAGAAATACCACAGCCATCTCATCAACATCAAGATCTGCATGATCCAAGTATCATCACTTGGGAACATCTGCATCAATCAACATATGTAAGTATCAACCCATGATTATATCATCATGACTCCAACAATGCAACTTTGAGTAATCATCCATGTATCCAGCACTATGTATCTTGAGCTTAAGATCATGATTTCTTGATATCATCAACAGCAACAATTCTCTTCCACATGAGCGCTAAGAACTATAGGTATCCTACATCATAATTGTATTATATAATCTTTATGCATATGACGACAGTAGCATATGAGTGACTCATCATCAAGCAATGAAGATGTGTATTCAAGCTTTGTACTTCTCCTTATCCTTATGAAGATCACCATGTCAACACCATATATGTATCATCAGAGAATCAACCATAAATCTAATCAACTATGTAACCCCAAGAATCATATGAAAACAATATATAAGCATCATCATCAAGGACCATAATGCCAACAATGCATTATTAAAAGCATAAACTCCCCCTGAACTTGTGCCATCTATTTATTGTCAGATCTTGAACATGCATATATCAGCAAGAATTATTAAGACATCATCATCATCAAGTTAGGCACAAAAACACTTCTAAACATCTTACAAGTGTCAAGACATTTCCACACATCATCAGCAAATTGTAACCATTATCAAACAGAGCAAATAATAAACTGAATCATATCAGACTCTTCTAACATATATGCGACTGTGCAGTGACTAACTCGTGTATATACGCATCTTCCCTTTATCAAAATTTCGTATGAGATTTAAGACACTGAAGTTTTACACTTTCAGCTCCCTCTGAGTCTATATATTGTGTTGTACCACATATTTCTGTCTGTACTTCCTTCTTCTTCCATATCTTCAAGTGTGCCGATGTTTTCTTCTTTTGGTGTGATGCCCGTACTTTGCTCCTGCATTCCTTTGCTATATTTCCAAGCTTGTTACATGCATAACATATTACATGTTTCATATTCCTCCTGTAACAATCAGCAACTTTGTGACCAAACATATTGCAAGAAAATCAATATCCCTTAAAGTACCTGGAACGTGATGATCTTTTTGTGTGATGGTCTTGAACCATTCTTCTTCTGCATCTAGCTGCAACATGTCCAAGATTATGACATACATAACATTCAACATTATTCATTGGAGGAGTAAAACATTTTCTTTGAAGATTTTCTTTCCTTGGCTATTGATGAGTTTGACCTTTCATCTACTTGCTGAGCATTTCAGATTTTACATTAGAGTTCCTTGTCTTACTTTTTGAACTAGATTCTCCTTCAACAGATTCATGAAAACAAAGACCAGCTTTGATAACAGGAGACCTTTGACTACTAAGAATATCATCCAAGATCTTAGTACTATCTTGAAATCGTAACAGCTTATCTTTTTCTTCTAGCTTATCTTTTAGCATATTTACCTCAACCTGATGTTGCTCTTCCTTTTCAAGATACTGCTTCTTCATGTTTTCTTCAGCTTTTCTTCCTTCTTCCAACTGATGTCTTATATTGAGAACTTCATTTTCTTGTTTTTCATGAGCTTGGAGAAGTTTTTTATTCTGCTTCTTTGATTCTTCAAGATCTTCCTTTAGCCAGAGGATCGTAGCTTCAAGACTTTCATAGTAACTGGATCTATCTCTGAGTTTCTTGATTGTTGTGCTCTTCTCATTGAATTCATCTCTTAGTGATGTTACTTCATCCTACAACTTTTGATATTTGTCCTTGAATAACTTCCTTACCTTGTTTCCTTACTCTAGTTGAGCTTCTAGTTTGGTAGCTTCTTCTTTGAAGGCACATTCCCTTTTGTTTAATAGATCTTGTTGATCTCTAATTTTTTCTGTAAGCCTTTTAAATTCTGCCTCTATTTGATATATTTCTTGCTCACCCATAAGAGAAAATTCAGTTGTTTCGCTATCACTTTCATCTTTTCCAAATGGATAGATACCTGTATCACCAGAGGATAACAAATTAATACCTGATAGATCATTTGCTTGTTCATCTTCATCATGAAGTGATTCTGAATCTGAAGTGCTTCTTCCACATATTCCCCAATCGATACTCCCACTGTCATAGTTCTTCTGAGATGTCTTCTTCTTCTTAGGTGATTTCTTCTTAAGATTCTTTCCCATTGTTCTACGGATCTCCTTCAAGCGATCAAGCTTCTACCAAAGGACCTGCTCTGATACCAATTGTTGGAAATAATACTGAGAGGGGGGGGGGTGAATCAGTATTATCAAATCAATATAACTTTTTCATTTCCATATTCAAATTCATAAACCGTGAATAACCAAAGTACTTATGATTCAGTTAATCCATTAAATGATGATCTCTAGTTAGTGCAACATAACTTCATTAACCATATGAGCAGTAAACAGGTGCAGTAAAATCATCACACACAAGAAGCACACATGAACACCATGATGTAAGGTGGAAACCCAATGTGGGTGAAAACCACCTGCTGCAAGTCTTCTTAATCTTTCTTTTAATAAGAAACTTCTTTTACAATGGTTCTGTACTGGTGCAGTCTTATACCAGTACATAGGCTTCTACCTGTAGAAGGCTACAACCTTCACTCGTTCTCTAGACTCCCCTGGAAGGGAGCTACAACCCCCTTAGCTCTTGTACTATCCGATCCATTTACTAGTACGCAGGCTGATACCTACAGAAATGCTCGTTTTCCAACTACTACTGGAAGGGAGCTACCACACCCTTTGCTCTTGTACTAGTTGAGATACTAGTACGTAGGCGCCGGCCTACAATCTTTTCTTCTTTGGGTACCACGTTTCATACATTTTCAGACTGGATACTCATGGAACACATCATCATAATCTGAAAGGTCACGTTTCATCCAATTTTCATACTGGACCCATCAATATCATTGAAGCACAAAATCAATCAATCTTCTGAATTACCCAATCACTAGATCATTACATATAGAAGGATAATATGTGTGTTAGCAACCAGATCTAGTCCATCAGATCACATAAAGATAAGTCATTAAGAACTTGATCCATTCAACCATCAATACTGAAGCTAAACATAATCATGTTGTTATCAGAACTCAATACCAGTAACTAGACATCACTTCAAACCCAGAACATATTTCAATAACAGGTACGCAACTTCACCAATAGAAAGCTACGGGTATCCGTGCCTATTCTTTCCTCGGATCTGTGGGTATCCGCACCTACACACTCTGCTAATCTATGGGTATCCGCAACTACTGAGTCTTTTGATCTGCGGGTATCCGCACCTGCTCCTGTCTCTGACCTACGCACCTCCGCACTTGCTCCTACGGCTCACCTGCGCACCTCCGCACTGCACCTGTCTCTGGCCTGCGCACCTCCACACCTACTCATGAGGCTTACCTGCACACCTCCGCACTGCGCCTGTCTCTGGCCTACGTACCTCCACACCTGCGGTGTGTCACGCCTGTGGACCTTCGGGTATAAACAATTTATCAGTTTTCAGTTATAACCCAGACCTCCAGATTTACAGATCTGATCGTGCACCCAAGAGATCTCAACCCATTAGTAGATTTGTCTATAATACTCAGGTTTCTCCTTCATTCAGATCTTTATTTTCTTTAGATATTCAAATCATGAGTGCACAGCCAAATGATCTCCTTTCCTTTTTATAGATAAGCCCTTACTTAAACCATGGACCAATACCATAGAAAGCCAATACAAGGGACCCAATACCAGGGATCAATACTTTAGATGCAAAACCACGGACCAAAACCATAGGATGAAAAACTGTCGGACTAAATACCATGGACCAAACATAAGTTTTCCCACGTGTGTGTGCTTTTCTTTGCATGAAAGTCTGTGAACTTTAGGGCCGCACCTTTTGTTCGGAACACCTCCGAACATGTCCACACCTTTTGAACGGTGCACCTGCAGACCCAACTTAGTACCGCATATTTGTGTAGAGGAACTTGCGGATCTCTCATTTTCTTCATTCTTTGTAATCTGATCATCAACTCTTTGCTATTGACATGTTGCACTGTTATCTGTCATCTGTGTGAGTTTCCATCAAGGACAACACTTGAGCCATAATGCCAACATAGATGAGATACAACAAAGTGGGAGAATAACAAGGTTGAAATCATCATGACAAGAAAATATTTATTTGACGAGAAAAGTTATCCATTCATACGATCTAGATTCCTTTAATGAAACAACTTAGAAATAACAAACGATAAATGAAATGTAATTAAAATATGATTCTTTGATGAAATAATTCTTGGAAGTTAGTTTATTTACCCACAACTAAGAAACCATAGGATATAAATAGGTATATTGCAAAGATATTACAATAGATCATTATGTTGACAAGTATGAAGTTAGGTTAGTTGTAAAAGGATATGCACAGAAAGAAGGAATCAATTATCAGGAAATGATTTCTCCTAATGAAAAATTAATCACAAACAAAATGCTGTTAGTTATTTTAGCATAGTTTTACACTAGATGGACATTAAAATTGGGAAGGGGGATTTACAAGAGGAAGTGTATAAGGTGCATCTTGTAGGATTTATAATTGAAGGAAAATAAAATTATGTACATAAGGCAGCGATGATTATATGGAATAAAAAAATGCCATCGAGCATGATATAAAATGACTAATAAGTATCTTATGCCAAGAAGCTTCAAGAGAAGTTATTTTAATCACAATTTGTATATCAAATAAATAGTTAAAGAAACTACACTACGGTTTTATATGTTGATGAAATAATAATAGGTTGATCCAAAATGGATCTTGGATAGACTTCTAAGTCTAAAGTGCTCCTCACAGAGGAAAACTAAAGTAAAGGTCTACTCCTGGAAATAGTCCCATTGCATAGATCTTTTTATTTTGAATCTACTGCAACTTGAATGGACTAAAATGGACTTCGGATGAAAAAGGTTATCGCAAAAAGAATATTGTCCATTATCCTCAGAAAAGGAGGAAACTTCTTATAAGTGGGACTTAAGGGAAAATGTGTTTTTTAAAATAAAATCCCTTAGAGTCCATCGCATTGCATTCCTTTATCGCATCGCAATAAACTAAGGTTGAAGGCCTTAAAACAGGTGCAAAGGATTTCAGCGAACTCGATAGATTTATGAATAAAACAAGTGAACATTTTTGAGTTCCGAAAGGAAGGGAGTAAATAGTATTTCGGGTAGGCTTCAAGCAGTAAGTGTTATTGGACAAGCTCTGCCCGATTCCATACATTGGATGACACATATCACGTAGGAGGAGAGAGGAAACTGCTTATTCAGGTGGTTAATCCCCATGCAAATTGTGTGCCCGAAATGGTTGTTAGTCGTAGGATTAGAGGTTGCGAATCAACAGTTGACATGCGACAAGTGATTGCTAATTGGGGGATGCAAAGGGAAGATCCCTAGGTCATAGCATTGTGATATGCCGATATACAATCATTGATAGCACTGATGCAAGGGGGCCGATAGTGATACGTCAATGTTCCGATGGGCCGATCGGCGATATCAGCGATGGGCGATCAATGAACCCCCGATACTAGGGCCAATGCACATTGTGATTGCAACTTGCGATATGTTGATAAAAGGTGGACCCGATAAGAATTGTGGATGCGATTTCATAATATTCGAAATTTGGAATTTCAAGTTTTCTTTGTATTTCTTATGTATTGGTTTTTTTACCATTATGCCATGCGATAGCAATTTGCGATAGAGTGGTAGACCCGATGGGTTTATAAATGTGATTGAATGCATTTTGAAGTCTAGTAAAATGCTCAAACATGCGTTTTTGACAGTTTTCTTGTGTATTGCATTATGTGGCCATTTCTGCAGGAAGAAGGCCGAATGGTTGGGTTTCCTGTGCCCATCGATTCATTGCAATAAGAAACTGATTCTTTTGTGGAAACAGTTGGGTTCTTCAATGATGGAGGACTATAACCGATGCATGATAAAAAAACAGAGAGCACGATTGACCAAAGGGAGATGGAGGAATGAAAAAGGTCGTTGGAAGGTTGCCGAGAGTCACTTGGAGGTCAAGCGAACTATAGAGGCACACAGAGGCCAGAAGAAGCTCAGAGCCAAGAGCCAGTGCCAAGAGCCAGAGCTAGAGCCAAGAGCCATAGCCAGAGCCAAGAGCCAGAGCCAAGAGCTAGAGCTAGAGCTAGAGTCGAGAGTCAGAGCCAAAGCTAAAGCCAGAGCCAGAGCTAGAGCCAAAGCCAAGAGCTAGAGCTAGAGCCAAGAGCCAGAGGCAAGAGCTAGAGCTAGATCCAAGAGCCAAAGCCAGAGCTAGAGCTAGAGCCAAAAATCCTGAGAGCTTTAGAGCCAGGGATAAGATGGTGTTCTAAGCCCATTTTTTCTATGTAATCCAATGGAGTTGAGCATGGAGCTTGTAAAAGAACTTATGCCATAATCCCAGAGATCCTAATTCAGTTGACTAGAGCTCAAGGAGACGTAGCCCAAGAGTTTTGGGTGAACTCCATATTATATTGGTGTCTTATGTGTTTGTTCATTTGTTGTTCTATTTATTGTTATATGTATTTTATATCAGCATAAGAAAGTGAACTTAAAGCACATTAACAGTTAAAAACAAACACCAGCATACACCTATTTTCAAGCACTTTTTAATTCCACAATTGGTTAATCATAAGCGCTTGGGAATATTTAAGCTTTGGAAGTGGGAGAGGTCCTTGTAAGCTTGACAAGAAGCCTTTAGTGCCCCATTTGCAGATTAGGTGATATTGGAGCTTAAGTTTGATTAACCCCATCTTCAAAGAAGGTGATATCAAAGTTGATTATACCAAAGCAAGTGGTATCAGATTAGAATGCTTGATTGACAGAGCAAATATTGCTTGTCTAAAAGGTGTGTGGGTAGTCAAGGATTGATTGTCTTATTCATTGTATGCTTGTTTACAGACTGACTATTGTTTGAGTTTGCAGAGGTGAAGGGAAAGCTATTGATAGCTAAGTCTAGGAGAGGACAAAAAGGAAGAAGGGTCGAATGCATTCTTCTTATCCCAAAGGACCTCAAAGTAATCCTTGAAGCACAATAGGTTTGTTGTGAAAGGTTGCTTGAATAAGCTCTTTGTTAATCTTGTTTGAATTTTTTTTGTTCATTTTGATAATGACAACTTCTACGAGTGAGTCCACAAATTCTTCTCTCTTCACAAGAGTCTTTGATGAAGAATGAAGCAAGACTTGTCCACCATGATGGATATGGTGAGAGAAATGTATGAGGATGGAAGGAAGAGTAGCATACTTAGAGAGCAGTTGAATTCTGTGGAGGAAGAGAAGCAGTTGCTTTCTGACAAATTGCAGGAAATGGAGAGGTAACTTCATATTCTAAATACGAACCTAAAAAGGATGCATGAGTTGGAGACATAGCTCTTTGTTGCCAAGGAAGCCTTAGTCAAGTATCAGCTTGAAGAAGAGGTAAATGATTCCTGTTTGTCTTCAAATTCTTCTAAGAATGCTTATATTGGTTCTTTTAAACAACATACCAGAGGCATAGGTTCAAATTTAATGTCCAAGATGGGCTATGAAGGAAAAGGCTTGGGAAAACATGCACAGGGTATTGTTGAGCCAATAATGGTTGAGGAAAGGCCTAAGTATTTGGGACTTGGCTATGGAAAAGCTTATGGTGAAAGTTCCAAAGCTGCCATGAAGACAATTAAAACAATTCTAAGAAGGAGTTTCATTTAAGGTCTTCTACCTCAAGATTGTGAAGATTGTATTCATGGAGAATGCAATAGCTTGAAACATAATTTGCAAGATGTAGGTGTTCATAAGCATGCACTTGAACTAGAGAGTTATGGAAACTTTGAAACCATTGAAGAGGTTGATGACGTTCCAAAGGGAGCTACTTCTTCATTCAGTTAACCTCCTCAAGAAGGCAATAAAGGTGAAAGAGAAAGGTATAAATCTGGTTCTAATCATATTCCTTTTGATTATGATAAGCATGATAAATTTCCATGTAAGCATTGGAAAAGAATTGCATGTTCATTTTGTGGTTTGGATAACCATAATGCTTCTAGATGTTGGAAGAGAATGGCCACACACAGGAAACTTTTGAAGGAAAGGAAGCAAGAAGCCAAAGGTCCATTGGACAAGGAAAATCATGTTTTCAAGAGGATTCACAGGTGTTGCACTTACTACCATAAGCAAGGACACATTGCTAAAAATTGTTGGACTCTGAATTCAACAAAGCTTCAATGAAACTTGAAGAAGGTGGAAAGATAAAATGGAAAAAATGGAAAGGAAGTTTCCATGATTGATGTGTTTCAGGATGATTCAAATGTTGATGCTGATGTGCAGAAAAAGGTGGCACCTTTGAAATGGATTGGTAAGAAATGATTAGAGTTCTTATCCAGTTAAGATTGCATGTCCTTTTGCATCTATTTTCATTTCTTCGTTAATGGGATGCAAGTTGCAGGATTTTACCAAGAAGGTGAATGGAAAATTTGAGTAGGAGACTCACTTTATTACTGCAACATTATATTCATTTCATGTTTGAAAGTACAGTGTGCTTAAGCGAAAGTTGAAGGATGAAATGCATGCATGAGAATGATATGCATGAACACAGGGACGTTGTTGATCTCCTTGTATTTGAACATGTATGTGTAATTAACTGTAAGGGTTGATTGCTTTGGCATGCATGTAATGCAATATTGACTTGAGAAAAGTTGATTTGGTCTCCAAGATGGAGATAATGATGAAGTGTTTCATCTTTTGAAAAGAATCCTTGAGATATTTTCTACATTCTTGACTTGAAGGGTCATTTGTTTTAAAGGCATGTTTTGTGGACTTGGTATCTAGTCCACCATTTGTATGTAGATGTAAGACATGGAGGTGTTCACAAAATATGTGATCTGTTTCTTTTGTTGAAGCAGGAGTTTTAGGCCATCCAGTTGTTGTCTGTATTTCTGTTGTTTTTAACAATTGTTGTTGACAGCTTGTCAAACAGGTACAAATGAAAATTTTGTGAAGTAGATGTAACTTCACATTTGTTTGAGCCACCTTGGATCAATGATCAAGGCAAAGATGTTCAAACTACCTTTTGTGACCATCTCAGTAGGAGTTCTGCATGAAGTCAAGGAGGAAAACAGTTCTTCCCAAGAGGACCAGCACATCCAGGAAGGAGAGTGGTCAAAGGCTTTGGTTCAGAGGCACTATACAAGGCAATTGTATGGAAGCTAAAAGAAGAGGGTGTTGTTACTCTCATTTATTGTTCAGATCAGTGTGTCAGTCTTTTGGAGACCAAAAGTTCTTTTAGTGGGAAGGTGTGATCCAAAATGGATCTTGGATAGACTTCTAACTCTAAAGTGTTCCTCATAGAGGAAAATGAATGTCAAGGGCTACTCCTGGAAATAGTCCCATTGCATAGACCTTTTCATTTTGAATCTACTCCAAATTGAATGGGCTAAAATGGACTTCGGATGAATAAGTTATTGCAAAAAGAAGATTTCCCATTATCCTTAGAAAAGGAGGCAATTTCTTATAAATGGGACTTAAGGGAAAATGTGTTTTTAAACATAAAATCCCTTGGAGTCCATCGTATTTCATTCCTTTATCACATCATAATAAACTAAGGTTGAAGGACTTAAAACAAGTGCAAAGGCTTTCAGTGGACCCGACAGATTTATGAATAAAACAAGCGAACATTTTGAGTTCTGAAAGGAAGGCAGTAAATGGTATTTCGGGCAGGCTTCAAGCAGTAAGCGGTATTGGATGGGCTCCACCTGATTCCATACATTGGCTGACACGTAGCATGAAGGAGGAGAGAGGAAACTGATTTTTCAGGTGGTTAATCCCTGTGCAAATTGTGTGGCCGAAATGACTGTCAGTCGTCGGATTAGAGCTCATGAATCAATGGTCGAGATACGGTTGGTGATCACTAATCAGGGGATGCAAAGGGAAGACCCCCGAGTCATAGCACTACGATATGCCGATATTTGATCAATGATACGCTGATGCGAGGGGGTCGATAGTGATACACTGATGTTCGAATGGGCCGATCGGTGATATCGGCGATTGGGGATAGGCGAACCCCCGATACCAGGGCCAATGCACATTGCGATTGTGACTTGCGATATGCTAATAAAAGGCAGACTCGATAATAATTATAGACGTGATTTCGTAATATTTGAAATCTGGAATTTCGGGTTTTCTTTGTATTTCCCGTGTATTGGTCTTTTTACCATTACACCATGCGATAGCAATTTGCGATGGAATGGCAGACCTAATGGGTTTATCAATGCAATTGAATGCATTTTCAAGTCCGATAAAATGCTCAATCATGTGTTTTCGACAATTTTCCTTTGTATTGCATTATGTGGCCATTTATGCAGGAAGAAGGCCGAACGGTTGGGTTTCCTGTGCCTGTTGATTCATTGCAATAGGAAACTAATTCTTTTGTGGAAACACTTGGGTTCTTCAATGATGGAGGACTATAATCGATGCATGATAAAAGCAGAGAGAGCACGATTGACCAAAGGGAGTTGGAGGACTGAAAAAGGTTGTTGGAAGGTTGATGAGAGCCGCTTGGAGGTCAAACAAACTATAGAGGCACGCAGAGGCCAGGAGAAGCTGAGAGCCAAGAGCCAGAGCCAAAGCCATGAGCCAGAGCCAAGAGCTAGAGCTAGAGCCAGAGTTGAGAGCCAGAGCTAGAGCCAGAGCCAGAGCCAAAGCCAAGAGCCAGAGCCAAGAGCCAGAGCTAGAGCCAGAGCCGAGAGCCAGAGCCAGAGCCAGAGCCAGAGCCAAAGCTAGAGCTAGAAAGCTTGAGAGCTTCAGAGCCAGGGATAAGATGGTGTTCTAAGCCCATTGTTTCTGTGTAATTCAATGGAGTTGGGCATGGAGCCTGTAAAAGAACTTATACCATAATCCCAGAGAGCCTAGTTGAGTTGACTAGAGCTCAAGGAGACGTAGCCCAAGAGTTTTGGGTGAACTCCATATTATATTGGTGTCTTATGTGTTTTTTCATTTGTTGTTCTATTTACTGTTATATATATTTTATATCAGCATAAGTAAGTGAACTTAAAGCACATTGATAGCTAAAAACAAACACTAGCATACATCTATTTTCAAGCACTTTTTAGTTCTGCAGTTGGTTAATCATAAGGTCTTGGGAATATTTAAACTTTGGAAGTGGGAGATGTTCTTGTAAGCTTGACAAGAAGCCTTTAGTGCCCCATTTTCAGATCATAGGTAGCAGTGTTGAATGATTCAGAAATAAAATGTTAATGTTCCAAAATCATTTGATATGGTTGAGTTGGGATTGTTACATTATTGTGTGGCACTAAACTTTTGAAATAATCAAACATCATTTTCATCTCACAAGTATAGTATCCTTCAAAAGTGTTGGAAAAAAATGGATTTCATGACTATTATCCCAACAAAACAAAAATGGATTTAAACTTAAATCTTTCAAAATATTATGAATATAATGTAGATAATGAATTTATATCATCAATTTCTAGGAGGGTTGATTTATCTTACCACAACTAGAATAGTTATAACTTTTGTTGTTCAAATCTTATCAAGGATTTCAAATTGTTATAGGGAAATGCACTAGAAAAACACAAAGGGGTACTTTGGTATATGAAAGCTACTTGATACTCTACTAGAGAAGAGTGATAAATCCATGTTAAAAGTTTTTTTAAATGTGAACTAGGTACTAAAGTGATTTCTATGGAACTTAAGAAGAAAATTTTCATACAAGTTTCAATTATAAAAGTAAAATATAAGGTGGTGGTTGAAGAAATTTTTGAAGTACTATGATGTGATTTGAATTAGCTTCCAAATATGTAGCCTTTGAATTTACACTATGAAAATTAGTGCCATCAAAATGATGAAAATTTCAATTTACCATTAAAAAATAAAACATGTCAAAATGCAACATCACTGTTTTAGATAATACACAAGAAAGAGATGGAGATAATTTGTTACATGTCTCAAGATCAAGGGATAAACAACTTCACCAAAGCACTAAATAAGGATAAGCTTAAAAAAAATTCAAAGAAAATATGAGTTGTGGAAATTGAAATCAACATTAAGAGGGGGTCTTAGATGTTGTAATTTCCATTTCATTCGTGATAAATGTAATAAGTAATAATGTAATATGATAAAGTGGAAGTTAGTCATATGAAATAAATGACACTAATGTTAAATATAATTATGAAATTAGGTGAATATTTCCTAACATGAATAATAGAATTTTCTACACAAGTGACACATAGAATACCACCTTATGTAATTGAATATACATTGTTATAATACATCTCTTATTCATAGTCTTTCTTGTCCCCTATATAGCTCCATACTATAGCTGAGCATCCACTTCCTTAAGACAAATGGTATGGAGAAAATGAATTTCCATCCTTTCGCATAGAAAACCCATGGGCTTGCAATGGTAAGTCATAGGGAAGGAAGAAAAAAGGATAAACGAATTGAAAGAGAAAGACCAAGAAAAATGATAACGTGAATACCAAAGTGACTAATAGGGTGAAACAAATACCAATATAAGGGATTGCTTCATAAACTGACAATAAAAGTGTTAAATAAGGATATTTTTGGTGAGAAATTTACATTTTTCAAATTTCTTGAAAGTTAAAATTCATAAGCACACCCATATGTAATTAAGAAGTGAGAATACACAATGATTTAGGGTCCAATGGTTCCTCAATATGAGTGACATGGGGAAAATGAGTTTTCATATTCCACATACCAAAAATTTTGGGTTGTTATGATATTTTGCAAGCTAATAGGATAAAGGATTAAGTCAAACATAAGGGGAAGACAAATAAAAATGGAAAGGAAAAAACAAAAGTATCCAACAAGGAAATGGAAATGAAAACAAAATAGATTTATTTGTAAAATGGCAATAAATTTTTTAAATAAGGAGAGTTCTTTTTCATTACATTACCATTTATAGATGACATGGAAATCCAAACTCACAACCCTGCCCATGCACAAGGAAGAATCCGTGGGGAGACAAAAAAAATTGGGGTTTCCAACATCCTTAAGACAAGTGGCAAGGAGATATTGACATTTCATATGTCAACATCCCAAAATGTTTAGGTTGTTAAGATATGTTAGAAGGCAACAAGAGAAAAGAACCACCTGAAACATCAGGAGAAGATCAAGTAGAAGAGTGATGCAAATATAAAAGCAATAAACAACGTAGAGGAATCATAAGACATGGGAACACGTGGAGAAAGGAAAATAAAATTATTCAATGAGAAGGCACTATGGTCACAACCATGCCTTTCTAAGATGATTTGAGAGCCCAAAATCGCAAGCTCACCTGCACACAAGGAAGTAGTGTGGCGACCAATCTTTTTTTATTTTCCACTTCTTAGAGATGAGTAACATGAATCAAACAAGTCATCGTTCCTTAATCTACCAAAATTTCGGGACTGCTAAGATAAGTTGGAAGGGAGGAAGACCAAATGCTAAACAAAACATAAGGACAAGGCTATGTAAAATGCGAACAAAAAGATCAAATTGATCAATTGAGCATAGAAAGTGACAAGGCAAGTGAACACATGATAAAAGGACCATTAGGGTAATTTTGACGTAAAAGAAGGGCCTTAAAAATGTACTAATAAAACTAACTTATTAAGAACCAACATGATTCAAGATGATGACATCATCCCCTGGGGTAAATATTTTGGAGGGAAGAGAAGATTTGTTTTTTAATTGTATTATTGGCTTATATTCTTATAGGATTATTCAAATGTCAAGTGTAGACACTCGTTATATGTGTAATTAAATTTCACATCCAATGAGTACCGACTCTGCATACTTTCGAGTGGACCCACATCGAAAAAAATTATAAATACATGAAAAAGGAGTTATTTTCAATTTTGTTTTGATGTGGGTCCACTCAAATGTACACATAGTGGGTATGCATTGGATCTAGAATTTAATTTCACATCAAATGAGTGTGTACACTTGGAATTTGAGTAAACCTATAATGATATAAGATGAAAATACTATAAAAGAAAATCTTTTTTTCTTTATTTTTCTTTAAAAATACATAATTCAGATTTTATTATTTTTCTTAGTAGGCCCATTTTAGACCTAAAAATTCACCTAATGATGAACTAAAATAAATAGAGGTTTTGGTTGCCACTTTAATTTTTAATATGAACAGTTTTTCATTCTACTTACGACGTTCAGGGTTTTGTTTGGCTCTCTAAGTGTGATTTCCTTTTGTAATTTCTTATTGATTTGAAATGCAATTGGATTATGAGCTTAATGTGTTGTCAAAAATCGATACAGTGTATTATTGTTGGGGTTTCATTATCAAGGCTAGTGTATTTTCATGTTAAAATTGGTTATAAACAAGTAGCTTGTTGTCTTTTTGTTTTTTTATTTTTTTATGTTTAGTTCATGATCATTTGTAGGGAAATATCCTCTTCACTTTGATTTCATCTTTGGTTAATAAAATGTGAGCTACAACGATTGACCATGGTAGTTTTCAACCATGTATTTATAAATAATTTTCAATCCATCATGCATTACCTAATTAATGAAGAAAAAACAAGTAGCATTTATGCTTATTGGTACAACATTTGAAATAAAATGGGTAGCATTTAAGTTACCAAGTAATTACAAGTAATAAATTGAAAAAAAATGAAGAAACATTTACAATGCTAATTTAATTTTCAACCATGTATAAACAAATTTCTTTTTAAGTGAATTCAAACTTTCACAGTTACTGATGTTGTCAATAATTTTCAGAAGAAAGTTGTGTAGCATATTATATCTATCCAATGTTTTGGGTGGACACTCCACCCATCATCTGAGACTAGAAAACTTTTAAATATGTGTGAAACAAGTGTTGAGGAGCCCTTAAATAAAAAACACCAAGTAGTCTTTAAAGAAATCAAGCGTGACAAATCAAAGGGTAAAATATAACAAATAATTGATTAAGCACATAAATTAAGAATCAAGGGTACAAGTCAAAGGTTCAAATATAACAATTAATTAATTAGGCATAAATATTAAGAATTCATGGAATGATAAAAAGATAAGGGAAAGAAAAGAAAAGGTGGGGCGATAAATAAGAATAAATAAATGAGTGTGTGTGTGTGTGTGTGTGTGAAGGTAAAAGATGAAAAGAGCTTGAAAATCAAAGCCAAATGCTAACAAAAGGGAAAATTCAATGAATGAGTCATTGGATGACTGATTTCTAAGGGTGGCTTTGTCGATATCCATATTCTTTATGAAATTGTTAAGGTGCTTCTAAATTTCAAGAGCTTTCCAAATGATTCGATAGTTATAAAAGGAAGAAAAGCTAAGATTTTTGATTAATCAAAGTAGATGAAATGCTTGGAAATGAAGGAGTGTTTTGTGATGTCAAACTATGATAATTGATGATGGTTGGTATCAGCAACGTTCTCCTTGAGACATGCTTTAAAGGGGAAACCAATTTATCTAATGTAAGACTTCCTATAGGAACAAGGGATGTCGTAGACTATTAAACAACACATGGGATCAAACTTGTCTTTAGCTGACCTGAATAACCGCTAAATAGTTCTATGGGGCTCAAATATGGTTTTTATGTTCCTTTTGGCCAAAATATTAGCAATCTAATATGTAGTTCCTTTTATGTAAGGGAGAGAGACTGAGGTCGAGGGAGGAGTGAAAATAAAATGGTTTAATTTAGGGTTAGAGGCAACTTGAAATTCTATAATAATTTGGGAGGAGTAACCATTTTATTTAAATGACTAGATTATGTGGGATTTTTCTTTGGATAGAAAATGGGAAGAGAACATTTTAAAGTCTCGAGAGTGAGACTTTTAAGGAGGATTGTCTTTTGGGAAGGGTGGTGGTGGGAAAGGCCATGGATATAACGGTCAAGAAGGTGGATTTGTTTACCTTTGTGAAGTATTGGATGATAATTGAAAATAATATCACAAAAATAAAGCCAATAACATAGAGATTGTTGATTAATAAAATTAAAAGATAAAAATTAAAATTATGATGATGTCACTACTATTATCACGTGATAAAATATAATCAAGAAATTAGATTTTGTAAACATAGATAGTAATGGATGATAAAATTTAAACAAAAATTCCCATAGCATAATTTCCACTTTATGATAAAATTTAAACAAAATAATTATATTTTTATTTTTGAGTCAAAATAGCACCTTTCTCTAGGCACATATGCCATCTTGGTTTGAGTAGATGTTAAATCAAGGTGTGAGGGTGGTTGTTAAAGGCTTAATCGAGGCTTATTGATTGTGGTCAATATCTAAACGACATAAAATGAGAAAGGCCCTCATGACCTATTTAAATATTTTTTATTATACATAAAACTTGATCAATATCTAAACTCTTGATCAAGGTATATTGCTTGATTAAGGGTTTAGTTAACACTCACCAAGACCCCGATCAAAGAATTGTTAATTTTGACAAAATACTTTAATTGAGGGCTTGTTTGACCACTTCATCATGGTCTTGAACTCTTCCTTAAGCACATAAATAAAACTTGAATTGAGGGTTTTCAAGGATTATTTGTGCTCGTCACCCTGGGAAAAAGTTAAACCAAGTTTTCACATTTTTTAGTAGCTTAAGAATTCTAGGAAGCATTTTAGTGTTTATGTTGATTTCTTATGCTTGTGGATTGGGTTCCTCTTCATAACTATAAACTCAATCAGTAGAAGCCTAGCCTCTAAAGGAAGGATTAGATAGGGAATAATATTAGGAGGATTAGATAGGGAATAAGACACGTATGTATTTGCTCAATTATTTTCTCAGTTTCTCTTTAATTTCTACAAGTGCAATTTTCCAAACCATGCAAGATAATTAACATAACAAGCATACCGAGGACAAATTTTATTTCTTGAGAACCATAAATTTACATTATTGTAATATCCCATGGTTAAAGTTCATGAAATAAAGGTTAATAAAGGGAAAAAAAGGCCAAGGTCATGGGACTATTATTATAAGTTGAATGTTTGGAAAAACACTATAGTGGGCATCACTTTCGATTTATTAATGTCTATGGAAACTGGAAAAGGCACTGGCAAAGGAAAAGGTGCATTAATTGGAATATAAATATGAATATAGAGGAAATTAGGAGAAAAGACAGGTGAAGAGACAAGATTTGCATCTTAAGGAAATTAGAAGGAAATTACAGGAAAATGAAGAAAATAGAGACATCAATAATCAAATGACAACAGAGAATTAGTTCACAACTTTTGCTTGTTTAGATTTTGTCAATTTTGTCTTTGGATTCAGTGATAGAGAAAGAGAGAGAACTAAGAGGAGAATTCAAGCAAGCAAGAAATGGAAGGAAAGGAAAGCAAGGAGAAGGTTGGATCAACAGCTTCAGTGGGAAGATTTTGTAGGTAATAGGTTGCATGTGTGATTTCCTAGCTAATTTGTGAATGAATAGCTCATGAATTTGTTTATTTGGTTCAATTTATATCATTGGCATGGGTTTTTCCAAGTTCGATAGCCATTTCAACCTTTCCTTCCCATTTCTTAGATAGCCATAATGTGATGGGATTCATTTCCTTCTTGAGCTTTGGATTGTTGGATGGTTTTGGAACTGTGTGTAATACCCTCCTCCCACATCCACCCAAGTAACCATGCCAATCAGGGTAAACATAATGTGAGAGGCTACTATGATTATATTCGACCTCCTATGTGACCTTAGGGAAGTGGAATCGACAAAAACATCACATAAAGTCATCCAACATCATCAACAAAACCCTGAGGAGACAAGTCAGCCACTGAAACAGCCTGCCCCTAGGTCCCACTATTGTTCTAGATCTCTTAGGCCATAGTCGATCTCATGTTATGGGCAAGGGAGTGACCACCAACCTAAAGTCTCTCTCACGGGCTGGCCTGCCAGCAAACGGAGACCAAAATTGTTAGTTCTATGCCAGTGACCCCGGGATTTAAGCCACTTTTTCAGGCCCAGAGCCTACACCACTACCGAGAATGGAGTGATATCTTGCAATTAGTAAAAGTACATGGAAACAATGATGCAAGAGCAATAAGCTAAACAAGTCCATAACCAAACCCTAATAGCCATGACAAGCATTTCATGAAACAAGTTGTCAACATGTAACTTGCAGGTGTAAACAATAGAATCAAGTGTAGGTATCTCATACATATTTGAGATGAACCATGGTTCTCTCATGTCATTTTATTCATTATCATCTATTAGTCCATAGAAAAACTATCCAATCATTTACAAGTAAAAACATGCGAAGAGAAATACATAGTTGTTGTCATAAAATATACATATAACTAACATAATAAGAATAGAATTACCATAAACATATCAACCATCAAAATCCTAATATATATCAATACATTTGCACATGGAAATCAAGGGAATCAATTTCTCATTAATGAATGCAATAACCAACTGGATATGGGACTACCACATTCCACCCGACCATATAATGGTTGAGCCAATTCTCTCTTCAACCATTCACCCCCGTCCCATATTCCAAGCATGAATGTGGGACTTAAACCAAAAGAACCAACCAATGCATACCGACGCTAAACCACCTCACCCTCATCAACAGAAACCAAGCCTTACTGTAATCCATCCCAGATCACTAGGCCAACACAATGAACACATCATAACAGGCTTTACTATGACCTCCACCCAATCAGTATGCCAAACAGGCATGGATGCCACCAGATTTCTCCACCTACACCATGAGGAATTTTCCTGTCTCCTAGTCTCTCTGGCTTTTTTGCAATCCAATCTTGGATCACTAGGCCCTAAACTGAGACCATCTCTCCAGGATTTACTGCATATCCCCAACCTAAGATTACTAGGCCCAATGGAGAGAAAATCACCTCCTGTCTTTACCATATGTAATTCCATTCACTGGCAAGGATTCCTAGGCCCATCGAGGCAACACAATCTTAGCTTTAGTTCAAACCATAGTCTGGCTCAAGGGTCACTAGGCCAGTGGTTTTACCATGATCCATAGTCTAGTTCAGGGACCACTAGCCATGTTCTTTGTCATTCAAAGATCCATCCCACTGAGCTTTGAATCCATCCAGCAAAACAGCTCAACAAAAACATGAGAACCCCATCACGCCATGGCTATCCGAAAATGGCAAGGCTAGGATAAAAACATTGTTACACCTAGAAAAACCCATGCCATGACAGAAAATAACCACATGCAATACCATGCATGCCAAATCTAGTAAGGAAAATACACATGCAAGTTGATACCTATAATGAAGCCTGTTGTAGCTGCTTGATCCTACCTTTCCCTACTTTGTCTTTGCTTCTTCTTACCTTATTTGACTTTCTTTCTCCAATGCCAAAATGCTCCAAGAAAACTCTATGTCCAAGATTATGAGAGAGAGAGAGAGAGATAGAAAAATGAGAGAGCTCCAAAAATCAATTGACAAAAAGTTACAAATTGATCCTTAGAAGAATTTTTATGAATAAGGCTTCTATTTTCTTCATTTTCCATTATTTTCCTTCATTTTCCTCTTCGCATGCAACTTGTGACATTTCATGTTCATTTTCTCATAATTTCCATTATTTTCATAAATAATTGTGCCAAAAATGCCATTTTTCCTCTCCAAATCCTTGGCCATTTACTTTTTCAATTTCCTTAGCCATAAATAACCAAATGAACACCCCCTAGGATGTCTTACCCAACATTCAGATTGTAATAAGTGTCCCATTAGCCGTGGTTATTGTTTTTAACTTTTATTACATGCAACTTTCACCCGGGTTGTTACACAGTGTGAGGTGGTCTTAAGAAAATTCCAAAAGGTTGGGGATGAAGATGGTTTTCTTCACAAAGCCCTTGAAAATTGGATGGAGACAGGTTTTCTAATAACCTGGGTGACTCGAATATGGCTTCGCATGAAACTCCCTCAAGATTGCCTTCTTGAGCTCACTGTTATCCGGTACATATATCTAGCCTTGGAACTTGAAGAATCCATCTCCTGTAAGACAGTGATCCATACCTTGTACACATGCGCCTATACCTATAACTGCACCTGTTCATGTACCTATACTGCCACTTGTACCTGTACCACTACATGTACCTATACCTAAAATATCACTTGTACATGTACCAACACCCTGCTGCAACCTATGCACAATATCCATATACTTGACATCCTGCAAACCTACCTGCAAGATCCTATCCTGTAAGTCTTTCCCGTAGGAGCTCATAGCTGCCAAGTGATGTACCTATACCCATCTGCAGAGAACATCAGCCACCCTGTTCTCTTTACCTTTGATGTCCCTAGTCTCAAAATCAAACATGTTAATCGTGGCCAACCAGCTTGCCTTCCTGGCATTCAAATTTGGTTGGTTAAACAAATACCTCAAGCCAATGTGATCACTCATTAGTACAAACCTTTTACTGTGAAGATAGTGTCTCCACATCTTCAGTGCATGTATGATTGCTTCTAAATCAAAATGTTGTGTGGGGTAGTTTTGTTTGTTCTCATTTAGTTTTTGGGACTCATAACATACCACATCCATCCTGCATAAGGACTCCACCAAGCCCTCTCTTGTAAGCATATGTGCATACCACAAATTCTTTGTCTGGATCCATAATCTGTAGTACTGGTTCATGTGTCACCAACTGCATAAGATGCCCAAATATAGCCTTGGAATCCTCTGTCCATTCGAACTTCTTACATTTCCTTTGCAATGATGTGATGGGATAAGAAATTTGTGAGAAGTTCCTGATGAACCTCCTATAGTATCCTGCCAACCCCATAAAAGATCTCACCTCATCCACATTCTTAGGAGCTATCCATTCCATGATGATAGTTATCTTCTATGGATCTACTGCAATGCCTTCCTTGGAGACAACATGTCCCAAGTAGTGTACCTGAGTCTGAAAGAAACTACAATTGTTGAGCTTAGCATACAATTGGTGCTCTCTCAACAACCTCAACACTGCTACTAAATTCTCAGCATGCTCTTCCTCACTTAGAATATACCAGTATATCATCAATGAACACAATAACAATCTTATCCAAATATGGATGCAACACATTATTCATCAAGCACATGAATGTAGCTGGAAAATTAGTTAAGCCAAATGGAACAACAACAAACTTATAATGCCCATACCTGGTCCTAAACGTAGTCTTGTAAATTTCCTCCTCCTTGATGCATACCTAATGGTATCTGGATCTTAGATAAATCTTTGAGAACACTATTTCTCCCTTCAGCTAATCAAACGAGTCATTAATCCTCGACAAATGGTACTTGTTCTTGATAGTCACTTTGTTCAACTACCAGTAGTCAATGCATAATCTAACAGTACCATATTTCTTCTTCGCAAACAAGACTAGTGTGCCCCAAGGTGATACACTTGGCCTAATGTATCCCTTGTCCAACATTTCCTTCAACTGTAACATTAAACCAACTAACTTGGGTGTGCTCATCTTGTAAGGCGCTTTTGATGCTTGAGCTACCCCTGGCACTAATTCAATAGAAAATTCTAGCTCCCAGTGAGGTGAAAACTTTGTAATGTCTTCAAGAAATACATCCTTAAACTTTTGTAGAACTCGGTATCTGCTCAACACATCTGCATCCTCAACTTCCTTACCTTTATCACTAGAAGTGTCCACTGCAAATAATTTGCACCCTTTCTTTTGACTACACCTTACTTGCATATTTTTCACCATCCTAACTAATGTGGCTTTATTCTTACCTTGCAAGACTCTTGGTTCCCCATTGTCATCAACATACTTAATGGATTTTTCATAACAATCTACCTGGGTCCTATGAATATATAACCAGTCCATGCCCAAAAACATATTGTATGGACCCAATGGAAGTACATTCAAATGTGTTGTGGTAGGCATACCAATCAAGCCAAATGCACAAGATCTTACCCAGTGATAATCATGTTTCTTCGTACCTCTAGCCAACTATACTAACCAAGGCTCTGCATGCAATTCTTTACTCAAACCACACTTATCCACCAAGTCAGAACTAACATAGAATAATTAGATCCAAGGTCAATCAAAATATAAATAACTTGATCACAAAGCTTACCCTCCATCTCAATGATAGATGCATGGTGTTATGCCTGCCTGTTGTCCACTGTTGCATAGATATGTGCAATACTATGACCATCATCCCCAATGGTCTGTACCTCCTATGCATTGTATATCTAAGGCCTACCACCCTGATTTTATGGAAAATATCTCTTAAGGTGCTCCTTATCGTATGTCCAACACGCCAACCGACCAGTGTACTAAGCTCTATATTGTTGTTGTTGATGTGACCCATGTCCCTGTCTAGCTACACTAAATCTCTTTTGTGGTTCCACATTCTCTTTCTCATCTGCATGTGAAGGCCTTGTCATCTTAGGCTTCCATTTACCTTTACCTTTCCCTTTGTCCTTTCCTTTCCATCCATGTTGAGATTCATCCTTACACTTTGATTGTTCATAGAAATGCTTTAGTTTAACAATAGCTTCCTCATGTGACCAAGGCTCATCATACTCAATCCAATCTCTAAATGCTAATGGAACAAAAACTGATGAAACTTTGAACTTTAGCCTTCTCATCAGTAAGATACGGTATTGTTGATGGTGTTGGACCCACCAACATTCAGGGGATCTCCCCGGTATGAAGTCCCAACTAGACCTCACACCGTTTGGTGTAGGAGTCCCATTTGGTACAATGGTTAGTTTCCATTATCTTAGAGATTTTCGTTAGCTCTTGTTGTTCAATACATGAGAGTGTTATGATTATAACTTCAAGAAAGCGAGGTGAGTATGCCTGGTGAGTGCGTAATGTAACTTTGTGTCTAGGTTCTCTCACTATCAAAGGGGAAAGTGAAGTGAGCCTCTTGATGAGAGGAAATAGTCCCAATGCAGGAAGAAGCACACGCGAACAACAACAAGGATCTGTCTAACATGTAGTGAAATTGTCCTCAATGGATGAGGCAGTTGTGAAAACCAAAGTTCAAGGGAATACACGTGCATCGTCTAACAAAGTAGTCCACATGAGGGTGACGGTCATTAAAACCAAGAAAACACAAGGATGGTCTGTCTAGTGTCCAGCAAAGTACTCCACGTGGGCAAGATAGTAGTGATAAACAATACAACACATATTCAACAATGTAAGTACTAAAATAACCGAAGTAGTTCAACTATCTTAGTACAAGATAAGAAAACATGCATTACAAACATTTAAATAATAGTCTTACAAATGGATACAAAATAGGTGTGAAAACATGTTACCTTGAGATAGGCTTCTGAATTAAGAAAAGGTTCCAAGACACGTATGTACACCATACATCACTAGCCCCAGTAGTGGGACATGGGAGCCACTCCTCGCTCTTCAAATAACAAACTATAGACTCTCAAGGCTATGTGGGAGGAGCCAAGGTGAAAATTCCTTTGCATGTACTATGAGGGGGTATATATAGCCAAGCGTGAAACTGACCCTTGTGATTCTTCGACTTCCCTCATGACAATTTGACTTCCTATTACTTTTCAACTTTACATGACTCTTGAACTTCATATGTCGGTCTCTTGGACTTCCACTTTACATTACATTGATTCCAACAAGTATGGCCCATAGTGACGATGTGGTCGGGACGACTCATGACACAACTCAACATGACATTGTTGACATGTACTCGATGACTATGGTGTCTATGTTGAGTTTTTATGCTACTGAGTGATGAGTGTGCTCTTGGTGTATCATATCTTCACCTCCACATGAAAAAGTGTGTAGGATCTTCGATGGTTTTGGTGTTTGCTTGATGGTGCATGTGTATGTGTCCTTGTCGCTTGTTGATTGATGTGTTTCATGTGTTCATTCAACCATGAGCAAGTCTTCTAGCATGCATTGCTTCTTCATCATGTTAATCATTATGCCATATTATATCCATGTACCTTTGTTTTTAATCACTCATGATGAGAAGACATCAAATCCAAAACTATCCTAGTCTACCATGATGTAATGTCTTTTGGATGTGGGTGCCTGTGATCGGGAGAGAGGACAAGGCTCTAAAACTATGCAGAGCATATTTCAAGCCTAAGTGAGAGGCTTCAAGGCACTATCAAGAAAAACTTCCTAGATGTTACTGGGAGACATATTTTTGCATTCCGGGATAGGAGTGACAGTTGCGAGAGAGAACCTAGCTGGGAAGAATTATGCAGTTCCGGGGAGGAAGACATAGTAGGGTGTCGGGAGGAACTATTGGGAGGTTTTGCATAGTTTTCAAGATGAGGACTGGGCAGGTCATCCGGGGGTTTAGTTGGGAATATGTGTATTTATTCTAGGGAAGGCAATGCAGACATCAAGAAGCACTGGTAGGGGAAATTGTGCAGCTTTCCAAAGGAGGATATGATCAAGCTGAGGGGAGATGCTGGTCAAAACTGCACAATTCTGGGAGACAGTCCGGGATAGGAAGTAAGGGCTCCTAGAAATAACTACACAATTTCTGGGTTGAGTGTAGAGTGAGGTAGTAGGGCAGGTGCCAGTCAAAAATATGCAATTTCTTTAGGAAGAGTAGAACATGCCAATAGGGGACCTTCCTGTCAGATTTGCATAATTTCTCGGAACAGTGCAGTGACCTGCAAAAGAGACATGTCCCATAGTTCTATACAGTTTCTACAAGTAGTGAAAGGCAAGCAGTTGGACAAGTTCTACATAGTTTTGGGGATTAGTGCAACCCTAGGTCACAAATCAGTTTAGTTTTTCCGGTTGACTAGAGGGAGGCTTAATGGGTGATCTTGTGGGAAGCAAAGACTCGATTCGATTCTGGGACAACTTGTGCGTTGTTCTGGGAGATAGTCGACTGGATCATTTCCATAATTGCACAGTGTAGGCTACTTGGAGGACAACCTCAATCTCTGTGTAGTTCTGGGAAGAAGTGTAGGGTCAATGAGACTTGAGACTTCGCAGTGCAGCTCAGTCGAGTTCTGATTGAAGGAGGGTTGTCTTGTCGACAGATTTTCAAGAAAAATGTCTAAGTGTGGGAGCAAGTGAACTTGTTCATAGATGACTTTGTGATCACACACTTAAAATGACTCATTGACATGACACCTCAAAACAACAAGACAAACATGTTTTCAGTGAGACTGTCTAAAGGTTGAGAGGAACAAGTGCGACACTTGAGATATATCAGTGAACGACCATGATGACACTTGTCTGGCAGTGCTTACAACTTTATGTGTTCATGCAATGGGTGTTTGCATAACTAAGATAACCCAAACACACAAATAAAAACCTTCGATGTTACCAGAACTCGGTCACAAGCATGACATAGCAATCCACATGTTAAAGACGATAGTTGGTCAAACAAGTGAAAAGGAAGGAAGACACATAGAGGAAACACAAGAAATGACTTTGTGCTTGCAAACATGTATGTTATTGAAGATAGAATGATATGACAATGACAAGTAGTCCTTCAAGCTACACTAAGAGATGTACGTCAAAATATATTCTCTACTTACCATACTTACCATTGAGATGATATGCATCCAATGGATTTTTCATGAGCTATCGATCTCTTGTCATAACTCGGTTCCTTGGACTTTCTCCTCAACTCCTTGAGAGTCATCTGGCATGTCATCTTTCCTTGTGTTCACTAAGACATAGATCGATGCATTTTCAGCAGATAGTGACTGCTGCCAAGAGAATTTGCACAGTTTTCCAAAGGTTAGGCTACCTTCTCTACGCAATTTCTAGGAGCAAGGTTGTTGGCTTTCTCTACGTAGTTTTCTAGAGAAAGGTTGTTGGCCTACTCTATGTAGTTTTCCAGATCAAGGTTGGGTTTCTCTACGCAGTTTATGGGAACAAGTTTGTTCACCTGCTCTGCACAGTTTTCCAAAGCAAGGTTAGCTTCATGCTCTGCATAATTTATGAGTACAAGGTGGGTTGGATAGCTAGGAAAACACTAGGTAGTTTTGAGATGTAGGACATTTCTGCGAGGTGGAGTGTGGGAGGTCACCTCTACGCAATTTCTAGATGCAGTGCAGTCTAGGCAACTGAGAGGAAATACTGCGTAGTTTCTGAATGCAAGGTGCTGCTACGGAATGGGTCCTGAGAGGATACACCTATGCTTCAGGTTGCAAGATAGACTAAGTAGCTGAGGGACAATACTGTGTAGTTTCTAATGACAGTGGGTTCCGAATTGGAAAGGACACTGGAGGAAATCACTGCGCATTTTTGGATGCCAAAGGAGGTTGGGTTCTTTGTGCATTATGCAGTCCCAGCAGGAAAAGGAAAAATCTTGAGGATTGTATGAGCAAAGTGTGTAGTTCTAGAAAGCTAGATGAGGCTAGGTTTCTCAGGAAATTGGCTAAGTGTGAGATCAGTGAAATTGATTGAAACAGTGATAGAACTTCACTATGATCACACATGAACACTTAGTGATACAACATGGACCATCGAGACCAAAAAATGCATACTCTTCTTGATGCAACAACCTTTGTGAAAAGAGTGCGTGAAGTGAGTTTGAAACATGTCTCTGTGATCAGAACAACCATAGGAACAAATATTCCATTTACAACAGAACAACATTTCCTTTTCATGACAAACAATAATATCTTTTCCCAAAGATGACACGTACTGCATGATATGAGAACATGAACAAATCTTAAGATCAAGGAGGGGAGCTTGAGACCATCATCTTACCAAGTGACCAAGGAATGATCGATCACAGGATCCAAGGTACGCTCCAAAATTTGCATGTGAGCCAAAATTTTGGAGGGTGGTTGTAACCGCTACAACATTGGCGACACACTGGTAGAACTCCAACTCTTTGTGTGGACCTTGTTTTGTGAAAAATGATTCTAGCCTTTCTGGAAGTATTGTTCGATTCTTTGATCATCATGGCCTAAGCACTCACTTGGGTGAAAGATATAGTCCCTACCATTCTCTTGATTAGTTAGCATGGATGCCAATCCAAGTCAATTAAGTTGTTTAGATTGGGATGAGGGGTATATAGATGCACAGGTAATATAAATGTCAGAGTCTTATTTTAATCTCTGTGTTGCTTCATTGCCAACAGGCCTGGGCAGTACCCTGGTAAAGTCATGCAAGAACACAAGCATCGCTCCACTACTAGCAAGCCTAGTCAGTACCCCAACGAAGCTACTAGCATCACCTCTCTAAGAAGGAAGCCTTTTTCTTCTTTCACTTTGTTTATTTTTTTCATTTTCACATCTTTTTCATTTTTCAAAGAACTTTGCATCGACACTTATTTATTTCAGAAGTGGAAGAGGGATCCCGACTTATTTAGACCAAAATAGCTTTTCCCTTCAGAGAAGTATTTATATATACCCCTGGCACACTTGTTAAGGTTTACCCCCTCACCTTACTCTACTACACTGAGCTGACAAGGGTTAACCCAAAAGAACCTATTAGAGTAGGTGGTATTAGTTAAAGTGCAAGCGTTGTGTTTTAACCAACACTCACTCTGAACAAAATGTATTTTCCATCAGGATATCATCGAATGAAGACAATAAGATCTTCATAAAGGGAGAGGAAAACAGATAACCAAATGTTGATAATTGTACAAGTCATCTTATATTTTCTCATCTTGTCTAGAGAGCCAAACACGACTTCATGTGATGCTAACCTACGGGTACAAACAAGCAAAGAAAACAAGAAATAAAAGAGAAGAAATAAAGTGAAAGAAAAATGAGAAAGAAAAGCAAGCAAGCAAGTAAACTAAACTAGGTAAGCAGAAAAACACACCAAGTAAGCAAACAAACAAGAAAACTAGAAATCAAAGCAAGAAAGAAAGAAAACATTACTCCTACTCCTATGTTAAACAGTGCATGGGCTTACTCACATAAATTGATATTTCCAATGCAGCCACTGGCGCATTAGCTGGCCCATGTTGGTGAAGGCATGGTAAAAAAGAAAGATATACATGTAAAATAGAAAACAAGAAAGATGCAACAGTGAAGACCAACATGCTCCGAGTTCAAAATAATCCACAGAAAAGAAAAGAGTAAAAGCGTAGGATACGCATTCTGCAGACATATCATGGTGATGGGACACACTATGTGTAGATGATAAACATGCAGACTCTTTGTACCATGACAAACAAAAAAAACATGAGAAATAAAGACAAATTTTGTTTCACAAGCATGCTATTTGTGTATAATTCCTCCAATGTGTGAGCAATGGGATTGTGTGGTTTAGGTGGAGGAAGCCAAATCTGTGAACTAGATTGATTTTCAATGCACATAGGAGAATGATGAGGAGACTTTGGTGTTTCAACAATTTTCTGACTGGAAGTGGAACTAACCTCTGATAGCGAGGGCCTTACATAACTGTCAACGTAGGTTGACGTGCCTCAACCACTTAAGGGGTTTCCACTTCATCAACAGGTAGATTAATGGAGACTAGTGGCTTAGAAAGGTTAACAATTATTGGATCAACATCGTGATTGAATGAAGAAGTACATAGAACACAACAACAACGATCAGAAAATTTGGGATGTTCATCAACGTCCTCATGATATGATGAATCATGCAGAGTGGTTGATGAGAAATAAATATGTCTACCCTCTGTGTTTTCAGAAATGATAGATGAAAGATTGAATTGATTTTCAAATAAAGATGTGTCCTCTCCACAATGTAATGACAGACTAACATCCGGTGTGTCTTGTGAAAATTTTGGCAAGTGGAAACATCCGGCGATGAGTTTTCACAAGGAAAATCAAAAGTGGGAGAATCACAAAGGATGTTAGGGTAGAATGGATGAGGCATGAATGGAAGGGAGTCATCCTTCACTGCGGGTTCTTCTTCATATTCCCTCACACACTTATTATGAATGAAAGCGCAGGTTGGCTGCACAACACCAACTTCGTCGACAACTTGATCCTCATGAACAAAAAGTGTGGAGTATGGAATGGGAGAAGACAACGTAGTACAATCCAAAGCATCAACAGAACGCGAGGACGGAGGTTGAGGAAAAAAGTACATGTGACAACCAATAGTCTTGCAAGCCAAATCTATGCAGATATTAAGAGTAGGTGGGGTGGGAGGATGTGACAGTTCAACAAATGGGCACACACCTTCTCCAACCTCGCACCGCAAAGCTAGAGTTGTTTGATGAGAACAGGATAGATAATTAGTTGTGACAGCGACCTTGTCCATCTTAGATTTGGCAGCTCTAACACCGAGGTATGCTAGGAGGGGTTCGAATGATTTTAATATTTGATGATTTTTGGATATATGAAGAAGATACTCAAATCTTCTACCAAGAAATTCCCAATTAAATTCATCTTCAGGAAATCAAAATGAAAGATTAAGAAAGTGTATGTGAAATTTTTCAACGGATTCATCATGTGCTTTCTGTAATTCCAGAATTTCTTTATTGAGTGCTTTACGGTCAAAATGATGGAAAGCATAGTCTATCTCTTTAACAAAGTGATCGAAAGAGTGAATATATTTATCAAGAAGTGTGACACACCATTGCAATGGGTGCCCTTGAAGCATGAATGTGAATAGTGAATAGGCCACATAATCCTCAAGGTCTTCCAAGGTATCATAAAGATCCTCTAAAGAAGCTATATGCCTAGGCCAAGTTGTTTCTCCTTCACCTTCATATCTATATTATGACAAGTCATTGAAGAAATCCTCCAGGATTTCAAAGTCATTTCCATAAGATGTACAACTGAGAGGATGAATTGTACAGTTAGTCATGAAAGATATGTAGAGATACAAAACAAACTTTCACGACTCATCTTTTCATCTCGCCCTCCTTCTAGCACCCAAAATGTTGACAGTGTTCGACCTGCTAGCATTTAGGGATCTCCCCAGTTTGAAGTCCCAACTACACCTCACACCAGTTAGTCTAGGATTCCCATCAGGTACGACGGACCAGATTCCATTATCTTATAGATTTTCATTAGTTCTTCATGTTCAACACATGAAAGTGTTATGCTTGTAGCTTCAAAAAAGCAAGGTGAGTATGCCTAGTGAGTGTGTAATGCGAATTTGTGTCTAGGTTCTCTTACTGTCAAAGGGGAAAGTGAAGTGAGCCTCTTGATGAGAGGGAATAGTCCCAACCCAAGAAGAAACACACGCAAACAACAACAAGGATCTGTCCAACATCCAGCAGAATAGTCCACAATGGATGTGGCAGTCATGAAAACCAACGTTCAAGGGAAAACACATGCACAGTCCATCGGAGTAGTCCACATGGGTGTGACGGTCATTAAAACCAAGAAAATAGAAGGATGGTTTGTCTAGTGTTAGACGGAGTAGTCCACACGGAAAAGACAATAGTGATAAACAATACAACACATCTTCAATAATGTAAGTACTAAAAGAACCGAAGTAGTTCAACTATCTTAGTACAGGTTAAGCAAAAATGCATTACAAACGTTTAAAGAATACTCTTACAAATGGATACAAACATTGTGTGAAAACATGCTGGCCTGAGACAGGCTTCTGAATTAAAAAAAAAGTTCCAAGACACATCTATACACCATACATCACTAGCCCTAGTAGTGGGACACTGGAACCACTCTTCGCTCCACAAAGAATAGACTACAGACTCTCAAGGCTATGTAGGAGGAGCCAAGGTGAAAATTCCTTTCCATGTACAATCAGGGGGTATATATAGACAAGGGTGAAACTGGCCCTTGTAACTCTTTGACTTACCTCATCACTATTTGACTTCTTTGACTTTTCAACTTTATATGACTCTTCAACTCCATATGTGGGTCTCTTGGACTTCCACTTTACATTACATTGATTACAACAAGTATGGTCAATAGTGATGATGTGGAAAAGATGACTCATGACACAACTCGACATGACACTACTGACATGTACTCGCTGACTATGGTGTCCATGTTGATCTGCTACGCTGTTGAGTGATGATTGTGCTCTTGGTGTATCATATCTTCACCTCCGCATGACAAAATGTATGGGGTCTTAGATGCTCTTGGTGTTCACTTGATAGTGCGAGTGTATGTGTCCTCATCACTTCTTTCTTGATGTGTTTCATGAGTTCATTCAACCGCGAGCAAGTCTTTTGGCATGTGCTCCTTCTTCATATTGTTCGTCGTCGCAATGTCTTTTGGCTCTGGTTGTAGGTGATTGGGAGAGAGGACAAGGATCTAAAATTGTGTAAAGCACATTTCAGGCCAGGATGAGAAGCTTCGGGTCACTATCTAGAAAAGATGCATAGATTTCACTGGGAGATAGATTTGTATAATCAGAGATAGCATTGATAGTTGCAGGAGAGAACCCAATAGGGCGAAACTTCACAGTTCCATGGAGGAAGACATGGGAGGGTGTCGGGAGGAACTCTTGATAAAGGTATATAGCTTGATTAAGGGTTTAGTTAACACTCAGCAACACCTCGATCAAGGAATTGTTAATTATGAAAAATACTTTAATTGAGGCCTTCTTTGACTACTTGATCATGGTCTTGAACTCTTCCTTAAGAACATAAATAAAACCTTAATTGAGTTTTTTGAAGGATTATTTGTGCATGCCACCTTGGGAAAAGTTTAAACCAAGTTTTCACATATTTTTAGTAACTTAAGCCATTCTAGGAAGTAGTTTAGTGTTCATGTTGACTTCTTGTGCTTGTGGATTGGGTTCCTCGTCATAACTATAAACTCAATCAGTAGAAGCCTAGCCTCTAAAGGAAGGATTATATAGGGAATAATATTATTAGGATTAGATAGGGGATAAGACACTTATGTATTTGCTCAATTCTTTTCTTAGTTTGTCTATAATTGCTACAATTGCAATTTTCCAAACCATGTAATATAATTAACATAAAGAGCATATTGAGGATGAATTTTATTTCTTGAGAACCATAAATTTACATTATTGTAACATCCCTTGGTTAAATTTCATATAATAAAGGTTAATAAAGGAAAAATAACTCCAAGATCATGGGACTATTATTCTAAGTTGAATGTTGGGCAAAACACTATAGTGGGCATCGCTTTCAATTTATTAATGGCTATGGAAACTGGAAAAGGCATTGGAAAAGGAAAAGAGGCATTCATTGGCATATATATATATATATATATATATATATATATATATATATATATGAATATAAAGGAAATTAGGAGAAAATAGAGGTGAAGAGACAATATTTATATGCTAAGGAAATTAGAAGGAAAATTAAGGAAAATGAAGACATCAATAATAAAATTACAATAAAGAATCAATTCACAACTTTTGTTTGTTTAGATTTTTTCAAATTTGTCTTTGGATTCAGTGTCAGATAAATAGACAGAACTAAGAGGATAATGTAAGAAAGCAAGAAAAGGAAGGAAAGGAAAGCAAGGAGAAGGTTGGATAAACAACTTCAGCGGGAAAATTTTGTAGGTAATAGGTTGCATGTGTGATTTCCTAGCTAAGGTGTGAATGCATGGCTCAGGAATTTATTTATTTGTTTCAATTTCTATCATTGGCATGGGTTTTTCCAAGTTCAATAGTCATTTCAACCTTTCCTTCCCATTTCCTGGATAGGCATGGTGTGATGGGATTCGTTTCTTGCTTGAGCTTTGGATTGTTGGAAGGTTTTGGAATTGTGTGTAATACCCTCATCCCACATCCACCCAAGTAACCATGCCAATCAGGGTAAACATGATACAGAGGCTACTATGATCACATTCGACCTCCTATGTGTCCTTAGGGAAGTGGAATCGAAGAAAACATCACACAAAGTCATCCAACATCATCAAAATAACCCTGAGGAGACAAGTCAGCCACTCCGACAGCATGTCCCTATGTCCCACTACTATTCTGGATCCCTTAGGCCATAGTCGCTCTCATGTTATGGGAAAGGGAGTGACCAACAACCTAATGTCACTCTCACACGCTGGCCTGCCAGCAACCAAAGACCAAATTGTTAGTTTTGTGCTAGCGACCCCGGGATTTAAGCCACTTTTTCAAGCCTAGAGACTAGGCCACTTCCGAGAATGGAGTGATATCTTGCAATCAGTAAAAGTATATGGAAACAATGATGAAAAAGAACTAAGTTGAACGAATCCATAACCAAACCCCTGCTAGCCATGACAGGCATTTCATGAAACAAGTCGTCAACATGTAACCTGCAAGTGTAAACAATAAAATCAAGTGTAGGTATCTCATACTTATTCTAGAATCGCTATGAACCATTATTCTCTCATTTTGTTTTCTTCATTATCATCTATTAGTCCATAGATAAGCTATCCATTCATTTACAAGTAAAAACATGCTGAGAGAAATACATAGTTGTTGTCATAAAATATACATATAACCAACATAATAGGAATAGAATTACCATAAACATATCAGCCACCAAAATCATAATATACATCAATACATTTTCACATGGAAATCAAGGGAATCAATTTCTCATTAATGAATGCAATAAACCAATCAGATATGGGACTACCACATTCCACTCGACCATAGAATGGGTGAGCCAATTATCTCTTCAACCATTCACCCTCATGCCATATCCCAAGCATGAATGTGGGACTTAAACCAAAAGAACCAACCAGGGCATACTGAGGCTAAACTACCTCACTCTCATAAATAGAAACCAAGCTTTACTGTAATCCATCCCAGATCACTAGGTCAACACAATGAACACATCATAATAGGCTTTATCGTGACCTCCACCCGATCACTAGGCCAAATAGGCATGAATGCCACTAGATTTCTCCAGCTACACCATGAGGAGTTTTCATGTCTCCCACTCTCTCAGGCTTTACCGCAATCCAATCTTCGATCACTAGGCCTTAAACCGAGACCGACTCTCCAGGATTTATTGCATATCCCCAACCTGAGATTACTAGGTGCAATGGAGAGAAAATCACCTCTTGTCTATACCATATATCCTTCCATTCACCGGCAAGGATTCCTAGGCCCACCAAGGCAACACAATCCTAGCTTTAGTGCAACCCATAGTTTGGCTCAAGGGTCACTAGGCCAGTGGTTTTACTATGATCCATAGTCTAGTTCAGGGACCACTGGCCCATGTTCTCTATCATTTGAAGATCCATCCCACTGAGCTTCGAATCCATCTAGAAATCCAGCTCAACAAAAACATGAGAACCCCATCACACCATGGCTATCTAGGAATGGCAAGGCTAGGCTGAAAACACTGGTACACCTATCGAAACCCATGCCATGATAGAAAATAACCACATGTAATACCATGCATGCCAAATCCAACAAGGAAAATACACATGCAACTTTATATTTGTAATGAAGCCTATTGTAGCTACTTGATCTTGCCTTTCCCTGCTTTATCTTTTCTTCAACTTGCCTTCTTTGACTTTCTTGCTCCAATGCCAAAATCCTCCAAGAAAATTCTATGTCCAAGATTATGAGAGAGAGAGAGAATAATGAGAGAGCTCCCAAACTCAATTGACAAGAAGTTACCATTGATCCTTAGAAGCCTTTTTATGAATGAGGCTTCTATTTTCTTCATTTTCCATTATTTTCCTTCATTTTCCTCCTCACATGCAACCTGTGACATTTCACATTCCTTTTCTCCTAATTTCCATTATTTTCATAAATAATTGTGCCAAAAATACCATTTTTCCTTTCCAAATCCTTATCCATTTACTTTGTCAATTTCCTTAGCCATAAACAACCAAATGAACACCCCCTACGATGTCTTACCCAACATTCAGCTGGAGATGGTTTTCTTCATGAAGCCCTTGACAACTGGATGGAGACAGGTTTCCTAATAACCTGGGTGACCCGAATATGGCTTCGCATGAAACTCGCTGAAGATATCCTTCTTGAGCTCACTGTTATCCGATACATATATCTAGTCTCGGAACTTGACCAATCCATCTCCTGTAAAACAATGATCCATACCCTGTACACATGCGTTTGCACCTGTACCTGTACTGCCACTTGTACCTATACCACTACATGTACATGTACCTGAAATATCACTTATACGTGTACCAGCACCCTGCTGCAACTTGTGCACAATCTCTATATATTTGACATCCTTCTGGCCTACGTGCAAAATCCTATCCTATAAGTCTGTCCCTTACAAGCTCATATCTTCCAAGTCATGTCCCCGTACCCATCTGCTAAAAGCATCAGCCACCCTGTTCTCTTTACCTTTGATGTACCTGGTCTCAAAATCAAACTTTCTGATCATGGTCAACCATCTAACCTTCCTGGCATTCAAATTCGGTTGGTTAAACAAATACCTCAACCCAATGTGATCAATCATCAGTACAAACCTCCTGCCAAAAAGATAGTGTCTCCACATCTTCAATGCATGTATGATTGCTTCTAACTCAAGATAATGTGTGGGGTAGTTTTGTTTGTTCTCATTTAGTTTCTGGGACTCATAACATACCACCTGTCTATCCTGCATAAGGACTCCACCAAGCCCTCTCTTGCAAGAATATCTGCATACCACAAGCTCTTTGTCTAGATCCATAATCTTTAGCACTGGTGCATGTGTCACCATCTGCATTAGCTACTCAAATCTATCCTTGCAATCCTCCGTCCATTCAAACTTCTTACCTTTCCTTTGCAATGATGTGATGGGATAAGGAATATGTGAGAAGTTCTTGATGAACCTCCTATAGTAGCTTGCCAACTCCATGAAATATCTCATCTCATCCACATTATTAGGAGCTATCCATTCCATGATGATTGTTATCTTCTATGGATCTGCTGCAATGCCTTCCTTGGAGACAACATGTCCCAAGTAGTGTACCTGAGTCTGAAAGAAACTACACTTGCTGAGCTTACCATACAACTGGTGCTCTCTCAACAACCTCAAAAATGTTGCTAAATGCTCAGCGTCATCTTCATCATTTTTAGAATATACTAGTATATCATCAATGAATACAATAACAAGCTTATCCAAATATGGACACAACATATTATTCATCAAGCACATGAATGTAGCTAGAGAATTCGTCAAGCCAAATGGAACAACAACAAACTCATAATGCCCATATGTGGTCCTGAACATCGTCTTGTAAATGACCTCCTCCTTGATGCATACCTGATGGTATTTGGATCTCGGATCAATATTCGAGAACATTGTTGTTTCCTTTAGCTGATCAAACAAGTCATTAATCCTCGAAAAATGGTACCTGTTCTTGATAGTCACTTTGTTCAACTACCTATAGTCAATGCATAATATGACAGTACCATCTTTATTCTTCGCAAACAAGACCGGTGTGCCCCAAGGTGATACACTTGGCCTAATGTATCCCTTGTCCAACATTTCCTTCAACTATAGCTTTAAACCAACTAACTTGGGCGTGCTCATCCTGTAAGGCACTTTTGATGCTGGATCTACCCCTGGCACTAACTCAATAGAAAATTCTACCTCCCTGTGAGGTGAAAAAATTGTAATGTCTTCAAGAAATACATCCTTGAACTTTTGTAGAACTCGGTATCTGCTCAACACATCTGCATCCTCAACTTCCTTACCTTTATCACTGTAAGTGTGCACTGAAATAACTTGCACCCTTTCCTGTGACTACGCTTTACTTGCATAGTTTTCACCATCCTAATTAATGTGGCCTTCTTCTTACCTTGCAAGACTCTTGGTTCCGCATTGTTGTCAACATACTCAATGGCTTTGTCATAACTGTCTAGCTTGGTCCTATGAAGATACAACCAGTCCATGCCCAACAACATATTGTATGGACGCAATGGTAATACATTCAAATGTGTTGTGATATGCATACCAATCAAGTCAAATGCATAAGATCTTACCCAATGATGATCACATTTCTTCGTACCTCTATCCAACTATACTAACAAAGACTTTGCATGAAATTATTTACTCAAACCAGACTTATCCACCAATTCAGGACTAATATAGCTATAATTAGATCCAAGGTCAATCAAAATATAAATAAGTGATCACAACTCTTAAACTCCATCTCAATGATAGATTCTTGGTGTTATGCTTCTCTGTTGTCCACTGTTGCATAGATATGTGCAATACTCTGACCATCATCCCCAACGGTCTTTGCCTCTTATGCACTGTATATCTGAGGCATACCACCCCGATTTTATGAACAATCTCTCTTAAGGTTCTCCTTATCGCATGTCCAACACTCTAACCGAACAGTGCCCTCACCTCTATGTTGTTGTTGTTGATGTGATCCATGTCCCTGTCTATCTGCATTAAATCTCTTTTTGTGGTGCCACATTCCCTTTCTCATCTGCACGTGAAGGCCTTGTCATCTTAGGCTTCCATCTACCTTTACCTTTACTTTTTTCCTTTCCTTTCCATCAATGTTGAGATTCATTCTTACACTTTGATTGTTCGTAGAAATGCTTTAGTTTCCTAATAGCTTCCTCATGTGACCGAGGCTCATCTCATACTCAATCCATTCTCTAAATGCTAATAGAAAAACACTAATGAATCTCTAAAATTTAGCTTTCTCATCACTAAGATATGGTATTGTGGATGGTGTTGGACCCACCAACATTCAGGGGATCTCCCTAGTATGAAGTCCCAACTAGACCTCACACCATTTGGTGTAGGAGTCCCATCTGGTACGATGGTCAGTTGCCATTATCTTAGATATTTTCCTTAGCTCTTGTCATTCAACACATGAGATTGTTATGATTGTAACTTCAAGAAAGTGAGATGATTATTCCTGGTGAGTGCGTAATGTAACTTTCTGTCTAGGTTCTCTTACCATCAAAGGGGAAAGTGAAGTGAGCCTCTTGATGAGAGGAAATAGTCCCAACGCAGGAACAAACACACAGAACAACAACAAGGATCTGTCGAGCATCCAACGAAATAGTCCACAACATATGCGGTAGTTGTGAAAACCAAAGTTCAATGGAAAACACATGCACTGTCTAGCAGAGTAGTCCACATGGTGGTGACAGTTGTTAAAACCAAGGAAACACAAGGATGACATGTCTAGTGTCCAGCGGAGTAGTCCACATGGACAAGATAGTAGTCGTAAACAATACAACACATCTTCAACAATGTAAGTACTAAAATAACCGAAGTAGTTCAACTATCTTAGTACAGGATATGAAAACACACATTACAAACATTTAAAGAATAGTCTTACAAATGGATACAAAATAGGTGTGAAAACGTGTTGGCCTGAGACAGGCTTCTGAATTAAGAAAAAGTTCCAAGACACGTATGTACACCATACATCACTAGCCCCAGTAGTGGGACATTGGAGCCACTCCTCGCTCTTCAAAGAGCAAACTGCAGACTCTCAAGGCTATGTGGGAGGAGCCAAGGTGAAAAGTCTTTTGCATGTATAATGAGAGGGTATATACAGCCAAGGGTGAAACTGACCCTTGTGAATCTTTGACTTCCCTCATGACTATTCAACTTCCTATGACTTTTCAACTTTACATGACATTTCAACTTCACATGTGGGTCTCTTGGACTTCCACTTTACATTACATTGATTACAACAAGTATGGCCCATAGTGACGATTTGGTCGAGACACCTCATGACACAACTTGACATGACATTGTTGACATGTACTCGATGACTATGGTGTCTGTGTCGATTTTTTATGCTGCTGAGTGTGAGTGTGCTCTTGGTGTATCATATCACCACCTCCACATGAAAACGTGTGTAGGATCTTTGATGGTCTTGGTGTTCGCTTGATGGTGCATGTGTATATGTCCTTGTCACTTGTTGATCGATGTGTTTCATGTCTTTGTTCAACCATGAGAAAGTCTTCTAGCATGTGCTACTTCTTCATCATGTTCATCGTTGTGCCATGTTCTATCCATGTACCTTTTTCTGCAATCATTCATGATGAGATGACATCAAATCCAAAACTATACTAGTCTACCATGAAGCGATGTCTTTCGGCTCTGGGTGCAGGTGATTGGGAGAGAGGACAACGCTATAAAAATATGCAGAGCACATTTCAAGTCCGGGTGAGAGGCTTTAGGGCACTATCAGGAAAAAATGTGTAGATGGCACTTGGAGATAGATTTTGCAATCCGGGATAGGAGTGACAATTGCGGGAGAAAACCTTGCTAGGCATAATTATGCAGTTCCAGGGAGGAAGACATTTTAGGGTGTTGGGAGGAAGTTTTTCACAATTTTGCATGGTTTTCAAAATTAAGCCTAGGTAGGTCATCCAGGGGTCGAGTTGGGAATATGTGCAGTTTCTCCACGGAATGAAATGTGGGCAGCAGGAAGCATGGTAAGGGGAATTTTTGTAGTTTTCGGAATGAGGATAGGATCAGGCTACGGGGGAGATGCTAGTCAAAACTGTGCAATTCTGGGAGATAGTCCAGGAGAGGAAGTAGGGACTCTGAACATAATTACACAACTTCGGGGATGAGTGCAGAGTGAGGCATTAGGGCAAGTGCTAGTCAAAACTATGCAATTTTTTTAGGGAGAGCAGAGCGATCCAACAGGGGACCTTCCTGTCAGATATGCGCAATTTGTCGGAATAGTGTAGTGACACACAACAGAGACCTATCCCAGAGTTCTATGCAGTTTCTATAGGTTGTGCAAGGCCGGAAGCTGGACAAATTCTACATAGTTTTGGGGATCAGTGCAACCCTAGATCACAACTTAGTTGAGTTTTTCCAGTTAACTAGAGGGAGGCTTAATGGGTGATCTTGGGGGAAGCAAAGACTCGATTGGATTCATGGACAACTTGTGCATTGTTCTTGGAGACAGTCGACTGGCTCATTTCCAGAATTGCGCAGTGCAAGTTACCCGGAGGACAACCTCAATCTCTACGTAGCTCTGGGTAGAAGTGCAGGGTCACTGAGAGTTGAGATTTCGTAGTGCAACTCAGTTGAGGTAAGATTGAAGGAGGGTTTTCTGGTCGATAGATTTTCAAGAAAAATGGCTAAATGTGGGAGCAAGTGAACTTATGCATAGATGACTTTGTGATCACACACTTAACGTGACTCAATGACAAGACACCTCAAAACAACAAGACAAACATGTGCTCGGTGAGATTGTCTCAAGGTTGACAGGAACAATTGTGACACTTGAGATATATCATTGAACGACCATGACGACACTTGTGTGACAGTGCTTACAACTTTATGTGTGCATGCAAAGGGTCTTTTCATAGCAAATATAACCCAAACACATAAATAAAAACCTTCAACATTAACAGAATTGGGTCGCAAGCATGACATAGCAATCAACATGCTAAAGACGACAGTTGGCCAAACAGGTGAAAAGGAAGGAAGACACATAGAGGAAACACATGAAATGACTTTGTGTTTGGAAACATGTATGTTATTGAAGATAGAATGATATGACAATGACAAGTAGTTCTTCAAGCTACACTTAGAGATGTACTTCAAAAGATATTCTTTACTTACCATACTTACCATCGAGATGATATGCATCCGATGGAGTTCGCATGAGCTCCTGATCTCTTGTCATAACTCAGTTCCTTGGACTTTCTCCTCAACTCCTTGAGAGTCATTTGGCATATCATCTTTCCTTGTGTCACATAGAGATAGATCGATGTAGTTTCAACAAATTGTTACTGCTCCCGGGAGAATCTGCATAGTTTTCCAGAGCAAGGTTGGGCTACATTCTCTACACAATTTCTGGGAGCAAGGTTTTTGGCTTGCTCTACATAGTTTTCTAGAGAAAGGTTGTTGGCCTATTCTACGTAGTTTTCCAGATCAATGTTGGGCTGCTCTGTGAAATTTATGGGAACAACATTGTTCGCCTGCACTGTGCAGTTTTGCAGAGCAAGGTTAGTTGCCTGCTCTGCATAATTTCTGAGTACAAGACAGGTTGGATAGCTAGGAAAACACTACATATTTTTTAGATGCAAGAAATTGTTGCATGGTGGGGTCCTGGGAAGACACCTCTGCATAGTTTCTAAATGCAGTGCAATCAGGGTAGTTGAAAGGAAATACTGCGTAGTTTCTGAATGTAAGGTGCGACTACGGGATGGGTCCCAACAGGACACACCTGTGTATTTTCAGGTTGCAAGACATTCTAAGCAACTGAGGAAAAATATTGTGTACTTTCTAATGACAGTGGGTTTCGGCCTGGAAAGGACACTAGAGGAAATCACTATGCATTTTTGGATGCCAAGGGAGGTTGGGGTCTCTGCGCATTATGCAGTTTGAGCAGGCAAGGGAAAAAGCATGAGGGTTGTAGGAGAAAAGTGTGCAGTTCTGGAAAGTTGGATGAGGCTAGGTTGCTCAGGAAACTGGCTAAGAGTGAGACCAGTGAAATTGATGTAAAAAGTGATAGAACTTCATTATGATCACACACGAACATAAAAGACATACTCTTCTTGATGCAACAACCTTTGTGACAAGATTTCATGAAGTGAGTGTGAAACATGTCTTTGTGATTAGAACAGCCATACAGACAAAGATTCCCTTTACAACAGAACAACATCCATGTTGCATGACAAACAATAATCCCTATTCCAAAAGATGACACATACTGCATGAGATGAGAACATGAAAAAATCTTAAGTTCAAGGATGGGAGCATGAGATCATCATCTTATCAACAAACTACCAAGGAACGATCGATCACAGGATCCAAGGTAGGATCTGAAATTTTCATGTGAGCCAAAATTCTAGAGGGTGGTTGTAACCACTACAACATTGGTGACACACTAATAGAACTCCAACTCTTTTTATGGACCTTGTTTTGTGAAAAGTGAGTCTAGCCCTTCCGGAAGTATTGTTCAATTCTTTGATCATCATGGCTTAAGCACTCGCATGGGTGAAAGATATAGTCCCTACCATTCTCGTGATCTGTCAACACATAATCCAATCCAACTCAACTAAGTTGTTTCGATTGGGATGAGCGATATATATATATATATATATATATATATATATATACACACACACACACAGTAATATAAATGTCATAGTCTTAGTTTAATCTCTAGTGTTCTTTTGCTGCCAACAGGCCTGGACAGTACCCCAGTAGAGTCACACGGGAATACAAGCATCACTCTGCTGCCAGCAAGCCTGGTCAGTACCCCGGCGAAGTTACTAGCATCACCTCTCTTCGCAACAAGTTTTTCTCTTCTTTCACTTTGTTTATTTTTTTCATTTTCACATCCTTTTCATTTTTCAAAGAACTGTGCATAGGCACTTATTTATTTCATAGGTGGAAGAGGGATCCTGAATTATTTAGACCAGAAGAGGTTTCCCTTTAGAGAAGTATTTATATGTATCCCTGGCACAATTGTTGAGGTTTTCCACCTCACCTTACTCTAATACATTGAGCTAACAAGGGTTAACACAAAAGAACCGATTAGAGTAGGTGGTACTAGTTAAAGTGCAAGTGTTTTGTTTTGAGCAAGAATCACTCTTAACAAAACATATTTTCCATCAGGATATCATCGAATCAAGAAAACAAGATCTTCATAAAGAGAGAGGACAACAGATAACCAAATTTTGATATTTGTACAAGTCCTCTTATATTTTCTCATCTTGTCTCGAGAGCCAAACATGGCTTCATGTGATGCTTACCTACGGGTACAAACAATTAAACAAAACAAGGAGGAAAATAGAAGAAGTAAATGAAAGAAAAATGAGAAAGCAAAGCAAGAAAGCAAGTAAAGTAAACCAGGTAAGCAGGAAAACACACCAAGTAAGCAAGCAAAAAAGCATGCGAACTAGAAATCAAAGAAAGAAATAAAGAAACATTACTCCTACTCCTATGCTAAACAGTGCATGGGCCTGCTCACATAAAGTGATATTTCCAATGCAGCCACGGTGCATTGGCTGGCCGATGTTGGTGAAACCATGGTAAAAAAAAAAGATATACATGTAAGCCAACAAACAATAAATATACAATAGTGAAGGCGAACATGCTACGAGTTCAAAAGAGTCCACAAAAAAGAAAAGATTAAAATCAAAAGATACGCATTCTGAAGACATATCATGGTGATGGGACACACTATGTGCAGATGATAAACATGCACACTCGTTGGACGAGGACAAACAAAAAAACATGAGAAATAAAGAAAAAGTGTGTTTCACAAGTGTGCTCGTTGTGTATAATTCCTCCAATGTGTGAGCAATGGGATCGTGTGGCTCAAGTTGAAGAATCAAAATCTGTGAACTAGATTGATTTTCAATGCACATAGGAGTGTGATGAGGATCCTTTGGTGTTTTAACAATTTTCTGATTAGAAGAGGAACTAACATCAGGACGATGAGGGCCCTACATAACCATCAATGTAGGTTGAAGTGCCTCGACTGCTTCAGGGTTTTCCACTTCATAAACATGTATATTATTGGAGACCAGTGGCTTAGGAATATCAACAACGATTGAATCAACATCGTGATTGAATGAAGAAGTACATAGAACATGACAACCATGATCAAAATATTTGAGATGTTCATCGACATCCTCATGATCTGATGAATCATGAAAAGATTGAATGGATTTTCATATAAAGATGTGTCCCCTCTGCAATGTAATGACAGACTAACATTCGGTGTGTCTTGTGAATGATCACAAGTGTTAACATCTAGTGATGAGTTTTAACAAGGAAAATCAGAAGTGGCAGAATCACAAAGGATGTTAGGGTAGAACGGACGAGGCACAGATGGAAGGGAGTCATCCTTCACTGCAGGTTCTTATTCATATTCCCTCACACACTCATTATAAATGAAAGCATGGGTTGGTTTCACAACACCAACTTCGTCGAGAACTTGATCCTCATGAACAAAAAGTGTGGAGTTTGGAATGGGAGAAGACAACATAGTACAATACAGAGCATCAACAGAACGTGAGGACGGAGGTTGAGGAAACAAGTACATGTGACAACCAATATTCTTGCAAGCCAAATCTATGCAGATATTAAGAATCAGTGGGGTGGGAGGATGTGACAGTTCAATGAATGGGCACGCACCTTCTCCTACCTCTCACCACGGAGCTAGAGTTGTTTGATGAGAAGAGGACAGATAATCACTTGTGATAGTGACCTTGTCCATCTTAGATTTGGCAGCTCTAACACTGAGGTATGCCTAGAGGGGTTTGAATGAATCTAATATTTGATGATTTTTGGATATGTGAAGAAGATACTCAAATATTCTACTGAGAAATTCCCAATTAAATTCATCTTCAAGAAATAAAAATGCAAGATTAAGAAAGCATATGTGAAATTTCTTAATGGATTCATCATGTGCTTTTTGTAATTCCAGAATTTCTTTATTGAATTCTTTACGGTCAAAATGATGGAAAGCATGGTTTATCTCTTCAAGAAAGTCATTGAAAGAGTGAATGGATTTATCAGGTAGCACGACACACCATTATAATGGGTGCCCTCAATGCATGAATGTGAATAGTGAATAGGCCAGATAATCCTCAGGGTCTTCCAAGGTATGATAAAGATCCTCAGAGCAGCTATATTCCTAGGCCAAGTTGTTTCGCCTTCAACTTCATATGTGTATTGTGACAAGTCATTCAAGAAATCTGGTTACACAACATTTTGTCACAGTCCCTATACTCCCCGTTCCTTGATCCTGGAGGACCTATGCAGTGAACCCTACAGGCTTACCTCTCATGAACAAAACTCCCATTGTGTCCCTCTTCATGAGCAAATCAATTCAATTTTTCACCATTTCCCCTAAAACTTTTGTTTTGCCTAGTTTACAAGACCGGTGCTAATGAACTTTGTCTCCCCCATGCCGATGTGCAAAGATTATCACTATCCCTAGCACCGACCGGAGTAGCTGAGTTGTGTTCCAGTCACACCAGTCCTATTATGGAAAGTTTTTTAAATTAGGAGCCAAAGCTTCCAGCTCTAGAAGCTTTGTAATGGAAGTCTGGTAAATGGTTTGGCTGGATGGGGTCAAGGATGCTAGTTTGGGCTCCTTTTCCCTATAATGATGGAAATACCTCAAGGGATAAGCCCTTATCCCATGAGAAGATGATCCATCTCCCATCCATTAATCCTATATAAACCTCCCTTCTTCCCAAGCACAATCTAGTGTTAATGTTGGTGTGCTAGTGCTATTTTGGTTTGGATTAAATAGCAAGCTATTCTAAGTTGTAGCTATCTCGTTGTGTGAGAGAGAAGTGTGATTTGGTTTGGAGTGAAGCCTAATGGGAAGAGCCTTAAAACTATTGTGGATTGAGGCCATCATAGAATGCTAGAAGAAGTGTGTGGCAACCTGGTCTTGTCAGAGGAGGACTGCAACGTCGAGACAATGATTGTAATCTCTCTTTGATATTAATATATGCAAATATCGATTGATTTCCTACATGATTTGTCATCTTACATATTCATGGCTTATTGTTTCTTGGCTTGTTAAGTTGGTTGAACTATAATTTGTATATTATCATGGTTGTTGTTTGTTGTTGTTTACTTGTTTCAGGTGCTTGATGAAGGAAGCGAGAGATAGTTGGAGCGAGCAAGCAAGGACATCATTAAACAGGATAAGTGTACTAAGAGGTAGGCCCTCTTAATTGGTTCTATCCTAAAGAAATCTTGCATAGAATGTATCTATTATGGCTAGACCCATTATCGGTCTAGAGGAATTTGTGTGTCCGCCCTTATAATTTTACTTCACCACAAATTGGTGACTTCGTTGGGGAACCAATCCTATTGTTTGTCTTGGATTTCATGATTTCATGTGAACTTTCCTAGTTCCATTTTTTCTAGGGAAAATTTTAAGAAGCCCCCCTAAATTTACATGTATAAAAAATGGGTGAATCTCCACAGTACATAGGAAAAATGGAAGGCGATTTTATCAATAATATGATATGTATATATAATTTTTTGGCGAATCTCTCACCAGGCATGGCGAATATTTTATTCAATTATAAAATCTTGTGTTTATTGAATACACAAATGAAATCATTGCATTTCTTTAAAATATCTTTTGAAATCAAAACTACTGAAATTACATATCCATAACCTAGTGGGTGTAGGATAAAATTCACCCATGCCATTCACAGAAAGCATGAGAAAAAACCTAATACTATATATGAAACCAAGAAAAAATGAAATTCATCACTTCTAGGGACCTCCTAACCACCTTGCCAATACACAAGTATGTTCCTGTTTGCAATTAGAATAATTACCCAAATCACAATCTGTTTACTCCAGCATATGTTGGAAAGTTATAGAAGGATGATTAGTGCAATCAATCCATTCCTTTTAGCCCTGGATTTGTTTCAGTTTAAAAAAGAAGTATACAAATATACTTTTCCAATGTCTATGCTTTAACCATTCACCTTAAGATGTTTTTACAATATAATTTCCTAAGTCTATTTAATATCTTCATTATCATAAAAACCAACCTATATCCATCTTAACTGCACATCTACCACTCTTAGGGGGATGAAATCTATTTATCCCTCTGAGCACTTGGTAGACCCAGAATTAAGATGGATCTAAGATGATAGAATTTCCCCTTTAAATAGTCTATGCTCACATGAATACCATGGTATTACCATGGGTCAATACCATGGGTTATCATAAACCTCGAGGATAAAAAATTACTATTAGTAATTTATAAACATTAATAAAATTAATAGTTGATTTTTATTTTAACCAAGCTAAAATGTTTAACATACATTAAATTACAACATCCATTTTTACTCTTGATCGGATCAAATATTTTTCACTCTATGCTAGTTTGCATATCACGATATTTGATACCTCTCGGGGGTTAGTAGATCCAGAGTAAAGATGGATCTATGATGGTTTAATTCCCCCATTTAAATAGGCTACATTCCAGGTGAATACCATGGGTCAATACCAAGTGCCATTTTGGTGAATACCATGGGTCAATACCATGTGCCATTTTTATTTTTATTAATACTAATATTAGGGTTAATAATGTTTTTTTGCATGGTATTAATAACAATCTAGTCCATGGTATTTGTCCCATAGTATTTTTCCCATAGGTTTCACCTAAATATAAAGCATTTTTTGAGTGTTCGTAAATATAAGGTGACTTATGGAGTAAATATAAAAAAAGATGTTTTATTTGTTTACCATACCTCTGGTTTATTTATATTTTTATTAATTTACCATACCTCTTTTAGAAATATGGTATTTGGCCCATAGGATTCACTTAAATAAAACCTCTTTCTTGAGCCTTCATAAATAGAACGATGCTTATGGACTAAATATAAAAAAGAGGTTTTATTTATTTACCATGTATCTAGTTTATTTATATTTTTATTTATTTACCATACCTTTTGAGTAAGTATAAAAAGATGTTTTATTTATTTAACATACCTCCACTTTACTTATATTTTTATTTTTTTACACCCTTGCATGTATATAAGGTGACTTATGGAGTAAATATAAAAAAATGTTTTATTTATTTACCATACCTCTCATTTATTTATATTTTTATTAATTTACCATACCACTTTTATAAATATGGTATTTGGGCTTTTGGCCCATAGGTTCCCTTAAATAAAACCTATTCTTGAAAATGGGCGAATGGATTCACTTAAATAAAACCTATTCTTGAAAATGGGCGAATGGAAGGTTGTAACTCCTAATTTCAAGGGCTAAATTTACCTTTTTTACCCTCTCCCTTAAAATAAGGTGGGCTATTTGAGGTTATTTGTAAAAATGTACTATGATACAAAATATTCGCCCACTAAAAATTTAAAACCCCTTAATTTCGCCAAAGGGCGAACATTCGCCCCTAAAATTTTCTATGATTTTTTCCCTTTGGTTCTATGTCTTTTCTCTTGCGTACTGTCTTGAGGCTAAAATTCATAGTACTAGATCTAGTCCTTGTTTCAAAAAAAAATATTTTTTTCTTGGTTCCCTCGATCAACACGCTTAATCTACTCACAGTCACACCGATCAGCGTGATTTGCTAAGGAATAGTCAGCGCCGACCACCCTTTGGTGCTTTTTTACAGTTAGGCAGTCATGTCGATGCCTGTAAGTGAAGATTAGGGTTTGTCCCAGATCTTGGCCAGTGTGCTTTTCTCTCATGATTTCGACCCTGTAAGCTTTTTAGACCATCTTCTCCCTGACTAGAAAGCTTCATTTAGCTTGCTTTGTGTGCTTGCTTGGTTTGGCCCACCCTCTGATGTGTTAAATCTAGCCCTGTGTGAAGTTCTTTTTTATTTTTCTTTGAATCCTTAGATCAATGCTATTTTTGGTCAAATAGTTGCGCCAATCAAGCCATCAGTGCTAGTTGTAGTACTGGTCAGTCGTGTTGGTCGTGCCGATTAGCGCTACTTTTGGCCAAAAAATCGCTCCAGTCTTTGAGTTAAGAAAAAATCATAATTTCTCCCATTCCAGTTCTAGTGTGTCTTGACCCTCAGACTCTCTTTTTCTACCCAGAAGTGACTAGGATGCTTTGTTTTCAATCAAATTTCTAGAGTCTCGTTTAGAAGGTAATTCTTTAGGTTCGATTCCAATGGCAACATTTCTAGAGTCCACTAGTCAAGGGTTCCCCTCGGATGGGAATCCTGGTCCTTTTACTTCCTTTGGAAATTTTGGTGCTCCTTATATGCCAACGTTGTCCCTCCCTTGGTTAACCATTCGCTTATATGTGTGGTTGTTTTTGACCTTGGTGGTCCCGAGCGTCTTGACTCCTATCCAAATTTCCCCTTCATTCGAATCATGTCACGATGATTCTAAGGTTGACCTATCCCCTTCTTCCCCATTTCTTCATCTTCTCCTTATACTTCGCTTGATGAAAGTGTGAAATCCAGTAACTAGGAGGCTAAGAAGAAGAAGAAGAAGAAGGCAGATAAGCGAGAGATCAAACAAGCGGTTATTACTCCAAATGCACCCCCCATTGACAAACCTTCCGATCCTTCGTGGAAGGAAAAATTCCCTTGTAGGTGTTTGCAGGAAAACTAGTGTCTATTCAATCTGCTAGTCCCACTAAGACGGGTAGCTATCTTAGAAACAAACAATCAAAGCAATTTGTGATTTCCTTTAGATATGATATATGAGAGAGAAGCAAAGGGGACCAACCTAGATCTTCTGCTTGGCTCCTTGCTTGATTTCTCCCTCCCTTGATAGAGCATGCCACTCCTCTCCTACTTGTCCCACTTCAGAGAATCCCTATACAGCCAAAGTAACAAAACACCATCAAAGCATCTCGATCGATGATATCATAAACAATGCAGAATCAGAAATACATTGACCATACAATTGCATTCACAAATAACAAGATTCACAAATACATGATTATATGGAGGAAAACTCAAAGAACTTTATTAATAGTAGAAGAGAGGATTACAACCCAGCTGTCTGATCCAACATCAAAGCCCTCTTCACCTCATGAAAAGAAAGATCACCAAACAATACAATGTCTCTTCTCACAGATAAACCAACAGCACTTTATTACAAAATACAAAATTCCAGCCTCTTGATCTCTCGGATGAGGGATCCATTTATAGATGTCTTGCAAGGGTGTGAGTCAGCTCTGGGTTTTTTATTAGTGTCATTCCACTGATAGTTCTTGGTTCCACTTGTAGATTTCATTGATCTCTTACTCATCCTTGGGCGAATTCAGAGAGGCAAGTGTCATGGGAGAACTTTCTAGAAGATTCCATGAGTTTCCACTTAGCAAATTGTCTCTGCTATTTGTCCATTCTCACTCATCGTACCCTACAGAAGGCCTCTTCATTATGCATCACACCTGGCTAGTGTAGCAGCTAGTATGCATTGCACCTTGACCATGGAGTAGTTAGTATGGTCTAGTTTTGGCTAGTTCTGAGTGGTTTTTCAGGTGGAACTTCTGGGAAATGATGTAATTAGTTGACCATGATCCTTTAGGGTATGAAACAACAATTTTAGGGGTTAAAAAGACCTTGATCTATGGACATATGAGTTTGGGGTTGCAGTGCCCAAATATGTCTATAACAGCAGACTGTGTAAGGGTGACCGTCTCCTCCAGGGTTGTCCTGGTATTCCCAGAGTCTTAGAGGTATGGTCTCAAGACCTGAACTAACCATCCCCATTGACCTCTGGAGACCATGTTGATGCTACGCATTTAGTTAATGATGGTAAGAAGAAGGGAAAGATTAAATTCCATTGTAGGTTATGTGAAGGAAAGAATGTTCTTCACCTTTGTACTCTTATGGATAAAGCTTCCAAAGTTTTGGAAAACCTTACATCTCCTCAAACCCAACTCCCTGTTGGTTATCAAAGGCTTTCTTCTAACCCTCTCCTAGTTGGTAAAGAGATTAACTTGGATTCATCTCTTACCCATCCTCCTCTTCCTGATCGAGACTCTCTTGTGTCTGTTCCTGACCAACCATTGCTCGAAAAGAGTGTTAACTTGGTTCCGCCACCAGTTGCTCACTCTGTTTCGGAAGAGAGTGGTGATCATACTGCTCATGTTCTTCTCATTTCCTTAGATTCTCATGAATCAAAGCATGACCATCCTGTCCCAGTAGTTTAGGACACTCCTTTTCCTATTCCTGTACAGCATGGGGGAAATCATGTGATACCCGCACCAAGTAGTTTTGTCGTCTCTTTCAATTGGGGTCCATTGAATGCTTTCTGCCTCCCATCTTATATGCCTTTCCAAATCATAGTACAAGCCTATAATATGGTAGTGCATGGCACTATATTAGACGAAGTTGCGTTTGTTAGCATCATGTCTTCTACTACTTGGTAAGATTTGGGATCCCCACAGCTTGTGCCTGTCACTCAAAATCTGTTGGCTTTCAACAAAGGAACCATTCAACTCTTAGGGATCCTTCCGAAGTTCCCTATTACTTTGGGAGGAAAGACTGTCTGTATATACATGATGATAGTCCAACGTTCGTTAGATTTCAATCTTCTCCTTGGATGTTGTTAGAGCCTAGATTGCCCTGAGGCTGAACGGAGGCAATCCTAGGATAACCATAGGCAATCAAGCTTAACCTGGTAGCTAGCCCTACCAGTTCAGAGAGGGCTCTCTCCTTGTCAATCTTAGTTGAGATGACTGAATTGAATATGGATTTTAGGCTATGTATAGTAGCTCTAGGGTTTTTGGTTGATTTTGAAGGTTTTATTGCTGGATCAAATGGAGCAGGTAGCTTTAGGTCCGAGAAATCAACTCAGAAATGCAAGGTGTTCTGTGGGGCAAGGTAGTAGGTGTTTTAGCACTTAGAATTTAGTGAGATGGTAGGTCTAAGACTGGTGAGGAGCCGAGGAGGGCATGCACAGGTCATGAATCCTCTTCAAATAGCTGAAAACATCAAAAACTAAATGTATTCCCAAGGCAGAGCACTGTTATCAATGTATTCTACCTATCTATCTTGATTCATTTAGTTAAGAAGAAAGAAAAAGATTTTGGCACATATAACACATGAGAAAAAACTAATGACAAAAGGAGAAGCAATGCCAAGATACATTACCACAAGAATCCCACAAAAATAGCCGCAAACCCTGGTTTATTTCCTTGTCAAACTGCTATAGCGATGTACAATGAAGCTCAAAGCATCCAAAGAGTCCAACCTTTACAAATGACTAAAAAAATACATAATATAGGCACCAAACCACCTGTTCTAACCATCATGGGTCGAATCCATGAGAAAAGGAGTGGTTTCAACCATATCTAAACTAAGAACAGGAAAATAAGTAGTGGAACAGCTTGCCTCTAAAACCATGGAAACTGATTCATTCAACCTCAAACCACCTCAAAATGATGAATCTACCCCCAAGAGTCATTTTTCAATTACATTTACACACCATATCATCATTTACATTCATAGATTCATCCAAAAGGAGAGAAAAATTCAAATTATAGAAAAACTAGGTGAAATTTTGATTTTTGGGCAAAACTGGCAAAATCCATCCTATGCGCAACGCCTCTGATCCTATGTGTAGTGCTTTTTCCAAGCCAGTTTTGGGGGCCTTCCCCTTAACCAAATTGAGCCCAAGATGGCTTGTTGGAAAGATTGTCTGTCTAGTTTCTGGAACATCTTGAATTTCTAAATTTGGACGTCATTTGCCCCCTCAAAAATGGAATCTCCCAAGACTGCTTCTTGTGTGTCAAAAAAGTGGCAGAGAGGTCGTTCTTTATGGTTTTTTGGCCTTTAGGTGACCAAGATCTTCTCCAAATTTGCTAAAACTTTTAGGGATTGATGTTCTCATCATGTTGAATCTGAATATGTAACCCACTTATCAAAAAAATTCCCCCATCAAAAACGCAGCGCCGGTGGCACTGTGCACCTATTGGGATTTCCCGTGTTTCAAAATTTAAAATTTGAAAATTACAAAATTTTATCAAAATTGTCCCAAAATTCGCACAAGGCACCCTCAAGCACTACTTTGATGAGCTAATGAAGCATCAGCTAATATTTCCAATTTGTTTTGCTCCTTTTTGCTTCTCAAAGATTTCCTCAATCTTGCCTTAAGCTTCCTTATCCTTATAGTACATATCTTGTTTCGAGTCATATAGTGATAGGCCATGTGGCGAAGCATTTTCCTCTCTTTATTGGCATTCTCTAGCAACTTCTCAAGGTGGATGTTCACCCTCTATAACCAAGTTTCTTGGTCATTTTCAATTTCTTGCTCAATGGAGGTCATTTTGACCTTTGCCTTCTTTGCCTTTTGCCTGTCTTCTCTAATCATTTGCAACTCCATGATAACCTATCTGTCTGTTAATTGCTTGTTTTCCTGATCAAGGTAATAGATGATCCATTTTTCCCTTTACAAATTGACTAACAAGACTTGAATGTCGGCCTCTTGTTTTTTGATGGTTTCCTTAGAACTTTGAGTCTCCAAATCAATGACATCAATTCCCTGTGCTTCCTCATGAACAACTAAATCAAAGTCGCTCTCTTGGTCATCACTAAGATCCTCCTTTTGCATTTTTTTCTTTTGCTTTACCTTTTTCCTTGTTGTACTACACAATATGTACCTGTTTTGCTGAATAAGAAGGAAGAGCCCCTTCCACTCCTTGTGGAGATAGCATTTTCTTGTGGCCTCTAGATGAAGGTGAGACCCCTTCCACTCCTTGTGGAGATAATGCTCACCTAGCAGTAGCAAAAAGTCTCCTAGTGACTCTCTCGTAAGTGACAAACACTGGCACTCCAAAAGTTTCACCTTCTTTGACTTGGTCATGTCCTAAAGGTTCACCTTCCTCCTGATGCACTGATGAGAATATTTGAGGTCCTTTGAACACCTCATGAGAAATGAAGGTTTCCCATGGTATCTTTAGTAGATTCAACTAATGTAAAACAATGATCTTGATCACAGAGAAATGGGAGATGCTATTCAGTTGTTGGGGATATGGATTTTTCTTAACATAATGTGCCATCTTTTCAATATTCTGGAACGTGAAGTAAGGAATATCCATCATTCTCTCTCTAGTGAAATGCATCAATAATCTAATGTGGTAGGAATACAACTGTGAAAAACTACCTTCACAAGTAAACTATTTAATGATGATCTTCATGAGTGGAGCAAACCTGTCCTCTAGGAATTTGAAGGAAAACACTTGTTTCAATTTGCCAATACATGTAGCCTTGATGTAAGGCTCATAAAAGTCCCTGTCAATGTACAGTCCTTTGTTCCATTTTTAACCTACATTTGGAATGCCTGTAGCCTCTGAAATGATAGTAGGTGAAAGAGTGAAGGTAACTCTAGCAAGTTGTACTTCATTATTGTCTAGGCGTGTCACAAATAGCCTCACTAATTCATGATGGAATTTGACCCTCTCCACCATTTCACAGAAACCATAACAAGACTGATGTTTGAAACATGAGATAGCAAGTGGACAAGCAAGTAACTCTCTCAGACTAATGGGCTCCTTCTTGGTTATCTTTCGCCCTTTGTGAGGTCTCTTCTGCTACAAATTTATTTCCCTAGAGCTGTCACTGAGAGTCTCTTCCCTAGTTTCATAATCACTATCCATCGATTTTAGTGACTATAAATGTTGGTGAGGAATGAAGGAGTAGTGTGGGTGAGTGATGAGCATGAAGAGATTTCAGAAAGAAGAAAAATGAGTGAGGAGAAATGTGGATATGAATGGGATTAAGGGAGTGAAGGGTTTGTATATAGGATATAGGGTTTCAGGGATTATGTATGTAAGTAGGGTTTGGGAGTGTTATGAGAGGTAGGGTTTATATGGGGGTAAGGTTTTAGTGTATGGGAATTTGGCAGTAGTAGCAGAAATGAATGAAAGACTTTGGTGAATAGTGCAACCATAGTGAACAACTATGATAAACAGTGAAAACGAGGGTTTGATTTTCATGGATGAAAGACCAACAAGAAGAACACTTTACAGCAAGGAGGAAGAATGCACTTACTTGTAAAGGAGGTGAACTTGGCAATTTGAAGTGATTTGAGGCAATTTGAGGTAATTTAGGTGATTTAGCAGCGGTTTTGGGTGCGTTCAACAGGTGTGCAGCGCCCTCTAACAAGTGTGCAGCGCTAATCCAATGTGCAGCACCAATGTTATTTAACATTGGCAGAAGCTCCCAGGTGTGCAGTGCTCATCTATTGCGCAGTGCGTGCTTATAGGTGCACAGTGCCTACGATTTTCTTGAAAAATACCCAGACTTACTCCCCTTTGCCCAATGACAACTAAAAATCGCTTTTTGGGCTCTCCAATTGAATTCCACTTCAACAATGAGGTGACATAAACATAGATGCCCTTTTATAGCTTCATAACCCTTTGATTTTTCTTTTGTCAAAACCCACTTTATAATGTTTTATGTGCTTTCTTGAAATGCTCTGTTTCATTGATATTTGACCTTTTGACTTTGGAAAGGTGGACTGGATGCTAATTTGTTTTACTTTTTGCAGTGGCAGGAGTTTGCAATGTCACCAGGTGACCAGGAGCAGCATATAAAAATTTATTACATATAGAAACCAAAAAATTACATTAAATTACATGGAAATAAAATAATAAAATACAAATGCTCTGTTTTACGTCAAAACAAGTTTTGAGGTTAAAGAGATTTATTTAGCTTACAAAGAAGGAAATTATGTTTTTTTTTTAACTTTGTTAACCCCCTCATGTGTCTATTTACATTTATTACTCTTTTGAGTGACCATGGTGAAAAACCCTAAGACCTAGTGAAACTAAACCCTAAGACTGGGTTTTATAAATGAAATGAACTAGAATGACTATGAATGAATAAAAAGATATATGAAATAGGTCAGAAGGTACATAGCATGAGCGACAAATGAAATGAAGCCCTACCATCAGTTGATCCATGACCTAATGGAGTGCAACTCATCAGAATGGGACACCTAATATGAAAGGCAAAAGAGCAATTTTATCACTGATGGCAGTGTGAAAGCACTGACACTAACATTGGCTCCAATGGAGATGGCAGCTCCTTGGAGGTGCCAAGAATCATAGATCTATGGAAAAAGTAGACTAGTGCCTCTTCCATTGGGCAATACGGTCAATACATTTCGAAAACTGAAACTGATGCTATAAAACTGACTCAAGACTCAAACTAACTCGAGACTCAAACTGACTCAAGACTCAAAATCACAAACTGATACAAAACTCTCAACTTTATAGCCTTCACCTCGGGCCACAAGCTGAAATGAATTGCATCTTTTGAACACTTGTAGTGAAAAGAAAACGATATATACAATGATTACTTCATGACTTCAGATATTACCCTAGAAGAAGTAGCGCTTCAAGAGCCTACCATTGACTGGTCCTCCTGAACAATCTTGTCTGTCCATTTCTTTGAGAAGGAATGCATTTTTCCTTCTATATGCAGCAATCTTATAGGGTCCCTTCCACAAGTTTTCAAACTTGCCATGCTCACCTTTATCTTCATTCCTCGCATTGCAACGTAACACCACATCATCAAGCAAAAATTTATCTGCTTTAGTTTTCCAGTGATAGATCTTTTTGATCTTCTCTTGCAATATGAAAGTATTTTGGAAGACTTCCTCCCTTTTCTACTGTAAATGTAACATCTGATTGATTCTTCATTGAAAATCATCTTCCTCACTGCCAGCTTCCTATAAAAGTTTCACAACCGGGACTGCCAAAGATGTCAGAAAGACTGTATCAATTCCATATACAATTTCAAATAGAGACATACCTATAGACTTCTTTTGGCTCACTCTGTCTGCCCACAAAGCATTAACTAACTTCTTATGCCAGCCTTTCTTATTTGTTTCCAGCAGCTTCTTTATGATATTCACCAATGATTTATTAGATGATTTGGCCAAACCATTACCTTGCAGGTAATATGTTGTGGAGTGACCCAAGGTAATCTTATACTTGTTGCAAAAATTGATCATCTTCTTGTATTTGAATGCAGTTGCATTATCTATTATGATTTTACTAGGACAACCAAAACGAGATAAAATATTTGATTACAAAAATTGAATGATTACCATGTCTATTGCTTATCTAGTCGGAATTGCTTCAATCCACTTAGTAAAATAATCTGTTTCTATTAGAATCCACTTGTGCTGAGCCAAGGATGTTGGATTAATCTCACCAATAAAATCGAGTCCCCACTGCTGAAATGGTGCACTGACTTCAACCGGTTTCAAAGGAAGAGGCAACATTTTTCTTTTCCCTTGAAATAGCTGACACTCATAACAACTCATGACTGTTTTATAGAAATCTAAAAATAAGGTGGGCCAGTAATATCCTGCTCTAAAAATTTTGTTTTCTATTGTCTTCCAAAACAAGTGACCGCCACAATCACCCTTATGAAAGTCACTTATTACCTGCTGGGCTTCATCTTCAATTAAACAATTTAGCAAAACACCACTAGATCCTTCCAATAAAGGGCATTATTCAAAATGTAGAATTTAGCAGCTTTTAGTTTAAGAGTTCTACCTTTATTCTTTGACATTTCCGGAGGTGGAGAAAGGTGCTGAAGTGCATAGACAATATCTGAATACCACGGTGACTGAAGGAACATTTCAGACACTTGAATTAGAGAGTTTTCCTCTTCATCTTCAGACATGGCAGCAATAAGATTTATATCTAACCCATGGAAATTTGATTCCACCATGAACCTCGCCAGGCCTTCACCTTTGATCAACTTTGTAGGCTTGATTTCCAAGTCATATTTTAACATTGCTACAATCCATTTTCCCTGTCTTCCTTCCGAATCGGTTTGTACCAACACATCCTTAACTACTGCGTTGGGAACATATGCTAGGATGTGAGAGTGCAAAATATACACTCTAAAGTCCTTCAAGGCTTTGACAAGAGCAAGAGCTTGCTTCTAAATTATATTGTACTTCAAGGCTGCATCCCTAATAGTTCTGCTGAAGAATGCAATGGGATTTTCTGTTTGATCTCTCTTTTGCATTAAAACTGCTGCCATGGTATGCTCTGATGCAAATGAGAATAAAATGGAATCTTGTGTATAATCGGGACTAATCAAAACCGAAGCTGTAGATAAGGCATACTTTACCAAATTAAATGATTTCGTAGCTTCCTCCATCCATTTCACCACACTATCCTTCTTCAACATATTAGTAATATTTCTCAAATGCTCAGTAAGATTAGGTACAAATCTTCATAAGAAATTCATCTTACCGTTGAATGCTTGTATTTCCTTCTTTTTCCTGGGAAAATCTATCTGTTGAATTGCTTCTACTCTTGATGGATCAATGCGAATGTTTTCCTTTGAGATAATATGGCCAAGCAGCTTCCCTTCATCCATAGCAAAGAGACTTTTCTTTGGATTGAGCGATATTCCAAATTTCCTACATCACTGAAACACAATCTGCAAATGGTGAAGGTGCTCATCATCTAAACTTGAAAATACTGTCAAATCATCTAAACATACAACCAAAAACATGTCCTTTTCATTGGCAAAAGTGATGTCCATTTCACGCTGAAATGTGGCTCCAACATTTTTCAAACCAAACAACATTTTAGCGTAATGGAATGTTCCCCAAGGGGTGGTGAATGCAATCTTGTCACCGTCATCTTCATGCACCAAAATCTGATTATATCTAGAATATACTTCAAGTAGTGACATACGCGATGCTCCAACCACTCTATGGAGGATGTGATCCATCTTCGGCAGTGGGTAATTCTCCTTCAATGATACTTTATTTAAATTTCTGAAATCAATGCAAAATCTAATCTCCCTCGTCTTTTTCCTCACAGGAACAAGATTAGAAATCCAATCAGAAAATCTGATTGGAACAATTATACCAGCGTTGTATAATTGATTTACCTCTTTTTCAATTGAAGGCAACAACTTGGGATTAATCCTTCTTAGCTTCTGACTAAAAATGGCTTCTGATTTTGCTTGATGGGAATTGTGTGTTGAATTATGTCTTTGTTATATAATTTTAAATATGAATAATCCCAAGCAAGCACATCAGCAAATTCAGACAATAATTTGACATATTTAGATTTTACCTCTGAAGATAATGTCTTTGATAGTTTCATAAACTTGGGCTTCTCGGCTGTTCCAAGATTCACATCCTCAACACCCTTATCTATTGGCATCAAGCTTTTCTTCCTAGCCACCTCATCTTGATCAAAGAGTTCCTCTAAAGGAATAAGACCTTTAGGAATAACATTTTCCTTTAGCTACAATATTTCCATCTGATTTACTTCAATTTCTGGTTCATCATCATCACGATCACGATCTATGGAAGCATCCTTGTAGTTGCCTTCATTTTGCAAGAAATCATTAATCTCATTATCATCCTAAAAGACCTACGAATACCTTAGATTTTCGGGAATAGTTGGGGGTGCTTGACATGGATCTCAAACTTTTTATTGGAATTCATCGGGATCTTCAAATTACTAGCAACAGTAGCTAATGAATCTGCAATTACATTTTGTGCACGTGGTACACATGTTAGGGTATAATCTGGAAAAATCCTTAGTATATCCAAAACTGAATTATGGTAGGCCCTCATCCGTGGATGTTTGGCTTGATATTCACCCTTAACCTGCTTTATTATCAACTCTAATTACCTGTAGACTAATATCCTTTTTGCTTTCAACTTTTTGGGAATTTTCAAACCTGCAATCAGCGCTTCATATTCGGCTTCATTGTTATAACAATCAAAGGCAAATTTATACGAGAAAATTCTAGCATTACTAGGGACTTTATTTGGCTGGAAAATAGGGCTGTGGATCCAAATCCCAATGCTAGCACCATCCTTACCCACAACTCTGTCAAAATCCATGCTCCATAGGCCTATTTCTTCCTCTAAGTGTTGAAATTTTGTTTCATCTTCTTTCTTACCTTGACTGATCTCTTCAATTTGTTGTTGTTCATTACCTTTCTGCTACTGCTGAAATGCGGACTACTCAAAGGTACTTGCCATTTTTTGTCTTTATTGATCAAGAATTGCTCTAAAATTCTCTGAAATCTCTGGCACATCTTCTACTTCAACTAACTGACTATCAATATAATTCAAACCACTATCTGAATATAATACAAATGATTCTAAATCTGTATGTATAACATTAATCATATGATTAAGTGGTTTCTCCTTGCTTGTGATCATGTACTTCATTTTCTTTTCCCTATATAACTTCCTCGATTGACCAAACAAGAGAATGGTAGCATAGGAGAAATCTTGTTGTAAAGTTCCTTTAAGCTTTGCACCCCATGATCTGGACAAAAGCATACCAAACCGTGGTGGAATGTCCGCAAAAACCACATCCATGAGAACATTCTTGGCCGAGATTTGATCTAGAGACACCACCAAGTCCTTGATAAGACCAATACATCGGACTCTACCGGAATCAAAAGAATAGAGGTCATGATATTTACGAGTAATGTCAAGGCCCAATTTCTCCATAATGGCTTTTGGCATCATATTATGAGAGGCTCCGGAATCAAACATGACATTATGAATGACATACTCATGCAATCTAAGACTTATATAGAATGGAAGCACTTCACTATCCTCAAACTGACCTTCTAAAGCAGGGCCAAAGATGAGCTCTGGGTGATCATCTTCTACATTGACCATATCAAATAAAGGATCTATGTTCAAAATTTTGGACACTTGGTTTTTATAACTGTTGTTCTTCATCAATTCAGTCAAAGGAATCGAAACCTTTAATTTAGCAATCTCATTTTCTAAACTAAAAGCTGAAACTTTATCTACCTCTTTGACTGAAGAATCCTTCTTTTCGACCTTTTCCTTTGCTACACTTTGCTAATTTGTCTTCTCATTTGCAGATGGTCCTTGGCTGGAAGTTGGGTCTGTAGGCTCCTTCCCTTTCTTCTGAGTGGTTGAAGAGTCATTCTTGGGTTGTGCCTCTTTTCGCTTTTGAACCAGGCTGACTGGTACATCTCTGCTTCTCAACGAATATTTTTTCTGCTGCACTGTCAATGCATTCATATATCGCCTCTGATAATCATCTGATTCATCCTCTAATATCCCTTCATTTGCTAGTATGAAATCTTCATCTGTTTGAACATTTGAAACCTCTGAATGTTCTTCATCTTCCGTGAGAAAAATGGGCAAACCATCAACAGTAAAGAAATGATTTGCCTCCACCACCAGATCATCATCATCCTCACTTTCCATTCTATGTACATATTTTTGCTACAAAGGTGTTTTGACTTGATGTTGTGATGACTGATCTTGTGCCTTTTGATCCCTTTGTTTAATCCGCAACTGAGGTTGCTACTATCCTCTAAAATTTAGATTTCTGATTGTGTTCTCAGGCTTATCTGCAATTGTCAACCGATCAAACATCTTCTCAATTTTCTGGAGTATATGATTTGCCTGAACATTTGAATAAGATGCCTTCTCCTTTATAGTAACTTTCTTTTCAATTTTCATCCTTGCTCTCTTGGCCAGTAGATTTGCCTCTACGCTTATTTCATTCTTCTGCATATCCTCAAGTGTGGTAGGATCTCTTTCTCTCAATTGATATGCCATATAAACATCGAAGCCATCGGGAAATTTGATCAATGTTAACCCCATTGGTGGCTTAATGTCAGCTGGAATATCATTATAAACTATATTGAACCTTACACAATAATCTTAGACACTTTCACCTACATTCCTTTTTATATTTTCATACTCAAAAAGAATTTGGAGTGGATTTTTCTTTACCTCCCATCGGTCTAGAAATTGTCTATGTAGAACTGACAAAGTATTGATGGATCCCGCTGGTAATGCTCTAAACCACTTTCGAACCTTGACTCCAAAACTTTGCACAAATAATCGCATGGTCACATTCTCTTCATCTACCTCATGGAGATCATAGAAGTCATTCATCCTGTCAACATGCTACTGCGCTGTGATACCTTGAGTGGCATCGAACAATGGTATCTTACTTTGGTAATCAATGTGCTTAGCATCCAAATTCTGAGGCAGAATGAGAGGTGCATATTTGGCAGTCATGGCTCGTGGCGGATTTGAAACTGATTGTGAAGTAACTAAGGGATTTGTGACAACTGGAGGAGTTGATGTCGTGGAAGTGACAGGTGCTTGAGGAGTAATGGCCAGTTGTTGAGGGATTGAAGGTATGAATGGAGGTGTCGGATGATTCTCTGAAATATGAGGAAATGATGATGAGGCAAAAGATGTTGAAGTCGAATCAGAGAGTTTAGGAATTTTATCAGTGGTGATAGATGACTAAGGAGAGTTTTGAAGATTATGGTTACTTATCAATTTTGCCTTTTCAACTTCAAGTTCCTTGATGAATTCAGGGTCTGAAACTATGTCAAGTAATTCACTGTCCGATGTGGTTCTAAGCAAAGATAGACTAAAGTATTTGTCGAAAGGAAGATCTTGAAGGAACAGCCACTCCACAAGGCATGAATGAGATCTGAAAACTAGTCTAGGACTTGATAAACTCTCTTGTCTAAGAATCCTGGGAATGAGATTAGGATTTTCAATTACGGGAGGAGGATCAGGATCAAGATTGGACCAGGTGTATCTTCTTAAAGCTACTGTGTTCAGAAATTCTCAAGATTTTGATATTACATTACAACTTTCCAATTTTCAGTTTACTGAATTCTAAACTTATCATCCAAAAGTTCAGAACTTCTCAATTGTACTGGGGTGATTTATCTTTCTTCACTAGTATCGTTGCCACTATGTTAGAGCCTAGATTCACCTCAGGCTGAAGGGAGGCAATCCTAGGATAACCACAAGCCAATTTTAACATGGTAGCTAACCCTACCAGGTCGGGAGAGGGCTCTCTCCTTGTTAATCTCTGTTGAGATGACTAAATTGAATATATATTTTAGGCTAGGTATAGTATCTCTAAGGTTTTTAGCTGATTTTGAATGTTTTATTACTGGATCAAATGGAGCAGGTAGCTTTGGGTCTGGGAAATCAACTCAGAAATGCAGGGTGTTCTATGGGGCGAGCTAGGTAGGTGTTTTAGCACTTAGAATTGAGTGAGATGGTAGGTCTAATACTGGTGAGTGGCTAAGGAGGGCATGCACAGGTCATGAATCCTCTTCAAACAGCTGAAAATGTCAAAAACTAAATGTATTCCCAAGGCAGAGCACTATTATCAAAGTATTCTACCTCTCTATCTTGATTCATTTAGTTAAGAAGAATGAAATATATTTTGTGGAAAAAATTGATGATAGAAGGAGAAACAATGCCAAGACACATTACCACAAGAATCCCACAAAAATAGTTGCAAACCCTAGTTTATTTCTTGCCAAACTACTGTAGTGATGTACAATGAAGCTCAAAGCATCCACAAGAGTCCAACCTTTACAAATGACTAAGAAAGTACATAATATAGGCACCAAACCACCTTTTCTAGCCATCAAGGGTCGAATCCATGAGAAAATGAGTGGTTTCAACCATATCTAAACTAAGAATAGGAATATAGGCAGTGGAACAGCTTGCCTCTAAAACCATGGAAACTGATTCATTCAACCTCAAACCACCTCAAAATGATGATTCTACCCCCAAGAGTCATTTTTCAATTACATTTACACACCATATCATCATTTACATTCATAGATTCATCCAAAAGGAGAGAAAAATTCAAATTATAGAAAAACTAGGCGAAATTTTGATTTTTGGGCAAAACTTGCAAAATCCATCCTATGCGCAGCGCCTCTGATCCTATGCGTAGCACTTTTTCCAAGCCAGTTTTGGGGGCCTTCCCCTTAACCAAATTGAGCCCAAGATGGCTTGTTGGAAAGGTCTATCTGTCTAGTTTCTGGAATATCTTGAATTTCTGAATTTGGAGGTCATTTTCCCCCTCAAAAATGGAATCTCCCAACACTACTTCTTGTGTGTCAAAGAAGTGGCAGAGAGGTCATTGTTTAATGGTTTTTTGGCCATTAGGTGACCAACATCTTCTCCAAAATTGCTGAAAATTGCAGGGATTGATGTTCTCATCATGCTGAATCTAAATATGTAAGCCACTTATCTAGAAAATTCCCCCATCAAAAGCGCAGCACCCGTGGCGCTGCACACCTATTGAGATTTCCCGTGTTTCAAAATTTAAAATTTGAAAATTACAAAATTTTATCAAAATTGGCACAAGGCACCCTCAAGCACTGATTCTATGAGCTAATGAAGCATCAGCTAAGATTTCCAATTTCTTTTTCTCCTTTTTTCTTCTCAAAGCTTTCCTCAATCTTGCCTTAAGCTTCCTTATCCTTATATTACATATCTTGTTTCGGGTCATATAGTGATAGGCCATGTGGAAAAGCATTTTCTTCTCTTTATTGGCCTTCTCTAGAAACTTCTCAAGGTGGATGTTCACCCTCTCTAACCAAGTTTCTTGGTCATTTTTAATTTCTTGCTCAATGGAGGTCATTTTGACCTTTGCCTTCTTTGCCTTTTGCCTCTCTTCTCTAATCATTTGCAACTCCATGATAACCTGCTTGTCCATTAATTGTTTGTTTTCCTACTCAAGGTAATTGATGATCCATTTTTCCCTTACCAAATTGACTGACAAGGCTTGAATGTCAACCTCTTGTTTTTTCATGGTGTCCTTGGCACTTTGAGTCTCCAAATCAATGACATCAATTCCCTGTGCTTCCTCATGAACAACTAAATCAAAGTCCCTCTCTTGGTCATCACTAGGATCCTCCTTTTGCATTTTTTCTTTAGCTTTACCTTTTCCTTGCTGTGCTGCCAAATATGTAGTTGTTTTGTTGAAGAATAAGGCAAAGCCCCTTCCACTCCTTATGGAGATAGCATTGGCCTGTGGCCTATAGATGAAGGCGAGACCCCTTCCACTCCTTGTGGATATAATACTTGCCTAACAGTTGTAAAAAGTCTCCTAGTGCCTCTCTCATAAGTGACAAACACTGGCACTCCAAAAGTTTCAGCTTCTTTGACTTGTTCATGTCCTGAAGGTTCACCTTCCTCCTGATGCACTGATGAGAATATTTGAGGTCCTTTGAACACCTCATGAGAAATGAAGGTTTCCCATGGTATATTCAGTAGATTCAACTGATGTAAAACAATGATCTTGATCACAGAGAAGTGGTAGATGCTATTCAGTTGTTGGGGATATGGCTTTTTCTTAACATAGTGTGCCATCTTTTCAATATTCTGGAACATGAAGTAAGGAATATCCATCATTCTCACTCTAGTAAAATGCATCAATAATCTAATGTAGTAGGCATACAACCGTGAAAACCTACCTACACAAGTAAAATACTTAATGATGATATTCATGAGTGGAGCAAACCTATCCTCTAGGAATTTGAAGGGAAACACTCTTTTCAATTTGCCAAGACATGTAGCCTTGATGTAAGGCTTATAAAACTCCCTGTCAATGTACTGTCCTTTATTCCATCTTTCACCTACATTTGGAATGCATGTAGCCTCTAAAATGATAGCAAGTGAAAGAGTGAATGTAACTCCAGCAAGTTGTACTTCATAATTGTCCAGGTGTGTCACAAATATCCTCACTAATTCATGATGGAATTTGACCCTCTCCACCATTTCACAGAAACCTTAACAAGACTGATGTTTGAAACATGAGATGGCAAGTGGACAAGCAAGTAACTCTCTCAGACTAATCGACTCCTCCCTAGTTATCTTTCACCCTTTATGAGGTCTCTTTTGCTACAAATTTATTTCCCTAGAGTTATCAATGGGAGTCTCTTCCCTAGTTTCATAATCATTGTCCATTGATTTTAGTTACTGTAAATGCTGGTGAGGAATCAAGGAGTAGTGTGGGTGAGTGATGAGTATGAAGAGATTTCAAAAAGAAGAAAAATGAGTGAGGAGAAATGGGGATATGAATGGGATTAAGGGAGTGAAGGGTTTGTATATAGGATATAGGGTTTTAGGGATTATGTATGTAAGTAGGGTTTGGGAGTGTTATGAGAGATAGGGTTTATATGAGGATAAGGTTTTAGTATATGGGAATTTGGCAGTAGTAGTAGAAATGAATGAAAGATTTTGGTGAATAGTGTAACCATAGTGAACAACTATGATAAACATTGAAAATGAAGGTTTGATTTTCATGGATGAAAGACCAACAAGAAGAACAATTTAAGCCAAGGAGGAAGAATGCACTTACTTGTAAAGGAGGTGAACTTGGCAATTTGAAGTGATTTGAGGCAATTTGTGGTAATTTAGGTGATTTAGCAGTGGTGTTGGGTGTGTTCAATAGGTGCACAGCGCCCTCGAACAAGTGCACAGTGCCAGTGTTATTTAACACTGGCAGAAGCTCCTAGATGTGCAGTGCTCATCAAGTGCACAGCACGTGCTTATAGGTGCGCAGCGCTTGCGATTTTCTTGAAAAATACCTACACTTGCTCCCCTTTTCCCTATGATAGCTAAAATTCACCTTTTGGGCTCTCCAATGCAATTCCACTTCAACAATGAGGTGACATAAACATAGATGGCCTTTTATAGCTTTACAACCCTTTGATTTTTCATTTGTCAAAACCCACTTTATAATGTTTTATGTGCTTTCTTGAAATGCTCTGTTTCACTGATATTTGACCTTTTGGCTTTGGACAGGTGGACTTGATGCTAATTTCTTTGACTTTTTGCAGTGGCAGGAGTTGGCAATGTCACCAGGTGACTAGGAGCAACATATAAAAATTTATTACATATAGAAACCAAAAAATTACATTAAATTACATGGAAATAAAATAATAAAATACAAATGCTCTGTTTCACCTCAAAACTTGTTTTGAGGTTAAAGAGCTTTATTTAGCTTACAAAGAAGGAAATTATGATTTTTTTTAACTTTGTTAACCCCCTCATGTGTCTGCTGACATTTATTACTCTTTTGAATGACCATGGTGAAAAACCCTAAGACCTAATGAAACTAAACCCTAGGATTGGGTTTTATAAATGAAATGAACTAGAATGACTATGAATGACTGAAAAGGTATATCAAATAGGTCAACAAGTACATATCATGAGGAATAAATGAAATGAAACCCTACCATCAGTTGATCCATGACCTAATGGAGTGCAACTCATCAGAATGGGACACCTAATATCAAATGCAAAAGAGCAATTTGATCACTCATGGAAGTGTGAAAGAACTGAGACTAACAAACGCGACTATGTTTATGTCATGGGAACTCTTTTTTCTTCGCTTTTTTGTCTGGTTTGTTTTCAGCATGAAGGAATAATTGTGATTATTGATCAACTGTCATTCATTGGTCATTAGGTGCCTCCTTTGGAACCATCATCCCCTATCAGCTCTTGTTTGTAAGCAGTACCTTCCCCACCATAGGTCAATTATGTGGCTACGCATTCCGTCTCAACATTTGTTGATGATCACGAAGATGGTATAGTACATTATGTACTTGGGGCATTGGAACCTAATATTTCATCAGTACTAGTTGACATGCATTCCTCTGAGAGCATAGTTCTCCCATCCAGTGAGGACCTCTTGGGGGGGCATGTTCTCGTATGGTCCATGATCAGCTTTTGAGGATAGTTTGTTCCTGTATCAACCTCGTTAAAAAATGAAACAAAGGGTGTGAGCATAGTTCTTTGTCTTGTGTCAAGCTCTCTAAAGAATGAAACAAGGGCCTTGAGGATAGTTCTTTTATTGTGTCAAACATGTTAAAAAATGAAATATCTCCCTTTTCAAAATAGAGTCTTTTATTAAGACCTCGTAAAATCCCAGTCGAGTCTTTCCAAGATCTCAAGAGTGAGCCTTCATTCCATCTACCTAGCTGGCTGAAATGAAGCTTGGGGGGCATGTACCTCATTTGAGTCATTATACTAGGGGCATGTGAACTTATAGCAAGCATAGTTTTTCATTTCAAGCTTTTGTAAACATAAAACCAAATCTAAGTAGAGTTCTCCACGGTTCAAGCTTGTGTAAGCATGAACCCATGCCCATTTTATGTCTTGTCATTTTTGTTTTTCAAGTAATTTCTACTAGATGAGCCTTAGTTGTTTCATTTTGTTGCCACCATCTCTTTGGCCAATCATATGTTTTCACTTGGTTGTTATTCCTTTCTTGAGGGACTACAACGATGAGTAGTTTTGTTAGCCAGCCTCTTGACCAATACATGTTTTGATTAGTTCCACCATTGTTGGAACCAATTGCTACACTTTATACCACTTGTTCCTCCAGGATGAGTCACCTTTCAACTCTTTTCTCAACTCATAAAACTGAAATGAAAATATTTTCGAGTAGTTTTCCCTTATGACTCGTTAAAGAGAATAAAACAGGGGGATCCACTTTCAAGCTCTTTTTCAACCCTTTACAAGCGAAAAAAAGGTCAAGCCCTTGTCATTTCGATCTCATTAATAGATGCGAAACATCGTGCACCCAGTATAACTTTACCCCTTTTTCAGGTTGGGAGGCACTATATACAAAAAAGGTACTCCTTGATTGAAATGGTCAATTGGTTCTCTCAAGTATTGTTATCTACCTTTTCGAGCTCGAGAGACACAACTGTATGAAAAGGGACCATGCAGAGTTTTTCTTTTATGTGTCTTTTTCAAACTCTCTAAAAATGAAAAAGATACCGAGTTACACCTTTGTCGGACTCATTAAACTATTAAACGACATCGGATTCGTCACCATGATGAACATGAGCTTCTCCTTCCTAGGTCTCGTTAAACTTACTAGGTCGGATTCATCCAAAGGATGAACTTATAGTGCAAGCATATGGTATCCCCTTCAAGCTTGCGATTAAAAAATAATTGGGGTACCTGCCATAAATGGTTCGGGAAAATTTGGAAATCTATCAATTGTGTCAGCAGCTCACTCTTGAACATGACACTTTCTATCTCATGTCAGGTTGGGATATCCTCACTTCATCATTGACCTTCCTGGGTTGGGTCATTCGTTTTTTCCTTCCATTTTATCTCTGCCACATCATCATGACCACCGATCATATGGATCCAAAAGCTGCCAAACTTCTAGTTGTGTCGTTGATATGTTAGAGAGTTGTCCTTCTGCAGTTACACTTACCTATGATTCTCTATATCATCCAAAATCATTTTGCATCTTTTTGTAGCATTTCGTTGATGTGGGAAACATTATGGCCCTCCTTCGACATGGTCATTTCTTGTCAACCTCAACTCATTATCCAAGAAGTGGACCGAGAGACTCCTTTCTGGTACCTTAGAGTTTGCATGCCTTAATGGCAAGTTCTTCACACTCAATGACAAGTTCACATCATTTTATTTCAATCGAGTGATTTCATGGGTGTTCAACTTTAATTCCTCTATTCACATTTCGTGGATTGTGCTGATAGTACCTTGACGACCATTGTCATTATTGGTGGTTTTTCTCATGCTTGTTAACAGTTTACATCATTGACTGGTAATCAAGTGACTTTCTGGCATGTTCGATGTCAACACATCTATTCACATGTTAGAATTTGTACTTTGATCGGGTCATGTTAGAGCGCAAGACCCTGGACTTAGATCACAAAATTCCAAGTTGCAAAGTGATGTGACATGGTTATGTTGATATGCATGTCTCTTTCAAATGGATGGCTACGACCATACCATGAGTTATCATATGTGATTCTTCTCATTAATGGATGGTTGATCCTCTTTAATGGATGGTTGCGCCCATACCTGGATCCATTTATCATTCTCTGGATGGTTGCATCCATGCCATGATTCATGTATCATTTGACAGAGTTCTCAGTTACGTATATGCATATGTACTTGATTGAAGGTTTTCCAACGGCAAACTATGGTTCCTTGCACTGATTCATAAAACATTTCATCCCTCACTCTAGTTCATCCTTCATGCTTTAGGGGGCATCTGTTACACAACATTTTGTCACTGTCCCTGTACTCCCCATTCCTTGATCTTGGACAACCTATCCATGTGGTGAAGTAAAATTATAAGTGCGAACACGAATAAATTCCTCTAGCCCAATAATGGGTCTAGCCACAACATATACATTCTATGGAAGATTTCCTTAGGTTAGAATCAATCAAGAGGGCCTACCTCTTGGTCGCTTATCCTGCTTGATGATGTCCTCACTTTCTCACTCCAGCAATCTCTTGCTTCCTTCTTCAAACTCCTAAAACAAGTAAACAACAACATCATACAAACATAATAATAGACAAATTGAAATTCAACCTACTTAACGAGTCAATAAGCATTAAGACATGGATATGTAATATTACAAAACATGTAGGAAACCAATTGATAGTTGCATATATTAATATCAAAGAGAGATTACAACCATTCATCTTCATGTTGTAGTCTTCCTCTGACAAGACCAGGTTCCCACACACTTCTGCTAGCATTCCATGATGGCTTCAAAAAACAATAGTTTAAAGGCTCTTCCCTTTAGGCTGCACTCCAAACCAAAACACACTTCTCCCTCACACAACTAGGTAGTTACAACTAGTAATAGCTTTCTCATCTAATCCAAAATAGTATACTCACACTCAGCCGAAACTCTAAATAGCTTGTGCTTGGGAAGAAGGGAGGTTTATATAGGAAATATTGATGGGAGATGGATCCTATTCTCATGGGAGAAGGACTTATCCCTGGAGGTAGTTCAATCATTATAGGGGAAAGGAGCCCAACTATCATCCTCAAACCCATCCAGCCAAATCATTTACCAGACTTCTGTTACGGAGCTTCTAGAGCTAGAAACTTCAGCTCTAATTTAAAAGAATTTCCATAACAGGACCGATGCGACTAGAACATATCTTAGTCACACCATCAGTGCAGGGAATAGTGTTAATCTCTTCACATCAGCATAGGGGAGACAAAGGCCATTAGCGTCAGCCTTGTAAACTAGCAAAAGAGAAGCTTCGGGGGAAATGGTGCAAAAGGGAAAAGATTTGTTCATGGATAGGGACATAATGGGAGTTTCTCCATGAAGAAAAAGCATGCGGGGTTCACTGTAGAGGTCCTCCAGGATAGAGGAATGGGGAGTCGAGTTGGAGTGAGGGATGAAATGATTTATGAATCAGTGTAGGGAACCAGTCTGTCATCGGAAAACCTACAAGAAAGTATAGATACATATACATAAACTGAGATCTCTGTCAAATGATACATGAATTGTGGCATGGATGCAGCCATCCAGAGAATGATCATGTAAATGGATCTAGGTATGGGCACAGCCATCTGTCAAAGAGGATCATAATGAAACCAAGGTATGGTCGCATCCATCCAATAATGAGAAGGATCACATATGATAACTCATGGTCTGGTCGTAGCCAACCATTTGAAAGAGACATGCATATCATCATAAACCATGTCAGACCACTTCGCAACCTGGATGTGTGAGATCTGAGTCCAGGGTCTTGCACTCCAACACGACCTGATCAAAGTACAGTTCGTAGCATGTGAATAGATGTGTTGACATTGAACATGCTAGAAAGTCATTTGATTACCAATCAATGATGTAAACTATTAACAAGCGTGAGAGAAGCCACCAATAATGACAATGGTCCCCAAGGTACTATCAGCACAATTCACGGAATGTGAATACAGGGACTGAAGTCAAACACTCATGAAATCACTCAATCGAAAGCCAATGATGTGAACTTGCCATCGAGTGTGAAGAACTTGCCATTAGGGCATGCAAGCTCTAAGGTACTGGAAAGGAGTCTCTTGGTCAAGTTCCTAGATAATGAGTTGATGTTGATGGAAAGTGACCATTTCGAAGGAGGGCCATAATGAATCCCACATCATTGATGTGAGACGAGAGGATGCAAAATTATTTTGGATGATATAAAGAAACAGAGGTAAGTGTAACTGCAGAAGGACAACTCTTGAACATATCAACGACACAACTGGAAGTTTGGGAGCTTTTGGATCCATGGTATCGGTGGTCATAATGACATGGCAGAGATCAAATGGAAGGCAAAAACGAATGGCATAATCCCAGGAAGGTCAATGATACAAAGGAGGATGTCCCAACCTAATGCGAAGCAAAGAGTGTCATGTTCAAGAGTCAGCTGCCGACACGACTAATAGATTTCCAAATTTTTCTCCCACCAATTTTGGTGAGTACCCCAATTATTTTTTAATCGCAAGCTTGAAGGTGATAGAAAATTCTTTCACTGTAAGTTCATCCTTTGGACAAATCCAACCTAGTAAGTTTAACGATCCCTAGGAAAGAGAAGATCATGTTCGTCATGGTGAGAAATCGAATGTCGTTTAATAGTTTAACGAGTCCGACAAAGGTGTAACTCAGTATATTTTTCATGTTTAGAGAGTTTGAAAGAGACACATAAAAGAAAACTCCACATGGTCCCTTTTTGTATATTTGTGTCTCTCAAGCCCGAAAAGGTAGAAAGAATACTTGAGAGAACCGCTTGACCATTTCAGTCAAGGAGTATCTTTTTCGTAAATCGTGCATCCTAGCCTGAAAAGGGGTAAACTTATACTAGTCACATGACGTTTCACATCCATTAATGAGTTTGAAACGACAATGGATCGGCCATCTTTTCGCTTTTAAATGGTCTGAAAAGAGCTGAAAGTAGACCCCCCATTTTTATTCTCTTCAATGAGTCAAAAAGGGAAAAATACTTGGCAATCTTTTTACATGATTTTAACGAGTCGAGAAAAGAGCTGAAATGTGACTTGTCTTGGAGGAATGAGTGGTATAAAGGGTAGCAACTAGTTCCGACAATGGTGGAACTGCTCAAAACATGTAATGGTCAAGAGGTTGGCTAACAAAACCACTCATCATTGTGGTTCCTCAAGAAAGGAAAAACAACCAAGTGAAATCATATGATCAGCCAAAGAGATGGTGGCGATGGAATGAAACAACCAAGGCTCATCTAGTAGAAATTAGTTGAACAAAATGGCAATCACGAGATGTAAATTGTGCATGGGTTAATTTTTACACAAGATTGAACCATAGAGAACTATGCTTGGATTCGATTTCATGTTTACACAAGCTTGAAATGAAAAACTATGCTTGCTATAAGTTCACATGCCCCCAGCATAATGACTCAATCAAGGTACATGCCCCCTAAGCTTCATTTCAATCAACTAGGTGGATGGAATGAAGTTTCACTTTTGAGATCTTGGAAAGACTCGACTTTGATTTTACGAGATCTTAATCAAAGACTCGATTTGGAAAAGGGAGTTGCTTCATTTTTTAATGAGGTTGACATAGTAAAAGAACTTTCCTCGAGACCCTTGTTTCATTTTTTAACAATCTTGACACAAGACAAAGAACTATGCTCAGACTCTTTGTTTCATTTTTTAACGAGGATGACACAAGACCAGGAACTATCCTCATAATTGATTTCATTTTTTAGCGAGGTTGACATAGAAAATAACTATCCTTGGACACCTTGATTCATTTTTTAACGAGGTTGACACAAGACTAGGAACTATCCTCGTGTCTATTCATGAACCATATGAAAACATGCCTCCAAAGAAGACTTCACTAGATAGAAGAACCATGCTCTAGGAAGAATATATGTCATTTGGTACAAAAGACAGATCGAGTTCCAATGCCTTGAGTACATAATGTACTATACCATCTGTGTGATTATCAGCAGATGTGGAGACAGAACGTGTAGCCACATAATTGACCTATGGCAGGGAAGGTACTGCTTGTAAACAAGAGCTGATAAGGGATGATGGTTGCAAAAGAGGTGCCTAGTGACCAATGAATGACAATTGATCAATGGTCACTATTCTCCCTTCATGTGGAAAACAAACCACATGGAAAAGTGAAGAAACAAGAGCTCCCATGACATAAACATAGTCACGTCCAAGGAGAAGATTGAAATCTAAGGAACCTTGGACTATCATCATGTCTATATAGATGGTCTTTCCTCCCAAAGTAATAAGAAACTTCGGAAGGATCCCTAAGGGCTGACTAGTTCTTCCATTGAAAGCCAACAGATTCTGGGTGACATGCACAAGTTGTGGGGAGCCAAAAGCTTGCGAAGTAGTAGAAGACATGATGCTAATAGACGCATATTCATCTAATATAGTGCTAGGTACTACCATATTATAGGATTGTACTATGATTTGGAAAGGCACATAAGATGGGAGGCGGAAAGTAGTCAATGGACACCAATCGAAGAGATGACAAAAATACTTCGTGGAGGTATCATATGATTGCCCCCATGCCCCACGGGAATAGGAGAAGGACTCCCTTGAACAACTGGGATGGGAGGGTCACTCTTCGATTCATGAGAAACTGAGGAGACGAGAAGAACATGAGTAGTATTATCACCACTCTCTTCCAGAACAAAGTGAGAAACTGGTGGCAAAACAAAGTCTACACTCTTTTCGACCAATGTTTGGTCGGGAATAGACACAAGAGAGTCTCGCTCAGGAAAAGCAAGATGGGAAAGAGATGAGTCCAAGTCAATCTCTTTACCAACTAGGAGAGGGTCAGAAGAAAGCCTCTGATAACCAATAGGAAATTGGGGTTGAGGAGCTGCAAGGTTTTCCAAAACTTTGGAATCTTTATCCATAAGAGGAAAAAGGTGAAGAAGATGCTCTCCTTCACATAACCTAGAGGGGAATCTTATCTTTCCCTTCTTCTTACCATCATTAGTTGAACGTGTAGCATCAACATGATCACTAAAGGTCAACAAGGATGGTCGATTCAAGTCTTTAGACCATACCTCTATGACTCTAGGAATTCCAGGACAGTCTCGAAGGAAATGGTCACCCTTACACAGCTTGCAAGGGAATCTGACCTTTCATGGAGGATCAGAAGGTTTGTCGACAGGAAGTGCATTTAGAGCAATAACTACACGGTTGGCCTCTCCCTTATCTGACTTCTTCTTCTTCATCTTCTTCTTCTTGTTCTTAACCTCCTAGTTACTAGATTTGAAACTTTCACCAGATGAAGTAGAAGAGGAAGGTGAAGAAATGGGGGAAGAAGGCGAGGAGTCAACCTTAGAGTCATTGTGACATGATTCAAATGAAGGAGATGGTGGGGTAGGATTTGGGACACTTGGGATCACCGAGGTTGAAAATAACCATATAGGTAAACCAATGGTTAACCCAGGGAGGGACAACATTGCCATATAAGGAGCACCATCATTTCCAAAAGAAGGAAAAGGACCAGGATTCCCATCTGAGGGGAATCCTTGACTTGTGGACTCTAGAAATGCTGCCACCAGAATCGACCCTAAATAATTACTAAGGAAGATAACTTTTACAAGGAATATATCGTGGAGAGTTAATTTTAAGAGACTAAAACAAAACTATGCCTTTTCATGTTTTAAGAGTGTAGAAAAGGATGAAATGTGACTCAAGTCGCTTTCGAAATAAACAAGCTCGAAGGGACAAGTACTTCAATGATATTTTAAATTTAATGAGTCAAAAAGATCAAATGACTACTCTGGATGGTCTAGGTAAAGAGGATTACTAGGCAACTATGAACTGTAGAATACATCCTGGCGAACCAAGAAGTACGAGCAGGCAATCTCCCAAAATGTTGTGTTCGGTGTATCAGGTTTGCTAGGAGGCTGACTCAGCTTCCTAATAATAAAAGGATTGCAGCCTAGTGAGGTCTCTCATTATATACTTGATGGTACAGGGAGCACAAATCCGTACTAAAGTTGTCTAATGCCAAAGATAACGACAACTACTAGGTTTAAAGATGTCAAAACACGTCTCTAGCCTAGACCACTAAATGTGAGCGTTAAGTTTCAATGCTTCCTTAGGTTAATTCAATAAATTTTAACAGTTGATCTTAAATTAGGTTTCAATTACAAGGCCCTACTACTGTCATATGAAAAATCCTATATGCAGCTATATGAGAAAAGAGATCTTTATCTTCGATGAAAGTTAACACTAATTGAGGGATAAAGAGCACACAATCAATGCAACGATCAAAGAATGAAAACTTTCACTAATACATATCCTAAATGCACTTAATCTTCCCTTAACAACAGAGAAGTTTCATTTCATTCCCTATGCTTATGATGATGCAATTGTAGCATCTCAATGATGCTACTAATGCAACATTTTCTCTTAAGTAAACTAGAATGATGTTCTTCTTTTCATAAAATGAAAAATGAATCTTTCACATAAAGCACTTTAAATGAATGTTTTCACAATTCTGAACAAACAAGCATCAATCAAATCCAAAGCATGATAAATGAAACTAAAAACAACATCTTCCCTGAATCGAACAAACCAAACACATAAATGCTTCAATAGAGAAACCAAGCAATGTAATCTATGCTTGGAAACTAAAAATAGACACTCAAAATAAGAGAACAAACAAGACTCTTTCACTCATTCAATTGAAAATGAAGAAAACAAAGCATCCTAGTCACTTCTAGGAGGAATAAGAGAGTTTGAGGGTCAACACACACTGGCACCGGAATGAGAGAAATTCTGATTTTTTCTTAACCCTAAGACTGGTGCGAATTTTGGGCCAAAAGTAGCACTGATCGGCACGATTGACCAGTACTACAACTAGCATTGATGGCTGATCGATGCGACTTTTTGGCAAAAAATAGTGCCAATCGAGGGATTCAAAGAAAAAAATAAAAAATAACTTCACAGAGGGCTATACTTAACACATCAAAGGGTGGGCTAAACCAAGAAAGCACACAAAGCAAGCTAAATGAAGCTTTCTAGTCAGGGAGAAAACAATCAGAAAGGCTCATGGGGTCAAAAGCAAAAGAGTAGAACACACTAGCCAAGATTGGGGTCAATCCCTAATCTTCACTTACAGGCATCGGTGCGATTGCCTAACTGACAACAAGCGCCAGAGGTTGGTCAGCGTGACTGTTCCTCAGAAATTCGTGCTGGTCAATGTGACTATCAACGAATTAAACATGTTGGCCAAGGTAACTAAGGAAAAAAAAATTCAAAATAGGGACTAGATTTGCTACTATGAATTTTAGACTTAGGCCAGTAAGTAGGAGAAAAGAAACAAAACCAAAGGGAAAACTTGAAACAAGAAAAGTTCTCATGAAATCCAAAACAAACAAAATGACGGGGTCCCCAGTGGAGTCGCCAATTTGTGGTGAAGTAAAATTATAAGTGCGGACACAAATGAATTCCTCTAGCCCAATAATGGGTCTAGCCACAACAGATACATTCTATGGAATATTTCCTTAGGTTAGAATCAATCAAGAGGGCCTACCTTTTGGTCACTTATCCTGCTTGATGATGTCCTCACTTGCTCACTCCAGCAGTCTCTCGCTTCCTTCTTCAAACTCCCAAAACAGGTAAACAACAATAACATACAGACATAATAATAGACAAATTGCAATTCAACTTACTTAATGATTCAAGAAGCATTAAGTCATGGATATGTAATATTACAAAACATGTAGGAAATCAATCAATAGTTGCATATAATAATATCAAAGAGAGATTACAACCATTCATCTTCACGTTGCAGTATTCATCTGGCAAGATCATGTTCCCACGCACTTCTAGCATTCCATGATGGATTCAAACAACAATAATTTAAAGGCTCTTCCCTTTAGGCTTCACTCCAAACCAAAACACACTTCTCCCTCACACAACTAGGTAGCTACAAATAGTAATAGCTTTCTTGTCTAATCCAAAATAGTATACTCACACTTGGCCAAAACTCTAACTAGCTTGTGCTTGGGAAGAAGGGAGGTTTATATAGGAAATATGGATGGGAGATGGATCTTATTCTCATGGGAGAAGGACTTATCCCTTGAGGTAGTTCCATCATTATAGGGGAAAGGAGCCCAAACTATCATCCTCAACCCCGTCTAGCCAAACCATTTACTGGACTTCTATTACAGAGCTTCTAGAGCTACAAGCTTTGGCTCTAATTTAAAAAAATTTCCATAATAGTACTGGCATGACTGGAACACAGCTCAGTCACACCGGTTGACACAGGGAATAGTGCTAATCTCTGCACATCGGCATAGGGGAGACAAAGGTCATTAGTGCCGACCTTGTAAGCTGGAAAAAATAGAAGTTTCACGGGAAATGTTGCAAAAGGGAAAATATTTGTTCATGGATAGGGACATAATGGGAGTTTCTCCATGAAGGCAAAGCATGCGGGGTTCACCGTAGAGGTCCTCCAGGATCAAGGAATGGGGAAAGTGACAAAATGATTTGTAACAAGTGAACCCTACATGCTTACCTCTCATGAAGAAACTCCCATTGTGTCCTTCATGAGCAAGTCAATTCCCTTTTGCACCACTTCCCCTGAAACTTCTGTTTTTCCCAATTTACAAGACTAGCGCTAATGACCTTTATCTCTCCCACACCGATGTGCAAAGATTAACACTATCCCTAGTGCCAACTGGAGTGACTGAGTTGTGTTCCAGTCGCATCGGTCCTGTTATGGAAAGTTTTTTAAATTAGGAGCCGAAGCTTCCAGCTCTAGAAGCTTCATAATGGAAGTCTGGTAAATGGTTTGGCCGGATGGGGTCAAGGATGTCAGTTTGGGTTTCTTTCCCCTATAATGATGGAACTACCTCAAGGGATAAGCCCTTATCCCATGAGAAGGGGATCCATCTCCCATCCATTCATCCTATATAAACCTCCCTTCCTCCCAAGCACAAGCTAGTGTTAATTTTGGTGTGCTAGTGCTATTTTGGTTTGGAGTAAACAACAAGCTATTCTAAGTTGTAGCTATCTAGTTGTGTGAGGGAGAAGTGTGATCTGGTTTAGAGTAAAGTCTAAAAGGAAGAGCCTTAAAACTATTGTGGATTGAGGCCATCATGGAATCCTAGCAGAAGTGTGTGGGAACCTGGTCTTGTCAAAGGAGGACCACAAAGGTGAAGTAAAAGTATAAGTGTGGACACAAACAAATTCCTCTAGCTCGATAATGGGTCTAGTCACAACAGACACATTCTATGGAAGATTTTCTTAGGTTGGAACCAATTAAGAGGGCCCACCTCTTAGTACACTTATCCCATTTGATGATGTCCTCGCTTTCTCGCTCGAGCTATCTCTCGTTTCCTTCTTCAAGCACCTGAAACAATTAAACAACAGCAAACAACAATCGTGATAATAGAAAAATTGTAATTCAACCTACTTAAGAAGTCAAGAAACATTAAGTCATGAATATGTAAGGTGACAAATAATGTAGGAAATCAATCGATAGTTGCATATATTAATATCAAAGAGAGATTACAACCATTGTCTTGGCATTGCAATCCTCCTCTGACAAGACCAGGTTCCCACACACTTCTGTTAGCATTCCATGATGGCCTCAATCCACAATAGTTTTAAGGCTCTTCCCTTTAGGTTTCACTCCAAACCAAATCACACTTCTCCCTCACACAACTAGATAGATACAACTTAGAATAGCTTGTTGTTTACTCCAAACCAAAATAGCACTAGCACACCAACATTAAAACTAGCTTGTGCTTGGGAAGAAGGGAGGCTTATATAAGATGAATGGATGGGAGATGGATCCTCTTCTCATGGGAGAAGGGCTTATCCCTTGAGGTAGTTCCATAATTATAGGGGAAAGGAGCCTAAACTAACATCCTTGACCCAATCCGGCCAAACCATTTACCAGACTTCCGTTACAAAGCTTCTAGCATTGGAAGCTTCGGCTACTAATTTAAAAAAATTTCCATAACAAGACCGACATGATTGGAACATAGCTCAGTCACTCTGGTCGGTGTTAGGGATAGTGCTAATCTCTGCACATCGGCATGGGGGAGACAAAGGTCATTGGTGTCGGTCTTGTAAACTGGGCAAAGCAAAAGTTTCAGGGGAAATGTTGCAAAAGGGAATTGATCTACTCATGAAGAGGGATACAATGGGAGTTTCTTCATGAGAGGTAAGCATGTAGGATTCAGTGTATAGTTCCTCTAGGATCAAGGAATGGGGAGTACAGGGACAGTGACAAAATGCAGCATAACAAATCCTCTGGGATTTCAAAGTCGTTTCCATAATATATACATCTCAGGGGATGAATTGTACAGTTAGTCACGAAAGACATGTAGAGATTCGAAACAGACTTTGAGACTCATCTTGTCATCTGGACCTCCTTCTATGCCCGAAATGTTGATGGTGTTGGTCTCACTAGCATTTAGGGGATCTCCCCAGTTTGAAGTTCCAAATACACCTCACACTATTTGGTGTAGGAGTCCCATCCAGTACAATGGCTCGGTTTCCATTATCTTATAGATTTGAATTAGCTCTTGATGTTCAGCACATGAGAGTGTTATGCTTGTAACTTCAAGAAAGCGAGGTGAGTATGCCTAGTGAGTGCATAATGTAAATTTGTGTCTAGGTTCTCTTACTGTCAAAGGGGGAAGTTAAGTGAGCCTCTTGATGAGAGGGAATAGTCCCGACCCATGAAAAAACACACGTGAACAACAACAAGGTTCTGTCTAGCATCCAGCGGAATAGTCCACAATGGATGTGGCAGTCATGAAAACAAAAGTTCAAGGGAGAACACGTGGACCATCCAATGGGGTATTGGACATGGGGATGAGGGTCTTTAAAACCAAGAAAATAGAAGAATGGTTTGTCTAGTGTCATACAAAGTAGTCCACACGAGAAAGACAACAATGATAAACAATACAACACATCTTCAACAATGTAAGTACTAAAAGAACTGAAGTAGTTCAACTATCTTAGTACAGGTTAAGCAAACACGCGTTACAAACATTTAAAGAATAGTCTTACAAATGAGTACAAAAAATACGTGAAAATGTGTTGGCCTGAGACAGGCCTCTGAATTAAGCAAAAGTTCCAAGACACATCTATACACCATACATCACTAGCCCTAGTAGTGGGACATTGGAGCCACTCCTCGCTCCGCAAAGAACAAACTACAAACTCTCAAGGCTATGTAGGAGGAGCCAAGGTGAAAATTACTTTCCATGTACAATGAGGGGGTATATATAGACAAGGGTGAAACTCGCCATTGTGACTCTTCGACTTACCTCATGACTATTTGACTTCTTTGACTTTTCAACTTTATATGACTCTTCAACTTCATATGTGGGTCTCTTGGACTTCCACTGTACATTACATTGATTACAACAAGTATGGCTGATAGTGATGATGTGGCCAAGATGACTCATGACACAACTCGACATGACATTGCTGACATGTACTCACTGACTATGGTGTCCATGTCGATCTGTAATGCTGTTGAGTGTAGATTGTGCTCTTGGTGTATCATATCTTCACCTCTGCATGACAAAATGTATGGGGTCTTAGATGGTCTTGGTGTTCACTTGATGGTGCATGTGTATGTGTCCTTATCACTTCTTTCTCGATGTGTTTCATGAGTTCGTTCAACCACAAGCAAGTCTTTTAGCATGCACTCCTTCTTCATCTTGTTCATCATCGCAGTGTCTTTTGGCTCCAGGTGTGGGTGATCAGGAGACAGGAAAAGGCTCTAAAACTGTCCAAAGCACATTTCAGGCCAAGATGAGAAGCTCTAGGGCATTGTCAAGAAAAACTACATATATTTCACTAGGAGATAGATTTTTACAATTCGAGATAGCCTTGATAGTTCCGGGAGAGAACCCAACTGGGCAGAACTTCATAGTTCCGTAGAGGAAGACATGGCAGGGTGTCAGGAGGAATTGTTGGGCTGTTCTGTGTAGTTTTCAAGATGAGGATTGGGCATGTCATTTGGGGGTCCAATTTTTAATCTACGTAGGTTCTTCAAGGAAGGTAGTGTCGACAACAGGAAGCACTGGTAGGGGAATCTGTGCAGTTTTCCGGAGGAGGATAGGGTTGGCTTGCGGGAAGGTGTTGGTCAAAACTGCACAATTCTGGGAGATAGTCTAGGACAAGTAGCAGGGGCCCTTGGACATAACTATGTAGTTTTTCGGATGAGAACAGAATGAGGAAGCAAGGTAGGTGCGAGTCAAAATTGCATAATTTTCTGAGGGAGAGTAGAGAGGGCCAGTAGGGAGTCTACCTGTTAGATCCGCGTGATTTCTCAGGATAGTGTAGTGACAGGCAATAGAGACTTGTCCCACATTTCTATGTATTTTCTGCAGGTAGTGCTAGGTAGGAAGCTAGACAAGTTCTACATAGTTGTGGGGATCAGTGCAGCCCTAGGTCATGAATCAGTTCAGGTTTTCCCATTAACCAGAGGGAGGCTTGATGGGTGATCTTGCGAGAAGTGCATATTGTATTGGATTCTGGGACAACTTCTGAGTTGTTCTAGGAGACAATCAGCTACCTCATTTCTAGAATTGTGTAGTGCATGCTACTCGAAGGACAACCTCAAGCTTTTCACAGTTTTGGGTAGCTATGTAGGGTCACTAAGAGATAAGACTGCACAGTGCAGCTCAATCGAGGTCTGGTTGAAGGAGGGTTGTCCGATCGACAAATTTTCAAAAAAAATGGCTAAGTGTGGGATCAAGTGAACTTATGCATACATGACCTTCTGATCACACATTTAACATGAATCGATGATAATACACCTCAAACCAAAAAGAAAAACATGTGCTTAGTGAGATTTTCTAAAGGTTAAGAGTGACAAGTGCAACACTTGAGATATATCATTGAACCACCATGACAACACTTGTGTGACAATGCTTACAACTTTGTGTGTGAGTGTGACTAGTGCTCGCATAGCGAAGATAACCCAAACACACAAAGAAAATCCTTCCACATTACCAGAACTAGGTTGCAAGCATGACATAGAAATCAACATGCCAAATACAACAGTTGGTCAAACAAGTGAAAAGGAAGCAAGGTACGAAGAGGAAACACATGAAATGAATTTGTGCTTGCAAACATGCATGCTATTGAAGATAGAATGTTATGACAATGAAAAGAAGTCCTTCAAGCTACACTAAGAGATGTACTTTGAAAGATATTCTTTACTTAGCATACTTACCCTTGAGATGATATGCATATGACGAAGTTTGCATGAGGTCCCGATATCTTATCATAATTTGATTCTTTGGTCTTTCTCCTCAACTCCTTGAGATTCATTTCGAATGTCATCTTTCCTTATGGTCACTGAGAGATAGATCTGCGTAGTTTCAACATAGATTTACTATTGCCAGGATGATCTATGCAGTTTTCCAGAGTAAGGTTGGGCTTCCTACTCTGCGCAATTTCTGGGAGCAAAGTTACTCGTCTTCTCTGCCGAGTTTTCCAAAGAAAGGTTGGGTTTCTCTACACAATTTTTGGGAGCAAGGTTGTTGGCCTCCTCTAAGAAATTTTCCAAAGAAAGCTTGTCTTCCTACTTTGCACAATTTCTGAGTGCAAGGCAGGTTGGATAGCTAGGACAACACTGTGCAGTTTTGAGATGCAGGACATTGCTATGGGGTGGGGTCCCGGGAGGACACCTTTGTACAATTTCTGAATGCAATACATCTTGGGAAGTTGAGATGAGATACTGCATAGTTTCTGAAAGTGAGGCACTACTGTGGGATGGGTCCCAAGAGGACACATCTGCGTAGTTTCGGTTGCAAGATAGACTGAGCAGTTGAGGGACAATACTGCACAACTTCTAAGGAAAGTGGGTTCTGGCTAGGAAAGGACACTAGAGGAAACCATTGTGTAGTTTTGGATGCCAAGGGAGGTTGGGGTCTCTGTGAATTGCACAACCCCAGCAGGCAAGGGAAAATGCTTGAATGTTGTAGAAGCAAAGTGTGCAATTCCATAAATTTGTATGAGGCTAGATTGCTCAGGAAACTAGCTAATGTGAGATGAATGAAATTGATGTAAATAGTGATAGAAATTTATTATGATCACACACAAACACTTAGTGATATAACATAGACCATCCACAATATAAAAGACATACTCTTCTTGATGTAACAACCTTTGTGACAAGAGTGCGTGAAGTGAGTGTGAAACATGTCTTTGTGATGAGAACAAGCATACGCACAAAGACTCCCCTTACAGCAGAACAACATCCCCTTTGCACGATAACAATAATCCCTATGCCCAAATATGACACATACTACATGAGACGAGAATGTGAGAAAATCTTAAGATCAAGGAGGGGAGCTTGAGATCATCAGTTTACCAAAAATTCACCAAGGAACGATCGATCACAAGATCTAAGGTAGGCTCCTAAATTTGCATGCGAGCCAAAATTTTGGAGGGTGGTTGTAGCCACTACAATAGGTGCATACCTCAATAACTCCATAAATATGGTCATTTACTCTTCATCTATCATTGATCCCATCTTTAGCTCATATAATTCCTTAGCCTTACTGTCGTAGTACCTTTCTAACAAGTACTTCTTCCTGAAAATACTATTGAACTCCCACCAACTCAAATCATTTGTCCTAGTGTCTCTAACTCGCTTAACATCTTCCCACTAGATGTCTGCCTTACCTTTCAAACTTAAGATAGTCACTCTGACCATCATGTTATCTATGTACTCTTGCAACTCATAGAATTTTTTGATTCCAAGTATCCAAGCCTCTACATTTTCCATCTTCTTCACATGTCCATCAAAAGTAGGTGGTTTTTCTTTCTTGAATTAATCCGGCAGTTATCCACTATCATTCCTCCTGTAAGGATGATAGCGATGCCGATCATGATGGTTGTCAAAACTAGAACTAGAATAGTACGTGTACTCATCACGCCTCCTATCTGGAGTGTCCAACAACTTTCCATCTCTCACTGTATCAGATATACTTGACCTGTGTCTACCAAGAGATCTACTTCCATATGCCCCATTAGTTCCATCCTCATGTCCATTGTTGATTCGAAGTAGCCCTTGTTGCTGTAATTCTGACAAACTATGAAGAATTATAGCATTAACCTCATCTTACTTCTCTTGTGCATGTATGAACTAGTCATTATCTACCTTACAACTCCTTATCTCTTCCTTTAAGCTACTCAGTGTAACTGCCAAATCAAAAGGATTTCCAACACCATACTACTCTTCAGATTCATAGGTCGAGTCTTTGTAGTCAACCATCTTGCTTGTTATTTGATCCCTTTCATGCAATGCATAATATGTTAGATAAACCAAATAACAATAAATCAATGTACCTTAGCATACCTCGGGGAGTATACCTTGTCTGGAATATCACCAAATTAGTGTGATACATGTATAACATAATCATAACAACATATAGACATACACAATAAATGTATCAACATATAAACAACATTCTAGTTAGGGTCCAATCATCAACGGAAAGCCATATCAACAATGCATGCCATGACCTCATGCATGACAAAAACCATTACTCCATTGTACACATTTCCACAAGAAACCAACAACATGCATAACCAATGCCTAATCAACTACACATACACATAAATGCATGTAGTCGAACATAAGTGATCAATGCTTGTAATCGACCTACAAGACTAATACATGTAATCAAACCTACAAGAATGTAACCTAACATACAAGGATGTAAGTAGGTGACATAAAGTAAACATGTAACCCTCATGTAATTCATATGAAACCAGTCACATACTCATGATGATGCATTCCAAAAAATCAATCATCAAGTTCCTCATGACAACCTTACTACAACCATAATCATCAATATGCAATGTAACAAGCACATGGAATACAAGTGTAAGAGACACACATGCAACTAAAATCCATGCATGACCAACACACATCGTCCACCTAGTCTAAGAGTTGAACCATAGTCTGATACCACTCTGTGGTATCAAATATGACCCAAAGAGAGCACAACCTGCTCTAATACCACTCTATAACACCCTCCTCCCACATCCACCCAAGTGACCATGCCAACCGAGGTAAACATGAGATGAGAGGCTACTATGATCAGACTTGACCTCTTATGTGACCTGAAGGAAGTGGAATTGAAAGGAACATCACACACAGTCATCCAACATCATCAACATAACCCTTAGGAGAAAATTCATCCACTCAAACAACTTTTCACTCAGTCCCACTGTTGTTCTAGATAAATTAAGCCATAGACACTCTCATGCTATGGGAAAGGGAGAGTCCAACAACTTAAAGTCACTCTCAAAGGTTGGCCTACCAGTGACTAGAGACAAAAATTATCAGTTTTGTGCCAGTAACCTCGGGATTTAAGCCACTTTTTTAGGCCCAGAGCCCAGGCAACTGCCCACAATGGAGTGATAGCTTGAAATGAGTAAAAGTACAGGAAAGAAATGATGCAAACACAATAAGCTGAACAAGTCCATAACCAAACCCCTCTTAGCCATGAGAAGAATTTCGTCAAATAGGTCATCAACATGTATCTTATAGTTGTAAACAACATAATTAAGTGTAGGGATCTCATACTTATCTGAGAATCACTATGAACCATTTTTCTCTCATGTCATTTGTTTCATTATCATCTATAGGCCATAGATACACTATCAATTCATTTACAAGTAAAAACATGTTGAGAGCCATACATAGTTGCTGTCATAAAATATACATATAACCATCATAATAGGAACATAATTACCATAAACATATGAGCCATCAAAATCCACATATACATCAATACATTTGCACATGGAAATCAATGGAATTAATTTCTCATTAATGAATGCAATAAACCAAACGAATATGGGACTACCATGTTCCACCTGACCATAGAATGGCTAAGCTAAATCTCTCTTTAGTCATTCATCCTCATGCCATATTCCAAACATGAATGTGGGACTCAGACCAAAAGAACCAACCAAGGCATACCTAGGTTAAGCCACCTCAACCTCATCAACAGAAACCAGGCTTTACTGTAAACCATCCTATATCACTAGGCCAACACAATGAACACATCATAATAGGCTTTACCATGATCTCCACCCAATCACTAGGCCAAACAATCATGCATGCCACTAGATTTCTCTACCTACACCATGAGGAACTTTCATTTCTCCTAGTCTCTCAAGCTTTACCACAATCCTTACTCGGATCACTAGGCCCTAAACTAAGATCCACTCTCTAGGATTTACTGCATATTCCAAACCCGAGATTACTAGGACCAATAGGGAGAAAAGAAACTCTTGGATTTACCATATATCTTGCCATTCACCGATAAGGATTCTGAGGCCCACAGAGGCAACACAATCCTAGCTTTACTGTAACCCACAATCTGGCTCATGGGTCACTAGGCTGGTGGCTTTACCACGATCCTCAGTCTGGTTCAGGGACCACTAGGCCATGTGCTCTATCATTCAGAGATCTACCCCACCTAGCTTCAAATCGCTCCAGCAATCCAGCTCAACCAAAACATGAGAACCCCATCACACCATGGCTATCGAGAAATGGCAAGCCTAGGATGAAAACATGGTTACACATGGCAAAACCCATGCCATGATAGAAAAGACCCACATGCAATACCATGGATTCCAAATATAGCAAGGAAAATACACATGCAAGTTGATACTTTCAATGAAGGTTGTTGTAGCTACTTGATCCTACCTTTCCCTACTTGATCTTTGCTTACTCTTGCCTTCTTTTCCTTTCTTCCTCCAATGCCAAACTTCTCCAATAAAACTCTAAGTGTCCAAGAGTATGAGAGAGAGATAGAGAGAGAGAGAGAATAATGAGAGAGCTCTGAAACTCAACTAAAAAGAAGCTACCAACTGATCCTTAGGAGCCATTTTATGAATGAGGCCTCTATTTTCTTCATTTTCCATTATTTTCCTTCATTTTCCTCCTCACATGCAACTTGTGACATTTCACCTTCCTTTTCTCCCATTATTTTCATAAATAATTATGCCAAAAATGCCCATTTTCCTTTCCAAAGCCTTAGCCATTGCCTTTGCCAATTTCCTTAGCCATAAACAATGAAACGAACACCCTCTAGGATGTCCTACCCAACATTCAACTTGGAATAAGTTTCCCATCAACCGTGATTATTGTTTTTATTTTTTATTACATGGAATTTTCACCAGGATTGTTACATTGTGTGAGGCGATCTCAAGAAAATTCCAAATGGTTGGGGGTGGAGATGGTTTTCTTCGTGAATCCCTCGAAAAATGGGTGGGGATAGGCAAATTCCTCAAGGTATGGTGAAGAATTATGAGGCATCGAAGCTTGGTTTGGTGTTCCCATCTTTCGACCATTTTAGTTGAGATCAAGGTAGTTTAACAGTGGAGGTGGTTTAATTTCAAGATTACCTTGGTTTTTTATGTCTTGGTTTATCCTACGAGATCTCACATTAATTCTTGGAATATGGCATAGGGGTGATCTACTAAATGAAGGATTTGGTTTAGCTCAATCTATGGTCGAGTGGTAAGTGGAAGTCCTTGGCCTAGTTTCCTTTTAAATATGTTAATGAGAGCTATTTTCCCTACTGCAATGTATGTCAACTTGTACTTGTTATTATGTTTCTTTTATGAATGTTCTATCATGGTTAATAATCAGGTTATATGTTGGTTATAGGCATTATTTAAGATGTACTATAGTTATTTCTCTTGTTATGATTCTATAATTTAATGATTGATTGATGAATGCAAGGCCTAACTAGTGTGGTTGCTAGTATTTGAGAGGGAATTATACATTCTCGATGATTTTCAGATGAATTTCAAAGATTTATATTCAGATATGAATTCATGACCAGTAGCTTACATGTTTACCATATGTTTGACAAAATGTCTAGTGTTTTCTAGTCAGTCTAGGTAATCTTTTGGCTTCAAGTTTGAGTGATTAACATTGTTGTTATGAGAAATCTGATTTTGGAAAGTTACATGAAGTTTTGGTTAGAGGTATAGAGGCTATCCTAGAAAATTGGCTCAAATCTTGGGACCATAGGCACAAAATTCGAAGTTTGAGGTCATAATCATTGGCATCTAGGCTTATGAGTGTGGTTGGAGCCTCATAAATGCATGCAAGTAGTGTCAAGAGTACAGTTATAGGTCTAGGTAAGAGTAAAATTGTTCCAGATTAGGGATTGGTGAGCTGCGGTGGTGTTTTAGCTTCTGAGTGATATGTGGTTCCTAAGGAAGGCCAGTAAGTCTCAATTGTAGGCCCCACTTCCTTAACTAGAATTAGGAGGTTGGGTTATGTAATAGTAGCACTCCACTTCACATTTACCCAGAGGGCTTGTAAAAGAAAGTAAATGTTGGTAGGGGCATGTTACAGATTGGTATCGGAGCTTCCAAGTTTAAATACTTGGATTGGATGGGGAGATGTTATTTTTATGCATGTATGCCAGTCATATGCACGCATTGTAGTGGATATGGTTGTCATGTATATAGTCAGTGTTATAATTTATGTTATCATGTATGATGTTGATATGATGGTGTCAATATATATATACATGTATATCATGCTAATCTGAACTAATTTGTGTATATGAGATAGCCTCCACTGAACTTCACTAAGGTATGTTTGATTATATTTACATTTGGTTTATATGACATGGTATGTTTTCAGGAACAAGAAGATTGGACATGACAAGAAAAATAGTGGATTACAATTCATGCGATTCTCCTGACATAGAGTATTCTCCTGACATATCAGAAACCTTATTAATTCCTAAGGTAGAGATCATGAGTTGCAAGGTAGATAAGGACTGAATCATTCAATCACAAGAAAGGATTTTATGGATAAGAAAAAGCAAGTTGAGGTCAATGTAATGATCCTTCAGATTTTATCATATTTGAAGAGACATGAACAACTATCTATTAGTTATGGATATGAGGAAAGGAAAAATGGAGCATATGGTATCAATTCTCATAGAGGGCATAGGTTAGAGAGGGATCACGTTCAAAGATGGAAGATGGATGGATACACTTGATAGGAGAGGTAGTGGTTATGGGTTCTATTCTATTTCTGGTTCAGATAGAAATTATGGTCATTATCGCTATAATCCTTATAGGAGGAGTGAGAAGGGATACTTGCTAGATGAGTTCAAGAAATCTAAGCCTCCTACATTTGTTGTAGAGATGAAAAAACCAGAAGATGTAGAATCTTGGTTACTTGGGATGAAGAAGTTCTTCGAGCTACATGATTATACAGAGAATATGAAATCCAAGATAATTATTTTTAGTCTCAAGGGAAGAGAATACATCTGGTGGGAAGATGTGAAGTGTCTGAGGGGCATCAGGATGGAGGAGTTGAGTTGGCATGAGTTTAAGAAAAAATTTAGAAAGAATTACCTATCAGAGAGATACTATGACTAGAAGGCTAAGGAGTTATACAAAGATGAAGATGGGGACTATGAAAGATGAATAATACACAAATAAATTATTGGATTTGTAGAGGTATGTGCCTTATCTTAAGGACGAGAAGACGAAGGTTCAAAGGTTCATCAGTGGACTTCCATTAGAATTCAAGGATCAGATTGAGTATGAGTAACCTCGGTCATTGGATGAAGTCATCAGAAAATTGAAGAATTTTTATGAGCAATCGAAGCATAAAACCGAGCCTAAGAGTGATTGGAAAGATAATGAAAATACTGAAGGAAAATGACATCTGAAGTGGGAAAGACCTCAAGATGCAAGTGAGAAAGAAAATGTGGCTCCTTATAAGAAGTTCAGTGCAGCAAATAAGGGACATGGATCTCAGCCTAGAGAGCAATAAAATAAAGGTAATGGTAGAGAAACATTGAAGTATTGGATATGTGGCAAAGATAATCACAAGAAATATTGTTTGTTGTACTAGGGTGATAGACCTCATATTTATAATGCTCAGGAGGTGCAAAAAATTGGGAATGTTGCACATAACATTCCTCAAATCTATGTGGCATTTGATAAAAAGTAGGAATATCACTAGACATCCATTATTGAGATGGAAGGTAAGCTCTATGATAGAGTTGTTTCCATTTTGATTGATCCTAGATCTAATTATAGTTATGTTATGTAACAACCCTGGTGAATATTCCATGTAATAAAAGTTAATAAATGAAAAATAATTACCATAGTTGATGGGACACTTATTCCAAGTTGAATGTTGAGAAAAAACATGGTGATGGCGATCACTTGTGGTTGATTAATGGCTAAGGAAATTGGCAAAGGCAATAGCTAAGGATTTGGAAAGGAAAAATGGCATTTTGGCATGTTTATTTATCAAAATAATGGAAACTAGGAGAAATTGGAGGTGAAATGTCACGGGTTGCATGTGAGGAGGAAAATAATGGAAAATGAAAAAAATGGAGGCCTCACTAATAAAAAGGCTTCTGAGGATCAATTCATAGACTTTTGTCAGTTCAGTTTTGAAGCTATCTCTCTATTCTCTCTCTCATACTCTTCGACACAAAGAGTTTCTTGGAGCACTCTTGGAGGAGTCTAGGATACTTGGAGTTTTGGTGAAAGAAGGCAAAGGAAGAGCAGGAAAGTGCAAGAGAACATTGGGATCGACAACTACAGTGGGTTTTAATTGCGGGTACCGAGTTGCGTGTATTTTTTCCTCACTAGTTTTGGCATGCATGGCATATGCATGTGGATTATTGGTCCTGATCTATCATTGGCATGGAGGATTTGCTAAATTGACAATGGATTTTCCTAGCCTTTCCATTTCTGGGATAGACATGGTGTTGTGTATTCATTTCTTTATGTTTCTAGTTGTTTCACAAGCTTTTTTTAGCTTGGGTTGAGTTACTAGTTCCTAGAAGCCCTAGTTGGACAAAAGGTCTAGAAGCCCTATAACAGCTTGGGTTGAGTTACTAGTCATGGAAGTCTTAGTTGGAAAAAAATTATGGAATCCCTTGGTGGGTTGAGTTACTAGTACTGGAAGCCTTTGTTGGAAAAACACTCTAGAAGCCCGGTGACATCTGTGGCTTGAGTTACTAGTCCTAGAAGCCTTCGCTAGAAAAAATGCTCTGGATCCCTAGAAGGCTTGGGTAGAGACAAACCTTGTGATGGTTTGTGATGTACGACCATGAGGTGGAATACTATTTTGATGGGTTGAGGTGGTTTGGCCTTTGGAATCCTAGGATGGTTTTGATTGATGTGTTTTATGAGATCCTGCATTCATTCTTGGAATATGGCATGGGGGTGACTGGCTGAAGTGAGATTTGGCTCATCCATGTCTATGGTCGGGTGGTTCATGTAAGTCCCAAACCTATTTTCCCTTTGCATCATTAATATGAGGTTATTTCTCCTTTTCAATTCATGATTATTATATTGGTTGATATGTCGATTATATGGTTGTTGTTTCCTTGGTATTTCTATTGTTATTATGATGGTTATGAACATGTATTATGATAGTCGCTATGTATAGGTCCCATCATGTTTTTACTTGTAAATGAATGAAAAATGTATCTATGGCCTAATGGATGAAATTGCAGCTAATGTGTTGAGGCATAAATGTTTCTTATTGATTCTCAGATGAGTATGAGACCCCTATCCTCAAATATGTTGTTTAAACCTGTCGATTACATAATTGTGACATGTTTGACGTAATTCCTGTCATGGTTAGTAGGGATCCAGTGAGGTCCTTGTTTAACTAATTGCATTTGTATCATTATTATGTTTTTTTGTCTTTGAGGTTTTTGCGAGTCTCATGTTTGTGTAGATTTTCTTCCGGATCCATCGCATTCAATTTCTTTTTAGATTGACATTTCGAACCAGCAACGGTGGTTCATCTTCCGGATGTTATCTTACAGTTCTAAAAGTTTCATTGAGTTTTTGGTAGTGACCTGGGCTCTAGGCCTAAAAAAGTGGCACAAATCTTAGAGTCGTAGGCACATGTCTGACGAGAAAAGTTCCCAAACGCATGCATACCCATGTTGTGGGAGTGTCTAGAGCCTCTTGGATGCATGCTTTTCCATATAAAGGGAGATTCTGGGGGTTTCATAGTCTAAAAACTTAGGGTTTGGTTACCTGAGTGGTTTGGATGGCTCCTATGGGTTATGTTGTTGATGTGGAAGGTCTATGTGATGTGTTCCACTGGTTCCCCTTCCTTAACTGACACATAGGGAGTCGAATCATATCATAGTAATTTCTTGTCACATGTTTACCTGATTTGGTCAGTTACTTGGGTAGATGTGGGAAGAGGGTGTTACATGTTAATATTGACCTGGTGGATAAGTGTGGCTTGAGTAAAGAAGTGCATGCAAAGTCTTGGTTGGTGAAGTTGGCTATGGGACCATTAAGAGAGTTCATTATTGGGTGAGAGCTTGTGCATTTGAGCTGAATGATATGCCTACGTCAAAACATTTAAACATGCTTCCATTGGGTTCATATAGCATGCTTTTGAGTATGGATTGGTTGTACCTTCACAAGAATAAGGTAGATTGTTACAAGAAGGATAAGTGAATTTCTCTATTGAGTTGGTAGTAGGAGCAACACCAACATCAAAGGAACCTTACAGGATGAGCACTCTAGAGTTGGTGGAATTGAAGTTGCATCTTAAGGAAATGCTTGATAAGGGATACATAAGTCCATGTGTTTTACCTTGGGGTGCACTAGTGCTTTTTGTGTAGAAGAAGGATAGTACTCTCAGCTTGTGCATTGACTATACATAGTTGAACAAGGCGACGATCAGGAACATGTATCCTTTGTCGTAGATTGGTTATTTGTTTGATCAGCTGAAGGGAGAAATAATTTTCTCAAATATTGAATTGAGATCATGATCTGGACTTATACAAGAACACAAAAAAATACATATACAAACATAAACGCGGATTTGAAATAGAAATAAAACTTCATTTAGTCAATATCAAAGAATTGAAATATGCTTACATACAAAATGAAAATAAACTAGCTCGAGCAATGGTAGCTTATCTCTTAGAAAAAATGTGACTCAAGGGCCTTTTTATTATTGAAAAATAAGGGAAAACCCTAAAAAACCAAAACCCTAACCCTAGGAGATGACACACCAAGAGTTTGTGGGCCCCATTGGGGTTAGTTGGGAAACCAAATTCCCAACGTTGTAACTTGGTCATATGATCTTTGTTTGGTGCATACAATACCTTGTTGGAAAGATCTCTTTAAGTACTATAGGATTTTCCATAGGCACTTGCCCATGGCTATGGGCTTACTGCAAACCTAAAAAAATGCTATTTAGGGGGTCAAAACAGCGTTGAAAGTTCATGACATGAAAAATTTCTAATAATAGTAAATGCAACTACACTCAAGGAAATGAATGAAACGAACTAGAGGTATATGTGGAATAGGTTGGTTGCCACTGATATCCAGCTAGAACGGTCCTTCCCCTTAGGTAGAAGTGGTCCCCATTTCTTGTAGAGCCTCCATGAGGTGAGGAAATTTCTATTGAACCTGGTCCCTAGTGAACTGCTTGCCCTAGTGAAGGGGTTGGCCTTCTTTCATGACTCGATAGAGTTGGATCCTATACTAGCAATCATTCTTTATATGTGTGTCCATGATCCTTCCAATTGTCACCTGTTTGATGTAGATGGGGTTGAGAAGTATTGTTGCCACCTGCCAAACAACATCATATGTGTCAAACAACAGGGGAAAGTATGGTCACAACTAGTCCACATTGAATTCTAGGTGCAGGAAACAGAATGGTGGAATGCTGAGCTTGAAGGAATTGTGCCCTATAGCCTTGGTGATGGTTCATGACCCATATCAGAGTGGGAGAAGTTTGTGGTGAGGCCTAGAATTAGGGGAATTTTGAGGTCTAAAATGGGCCTCCGAAGGAAATTATAAAATAATAGTGGAAATAATAAAATAAGATTAGATTACAACATCAAATTTTAGAGGGAAAAAAGGAAAAAAAATATTTTTTTGAACTTGTATTTTCAACTTATCTCCCTATGGGTTTACTCAAATTTTGAGCATTAACACTCATTGGATGCATAGTTTCATTCCTCATCCAAGGAGTACCCATGTTGCATACTTATGATGGACCCCACTACATGAAAAATGAGAAATACATTAAAAACATTATTACAATCACATTTTTTCATGTATTTCTCATTTTTCGTGCAGTAGGGTCCATCCAAAGTATGAAACATGGGTACTCCTTGAATGAGGAATTAAATTTTTCATCCAATGAGTACCCCCTCTTGAAATTTGAGTAAAACTTTAGGGAGATAAGTTAAAAATACGAGTTGAAAAAGTAGTTTTATTATTTTATTATTTTTTAATCTTTTTACTTTTTTACTTCAAAAATGGTGAATCATCCCCCATGGCTGGCATCATCAGCTTGAATCCTATTTGTTCTTATACAGTTTATTTTGGTTGTACATTTTTCTTAGGAGGCCCATTTTAGACGTCAAATTCCCCTAATGATGAGGCACTCCCTCTTCAAATGTAACCAAACTTTGTTGCCCACCTGGAACTTGTGTGGCACCCGATGTTGATAATGACATTGTTTGTACTTAGCATTGGATCTATCCAATATCTCATGGACGTGTTGGCGAATATGCTAAATGTTCTCAATGAATTTGTTAGCTATATCATCTTTGGACTGGACATGAGCTGAATCTTCCTAAGTAGCTACAAATGGTATGGCCACATCAATGGGACATAGTGGTTGGAATCCCAATCCCATCTGAAAGGGGTTGTGGCCAGTTGAGCTATGGAGAGATATGTTGTAACTATGTTGGAGATAGGGAAGGCCTTCATCCCATGTGTGTGGATGCTTCAAGTTGTAAATGTGCAGAATGTGCATGATCATCTTGTTAACGACCTCTGTTTTTCTATCAGTTTGGGGCTGAAAGGTTGTGGACTTAGGGAGCTTGGTATCCAACATTGACTAGAGGCTTAACCAAAATGTACTCAGGAACCTACTGTCGTGATCTAAGATATGTATTGTGGAATCAAAAAGTGTACCCACACTCATTTAAAGAAGAACTTATCAGTGGCTTTTGCTGTGATACTCTTCTTGTAGGCTACGAAAATGGCCATCGTAGAGAAGTTGTGATGACCATGAAAAGATAGTCATTGCCATGCTTAGTAGAAGGAAGGACTGATATGTAATCCATGGAGATGGATTTCCAAGGCTGAATAGGAGTAGGTAGAGGAGTATATAGGCCTTACTTCTTAATGGTTGGTTTGGCAGTGATGGAGGAAGTGAAGGATTTGATGTGCTTCGCAACATCTTGTCGAAGGTGCAGCCAATAAACATACTTTTGCAGCACTACCACTTTTTTCTCTACTCTGAAATGTCCAGCGACCAGACTATAGTGCACCTTCCAAATAATCTTGGAGTTCTCACTTAAAGAAACACAGATGTGTCCCTGGTGGCATAATAGTGCACCTTGGAGGTGAAAATCAAGAACTTGCTTGCCTTCTAGGAGCATGTGGTATGTGTTACTGAATTATGGATCGCACTTATAAATATGTGGCCACCTCGAAATCTTGTGTCCACACGAGTCATGCACAGTGGTCAACACATGACCGACAGTCAGCGGAGGAAGTCTACAACATTATTAGTGTCTTCGTTCTTACACTTAATGTTCAAATGGAAATGATGCGGGTATGTGAACCATTTTTTATGGAAATCATTCTAGAACTTTCCTTGTGTTTGTATGAACTGCAAGGCCCAGTGGTCTATTTGGATGACCATTTCCTTCCCCGTAATGTAATGCTTCTATTGTTGGTAGACTTGCACAATGGAATACATCTCTTTGTCATAGGTGGGACACTCTCGGATTGTGTCTAAAAATTTCTCACTGTGATATGCCATTGGATGCCCCTCTTGAGTAAGAATTGCACCAATAACATCGTCGAAGGCATCTATCTCAATCTCAAATGGTTTTTGAAGGTATGGTAATGTAAGAAATGGTTCATAGCATAGTGATGCTTCAACTCAGAAAACACCTTCTCTTGGGATTCAGAACAAAATAAGTTTGCTTTTGCTCCACCCTTGGTGACTTCAATCAAAGGCCAAGCGATATGATAGAACCCCAACATGAACCTGTGGTAGAAATTGGCGAGACCCAAAAAGTTGTGGATCTCTATCAAAGTAATTGGGGCTGGCCAATCCAAAATAACTTGTATCATGGATGGGTCCACATGCACACCTCGCTCATAAGTGATGTACACCATATATTGAACCTGGGTCATACAAAAAGTGCATTTGTCCAAATTGGCACACAATTTGTGTTGTCGCAGGGTTTGGAGGACCTATTGAATATGGTGGAGGTGCTCTCCCAACTATGTTTGAATATTAGGATGTCATCCAAATACACTACCATAAATGAGTTGGTGAATGGTCGCAAGATGTCTTCCATCAAACTCATAAAGGCTGTGGGGGAATTCGTTAACTCAAAAGGCATGACCAACCATTCAAAAAGGTGGTCCTTGGATTTCAAGGAAGTCTTCCACACATTAGAGGGTTCGACTAGTACCTGTTGATAATCATACTTCAATTCAATATTGTCGAAATATTTGGCCCTCTTGAGCTGGTCTAGAAGGTGATCAATTCATGGGATTGGATACCTATTTTGATAGTGATCTTATTCAGCACCCGATAGTCAATACCGAGCCTCCAAGTCCCATACTTCTTTTGTACCAACACGGTTGGGCCCCCACAAGGTGATGAACTTGGCTTGATGTGCCCTTTCTATAAGAGCTCCTAAATCTGCCTCTTGATTTCATCATTCTCCAACACAAAATGTTGATAGACTAGCCCGTTGGGTACTGACGAGCCCAGGGTCAGATTGATGGAGTGGCTGACCTGACAGTATAGGGGTACCCTTGTGGGTGAGGTGAAGATGTCCCTATACTCCTCCATGACCTTATCCATCTATTACTTCCATGTGAAGGAGCCCTGTCTCGAGGCTGTGGATGTGGCCATGATCTTCTTCTTGCCCTGAGGGTGAATCATAAGGAAGATAAATTTCCCAGTCTAGGAAATGATCTTACTGCATTTCTCGCAAAGATCAAAGAGATGACAATAAGTGGTGCTACCTCTAGTATCCTATATAGCTTATTTCTTAGAGAAATGATAATAGTGCGAGGCCTATACTGATACATAGCATGACGCTTACACAAGTATGCATGGCCTAATAATACCTCACAAACTTCAAGAGGAGCAACATCACATAGTACCTCATCTACGAAGGGCTTGATGCTGTAGCGAAGACGACACTAATCGCTAAAGTGGAGGTCTTGTCCTTGGTGAAGCCACTCGCTGGTGTATGGTTGTGGGTTTGGTGTTATCAGTAGGCCCAACCGTTTCACAACACTATTGAAATGAGGTTCTTTTGGCTTCCTCTATCGACAATGAACTACAACGGAGAACCCTTCACCCACATCTGTGAGTGGAAGAGTTGCTCCCATCCCTCTGGATCTTTGGGCTCTATCTTCTAGATCTTGGTGGTGCCAATAGTGATGCTGGCCTCTGCATCCCTTTGTCATTCCCCTTGTTTGGTTCTAACTTAGAGTCGAAACATGCACTTGATTCAAAATCTTTCAACTTGGCCACCATTACCTACTTGCCTCAATGCTCACTTGTGTTGTGAGTGGTGCTCTTATGGAACTGACACCATTTCCTTATGTCCTTCTTTGTCTTTGCGGTGTTTTTATTTTCTTATGGCTTCTATGGGTTATCCTAGGTCGCTCTGCCTTGGTTTTGTCCTTTATTTTGCAGTTTAGGGGCACCTTTCACTTTCTTTGGATTTACAAATCCAAAGTATCACTTCTTTTGTTTAAATTTCTACTCGATCTTCACAGCGTATCGATAGGTGGCACCAAGCGAGGAGATGTACAAGAACTCCATCTCATCCTAGATGTACTTGTGTAGAAAACAACAGTACTTGAGTACCAAATGCCACCCAAAATCCTTGATACCCAACTTTGTGCAAAGGTCATGAAAAATATTTGTGAACTCCAACACGTCTTGGTCCCTTCCCTGCTGCATTGTGGTCCACTTTATTTATTTTTCTTCATAGCTCCCGACAAGGTAATATTTTTTCTTAATGGTGTCATAAAAATAATTCCAAGTGGGTGTGGTTGAAAATAGTGAGGGTTCACTCATGTCCTTCTATTCATAGTATGTTTCCCACTAGTCCTTGACATGAGGGGCAGATTTAAGGATTGCAAAAGTAATATTTTCCAGATTAGAAAAGTCATGAACTGAAAAATATCCTTTTGTAGAAAATCATGTAGATTCACAAGCTCATGCAATGTACTAAAGCAAGAGACAAGAAAATACATCTACTATCAATCAGGGAAATCCAATAAATCAATGAACACAATAATCGACAAGGGGGAGATAATCAAAAACACATAGCACAATAAGTATTTAGGGAAAGACACAACTCAAAACCCCACTATCTATATTGCATATATCATAAATCCAAGATGATAATACAATGCTTGTTCTCACAAGAAAAATCCCAACACTTAGTCAAATCAATCTCCAACTCACAAGAAAACTCTTGGCCAACACTTACCAATTCTAGAGCTCTCCAAGTCCCTATTTCCTTGTGCAATTCCTATGGATGATCATCCCATATTAGTGGGAGGCCAATGCATCCAAAATTGTGCAATCCCTTCAAGGTTCAATTCCCAATTACATGCATGATCTATATTATTTAGTAAATCATACAACTAATAGTACATTATCCCTGCACTCTAGTCTCATTTGGGTCTTTTTCAGAATCAACATGTATAAGTTTCTGATGAGCGAATATTCAGTTAACTGGAGTAGCACTAGTTAATGCATTAGTGCACCAATTGACTTTTAACTCACTATTAGTTCCTCAAATAGTTTGGAACTAATTTAACTAGACTTAACTCAATAAACTGAGTTAACTAATTACAACTCATACCTAACTCATCCTGTACCCCTATAATATAGGGAGAACATATACATGACTTCACAAAGACTTCCAACTTGAAATTCCTAGGCTAATTAAGTTAATTAAACTTAATTAAATATTTACAAGTTGCTATGAGAATAGAATTCAATTTTAATTCTTAGTTTAACTCAAGGAAAAATTAAACTAGAATTTCTTGTTGCCATTTCTCAAAACTCCCTCTCAACAAGAAAGGGTTGTCAACTACCCCGATCATGTCTCTGTGAAACTCCAATTTACATCTTGACAATGCCTTTGTTAAAATTTCAGCATCTTTCTCCTTCATGGGAATGTTCTCTAACAACATAATCTGCCTCAATACACAATCTCTGAGATGATGATATTGGATATCAATATTATTGGACCAATCATGAAAAACTGGATTTTCAGAGAGTTTAATACAACTCTGATTATCACAGTAAATCATAGTTAGATGCATCTACTGACCAAACAAACCAACCTAAATCTTCCTCATCGAGATGGCCTCATATGTTTCTTGACTCACAGCCATGTACTCTGCCTCTTCCAAAGTGAGTGCAACTGATATTTGTTTCTTATTGTACCAAGAAACTATCACTGGCCCAATACTTAAGATCCCTCATAATGTTCTCTTCCTGTCAGATGGACTCCCTGACCAACCTGCATTAGTGAAGGCTTGAATCTTCACTCTCTCTATCAGTTTGTCCCATAATCCATACTGAGAAGTTCCCCTGAGGTATCTCAACACATGTTTTGCTGCCTTCCGATACATCTTGGTGGGCCTAACCATCACTTGACTAAGTTGTTTAACTGCATAGCACATATCCGGTCATGTGTTCACCAAGTACATGACTGAACCCACAAGATGCCTATAAATAGTAGCTTCCACTACTTCCCTTGAAGCAGCATCCTCCTTTCTCTAGTTACCTACAAGAGGAGTCCCCATGGGTTTGCTACTCTCCATGCAGAATCTCCTAATTATCTCATTGGCATACTTTCGCTAAGACACAAACAACTACCCATCTCCCTATCATACCTCCATGCCAAGAAAGTAATGCATGAGCCCCATGTCCTTCATCTCAAACTCTCTTGCAAGGTCCTCCTTGCAATACTTGATCAGTTGATCATCACCTGTCAGTATGAGATCATCAATATCAAGTACAATGATCAAAAACTTACCTTCCACTACTATGTGGTATAGGTTTGCATCCGCTTCACTATTCGTTAAGCCCAACTTGGTGAATTGGTTATCTACCATGGTGTACCAAGAACGAGGTGCTTGCTTCATCCCATACAATGCTCTCTTGAGCTGGCACACATGTGACTCACAGTCAAAGGTTTCAAAACCTTCAAGTTGTTCTATGTACACCTCTTCCTTAATCATGCCATTAAGGAAGGCTATCTTCACATCCATCTAATGGATCTTCCAACCCATTTGTGTTAATAGTGCCAATATAGATTGAATTTAAGAGTACCTTGCAACAGGAGCAAAGGTCGCATCATAGTCAATCCCCTCTAACTGTGAAAATCCACGAGCCACAAATCTAGCCTTATGCTTCTCCACACTACGATCTGTAGCATGCTTTACTTTGTAAAGCCAATAAGAGCTCACCACTAATTTTTCCCTGGGTCTCAGAACCACATCCCAAACATTGTTACAAACTATGGAGTCATACTCCTCCACCATGGCATCAACCCAAACTGGATGCTACGCTACTTCCTTAAAGGAAGATGGCTTTGTCACAACACATTCACCCTTAAGATTCATGTATCCAGTGTACCTCTCAGGTGACCTCCTTTGTCTACACTGAGAAGTGGGTGCTCCCACATTTTCCCGTGCATCATCCAACAATCTATCAGCCTCCCGAGTGCACTTTCTTCCCTCTCTGGAAGACTTTACTTGAGTGGATGTCTCCACTCTGAGATCCTCTACGTGTGGATGGTCCAAATAAATTTGAGTCTCCTCAACCTTAGGAGATAAAATCTCCTCATCAGCATGTAGCTCAAGCTCCCTATCAAGGGAAACTTACATGGCCTTCTCCTCATCGAATCTGACATCCCTATGAACCATTATCATATGACTTGTCACCATTTAGACCTGATAGTTGTGAGGTGTATTAGTGTGCCCCACAAATACCCCCAACTATGTTTTTGGCTCAAGATTCTTCTGTGCATCTTTGGTCACATGGAAATATACCAATGACCCACAAATAATGGAGTGACCAACATCTAGCTTCTTATCAGAATAAGCTTCCTCTAGTGTCTTCATCTCAAGTATCTGATGTGGGCTACATTTCTGAACATAAACTATTGTTTTGCATGCCTCAACCCACAAGTGTAGTGGTAGGCCCTAATCATGCAACATTTCCCTCACTGCCCTTACTATGCTTTTATCCTTCCTCTCGGTCACACCATTTTGCTGAGGGTTATGGGTAGTCATCAACTCTTATTTAATCCCTTCTACTACAGAATTTTTCTTAAACTCGTTTGAGACATACTCAACACTGTTATCACTCTATAGAGATTTAACCTTCTTGCCCAACTCTTTCTCAACCAATACTTTCAAATCACAAAACTTTGTGAAAGTTTGATCCTTTTTCTACATGAAAAATATCCATCATTTATGAGAATAGTCATCAACAAATATAAAATAATACTTGTGCTTGGTTGTGGATGCTATCGAGAATGGCCCACACAAATATGAATGGACTCTCTCTAGATTAGACTCTGCTCAACTATCTCTGTCATGAAAGGAAGACTTGGTGTATTTTTCCAAAGTACACCCCTTTGATGTATCAACTTACTCAAGTGTACCTTTGGGAAGACCAGTAGAGATCTGATGCAATATCTTAAAAGCTCCATGATGCAACTGGCCCAATCTCATGTACCACAAATCGCCAACATCTTGACTCTGCACCCTTTCTGCTTTTGACCTCAAAGAAGCACACTCCTCTACTGCCAACTTATAGAGATTATTCACCCGAATCCCTATCTTCTTTACTTGACCTGTGGTTATATGTTGAAGGAACGTCTTTCCTTTCAAGAAGATCACATCAAAGCCTCTATCCTCAAGCATGGCAATGGATACCAAGTTCTTCTTCAACACGGGCATATACATAACATTCTTCAGGTGATTGGAGTCCCATGCTCCCTCTTAAAAGTAATCGTGCCCAATCCAGTTACACTATACTTCCCATCATCACACATCTCGATATGCATCTCGAGATCTTTCTCCTCTAGGTCACTAAATAACTCTTTGTCGCCAATCATTTGGAATGAAGATCCACTATCTAAGTACCATACAATTCCCATCGTTGATGAAACCATGCATGCAATGAGGGCAAAGTCTAATTCGAATTGAGAGGTCAAAGCCTCACTCACCGCTCCTCTTGAGGACTTCTTCTTGGACTTTTTGAGTGGACAATTTGTAGTAAAATGTCCCAACTCATGAAAATGAAAGAATTTAACTTTCGTCACATATTTTTTCTTACCTCCATGATAAAATCCGATTTGGAATGGGAAGCTTTCCCTTCCCCATCTTCGCCTTAATCGCTAAGGCACATTTCTCTTGATCATCGTTCTTTGATGAAGAGCCATCCCTGATGCTTCTCCTGATCTCCTCCTGCATCAAATCTGACCACGGTCATTCCCAATCTAGCAAATTCTCTCGACCATTGACAAAGTCCTAATAACTATGCCAACTCTTTGGGAGTCCTAGAAGAGCAAGACACACCATATCTTCTTCGGCAACCATGATTGCAACACTTCCAAGATCATCATGAAATTGAGTGAACTTGGTCAAGTATTTGGAAATAGTCTTGCCTTTCTCCATTTTGATTTTTCGAAGTTTGTCCTTCAATGCCAATTTCCTTTGGTCACTGTTGTTCCAATACAAGCCCATCAATTTTTTCCACATAGCATACGGAATTTCCTTGCCATGGAGACTCGAGACAATGTGCTCTCGAACTACCTTAAGGATTATCTGCCTTGCCTTCGCCACAAATTTCTTCCATTCAGCCAAGTTTATTACATTCGATGCTATTGGCTTAAGGACTTCTTGATCAATGAATTCCTTCTAGAGATTATCTTCTAGCACAGCCTCCATTTTGTCCCTCTGGGATATAAAATTTGAGTTTCCTTCCAAGGCAGACTCGAGCCGCAAACCGTAGAATGCCATCTGCCAATCCGGAAGTATGAAATGCAAATTCGAATTTCACCTGTAAGCCTAAACTCAAAACTTTGAAATATCCTCTAGTATAATGTTCCTAGCTCTAATACCATGTATAAAATCCTTTAGATTCAAAATCTCATGCAATGTACTAGAGAAAGAGACAAAAAACTACTTATATTATCAACCAGCAGAAGCCAATAGATTGATGAAAATAATAATCGACAAGAGGAAGATACTCAAATACACATAACACAACAAGTATTCATGGAAAGGCCACAAATCAAAACCCCAATATCTTTATTGCATATATAAAAATTCCAAGATGATAATACAATGCTTGTTCTCACAAGAACAAACCCAGAACTCAATAAAATCAATCTCCAATTCACAAGCAAACTCTTGGACAACATTTAGCCAGTTCTACAGTTCTCCAAGTCCCTATTTCCTTGTGCAATTCCTTTGAATGATCATCCCATATTAATGGGAGGCCAATGCATCCAAAACTATGCAATCCCTTCAAGGTTCAGTTGCTGATTGCATGCATGATCTATACAACTCAGTAAATCATACAACTGATAGTACATTGTCCCTCGAGGCTATAAAATTCAAGTTTCCTTCCAAGGCAGACTCAAGCCACAAACCATAGAATTCCATTTGTCGATCTTGAAGTATGAAATGCAAATTTGAATTTCACCTATAAGCCTGAACTCAAAAATTTAAAATATCCTCTAGTATAATGTTCTCAGCCTTGATACCATGTAGAAAATCCTTTAGATTCAAAAGCTCATGCAATGTACTAGAGAAAAAGACAAGAAACTACTTATATTATCAACTAGCGGAAGCCAATAGATTGATGAAAGTAATAATCGATAAGAGAAAGATAATCAAATACACATAACACAACAAGTATTCATGGAAAGACACAACTCAAAACCCCACTATCTTTATTACATATATAAAAAATCCAAGACGATAATACAATGCTTGTTCTCACATGAACAATCCCAGAACTCAATAAAATCAATCTCCAGCTCACAAGCAAACTCTTGGACAACATTTAGCCAGTTCTAAAGCTCTCCAAGTCACTATTTCCTTGTGAAATTCCTATGGATGATCATCCCATATTAAAGGAGGCCAGTGCATCCAAAACTACACAACCCCTTCAAGGTTTAGTTCCTGATTGCATGCATGATCTATACAACTCAATAAATCAAACAACAAATAGTAAATTATACCTACACTCTATTCTTAATTGGGTCTTTCTTAGAATCGACATGCATGAGTTTCTGATGAGAGAATATTCAATTAACTGGAGTAGCACAAGTTAATGCATTAGTGCACCAACTAACTATTAACTGGCTATTAGTTCCTCAAACAATTTGGAACTAATTTAACTGGACTTAACTTAGTGAACTAAGTTAACTAATTACAACTCATACTTAAATCATCATGTACCCCTATAATATAGGGAGAACATATACATGACTTCATAAATACTTCCAACTCCAAATTCCTAAGCTAATTCAGTTAATCAAACTTAATTAACTATTAACAAGTTGCTACAACAATATAATCAATTTTAATTCTCAGTTTAATTCAAGGACAAATTAAACTGGGATTTCTTATTGCCATTTCTCAACACATTTTAGCAAATTTAACCATATATCTATGGTGTCTGCATATATCTGGCCTTCAAATATTGGAATATCAAAGTTGACTTGTACCTTAAAGGGAGTGGTGCCTCTAGAGTAGTTGTTGGATGAAGATGCGTCACATGTGGATAGTCACCGAAGGATCTGGGCAATGTTATCCATCATCGCATTCCTTTGTCGCTCGAGGGCTTCCTCGAGCAATATTTTGAAAGGATCTCTTGCTCCCTTGTCTTGTTTTTTCTTCCACCATGGGAGGTCATCGAGGTTTGTGAGGCTAGTCTTGCAAAGGTTCAACCAATTCAAGCCCCAACTCCTTATTAATTGACCTCTTTGGGGACATACAAAGAGAAATAAAGAAAGAGTAGACAACTTTAATACCAGTGATCCAGACTTATATATGAAAACAACAACATACAAATACAAACATAAACACCAAGATGGAGCAAAAATAATTTTCATTAATATCAAAGAACATAAATATCCTTACATACAGAATGAAAATAAACTATCTTAGGTGATGGTAGCTTATTGAGAAGAGACGTGGCAAATACATGCCTCTGAACTGTGTTATGATGAGGCTCAAGGGCCTTTTTATTATTGAAGAACAAGGGAAACCCTAAACAACCAAAACCCTAACCCCAAGATATGGAACACCAAGAGTTTGTGGGTCTCGTTGGGAAGCCAACTTCCAAGGTTCGTAACTTATTCATATGATCTTCGTTTAGTGTGTACAATACCTATTTGGAAAGATTTATTTGATTACTACAGGACTTACTACATGACCTTACTTATGGCTATGGGGTTACTACGTACCTCAAAAAAACATCGTTTAAGGGGTGAAAATGGCTCCATAAGTTCAAGACCCAACAAACTGCTAAAAATAGTAAATTATGTTATACGCAAGGAAACAGATAAAACCAACTGGAGATTTAAGTGGAATAGGTAGGTGGTCACCAATATCTACTTGGATCAAATTAGGATATCATCAAGTACGCATCAAAGAGGAGGACATCTACAAAACCACATTTTTTACCAAGTATGGGAATTATGTGTTTGTAGTGGTTGCATTTGGTCTTACTAATGCTCCAACTACTTTCATTTGTTTGATGAATAGTGTGTTTCATCCTTATCTTGACAAGTTTGTGATAATGTTAATTGATGATGATGGACATATTCTAAGAATGAGGAAGAGAATTCAGAACACCTAACAAGAGTGTTAAAATTGTTGAGAGAGCATCAATTGTATGCCAAGCTTTGCAAGTGTTGTTTCTTTCAGATTGGAGTTCATTACATGGGACATTTTGTATCCAAGGAAGGCATATCACTGGACCCCAAAAAGATCATAGTTATCATGGAGTGGGTACTAAGCTCCTAGGAATGTGGATGAGGTCAGATCATTCATGGGACTAGTAGGTTACCACAAGATGTTCATCAGGAACTTCTCATAGATTGTTTATCCTATTAAATCTTTGTCATGAAAAAGAAAGAAGTTTGAATAGACTGAAGAGTGTGCAACTAGATTTTGGCAATTGAAACATTTGCATACAAATGCTCCAGTCTTGAAGATTGCAGATCCAGATAAAGAGTTTGTGGTATGTACAAATGCTTTCAAGAGAGGACTTTGTGGAGTTTTGATGTAGGAAGGATAGGTGGTATGCAATGAGTCAAGGAAGTTGAATGAGCATGAGAAGAACTATGTGACTCACGATATTGAGTTGGAAGCTATAATTCATTCATTGAAGATGTGGGGACATTATATTCTTGGTAGGAGGTTTATTCTTATGAGTTATCATAGTGGACTGAAGTACTTGTTTAACAAACCTAATCTAAATGTCAAGCAAGCTAGATGGTTAACTATTGTTAGTGAGTTTTAATTCGAGAATAGATACATTAAGGGCAAGGAGAAAGGGATGAATATGTTCTCAGTAGGAGAGTTCAAGTGAATATTGAAATTTTGAGTTCTTATGGGAGAGATTTGCATGAGAGGATCTTGCAGGAATGACAAAAGGATGGCAAGTATCAACAATTGAGGCACAAGTTATAATAGAAGGGTGAATCTAGTAGGGATGAGGAGTATCATCTCACAGCAAATGGCTAGGTTAGATTCAAGAACATGATTTATGTGTCTAATAGCAGTAAGCTCAAGAAGCTTACCTTGAGGGAGTTTCATGTTAATCCATATTCAAGTCACCCAGGGTATCAAAAGAATTTGACGGTTATTAAGAAGTTCTATCATTAGTCGAACTTCAAGGAAGAGGTGGCTGAGTTTGTTGTAAGATGTTTGGACTTTCAACAAGTAAAATCAAAGAGTAAGAATCTAGGTGGTTTATTACATCCTAATTTAACTCCATAATAGAAATGGGAGGTCATTTCCATGGAATTCATTAGAGGTTTTCCAAGGACAATGAAGTAGCGTGATTCCATCATGGTTGTGGTTGAAAAGTTAAGTAAGGTAGCTCACTTCATTGAAGATAATTTTACTAATTCAACTATTCAGGTAGCTCAATTTCAATAGGGATATAGTGAGGTTGCATGGCATTCCCAAGAAGATCATATTAGATAGAGATGTCAAGTTAACTTCTAGGTTTTGGAAGGAGTTTTTTGTGAGTTTCGGGACATAGTTAGATTTCAGTACAACTTATCATCAGTAGACAGATGGACATACATAGAGGTTTAACAATATTCTTGAGGATATGTTGAGAATGTATGTCATGGATCAGCAAAGGAAGTTGGAGGAGTATCTTCCACTAATATACTTGTTTACTTATAATAATAGGTATTAAGAGTCCTTGAAGATGTGCCCATTTGAGATTGTTTATGGGTGGAGTTGTTATGCTCCCGTCATCTGGAGTGATCTAGTGAACATGGTGTTGATTGGACTGGACATGTTGGCAGAGATGGAATAGGAAATGCAGGCTATTTAAAGGAATTTGAAGGAAGCATGGGACTAACAAAAGAGTTATGCAGATAAACATATGGAATTTAAGGAGTTTCAGGTTGGGGATAATGTGTACTTACGCTTCAAGCCCAAGAGGATATCCATGAGGATTAGATCATGTGCCAAGTTGGCATCTCGATATTGCAAGCCTTTTGATATCCTTGCAAGGATTGGACTAGTGGCCTACAGACTTGCACTCCCTCCGACAGTAAAAGTCCATGATGTTTTTCATGTTTCATTTCTTAATAGATATGTGCAAGATGATCATCATGTGATTGAATGGTATGTATTGCAAGTGGAACCAGAGGGAGAATTCCATTGAGAAACACAATGCATATTGAAGAAGAAATAACTCATACTCCGGAACCAAGTAATCGAGCAAGTTAAAGTGCAGTGGAAGCACTTTGGGACCAATGAATCTACATGGGAGATGATTGATAAGATGCAGGCTTTATATCCTTCATTATTTTTTGGTTTAGGCAAATGAGTTTTTGGTATATGTACATGTATATGGATGTTATTGTAGATGTCGTGATGAGTTGTATTATAAATATCCAATAAGTAGTATGATTTTCATCTTTGTCATGTTGGACATGGTTTTTCATTACAAATATTGTATTGAGCTATGTTATAAAGCTCCATAGGTAGCATGTTTTGTTTTCAACATTTTTCTTGTCATAGGTGTCATAGAACACCGAGGATATTGTTCCCCTAAGGAGGAGAGGTTTGTAACATCCCCGGGTTAAAGTTCATGTAATAAAGGTTAATAGAGGAAAAATAAGACCACGGTCATGGGACACATATTCCAAGATGAATCTTTGGAAAAGCATTATAGTGGGCATCACTTTCATTTTGTTAATGGCTATGGAAATTGGAAAATGCATTGGCAAAGTTAAAGAGGAATTAACTGGTATTTATTTATGAAAATAAAGGAAAATAAGAGAAAAGGGAGGTGAAGAGACACATATTTTCATACTAAGGAAATCAGAAGGAAAATTAAAGAAAATGAATAAAATAGAGACATCAATAATAAAAAGGCATCAAAGAATCAGTTCACAACTTTTGATGGTTTAGCTTTTGTCAGTTTTTCTTTGGAGTTAGAGTCGGAGAAAGAGAGAGCGCCAAGAGGAGAAAGAAAGTAAGAAATCAAAGGAAGGAAAAGGAAAGTAAGGAGAAGGTTGGATCAACAACTTTTGTAGGAATATTTTGTAGGTAACAGGTTGCATGTGTGATTTCCTAGATGAGGTGTGAATGCATGATTCATGCATTTGTTTATTTGGTTCATTTGTTGTCATTGGCATGAGTTTTTTTGAGTTTGACAGTGGTTTCAGCCTTGCCTTGCCATTTCTTGGATAACCATGGTGTGATGGGATTCATTTCTTAGTTGAGATTTGGACTACCGAAAGGTTTTGGAACTAGGTGAGTTGGTCTTAGGAAAATTCCCAAGGGTTTGGGATGGATATGGTTTTCTTTGGGAAGCCCTTGATAGGTGGGTGGACATAGGAAAATTCCTCAAGGTATGGTGAATAATTCTAAGGCATTGAAGCTTGGTTTAGTTTTGTGATCTCGAGACTGAGTTAGGTGAGATCACGGTAGTTTGAGGTTGGAGGTGTTTTAACATCTAGATTCCCTTGGTTTCTTATGTCTAGTTTATCGTATGAGATCCCAAATTCATTCTTGAAATATGGCATGGAGGTGATTGACTGAAAGAAATATTTGGTTCCGCTCAATCTAAGGTTGGGTGGTACATGGAAGTCCCTGACTTGGTTGGATTTTGCATATGTTAATGAGAGCTATTTTCCCTATTGGAATCAATGAGCAATTGTACTTGTTATTATGTTCTGTTGATGGTTGTTCTATCATGGTTAATGATCCGGTTATATGTTGGTTATAAACATGATTTAATATGTTCTTTAGCTATGGATCTTTTTAAGCTTTTATAACTTAATGATTGGTTGATGAATGCATGGAATAATAGTGTTGTTGCAAATACTTCAGAGGGAATTAGACCCTCTCAGTGATTTTCAGACGAAGTTCAAAGATTTATACTCATATATGCATTCATGACTTGTAGGTTACATTTTTACCATATGTTTCACAAAATGTTTAGTGTGTTCTAGTCAATGTAGGTCAAGTTTTGGCGTCAAGTTTGAATGATTATCATTATTGTTATGAGATATATGATTATGGAAAGTTACACGAAGTTTTGGGCAGTGGTCTAGAGGCTATCTTAGAAAAGCGGCTCAGGTCTCGAGACCACAAACATAGAACTGGAGGTATGAGGTCATAACCACTGGCAACTAGGCTTAAGAGTACGGTTGGAGCCTCATAACTACATGCAAGTGGTGTAAAGGGTGCAGTATAGGTCCAAGTTAGAGAAAAAGGGTCCCAACTCAAGGATTCGTCACCTGAGGTGGTTGCTCTGCCTCTGAGTGGTATATGGTATCTGAGGAGGGTCAATAAGTTTCAATCGTAGGCTCCACTTCCATAACTGGAACTAGGAGTTTGGGTCATGTCATGGTAGCAAACCGCTTCACATTTACTCGGAGGGCTTGTAAAAGCGGGTAAATGTTGGGAGGGGAGTGTTACAATTATTAAAGGTATTCTCAAAACCAAGTAGACTTTCAAGCCTCTATTAATTTTTCTTTTAACACACTAGTTCTAGTTCGACATTGATGAAAAAATCCTAAATATTTGTATGAAAAAAATTCCTCCCTAATGTTATTCCCATACATGAAATAAATATGCGTAATTTTCATATATTTTATGATCACAACCATTGTCCTATTAGTATATACTGACATTCTAAAGTTAGAACAAAAAACTTGAGAACTCTAAGTTACTTGCAAGTGTAGATGGGTTCCTTCCAAAAAAAATTATCATTTGGAAAAATAAGAAGAATGATGTCACTCTAGTGAAACTAGTGTCAACACATTAACATTCCTTGAGACAAATCTTAGCTAATTTGTCAATATAAATTCCCAAAAAGGAAGGGAATAAAGTATATTTTTGTTAGCCCTTAAATGCAATTGATTTCTTATTACCAACATTCATAATTCTTGAACTTAATGATAACCTATTTCATATAAATTTATTATAATAACCCTCAAGCCAAAATGAACATTTCGATTTTTCGATTTTTTTTATAATTTATTTTTAGATTTATTGTCAAATGTTATAATAAAATCAACAAAATAACAAAGAAGATTGATTTTATTACCTCTAATAAGCTACTCTATTGTCTTTATGCTCCTTGTAACAATATTAATAATAATAAGCTACTCTAAAATTTAATTTAATTATGACTTAGTAAATAAACCAACCCTTTAATTTTTTATTCAAAATTTCTTGATAAAAACTAATCCCTTTTTTCAAAATAATTATATATAAATTAATAAAAAAACTAATATATCTTATAAGTGGAAGGACTATTTTATGACATTGGTTAAAAAACATTAGTATAAAATTTATACAAACATTCTATTACTAAACTCAAAGTATTATAAATATATAAAATAAATAAGTTGTTGTAGTGTAAATAACCTAGTAAAGTATGTTCCCTCTGATGGGGTGGTAAAGAGATGGTTGGGGGCATGTGGCCTGTACCAAAACAAGAATTATAGTTGGTGGGTGTGGCATAATGTCCCATGTTCTTCATTAAAGCTCCATTTACCTCACCATTTTGGTGGCACTCGGCTAAAAGTGTAGGGAGGTTTATAAGTTCAGGTAGATCTTAATGACTGGATGACTAGTCATCAATTCCTAGTTGAATGGAAATGAGAAGATGTATGAGGTGTCGTGTGTTTGCATTAATGAGGTTAATTATGGAAGGAGCCATTTGCACCCCGCATGAAAAAACATTAAAACATTGTGCAAAAAAAGAATATTACCCAAGCTGGGAAGCACTTGCATCGTCCATCTACACATCAAACGACATAAGAAAGCACTCGTGGGGGTAGGTTTCAACTTGCATCTCTCAGGGTTAAAAAGGAATCTCTCAACTATGAAAATCCATATGCAACTACTGACATGCTTGAGGCTTAATTGTTTCTATTTTAAGCTTTTCAAGTTCTCCTTCTACTTATGGTTTTATTTGCTCGTTTTTCTTCTCCCATCAACATTATCTTCCTCATTTTCCATTCCATTTCTCACTCTGATACCTCACACTCTCAAACTCGTTTAATTATTTCTACTCTGAGACCTTTGGCACTTCTTTCTTTTGTTGGTCTTGGAACACTCTAGTTTAATTAGACTTCTATGGATTATTTTCTAAGTTGCTCCTTGTTCTCCCTCTCTCTTGTTTTTGTTATACCCACTTCTCCTAGTTCCTTTATGCTAGATCTCAATCTACGAATCATTATGCCTCGACAATGAGCTAGAGTGCAAGGAGGAGAAGCTTACTATAGTGAAATGGGGAGATCTCATACCTAGCAGAGAATAATGACAACAATGAGAACATATAAGTAAAACACACCAATGTTGATCCATGAGGGAATTAAGCAAGCTGAATGAGATGTTGCTTGTTAGATATAGAAGTTGTTGGAGAATTCGCTCAGCGGAACACAACCAAGGAAGACTCAATCACTACACTCATGCAATTGATATTCACTGGCACCTCAAGTTTCTCATGGGATGAGTGTTAGTGGACTAGAATGCAAAAAAAGAGGAAATGTTGTTCATATTGGACAAAATTCAACTTATTTCCCGAAGACTTGATCAATAGATCAAACAAATTGAGCCACACGTAGTCATTCCTTTAAATGTAAAATGCCCCCTAAGAAGCAACAAAGAATCGTTGAGGAGCGTGAATCTCCCAAATCTAAATAGAGTATTCAATAGCCCCTTTTTCTTTTAAGTGGTTACCTATTATGGCTAATTTCAAGCTATAGAATATTATTTTTTTTGTGGCTTACAATTCTATTTAAACTCAAAATATTTTGAATGTTAAAGTAACTATGACACTGTCGCTAATTTAATTTTCATAACAAACCAAAACAAACTATATTGTATTTTTTTATCAAAATTTATTGAAATCAAGCAGCTTTACTTGAGTAATAAAAAAATTAAAAAACAACTATATTAAAAATTATAAAATCTTTAATTAAACCATGTCAAAAGTAGGTATACCTCTTCTCCATCTATCAACCTAATTTTCTTAAAAATATACTAAATTTCGTCTTTATTGAAAATTTAGTTCATCAAGGGCATGATTAACTTTTTCATGCGAGGGCTAACATTTGATTCTTCAAACACCAAAAACAATTATCCACGTAGGCAGCCTTATCCAAGGAATTTAGAATAGCCTTAATCCAAAGAAATAGTATAACCTTTAATCATGAAGCTGGACACGAAATTCAGCATGATTTAATCATAGAAATCTGAGTTACTAATCATAATCAACACAGTCAAAACGTGTGAGATAGCAACTTCCACAAAATGCCACCTAGCGTCCAATACACCCCAACAATTTCTCTACCGAACTTTGCCGGTAAGTTGACAAAAGCGACTTCGACACGACTCTGCTACTTCAAAATTATAGTCGGTATACCCAGGTGCGTGGTGCCACGCCCTACTTGCAGATTTTGTTTTCGTTCACTAATACTTAATTCTCCATCATTCTAATTATGAAGAATTTTAGAATGGAATTCCAACAAATCCTTATCTAATTCTATTCAAATTTAATTCAAGAAAATTTCCAAAACCTATAAACGAAAATCCTTTGCCTCATTACTTATCACTGCATGTGCCTCATTACTTATCCGTTACTTAAGAAGACAACATCCCCTCGAGATTCCACTGTCATAACATCATTATTGATTTTCTTCAATAATCTAACTTACCAGGATTTGGATACGGATACGTTCACATATAAAATATTTTATAATTTTTAAAACTAAAATTTATATAACTAGCATTTGCACCACATGTTGCAAAGGAAATGCCGTAAGGCAATGGCATAAGAAACAATAGCATAGAAGAAAGAAGTCAAAATTTTATGCAATTTTGTTTATCTATTGGTGTTTCTTTTTAATCATATGTTATGTTTCAGGGTCAAAGGGAAGGATTTATGAAAATTCTCTTCATTAAGATTTTGGAACCTTTATAAGTAAATGATTTAAATCAAATATTTCATAACAAAGTAATCTCATATCACCTTAATTCACAATGCAATGGATAATAGTTTTAAATTTCTCCCCACTTATGAAATTCTCCATTCTAATTGTTGTTTGACCATGATGATATTTGCATCATAATCCTTTTCATGAGAATATCATTTAGGAAGTCAATGATAAGTGGCACAATTAGTTCCTCACAATTGTGAAATCCCCATTCTAAATATTGGCATCATAATCCTTGTTCGTGAAAATATCATTTAAGAAGTCAATGATAAGTGGCACAATTGGTTCCTCAAACAAAACACTAAAATAAGAAGACATCATTGTTTGATTGAACTTTGAAGATAAGCATTATCAATAACTTGTCATTAACTTTCCAAATGAGTAGAAACATCTTTGAACAAAACACTAATCATTCTTATAAAATTTCTTCAAATCTTAAATCTTATATTTTAGATTCAATAAAGTCTATCCTTAAAGTAAATATGATCACCCTAAAACTTTCTCCAATTAAGTATATTGTATCCTAGCATTGTTAAAAAACAAATTTATTTAATCTTATCAAAATGTTATTCAAAATCTATCAAAATTCTTGACAAAATCTATCAATACTAAAGCAACATTGTAATCAAAATTCTTCACCTAATACATTTCCTTTTAACTAGGAATCAGAGTTCCTAAAAGAATAATCTCATAAACACAAAGCCACTTTGACAAAAAAAATCACCGAGGGTTACACACTTGAAATTTGTAAACATTAACTAATCCATCATATGGCTTGGGAATATATTTATTAAAACCTCTAGTCAAAACGCCACCAAATATAGCATCTTCCTAGAATTTCAATATATCCTCTTTGATAGAATATTAAAATTTTATAAGATGACATGAAGCAACGTAATGGCTATGCAATTCACAGTAATTTATGAGCTGGCTTCAGAACAAATTTATAAGATTTGTAATAGGGGTTGCATTGAGTATAGTGTTGCTAACAATTTGCATAATGCAGTGTTGTTAGGTGGTATGCCAATGGTGACACATCATGTGATCATATCACACTGACATAGACGATATTTCGAGCTTAGTTATTTAAGGTTGTGTGTAGAAGATTTCAAGAGAAGCTATGCATGACAAGTTATACATGCCCTAACATAATTCACCCAAAAGATACAAAATTTATCTGAGAGGTTGATTTATCTTGGGCAATGTGATTGTTATATGACAAGGCATGCATTGGGCTTAAGATTGTAAAATATCTCATAACCTTTTCCAATATACTATAAATCAAGGCCTTGGAACACTAGCATAGGGAATAATAAACATGTGTGGAAGCCAGGACATTCATATAAATTTGATGTCTAACTACCGAGAACATATGCTTCATAATCTATTTTGTCACATTTTGTTCCTTTCATTGAAATAGAACTTGCCACAACTCTTTTGTTGGGGCCTAAAAAGAAAGGGATACCTAGAAATTTAAAGATATACCTAAATTGAATCTACAACCAACTTACATTAATTAATTTAGAATCTTGTTAGCATTGTTTATATGACATAGTTTTGGTCCATGGAATCTTCAAACCCTAGGGATATATGAAAGATATCTAGGAATTTCATCACATTTTTTAAACACTCAGTGTCCTCTTTCTTGTGAGGAAGTATCCTTTTTCTTGTGAGGAAGGGGGATCATCTACAAAGTGACCATGACTTAGGCCTTCGACATTTGACCCAAGAAATAGATATTTGTTCACCTCACCTAGTGAACTTTCCAATCTAACAAGTATCCAAGAGCCTTTCTCAAGAAAGGTCGAGACCCAAAAAATTGGAACAAAACAACCCAATTTTAAATAAAATAGTTCATTAGGTAAGAATAAACTTGGGTGCTTTAAATATATCTCTTGTGACATAATGTGGAGCTTCAACATATGAAACAAAACACTAAAATAATAAGACAACATTGTTTGATTGAACTTTGAAGATAAACATTATCAATAGCTTGTCATTAACTTCCAAATGAGTAGAAACATCTTTGAACAAAACACTAATCATTCTTATAAACTTTATTGAAATCTTAAATCTTATAATGTAGATTCAATAAAGTCTATCGTTAAAGTAAATATGATCACCCTAAGATTTTCTCCAATTAAGTATATTGTATCCTAGAATTGTTAAAAAAAAACTTTATTTAATCTTATCAAAACGTTATTCAAATTTATCAAAATTCTTGACCAAATCTATCAATACTAAAGAAACATTGTAATCAAAATTCTTCACCTAATACATGTCCTCTTAACTAGGAATCAGAGTTCCTAAAAGAATAATCTCATAAAAACAAAGCCACTTTGACAAAAACCATCAAATATAGTCTCTTCATAAAATTATAGTAGCCCATTTATAATTAGAACAAAATTTGTTTGATAAACCCCCTAAGTTTCCTGTACGATGCTAGAAGTGGACACTTCTGTAGATATAACCGGAATTCTCATTCAGAAGAGCTGTAGATGCATACTTCTATAGGATCCTATAGCAGTTAAGAATATGGCTTGGAATTAAATGGATGATAGGTAGAAGTGTTGGTATGGATAAAAGGTAGATGATAATTTATGAATATGGTGAATGGAGATTTAGGGAGTGAATGTAAATCCACCTTTTCCATTTCGCCTACCATCCTTTCTTGACATCCAGGTTTAGGTTCCAAAATATCCACCTTAAAGTTTTCTGCAAAGGCTACAGTGGAAATGTTTGGCAATGTGACTGTTAACTCCCCCACATAAAGAATTTCTGGATTGCTTCTAAATATTGTCCTTGAATCTGCCTTTGGAATTTGACCTACCACCATCGCATGACTTCCAAATTCAGGTTCAAAATTTTCTAGAGAGGCTTCCGAAGAAGCATTTGGCAACACAGATTGTATTGTCATTAATTCATGCTTGTAAATAATTTCTAGAATGGCCATTAGTTTATTTGATGTCATCTCCAAACTTGTGTTTTCTGCTTCAGCACACTTGCTTGCTTGTATTTGAGTTTCAAGCTTAGAAGTAGCCCTCTTATGACGTGTCCTTTTTCTCTTGATTGCGTAACCGTTCATGTTTATAGCATCATTTCATTGTTCAGGAATCATCCTTGGTTGTATTTGTGATTCAAACTTCGAAATAGCCCTCTTACGGCGTGCCCTTTCTCTCTTGATTGCATCACCTTTCATGTTTAAAGCTTCATCTGATTGCTCAATTTCTACTCTCCATGTTTGTGCGTTGTAATTTGGGGTCGCATTCCTTTCCCTTGCAAATTGATCACTGCAGATGATTTCATCATTTGCAATCATCTTGATGTAGTTAAACGAAGTTCTTGAATTTAGCTTTGTGATTTCAACTGGTGTCCTTGATTTCTTTTCAGATTCAAGTTCCAAAATATTCTCATTAAAGGTAAGGCAAGGTATGGGCTGACACCAAGACATGGAAGGATATAAGAACATATATTTTCATTATGGGATATACCTTAAGTACCCTTACCTTACCCTGACCTGACCTTCCACAATGGGGAAGCAATATTGATGAACGATCCTAACCAACCTGTTTAGTACAGGAAATTGCCTTTCTTTGAAACCAACATTTCCCTGCTAACTTGCTCCCTCTTCGAGAGAAAGAGAGTCAAACAAGGTCTTCAAATGAAAAGGCTATCATTTGGAAAAATTTGAATCTACGAAAGTGCTAAGACATCCATTAGGGTAGTTCTTCCAGCACCACTAACTCCCATCAAGGCTCTATGTACCCTTGGTCTAAAGGATCCACTTACATTGGAAAGGAGTTGTAGCCTGTCTTGACCCAACCCTTCACTTTTCATCTCATGTTACGAAACTAAACATTATTTCTAGATATTCCATTGAAGAGAACCTAGGTATGTCAAGCTACTCGCAGATTACCAATTCAATTGAACGATTTATAGATACACATATCAGTGGCATGTTAACATAATAGTTTATGTTCTCAAAAGCCATCGACAATGGCCTGAAAGGAAGGATCATTCCTTTCTTCTATTGTGTCGAGACATGAGTGACATTGAATTCTCTACCAGGTGTAGAATTGTCTTCAGAGGTTAGATTATCTCTCCTCTATAACAAGTAAACATGACTGAAAAAATTATTAAATCGATGAAAGAATAGTGCCTGTTTTTATCATATACTTTCAAAGATTTGGATGTGAATAGGTTATATACTTTTATAGATTGCAATATTTATAGTTCAATATTTTCATCTTTTCTTTCAAGAAAAACCAAAAACAGTGTTGTTGAGCCTAATTCAAGATTAGCACAAAGGTTTTCTAATGTATCTCACTCAGTTGTCTGAGAGTGTTACAAGGAAGTTATGTAGTTCATTCAAGTTTCTCACTTCATTGTCTATTGAAGGAACGACCTAATTGCATTTCACTCTGACAAATTCCTCAATGTGGCATATTGTATTGTAACCTCCCAATTCATACCTTACCCTTACATATTGATGAACACTCCTGAACAACCTGTTCGGTACAGGAAATTGCCTTTCTTTGAAACCAAAATAACCCTGCTAACCTACTCGCTCTTCTAGAGAAGGAGAGTCAAACAAGGTCTTCAAATGGAAAGGCTATCATTGGGAAGAATGTGAATCTGTAGAAGTGCCAGAAATCGAAATGTTTGAATCAGTTGACCAAATTGACAATGGGTAAATTGTTTTTTTTGTAGTACAGATCTAAGCTCACACGATCAAATAAAAAATGTGAATGCAAATACCATATAATGCTTTGATATATTACGCATATAATGCTTTGATTTCTCAATATGCTAAGTCACTCTATTGACTCAAATATGTAATAGACAATAAACTAATCAATGATAGAGAAAATAAAATGTTAAAGTGAGGCGGGACCAGTTTTGCAAATAAGTCTGCTATGCCTGTCAAGAGAGTGTCAAGGCTCTTTGTTCCAAGGTCCCAAAAGATGGTCCCAAACAGTAGGGCAACAACTGTAGTGAAGAAAAATCGTACAACATTATAGTGTGGATTCCTCCAATATGACCAATGTTGCTTCCAAAGGCATGCCACGCACTGAACCTTGAAGGACCGTGCATACTGTGTTGGAAAACTCAGATCCTGCGAGCCAGGAGCAGGGGTGCTTAGCTCTTGAATAAGGGCTTGATTCCATCTGAAAACAGAACAACATAATTGTAAAATAGGGCTTTAAAAAAATTACAGTTTCTTAGGAGAAATGATTGCTTCCAAAGGCATGCCACGCACTGAACCTTGAAGGACCATGCATATTGTGTTGGAAAACTCAGATTCTACGAGCCAAGAGCAGGGGTTCTTAGCTCTTGAATAAGGTCTTGATTCCATCTAAAAAAAGAACAACATAACTATCAAATAGGGCTTTAAAAAAATTTACAGTTTCTTGGGAGAAATTATGTAACTAAAGATAGGGTAACAAAATTAGAGATGCACAATAAAAAAAAGCTCAAAGTTCTGAAACAAATTCCTACAATTATGTTATACATACCCATAGAGTGCTAATTTTTTGTAGATCTCAGTAAACTCTACACCAAGTTTTTCCTCAACAGCTATGGAACTCACTTCCGACGCCCATGTCGCTAGATTGTATCCTTCGCTAATCTGTGTTATTTCTGGAACGACCTAGCCAAACAACCAAGAATCGGACAAAATTGAAGCAAATAAGTTTTATGATTATAAAAAGAGTTGTAGTTTAGCAAACCAATAAAACTGAAAATTTAGCAATTATTCTCTGACTTGTTCGAGCCCTTTGCAACCCTTCATTTGTTGTTAAGCCAAGAAAAGAAACATAGAGTAGGCCTTTTTTCATTCATTTCCCTTGGAGATCCCCCACTTCTATTGATTTTTTCATATGCAATCATCTTCAAGCATTTAAATGAAGTCCCTAAATCCACCTTTTCCATTTCACCTACCATCCTTTCTATTATGTAACAAGCTGATAAGTAAATACCATATTCGGCTTTGAAAATTATGTGACAGGTCACCAAACTACCCTGGAAACTCACATTGGAAATATCTTGTCGTTTGTACAACCTTTCAGCTGCCATTAAGGCTAGCAATCCACCATCATCATGACCAATAAGCACAATAGAAGAAAATGCCAGCTTCTGACAAAATGATGATAACAGACTAACCTGCAAGAAGCATCAAAATTATATCTACCACGGACAGTGCAAACATAATGAAAATCATTGCCATCCATATTTAAACTAACCACTTAAATTTCCCAGAAGATCAATTACAATTAAATTCTAGGAAAGGAAATGAAAAAAAAACAATATTTTTCCCAGAATACAAGGGATAAAAGTACTACAATCACAAACAAAACAAAGTGAGGTTGAAATTACAAGAAAGAGCAGATAAAAAATCAAATAGGAAAATAGTTAAAACTCTGAATTGATGAGATGGCACTCAAATCCACATGGCTTCCAGGTCTCACCTGGAACTCAAGTTCACATGAATTGGGCAGTCCTTTTACTTTCCATTCTGATTTGTTGGGACAAGAAGTAAGTCCCCAACCGGGCTGGTCAAAAGCAGTGATAGTGCATCCAGTTTGCCTTCCCAGGGGATTCATAAAATACCTTCAAGGGAAAACCCCTCCACCAAATCCATGTATCAAAATCACCCCCATGCGTCCAAATTTATATGGTGTTGGCTCTGATAACTTTTCTATTAACCCAAACTTGTCATGCTTATATTTCTCCAAATTCAGTAAGGGTATATGCTCAAAGAAACCAGAATAGCTATTTGAGCCACACTTGGAGCTTGGATTCACTTCTATAGTAGTAGAGCCGCTCAATAGTGGAGTTTACAAGGGCTCATTTGTCGAAGTGTGACTGAACTTCCTGGCAAGATTATGAGATCTTGGAAGCAAAGGGTCATCAAATCTTAACCTTCTCAGCATAGACCCATAATTTTCACCATTACTATCATGGAAAGCGCTGGAAGTGTAAGAATGACTATTTGTAATCTTGTAATGGATAACCAAACCTTCACAGAGCATGAAAAGACTCTCATCATCAAGAAGGATTCTTGAAGGCATTTGTTTCCCTCCATAAAAGAAATATTTATCTTCAGAATTAGCTTTAACAATTCTACCCATATTGGGGTTGGGAGAACAAGGAAGATTCTGATAACCATGGAAAACAGTGTTGTAAAGTGGAACCTGTAAAATGCAAGACATGGTCAATAACCAGATCAGTTCATTATCGATCGAGATGAGTAATGACAGTTAATAAATAATGCTTCTGATACTCTTGAATGGAGTAAAATGTAAAGATCAAAAGGAATAAGAATTACTACTGTACATGAAACTGGAGAAAAGTTGAAGAATGCAGTTATGAGCTGTCTATGGCAACAGAAGCCTATCTCCTTTCATATTAGAGCTTACGTTTCACAGATATGATAGGATTCTCAGCATTTAAATTTGTCACCAGTGCCCAATATGGCCTTCTCATACCACCACACTATATCATAGCAACCTTGGTACAAATATCATAACTGAATGTATGCCAGGTAACACCCTTGCTTATGTGGCAGTCTTCAAATGGTGGAAAAACGCTCCTTAGACTCTAGAAAACATAGCAAAGCTAACATGCATATTACTTTCGAGGTTCGGACTTTGGTTTCTATTTCCTTTGCAGGTCGTACATGTTGCAGACCTATGAAAGATAGAGTCATTCAGAGTGCAGAAATTTGGCTTTTCTTTTCATTTGGAGGCCCTATTCAGTGCAGCTTTTATATGACAAATAAGATAACCTGTAAGATACATAAATTATTTCAAATCATAGTTCTATTCCCCTGGGCCACTTCTATCCCCCTGGGCCATACCCACATGCTGATGAGCCCCTTTACAAAGGAAAATTACCATAACCACTACCCCTACTTGTAATTCAAAATGTTTCATCCTTAATCATACCATACCCAATACCCAATACTCACACCCAGTCTTGTGCAACATTGATTTAAACTTATTGCACCAAATCTTAAAAATAGGGTTCATAAAATGGGATTAACGATGGAAAACTGTAGCTATTTCAGGAAACCCGAAGACCTTGGCCATGTTTTTTGGCCATTCGTTAAGGAGGTCTGGACTTGGATACAATGCTTGTTCACCAATATGTTTACATATAAACTTTACTGGTGGGTTGTCCTTCTATGGAACCTTTGGCTCTGCCACAAATCTGACTGGAATGTTTGACAGGCAATGAGGGTGGTGACTCTCTACTTCTAGAGGTGAAAGAGATGTGTGAGAAGATTAAAGATTTGCCAGATGAATGGGTAACTAAAATTGATATATTCCTGATTTTGGACTCAATAGCTGTTCAATGCTTAGCCACATGATTACCTCAAGAAAAATAGATATATGAATTAGATCTCTATGCACTACAGAGTAGGTATGGGCAGGGAAACGGCTGTTTAATGTGATGATGGGTTCGCATTTACTCCTTGAAAGGATAGCAATTGCATCTTTTTCAAAGATATATAAGTATCAGTTCTTACAAAAAGCTAAAAAGACCTCAAATATGTAGCTTGAAAACCCATTTCACCATCAGAGACTATCTTACCGCTTCAGGATCAAGCTGCTGGAAGTGATGCATTTTACGCCTAGCTTTACATCTAGTCCTGTATGCCACCACAATGTGACCAAGAGCCAAGGCAATAGACAACAAGAGCATTTCCAGCATACTCCATGGAAGTTGGAAACCTCCTGACTCTGCTGAGGGGCTTCCTAATGTGAAAGAAGCCATAACCAAGCATGCCTTATCAACAATAAGGACACTTGAAGCCAGGCCACAGAATACTGGCTAAAATCCAGGCATGCACATGCACAAGAAACTTGTTCCAAAGAAGAAAACTGATCCAGCGAGCCGTGAATTTTGAATATACCCCACAACAGGGCTGCTTATTACAATGAATTTTCTTGCCCCTTACTGTACAGACTCTACAACATCCAGCACAGAGAAGAGAATAACCCGAAATTTAACATAATGGAACAATCGGCCAAAAAACTGAGGTAATACAAAATCATGAGCGATTCGTATGCACCAATATAAGCATTCCCCCGGAGCTTGGCCATAAGAGCAGACGATTCAGAAGTGATGGAGGTCCATTAGTGTTGTTGCCAGCTAGAAATGGTGCGGGAGCAGAAGAAACAGGTGATCACCGTCTATATGGAAGTTCAACAAGTACATGCAATCTTAACTGATTAAAATTCCAACTATAATGATCTGATCCAATAGCACAATCTCTTTTAATCGTCTAACACATCAGATCAATGGTCCAAAATAGGACACGGTGGCATATGCAAGGGAGGTCCAAAATAGGACACGGTGGCATATAAGGGAGTTCTTCCCAGAGGGAAACGCCTTATGGCATAAAAATAAAAATTAAAACTAAATTTGTATAAATATAAAAATAAAACTATATAATTTTTACATACAATAAATAATTCATGGGTGAATATATTATTTATAAATATTAATTAAATCTATATAAAAATGAAAAACATATATGAATTTTTAAATATATAACTTCAATATATCTGAATAATATATTTAAACATTAATTATTAGTTGTAATATAGATTATTAAAGTTATTTTAGAAAACTTACCTTTTAAACTTGAAAAAAAAACTTTAAAATTAATTAAAATAAAACTTATTTTTAAACTTTAAAATAAATATATAAATAAAAAATTATTTTTAAACTTTAAAATATCTAATTAAAAACTTATTTTTTAAAGTTAAAATACTTAAATATATAAATAAAACTCACTTTCTAAATAAAAGGTTACTTTTTAGACTTCAAAATATCTGAATAAAAATAGCTATAGATTATAATACGCTGATTCATTGTTTTCACTAACGCTGAAACTTATTTAAAAAATTTAAAATATATAAATAAAACTCACTTTCTAAACTTTATAAACTTTAAAATCTCTGAATAAAAGCTTACTTTTTAAACTTCAAAATATCTGAATAGAAATGGCTATAGATTACTATATAATAGGGCGATTCATTGTTTTGGGACGCTGATTCTTTCATTCACTGTCTTGTATTAAAGCTTATAATGTGGTCAACTAAAATAAAAATAATAAACTGTCCGGGCCAACTCCCTAGATTATTTTGGTGGCCGACGTCGATTAATTAATTCAGTGACGCCGGACGTTGATTCTTTCATTCACTTGCGACTGAACAGTTGAATTTCCCGTTTTGGAATTTTGTGCTGGCGTTTGCTAGTTTACTACAGATTTATGCGTTGAAGTTGACGTTTTTTTTTACCCTCAAAGAGAAGCTGGGCGTATCTCCGTCTCCGATCAGGGGATCCGTGGATCCAACCATTAAGCTTGACGGATCCGGTAACATAGGTGAACAATACATCGAATGACGCTGATTGCGGATCACACACGTGGGCTATCCAAGTTTTGCGGCAAAATCGCACAAGTTTGGAACACTGAGTCAGATAGCATTAATGGGTGCTTTCCAATATACAAATTAGTGGATCCTTTCAAGTATAGCATTAGCGGGTCCTTTCCAATACATCTCGGGAATGAATTTTGTTCCACAATCAACTGAACTGTCATTCTTTTTTTCCATAGAGCGATTCTCCTCGTAATCAACTATGCTAATATTGTGTGTTCACAGACCGAAACAGATTGAATGGTAGGTGAGAGAATTAACGGGTCCTTTCCAATATAGAAATTACTGGGTCCTTTTCAATATAGCATTAGTTGGTCCTTTCCAATACAGCTCGGCATTGAATTTTGTTCCACAATCGACTGAACCGTCATTCTTTTTTGTCCCTCAAGCGATTCTCCTCAGAATCCAATGTGCTGATAATGTGCCTTCACGGGTCGAAATAGATTGAATGGCAAGTGGGAGAATTGTTTTTGGCTACCACTTTTATTACTGGAATCATTCGCATGAAATTGAATTTGAGCAGGTTAACGAAACTGAAGGGAAGAATAATTGAATTTGAGCAGGTTAACGAAACTGTAATGAATGAGTTCACCAAGAGGATACTTAATCTTCTTGAGTGGGAAGGGAAGAATAATTCTCTTACATGTTTACTGCACAGGCTTCTAATGAATTGTAATGAAATATATTCATTAATATCAGGAGCCCATTATGTTGATAATATTTACATAATTATAGTTATGTATCTATATATATATTTCCACATTTACTATTCAACTAGGTAAAGGTTTACATTTTTGAAGAAAAAATTCATAATAGTTATATTAGAGCACATGTATATATATGGACCAATTTTAAATCAAGTACATTTATGTATTGATTTTCTATCATGTTTACAGAAAAATGAATTTAACAATAAATTTTGATGTGATTATTATTGAAAATATCTCTCAAAAATTTAATAATTGTCATTATATATTATAAAATTTATTACTCTATTTTCATTTATAAAAAAATATTTAATTAAAATATTTAGTATCCATAAAAATCTATTTAAAAATATATATTTTAACCGGGAAGATTAATTTGACCCAAAGGGAGATCTCATACTTATCTATAAAATATATTGAACACCCATGAACTATAATTAATTCCGTTTTTATTAATGCATAAATATATTATTTTGTACCCAATGATATAATACTATTATAATGTGGGAATCACATGTTGAAATGCTCGATGACCTTAAATTGGATTAGGTTAATGGTACTGTTCTATTTATATATATATATATATATATATATATAAATTTTTAATATTATTTATTTTCATTAGGATGAAAATAAAATTATTAAAAAATTATTGATCCAACTTTAATATGATGCACATAAAATTATTGGTTAAGTTGGAAAATGGAAAATAGGATAAAAAAATATTTTATTTATAAAAATAGGGCAAATATATTAAGAAATAAATTTATATAATTAATTAAATATAATTATGTAATTGAATAAAAAGTAAGCATAAATTAATATATTAATAATAAAAACATAAAAAATAATAACTTATTAATTTAGAAGGATGATTTGATATATTATAATAATCCAATTAAAAATAACCTTAGAAGTTGAAATGAAAGATATCACATTAACTTTTTAAATATATAATTTTTAGTTATAAAATATTTGTACAATTATATAAAACTTGAAATTTTCTATTGTTAATGTGTTATTAGTCTCTACTTCATCGGGGACTATAGCATTGGTTTCATAGTTAAGATGTATTGATTGTGCATTATTTAGCTATGTTTTTGCAATTTTAACCAAAGTTTCGGGAAAATGATTAATATTTCTAATTTTTCATAAATTCAAAAATAATTTTCAAATTTTTAGTAAATATTATTTCTAATTTTATCATTGGTTGAGGATGTTTTGATGGGACACAATTCCCCTAGGGGAGGGTATTTATTTTTTGTCTTTTTTCTAGTGTCTCACAAATTAAAATAAAAATAATTTTGTAAGTGGCCATTGCATTGGTGACTACTCTAATACTAGCACTATTATGTTATCGCTATGCTCAATGATGCAAGAATTGATGTGGTTGTAGGACATTTTTATGTTAGTGCTATGTTTAATGATACGAGAATTGATGTTGTTGCAGGTTGTCTGCATAGGGCGAGGGGGGGGGGGATGTTGTTGCAGGTTGTCTGCATAGGGTGGGGGGTTAACAAATGCCGAATTAATATTATTATGTTTCCTTGTGTAAAGGATGGGGTATGTGATGGAGAATCAGGGTCCTTTGCATAGTGATTGTTGTGACACTAATCAATGACGTGGTAGTTGGTAAGGTTTTGTTGTGTGGAACTTTTATTATGCAGAGGACGAAGTATGTGCGGGAGAAATGGGGGTCCTTTCCATAGAAATGGGTGCTCTGACACTGACAGGGGTGCACAGGGAGCTAGTATCAATTTTTTAACAATTATCATAATCCTTGGACTACAAAAGCTACTCTTATTATGCAATATTAAATAAATCACATTTTCAATTCATGTGACATGTAGTTGTGTGACACTGTTATGTTAGTGTTATACTTAAAGATGCGAGAATTGATGTGGTTGTATGTTTTTTGCATAGCTGAAAAAATCTCCAATTAATATTATTAAGTAGCATGGGTGGGAGAACTATGGCTCCTTTGCATAGACGAGGGTGCTAAATAAATTTTGTTTTCAATCTGTGTGAAGAAGAAATGTTGTGTGGTAAAACAAAGTGAGTCAACTCAATCCTTGCATTGAAAGGAGCTATATACATGCTAGTCCTTGGTTAGTTAAGTTCTTGGTTCTCCAAATGTGTGGAATGCTTTATGTAAGGTTTACTAAATAATAAATATACAAATATTCTTTTTAATTATTACTTAGGAACGTATTTCACAACTATGGAAATAGTTGTACGGAGGGAGTTGTGCGATGATGGTTGTGCGGAGCTAGCTGTTCAGAGGTAGCGTGTGAAAAAAAAAATGCATGTGCATAGTGCTTTGACTATGCTAGAATTTTTATACAAAAATTATCAAAATAATAAATATATAAATATCTTTTTTAATTCTTATTTAGGAACGTATTTCACAATGTATGACATTAACTAATATTAGTTTTGAGTGTCAATGATTGACCAAAAGGCATTATTGACTGCATAAGTAGTTGTGTGAAAGAAGTTATGTCAAGGTGGTTGTGCGTGTGTAGAGTTATCCAAAAGTTTTTTACAAAGTTTATTAAAATAATAAATATACAAATCTATTTTTGAATTCTTATTTAGAAATGTACTTCACAACGTATGCTCATTAATTAATATCAGTTTTGAATGTCAATGACTAACCAAAGGATGTTATTGAGTGTGGAAGTAGTTATGCGTTTTCGAAGGTTATACAGAGAACAAATGCATGTGCGAAATTTGTGCAGAATGAGGGAAGTGCAGAGGGATCTTTTAATTGAAATGTGTTTTGATATTAGTAGATTGTGCACAAGAGTAGTTCTTATTTTATTATTAATCTTGAGTGCAGAGGTTCATGCAATGAAAGCTTGAAATCGTTTTGCACACAATGGACTGTGTTGTTTGGAGGAAGGATGTGTAAAGAAAAAATGCATGGCATAGCTTTCACTGTGTTCAAAGATTTGTCCAATGTTTATTAAATAATATATATATAAATCTCTTCTTTAATTACTATTTAGGAACATATTTCACAACGAATACTTCTTGCCAACGATATACGGGACCCACATTTATTAATATAGGCTTCAAATTTTAATGACTAATTGAAGGGCGTTGTTGAGTGTGGAAGTAGTTGTGTAGACGAAGCTATGGGGAGGTGGTTGTGCATGTGTGGTGGTTATCCAAAGAACAAATGCATATGCGGAATGAGGGTTGTGCAGGATTTGACCAAAATGACAGAAGTGCAAATGGATCTTTTAATTGCTTATTTAGCTTTAGAGTACATATACATTTGTGTTATTTGAAAGTATACATTAGTATTAACATTCTAATGCTGTGAAAATCATGTGTGTAAGATATTGTGCGAAGTGCATAGGTTTGTACAATGAAATCTTGAGAGATTTTTGGCAAAAATGGATTTTCTCTACAGTTTCGCACATATGCGTTTGTGTTATGTTGAAAATATACAAAAATCATGTCTCTAGATTTGATGCTTTAGTTCTTCTATGGTTTTATGAATGTGTGATAAGGTGTGTAGTTAGTGAATTTAATGCCAAGAGGACTTTTATTTGCCTACAAGCATGTTTTCTACTAATCAAAGGACAACATCAAGACAATAAGAAAACTGGAAGGTAAATTTATCTTTGTAATGTGTTTCAGACGCAAAATAGTGCCAGGTGGTGATTTCTAGGGAAACGAGTCTACAAACATTTGAAATAGCTAGTATAGCGAGGGAAAAACACTATTTGCAGTGATAGAAAAATAACTCACTTCATGATGATTGTTAGATTTGTGAATTAATAATACAAATAGTAATAATACTAATAAATACTAATGATGGGACAAATATTCGAATGATAGAGAGAACTAGATGTTATCTTTATCTCTGATACAAATATCTTATGTCATACAAGTAGTGAATTATAGGGAAATGAGTCGACCAACATTTTGAAATTGTTGACAGAGGAAGGAAAGAAGCTATTCTCTGATATTAATAGGTTCCTTTTATAATAGTTTATGTATTTTGAGTAGCGGATTGTGTAGCGTTTTCTCCTTGTAAAATTCATCTAAGAGATGAGATTGCATATTCGATGGTGTCTCAATGGAATTCCTATTAAATTGTGGATGATCGTAGTAGTGCAAAAATACAGAAGCTCTACAATATTGCAAGCTTTTAAACCGATTCACCTTTGCCTATTTCTTGTTGGCATTTGGCAGTTTCTTAGACGATTATCATGATTATAGTTAGTTCGAACTTGTTTTGTGTGGTGAATTTAATTTTCTTTGACACGTATGACACTGATACTAAATTAGTGGATTGTAATTAACTTTTTTTATTCAATTGCTAATTATTTAGCGTGTCGTGTGTAGCAGTTTTGACGTAGGTAATAATATATGTATTTTTGTTATGTTGGAAGTATATGACATATTGTTAGTTTATGTAGCTTGACTTGTGTAGTTTGGTAGAATTCATTGGTTTTTTATTGATTTTTAATTGTTTTGATGTATGTTCTATTATTAACAAAAAAACACTCAATTTATCGCGTACGTACATGTGCACATCTTTATTCAATATACCAATACACACAAGGTATCAATGGTTCCCATCTTAGTGCCACATATATGTTTTATCACAGAGAAATACTTGCTGGGATCCACTAAAAGGACACTTAATCTAGTATTGCATAGTAATAATAAGTATTTAATTGACAAAATATTCATTACTTGTACTTTACAAATTACTTTTTGCAGTTGTTCTTGTTACATTAGAAATTAAAGTTTATGTTTTTAGTAATTAAATTATTTTCGCATCTGCAAATATCAAAGAGTTTGAAATTAAATCCGTTTTTGTAGAATAAGGTTCCCATTGCATCGAAACTGCACGTCGAATTTTGCGAGAAATGGGTGTGTCAAGTCATTCATAAACCAAATTTGGTTTGGTTTTACAAAGTAATGGGGATGAAATTTCAAGTCGTTTTTTCATGGAGAAGGTAACTTTAGTATTTGCATCTATTATTAATAGTTTTACGAGTCTTCAAATTTGACCAAAAAAAAATGGAAATTTTGGCACATTCCTAATAAAATATGGAAGACATTTTTTGTACATCGAAGTTATAGCTGTGAAATTTCAGTAGTTAAATTATTTTCACATCCGCAAAAATCAAAGAGTTTAAAATTAAATATGTTTGTGCAAACTAAGGTTCCCATTGCATCGAAACTGCGTGTCGAATTTTGCGAGAAATAGGTGTGTCAAGTTATTCATAAATCAAATTTGGTTTGGACATATGGTATCAAGTTGATTAATCATTTGAGTAAGCGTTGGCATAATATTTATTTGCAAATGTACTTGTGCAATTTACTATTTGTAGCTATTATTGATAGTTTTACAATTCTTCAAATTTTACTGGAAAAATAAGGTAAATCACGTTCCTGATAAAATATGGTGAATTTTTTTGTAACTCGAGGTTATAGTTGTCAACTTTCATGATATTAGGTGTCAATTAGGTGTCAACAGTCATGGTGTTTGTTTTTTATTGCAAAAATAAAATAAAACCAGTTTGCTGCGATTTTTGGTAGTATGGGAAAAATTGCTGATGGTGTTTTTCATCATCCTCAATCCATTTTCACTATCACAAAACATGATTCAAACACTTTTGTTGTTAGGTTTTATTATAAAAATGAAAAAAAAAGCTGCATTGTGGTGATTTTTGGTTGTGTGGGAAAATCTACCGCCTTAGTAGACAACGTCTATTATTTTATATCGTAAATTTATTTCCTTAGGACACGTATATCAATGATCTTGAAGTAGGAGAAAAATGCAAAGTAGACAGACATGATGATTTTGGAATTTCTAATTTTTTTCTTATTGTTGTCCATAAAAGTTTCCATTGGTATTTTTATTGATATTTATTTAGAGTGCCATGTGGAATGGTTTCACATGAGTAATAGTAACAACCAGTGTTTGTGAATAAAACAAAGAATTGTAAAAGTGAAATGGGATTTGAATACGTTTTCTGTTGACGGGATTTTTTTTTTTTGTTGCAAACCAAAATGTTAGCAGGCAAAGGAAAGAAGCTATTTGCAGAGATACAGTTAACTCACTTACTAAGATCGATGATAGCTTTGACTGGTTGAGAATGTATGATATGTAAATCTATCAACAGAAGAGAAAACAAGTAAGAATTTTTGGAGTACTGAATTAACGAATGTTGGGTGTGTTCCAAAGGTCTTTGATTTTAGAAGAATTATTTAACTTTGTGGAAATAATTTTGAGTTAAGAAAGAGGGAAATTAAAATAGGAGAAATAAAGGATCCTCTGAATCCCAATGCATTCATATGGTTATTCAAGTTATGGAAATAAACAAGTGTTTAGAATTTCTTGTTGCGAACAATTTCTTGGTGCTAGAAGGATGCGAAATTGACACTGCGAGGGAATTCATTTCTCCAACTTCTAAGGTTCCTTTCGATCTTTCTCTTATAGAAATTTATTTGTTTAGGCAACCATTTATGGATTTCTGTTGCCTCTTTTTCGATGTAGTAGGGCTAGAATGTACAACACATGTTTCGAAATGAATTTTTTATGTGTTTTATGAGACATACAAAAATAATTGTATTTTTTATTGGGTTGATGTCATTTCGAATGAATTATTTTTTTAGTTACATAAATTACCCAAGAACAATGGATTCTTTATGATGGCATATCTTATAACACTTCTTGTGTCAAGGCATGTGTTTGATGGCTTACCCTATAATCCTAGATTCAACTTTCACGAGGAACCAATGCAATTCTGGTATCCTATATTGTTAGGTCCCTATAATAGTAGTGATTCCCCCATTATTATTGCCGTTGTATCCCTTATTATTATTATTGTGGCCCTATTGTCCCCATATTGTTATTATTATGCCCCATACAATCCCTCTATTGTTATTTTTGTGCCTTTATATTATAATTGTTAGGTCAACTTAGTTATATTGTGACCCCTTAGACTCCTATATATAGAAAGGAGGTTTTTTTATTTGAATCATCCACGAATTTTTCATTTTTGTAATGTAAAGGAGGTTTCCCCCTCGAAGAGGCTGAATTATAAGGCGTTGATCTATCTTTTCTATCTTTTTGTGAGCTGGTTTCATAACATTTGGTATCAAAGCTTTGGATTTTAGGGTTTCGCTGCTCCAAACAGGTCATCGTCGAATTTTTGCTATAACTTTTTTCTGCAACATTTCAGATGCTAAAAGAAAAAACCATTTGGGTTGAAATCGTTCTAAACCTCGGGTTCGAATTTCAGAGCTTTTCGCACTATATTTGCATAGATATGATCTGAGGAAGTTGGCCTTTTTGCAACCTTTTGAATTACATTCCAAACAGGTGACTTGGGGAAAATCGTCATAGCTTTTGTTTTGAGCATCAGATTGAAATTTCGTAAGAAGTTACAGAAAGAGGATGGACTGTACTTTCTTGTGTCTATCATTCAGGTCCTAAGGTCAAAACAGTGACACGTGGCACTTCATACAAGTTTGCTCTTCTGAAAAGGTATATAATCAGGTCATCTTGGGAGATTGTGCATAACTCCTTCTTGGAGAATCTAAATTCGATCAGACTAGTGGAATTGGAAAGAGGACGTAGAGGGATACCATCGGTCACAATTTTAGAACCGAAAGATTTGAAATTACAGAGATACATCAGATGCAATATCGAGCTCCTACAAAGTGAAAAAAGGTGTGTAGATTTTTTTAAATTTTTGCATAAGCTTGGTTTGAAAAATTAGTTTGAAGGAATTCAAAGCGAATAGGGAAGAATTATTAGCATTAATTAATGCCTCAAAGAAAGAAAATGGAAACACCTAGTAAGAAACCTGAAAGCTCTAGCATGACTCGTGAAGAAGAGGAAGAAATGCAACATGGTATATCAAAATTACAAGACCAAGTACAACAAATTTCACTCTCACTAAAGGTAAACGAAGACAAGATGAATGGCGTGGAAGCTAATATGAATGGCATGCAAGTTAATATCAATGGCATGGAAGCTAATATGGATGGCATGGATGCTAAGATGAAGGGAATGGACACTAAGATGGAAGCTAAGATGAATGGCATGGGCGATAAGATGGAAGAATTGAAGGTAAATTTGAATAAGTTGCTACAAGAAATGGTCACTAATGGTGAAAGGGTAGTAAAGGAAACTCATGATGAGAACAAAAGAAATGTTAATCATGATTTCATAGACTCTAATGTTGGATTGAAGACCCACCATATTCCAAAAATCGATATGAGTAAGTTTGATGGCAAGGATCCCGCAACATGGATACTATAGATGGAGCAATTTTTCAACCTCCATAATGTGCAAAACACACAAAAGGTATGTATTGCAACTTTATATTTGGAACCAAAACAATTTGTATTGTATCGATGGCTTTGCTCTCGTAAACAAATTGTCACTTGGGCAATTTTTACGGAAGAAATGACAGCACATTATGAGGATTGATAAAGCAACAACTTTTTTAGCCAACTAATAAGTCTCAAACAAAAGGTTCCAATGATGGAGCACATTGAGGACTTCCAAAAATTGAACATAAGGGTAAAAGATATTCCAGAGGAGCATAGGATTGATGTGTTCATAGGGACTTTAAAGAATAATGTCCAACATGAGGTTTTCCTTTGGGAACCTGATTCATTGGAGAAGGTATTCAAGTTAGCAAGAAAAATGGAAAGAAAAATTATGGCAACCAGGAAGCCTACCACTCACAGCAATAAAGATGGAAGTGTTGTTGCCCCTAGCCCTCCACAACCTATAAGGTTGACACCACAACAATTGGAAGAAAAAAGAGCAAAAGGGCTTTGTTACAGTTGTGATAGCAAATACACTAAAGTTCACAAATGTGCTGAGAAGAAATTATTCTAGATAGATTGTGAAGAGGAGGAAGAAAAGGAACAAGAAATGTCAAAAGAAGAGGATATAATCCAGGAACAAACCCTAGATAAACAAGAAATGAATCCGACAATATCTTGTAATGCATTGGCTATAATTACCACTCCTCAAACTATCAAGATAGAAGGACATATCAAGAAGAAAAAGGTAATAGTGTTGATTGATTTAGGAAGTACCCACAATTTTATTCATTATAAGATAGCAAAAGAATTGAATTGCTTCCTATATCCAGCACCAGAGTGTCAATGGTTGCAAGTGGAGGAACCATAAATTGCTCTGGAAAGTGCCATAATATCAAGCTATCAATGGGAGAATATCTATTGAATAGCCCAATGCTTTCCATTCCAATGGGAGGTGCTGATGTTGTACTAGGTGTCTAATGGCTACAACCCTTAGGTACAATAGCTTTTAATTTTCCAGAACTTTTCATGAAATTTTCTGCAGAAGGAAAGGAAGTTGAATTAAGGGGTATTATAGGGAAACAGGGAAAGATAATCAGCTCTAACGGTATAACAAAGCTTCTAAACAAGGAACAACGAGGTGAAATTGCACAATTATGTTCGCTAGATGTTTCCACATCGAAATCATCTATTTCTCCAGATCTCCAAAAAGTCTTGGACAATCATTCCAAGGTATTTTCCCAAATGTCTCCCACCTATTCGTAATCATGATCATGCTATTCATTTGATTCCAGGAAGTGTTCCTCCAAACATCAGGCCGTATAGATATCCTTATGCCCAAAAGAGTGAAATTGAACGTATGGTTGCAGAAATGCTAGAGGCTAGTACAATTCAACCTAGTCAAAGCTCTTTCTTTCCTCCAGTAGTATTGGTGCACAAGAAGGATGGATCATGGCGCATGTGTCTAGATTATAGGGAGCTCAACAAGCTCACTATTAAAGATAAATTTCCCATTCCTGTCATTGATGAATTATTGGATGAATTGCATGGATCAATTTACTTCACCAAGTTGGATCTTCGTTTAGAATATCATCAAATCAGAATGAAGACTAAAGACATTCCGAAAACAACATTTATAACTCATGAGGGTCATTATGAATTTTTGGTCATGCCTTTTGGCCTTACAAATGCACCTTCTACATTTCAAGGTTTGATGAATTCCATTTTCAAACCCTGCCTTAGAAAATTTGTGTTAATATTTTTGGATGATATACTAATCTACAGCAAGTCTTGGAAGGATCATGTTGAACATGTTTATAGGGTGCTACAACTATTGGAGGAGAAACAATTATATTCAAAAAGCTCCAAATGTTTCTTTGGAGTACAAGAGGTGGAATATCTGGGTCATATTGTATCTCATGAAGGTGTTAAGGTAGACCCTAGCAAAACTAAATCCATTAAGGAATGGAAAATCCCCACATCCATAAAGCATCTGTGAGAATTTCTCGGGTTGACAGGGTATTATCGCAAGTTTGTTAAGAATTATGGGAGAATAGCAGCACCTCTAACAACATTATTGAAGAAAGATTCATTTTCATGGACTCCAGAAGAAACAAAGGCCTTCGAACATCTTAAAGAGGCAATGTGCCAAGAACCGGTCTTAGCTACACCGGACTTCAAAAAAACATTTATTATGGAATGTGATGCTTCAGGAAATGGAATTGGTGTTGTTTTAATGCAAGATGAAAGACTCATTGCTTTTGAAAGTTGTCCAATCAAGGGAAGTATTTACACAAAGCTATTTATGAGAAGGAAATGTTGGCAATACTACATGCACTTAAGAAATGGCGACACTACCTAATGGGAAGACACTTCAAGGTAAAAACGGATCATGATAGGCTATAACCTTAAATACTTTTTAGAACAAAGACTATCCTCTGAAGAGCAACAAAATTGGGTTACAAAGATTTTGGGTTATGACTTTGAAATCATATACAAAAAAGGGAAGCAAAATGTTGTGGCAGATGCACTCTCAAGAAAGGATGAGGATGTGGAAGCATTGTTGTGCGCCATTTCTATTATCCAACCAGATTGGATAAACAAAGCGAGGGAGGAATGGAAGAATGAAAAAGAAGTGTGGGCACTTATTTGAAAGTTTGTACAACAAGATTCCAATACATCTGATACATTTAGCTGGAAAAATGATTTGTTATGGTACAAAGATCGCTTATACCTCTGTAAGAATTCCCAACTCAAACAAAAGATTCTTATGGAATTGCACACTTCTCCCTTAGGAGGGCACTCAGGATTTTTAAAAACTTACCACATGGTTAAGAAGGAATTTTTTTGGGATGGCCATAAATCGGATACTCAAAAGTTTGTAGCGGAATGTTTGGTTTGCCAACAAAATAAAGTTGAAACAATTAAGGCCCCAGGTCTATTACAACCTTTATCCATTCCAAGCCAATGTTGGGAGGAGGTTCAATGGATTTTATCACAGGTTTACCCAAGTCTGAAGGAAAGAGTGTGATCATGGTGGTAGTTGAAAGACTTACCAAGTATGCACACTTTTGTGCATTATCACTTCCATTTAAAGCTAGTACAGTTTCTACTACATTTATGGAAACAATTCAAAAGCTACATGGAAACCCAAAGATTATTGTAAGTGACAGAGATCCCATTTTCACTAGAAACTTTTGGACAAAATTATTTTCTTGTCTTGGTACTCAGTTAGCTCATAGCTCATCTTATCATCCTCAATCTGATGGGCAAACTGAGATAGTAAACAAATGTTTGGAAGGATATCTTCATTGCTTTGTATCTCATAAATAGACACAATGGGTCAAATGGTTGCCTCTAGCTAAATGGTGGTATAACACTTCCTTCCATACTGCAGCAAAAATGACCCCATTTAGGCACTTTATGGATATCAGCCACTATCCATCACATCATATTTAAGAGAAAATTATAAGGTTCAAGCAGTGGAACATCACATCGAGCATCAACAACAAGTTCTCCAACTCTTAAAGAATAACCTCATGTTGGCGCAAAATAGAATGAAACAACAGGCAGATCAACATTGCAGCGAAAGAAGTTTTGATGTAGGTGACTGGGTATTCCTATGGCTACAACCATATAAACAAATGCCCCTCAAGCAAGCTAAGAAGGATAATAAATTATCACCAAACTATTATGGTCCGTACAAGATGCTGCAAAAGATTGGTACTATGGCATACAAATTGGAGCTTCCTGCAGCTTCTCAAGTGCACCCAATTTTCCATATTTCATGTTTAAGGAAGGTTATAGGTGAAAAGCTCCCAGTTCAAACAATATTGCCAAAACTTGACGAGGAAGGAAAAGTTATATTGGAACCGGAAGCAGTCGCAGAGACAAGAACTCTATAGCTATGAAATCGATCAATTTTGGAGTATCTCATCAAGTGGAAGAACTTATCTGCTGAAAATTCCACATGGGAGGATGAGAATTTATACAGAAGCATCCAGAACTACTCAAGCGTTGAGGAAAAAGCTTTTTTTAAGGAGAGGGGCATGTTAGGTCCCTATAATACTAGTGATTCCCCCATTACTATTGTCGTTGTATCCCTTATTATTATTGTTGTGCCCCTATTCTCCCCATATTGTTATTATTGTGCCCCATAGAATCCCTCTATTGTTATTTTTGTGCCTTTATATTATTATTGTTAGGTCAGCTTGGTTATATTGTGACCCCTTAGACTCCTATATATAGCAAGGAGGTTTTTTCATTTGAATCATCCAAGAAGTGTTCATTTGTGTAATGTAAAGGAGGTTTCCCCCTCGAAAAGGCTGAATTTTAAGGCGTTGATCTATCTTTTCTATCTTTTTGTGAGCTGGTTTCATAACATATATTGTGGAAGCAAGAAGCTTCTTTCAATTTTTGTTTAATTGAATATGTGCTTGTAATGCAAGTGTATTGCATGGTAACTGGACAAAATCCTTCTTGAATATCTGTAGAGGTGTAGGCTTTCCTATTTAGAAAAGGGGAATATGAGGAAAGAGAATGTACTATGGTTATATGAGCCTATAGTTTTAAAGATAGGCCATTTATTTTTCCTATGTTTGTTCTATATAGGTATTTTTTTGTTGAATTCTACAGGCCATATCATTGTTGGCTAGCCATATTTGAACAGAAAAAGAAAAAGAAAATGAAAATTCTACGTTTACTATTGGAAAAGTGGTTGTGAAGAATACCACTCATGATACTATTTTTTCAAAGTCTTTAGATTCTTTTAACTTAAGTGAAGTTCAAGTTATTAAAGGATTTGATAGAGGAAGAATTTTCATGGAACACCTTGAGTCTATGAGGTATGGAAACTTGTTTCTAAGAAGTAAAGAGAAGAGTGAGGAAATTCATAGTGTATTAAGAAGAGATCAAAAAATGCTAGTAGATGCCAAATAAATCACTAAAAAAGAGATCACTGGTAAGGGAGAAAGATATAAGAAAAGGGGCACAAATCCTATAAGATAATCTCAATCTTACGCACGCAGTACTGGTGAAATTTGATTTGCCAACCAAAAAAGGAAAATAACTACTGGAAGTGAAAAACTGGTCGCTGATGGGCTATCAGGTGAGGTGGTGGGGATGACAAAGAGTCTCTTCATAGAGTAAATCCAAAAAGAGTTCACACGATTGAATAATTTAGATCCCAGAGTGTGCTTGAAATGGGGAGCATTGAAGAATTTGTGGACATGGAGGTTAATAGCGTTGAACTACCTAATTGGGTTAGTACTTGTTTGCAAGAAAATCAAAAAATAATGGAGGAAATTGTTGAAGAGGACATTACTTTTAATGATCGTTCTGTCACACTGCACGTCACCAAAGTTAGCTCTGGTGCACTTTTCTTCATTATACAGTCTTACATATCATTATAATATGTTCCAGACACATTCCTACAACTTAGTGCACCTTTCTGGTCATAATCATCACAGTTGTTGTCACTTGGGTTCTAAGTTTCATAATGTGTCATTTCAACAGTCACAATTATAAATAAGTGTCGTATTTCTATAGTTTTGAGGTGTGATGGTTATTCACGAGTCCGATGTATTATTCTCGATTGTATTAATGGTTTTAAGTGTGTGATCCAATAATGAGTCATGTATGGATGAACTTTTCTCTTTTACTCTATCAATCCCACACTTAACCAGTTTGGAGCCCTTCTTGGTCCTTTACCCTAGTGTAAATTGTGAAGCCATTAGCCCTCTTACCAAGTGCAGAGCTCAACCTATCCATGGGCCTCAATTATGCAATCCTCCTCCCAAATATTGGTGCAATAAGTCCCTCTCAAGGTCACCCTAAGTTTGTTGCACGTTATGATCCTCCCAATGGTAGTCACTTGATCCTTCTTGCTTACTTAACCCTTATTGCTTATACTAACTCACTACATTGAGTTTTCATCACCTCTACCTTATATGACACATAGAGAACTCCTATCTAACATCATGGACCCCTTCCACCCTTTTTCCAAGTGGCTCCTTCCTGTAGTCTCCCTCAATGAAAAGTGCACTCCAAATGGTCAAGAAGCCACTATTGGAGAAAATTGTGCCCTCCCAAGCCTGATTGCACTTCAGAAAAATGAAGGATCCTCTGTCTCTTTAAAAGTGCATGGCACACTCACAAAGCACGGACTCTTAAGGTGCATGGCACACTCACAAAGCATGAAGTCTTCATCCTTCCCTTTGAGCACATGGAACACTCACGAAGTCTGAAGCCTTTAAGCACATAACACACTCTTGAAGCCTAATGACTTTGAGCGCATGGCACACTCTTGAAGCACAAAGCCTTCATCCTTCGCTTAAAGAGCACATGACACAATCACGAAACCTAAAGCTTTCATTTGAGCCCACTCCTTCGACTCGAAGAAATGTTCCCTCCTAGTTCTTCTTGAGTGCACTATGAACACTCAAAGCTTGACACGTTTGTCCATTCAGTGTGCACTCTTGCACCCTCATTTGTTCCTTGAGCGCTTGAGCGCACCTTGAAAGAACGAATGATTTTCCTTCATGCTTCAGACCTGCGCCCTTGAGGTCTCTCTCTTTCGTGAGCATACAACTGCATGTTGAAGGCCTCTTGTGGGCCTTGATGAGTTTGACTGCACCCTCCTAATCAAGCCTTCTTCATTTAACCCTCTCATAGGTCTATCACGAGATGATATTTCCATGAGCTAGGTAATGATAGAATAAATGTTTTTAAGACTGATTTTGTTTTTTCATGGATGATTTTCATTAGCAGGAGTACCATCCTAGCATGACAAGGTAATTCTCAAAGAAGATAGCAAGGAGGAAGCATAAAGAAACACCCACGAAGAAGAAGAACAAAAGAGAGTTATCATGGAGACATGAAGCAAATCATGGACTAAAACAAAAAGAAAATATTTCATGATGACTTAGAAAATTCCAATACTGACCCAAGACCCTTTGGAGGGTGAAGATAAGCAACAAAGTGGATCCTTCATGAAGATGAAGCATATATTAGATCTATGATCAAGAATTCAAGATGAAGTAGCAAGGAAGACAACTTGGCATTGCCACCTCATCACGAAGTCCATGTCATCATTGTCAAGTTGTAACTTGTAAAAGTGTCATCATATTGGTAAATATATGTCCATGTGTCATGCCACATCATCATGGAGGGTGTAATGATGTATTCTCAAGAAAAAGACAAAAATGTAATGTGTGGAAGTCCAAGACTCATATGTGGAATATGAAGAGTCATTTAGCCATATATGGACAAAATGTATTTAGGAGAAATCTGAAAGTCACATAGAAAAGTCTAAAGGACATGGTGGAAGTCTAAGAGACATGAGGATATGAAAGGTCATTCATCTTGTTATAAAAGCAACCTCATAACTCATAGAAGAAGCTTTTGGAGGCTTAATCTTTGAGAGATGGTTTTGGCTTCTCTACTCAGCATACGAGACAAAACTATTATTTGGAGAAGCACGCAGAGACTTATTGTTCCACTATTGGAATTAGTGCCTCACCATTGTAATTGTATACTTGGATCTTTCACCTTATAATTGAAGCTCGATGAGCCAACACATTTTCATGCATGTATTGTATATGTCTTAGTACTGTTCTTTAGATGCTTGCTATATCTTTCGTTCATATGCACTAAGGAAATTGAACTATTTCGATGGCCTTGGTACTTATCTTGTTGAAGGTGTGTTGTATGTGGTTTAATGTTCATTGTGTCTATGCGAACTATTTCACTAGATAATTAATGAATCTTTCTGTGCTTTCATGTGTCTCTCTTAGGTTAGCACTATTACTTCATTCTAAAAGCTCACTTTTGTCTCCCCTCTTTTTGAAAGTCTATTTTTATACATCACAATTGTGTTTTACAATGTCAACTTACTTGCTTATTCAAGGTTCATGTATATAATCTCTTATATTATTCATTGAAACCAAGACAAATCTTTGTGTTATGGTGGTCAGGCTAATACTCCGAATAAGACTCCTAATCCAATAGTGTGAGGTCTAATTAGAAATTTACATAGGAAAACTGTTACATGTTAGAGATATCCAACACCCTCAACAAATTATTAAAAACTAACATGAATCCATCTTCATTCAATCAAAGTACAAACTTTATTAAAATTTTACATTAAAAAATATAGTTTTATTTTAAAAAATTCTATCAATTTTAACAAATATAAAATTAAAATAAATTTATAATAATAAATAAAAAATATTAAAAATATTTAACTTTTATAAAATTTAAATAAACCCACCAAATTTTATAAATCCGTTATAATAAAAAAAATTAAATTTTTACTAAATTTATCCCCTAAATTTTAAATAGAATGCACCCATTAAAAAACCACAACACCTAACTTGCCATTTCGACTTTAATAACTCATTAGTGCAGTGAGGAACAAGCTCGCTAAACATCAAAATCCTGAAACTTAAATAGAATGCACCCCTTTCCATTTCGACATTAATAACCCATTATTGCAATGATTACCAAGTTGGCTAAACATCAAAATTTAACTCATTATTGCAGTGAGTAACAAGTTCGCTAAACATCAAAATCCTAAAACTTAAATAGAATGCACCCATTAAAAAGCCACAACGCCTAACTTGCCATTTCGACTTTTATAACTCATTATTGCAATGATTAACAAGTCGGCTAAACATCAAAATTTTGCCTGTTGTGAGGATGGCAAATTTCTATTTGGAATCAGGATTTTTTTTCAGAACGTGGGACTGGCTAGTGTTTAAATATTTTTTTATTTAAGGATAGAAATGAATAGAGCATTATCAACAATTTTTTTTAGGACACTTTGGAATCAAGGTTTTTTTTTCAGAATGTGGGAGTGTTTAAATTATTTTTTATTTAATGACAGCAATGAATTCAGCACCATCAACAATCCCTATCCCTAGACACCCAAAATTTTGAAGTTTGAAAACTGTAACCAATATTTAAAGAAAAATCGTCAAATTTTTTCAAAACCATATTGGAATTTGTATTATTTTCCGAGTAACATTGTAATATATTTAGAATACACATTTATTTACATTAATGAATAATAAAATTGAGAATTATAAATAATATAGCAATTTAACATTTTGTTCAATTATTTTATATTTCAAAACATTATTAAACAAATTTTAGTTAAATTATATTATTTTGGGTTTAATTTAACATTCTAAAACACACATAAATTTTGTAAAATTAACTAATCAAACTTATGATTTCCATAAAAACCTACCCATCAAAATTATTCTAACAAATTCAACCAAAAAAAACTTACAAACCTAAAACAATTATAATAGAACACAATCTAACTATTAAAAGTCATTCTCAATTATAATAGAGCACAATCTAACTATTAAAAGTCATTAGAATCCTCATGTACATTAAAATTTGTATATAATTTGAGTAAGAATCTCATATCTGAAATATTTGCAACCCTAATACCAAGAAAATTAAAAAAAATTAATTGGCAATGCACTGGCTGGCTACCCTCAATTTGCCTATCAAAATCCATCCTGTACTAAATGTATTAGAAAGAGAAAGACCACCAAAACCCAATGAAAATTTGTCGTATACTGCTGTACTGTAATGCGAGTCATCAGATTAGCGTGACGTTGCAATTACCGAGAGTTGCATTCTCTCCTTTGCCCGGCCACTGGCAACAAAGTCATATTGTGTCATTTTTTTCTTACCTACCGACGAACCCGTTCACCGATCTGGGGATCTGAATCTGTGCATTTCAAATCAAATTTGATATGTGATAAGTGTGCAGATAGATCTGGGGGACCTTGAATATATATGTACATTTCAAATCAAACTTCATATCTGATAAGCGATGTTGCGTTTTGGTTTCGCCCGTGAAACTTGAAAATTGCTTCGTCACAGGCACTTTACTCTCAAATTCCACCGGTAGAAAGTCCTGCTTAAAAAAATCAAATCAAAAGCGTTATAAGTTGTCCCATCCACAAAGTTATCACACAGCTGTATGTCAATACACTCCTGGAGAGAATTTAAATTTTAACAGTGACAAGTCACCAGACACTGCTGAAATCGCAAACGCAATTGCCAAAGGAATTTTGGTCAAATATAGTAAGCTTTTTGTTTTTTTCAATGACCCTCAACATTTTAAATTAAAATAATCAAAATAGACACTAAAATGACATAACCCATCAAATTTAAAAGGTGTTTCAGATTAGAAATTCTTACCAACTATTTTTAGACAACTGGAACCTTGTCACAGTGAAAGATGTTGCTTGTCAAACGTGTATTTCATTGGGTGATTTATCAGATTCTGCTCTCACAAGTATTAACAAAAATGATGACAACCTTTACTTTCTGGTAAAGTTAAAGGATTATCGGACGAAAGCCCACTTCCGCACTTTCGTCTGCAAAAGAAAATAATCAATTCCAAGCCATCTTGCATTCCATTCCAGTAGCCTACACGTAGATATTCAAATTCCGCAAGCAACTTACATTAAAAAAAATCGTAACATAATCACTGCACGAGTATTTTCCGGTGGACGGAGCATAAGATTCTTAGGACGTTACAAATTCATTTAGATGGCAGATTTTATTTTAGAATGCTGTAAAAAAAATATTTTTAAAAAGTAGAATGTTAAATTATTTGAATCGTTTTTAGGATGGAAAATGATTCAGTACTAACAAATTTCTTTTTGGGACATTACAATCTTGAAATTTAACTACTATAACCAAATTTTCAAAAATTTCTACCCAATTTTATCAGGATCGTGACAAAATTTCTAAAATTTCCATTATTAAATTAGCTCTTATGCTTATTCAATATAGTATAACAAGTGAAATGTAACATCCAATGTAATATTCAATGCAGCTGTGGCTGAAATTTGTTCACAAAGCAGTTGAACAGCCGATCCTTTTTCCCTGGTACGATTCCTGATGTGATGTGCTTATCATGCGTTTCAAGGACTGAAAATGACTGAATGACACGTGTGAGGACTAAGGCCGTCCTGAGCAGTCTATTTCAAATTGACAGATCTAATCACATTTTACAATTTGTCGTCTTTCAATTTTACAGTGTGCAGAAATCGGGAGAAAAGCAGGGCATCACAACCGGAATGGCGCCCGGCCCGCCAGGCCGCCCCACCGTGTCTGCTTTTCTCTCGGGTAAGCTGGCTCTGATGTAAGCTTACGTCATAGACGTGATAATGCACCGCCCCCAGCCATGAACAATTGCTTATATAAGCGCAGCTCATTGCCGTGTTTAGATAACATGGTCTGCAGATCTGCTAGATGGTGGTTAACTGTTTGGGCAGATTCGTAGATTGTTCTTTCTCTAGCGGGTTCAGCACCTAAGATGTGCTGTACCTGTATCTGTATTCTTTCATATTCTCCCGAATATTTCATACTGGATGCAAAATTCTGGCATGAAAACGTATCTCTGAGGAAGTTATTTTCATTTTCAGCGTGAAGCAATCGAGTTTAAACGAATTGTTTGTTAGGATTCTGGTGCTCGTAAATTCTGCATTATTTCTTCTTTGGTATTCCAGTCGAAATCTCTTACACGCTAAAGCAATTTGCTTATTGATTTTTACTTGATCGTCATTTTAGTTGAACCAGATATCATTTTGCAGCATTTGTACAAATATGTAATATGCTCTGAAACTACTTTTATAAGCGACGCTGCGTTTTATCTCTGTCTTACTGTCAGAAATAATTAGGTCCAGCTTGGAAAGTTCAAAATTCAAAATCACCTTCGGAGATAATTTTTTATATCGGTGATTTACATCTTTGGTAATATATAGCTCTGAATCTGGCTTTTTTTGATGAAACAACTCCGCCTTATAAATCACTCACTCAAATACTTTTGACTGGCTTGCTGGGAAGGATTTTTGCTTACATATTTGATTGTCTAAACTAGAATGACGAACAGCCCTCCTTGTTGCGTATTTTGGGTCAGGGAGAAATATAAATTTCTTATTTCCTTTAAAACTTTACTGACTTGATCTCAATCTGTCTGCTTTTCACAAGTGTAGAGGCTATGTTGTTCTTTTGAGACTTTTAATACTGTTACAATCGGAATACTGCTCCATTTCGAAATTTACCGTTAAATCCCGGCATAACTTTCTTGGTCGGTCTGCCTGTGTATTACGCTGAACCGACGCTATTCCTTAACCGGTGCAACGGAACCATCATGTTCCTGTTTGTACAGACTATCAGCGCCTGCTTCGATCCGATGCTGAGAAAAAGGATTGACGGCGTCCGTTAAAATGAGTCAAGCACTGTTAAGTCCCGTTAGCATGTATGGTTGGACTTTGAAGGATTTTATTTTATTTAGTTATTAATTTTCTTTTAAAGGTGGTTGGTTGAGGTGTAAATCTTAGAGAAAGGATATGAAAGAAAGAAATGTAGGCTTGCTAAAGGTTGGCTTAATCAACGTGGAAGAAGGTTGGTGTAGGTTATGTTGAGTGACATTTAGAAGGATTTTGATGGCTTAGATTTTTTTAGGCAGGGATTCTAGTTTAATTGGTGGCAGGGTAGGAATTTCAAATCTTAAAAACCTATTAAATTTTGATATTTTCTGTAACTCTAGTGTTTGTTTAGAGCATTTTTAACCAAAAAAAAATGTTCACTGGAACGGGTGGCAGGGTAGGAATTTCAAATCTTAAACACTTATCAAATTTTGATATTTTCTGCAACTCTAGTGTTTGTTTAGATCATTTTAACAAAAAAATGTTGACTGGAAAAGAAAAATTTGGACAATATTTAATGGGCAAATCACCTAGTGACTAACAATTTCCCATAAAATTCCATCTGACTAGTGAATCCCAATTAGATTGCAATTTTTTCTACACAGAGTAATCTCATAAATCATGGACATGCTAGCAAATCAAAAGAAAATAAAATGGTAGCCTAACGAGGTCACAATTTCTCAGGAAATAATAGAAACTTTTGCAGGATTTTGAAGAAACCAACAGAAATTTACTGAAACTCAGGTTAAAGTTGTGAAGTTTCAGGATTTTGGGTGCTGAATGATTCTGGAGAGTACTGAATCAATTCCACCGTTAAAAAACTATTCAAACACTCAGGAGTTTGGATTTCTTATAAAAAAAATTCCCCAGATTCAAGCGAAAATTTCACCATCCTAGAAAAATTGTGGCCTCACCCCAATTAAATCAAGCACCCATAGAGTATCTCTTCTGCCTGACTTCAATTTCGTACGCTATTTTCTTATAACAAATTTCTCCACTAAAATGCCTTCACAGCCTGAACGAGTTCATTGCTAATTACAGTGCTCCATATTCGGGATGAAGTCTTTGTGCCAATTGTTAAAATGGCATAACACCCTGTTTACGGGCCTGTTATAGACTCTAGAGTAGGTAGCCCAATTAATCCCTTAGACTTGCGTGTCCAAGCGCGCCATCCCCCAGTAAAGATTGCAAACCGTCTAAAATTCGAAGCAACCATTGTCCTACGATCGGGTTAAACTCAGGGAGGAGGTGTTCGTCCGAGAACTTGTAGCTCCACCGATTGACAAGTTAAAAGACAAAGAAAGAATATGCAACTGTATCTCATAGAGAATAGGCGAACTATTTTGCATGGCACAGTAGCCTCTTTTTACGATAAACAACAGTAGGAATTCAACATATACTGTAATTTATATATAACTGCATCTGCTTCAGTTTCTGAGAACTGGGCCCAGATTCGAACAGAGTTTTAAAGATCGATTTTTTTATACTGATACTCTTCTTGAATTTGGGGATAATTCTAACATGCTAGAGAAAGTCGAGGTTTGCATCGGTAGGGTTTTAGATTAGCAAGTTATTCAAGGATTAAAATCCTAAAAGTGTCTGTGATCATCTCCCTCCTCTTCGGACACAACTTACAACAATAAAACTAAATTAGAAAGCTTCAAGTGTCTATTATTCAAGTCCGTTGAATTCTGTATGTTTCGTTTCGATAACTAATTGTTTTGTTCAATAGATCTTTAATTATTTCTGAGAAATTAATGCGACCAGATTTTGGGAGGGGAGATGGTCAATAACATTGCCTGAGTTTAACTTTCAGGTTTATAGATCTTCACCAACCAGATCAAAATGGAGCAGCTCAACAGTCACGTTACCATACCCGAAAGTCAAAATTCGGAGACGGGAAAATTACCTAAGGATGCTTATGTCAAGGTAATCTTTCCTTTCTACGAGATGACATGACATACGAATTGTTTTTATTTTTATTTTTTAATATCTAAAAATAGTGTAAGTAGCAAACAGCCCCAAAGTCATTAATAACATGAATCTGTGACTGGGTAAAGGGTGAGATCTCCAAACACTCTCATTCATGTTATTAATCACGAGGGGATGTGACGCATACCCCTGAACCTTATGACTTATGACAATCGGTCAATATTAATCAATTAATATATAGACTCTATTTCACCTTTGATTCTAAACCTTGTCTCTTCAGAAAAAAACTTATAAGTCTTAAAAAGTAAAGTTGTATGACAGCCGATAAAATCCTATTTTTGGAATAAGAGTCACTCAAGGTAATTTTACATGATAAGAAATCAAATCCTTTGCCTTCTGGAAAAGGGCACTCAAGGTTGTCAAAATCTTTTTTGTTCGGATACTAGGTATTCATATCTTTCAACTCATTTTCTAGTAAAATTGATTCCAAAAATTTAACAAAAAATATATCGAACCTAAATTTTATAGACAAATTTGATCACAAATTTAGTAAGAATTATATCAGAATTTTACTTTTGCAATGAGAATTTTGTTTATACAAAAAAACCAATTTTTGGAATTTGTCAAGATGATTCAATTCTATTAGTATTTTTTAAAACGTTATAAAACTTTAATTTATTGGAGAAAAACAAATCAGAAAAAGTGTAGTCTTATTTTTAGATGTTTTTGTCTTTTTAGGTTATTTTATTGGTTAATTATATTGAAAATTTAATAGTTATTTTTTGGAATCCCAAATTTCAATTATATAATTTGCAAAATTCAAATGATTAGTAAGCTTTTAAGAGACTAAATCTATTTTGTATTGAAAATTAATTTTAAATAATTAAAATTTACAAAATTGTCAAAAATTGCATCTTTCAAAAATGAATTAAAAATAAAAACAATAACAAAAATAGGATGCAACTATAATTGTTTTTTCAAATTCCAATAAAAACTCCAAAAAGGTGAAATAGTTAGACCAAGTAAGGATGGATAGATAATAGACCAATTTAAATGGGAGTTGTTTTTAGAGGGACTTTTGGGACTTTCAGGGTCCGATTCTTTGGAAAATTTTGAGTTGAAATTTTTACTTGTATTACTTAAACTGATTTTTTTTATTGTATATATAGATTAGCACCCTCAAAAACCCCTATGGCACTTTGATTGTGCACGAGTTACCTATCAAACTTGTGATTTCAATAAATCCTTGCAATATTTTAAAAAAATTAAACCAGAAAAACCCACTAAAAAACTTCCAAAAAATCTCATTAATACAACTACTCAATTTAAATACACCTTTGAATCCTATTACATTAATCATATGCAGAGCATAATTGGAATCCTATTACATTAATCATATGCAGGGAAAGGAGCACAAAAGGAATGATTTCAATGGTCCGCATACGAAAGAGAATGACGTTGAGCATACCCTAGACGGTACCGTTGACAGGTTCGGCCGGCAGGCTATCAGAGCCCGGACTGGTGGCTGGAAGTCTGGAATATTAATATTAAGTATGTCTGAACTCTTTCCGTTTTGTTCAGTCACTTCCAAATATTTATCGGCAATTATTTATTGTGCTAAATTAAGCTTATAACTTTTCTGTTGGCTGGTATGCTACTGGACATACCCACAAACTAAACCCGCGGTTATCCACCGTCATACCTCTGTGTATTTTTTAGTGTGAACTACATGGTGTGGTATCTCGAACTCTGCTCCACAAAAATAACTCGTTATTGTGAGATCGCTGAAAGACGAGTTTAATTATTCTGTATTCTGACTACTTGTACTGCTTGTCCATGTAAAATAGTTAATCAAGGATTGGCAACGCTTGCGTTCTTTGGGGTGGGTGTAAACCTGGTTCTATTCTTGACGAGAGTGCTTCATCAGAGCAATGCATCGGCAGCAAATAATGTGAGCAAGTGGACTGGAACTGTTTATATCTTTTCTCTTCTTGGGGCATTTGTTAGTGATTCATACCTCGGACGCTATCGGACATGCACTCTGTTTCTCATCATTTTTGTAGTGGTGAGTCAAATTCTTAACTTTTTGCTCACTGATGTGCCTAGAACTGCCTGATACATTTCCAGACAGATACGTCAAGCATTTAAGGGGGTTGAGTGCTGTTTTGGCTGCACCCATTCTCTTGTAAGCCTGAAAAACTATTAAAATTCTCTTAACAGTATTTAATGGTATTGATCTATGAAGAAGTAGAGACTAAATTATGTTCTCTGGCAAACAGGGTTTGGTGCTTTTGGCATTATCATCTCAGCTGATCTTAGTGAAGCCTACTAACTGTGGAGACGGAAGCTTGAGTTGCCAATCTCCATCAACAATGGGGATTGGAGTGTTCTATTTATCAATCTACCTTGTGGCTTTAGGAAACGGAGGATACCAGCCCTCGATAGCGACGTTTGGTGCAGACCAATTTGATGAAGAAGATGACACAGAAAGACCCTCCAAAATAGCTTTCTTCAGCTGGTTCTACCTTGCCCTTAATCTTGGTTCTCTTTTCTCTAACACAATACTGGTCTACTTTGAAAACAATGGCTTGTGGGTATTAGGATTCTGGTTGTCTGCTTTAGCAGCGGGATTGTCCACGCTGTTATTTCTAGCAGGAACGCCCACTTATCGACATCGCATGCCTGGAGGTAACCCACTGCCGCGTTTCGCCCAAGTATTTGTGGCAGCGATTCTGAAATGGAGGTTGAAACGCCCATCAAATGCTCATAAGGACCTTTACGAGCTGCCCAGTACAGAAAGTGCAATCAGCGGATGCCGAAAGATACTGCACAGTGAAGGATTAAGGTCTGTATATGCGTAACCCCAATCTAAATATGCTAGGGAATTTAAGCACCTTTTCTGTTCCTCTCATTATTCAGTTCACCGCCTCTATGTGTCTATGATAAGTATTGTACCTTATGCTGGTTTTTCTCTTATTTCCATACTGATGGATTATATTGAATTTGTAAGGTTCCTTGACAAGGCGGCAATAGAAACAGATAATGACGCGGTGGATGCGAAAGGGAAGGCAAGTAGTCGATGGAGACTTTGCACAGTGACTCAAGTGGAAGAAGTAAAATGCATCCTGAGGTTGCTTCCCATCTGGTTGTGCACAATCATTTACTCAGTGGTGTTCACCCAAATGGCATCTTTGTTTGTGGAGCAGGGTGCTGCAATGAACACCTCCTTGGGTAGCTTCAATGTCCCACCTGCTGCAATGTCCATGTTTGATATTTTCAGTGTTGCTGTGTGGATAGCTTTATACAGGCGGGTGTTAGTTCCTTTTGGTTATAAAGTCACAGGCAATCCAAAGGGTTTCACCGAGCTACAGAGGATGGGAGTGGGGTTGATCGTGGGTATGCTCGCCATGGTTGCTGCTGCTGTAGTTGAGATTTATCGGCTGAAAGAAGTAGACAACAAAATCATACCCGACAGTCCGAGCTCCCTCAGCATTTTCTGGCAGATTCCTCAGTACGCTCTGATCGGTGCTTCGGAGGTGTTCATGTATGTGGGTCAGCTAGAATTTTTCAATAGTCAGGCCCCTGATGCACTCCGAAGCTTTGGAAGTGCCCTGTGCATGACCTCAATATCGTTTGGCAATTATGTGAGCAGTTTGCTGGTGACAGTCGTAATATATGTGACAGAGAAGGAAGATAGACCGGGTTGGATACCTGCCAATCTGAACAAGGGGCATATGGATCGCTTCTACCTGTTATTAGCAGCCCTCACATCAATTGACTTCATTGTCTATATTTTGTGCTCTAGATCCTATACCAACATTGCAGTTTACAAAGAATCTACTGAGGACGAAGAACTAGCTCAGATCAAATAAGTCTTTTCTTCCTTCCTTCGCAAGGTTCTGTGTATAGATGCAAGAGTTTGCTATAGTAAAGTGGATGTATAAAGTAGAACAACCACTTTGAACTTTTTTTATTGTAAGCTAAAAAGCTTCGAAGAGCTGGCCTGAAAGGTAACGAACAGAGAATAGTGAAAGAGTTTTAACAATAAATTAATTTGTTCATAAGTTTGGTGCATTTAATTAAATGTTCTTACACTTATAAACATGTAAGTCATAGTTCTGACACAGATTCCATGGCAACACAATTTGGGGCTACCGTGTATTCAACTGCTGGCTCCAAGTTCACACAGATTCTATCATAAAGCAATTTGGGCTTAACCTGGATTCAACTGCTGACTGTAAGTTCAAGTTTATATTCAAGAGTATTTAAATCAATCAGGCTTTGCTCCATTGAAGTTCAAAAGACAAAGCCCTTACCTGCCTCTTTATTTTTAATTATCTAAAATGTTAAATATTTTTATTTTAGTATCCTATTACTCAAAACAAAATGATTCAACAATCTTCAAGGGAAGTATCTGGACCATGTGGTTGAAAGCAAACACTTTGACACGAGGCCGTTTTAAAAATAAAAATAAATCAATCAACTAATTAAAAAAATAAAAATTATTTATCACATTAAAAAATGGTTTTTTACAATCCCTTTTTTACCTTAATTTTACAATATCTAACAAATATTGCATAAAATTTATTTTTCTCAATTTCACAAAATCATTATTACATGATAATGACATCTTTTGGATTTAATCATATATTCCTTTTATAATGCAACGTCAATTTACATTGACATTCGACCTTTACTTTAGCTTGTTTAAAAGTGAATTCTTAAATTTACATAACTTGTGAATACAAATACACAAGATCTATTAGAGATTTCATATCTATGTTAAGGTGTATACCTTATTAGATGTACAACAAATAAAACATAAAATGATTATGTGTAAATTTAAGAATATATTAAAATTTATTGGACATTACTTCAAGATATTCACTTCTTTTCTAAATTAATTTATAGGAAATATTATATGAAATTAACATTTAAACTTTTTATTGGATTTATGTTAAAATCTTTCTCATATTAAATTAATATTAATAATGTATTATTATATGGTTTATATTATATCTTTAGTCTAATATTTGAATGGAACTAAAAACTATGTACCAATGCATAAGTACACATTGAGAGATCAAATTTTTTGAGGTGCAAATCACTTTCATAGTGTAAAAATTGAAAAAATGTTTGTACATTGAGAGATTTAATTCCTATCAGTAGTTAGTGCTTAATAGATTTGTGGTTAATCCTTCTTATATATATATATATATATATATATATATATATATATATATATATATATAGGCACACACACACAAACTCACACTATGTGATAATTTTCATTGTTTAAATTGTATTTTTGAATGTATAAATGGACTTAATGCCTTAAAAATCTCTTTGGGAACTTGGATTATGTAATCTACATAACTCTAATTTGAACAAATATTTGTTGGATTTTTTACAAAAAATGAGCAAAAAAATATACTTGAAAAGGGACTAAAATGTGAAATAGTAAGATTATTTGAAATGTTTTAACCATAAGATTTATTTTTTCCAATTTCTTTATATAATATATACATTTAATTTTTTTAACTATATATAATATATACATCTAGTTGACATTCAATATTGACGGAATCTCATATCACACTCATATTGGTTTGTGGATTGCACCTCTCTTGATGCAAATATTATACCATAATGAGTTAATAGAACTAACTCATCAATGATATCATGCTAAAATTAATTTTGCATTCTTTTTCTAAGCTAATTTTCACCCATCTGTGACACTTCGGCATCAAATTTTAGTTAAGTTTTATCTCTTGTATATATTTTTCCAGCATTTATTGCAATAGTCAACATGCAAATTTTATTATTTGCTAAAGAGTATTTTTTTTCTTTTGTAAATTGCATCACTTAATATTCATTAAAATAGAAACATTACATATCGATCAATTTCAGATTCACCAAGAACCTGACATTCCATACATTGGTAGATAGGGGTACTGAGCAAAAAAACGGCTCCAAAAAATGGTAAGAGACACAATAATTGAGATGCAACTGAAAAGCATTGAAGAGAACAACACATTTACAAAGTAACAATAACACAAAATTTCCCCACAAACCAAACACTAAAGAAGAATGACCCAACAATGCATAAGTAACCACAAGTATGTTCAAAGAAATAAGAGAAGAATGCATAGTTAATGCTTCTCACAATAGTTACTGCAAATTTGAGCCCTACCTACCTTAAACACTGAAATCGGATGACCATCAACATGCATAGAAATCCAAAGCAACCAATGCCAAAGAGGCCACCAAGGAGATGAAAAACAAGAATCAACTTGACATAGCAAATTTCAAAAATGACATAGATAGGATAGTGAAAATATGAAGCCATTGTCATACATATTGATGAAAATATTGAATGCCTCAGCCTTACAAAGAATCTTGGGATTCTTTCTCACATTCGGTAGCCATGATTAGACAAAAACAAACAACATTGGTGATACCTTACATTTAGACAAAGGTAATTCAAAATTCTCCATGACACTACAATCCCAAAAACACGCACCTGTAACCTTAACAATAGGTTTATGAACCAAAGCAAGTTGAAACTACCAAAATGAACCTGTAACTAGAGTTAGATGCCCAAAATCAAAGCAAAAGGTAGAAGACCAGCGAAAGCTAGTCTTGATTAGAGGAGATAATGGTCAAGTCATGTGCATTGTCCACTAGAGGGTCAGTGGGATCACCAAACAAGCTAGTGAAGTCACCTAAATTAGAATCTGACAATAGAAAACTTTCAACATTAGCCAATTACAAATCCACATTCCCTCGATAGAACCTTAAATTCCTAAGCATACATTTGATATCTTCAAGTGAATAAAACACACTATATTTATCAACCTATTTATCCTTAAATATTAAATGAAACGAGGTATCCATATATTGGTGAAGGGCCAAGGAATTCAGGAAATGAAGTCTCCGTTTCCTGAATCGACTAGGATCAGTGACCTAAGTCATATCTTCTCCAACAATATTTGAATGTGAGTGATATGGACATTCACGAAAACACTTTGACTCGAGTAAGAGGATTTCCTTCCTCACTTCTAAGGGAATCACATCGAAAAAAGTCTCAACTAAATCATCAGAAAAAGGATGAATGTGTTTATGCCCAACAATATTGATGCCATCCCTCCTACTCATCATTCTCTGGCTAGGAGGCATGAGTACAATGACAAAGGAACAAATTGAACAACCACTAAGAGACCCTCTACCATTAAAAAAAGATGTAGAATGAAGTATTGGTCATCGAAACCTTGAGCGAAAGGCTAGGAGGTCATCACTCACTTACCACAATAGGGGTCCAAACCCCATTAAATTATCAAATTCCCCACAATACAAAGGCATAATGATCCAAGTAGGTATTTCGGGCCACCCACCTATTCCACTTCACCCTGCAACACTATTTCCTTTCATTTTCCTAATTTATGCATAGTTTATTAGTTTTGGTAGTTTTTCAGGTCCTGAACTTTTGGAGCCATTTTGAGGCCCTAAATGATGAATTTTAGTAAAATGGGCAAAGTCTTAGTCTATCACAAATATTTGCAGTCGAAAGTTGTTGTCATTAAATAGATATTTTTAATGAGATATTTTACACTTCAAACGAAGTTCATATTCCAATGTGACGACCTTAGGAAGTTGGCATACCAACTAACCCTAATGAGACCCACAAACATTTGGCGTTTCATCTCCCAGGGTTAGGATTTTGGATGTTTAGGGTTTTTCGTTGTTATTAAATAATAAAAATGCCTCAAAGCCTCATTATAATAGAGTTCAAAATTCATGTAGTCGTCACATCTCTTCTCAGAGATAATCTACCACCACCTGCATGAGTTTGTTTATCTTATGTATGTAAAAAAATTTCAACAATTGCTATTTAATTAATTGAAATTTTGTTTCACTATATCTTTGTGTTTTGGTTTTGAATATGTAATTCATTCATTCCTACATAAATCTCGATCAATGGTACACTGATCCAGATTTATGCAGAGCCTCTAGGTCCCAACCTTGTTCTTTACGAGTATCATTAGGTTCCCACAAGGTGAGGAACTTTGTAAGGTGTCCCATTTTTGTAGCAACTCCTAGATTCGCTGCTTGATTTCTTCGTTTTCTAGAAGAGAGTGGTGGTATATTGACCCATTAGGTAGTCTGAGGTGATTAGGGATTTAGATCGATCAAATTCTTGCCCTAACAGTGCAAAGGTACCCTTGTGGGTGAGGAGAAGATGTCTTTGTATTCTTCCATGACCTTATCCACATACTTCTGCTGCGTGGAGGAACCCTTCCCAGGGGCCATGATCTTCCCATTACTTTGAGAGTGAGGCAAAAAGAAAAAAAAAATCCCGACCTGGGAGATGATATAACTACATTTCTTAGAAAAGATCAAAGAAATAGTGGTAGGCAAAATTTTCCTCATCTCATGGAGGCACTCAATGCAATGGGGACCATTTCTTGCTAAGGGGGAGGATTGATCCCGGTGGATATTAGTGGTTACTTTCCTATTCCACATAGAGCCCCAACACTATTTCCTTTGAGTTTCCTAATTTCTAACATAGTTTACTATTTTTTGCATCTTTTTGTGTCCTAAACTTCTGACGCTATTTTGAGGCCCTATGTTGAAAAATGCAGCAAAAAATTCTCAATTTGATTTTTCCTTTGATTAAATTGAGGAAATTTGAATTTCCACCTCAATAGACAACTTGGATGATGTTAACTTATGTAACATGGCTTGTGTCATCCAGTTTACTCAGTCAATTTGAGTTGGAGGAGTTAGAGTTCAATTCTGCATGTGTGATTCCTAATTTGTAGCAATCAAGGTCAGTTATCTTAGGTTGTTTTAAGTTAAACTAGTTCCAACTTTTAGAGGAACTAGTGGAAGTTCAATTAAGCAGTGGGACTTTAGTCAAACTCAATGATTATCCATTTAACTAATCATTCAACCTAAAATAGCTGGTGCATGCAGAGAATTCGAGTTACCTAGTTTTGGTGGAGATTCCAAGTCAGTGTAACATCACTTGTAAACGACTCTTAAGTGTATAGGTGTTGCATGCAGTCAAATGATCAACATATGGAATTGCGCAATTCAATTAGAGGAATTTCCTAAATAATAGGGGCTAATTCCTTAAGGAAAAGTGCAAGGAAATAGGAGCTCAAGTCGAGGAAACTTTTTGACTAATTCTGGGTTAGAGTCTTTCAATGAGCAAAGAGATAGGTTATGCACTTGCAGGGTGTGCTCAGTTGAGAAAATAAATTGTAATACATCTCTATTCATTTGAATAATGCAAATAGGCATTAGGGTGTTTAGCAGATTGTTTTCCCCAGATAAAAATATTTGTTGCATGTCTGTTATTTCTTCTAGCATGTCTAATATTTTTGTTCTAAATTGTGAATTAATGTTCACAGAGTAATAGAGCAGGTCCATGTCTTGTTTTTGATTAAAACTTCATAAGAAGTTGCAAATCTACAACCTCATTTCTACATGGTATCAAAGCTGAATTCACATTAGAGCAAGAAATTCGAAGTCTGAGAGGTTTGATTTTGAAAATCAGTGTAACAGGATTTCTTCAGAGCTGAGAATATGTCCTTCAATGGACTAAGGCTAAAGTATTCCTTAGAAGGCACCTCAAATTTTGTTGCATGGAAGGACTACATGGATGTAGTATTAGATGACAATGGATTGGTACAATACATCAAGTCAAATGTTGCAAAACTACAAGCATCTTATGCCCGAAATCTTTCATAGTAGAAGAAAGATGTAGCTAAGGTGAGGAGAATAATATTGGAGGGAGTACAGGATCATATTGTCTCGAATATCCATAGAAAATAAACTTTGTTCACAATTTGGAAAGCACTGACAATATTGTTCGAGAATAATAGTGACCACAAGAAGTTGGCACTCAAGGATAAACTTTGAAGTATCAAGATGCAGAAGAATGACACAATTCCACGGTATCTGAGAAAGTTTACATAGTGTCATGATCAACTTGGTGAGGTCAGTGTCAATGTACCTAAAGAAGACTTGATATGCCTAGCTATTTTGGGCATTCCCAAGAGCTGGCATAGCTATCAAGATTCGGTGAATGGCAGGGAGAAACTACCAAATTGGGAGCGCTTGTGCTCTGATTTGGTATCTGAGGAAATAAGGTGGAATATTATAGATGGGACTTCATCCAAGTGTGAGGATGAAGAAAACTTTGCATTAGATGGAAATGCAAAGAAGGAAAAAGAGAAGAAATCCCAATCCAAACTAGAATCCAGTCAAAAGGGCAAGAAGAAAGATTTGTCAAAAATTAAATGCTTCCATTGTCATGAATTTGGGCACTATGCCATGAAGTGTCCACACAAGAAGACCTCAGGAGGAAAAATAGGTGAAGCTTTGGCTTCACATTTCAAGCTTGACTTTACCGTCATTGTATGCATGGCTAGCACAGTGATGGGGGGCATGTGGTACTTAGACTCAGGTTTATCATTCCACATGACGACAAATAAAGATGTTTTCAGTGACCTAGAAGAAAAATATTTGCACATGCACATTGAGATGGGGGACGACGGAAGGTATAACACGATCGAGATTGGTATAGTCACCTTTTAGAGGGAGTCGGGCTCCCCCCTAAGGCTCAAGGATGTCATGTTCATTCGGGGCCTAAAGAAAATGTCATATCTATTGCAGTTTTGTAATACCATGGTTATGATGTGAACTTCAGCAAAGAAAAGGCATTCCTGAGACACATATCCATGAGATAGTTGAAGCAGTTTAGCGTTCATGTAAAGAACCTATACAAGCTAGCTGTGGAGGATTGTGCTGCATTGAGAACAGAGGTGGAAATGGAGCAGAGTCATGATGTCGATGAAATTTGGCATAAAGGACTTGGCCATTTGCATCATGGTGCTTTAGAGATCATCTAGCAGATAACCATAGGCCTCCCCAAAGGACCACTTGAGCAACAGGATGTATGCAAAGGATGTACTTTGGGGAATTACACAAAATCCACATTCCACGATTGGGACAACAAAGAACATGTAGTCCTAGAAAGGATCCACTCTGATGTCGGTGGACCTTTCTTGATAGCCTCCACTGCCAAACACAAATATTTTTTCATTTTTATTTATGACTTCTCACGGAAGTGTTGGATCTTCTTCATGCGGAAGAAGGATGATCCATTCTCCAAGTTCGTAGAATTCAAGTCACTGGTTGAGAAAGAAGTGTGCAAAAAGGTGAAGGCGCTCAGGAGCGATAATGGAGGTGAGTACGTGTCGAATGAATTTAAAAATTTCTATATAAAAGACGACATTCAATGAAATTTGATAGCACCCCACAACCCATAGTAGAATGGGGTGGCTGAGAGAAAGAACCATAGCATTGTGGGAGTAGCAAGGTGATTTTGTATGACCAAGGCCTACCTCTGCATTTGTGGAATGAGGCATGCAACATAGTAGTCTATCAGAACTAGAGTCCTCACCAGATTCTAGGCACGATTACACCAGAGAAGGCTTTCTCGGGGATAAAGTTGGATGTGTCGTACTTCAGGATTTTTGGAATCTCTGTTTACTGCCATGTCTCGAAAGAATCAAGGAAGAAGCTAGAGCTGACAACGGAATTGGGGGTATTTGTGGGTTACACAGAAACTCCCCACCACTAGCGTGTGTACTTTCCATCTCTCAGAATGACAGTTGTGTGAAGGGATGTCAAATTTGACAAAGATAAAGCCATGTGGTGTTGTCTTTAGAGGGAGCTTCAGATCCCACGAGAAGAGGAGCTTTTAGCTCCAAAGGAGGAACCTAAAGAAGTTGTGGAGTAGACACAAGTTGAGGAGAAGAGAGTGGAAACAACCACTCAAGTAGAACCATCCATAGAAGGTATAAAAAGGCCCAAGGGAGTTGAGATACTTGTACAAGATGCGAGGGAGAATGTGGGTGCTCCTTTAAATCAACACATGTAAAGAAGGTCACCATATCAGTACATTGGCTACATGGTTCTAATGACTGAGCTTGTAGAGACTTAGCCATCCCCTTTCGAGGAAGAAGTAGAGCAACCTGTATGGGTTGATGCAATGGTGGAGGAATACGAATCCATTGTAATGAATAGTGTTTGGGAAGTAGTTCCAAGACAACCAAATAAATTAGTTAAGGGTTTGAGATGGATCTTCAAGGTAAGGCGTGAAATAGATAGAAGCATAGAAAAGTATAAGGCCAAATTTGTGGCCAAGGGGTACTCTCAAGTTGAGGAGATTGACTATGAGGAGACCATTACTCCTGTAGCATGGTACTCATCCATTAGATTAGTTCATGCTCTGGCTACGCAGATGGGGTGGAAGATCCTCCAGATGGATGTAGAAACAACATTCCTCAATGGATTTAATGAGGAGGAGGTGTATATCCAGCAACCAGAAAGATTTGAGACTTTTGATCAAGAGTCTCATGTGTGCAGACTAAATCGACTGTTGTACAACCTCAAGCAAGCACCCTGTGCTTGATACACTAGGATCGATAACTATCTCACTAGTTTGGGCTTCACCAAAAGTGAATCAAATGCAAACGTCTATCATATCTTGGTAGAAGGTAAATTGTTGATTGTTTTCTTATATGTTGATGATTTGATTTTAACTGGTGATGAGCAGTTAATCACATCTTTCAAGAAAGTTTGAAATGAAGGACATGGGTCTCAGGCACTACTTCCTCAGATTGGAAGTATGGCAAGGAAATGGGGAATTGTTTGTCTCTCAAGGAAAGTATGCCAACGAGATACTTCAGAGGTTCCGCATGGACAATTGCAAACCCATGGAGACACCTCTAGTGACCAACTAGAGGAAAGAGGATGTCACTTCAGGTGAGGAAGTGGATGCTACTATTTACCGGTAGTTGGTGGGTTCACTAATGTATCTTGTGAACACACGACCATATATGTGCTATGCAATTAACCAACTGAACCAAGCTATGGTTAGGCCAAAACATAGTTACCGATCAAACGAGAAAATTACCGATTACTTGTTTTTTGAGGTAGCAAAAAAAGGACATGATTTTGAAAAGTGGTTATTCACTATACACCTTTTTTTCGGGGATCATATTTTTAACCCTTCAAGTATCAGGTATGAACATTTTTTTAAATTTTAGTGATTTTCAAACTAATTTTGAAAAGTGTTGATGCAACATCAAGCCATTTTTTTAGAGGGCTTATTTTTGACACTTTCAAAATTTTTTATGTATCGAGTATGAACATTTTTTTAATTGTTAGTGATTTTCATGTTGGTAATAAAACATAAAATAAAAATAAAAAACATGACCCAAAATAAAATAAATAAATATAAATATTATATATATATATATATATATATATATATATATATATATAAACTTAAAAAAATGCAGCAAGAAATTCTCACTTTGATTTTTCCTCGATTAAATTGAGAAAATTTGAATTTCCACATCAACAAACAACTTGGATGATGTTAATTTCTATGACATGGCTTGTTTTACCCAAATTATTTAGTAAATTTGAGTTAGCGGAGTTAGAGTTAATTTTTGCATGTGTGATTAGTAATTTGTATCAATCAAGGTTAGTTATCTCAAGTTATTTTCAATTAAAGTAGTTCCAACTTTTGGAGGAACTAGCAGACAGTCAGTTAAGCAGTGGGACTTCAGTCAAACTCAATGATCATATAGTTAATTAGTCAATCAACCCAAAATAGGTAGCAATACAACTACCTTGCAGTTTGATGAAATAGTATCATCCTTGCTGATGGAGGAGATGAGACAGAAAAATATGGAGAGCCAGAATGGTGATGACTTGTCTGTACGAGGACTGTCCCAGAACAGAAACAAAAATAAGTCATCGAGTGGGAGATACAAATCTAGAGGGAGATCTAAATCTCCAGGAAAGCCTGGAAAGGTGGTGTGCTGGAAATGCGGAAAGGGAAGGGCACTACAAAAGGGACTGTAAATATAAAGCTCCTGACAAAGTTAAGGGATCTGATGATGCTCCTTCTGCAGAGGCAAAAACCATCTCAGATGAAGGTGGGGATGTGTACTTGGCTTCTTCAAGTACACATGTAGATCATGAGGCACGGTTGATTGACTCAGGTGCATCCTTTCACTTCACTCCCCATAGAGAGTGGTTCTGCGAGTATGAGAAATATGATGGTGGTGATGTCTTCTTGGGGTATGACAAGAAGGCTAGAATCATTGGTTGTGGAAAAGTAAAGTTGAAGTTGCAAGGTGGAAGGGTTAGAACACTTCTGGGTGTTCTGCATATTCCTGCATTAGCCAGAAATATAATTTCTGTAAGCAAGTTGGATGATGCAAGTGTAAAAACAATGTTTGAGAAGGATACCTACAAGATGGTTCAGGGAGCACTAGTACTGATGTGGGGGGTTCAGATTGGAACTCTGTACAAGCTGCAAGTTAGCACTATTGTTGATGGGGGCAACAGTTCTGTGGTTCCTGAAAGAGGAGTAGAAAATCTAGTGGTCTCTAGAGAGAAGACCATGCTATGGCATCAAAGGCTTGGACATATTGGAGAGGAGGGCCTTCAAATACTTCATGGTAAAGGTATGGTAGAAGGTATGAGTAATAGCTCTCAGGATTTCAATTTCTGTGAAAATTGTGTATATGGGAAGCAGAATCGAGTGAGTTTCGCCTCTGGTGGTGAGAGGGCGAAACAAATATTGGAACTTGTGCACAGTGATGTGTTTGGACCTGTGAAGGTTCCATCTCTTGGTAAGTCTGTGTACTATCTATCATTTATAGATGACTTCTCAAGGAATACATGGATATATTTCCTTAAGAAGAAATCTGAAGTTTTTGACAGGTTTAAAGAATTTAAGGCTTTGGTGGAAAACCAGACAGAAAAGAAGATAAAGGTGTTGAGGACAGATAATGGTGGAGAGTTTTGTAGTAAGGAATTTGAAGAATTATGTAAGAAGTGTGGTATAGCATGGCAGAAGAATACTCCATACACACCTAAGAAAAATGGAGTTGTAGAAAGAATGGACATGACGCTGATGGAAAGGGACAGAAGCATGCTCAGTGGTGCCGGGTTAGGACAGGAATTCTGGGCAGAGGCGATGGAGACAGCATGTTACCTCGTCGACAAATCACCTTCATCAAAGTTGGAGGATAAGACTCCACAAGAGGTATGGACTGGTAAGAAACCCTCTCTTTCACATTTGACGGTATTTGAATGTGATGCATATGTACATGTTCCAAAGGAGAAACAAACCAAGTTGGATAGTAAATCTGAAAAGTGCATCTTTATTGGGTATAAGGGTGGTTAAAAGGGTTATAAGATTTGGAACCCAGTAACAAGGAAGGTTGTGTATAGCCAAGATGTGGTGTTCAGAGAGGTAAAATATGTTATTAAACATGAAGTCCAACCAAAGGAACCTGAGAAGATAGAGTTTGAGCTTAAGGAGGAATAATGAGACTCTACAACAGAGGAGGAATCAGAAGATGAAGAGCCACAACCGGGTGTGAGAATATCAATTTGAGAAAGAAGGCAACCATAAGGGTATAGTCCATCTGCTTTCTGTTCAAATTTTGCTTTATCTATTACTGACAATGATCCTAGAACTGTGAAGGAAGTAGTAGATTCAAAGGATGGAAAACTCTGGAAAGAGGCCATGGTTGATGAAATGGCATCTTTGCACAAAAATGAGGCTTGGGATCTGGTGGAGTTGTGGCTGGAAGGAAACCCATTGGCAGAAAATGGGTGTTCAAGAAGAAGACAAATGCAGAAGGAAAGGTGGAGAAATACAAAGCTTGGTTGGTAGCAAAAGGTTATTCCCAGGTGCCAGGAATTGATTTTGGTGATATTTTTTCTCCTGTTGCCAAGGTAGCTTCTATTAGATTAATTTTATCTGTTGTTGCTACTTTTGATTTTGAGGTAGAATAGATGGATGTGAAGACAAAATTTCTTCATGGGGATCTGGAAGAGGAGATCTACATGAAGCAACCTGAAGGTTTTGCAGTGAAGGGTAAGAAAGAAATGGTATGCAAGCTCAAGAAGTCTCTGTATGGGTTAAAACAGTCACCAAGGATGTGGTATCAGAAATTTGATACATTTATACAGGGACTTGGCTTCACCAGAATCAAAGCAGATCATTATGTGTATTTTAAATTAATTGGTGACCATGTTATTTATCCGGTCTTGTATGTGGATGATATGATGCTGGTTGGAAACGACAAAGAAATTATCCAGGATTTAAAGACCCAATTGTCCTCTCAATTCGACATGAAAGATCTTGGTGCTGCAAACTATATTTTGGGCGAAGAGGAAGCTATGGTTAAACCAAAGGAAGTATGTCGAGGCAATATTGTAGAGATTTAATATGCAGGATAGTAAAATGATGAAGGTTTGTATTCATGTATTTGTAAAGTTGTTTGTTGAACAGTGTCCCAAGACACAAGAAGAGGAAGAGGACATGTCCCATGTTCAATATGCAAGTGCAGTCGGTAACCTAATGTATGCAATGGTCTATACAAGACCATACATTGCACATGCAGTGGGAGTATTGAGCAGGTTTATGTCAAAACCAAGAAAAGAGCACTGGACAGCAGTGAAGCGGGTTTTCAGGTATTTGCGTGGCACTAGTAATTATGGTTTAGGCTACCAAGGAAGACCAGGATTGGACAAAGCGTTGGATATTCGTGGCTTTGTTGATGTAGACTGGGCTGGAGATCTAGATCAGAGAAGATCTACGAGTGGGTATGAGTTTATCCTATTTGTAGGTGTAGTTAGTTGGATGAGTAAGAAACAATCTGTAGTGGTACTATCAACTACAAAGGCAGAATACATGGCAGCCACTCATGCAAGCAAGGAAGCAGTTTGGTTGCAGAGATTGTGTTCAAGTATGGGGCTAGTACAGGGAGCTATAAGGATAGACTGTGACAGCCAAAGTGCAATTTTCTTGGCAAAGAACACTGCATATCATTCAAAGACAAAGCACATTGATGTTCAGTATCACTTTGTGAGGGATATGATAGAAGACAAAAAGGTGTTGCTGGTAAATGTGGACACTTTAAAGAATACTGCAGATGCATTGACAAAATCTGTGAGCTCTGAGAAGTTCTCTTGGTGTAGAAAAACAATGGGCATTGCAGGGCTGGATAAATGACTAAGCTCTCTTATGGCCCCCTGTGGAAAGAAAACAACAAGTGGGAGAATGTTGGGTTGTGTTATATTCTTTCCACGAATAGCCCACATAGTTAACCGGGGGATTAGAGGAGGGGCAGATCCCCCCCCCTTCATTGCGCCGATTGTGTAGCAGGGGGGTCATAGGGGGTTTGAGGGATGCAGGTAGCCCCCCTGTATGGGGTCCGGGGTAACACCCCGAAAAATTTTGTTTTTTGACCCTATATTAGGCTGGGCAGACCTACCTATGGTTTTGTGCATGATTTTCGCACATGGTTTTGGACGCGATGGTTTTCAGTCCATGGTTTTGGATGAGATGGTTTTCAGTCCATGGTTTTGGACGCGATGGTTTTCGGTCCATGGTATTGGATGCTTCAGCATGTATAAATATGTATTGTAACATTGAAAGGAATATAATGAAAAATCAAGATGGTAGTCCTAGTTTTGGGATCCAGGGGAAAATCTATGTGTATATGTGTTTTATGTGTTATGCTCTTGCATTGTTTATTTTCTGTGTTTTTAGAATTCCTATGCAGATAATTTCTGTACGGGGTTAAAATTCAACCAATTTTTCTTTGTCTTCCATGTTAGCTTGGTTGAAAAATTCAATGAACTATTTGTAATCCTAAAATGGCATAGATCCATGTTGTGCCAAGGTTTTGATTTGGAATTGCAGCCATTGTTTTTTGAGAGAGAGGGCATAAGAATTTGATGGTTGTTTGCACTGCAATCCTCCATGGAGATGCTTTCCATGGTGTCAAGTTGTGTTTCTTTCTCCTGTTGCCTCTCTCTCAACCTCATATTTTCTTCCTGTAGTTGTTCTTTCATTATAGACTCTCTCATTCTTAGATCACTTAACTCCTTGCTCATTTCAATGACCTTTTCTTCCATGAGGCCTACATCCTCTACCTTCTTAAATCTAGCAATTTTCATCCACATGTGAGTTATTCCTCTTTCTATCTCGAGCTCGTAGAGAAGTGGGACTGCAAAGTTTTGGGGGATAATCCTCCCTCCTTCAATGAATTTTAGTAGGAGCTTAGCCTAGGTTATGGATTAGGCTCTTGGAGATCTAGGAAGTCTTTCTCAAATGTTCTTGGGGAGGCTATTGCCTCCTATAGTTGTTACCTCCTATAGCTATTGTGGGACATTATTCCCTTCTTGTAGAACACTCTACTCCTCTAGCAACACATTCTTCCCCTCTTGTAGCATACTCGGTCCCTCCTATAGCATACTCTATCCCTCCTGTAGCTTCCCTCTTTCTTCTTGTTGGAGGGTTGTTGGTATCTTGGGATGTTTGAAGGATGTTGATCTTGTGGTATGCCTCCTCACATATGTTATAGGATTTTTTTGTTTTGGGTATTGAAGAGGTGACCTCTTCAATTTTTCCTTCAGTTGGTCCTACCTCCTCTTTCTTGTTTATGTTGGGTGTGTGTTATATTCTTTCCATGACTAGTTGCACGTGTGGGGGGATCACACGGGGGGTGACAGGCCCCCCTATTTGTTACTCTGGGCACAATAAGGGGGTCACAGGAGGGTGTTTCAGGGGAGTGGTAGCCCCCCATGTATGGGGTCTGACACAGTGCCCCAGGAAAATTTTGTTGGACCCTATATTAGGTGGGCGCACCTACCTATGGTTTTGTGCACGGGTTTCACACATGATTTTGCACATGATGGTTTTCTACCCATGGTAGGGTTAATGGATTGGTGTTTATTAATGCTTAAACATGTATATATATGTATTGTAACATTGAAAGGAACACAATTAAAATCAATATGTTAGTCCCGGTTTTGGGATCGAGGGGAAAATATTTGTGTATATCTATTTTATGTTTTATGTTCTCACCAATATTTATTTTTTGTTTTTAGAACTTGTATGTAGGTAATTTTGGTACAGGGTTAAAACCTACATGTTATGGACTCCTCAATTGTGATGGGTACCTTTGCGGGAGTTTTTGGCCTCCCTTTCTTGAACTTTGTGCTTTTACTGGTCTTAAATCATAGGGGGGGGCTGCCTTTATCTCTTTCTTTTAGGTTTGATTCAGGTGCCTAAGGTAGATAAAGTTGCATCTACCTCATGCTTAGTGTTTCATGGAGACAAGCTTTTTTGTTGTGGGGATATCTCTGTTTCTCTAGGCTCAGTAGTCCTCTTCGGACTTAATGTTTCCTTTTCTTGTTCTCCCCCCCCCCCCCCACCCTCCCCTCTTATTTTTCATCTTTTTCCTCTCCTACCTGTAGCTTTGTTTTCATCTCTGCTTCTTCTGTTGTCCTTTCTTCTTTTGTCTATCTTTATTTTTCCTCTAACCTTGTTGCCTCTTCCTCTTCTATCTTTGTCCCTTCTTATTCTCCCTTTGTTTTTCCCTCTCTTCCTCCAACACTAGAGGTTGGGGTCTCTGCTTGTGTGAGGGCTTGTGTTTGTATGAAAATCTCTCTATCCATGTCTATGAATTTGGATCAAAGGACAAGGATTCTCAAATTGTGTAAGGCATCCACCACTATTAGTTTGATGAGGCCATGGTGGGTTAGGTGTTGGTTTTTTCCCTCTCTTACTTTTTGACTCATTTGATGGACTGCAGGAGGAAGTATGGCACACTAAGTCTTTGAGAAAGAGGCAATTTTGCCTTGAATCTGAGTTCATGAAGTAATATAAAGTGGTAAGCATATACCACACTCATTCTTCCCTCACAGGATATGTACTTCATAATATGGTAAGCCATCTCATCCCAAAGATAAGATATGATTTCCCTCCTAACTCCATTCTTGTCCTCAAAATGATTTTCTTTGGTAATGAAGGAATTATTTTTAGCAGTGACACTGGTGGCTTTGTCTTCTCTTCTCCACTTAATCCCTAGAGGTAGGGTTGCTACTCTGCTAATTATTCTAGGGTTGAGAGAGATGGCCAATCCCCTCACACAATAGTGGTGCCACTGTCCCTTGTTTGGGAACTCAGAGCCATGGAAAATTCAAGGGCAAGGTCATCATCATACCCTCTCAGTAACTCGAAGAATCCTAGCCATTGTTGTCTTCTAAAAATCTCTACCATAGGAGTGCGTAGATGGATCCTCTTAGTATATGAGGGCTCCCTTCTATTAAATCCTTTGCCCATCTCTTCTTTATGTCCTTAATTAAGTGAGGGATACATGCTTCTTCTATGGCTTTAGTGTTTAATTTAGTGGTAGCAGTGAGTCAAAAACTCCTTGTCAATAAAAATTGCCTAGATGTTTCAATCACTATACTACTCAAAAATACCTTTTAAGTACACAATTATATCGCCACTGTCTGTGGAATCTAAGTAGAATTTGCATTAAATTTCATGGATGGATGAACGAGATGGTGGAACCTACTTTTTCTCAAATAGACTTGGACGAAGATGGTAATTTTAGGATCAATTTGAACTTCTGTGGCCCTTTCTCACCTTCTCAATCTTCCTGTTGCAATCTCCCGACCCTCCTATAGAAATTATAGGTCTTCATATAACTCCTTCCAGTTGCAATTGTAGAATGGGGTTTGAAGCTCCTTGGTGGCACACTAAGATTTTCATCTCCTTAACTATTTATGAAATGAGAGATTATGAAAAAGAAATCGAGCCCAAGTGCATAATATGCCATTTTTGTGTTGAGCCTTGGAGCACAGTGGTGACCTGGAAATCACAAGGGTTTTCCTCGTTTGGACCATTGTCCCCACTCTGAGTAATTATTTCTCCTTCCCTCATAATCACCACCCACTATTTGTGATCCCAACATGATTGATGTGACATCTCCACATTGCATGAGTGCTCACCATCACTTTTAGTTCACTAGTTAAGGGTGGCCAAGTTAACTGGCCACCTCCATCTTATTAAAACATCCATTCTCGACATTTATACATTTTTGTTATTCACACATAGGGAGGACATAAGAGTTTTCCATACCTATGCCTACCTCATGATCGAACTACTGCAGGGATTTTCATGTTGGAGCTGGACCATATTATTGACATCAAGGGAGTTGACTTGCTAGCTTATTTCCTATGCATTTCTTCATTTCTCCTCATGATACTTAACTGTTGTGTTTGTTGTGTGTGCAGGGACCTTATTGATGTCCAAGTTGTTGTTACTGGTGGAAAGTCTTGCTGGGAGTGATATCAATTCTTGATAGTTGTCTCATAAGGTTCCATCATCCCCTCTAATGAGAAAAAACAATATCAGATCTTTCTGTGATGTGTGCACATGCTGCTATAGGAGGAGGTTTTATTCTTGTAATAGTCCTTTACTTTTCCTCTAGGGCCTTCAATCTACATGGGGGTGATGAGAGAAATTTTAACAAGTCCTGAGGATAATACTAGGATCATGAGGGAGAATTTTAGACTTGTAGAAATGAAGATGATGGCTTTTGTATTTTAACATATATTTTTTAAAAGGTAGGACAAAGTGGAGGATTTGAGTGAATTTTTTTTGTGAAATGATATGGATGAGTGATGGATGGATGATGGAAAGTAATGGGGGACCATTCTTCATCATTTTTAAATTCATAAGGTCCCTGTTAGGTTTCCCTCCTCCTCGGATCTCCCTCCTGTAGCTTTTCAGAACCCTCATGTAGTAGCACAGTACCTTCCTGTAGCAATAAAAAGAGGAGGTAAAATTCAAATTTAAAGCTAATGAGATGGTGGAGAGAGGCGATCACATGAGTGGAGATGATGGATAGGACGTGGATGGATGGAAGAATGAATTAAATCTTGAAAATTTTCGCCTTGTAGCCATGAAACTCACCACTATGTATAACCCTGAAAAATAAGAGAAAAGACAATAAACATGGTATAAGCTCTTTCCTTTTGTTTTCTCTTTTCTTTTGTTTTTTTTTTCTCTTTTTTCTTTTTTCTTGAGACACATAGGCTACCTTAAAGGAGGTCTTCAACCTATATTCCTCCCCTAGGTACCTCAAGAGATATTTTCACCTAAGGATCTTTATTATTTTTTCCTTCTCTTGTTTTGCTCCTAGGATACCTCAGAGACGTTTTCAACCCAGGAGTTAGCCTCAAATGCCTCATAGAGGCGTTCTTTTTTCTTAACAAAAATATCTAAAAGAGTCATGGACTAGAAGCTATGACACTCCCAATCACATTGACTTCTCTGTTGATTGTACTGATGAATTATGCCTTAGACATGGGTTTCCTGTATAACTTTGGCCTATAACCATTGACAAGGAAGGGGATCCCTTCCTCATCAATGGTTTTCATTTGGATAGCTCCATTGTCATGACATTTTTCTACCAGGTGTGGGCCTAACCATCCTTTCATTATTTTTCCTTTAAAATCTTTGAACCTAGAATCATATAACAAGGCTTAGTCCCCGTCTTGAATCTTTTTTTCCTTGATATACTTATCATGGCAGACCTTCTTTTGTAATTGTATAAGTTTAGTGTGTAGGAGGGCCTTCATTCTGAACTCATCCAAGCCATTCAATTGGAGCAACCTTCCTTGTTGTGCTCTGATGAGATCTAAGTCCAACTGGGCTGCCATTCTCAAAATGTTATATTAAAACTCAATAGAAAGCAGAGCTTTCTTCCCATAAACTAAATCATATGGAGTGAACCTAGTATTTGTCTTCTAAGTAGTTTTATAGACCCAAATGGCCTCCACTAATATATCTACCCAATCTCTCTTGTTGCTTCTTACAACCTTGGTGAGGATGCTCTCCAAATCCCTATACATAACCTCTACCTACCCATTTTCTTGAGGGTGATAGGCAGTAGATGTTCTGTGTTTGATATTATGGTTCCTCAGAAGATTCTCAATCAAATGTGATGTGAATTGAGCCCCTTGATCAGTGACTATCTCCCTTGGATACCCAAACTTGTGGAAAGTATTTTCCCTTAAGAACTTAGCCACTTTCTCCTCTATTGTTTCTTTAACAACCTTTGTCTTAGCCCACTTTGTTAAGTAGTTAGTGCACACAATGATTTACTTTTTCTGCCTAGATGGTGGATCAATTGGCCCAATGAAATCCATTCCCCACTTGTCAAATGGCTCTAAGGACACTTGCAGTTATAGAGGCATCTCATCCCTGGGTGTGGGTTTCCCCATCCTTTGGCACTCATCACATATTTTGGTATACCTTCTTGCATCTTGATGGAGAGTGGGCTAATAATAGCCAGCTTGTAAAGATTTGAAATTTTTTCTCTTGGCAAAAAAATGACCCCCACATGGCCCATCATGGTAGGCTGAGAGGATGTCAAAGACCTCCTCTTCCCTGACACATCTCCTTAAAATCTAATCTGGTCTCAGTTTAAAAAGGTTGCACCAATCCAAGGAAAGGGGATCTTTTCCTTACAATTATGTTATTCTCCCGGGATGACAGATTTGGAGGAAATCTCCCAGCAACTAGATAGTTTTCTATGTCATAAAACCATGGAGAGAGAAATGAGATAGAAAATAGGTGCTCATCTAGAAGTTGATCATCGACCATCCCTTCATCACCTGCAGGAAAATTAAGTCTAAACAAAAAATCTGCAACTACATTTTCTTTTCCTGACTTGTCAATGATAGTCAAATCAAATTATTGTAACAATAACAACCATCTAATGATCCTAGCATTCACATCAGACTTACTCATCAAATATTTAATAGTTGGATGATCAATATGCACAAAATTTTGGTATCCATTGATATAGTGCTTGAATTTGTTTAAGGAGTGTACAACAACGAAGAGTTCTTTTCAGTGACATTGTACTTCAATTCATATTTTTACTAATTAAATAAATGGCATAGGGTAATTTATCATCTATTTTCCCCAAGGCTTACCCGACAACTTTTTATAATGCATTAGTATGGATATGGAAAGGCAAAGCCCAATTAGGACCCCTAAGTATGGGTGTAGTGGTCAATTTCTCTTTTAATATTTCAACGGCCTCTTGGCAGCTATTTTTCCAATAGAATTCTAAGTCCTTCACTAGCAATCCAAACAATGGTGAAGCCACTTTAATGAAATCCTTGATAAACCTTCTATAATAACCATCTAAGCCCAATAAACTCCTAGAATCCCTCTGCTTTTGAGGGGTAGGGACCCTTTTGATGATGGAAATCTTGTTTTGGTCCACCTATATCCCTTCTTGAGATATTGAATGGCCAAGGGAAATCCCTGCATTCATTAAGAATTCAGATTTCTTAGGACTCATTGAGAGGTTCATTTCAAAGCATTTTCTCAAGAATTACCCATACTAGAGAGAGCTTCTAGGGTTTCAATATATAGGGATTGAAATCATCCATGTAGATCTCCACAGAGTCATGAACAAGCTCAGCAAAGATGCTCAAAGATATCCTTTGAAAAGTGGTAGGGGCATTGCATAGACTGAATGGGAGGAATCTATAAGCAAAGGTACCCCAAGGACATGTAAATGTAGTCTTGTCTTGGTCTTCAGGGTTGATCTGGATTTGATTGTAACCACTAATCCATCCAAGAAAGAGAAGAACTTCTTCCCTGCAAGACCATCTAAAAATTGGTCAATGAAAGGAAAAGGGAAATAGTCTTTCTTTGTGTCCTTGTTCAGTTCTCTGTAATCCACACAAATCCTCCACTTCCCATTCTTCTTTAGGACTAAGACTAGAGGGGACACCCACTCACTATCTGAGACAGGGTATATGAACCCTGCATCTAACAAATTTTGTAATTATTCCTTCACTATGTCCTTAAGGCTTGGGTTCATTCTCCTCTAAGGTTGGTGCACAAGTTTTCATCCTTCTTTGATGTAGATGTGATGAGTACAAACTAAGGGATGCACCTCCTTCATTTCTTTATATTTCCAAGCAAAAGAATCTAAGTGTTATCTCAACATCTTGCAAAATTTCTCTTCTTGTTTGGCTGATAGAGAGGGGTTAGTATTTAAGGTTGGGGATGGGCCAAACTCTACAACTTTGACATGTTCAAGACTTGGGTCAACTGAGCATAACTGAGTGCAAGGACTACTCTCAGATTCTTTCACTAGCTCATCAAGAGGAATGGTATTGGGGGCTTGGTTCTAAAGGATATGGTCAATGAGGTCATCTTCATCAGGTTTCCCCCCTCCTATAACAACATCTATGGTAGAGATTGGGTAAGGTGTTGTATGATACACTTCATATTATTCCTCATCTTCTAGACACAAGGATAAGTCATGCTCAATGGATGGCTGAGAAGGAGGATACAATACCAATTGTTTAGACAAATGTCCATTCTTAATGGTCATGTTCCTAGCTCTACAACTAATGTAAGTATCAACAATGGCTAACCATGGCATTCCCAAGATGAGAGGATATCCATTGAACTTGGTTTTGGGTTGGAGAACCAAGACATCCTCAACAACTTCCTCATGAGCTACTGTGGATCTATCTACGAGTTGTAACATTATAGTGGTATTTCTTAAAGCTCCTTGGGGGTTTATATTTATCATTTTTTCTTTAGTCATCACATTGATGGAAACCCCAAGATCAATCAGGGTATGAAGGACAATGATGCCATCTATTTCCACATCCACTACTGGAGGTCCAGGGTCTAAGTATTTTGGAAAAAATACTTTCCCCAACATCAAATTAGATAATTGACTAACAACAATGATTGCGGGGGTGTCTCTTTTTCTTCTCCCAAGATGTTTCAAACATTTCTCCTCGATAAGCTTATTATAGATGGGAACATCCTTAATAGCTTGGAGAAGGGGTATTTTAACACGCAAGTTTTTCAATTCTCCCAAAAGTTCAACCCCCTTTGGGGTGCGTTGGCTAGGGTGGATCAATATCTCAAGAAACGAAGGTGGATTTACTTAAGGGGTACTTTCTTCCTTTTCCTCTTTAAGCTATTCAGGTGGAGATGGTGGAAGCTTATCTGGAAGCACTCTCCCAGACCTAAGGTTAATCTCTTGGATCTCCACAACATAGTGAGGATAATATTTCTCTACACTATAGACCTGTTGTGTCTGATTGTTATTCGGGTTCGGATTGGATTGATCAAGCATCTGAGGTTTCTCGGGTTGAGCAGGATGAGTGAGTTATGGTTGAGGTTGGGGTGGAGGCAATAAAGCAGGAGTTTGGTTGAGTTGAGTCCTCCACCCTTGTGATGGGTGGTTCCATTAAAATGGTTGATTGACGGATTAAGGATGATATGGAGGAGAATAGGACCAAGAAGGAGGTGTGGACCATGATGGATGAGTGGAAGAGTACTAGGTTGGAAAGGGTGCATTCTAGTTTGGATTGTAATAAGAGTAAGATACACCTTGCATGCTCTATTGGTATGGTTGAGGTCCTTGAGGCCTCCTTTGATTTATAAAGAAGAGTTGCTCAACCCCACCTTCTTCCATTGGTATACATATTTTAAACCAATAAAATAAGGGCATTTATATGTGGCATGGGTTTCCTCACAGACTGAGCAAACCTCTATGAAATTGAATGGGCATTCATTCCTGGTGTGCCTTCTAGTGCATTTAGGGCAGAAAATAGCTAGTGCCCTTTCTGCTTCCTCCTGTTTTCTTTTGATTTTCATGGTATCCATTTGCAAAGAAAAGGTATGCAACATTTCCCTCTTGAAATCCTCCAACATGTTTCCTACCTCATTGTTAATGCAATTTATGGAAGGAGAGGAACTGACCAAGCCTTCACTAGCCCAACCCTTCTTTCTAGAAGCCCTAGAGTGATTCTTCAACAGAGTTTTAATATCATCATAGGATAACCGATAGATATATCCCCTAGACAACATGTTGAGGATGTCCAACATTTCCTCCCTGATCCCTCGGAGAAAAACTAGTTTGAGTGGTTCAGGATCAAGGGTGCAACTGACCCTCCTATAACTGAGATGAAATCTCTCCTCATAGTCTTCTAAGGATTCATCAAGTCCAAGAGTCATTCTAAATATTTCTTCCTTGGTTTCTTTGTACCTACACTAGTCCCTGTACTTGTTATTAAAGGCTTGTTGTATTTGGGCCCAGGTATTGATGCTACCCCCAAGCAGACCCATAAACTAGCGCAAGGATGCATCCTTAAGGGTAGAGGGTTATAAATTCAGCTTATGGTCATCATAGGCATATTCGTAGGTCTAAAAAACAACAACAAATTCCAACATGAAGGTATCAGGATCCTCAACGGTTAGGCCATGGAAGTGAGGAAGTACAATATGGATTATATTATTCATTCTAGCCTCCCCGTTAGTCTCACTAATAAGAAAAAACTCATTGTTCTTGTTTTCAACCATAGTTTTGGTAGGTGAAGTGGGTTCTTATTCTTCCCCAATAGGTTCTTCAAAAATTTCAGGTTGCTCACCTAGAGGGTCTTTTAACTCCCCTATAGTCAGAGAGGGACGATGACAGTCACCGAAGAAGAGTGAAGGTTGACTACTTAAGGGTGTGGGGGTTTTTGGTAAGACTTTTCCTTTAGTATCTCTACTCCTACAAGGCATGAAAGAAAAGTTTTCTCTTTTTCTTTTATGTTACTTCTTCAAAATTGTATGCAAAATAGAAAACAATGCTTACAAAAAAACAATATCTACCTAGACACCTCCTCGGCAACGACGCGAAACAATGGTGAGCCCTGGTATTGCACCAAAAGTGTTGCAACTCCCAAGGGTTCCTCAACACTATTTATCAACCCAACGTTCTTACAAACTTCAATGTGATAGTGCTATATGCACAGTAGATGGGATTCTATTCATGCCACCCTCAACTAGGACATCTGATCAATAGTGCTACAAGACCATTCCTCCTACTAAATTAGAATGAAAGCTAGCTAATGATAATGAAATTTAGAAGCTACCTCTAAATATCAAAAGGAAAATGCTATTAACTTCAACTTGCAAATGCTATTGAAACAATTCATGAAAAGGCAAGAGCTAAACTACTTGCAGAAAGGAAACTACATTATCTTGCAATCATCCATCTAGTTATCATATATACTTGCAGAAAGGAAGCCAATATCTCTTACATAACCTACCAAAATATAATTCAAGATTATATGTACCATCTAACTAGCTCACACTTTCATGTAAATCAATATTCCATTTGTGCCAAATCTGTGATAAGAAAACTAACACTATTCTATTTTTGCAGTGAAGGAAAAGGAGGGTTTGGAGTGGCCTAGGAGTTTCCCTTGATCATGAAATCACAGTTGGGCGTCAAAATCCTTCAAAACTAAGTCCAAGTTGCAGTAAGGATAAAAAATTGTGAAGAAAGAGGTTGCTACAAGTGTGCTACAGGAGGCTAGTACAGGTGCCCTGTATTTCTATAGGAGGGCCTATAATTCTATAGGAGGGATAACGAGAAGGTTTAGGAGGTGAAAATGATGGTTTAAGGGTATGGAAAAGGTGGATGGAGTTTGAGGTAAATGAGTGAGGGGTGGCTAAATCCCCTAGCCAATATCAGAGCCTTTTGAAGGCTTGTTTTGCACTAGGAGGGATGCTCTCAAAGACCCTAGGAGAATGATCTCATGAAACAAAATATTTGGGATAGATTTTGGGGTTCACAAGAGAAGGTGAGGGAGTCCAAGATGGAGGTGGTGAAGGTGAATTTTCATGCAGATCCAAACAACCATGTAATCATCACATGCATACACCCATTTATCATTGACAAAAATGAAACAACTAGTAGTGGAAAAGATGAGTTGAATTTAAATGCTATCTATTCTATGCCAGAATTATGATCTACTCAATAAACCAACTCATAAGATACAACAAGCACATGCAAAATAAGATGAATAACACAAATATTATTCCAAGACATCATAAAAATAATAATTTTGGACTGTGATTATAAATCCTTCTATTCATGCTCCCATGAGAGAGGTGAGGTAGAGGATGCAATCACATACTTTGATGGATTATTCTCTACTAAAATGCAAGAAACTAAGAAACGCTTTAAAACTAAAAGAGATACAAATACACAATAGAGACCTAAACCACTAGGTTGGGCCCAAACCCAAAATCCTCATCCCTCTAGAATTAACTCAGTGATGAATCAATAAGCAACTTCTCACTACCATTGAATCAATGTGTAATACATCAAATAACAATCAAATTAACAGTGCCAATTTCTTGAGCTCAATAACTACCTTGCTGAAAACAAAAATCAAATCCTAATGAGGTATTTTACATGCTTATTTATACAAGAGGGTAGCTACTAACAACTCCCTAGAAAATAGAAATATTTGTCTCCTACAACTAGAGAATGGTGGATCTTGTTCCTCATTGCTTTCATTTGTGTGGCTGCCAATGACCTCGAGATGATGAGAGAGAGTGTGTTGTGATCTTGGGCTCATTGAGGGAGTTAAAGAGGTGGGCAATCCCCTAGATTCTCTCCTTGTTGTCTACTCCGAGCCCCTGCATAGAAGTCATCTCAAAAATTGCTCCATTTCATGGAATTAAGCCATATTAGGCCACATGATATGACAAGCATCTTTTATTTTTCTCACTAATCATATTATAACAAAAAATGTAAATAAATGTGAGAAAGAGATAGTTGTAAAGTTGGAGGATGGAATCATGGCCCTTATAATGTACCTATTGATGAGCCTCATCACCTGACCTGGTGGATAAGTGTGGTTTGAATAAATAAGTGCATGCAGAAAATTGGTTAGTGCAATTGGATACAGGTACAAAAAAGAGAGTTCGTCATTGGGTAAGAGATTGTGCATTTGAGTTGAATGGTATGCCTACTTAAACACATTTGAATGTGCTTCTATTGGGATCACATAATATGCTTTTGGGTATGGATTGGTGGTATATTAATAGGACCAAGATGGATTGTTATGACAAGGATATTGAATGCTTGGATGACAATGGAGAACATAGAATTTCGCAGGGTAAGAAGAAAACTACATCAATCAAAATGGTTACATCTATGCAGGCAGAGTGTAGTCGCAGGAAAGAGCGTGTTATTTGTAGTGCATATTTATAGTGATAAAGGTAAGGATGTTAAGGATGCAAAGGTGTTGATAAGGTACCTGGTTTTACAACAGTTTTAGGATGTATTTCCCGCAGAGATTTCAGAGTTGTTGCATCATAGAGAGGTGGAATTTTCCATAGAGTTGGTACCAGGAGAAGCACCAACATCAAAGGCACCATATAGGATGAGCACACCAGATTTGGTTGAATTAAAGTTACAGTTGAAAGAAATGCTTGACAAGGGATACATCAAACCAATTTTATCACCTTAGGGTGCCCCATTTTTGTTCGTGAAGAAGAAGGATGGTACTCTCAAGTTGTGTATTGGATACAGGAAGTTGAACAAGGTGTCGATCAAGAACAAGTAATTGTTGCCGAGGATTTATGACTTGTTTGATTAGTTGAAGGGAGAAGCTGTGTTCTCAAAGATTGATTTGAGATGAGGATACCATCAAGTACGCATTAAAGAAGAGGACATCTACAAGACTGCTTTTCAGACCAGGTATGGGAATTATGAGTTTTTTGTAGTTCCATTTGGTTTGACTAATGCTCCAACAAATTTTATGTGCTTGATGAATAGTGTGTTGCGTCCTTATCTGGACAAGTTTTTTATTTTGTTGATTGATGATATATTGATATATTCTAAGAATGAGGAAGAGTATGTCCAACACTTATTAGCAGTATTGAGATTTATAAGAGAGCATTAGTTGTATGCCAAGATTAGTAAATATAGTTTCTTTTAGATAGAGGTACATTACTTGGAACATGTTGTCTCCTTGGAAGACATAATAATGGACCCATAAAAGATAAGGGCTATAGTGGAATGTGCAACTCCTAGGAATGTGGATGAGGTAAGGTCATCCATGGGGTTAGCAAGCTACTGTGGGAGGTTAAATAGGAAATTCTCACACATTTCATATCCTATTACATCATGGAAAAGAAAAGGTAAGAATTTTGAATGGACTAAGGAATGTGAAACCAGTTTTGAGCAGTTGAAGTAGTTGTTAACAAATGCTCCAATTCTTAAAATTCCAAATCTAGATAAAGACTTAGTAATGTGTACAAATTCTTGCAAGAGAGGACTTAGTGAACTCCTTATACAAGAGGGACAAGTGGTATGTTATGAATCAAGGAAACTGAATGAGCATGAGAAGAATTATGTTACAAATGATCTTGATCTAGCATCAATCATCCATGTTTTGAATATATAGAGGCACCACCTACTTAGGAGGAGGTTTGTATTGATGAGAGATCATAGTGGATTGAGATACTTGTTTGGCCAACCAAATTGGTATGCAAAGCAAGCTAGATGGTTGGCCACAATCAGTGAGTTTGATTTCAAGATCAAGTACATTAAGAGAAAATAGAATAGGGTTGCAAATGCTCTTACCAGGTACATACATGTAAATCACATAGAAGTTGTGAGTCATTATGGGACAGATTTACATGATCAAATATTATAGGAAGGACAATAGGATGACAAGTACATGGAGCTTAGGCACATGTTACAACAGGTTATAGGTGAACAGGATGTTGATCATCGTATTATAACAAATGGTTGATCAGATTTATGGACATGATCTATGTTCTACACAATAATAAGCTCAAGAAGCTTATCCTAAAATAATTTCATGTTAAACCGTATTTAGGTCACCCAAGATATCATAAGGATTGAAAATGGTGAAGAAGTTCTACTATTGACCAAATTTGAATAATGAAGTGAAAAAGTTTGTGGCTAGGTGCTTGTATTATCAACAGGTAAAAGCAAAGTGCAAGCATCTAGGTGGATTACTACATCCGATTCTAATTCCAGAGTGGAAATGGGAGGTCATTTACATGGATTTCTTTAGAGGTTTACCGAGGACATATAGAAAGCATAATTCCATCATGGTTGTGGTGGACAGGTTGATAAAGGTACCACACTTCATTCGAGTGGAGTCTATGTATTTAGCCAGTGATGTAGCATAGGTATTCATCAGAGATTTAGTGAGGTTGCATGGTGTTCTGAAGAAGATTATGTCAGACAGGGATGCCAAGTTCACTTCCAGATCTTGGAACGAGTTGTTTGCAAGTCTGGGTATAGAGTTGGACTTAAGCACAACTTCTCATCCGTAGAAAAATGGAAAGAAGGAGAGAGTCAATAGGATTCTGGAAGACATATTGAGAATGTACGCCATGCAATACGAGAGTCAATAGGATTCCAAAACCAAGCAATCAAGCAGGTTAAAGAGTAGTGCAAGCACTTTGGACCCTGTAAAGCTACATGGGATATGGCTTATCAGATGCGGGCTATGTATCCTTCTCTATTCGGTGGTTGAGAGGATGTCTTTTGATACGTGTTTTTGCATGGTGCTTTGGTATATGTATATATGTATATGGACGTAAATACTTCCATGAGTTGTGTTATAAAGCTCCAATAAGTAGTATGGTTGTCATATTGTTATGTTTGTCATGTTGGTTTTCTTTTCAACAGGTTGATCATTGTAAATATTGCATCAAGCTAAGTTATATATCTCCATGAGCAGTATGTTTTTATTTTCAGTGGTCTTGCTGGTTTTAGGTGTCATTGAACACCGAGGACAGTGTTCCCCTAAGGGGGAGGGGTCTGTAATAACCCCGGGTTAAAAATCCATGTAATAAAGTTCATAAAGGTAAAAAATAAGACCAAGGTCATGGGGCGCTTATTCCAAGATGAACATGGGGAAAACATCCTAGTGTGGCAAAGTGGCATTAATCAGAATTTTATTTATGAAAATAAAGGAAATATGGAGAAAAGGAAGGTGGAAGGTAACAGGTTGCATGTGAGGAGGAAAATGAAGGAAAATAATGGAAAATGAAGAAAATAGAGGCCTCACTAATAAAAAGGATTTTAAGGATCAATTCACAACCTTTTCTTAGTTTAACCTTTTGTTAGTTCAGTATTAGAGCTCTCTCTCTCTTCACTCCCTCTCATACTCTTGCACAATTAGAGTATTCTTGGAGCACTCTAGCATTGGAAGAAGCAAGAAAAGGGAAGGATAAGAAAGAAAAAGGGAAGCAAAGGTCAAGTAAGGAAGAGCAGGATCAAGCAGCTATAACGAGATCACTTACAGGTATCGAGTTGCACGTATGATTTCCTTTCTAGTTTCGACATGCTTGTGTGTACTTGATTCTCTTGTTGTCATTAGCATGGGTCTTACTAGGTGTGACAGTGGATTTCAACCTCGCCTTTCCATTTCTAGATAGCCATGATGCAATGGGATTCTTTTACTTGGTTGAGATGGATTTCCTGATGGTTTTGAATCTGAGTGGGGTGGTCTCAAGAAAAATCACAAGGCCTAGGAATCCCTTGACCAGTAATGGTGGGATACACAATACAACTTGGTTGTGAATACCCTCGTTAAGCCTAGGAATCTCATGACTAATAATGGCAGGATACACAGTAAATCTTAGAGGTGTATACCCTCATCGGTCCTAGGAATCCCTTGACCAGTAATGGTGGGATACACGATAAATCCTAAAGGGTGGAGAAATCTGAAGGCATCTATGGTTGTTTACGGCCTAGTGATCCCTTGACTGATGCGTGGTGGGATTGCGATAAATCATGTATTGTATGTTTATTGTTTGGGCCTAGGAATCCCTTGGTGAGATACAAGGAAAAGCCTCAGGAAGCCTTAATTGGTTCTGTTATGAGTCCCACATTCGTACTTAGAATATGGCATGGGGGTGATTGGATGAAATAAAGATTTGGATTAGCCCAATCTATGGTCAGGTGGTACGTGGAAGTCCCTGACTTGGTTGCATTTTGAATATGTTAATAAGAACTATTTTCCTCTTGTGTATTATGTGTAAATATGTTTGTTATTATGTGATGATAATGGTTGTTATATCATTGTTATTTTGTTGGTTATAAGCATGGTTTTATGATAGATCTCAGTCATGGCTCTCATCATGTTTTGATTAGTAAATGAAATGTTAATGAATGAATGACCTAATATATGATAATGTAGCTATTATGAGAGGGTGTTAGACCTTCTTGACAAATCACCGATAAGTATGAAGTGCCTATACTCAAATGTGTTTATATAACCTATAGATTACATGTTCATGATGTGTTTGACAAAATGTATGTCATGGATAGGACTTGTCAGGTCATATCCTTATTTAAGTTTTGCATTAGAGGCCTTGTCATCATGTTATTTATAATTTCTGGAAGTTTCATGAAGTTTTGGGCAGAGACCTGAGTCGTGGCCCTAAAAGGGTGGCTCATAATCTGTGGTTGTTGGTACAAAACTGTCTGTAAGAGGCCACAATCAAATGGAGGCCTAGCTATGGGAGTGACTGGAGGTTCTCATTCACATGGAGGGGTTTTCATGTGAGTGACTTGGGGTCTAGCTAAGTCAAGAAGCAAGCTCTCTCAGGGGTTGGACACCTGGAGTGGTTGGTTGGCTCCTAAAGGTTCTGAATATCCTAAGGAAGGTTAGTTTGGTTTTTGTTTGTCGATTCCACTTCCTTAATTGTAATTGGGGAGTTGAATCATATCATAGTAACTCTTCATCACATGTTTACCCTAGTGGACTAGTTAGCTTGGGTAAATGTGGGAGGTGGGTGTTACACACTCCACCTATCATCAGGGACCATAAATATTTTTAAAGATGTGTAAAACAAGTCTTAATTATCACTTATATTAAAAACACCAGGTAGCCATTAAGGAAATCAAAGGTGACAAGTTGAAGGATCAAATATAACAAATAATTTATTAAGCACATATATTAAGAATAAAAGGTACAAGTCAAAGGTTCAAATAAAATGATTAATTAATTAGGCATAAATATTAAGAATTCATGGAATGATAAAGATAAAATAAAGAAAAAAAATGGGAGGGGGGGGCTGGTGGTGGGGAGTAAGTAAGAGTAAATAAGTGTGTGTGTGTGTGTGAAAATGAATCAAATATGAAGGTAAAAGACGAAAAGAGCTTGAAAATCAGAACCAAAGGTGAGCAAAGGAGAAAAATTTGTTGACTCAGTTGATGGATGACTGGTTTCCAGGAATGACTTAGTTTATATCCATATTTTCTATTGAATTTTCTAGGGTGCTTCTCAATCTTGAGAGCTTCCTTGATGATTCGAGAGTTATAAGAAGGAACAAAATCTAAGATTTCGAAATAATAAAAGAAGATGAGATGTTGGGAATTGAAGGAGCGTTTTGCAATGGAAAAATTTTATAATTGGTGATGGCTAGTATCAATAATTTTATCCTTGAGACATGCTTTGAAGGGGCAACTAATTTCCCCATTGTAATACCTCCTATAGGAACAAGTGATTTGGTAGACTCCTGAATCAAGCATGGGGTCACATTTGCCTTTAGCTAACCTAAATACCTTCTTAAGAGTTTTATGGGGCTTAAATATGGTTTTTATGTTCCTTTTGTCCAAAATCATGGAAACGTAATATGTTGTTCCTTTCTTGTAAGGGACAGAGGCCAAGACTGAGGGATAAGAGGAACTAGAATAGTTGGCTTTAGGGTTAGAGGTAGATGGAAATGCTTTATTAACTTGGAAGGAGGTGTAACTATTGGCTTTAAATGACTATATTTTGTGGGATTTTCTTTGGATAGGGATTGAGGGGAGGAGATTTTAATGGCTTAGGAGATGAGAGTTCTAAGGAAAACTAACTTTTGGGAAGGGTGGTGGTGAGAAAGGGCATGAATATAATAGTCAATGTGGGTATTTTTTCTGTAAATTTGATGGGTAAGAGAGACATTTAGAAGAAAAAAATTTAACATCTATGAATTATTGGATGATAATTAAAAATAATATAACATAGATAAAGCATATAAGATAGACATTGTTGATTACTAATATTAGAAGATAAAAATAAAATTGCGATGATTTATCTAATATTATCAAGTGATAAACTTTAATAAAAAAATTAGATTTTGGCATTACATTTTTATTTTTAAGTGAAAAAAACCACCTTCCTCTAGGAACATATGCCATCTTGGTTGGATTATATGTTGAATCAAGGTGTGATGCTAGTTGTTAAAGGTTTAATCAAGGCTTATTGATGGTGGTTGATATCTCAATGACATAAAATGAAAAGGCCATGATGACCTATTTAAAATTTTTTTATAAATACATAAAACTTGATCAATATCTAAACTCGTGATCAAGGTATAAATCTTAATTAAAGGTTTAGTTAACACTTGTCTAGAGCTCAATCAAAGAATTGTTAATTTTCAAAAAGTAATTTAAATGAGAGCTTGTTTAACCACTTGATCAAGGTCTAAAACTCTCCACTAAGAACTTTAAAAAAAAACTCCATCGAGTGTTTGCAAGGACTATTTTTGCATGCCACCTTGCCAGAAGTTGCAACCAAGCTTCGTGGATTAACTTTTTATAGTAGCTTAAGCAATTCTAGGAAGCATTTTAGTGTTCATGTTAATTTTTTTGTACTTGTGGATTAAGTCCTTCGTCATAGCTATACACTCAATTAGTAGAAACCTAGCCTCTAAGAGAAGGATTGCATAGGGAACAATATTTTTCTTCTAAAACTATTAAACTATAAGATACTCATGTATTTTCTCAATTATTCTCCTAGTTTCTCTATAATTGTTGCAATTATAGTCTTCACAACCATATAACATAAATAGCATAACAAGCATATTGAAGAAAAATTTCCTTTCTTGAGAACCATAAATTTCCATTATTAAAGTTGTTATCAAGACCAAAACCAAAGTAGACTTTTGATCATCCACTAATCCTTCTTTAAATACACTAGTTCTAGTTCAACATTGATGAAAAAACCTAGATGTTTGTATGAAAGAACTTCCTCCATGATGTTAGTCCCATACATGAAATACATGTAGGTAATTTTCCTATATTTTATGATCCCTGCCATTGTCCTATTAGTATATACTAACTTTCTAAAGTTTACACAAAAAACTTTAAAACTCTAAGTTACTTGTAAGTTTATAGGGGTTCTTTCCAAAAAAAGGTATCATTTAGATAAAGAATACTGATGGAATTATAGTGAAATTAGTGTCAACACATTCAACTTACTTGAGATATGCATTAGCTAATTTACCGATATAAATTCCCAAAAAAGAAGGGGACAAAGTATATTTTTATTAACCCGTAGATACTACAATTTATTTCATATTACCAACCTTCATAATTCTTGAATTTATTATAACTTTATTATAATAACCTTGAAGCCAAAATGAGCATTTAGAATTTGGTTATTTCTAAATTTAATGTCAAATGTTGTAACAAAATCAATAAAATAACAAAGAAGATTGATTTTATTACCTCTATACTCCTCTATGGAAATCCTAATAATAATAAGCTACTCTAAAATTGAATTATGACATTGAAAATAGAGAAACCCTTTAACTTTGTATTCAAAATTTTCTAACCAAAACTAATTCGCTTTTTCAAAATAATTATATATAAATGAATGAAAAAAGGAATAGTCATTTCTTATAAGTAGAAGGGATATTTTATTAGGTTTATTTTAAAAACAAAAATCAAAATTTTAGTATAAAATTTATACAAATATTTTATTACTAAACTCAAAATATTATAAATATATAAAATAAAATTTTGTATTGTAAATGACTTGGTAAAGTATGTCCCCTCGGATGGGGTGGTAGAGAAGAGATGGTTGGGGGCATCTGACAACTTCCCAAACAAGCATCACAGTTGGTGGGTGTGGCATAATGTTCTTGTCCTTCATTAAAGATCCACTCACCTCACCATTATGGTGCCACTCAGCTAAAAGCGTGTGGAGTTTGATAACTTTAGGTGGATCTTAATGATCAAATTACTAGTCATCAATTCCAAGTTGAATGGAAATGAGAAGATCTGGGAGGTTTCATGCATTTGCATGAGTGAGGTTAATTGTGCAGCCAACCATTTGTACCCTGCATGCACAAACATTAAAGCATTGTGCAAAAAAATTTGATTACCCAAGCTAGGTAGCACTTGCATCTTCCATCTATGGATCAAAGACAAGCACTCATGGGGTAGGTTTCCACTTGCAGCTCTCAGGATTCAAAAGGAAGGTCTCAACTATAAAAATTCACATTCGGCTTCACTTACTTTAGGTTTAACTGTTTATATTTTATGTTTTTCGAAGTTATCCTTCTATTTATGGTTTTACTTACAAGTTTTTCCTCTCCCTTCAACATTATCCTCTTTGTTGTCCCATTCCAATTCTCGCTTTGATACCTCACGCTCTCACACTTTTTTTTAGTTATTTCTACTCTAAGACCTTCAACACTTCTTTCTTTTGTTGGTCTTGGAAAACGCCAGTCTAATTGGGTTTCTTTGGATTGTTTTCTAAGCTCCTCCTTGCTCTTCCTTTCTTGTACTTTCATTATACCTGCTTCTTCTAGTTCCTTAGTTTTGGATCTTAATCAACACATCATTATGCCATGAAAATGAGCTAGAGTGCAAGCACGAGAACCTTACTATAGAGAAATAGGAAGATCTCGGAACTAACACAGAACAACAACCACAATGAGCATATGTAGGGAAAACACACCAACATTGATCCATCAGGCAATTGAGCAAGTGGAACGAGAGGTTGTTGAAGAAAGAGGTTTCTTGTCAAATATAGAAGTTGTTGGAGAATCCACTCACTAGATTCAAGATGTGGAACACACCCAAGGAAGACTCAATCACTACACTCATGCAATTGATATTTATTGGCATCTCAAAATGGCCATGGGATGAGTGCTAGTGGACTAGAAAGTAGGAAGGGTGGAAATGTTGCTCATATTGGAGAAAATTCAGCTTCTTTCCCAAGGACTTGATCAAATAGAGCGAATTGAGTCACACCTAGGCATTTCTCTAGATGCAAGCAAGGAATTGATCATTGTTCACGAACCAGAATCTCCCAAATATATATATATTTCTAATTTTAACTTGCTAACTGTTATGACTAGTCTAAAATCATAGAATATTATTTTTTAGCTTACAACTCTATTTGAACTCCAAATATTTTGGATGTTGAAATTGTTACTAATTCAATTTTCAAAGTAAACCAAAATAAGCTATAATGTTTATTTTTATCAAAATTTATTGAAATAGCACAACTTTACTTCAGTGGGAAAAAAAAAAGAAGAAGAAAAGATTATGTAAAAATTATAAAATCTTTAATTAAATCATGCTTAAAAGTACGTATATCTCTTCTCCATATATCCACCCAATTTTCTTAATAATATAAAATATGTCATCTCCATTCAAAAATGAAAATTTAGTTCATGAAGAGCATAGTTAACTATTAACATTTTAATGAGGAGGCTGACATTTAATTCTTCAAATACCAAAAATACTCATCCACGTAAGAACCATTATCCAAAGCATTTAGTATCACCTTTAATCCTGAAGCTGGACACGAAAGTCTTCTTCACCATGATTAATCCTAGAAATTTGAGCTACGAATCATAATCAACACAATCAAAACGTGTGAGATAGCAACTTCCACAAAAGGCCACGACAGCGTCCAATACACCCCAAAGATTTTCTCTACGGAATTCTTCTGGTAAGCTGACGAGGGGAACTCCGACACGACTCTGCTACTTCAAAATCAAACTTGGTATCTGATAAGCCAGGTGCCTTACAATATGAGCACACTCTTCTCGCTAAAAATGGGTGTGGCAGTTAGAGGGACGGATTTTTTTTCCTTTTGAGTTTGTTTTTGCTAAAATCATAGGAACTTAGTATACTTGATTTGTAGATGGTTGGTTATGCTCTTGGTGTTATAGTGGCAGCTATGAGGTTTGATCTTTGGTCTTCCATAGATTAGACTTGACAGTTACTGTTTCACCCTATGATAAAAAAAATAAGTTCCAGATATACGTAATTTCAGAGGATTCGAACAAATCCCTACCAAACTCTATCCAAATTTAACTGGAAATAGACCCAAAAATTTCCAAAACGTATAAACAGATAAAATACCCCTAAGATACATAAAGCCAACATATGATAATAAATTCGAGTTTGACGGCTGCCATCAGTTGTTTTGTTTGAAGAAGAAAACATCTACTGGAAATTCCAGTGCCACAACACCATTACTGATTTTCTTCAATAATTCATTAACTTCGATTGTGTCACTATACATGGAATAACGCTGCAACACACGTAGATTCTCCAACTTTTGCGACAAAGTTGCTTCAAGTTTGGAACACTGAGTCACATAACGTTAGGGGCTCGTTTCCAATATAGTATTTGCCGCTGAAACGTAATATTGAATATACCTTGGATTGAAATATAAATAACCGTGAGTTAGTTAAATTTAGTTTATGTTTAAAAAAAAATTAGATAAATATTTATTGTTCAAAATTAAACAGGTCAACACTCAACTAAAACTATTATGTTGTTACTATATAAAATATTGTTCATATAACAAATGAAAAATTCAAATAAAGAATAATATAATATAACCGAGGTTTGTTCTGAGAAATTCAAATAAAAAATGATATAATATAACGAGGTAAAAGAGACTTGCTTTAATAGGGAAGTTAATGTGAGGAATCGTAAGTCAACCCTCGTAATTTCAGTGTGGAAGTTCATGCATTGTTCAGTGTGGAAAGTTTATGCATTGTGAAATTCGATGCACGGGAATATTATGGAATAACTTTTTTGGAGATTGAATATGACTAAAAATAACAAGAAAAAAGATTAAGAAAAGATAAGTTTCAGAAAGTCCTTAATATTGTAAAGAAAAAATAAGTAACAGCAAAGGTTTTTTAACTTGATTGATTTGAGGATATCTAATATCAATTCAATCTTATCAAAGAAAATACATTTAAAAAACAAAGTGAATTGGTGAAACATCACATCCATTTGGATATTAATTTTGAATACTTCTTAGATTATTTCAAAAATGTGCAAGACCGTGTAAGTTAAGAATCGTAATATTGAGATTAATATATTGAAAATTAAATGTTTGGTCTTAAAAATTAATGAAGTGTGATAGTTAAGTAGGAAATTCCAAAACGTCACAATTGAAAAGGTTTAGAATTTAGTTTTACCGATTCGAATTCGAAAACGAGTTGCAGAGAATTTTGTCTCATGACGTATAGTATATTTATATGCAATAGCATATATTTCAATTAAAAAAAAAGGTATTATTTGGGTTGTGGATGTATATATATATATTTTTGTTGTAGGATTCACAATATGTATGATCTTTGATCTTTTATAAGATTATTCTGTACACATGGGTTGTTTTGCAAAATAAAACTTAGTTGGAAGAATTTAAAAAAGAGAGGTTTGTGGGGACTAGGTATCTGCTCTTTCAGTCGACGGGAGGATGAGGATAATGCACATATGCTCTTAAGATGCCCGTTTGCAAAAAAGATCTTACAATGTTTTTTTGTCGTGCTTTCATTTACATATATTGAACATGCTTCCATTATATCATGCATGCTTTGGTGGAGCACACAAAATAGGCAGAGGCATGTTATCCCAATGATCACTTTCTGGGAGATTTGGAAAGATAGGAACAACATTATTTTTGAAAACAACTTTCTAAGATCATCGATAACATTCACATATGTTTGGAACCACTACTGTTGCCATCATCCCATATCCCCAAGGTGCAGCATGAACAAGATGATCTTTTTCTTACTTTCCCAACAGGTTTCATTGACGGTGCTGAAGGGTGGTAGATGCCTGTGTGGGATTTGTATTTGCATTGGCCACTGCACACAGTACATGATACACTGGAGCGGCGGAGACGGGACTAACATGAAGGCAAAGGCTATGGCACTTTGCGGTCTACTATGGTTAGTGGATTATCTTGAGATTCAACACATCAACATATATGGAGATTCCCAAGCTATCATCGATCATGTTTTCGGATCTTCACACATTTCTCATCTACAGCAGATCAAATGTCTTTGGGATTCTCTACAGGGGGTTACCTATCAACACCTACATAAGGCAGACAACAAGGTTGTTGTTGGTTTATCTAAGCTTGGACTCCTCGACCCATTGAAGGGCTTTTATATTTCAGTGGGGTAGGTGGAGACTTGTTGGATGTTGATCACATGCCATTTCCTTGACACTTATTTCACTGTCTTTCTTTTTCTTTTCATCACTATGCTGGTTTTTACATCTTGGATTTTTGGGAGCATGTTTTTCTCTTCATGCTTGGTCACTTTCATGGACTGTTATTGATAATGAGCTCTACCTATATCTCCGTTTTGGATTATGTTTTACTCTAATGTTGACATGGACTAAATCCTTTCACAACACCTTATATTTCTTGTATCTTTCCTCTAGTTTATGTTGCATCCTCATGGATCAAGATGTACTAATTTTACTACATAAATAAAATTAGAGTTTTTTCTCCTATGAAGAAAAAAAAATAACTACAAATTCAACTATCACATGCTAGTGAAGAGGACCGTTCTTATTGAACACATCTACAACTTCAATTAACATCTAAGGCTCAATATCTCATTGAGCATTTTGTTACATATCAAAGCTATGGTTGAATAATGTTACATAATATGTAATAATAACAATATCGCTCAATAGATCAAGTATTATTTATATGTATGTAGCTTGGAAAGGCCAACTATTTTTTGCTCTAGTGAAAGAGACTGTGTTTTGACGCTCATGGTACTACCATTAGCAGTGGAGAATAATTTTGTCAAATGTTCTTCAAGAAATGTTCTTGTTGTTTGCAACTACGCTACTATATCAGTTGGACGGACATAACTGGGGTAGTTCTATAGACAACCATGGGATCTCGGAGAGCTTGTAATGGCCATGGTTACTAAGACTTTACTAATCAAATTTTATTAATCATTATATTTAGTTTAGAAAATTCAATTCCATGTGATTAACATGAATACACACTTACCACTTTTACTAATCATTCTATTTAGCTTAAAAAATAGTTACCACTTTTACTAATCATTCTAATCAAATTTTATTAATCATTTTATTTAGTTTAGAAAATTCAATTCAATGTGATTAACATAAATACACACTTACCACTTTTATTAATCATTCAATTTAGTTTAGAAAATAGCTACTACTTTTACTAATCATTCTATTTAGTTTAGAAAATCCAATTCCATGTGATTTGATATGAATAAACACTAACCAATCAAAATAGGTGACTAGTATTTGGTTAGGAAAAAGCACAAGGAAGAGTAATGGGGGTAGACTTCATTGAAAGTATCTAAAAAAAACACCAATTTAGATATTAATATAACCAAAGCTAAGAAATAAAATCTTAATACAAACTTAGATAGTGTATTGTGGGCCGTTTTAACTGAGGTAATTCATACCTTCACCTGCAAAGATTGCACATAGTTTCTAGATATTAATATAACCAAAGCGAAGAAATGAAATCTTAATACAAACCAAAGCGAAAAAATGAAAACTTAATACAAACTTAGATAGTTTATTGTGGGTCGTTTTAACTGAAGTAATTCATACCTTCAACTGGCTCCGAAAGGATTGCACATAGTTGATGATTTCCCGGAGCTGGTCTAGTTGCATCTTTCATGGTGGAATTGGCTTTCAATGCGAGGGAGGTAATATCTATCCCATAGAGCACAAAATGAAGCTTGACCTAAATCCAGCTCCTCGTTGGCCCAAAAAGGATTGATCTGACACCCAATATGTAGGTTCTTGGTGTGAAAGGTGAAATGTTGAGGATTGACATGAGCTCTATCATGTGGGTTTACAATTGTTGCCAATAATTACCTTCAATTAGCGATGTCGAGATTAAGGTGGATGCGAGCAGTCCTGTCACATCGGAATCACAAACCTTGGTGGTGCACTAGAATACAATTAAAAGAACAATTATCCAATACACTTTTTTTATCCAATACACTTTTCTGGAAGGCGGAAATAAGATTATCAAAATATGAATTATTTAGAAGATTATAAATTATTTTCATATATATATATTTATTAGTGAAATCACAAGTAATAGGTAGTCAAAGAAAATCGATACTAGAGTCATGTCTTTGCAAGTACTAATAAAAATATTCATACTTTAAAATAAAATATATATATATATTTTTGATTTTTTAAGTGGTTGATAATTAAAGAGTTAAAATGGATATAAGCTATTTGTTAATTGTAAAAAAATTAATATATAAGTTAAACATATATACATTTTAAAAAGATGTAACAATATTCTTAATTATGGAGATTTATCTTTATTTTACCATGGAGAACAAGTAGAAAGAGGATAATTACTTTTGAGATCATTAACCTTTAATATATATTAGTATTAAAAATTGATGCAGAAGCATCTAACCCAAGAAAACTCATTGCATTCTAGTAGACATAGGGGTATTGTGTTTTCAAGGAAGTTGGTTTCCTAAGTGTATATTAAGTGTAATTATTAATGTTTTGAGTGATTTTAATGAGAGAAGCTAGAATAGGGAGTTAATTAAATAATGCGAGGAAGATTTGTAAATGTTCTCGAATATAAGAGAACATGACAGATTTAGGATAGTTGAGAGATTGAGGGATTGAGAATTGATTGTAAATCTTAGATTAGGAGTCAGTTCATGAATCAAGAGATTAGAGAGGAGTTTTAGGAATGAGGAAGAGATTTAGGAATTTTGTTAAGAAATTCATGGATCTAAACCAGAATTGGTTTTAGAATCGCTGGGTATAAATGTAAGCCTAAAAGGCAGAGACAGGGTTAGATGTTGGAGATAAGTTAAGCTAAATAGATAGAAAAAGTGTGGTTTTGAGCCTACGGGCAAATTTGTAAACCAAAGGCCATTGTAAAGAGAAATCAGGCCCGAGGGACAGAGTCCTATTTTGTAATTATGTGTGGATTTAATATGCGCAGAGATTTACTTCCAAGTTGTATAATGTGTGATTGAGTGTTGAATATAGATTGAGTGCATCAGAGAATTCGATTATGAGTGCGTAGATAGGTGATTCAAGTGTTCACTGATAAATCATGTGTCTATCAGAGATTTTGCGTAATATATGTAGGCAGGCCGAGTCGAAGTGATTATACAGAGGAATAATATGACGAGGAGGGTGGTAATGGATTGTTAAATCCATTAGAATGATCAATGCTCGAGATCAAACCTTTGATGGAAGCGGAAACCACAGAATCCTGCAAAAAATAGCGTAAAACTGAAATAAAGAGGTGGACGGAGAAGCTAAGCGTTAACACTCAGCAACCTTTGGATCTTGAAGATCGATGGATCAAATTAAAAGATCAAATCGCAACCAAGGCTTGGGGAAATGGCAATGAACGGGCACGATTAATCATGGATTGTTGGATCGTGGCAAGATCAATGGTCACGATTTAATCACATATCGACGATCGGAGGTGCTAAGGGTCAATAGTTATGCGTGTTACGATATCGCCAACAGTGATAATTGGCGATCGGCGTTTGCGATCTATCGGTGATCAAGCAATTAATCGTCGACCATTAGATCATGATCTTGATCGACGGTCGCGATTAAATCGGCCATCGCATATCGGCGTTGGCAGAGATCAAAGTTATAAGCGGACAGGCTCGACGGAGGTCGACCCAACGATATTTATAGTCACGGGTATAATATATTTGAGTTCCGGTGGGGATTTTCCTTTGTGAATCCTTTTTCCCATGTATTATGTATGGTTGGGTTTTAGTGTAAGAAGCCGATGAATGCGTTCCGATAGTGGAATATCGGAGTCGGAGGGGTGATGTAAATATGTATGTGGTGAATTGCAATAGAGTTGATAGCGATTGCGATGAAGTATCCTCGATTAATGTGCAGAGGCGTACAAAGGGCGGAAGGCATGTTTTGGGAGCATTTCCTGTGTAAATGGATTTTTCTCCTTTGTAATGGTTTATAAAGTAGAAGAGCGCCGATGGGAGGGTTTATACGTTGAACATATATAAACATGCATTAAAGGGTCAATGAAAGGGTTCTAAATTCTCGATAGAACTTGGATAAAGGATGAAAGATTTAATAAAAGTCCCATACGAAGGCTGTGAGAATAGATATAGTCCTGATAGGAGATTTGGCAGGGTGATTGGTTCCAATATAAAGGAACTGTAGATAGAGAGGGCTTTAACCATTGTAAGGTTTAATATTTGGTTGCAATGATAGTTTAAATTCCTGGAACGATGGAATATGCATATTTATGCATACTGTGGGTATGCACAGGGGAAACCCTCTGTAAAAAATAATTAAAAATATTTCAAATTCCCTTCTATTTATTTTTTTATCCCCAAAAAAAACCATAACTTTTATTAATGAAAATAAAAAGGAGTCATAGGTGGAGGAATTCCTTGGGCGGCCAAAACTAGCCATAATCTCGGTAAAAATTTTCAAAAAATCTTGTAGAGACAGTTTTTCAATGGTGTTTTTTATGGTGAAATGGATTCAACACTATCTAAAAAGTCTAGAACACCTAAAATTTTGAAGTTTAACAACTGTAACTTGGATTTACAAAAATCCTTCAGAATTTCCTCAAAATATAAACAGAATTTCCGTAACTTTCCCTAAAAAAAAGACTACCGCAAAGAAAAATTACATTTTGTAAACCCAGGATATGTGTATGCAATCATGATGCATAAAATGTCTGATATAAAAATCAAGATATAAAGCAGCAAATCTAAAAAAAACCCATGAAAAAGCACCACAAAGAGCCCAACAAAGTAACCATTACATTCAAAAACTTAACAAACAAATCCCAACCCCAAGAAGCCCAACAACAAGGTAGCCATTACATTCAAAAACTTGACAAACAATGGGCTGAAAAAAACCAATAAAAAATGCAAAAGTAGGCAAGGCTTCAAGGAAATATACAGAAACACCCAAGGAAATATCAACGAACCCCATCACCAACTTCAAAGGAAAGTTACACAAGAAAATAAAAAGAAAAAGAATCGCTATGCCCAAAGGAAAACCACAACAACTAAAGGGAAACCCTGGGCATAAAGATGAGTGATCAAGATGAGGAGCCTACAACATGAGCCCAGAAAATGTACCCTCGATGGTAGATGAAAGAGGCCACAAGGCCCAACGAAAGAAGTTGGCATTGATCTCTAACGGAAAGAGAAAGTGAATCTATCACGTAGGACTAGAGCAAAGTGGGAATGAGGACAATGAGCCCATGTCTCCCCGAGAACCAACATCCACACCACTAAACAAAACCTGCAAAAACAAAGACGTTCAGTGGAGAAGACACAAAAACACCCGCTCCATAAAAAAATTGAGAAGTATAGACCAAGGAGCGAGAGTGGCTAGGGTTCCAACCTCCTCGCCCCCACTCCATGCAAAAAAAACATCTATTTAAGAGCTAAAAACAATATAATATTCTAATAACAAATTTTTGAAGCAAACCAACAAAGGAGGCATTTTGGACCGTTTTTCTAGCCTCTAAAGGTTTTTCATTCTTGAAATCCCTTCCATTTACTTAATAATTATTGATAATTAAATTAAAATTTTAAAAACCTTATTCCAAAAAAAATTACACCTATCAACATAATTATTAATATTATAAATTTATAATATATATATAATATATATATATATATATATATATATATATATATATATATAAAAAAATGTTTGTTAAGTTGTGTGAGTTTAGATTTGGCTCTATGTTTAACCTTTGGTGTGAGAAATGATTACATTAGAGCATCTAAGTTGTCAAAATCATATGGGGATTGCACCATTTTTAACATGATTGGATTTTTTCCTAAAAAATTTATAATCAGTGATTTTCACATCATAAAACACCTTTACAATGCACTCATCACCCTCTCTTCTATACTTTGTGAACCTATATAAATTTAATAATTAATATGAAATTTCAAATATAATAATTTAATTATAAATTTTATTTTTTAAAACAATTTTATTAGTCACTTCTTCGTTATAATTCATATGTATCTCATTCAACTCATTTTTGCGAAAGAATCTATGTAGAATTCATGAGTAGGAGACACAACCTAGATTCCAGCCGCAATACAATAGCATATAAAGCTTGCCAACCAGTTTTCACAATCAACAAAACTACAATTTTCCTTGCCTAATTTTACAGTTTTAAAAGTAATTATCATGAAATACATTCCACATTATATTTTGATGAGTATTCTCAACAAATCTGAAGAATGTTTGAATTGGATCACGAAGAGGATACATAATCTTATGTGGTAAGGGAGAATAACTCTCTTACCTGTTTACACAATGTATGGAATTATAATATATGGGAAGGAAATATATTTATAAATATCAAGAGTACATTAAGTTATTATATAATGATAAATCTTTATTTTTTTATATTTGAAATAATTAAAAATTATTAATATTTTGTTGTGGGAGAGATAATTTAGTATAGGTTAGATATGTAGATGTAATGTAAGTATGCAAACTTTTAAATATTGGTTCAATTAAAAATAAAATAAAAAAGATTAATGTAATAAACAAGAGGTTAAAAATAATACATACAAAATTAAAAGTAATATAAATTTAGTACGAGGATAAGTGTAAACATTTAAATGTTGACTCAATTAATAACAAAAAGTTAAAGTGATAAAAATAATAAATTTCAATTTGTTATATTTTCATTTTGTTATTAACTTTTGAATAGGATTTGTTACAATACCATGGGTCACTACAATGGCTTATCAATACCATGTCTAAAAACCATAACCTATTTCACAACCAAAATATTTTATAACAATATACCATGGATATTCATCCCCACTTTACTGTGGATATTAATAACTTTTAAATAATAGACTTTGTTACAATACCATGAGCCAATACCATGGCTTATCAATACAACATGTCCAAAACACATAACTTATTTCACGATCAAAAGATTTTATATCAATATGAAACTATTCTTAGCCATGGATATTCACTTCCACTTTACCGTGGATATTATTAACTTGCAAATATGTTTTGGTTACAATACCACATGCCCAAAACCATAACTTATTTCATAATCAAAATATTCATGCTTTTGTGATCCATATTACATTAAGAAGAGTCTTTTCGGTAGAAATCACATATGAGAAAATTTTGTCGACTTTTCTATATGAAAATATTCTTAACCATGGATATTCACCCCCATTTTACCATGGATATTATTAACCTGTAAATATACTTTGTTACAATACCATGGCTTATCAATACCACATGCCCAAAAAACATAACTTATTTCATAATCAAAATATTTTATAACAATATGACAAGATTCTTAACCATAGATATTGACCCCCACTTTTGCCATTGATACTTGTGAATAGGCTTTGTTACAATACCATGGGCCAATACCATGGGTTATCAATACCACATGCCCAAAACTCATAACTTATTTCACAATCAAAATATTTTATAACAATATGACAAGATTCTTAACCATGGATATTATTAACTTGTAAATAGGTTTTGTTACAATATCATGGGCCAATACCATGGCTTATCAATACCACATGCCCAAAAACCATAACTTATTTCACAATAAAAATATTTTATTTTAATTAATTTTATAACATATTTTTAATTGAATCTAAAACTAGAAAGTTATAATTAGTTTTGAGATATATCTAAAACTTGTATCCTCACGACTACTAAAAATATTCTCATAGAGCTTAAATTAAGGTTTTAATAAAGTTAAAATGAGAATACTTTTGTATATTAAAATGTGAAATTTATATAATATAAATAATATTATTAAAAACTAGTATAGAGCCCTCCTAATTAATAATCTGTGATCAGAGCTAGCAAAGTGACTAATGATAATAGAGGAAAGAGAGTGCATGATTTTTTTAAGTATTTCATTATTGTAATTTAGTTGACATGATTGATCGAAAATATAAGTTCAATATTTTACAACCAATTAAGTTTATTTTAATTTAGATACTTTCCTAAACACAATACAATGGGGGGCGGGGGTGCGTGAGGGAGAGGGGGGGGGGGGAACGAACACATACATAGAGAGATAGAGGTGAGGAGAGAGAGTGATGGAGAGAGGAGAGGGAGGGAGACAAAGAAGGGAATATGAGAGAGATTGGGGAACACATACATAGAGAGATAGAGGTGAGGAGAGAGAGTGAGGGAGAGAGGAGAGGGAGGGAGACGAAGAAGGGAAGAGGAGAGAGATAGGGAGAGAACGAGAAGAGAGAGAGGGAGAAGCAAAGATGGTGGGGAAAGAGAGATGAAGAGGAGGGAGATAGTGACAAAGTTGGAGGGAGAGAGAGAGAGAGAGAGAGAGAGAGAGAGAGAGGGGAAGAGAGAGAGAGGGAGACACAAAGATGGAGGGGAGAGAGAGGAGGAGAGAGGGAGGGAGATAGTGACAGAGTTGAAGGGAAGAGAGAGAGAGAGAGAGATAGAGGAAGGTGGGAGAGAAAGGGAGAGAGAGGACTCAAGAGAGAGAAGGAGAGAGAGTTGGAGTTGGAGGGGGGGAGAGAGGGAGGGAAGAAAAAATACATAGAGGGAGAAAGGTTGAGAGAGGGAAGGAAGAAAAAATACATAGAGGGAGAAAGGTTGAGAGAGGGAGGGATTCACAAGAGAGAAATGGAGAGAGAGTGAGAGAGGGGAGCAAGAGGGAAGAGAGAGAGAGGGAGAGATAGAGAGAGAAAATAAGAAAGAGACACATAGATACAAATATAGATATTATATAGTATTCTAAAACCATCCTAGATCCATCTTAACCCTGGATCTATCAAGCGTTGAGAGGGATCAAATCTCTCGAGGTGCAATCCTTTCCTCAAGTTTCACACTCAAAAAATAGGCTTGCACCTTGAGAGATTGGATCTCTCAGCCCTTGATAGATCCGAGGTTAAGATGGATTTAGATTCGTAATAAATTTGTTAGCAATTATTTTTATATATTTTTACATTTCAATTTTTAGTTTTTTTATTTTTTAAAATTCTAGAAGAATCTACAATTGGTTAGGATCAGTGTTGTATTTGTGAAACACAAAGTCAATTCATAAGATTATACATATTCCCTTAATACTTCATTTACACCATCCTCTACATATGCCCTTTCTGAACCATATACCTTCTCACCTGTAACACTTGATTTACACCATCCTTTCCAATTAAACTACCCTAAAAACTTAGTAAATTTTCGTATTTAAAAAAAAAAAAATTCTCTAATTTTTAATTAAACATATTGTATATATATCAACCAATTTTAAACCAAAGATATTTACTTAGATTCATAATCATCTCCATATTTTGACTAAAGAAAAATAAATTATTCTTCAACTGTTATAAATCAACCACATCTACATATATTAATAACACATAAATTTATCATAAAAATCTATATTATAGTTGTTTTTTTTTGCTTTTGTTTTTGTTTTTGTTTTTTTTTTCCCGAGAAAAAAAACCAAACTTTTCATTGCAATACAAAAAGTTACATTGTATATGTTGTTAGGAATTCAGGTGACTGTATGACTTTTAGTCATTGAGTTGCTGAGATGTTGCTTGAGGGATGCCCCCTCCTGCCATCTCGAGAATTGATTTTGGTTCACTGATCAGTTTTGTATCCAAGGCCTCCTCAGAGAGGAGAAACCCCTGCTGAACGATTAGTTTCCTGTACATCTTAACCCCAAAAAGGTCATTGTTTTCAGTTGTAAAGTTTACTGCTTTGGCTAAATCATTCTCGAGTCTCCTCAAAAGGGAAAACAACCCAAACAGGAATGAGTCAACTGAAAATTTTTGTGTTTTTTATTTTTAAGAAGTTTAAAGAGTGTCTGTAGCTGTTGTTCTAAATTGAAAGAAAAAGAAAGACTGTAAAGGAAGGAAAGTGCCAGAGCCCTAGTTGTGGCTTCAGAGAGATTGGTTTTGTACATAGGGTGACAATCTGACACACGGATCTCGTCCATCGCTTTGTCCTCTATTCTCCAACAACCCATATTTTGTTGCAGACCCTCTTTAGAAAGCTGGTCTGCAACATCATTGTGTTCCCTGTATATATGACATAGAGATATGATGTTAAAATGGGTTTTTAAATGCATGGTTTCTTCTAGTAATGATGATAAAATATAGTTCTGACATCTGCTTGTTCCATTGAACCATTTGACAATGTTCAGAGAGTCCCCGAAGATTTGAATCATGGATATTCCCAGTTGGGTGAGCCAACAAAGGAGGAGTTTTAAGGCTGTTAACTCAGCGAAATTATTGGTTCCATTCCCTAAGCCCACTGAGGCTTTGAGGCTTTAATGGGGGTTTAGGTGAATGATAAGCCCAGCTTCGCATTTGTTGTCTTGGCTAGAGGCCCAGAAATATGCCCATGGAATCCTTTGATATTCTCTTCTTTGATTGGGCAAGGTAACTCCTCGTGAATGGGTTCGGGGATGTTTGTGAAGATAGACGCACTTCTGATAGCTATGCTCTCCACTGAGGGAATTTGATCTTGAAAGATACTTTTGTTCCTTGTGATCCATAACCCCCAGGAGATGATAAGGGGAAGGTTCCTCAAATTCCCTTCAGGATGTTGGGTCCACCAAGATTTCCAGGCTTCTGCTATCGTCTTCCCATTCCAAGCAACTCTTTTGTGGATCAGTTCCCCTACAGCTTGCCAGACTGCTTTGGAGAAGGAACAATCCATGAAGAGATGAAAAATTGTCTCAGAGGCTATTTTGCAAAGGGCGCATCTTCCTGGTCCTGACTTAAATCTTTTATGTAGGATGTCCCAGGTAGGAACCTTCTCCTTAAGGAGGCACTAGAAGAACATCTGGGATTTTGTCGGGCATTGCAATTTCCAGATTGAGGTTACCCACCAGTCCTGATTTCCCCAGCCTTTCTTTGTCATTAGGTACTTGTAACCTTGTTTTGGGGAGTATTTTCCTGACTCTGCATGGGCCCATACTAACTGATCTGGTCTATCTCTTAGTCGAACATTTGATCTAGACAACTCTGAGGTGAAAGTGATCCACTCCCCTGTCCATTGAGGGTTGAGATTTAGGTCTGATCCTAAAAGCCATGCTTGGCCCCATATGGAGGAGTGGCCATGTTTCTCAATCTGGCTAAGGTTATTTATGCCTCTAGAGTTAAGATAGTTGATGAGTCCCAGGGATAGTATGAAATCTTCGTTGCATCCTACCCAAGGATCCTTCCCTAGTCGGACATGTTCGCCATTCCCTACCTACCAGGATAGACCTTGTTCTATGATCTTAAAGCCTTCTAATGTTGCTTTCCACACCACTGAGGCACTGCCTTTCTTTTTGGTTGGGCTTCTAATCCAGTCTTCTAATGGCATTGGGTCGATATATTTTCGTTTTACCACTGTAGTCCAGAGGTTCTCTGATTTGATGAGCCTCCATCCCAGCTTTGTCGCCAACGTTGGTCTGAAAGATGTTAAGTCTTTGATTCCCCATCCTCCTCATTCCTCTGGCCTTGCCCCTTTTCCAGGCCACCCATGGGAGTATCGAGTCTTCCTTTGATCCTGCCCATAAGAATTTTATACAGACTCTTCTAATTTTCTCTAGAGTCCCTTTCGAGACCCAGGTTAGTGCAGCCCAGTAGACCGGGAAAGCCAGGAGGACTGATTTGATTAGTGTTAGTTTGCTAGCTCTAGATAGCCATTTGAAGCTCCAGTGGGTGACTCTTGATTTGATTTTTGCTATTAGCCAGTGCCAATCCTGCTTCCTATATGAGTAAGGCTTTAGATAGAACCCAAGATATTTGAAGCAGTCTTGGAGCCTCCGATCCTCGAACGGAAAGTCCTCTTTGATTTGGGCTACTTTGTGCCTATTGAATCCTTCCAATAGAAGTTGAGATTTAGATTTGTTAATTTGAAGGCCTGTTGCTTTGAAGAAGAGATTTAGTATCCTTTTTAATTCCTGGGTTTTAGTTCTTCTTCTAGTAGAAAATAGCAGGATGTCATCCACGAATAGGAGATGGGTTATTTTTAGATTGGTTTTCACTTCCAAACCTTGGATATTTCCTTTCCTTCAGGCATCATTGATTAGTTGACTGAGGCCTTCGGTTGCCAGAAGGAAGAGGAGGAGAGAGGGGAAATCCCTTTCATAGTCCTCTTTGACTCTGGAAGAATGAGGTGGCTACTCCGTTGATGAGAATTGCAAAGCTTACACTGGTTAAGCATCCCATTACCCAGTTTATGAAATCTATGTGGAACCCTAGGTGCGTGAGAAGCATCTGAATGCACATCCAACTTACGCTATCAAATGCTTTAGATAAGTCAACTTTCACTACTGCTCCTTTGATTTTTTTTTGGATGATACTGTGGATGGATTCATGGGCTACTCCAATAGCTTCATGGATCTTCCTTCTGCTCAGAAATCCGAACTGTTCCCTTGACATGTGACGGGATAGGATTGGTTTAACCTGGAAGGTTATCACCTTTGCTATGATTTTATAGATATAGTTATAGAGGGAGATCAGTCTGAAGTCCTCGAAAGAGGAAGTGTCTTCTTTTTTCGGAATGAGGGTTATGAAGGTTGAGTTGAAGGGCGGATAGATTACCCCTTTCCTTCTATATTCTTCAACAACTTCGATTAGGTCTTGCCCTAATTGCTCGAAGAAGTGTTGGAATAGCTCCACTGTCCAGCCGTCTGGTCCAGGGCTTTTGTCTTTCGGCATTTATTTTAATATTCCTTCCACCTCCCCCCTGGTGACTTCTCCCATTAGTTCCCACGAATCCTCTTCTTCCACATAACGAGGAAAAGTCTGGGCTATTTGGATTACTTTTGCCAAGGAGATTTCAGCCTGGTCAGAGAAAAGATTCTGAAAGTGTCCTATGCCCATCTGGGAAAGATCCTTGAAGGATCGGGCCTCTCTGCCTCCTTCTTCTTTTAGGTGCCAGATGGTGTTTATGTTCTTCCTTCCTCTAGCATAGTTTTGGAAGAATTTGATATTTTCATCCCCTACCTTTAGCCAAATGGCTCTGCTTTTCATTCACCATTGTTCTTCTCTTTCCAGGAGGATTTTATTCCTTTTTCCTTCTTGCTGCATGATTTTTTCTTTTTCTTCCTGGGTTTCATAGCCATCGGCTTCAGGACTTTCAAGCCAGTGGAGATTCCTTTCTATTTGGATGAGATATTCATCTTCTTTTAGCTTCTTTTCCTTGGGCTAGTTCACTATGGATTTTTTAAGGCGTTTCAGGTTCTCCATAAAGAGGAAGGCTTTATTATCCGCATCACTGGTGCTTGCAGGTCTCCAAGTGGATTTAAAGAGGGAGTTGAAGGAGTCCACTTGAAGCCAAACAGGGGTTGAATTTGAAGGGGGGCTGCTGGTTTATTGGGAAGCTTGGATAGTTCAAGTA